>CM017779.1:24030942-25431333 GCA_008121275.1 Drosophila lowei
ATCCTCAAAGCAAGTCGGATGGACATATGTTTTTTGGTAGTGAATCCCCTCGTCTAACCATTTAATCATGTACATATCATGTCAGCCATGCAGGTGTCTTATTTCTGTGACTCTTTTTTGAAGCTTTGGGAAAATTACAACAAAAATTCAAATTTTTACAAAATAAACCCAGTGTTCATCTGTTTTTTTTCTTTAAAAACTTCCCAAGAAATACAAAAAAAAATCCTACATATTATTGTACAACAAATTTATCTGCTGCATCATTGAGGACGAGAAGGTGTCCTCAACCTCGATCTTCTGCAGGAGAAGATTGAGAAGTTCGAGGATATTGCTGCCTTCAACAAGATCTCAACTGAGATTCTTACTATTTTTAATAAATCCAAGCAAAAGCAAAGCAACAAAAAATATTAAAAAAATAGTCGAAAATGCTTACAAGCTATGAAAATCGGTGGAAAACATAGTTGCAAGGAGTTAGAAATAGCTAAAATGGTATATAAACAATTGCTGAAGTTTTTCCAGGCCACAGACAGCAAAATAACAACAATAGACATATACAAGACTCCTCCCACACGAGCGAGGGAGAGAGAGCTCAACACGGAAAGCTTTTAATGCCCAAAGAGTAGTAAATATCAAACCAGAAGCAGGAGCAGGAGACGGGAGGGGGGAGGGGGGCAGGCACGGAAGGCACGGAAGGCAGTAGTAGACCGTAGAAGATGTCCGTCTGTTTGGCTGCACAAAAGCCACACAGCCACAGCCACAGACAGGAAGTGAATTCGCAAGGAGTTGAGAGGATGAGTCTGGAGACTGACTGGAGTTATTCTGTTGAGTCGTCTATGGGTTTCCTTCTGGCAATGAATTGCAAATTTCATAGAAATTGTTTTCAAGCGTTTTACACGGCGTATGCGTAACGCATACCAGGCTTGGCCCTGGATTGCATGGGAAAAGGTGAGGCATTTTCGCTCTTTGATTCCGCAGGTGCCATCTTCCTCTTTGATATGCCTTGGAGCCTTACCATTTTGATTTCATTGACTCGACAACAACAGACGAGGCACCAGCACATCACAAACGACGTCACTTTTATTGGTTTTATTTGTTTATTTGTGGCACAAATTTTTATGATTTTTTGCTCTTTAGCTGCGTTCTAAACTGATTTCCATGGGGAAATCATAAGGATAAGCTCGTTCGTTGTGTGTGTGCGCGCTGCTCTCCTTCATTTGTTTTCCTATTTGTTGTTCTTTTCGTTGTCACTTGTCGTTGGTTCGGTTCTGCTTTTGATTTGCTTGGTATTTGGTATTTTGCTTTTTGATTTGCTTTCGTTTATTGCAAGCATAGTTTTGCAAGCTTCGATTTTCAAGAGAATTCCAAAGTAAATTCCCAGAGATGTGTCCGTGAGTTTTCAATCATTGTTTGTGGTGGAACCATGGGACGATAGTTTGTTTCTTTTCAATTGTAATACACGATACTAAATAAATAAATTAATACAATAATATAATAATCGCAATTATATTGCGTTATAAGAAACACAACATTGTAGCAAATTCGATTTCCATAAAACAAAATGCAATCTATTTTTCAATCTATTTTTCAGTCGATCTTTAATCGATCTTTCAATCGATTTTTCAATCTACTTTTTTGTCGACTTTTCAATCTACTCTTCAGTCGATTTTTCAGTCGATCTTTCAGTCGACTTTTCAGTCGATTTTGAATAGATTTTCCAATCGACTTTTCAGTCGATTTTCCAGTCGATTTTCCAGTCGATTTTTCAGTCGATTTTTCGGTCGACTTTTCAGTCGACTTTGAATAGATTTTACAATCGATTTTTCAGTCGATTTTTCAGTCGATCTTTCAATCGATTTTTCAATCTACTTTTTAGTCGACTTTTCAATCTATTTTTCACTCTACTCTTCAGTCGACTTTTCAGTCGATTTTTCAGTCGACTTTTCAGTCGACTTTTCAGTCGATTTTGAATAGATTTTCCAATTGATTTTTCAATCGATTTTTCAGTCGATTTTTCAGTCGACTTTTCAGTCGATTTTTCAGTCGACTTTTCAGTCGATTTTTCAGTCGACTTTTCAGTCGATTTTGAATAGATTTTCCAATCGATTTTTCAATCGATTTTTGAATCGACTTTTCAACAGATTTTTCAATCGACTTGCAAATTGTTTTTTCAACAGATTTTTCAGTCGATTATCAAATCGCTTTTTCAGTTGCTTCTCTATATAAAAAATATACATATATTTTTTTAAATATACTTAAACGCCGCTCGAATTAGCTCCCAATTTAATAAATAAATTGGTACCCAGGGAACACCACGGGGAGGCCATTGCAAAGCATTGCAATGGGGTCCCTCCTTTTGGGGACCTTCGAGTCGACTTGAGCCGCTTTTAAAAGCATTTGTAAGCTCCATTGTTCCCCAAACACGGCCAGGGCCAGGACCAGGGCCAGGACCAGAGCCAGGATCAGAGCCAAGCTGTCTTCAAAGTAGTGTTCTTAGAGTTAAATTAAGTGCAAATAGTAGCAGATGAAGTGCATTCTTGCATGCCAGGAGGAAAATCGCAAGAAACGGTCTTCCCCAAAATAGAATTTGTTGTGTATTTCCTTTTTTGATTGTTTTTGAAAACATTTGAACTTCTTTCCGCACCACCTTATATTGAGGTAAAGTTCAGGGCGCGCTTTTTTTAATGTGGTTTCCCCAAAAGGTAGGCCTAATCCACAAATCGACTGTCTCAAGAATGGCCAAGACCAAGCCAAATCTTGTGACGCGCCATTACCTAATCCTAATCTTATAAATATAATATTTTCCATGCCATGGCATGTTTCATTTGATTATATTTTTGATTGGAAACTACTTTATTCGTTAAACCCCTTGCACACATTTCAAATACCTGTCCTTTAATCCCCTCCATTACATTTCCTTCAATTTCGAATTTCGAATTTCTTTTGGGTTGGAAATCTGTCAAAAGTTAGTCCCAGAATCCACCAAAACATCGGCTGTCACATAAAAACCCCCCCTTTTTCTCAATAAACCTTTCCGCTTGGCCAACGAAAAATTAAAAATCAACTTTAATTAGCGTCCAAGTTGCAAGGCGGAAATCAATTGAAGTGCACACAGGACGACTTGTACGATTCTCTCTCTCTCTCTCTCTCGCTCTCTGCTGCTGTCTCTGTCTAATTGCAACTTAGCCACGCCCAGTTGGTTAAGCAGGAGGACGACCAGAAACCGTAGAGAGATGCCAAACACTATTAAGAAACACACGGATGCCCGACGGACTGGAGGAGAATGCCCGACGACTTGGCTCCCAAATGAAATGTAAAGAAAATGTTATTTATGGCCAATTTCATGAGTGTCTGGTGCGGCAGTGGCTGCTACGGCTGCTACGGCTGCTCCTCCTGTTGCTCTCGTCCAGAGAAGTGGAGAAGATTCCTCTTGGCAGGAAGGCTGGCCCCCAGAATGCGTGCGTGTTTGATGCCTGTGCATCGACAAGGAATGCAATGCAATCTGTAATGCAAAAGGCGAGTCAAACTAGAAAGAACGAGGAGCAGGCAGCCACAAGAGAAGGCCAACATTTTTTTTTTTTTTTTTGGGTATGGAAGCGTGAGCTTCTACAGAAAAAAACTGTACAAATTTCCCATAGTCGAACGGATACTCGAAGTAATCATTCAATAACAAATAAATCCATTCGTATCTTTGGGGATTTCCTAGAAGAAGCTGTTTTCTTCTACCCATCTCTAGCCACTCTCACGCTCTCATCTCTAGCTGAGGGAAGGCAGTCGATAATGGACACACACACACACACACCCTTTCCCCACACATGTATGGATGTATGGATGGATGCAGAGACGTGTAGTCGCTGTCTGTGGCTCTTTCTCTCTCCTTTTCTAACCTTTCACCCCCCCCCCCCACAGTCTCTGGTCGGTTTCCCCTCAGTTCTGTGTGTGGAATCGAATGCAGGTTAAATGAAAATGTTATTTCATTTGGCCGCCACTTAGAGTGTCGGAAATTGAAATTTATATCCGTGTTTCTGGCCAGGATGTGGAGTACCAGCCAGCCAGAAGGGAAAGGAAGGGTATTATTGGAGGAGTTCGGAGTAACAGAAGAAACCCCAGGAGCAGAGGCAGAAGAGAAGTAGCCCATTGAGAAGCGAATTTATTCGATTGTGGTTTATTGCCCCGATTGCTCAGCTGCTACCAATTTAAGTTCTCTTTCTCCTGTCTCCTTCGTTTTCTATCACTGCCCCCCCACGTGGTCTCTATGTGGCCACGCCCCTCCTGATTTTCTGTGTAGCCCCCCACGCCCCCCAGTTTTGGACATAATGCTCTGTGACACTTTTAGACGATATTAATATCGAATTTATTCCTCAACTTTGTTTTAATTTATTGCACTTTTGGTCTCTGGGCTCGACTCGTCTCAGCTGGGGGCGGCCGGCCGCTCATTTAGATTCAGTTTGTAAATAGTCTGTTTTTGGCACAGTGAAGACACTTTGTGGTGCACATCTGTTGGCTCTACTCTGTGCTTCTCTTCGTTCTCCTTTCACGCGCCACTGTGCCGGCAACCATTCAGCAAAATCGTCTACTTTTTCATGCTTTGTGTTCTATCATCGAATCAAACAACTAAAACATCTCAAATATAAACTAAAATATCTATAAAAAATATTTAAAATACTAATAACCAAAATAAAAACAAAAAAACAAAACAAAAAGTGGTCCAAAATATCTAAAATGGATCATCAACAATATCTAAAAATTATCAAAAATGACAAAAAATTTCTAACATGTCTAAAAATTATATAAAATGTTTATTTAAAATGTCTAAAAATTATCCAATGTATCTAAAAATGATCTAAAACGTCTTAAAATGATCCAAATGTATCTAAAATTATCTAAAATAAAAAATACAAATGTATGTTAAAAAAAATCTAAATATGTTCAAAAATATCTAAAAATTATTTTAAATATTTAAAAATGTTCTAAGACATATAAAAATGATCAAAAATATCTACAAATGTTCAGAAAATTATCTAAAACATCTAAAACTGACCTAAAATATCTACAAATATCTAACAACATCTAAAAACATCTAACAAAAAATGTTCTAAATTTTCCAAAGATCAACAAATTTGTAGATCTTAAATACCAAAGGGCGATGATTTACCCGTTTTGGATAATACCATCTCCTACAAAATATAATAATGTCTAATTTTAAAATTCCTTAAGCATCCAATTAATAAAATAATTCTCCCATAGATCATCAAACCCGATTGCAACTGTATTTGAAGGCAATCGTTATCTATTTGACGTTCATTCAGGGTTTCCGTCTTATTTTTCTTGTGGGCTCCATTCTACCCCCCCCTCAGAACTCTCCATATAATACGTATATGTTTTAGGCCCAGCTTTGACTTAATTTATTGTTATTTCCGAATTATTTGCGCTATGTAAACACGTTTGCTCAATGCGGGAGGGGAGAAATTCGATCCTGCCAAGCAGCACACATCTGGATATCTGGATATCTGTATATCTGGATATAGATTTTTCATTTTGTACAATTTAATTAAGTTTGTTGCTCTCTGCATAAACACCAGCCAACCACTCGACACAGACACAGATGTGCCTCTCGATTGAGTGCATTGTTTTTGTTGTTCTTGGCAGCTGATTGTTTCGCTTGCAGTTCAGATTTCAGCATTATTCGGGGGGCAATTTCATTGTCACATGGCTGGTCAGGTCAGGGCATCGAACTTCATAATGATCTCCTTTAATTGCATTTGGGGGCATGCAACCTAGTTTAACCTAGTGCTAAATAAATACTAATGAAACGACTTGTCATTTCTGAATTTGGCGTTTAACGAAGAGAAGTAGAGAGTGAATTTTCGATGATTGAGAAATAATGTTACTTTTTTTGTTGTGAAATAAGCAAACGATATTCAATAAAATTATTTGGAACGATGGCTGGTTCGATATATTTATCTTCTTTAGAATCAAATGAGAGCATAATCTGTTACCATCTACCCGAGATGTCCCCAAATAGTTATGCATGAACCAGGCCTCACTGTAGAGTAGATGGCTCGAGCTGTCTCGCCAATAGAGAGCCTACAATCACGCACTGCTACGACAACATCTGTCCTCATCATCTCAAACCCTGCGATCACGCTCTGCCATGTTTTCGGGGTCAGAGGCAACCATTCAGTGCCTTAACCCTCGAGTTTCAAGAGCGGAGGGCAACCACCTCCCACGTCCTTTGTCTCAGACTATCTTGAAGACCAGCACTGCACGGCCACTTGACTGTCCAACGCCCACCTAAAAAGTCTCTTCATCAACTTCAAATTTCTTGTGACAGACCCTAGACAAGCGGAGCTTACTCCAGCCTGAAATAGGTTCCTTTCAGTGTTTATGTATGTTGTGGGGATCGTGCAGTGTGGCAGGATCGCCCAATATGCAGAATTGTATGGAAATGTTTTCAGTTTCCAAAGACACGTGAAGTGCTCGAGGCTGCAAACGAATCCCGTACACATCCTATATACCCAAAGTACATTTTTCAGGCCGTATAGATCGTCCCATCCCGACCAGTGCCTGGTCTGACGAAAGGCACCCGTAGGAACCTCATTAGTTTTTCTAAAATGTCTCGTCAAACATATCCAAAAAATCATCAAAATATTAATTTCTGAGTAGTCTGCGCCTTGTCCCCAGCCCCCGCAATGATTCCACCACTCTATTGCCGCCTTGTAAGCCTGCTGTCGTTGCTGTTGTGAAAGCAAATGTGCCGCCAAAAAGTCCATAAACACGTGCCACTTTGGAGACATCTCCTTTGCCATTTCCCCAGTCCTGATCTCCCTCTGCCCCTGCCCCTGCCACTGCACTGTGTTATACCCTCCACACGTGGCAAGCGACGTGTTGCAAATTATTTCGACATCTGATTTTAAGCGGAAAACAAGAGATAGAGAAACGAAACGAGAAACGGGTACGAGAAGAGAGTAGGGATTTGCTCGTCCACTCTCTGTCTAAGCGAAAAATGACTGGATAAAGAGGAGCACACACACACACACACGCAGGAGACAGTAAGGACTCTAGAGGGGTTCCCCTGCTCCTGCTGTCGTTCTGCATTTTCGGGAGGCCACTTATGGCCTTTCTGTGTAAACTTTTGAGTGCATTTTTCGTTGCAGTCCAAACAAAAGGCAAGAGCTGGAGCTGGAACTGGAACTGGAGCTCGAGACCCGGCCAAATGGGGCACATTATGAAGCGCGTTGGTCCAAGTACACTGACAGAAATTGCACATATATTTCCCATAATAATGAACGAAAAGGCCACAGAAATGGGCATTTTCTGCTGGTAAACTTCTTTTGGTTTTTCTCAGTGTAGTTCAAAGTTTGAGTTTTCATAGCTGAAAAAGAGGAGGCCCCATCCCCCTCCCCTGCTCCATCAGAAAGCGTTGCAGTTGGTGACATTTGCATGAACATAAAAAGCTCATGCACAGCAATTTGCGACTTTGCCAGTGACATTAAACGTGGACAGCAGCAGCAACACCAGCAGCAGGAGTAGGAGCAGCAGGAGGAGCAGCAGGAGGAGCAGCAGGAGGAGCATCAGGAGCGGCAGAATGAGCAGCAGGGGGAGCAGCAGGAGGAGCAGCAGGAGAAGCAGCAGGAGGAGTAGCAGGAGAAGCAGCAGGAGGAGCAGAAGTAGCCCCCAAAGTGGCCCCAAGTATGGCATCTGGAAGGGGGTGAAGGGTGACTACTTTTGGGGGCACAAAGAGGTTCACAGCAATGTGGCCTGGTCAGTGCAGGCTCATTTTGGGTCGAACAGAGGCGTAGTCCGGGACTCAAAAAGGATTTATGATGGAGGAATATTTCAGAAAAGTAGCTGGAAATACTTTCGAACGAAAGAATCAATCAATCTGTTACTAGAACCTACTAAGGAGCGCATTAAATGAGTAAATGGTGGATTTTTCTTTATAAAAATACACACCAAATTAATATACCCGATTTAAAGTCTCCAGACTTTTTTTGGGGGGGTTATTTGAAAAGAAAACTTAACGCCATTAAGCCTCTTTGCATTGAAGAGCTCTAAGCAAATATTCCGCCCGAGATGCTCGAAAAAGTGATGGAAAAAGAAGCAAAAAAGGGGACCACTGGATTGATATTGTGTTCAAAAATTAGTCTGAATAAATTGTAATGGAATACATTAAATAAAAATACATATTTGAAAATCGGTTGTGGGTCTTTCAATTTTATTCGATATACGCCCTTGTACAAGCCAAAAATATATCGCTATCATATTTTGATAATGAAAATAAATCTTAAAAATGTAATAAATTTAAAAGATTGTATATGTAATATTCAACAGAAACAGACTCTTCCTTATATGAAATTGTAGCATACAAAATTTTGAAAGAATGAAAAATGATGGCCCGATGTCGGTTTCCAAGTCGTACTTTATTTTCCGGTAACCCTTGAAGCTGTGGATCTGTTCTTTGGTCGTTTGTTATGGTTTATTTGAGAGTTGGCGGGACCATCATTCCCTGGCCAACAGGTAGCGTCATCAGTCGATAGGCGGGTGTGGGATAGGGTGTATGCACATTCATGCTCATTTCCGGACAAGAATTTGGCTCCAGTTTGGGCGTCATATCGGAAATGACTTGTCTGGCCAGCAGATTCTTGATGATGGCACCATAATCGGACATTTGCAGTTTCAGTTTGTGGATATCCCGCTCATGCTCCTGCTCACTCGTGACTATTTCTTGCTTGATGGCAGAGCCGTCGTTTCCATCGCTATCGCTGGTTGTGATCGCCTCTACAGTTGGCCAGCACTGATTGGTGGAGTGTTGATTGGAGTGTTACGTCATACGACGAAAGCGAACATTCAGTTGAGGACTTGCCACCGAGACGTCGATAAAGGCCTCTCTGGCTAGTTCGAATGTGGCAAAGCGAACAAGGGCCCGCGTCGTCTTCGTCACCGCCTTCTTCATCCCGCCCATATCCAGCATTATGCACTTGGCAAACAATTTCTTGATGGCCGATTTGTTCATGTTTTCGGGTATATTGGACACCTCCAGGCACCGCGTGTCGATCAATTTGGCCTCCTCTTGTGCCGTAAGAGCTTGGCGCTCGGCCATCAGAAAGCCGTTGCCGAATGGCACCCGATTGATCTCGCTGATGGTCGCCTCCACGTCCGCTCCTGCCTTCAGGTGAGCCGTGCAGTAGCGTGGCTCCAAGCGGCTGCTCTGGTTGCCGTTGGGCAAACCCACGATGGCCTCTCTGATGCTCGGGGATAAGCCAGTCACCAAGGCCGAAGTTATCTCGGGATCAGGAAAACGTATAATCAAAACATTGGAGGCTGATTGGGGGGGAATGAACTTGCGCTCCAGCTCCAAGCACTTGAGGGAGTCCTCTCGACGTTTTCTGGCCAGTTGCCGCCGCGACAATCTTTTCCCGTCAAGATCTTTCCTGTCTAGAGAATTATAATCAGATTCCGAAAGCGAGACTCGATTTATGCTCTTTGCAAGCCGCGATCTTTCCTTTAAGGAAGCGGCGGAACAGTTCCTGGGGCTGCACTGCGGCAAATTCTTGCCAAGATCTGGTGGATTGCCATCGCCAGAAGGTTTATCAACGCCTTTATCCTCGCTGTTCTTCGTAGGTTGTTGGGCATCTGCTCCGCGGTCAATCCTCCTCGGGGAGAAGCATTTCACATCCATTTAGGTTTAAAAAAAAAAAAAAAACCTTTATTTTTGAACAAATTTTGGCTCTGTTCTGTTGATATTTTGATTAGAAAAAGTAGGAAAAAAATAAGAGTATATAAATAGCAACAAATTCTGTGCTACTGTGAAATATATTTTCATATTTTTGAACTAATGAATTAACTCAATGCAATCAAGTTCCACATCTCAGAATTTGGTACAGAAAAACAGCCAAGCTTGAAGAATTTTAGAAAGATATCGTAGTAATTGTTTTTGTTAAGGAAAGAGGAAAGATGG
This sequence comes from Drosophila lowei, assembly GCA_008121275.1. Classification (NCBI taxonomy): domain Eukaryota; kingdom Metazoa; phylum Arthropoda; class Insecta; order Diptera; family Drosophilidae; genus Drosophila; species Drosophila lowei. The sequence continues at coordinate 24,040,901 of CM017779.1, forward strand.
ATATACTAGGAGAATTTTCAGGCAGCCTTTAAGACAGTCCCCAAAGCAATCATATCAAAATTTCCTAAAAATAGTACGAGCCGTTTTGGAGCGGACGGTAATGGGTTTAAGTTGTTCTTTTTTCATGTTAGAATCCCCTTCTGGCCAAACAAAGTTCTATCCCACGCCTCTGGCTAATGCTAACTCCCCCTTGGCACTGCTTATGCACAAATGGTCACTGTAGAAGTGGGGTAGTGGGGTGGTGGGTGGGGTGTCGACGAGCAGGCGAACGAGATGGTTTGACAACACTTTGCACACTTCATTGGATCGCAAGCGAGAGATAATGGAGAGCGACCGACCACCGAAACAATTCCATGCCCCGACAAAATGATGTGCTAACTGCAGCGTTAAGAATCTAGAATACAACAACAAAGCGGAAAAAAATAAGGGAAAACAAAAACCTTAAACAGCCCACAAAGGCCCCCAAAAAAGACACACTAACTATGCGCGGGAGGAGGGACGATTTGCATAGGTTTTGTGCTGGATTCTTGGAGGTTAGGGAATGGAATTTAATTGACTAATAACCATAGCTATAATAAATACCGTTTCGATATGATACTAGGTAGAGTGGTTTTACAGATCTGATCAGGGCAGCAGCATTCTAGCGGAGAACAACAGCTGTTAGCAATCCTACGACAGCTCCGACGGACTGTTAGATCTCGCACTCGCTCCTACGACCCACATGGCGCTCGGTCGTCCCTGGCTGGTAAGCTAGAACTTTGAAGTTGTTTCAACCCGTTTCAACACGAATACCAGAGTAAAATATACGATATAACTACGTTCTACTCATTCTAGTACATTTTCGTAATTTTCTTTGGAAGTCTACATACGTCTCGATCCGCCCTTCTACAAACAAGATCTTTTACAGATTTTAACAGATCTTTACCAGACTCATTCTATTGAGAGAGGAAATATTCGTTTGTTCTCTTTTGTTTTTCGTTTCTTAGGACCGTTTATAGCCTTTGCTACTACAGAATTTATGTAAGATTTATCCTCTCACAAGTCTCTACGATATTGAGCTGTATGTATTTGTATTTATTGTATATTTTATGTATTTGTATATTTATTTTCTCCATTCCTTTGGCACAGAAAATACAACACGAAAGGGCATTCAAACTTCACATTCTTCTGCCCTGATAGATTCCCCTTTTATTTTACTCGTAGATTTTCTCTGCTGATGTTGCACAAAATAAAGTGTGAAATTTATGCCGCCCCCACTTCCGGGGATGTGTGTGTGTGTGCGTGAATTTTAAATTTCCCTACAAGACCTACAAGGCCTTAAAGCCTTGAGAGCCAGACACAATGGGGGCCAGACGGACATTGATTTCTTATCGTTTCGGGCTGCCTAGGGCCTTGGGCACTGGACATCCAACATCCCACATCCACTTCGTGTCTAGCGAATATCCTGCAAAGTCATTTTGATTTATTGGCAATGATTTTCCAAGTTATTGAACAGATTAGATGGGCGTGTGTGTGTGTTTCCGTCGGAGCCTCGTAGGAGTGCCAAACAATTTGTTTATGTTTTTTTCGGTAATGGACTTTGCTTCCGTCTCACATTTCTCTCGCTTTTCTTTCGATTAAATGCAGAGCAGCAAAATCCCCGAAGAACGAAATTGAAAAATTTTCTGCTCGTTTCTGGCCGAATAAGTTTTCCAAATGAAATGACAATTGGCCAAGTCGGAGGAGGAGTCCCAGGCAGATGGATCCCTGTCCCATGCTTTAAGAAGATTTCCTTCTTTCGAAGGAGACTGCAACGAACAGCAGATTGTATAAAATAAGTATGAAATAACTATAAATATCATATTGCCAAAGCAGGTCAGCAACAGGCAAACAGGACACTGGACACTGGATACTGGATAGTGGACACACAGCAGCAGCAGCATGTCCTCTGGCAACAAGAGAAAAAGGACAGCCTGATGATAATGTTGATAACACAACAAATAAAGCTGCAGACGACAAACGAGTGCGAAATGCAGGCACAGAGCATACGCGACTCTGGTCATGCCCTGCCCTGGGTATAGGGTCTGGGAAGGGGGAAATAATCCGAGGGTATCCTGTGTCCTGTTGCTGCCTGCCTGGCCCCCAATATATAATTGAATTCTAAACCAATGCAAACCTCTCCAGAGAGAAATAAGACCAGGACGAAGGATGCAACGATCCAATGACTGCCACACACCGCATTTCCCTTTCCCTTTGCCTTTCCCTCTCTCGCATCATCATCCCAAAATATAATAGAAAAATGTATATAAAAAAAAAAAAAGAATAAACGAAAATGATAAAAGAAATTCAATCAGAATTTTCTGCTGTTGCTGCTGACCACAGAAAAAAAAGTCATGGAAATGGCTGGGAGGAGGGGAGGATGGGGGGGATTTGGGGGGTAGAGGTACACGAAAGCCGCTTAAGATAGAATTATAAATCGGGTGACATTCGAGTCAACCAAAATCTATAGACAGCATTCCTAATTATGCGGCAAATTGGCGGCCGTTCAATGCACAGACCGGCAATGGAAAATTTTCCCACTTGCACCCCTGAAAAACTTACTTCATTTGTTGATCAAATGATGATCAACATGGAACTAAATTTACAGTTTTAGATGCATATTTTTAGATGACTTTTATAGGAACACTTTTAAATGCACCGTTTACATGCAAACATTCAAATGAACAGTTTTACATTCACCACGTTATATGCACCGTTTACATTCACCGTTTTATATTAACCGTCTACATGCACCGTCTACAGGCATAGTTTTACAGCCCCCGTTTAGATGTCCAGCTTTCATGAACAGTTTTACATGTAGTTTACATCAGCGGTCGGCCCGCACACATTGCAGCTCGTTTGTGTGTCTAGACAGCAGGCAAAATGGAACAAAAATTGTCATTGTTTGTGTATTGGTGCCGGTCACACGTGTACGTGAGCGGCAGCGCATCAACAGCGCCCTTCCCCATGCACTCAAGACAGGGCCTTGCCGGCACCTGGTTTACATGCTCCGTTCAAATGTACAGTTTTACATTCATCGTTTACATGCTTTGCACCGTTTTATATGAACTGTTTTATATGTATAGTTTTAAATGAACAGTTTACATGCACAGTTTTACACTCACAGTTTTATATTAAAACCGTTTTAGATGCACAGTTTTAAATGTAGTTGTTTTTAGTAGGTATTTGATGTTTACATGAAAAATTGAGTTGTTGTGCTCTTTGAGCATCTCCATTCTCGATATTCGATGCTAATTGACAGAACCCCCATCCCATCAACCCCGACCCCACCATTCCTCCTGGACGTTAGTGTTTTTTGTGTTTGCTGCGCAATTGAAACTCGTTTCGCCACAAAAATGACTCAAAACCAAAAAACAAAACAAAAAAGAGAAGCTTTAAGCTTTTTTTACAGGTGGAGAAAAGTAAATTAGACGTGGAGTCGCCCTTAAACTGCGACAAATTCAATTATTTCTAGCAAAAAAACACAACAAAAATGAGTGAGAGGGAGAGAGGGGGGAGATGTAGAAAAGCTTTATAATCGCAGTTTTTCCCCCAACTTCAATCTTTGCTTGGTTTTGCCATTGAAAAGGATTTGTGACTCCCCTGGCACTGACACTGGCTTTGGCACTGGCTGCTCTTATCACTGCCTTGGCTTGCCTTCCAGCCAGGAAGGAAAACCAGAGCCAAGAACATTTCCAATTGCCATGACAGCAGACAGGGGGGCGGAAGAGGGGACAGGGGAAAGATTTCAACGAGTCGATTGCTCAAATAACATGCAACAAAATAAGCAATCATCAATGTGCAACAGCAGACGAGACAACAATGGGGCAAGGATTACCCACAAGAAGGCTGCACCCCACAAGGTCGTTGAACTTTCGGGGAGATAAGCGGTAGGTAACGCAAGGAAATTACGGGAGAAATTATTGAGGAAAATTTAATTTTCAGAAATTTTACATTTCTCCAAACATGCAATTGAGTGCCGCCCAGAGACTGGCAGCCTCTGAAGCTGCATCGAAGGGGCATAAAATTCGTACAACTAAAACGGAAAGCGATATCCGATCTAAGCGGGGGATCCACTTAGGGCAGCCCCCAGACCGGTCGCCGGTTACGCACTGAACAGCAAACTCTGGCCATCACCCCCTCAAAAATTACTGATAATATTAATTTTAATTTTAACATTATATAACAACAATAACAAATTAGATAAATAACAAAATTAGATAAATAATATTTTTGTCAATTTTGTTGGTGTTTGGTTCCCGTGTAACGTGTTCTGTTTATGTGTAATTTCTAGATTTAAAAAACCATAGTTCTTCAACCGTGAAGCATCAACCGCTAGCCAATCCTTAGATGATTAGAGATGGAATATTGTCAATATTATAGGAAAACCTACAGTCGAACTTCCAAATAGAAAATCTCAAGGGGAATTCATTCTACAGAACATTTTTAATACAGAGTGAATTTTTGGAAATTTGTGCTGGAAATAAATTCTTGCAATAGGAAACTTCGTTGCACGGAAGTTCGTAATAGAGATGTTCGACTGTACAACCAATAAAACAACTATTTTCTTTGTCATTCATCCCAATGACAACAACAATAACAACACTGTACCACCAACAAGCTTTCATATTGTCGAACGGTCGTTTATTAATGAAACGCACTGTACGCCAATTTGTCTTTGGGATCTTTCACCTCTCTAATTCCACCTCTGCCATTCAGCAGCAGCGCAAAATCAAAGAGCGAGAGACAGAGAACTGTGTCAGTTTGCAATTAAATTCCATCAGCAATAAATTCAATTAAAGAAAAAATCCCAAATACTTGACCGCAACAAATTCCCCCACCACCACACACAAAAAGAACAATCAATGGATTGAAGACAGAACGGGGGCAACCGCCTACGAAGCTGGCGATCACAACAGAATAGTTTTTTTTTTGCGTGGCCGACATCGCGCTTTGACATAACAGCGGAACAGAAACTCGTTCCCGAGTTTCACTCAAAAAAATGTTGAAATTTTTGTGAGAGATGAAATGCAAAAGCTTTTCCATGCACGATCCGATCCCCCACTCAAAACGAGTTCGTTCGCTGGCAAATCCGAAGCCAAAAATCAGACACACGCCTTTGCCTTTAGTTGTTCAGCGTCCGTCAGCCCGAGAGCATCACAAAAAAGTTTATAGTGCTTTTATTTTTGCAAAATATTATTAAAGTTTTACAAGAAATATATAAAACTATGTGGAAACAAATGTTTGGTGTTTTGCTTATTGCCTTGTGCCTGATGCACTCTGGTGAGTGGGTTTTCCCCATAGAAAGTGCATATTTTGTCGAGACAGAACTTGTTTTTGAGTGAAATATTTGAACCGAAATAACATTTAAATAAATACAAAAAATATTCCAATTAAATGGAAAATGCTAGAAAGTGAAATTGGATTGAAAGAACGCGGGGTTAAAGGTTGGAGATTGATATTTAAAGATTTTCCTAATCAGAGAGCAGTATTTTGACAAGACCCAAATAGGAGACAAGCCAAAACCAGATTTAAAGACAACAAATCTTCCAAAAATGCTCCCTAATCAGGTTTCAAGACTAGATATAAAGCATACAGTGGAATATTTTCAACAATAAAACCGTTTTAAAATAAAAAATCCGCCCAAAATTTCTCCCTAGATCGATCTCACGTATTAGTATTCAATCAGGTTGTGCAATAAATTAATAAAAAAAAAATTAATTTCATTATTTATCACATACTGAAACTGCGGAAAAAAATAAACAATCCATCCAACAAATATTCACGTACTTTTCCATACCATTTTGCCGAGACAAAAATAAGCAAAAAGTGACTTCATAGCGAAACAAAAAAAACGACACAAAACACAAATAAAGATCCGGGGAAGAGTGAGAGAATTTGTGTTGGCGTTACATAATGGAATCGTGGGGAAGGGGGCGTTCAAACTGGTTACAAGCAAATTCAAATCTCCCCCCAACCTTGACAGAGCTTTCGTTTCGAGTGTGTTGAATCAAGTAATCCAAGTTAGAATTCTGTCTCTCTCTTCCACAGCGACGGCCATCAAGTGCTATCAGTGCAAGTCCCTAACGGATCCCAACTGCGCCAAGGAGAAGCTCGATGCTGGCTCCAACGTACGGCAGGTGGACTGCGATAATGCGGCCAGGCCCAATACCATGGAACAGCTCCAGCCAGTGACCAAATGCAACAAGGTGGTCACCAGCGGTAAGTGAAATCTGCCTCTGAAGTGACGTTACGTTACGTTACGTTCTTCCCTGCATACAAATTCCAAAGCACACACAAAACACACACACAACATTCGCACTGGCACGCACCTTGAACGGAAAACGTCAACAATTTAATAAGACGTGATGTCACCGTCGACAAACGATAGATGATGTTCGGGTGGGGGTATGGGGAGGTCGGGCCCCGAGTTCCAATTAACATATGGCAAACAAAAGTCAATGCAAAGCAGGCACAACGTTACGCAGCCATAAGGCAACATTTCAACGATTATCCAAAAGTCGTAGCTATAGCTCAATTTAAGTTCGCTGTATATATATTCAAGATAAGACGGGGAGCGGACATGGACATAAAACCCATCCACCACAATAATGAATATTCGTACCGGAAAATTGCCAAAACTTTGAAGGGTTCCAAGGGTAATGATGGATATTGCCATAAAAACATAAGATTCAAGTGGAAACACCTCGAAGAAAATCGGAGAAATATCCATAACTCTTGAGACTCGTGGGACAATTCCGATTTAAATATTCTAATTAAAAAAAAACAAACAAAAATTTTTATGGATGTCAATATGTACTTTCAAACTACGAATAATTACTTATATCTAACAACTCCAAACGAATCACGTAAAATTTCTTCACTATCGAAAAATAGATAACCCAATATGATGCTAGTTTTTCCCCATATAAGCCATGTATTGTGAACAAATGGCGCAAATATCCTGAGATCGGATGAGACAAAAAATGAAATATTTTATACCCTGATAGTAGCACTCAGTACTTTTGTGAAGGCCAATAAACACAAATTTTAATCATTTTAAAGAACCGCAAAGTTCTTTCAAGACTGCTTTTGACGCCTACAGATGTTATAAAATCCATAAACACTAAATTTAATCAATAGAAATAATAAATATTAAGTCGGGTATTACTTGGCTACAGTATTTAGAACTGTATTAATATATAGAAACATGTCAATGGAGAAATTAATGTTTTTAAATGTATAGTTGAATAAAATAATTTAAATAAATATAATTAATATAATATTTTAGAATATATAGTAGTTGCTCCTTGTTAAAAAGTTGGCAAATTCGCTTTTTCGCGCTGATATGAGTAAAATATCGGGATAGAGGATTTTAGCTCACGAACTTCCATCACCAACCACATTTTTTTCCTATTACGCTTTTTAATCATTTCCAAGGATTTGCCATCTCTACTTCGCATTCGAATTCGCGTAACGGAATATTTCTTCGTCCTCTCCTTTTACCCATCGAAAACGAACAGTTGCTGTCTCGTTCTATCGGCAACACACATTTACATACACACACAGACACATCTCACAATTCTTTCCCCTCTTTGGGCACTTGCTGTCTCTCTCACTCACGCTCTCTCCGTCTGTTGCACGCATAAGACGCACATAACCTCACAATGCATTCGCATTTTTATGCACATGAAAAACACCAACACACATGTATAGCCCCTCCACACTTCTCTAATAAATCTTTTCTCCATCGCTTTTCGACACTTGCAGACCGCGCCGGCGTCATTGTCTCCCGCGACTGCCACTTTGAGTCGATTGGACAGAAGGACAACGAGTGCACGGTAACACACAGCCGCCAGGTGGAGAGCTGCTTCACCTGCAAGGGGGATCTGTGCAATGCCTCTGGAGCGACCCGTTATTTGGCCCTGAGCGCAACGGCTCTGCTGGCGGTATTCGCCTTGCAAATGGCGTTGTGAGGAAAAATTCCACAAATGAGTAAAAACGAATAAAAATGCATTTTCATGTGCATACACACATACCTATGTACAAATTAATGGCGTCTGTAAATTGTTAATTGGTTTTAAATAAAATTCAAGAAGGAAAAAACAAATGGCGCAAAGATATGAATCGGATGAGACAAAAGGGAACATTTTTACCTGATAGTTCGTTCTTGAAACACAAATTTTAATCAGTTAAAGAACCTGGAATTTTCTTTCAAGAAGCTATTTATGCCTTCAGAAACAAATTCCTCCAAATTCAATATCTATCTCCATATTCGTCTTTTTGTTTTAACTATTTTCTTTAGTCTCACAAAAACTTTTAAAACTACGTTCACGACGAAGAAAAGGAATGCCCACAAAAAAAACAAGATGGCGGCAAAACTGGACTTGGTTTGGCTAAAAACACTAATTAAATAAAAACACCGACAAAACGATTTTCAATAAATAAATATAAGACTGCGCACTTATGAACGTTTTGCATACATTAAACACTTTTAATTCCACTTTTACAACGCAACGACAGTTTAAAATATTTAGGCGACACGAACAGATCGGAAAGACAAAACGAAAGGAGGAAGAAAGCCCGAAGCAGACCTGCCGTAGCGCGTACTTCGTACGGGCATCGATAATCGATACATCGATACTACTCATAATAGGAAAATCCTTTCAACCCATCGGAAATACGAAAAGTCGTGATCATAAAAATATTTGAGTTTGAATGGATGCCTTTTTCTCTAATTCGAAATATTGAAAAAAAAATACGGTGCTCAACATTTAAATAGAATTAATTCTATTTACCTTGTTGAAATTGAGCTGCGCATTTAGTTATTATATAACATATATATTATTATGAGAATACGCATTTTTATATCGTGAAAAAATGACCACAGCAGCCCCTCCAACTCCCATCACCGACACTTGCAACCGCGCCGGCGTCTTGCCATCTCTAGCCCACATACGAGCTCGATTGGACGGAAACAATTCTTGTTGTCTCCTTTTACCCATCGCCGATGAACCTCTTGCTGCCACCTGTCGCGAGGGGCACCCACACACAATGATCACAGTTCGACCCGTTTTTTGCGCGTCCCTTTCAAAAGGCAGTTTCTCTGATGGCGGTATTCGCCTTGCATAAATTTGGCGTTTTGATAGGAAAACACACTAGCAAATGATCAAAAAGCAGAATGTACAAATGGATGGAATGCATGAATTGTTAATTGATTGTAAATAAAATGGCAAGGAAAAAAATTGTTACATGGTTTTAAATAAAATTCAAGAAGGCAAAAAACCTAGATATGAATTTTTGAAACATTGAAGGGCGTCGTTCTTTTCGCATTAAGGGGCCTGGAATTTTGTCTGAACCAATCCAGAAATTCATCTTCGAAACAAATTTCTCCATATTCCATATCTATCTCCATTTTCGTCTTTTTAGTTTAACTATTTTCTTTAGTCTCACAAAAAACTTTTAAAAACGACGTTCACGACGAAACAAAAGGAATTTGCCCACAAAAAAACAAGATGGCGGCAAAACTGGACTTGGTTTGGCTAAAAACACTAATTACGCTGCTAAAAACACCGACACAAACGATTTTCAATAAATAAATATAAGACTGCGCACTTATGAACGTTTTGCATACATTAAAACACTTTTAATTCCACTTTTACAACGCAACGACAGTTTAAAATATTTAGGCGACATGAACAGATCGGAAAGACAAAACGAAAGGAGGAAGAAAAAGCCCGAAGCAGACCTGCCGTAGCGCGGTACTTCGCGAATAACGGGCATCGATAATCGATAAATCGATACTACTCATAATAATAGGAAAATCCTGTCAATTGGTATCGGAAATACCAAAAAGTCGTGATCATAAAAATATTTCAAAATTTGTTTGAATATTCGGTTTTTCTAATTCTAAAAAATATTGAAAAAATCGTTGCTCAACGTATTTTTTAAATAGAATTAATGATTCATTATTTACCTTGTTGAGATTGGCTTTGTCATTTTTTTATGGTTTTAACATATATATTATTATGAGAATACGCAAAAGTTTCGTGAAAAAAATGACCACAGCGGATATGTATACGATATTAAAGTATCGTGAAAAACTCCCATCACCACACAATCCGAAAGGTCTTGCCATCTCTAGCCCACATACGAGCTCGCCTAACGGAAATAATTCTTGTTCTCCTTTTACCCATCGCCGATGAACTCTTGCTGCCTCGTTCCGTCGCGAACACCCACACACTCATGATCACAGTTTTTCTTTCCTTTCAGATTTTTGCATTATTCCCTTTCAAAAAGGCAGTTTCTCTGATGTTCCCCAAACATAAAAACACACATGCATAAATTTCGCCCGTATTTTCCGGCAATAGGAAAACACACTAGCAGGTTGAATGATCAAGAATATTAGCAGAATGTACAAATGGATGGAATGCGTGAATTGTTAATTGATTGTAAATAAAATTCAAGGAAAAACAAGCATACATATGAATAGATATTTGATGGAGTCATTTTTACCTGTGGTTTTGTGGTCTGAAGGGCGTCGACTTTTCGCATTAAGAAGTCGCTTATGTCTGATGCATCCACGAAAATCATCTTCCGAACACATCTCTCCATATTCAATATCTATCTCCATTTTCGTCTTTTAGTTTAGCTTATTTCTTTAGTCTCACAAAAAAAGTTTAAAAACGACGTTCACGACGAAACGAAAGGAATTTGCACAAAAAAACAAGATGGCGGCAAAACTGGACTTGGTTTGGCTAAAAACACTAATTACGCTGCTAAAAACAGCGACACAAACGATTCTCAATTAATAAATATTAGACTTCGCACTTATAAACGTTTTGCACATTTTAAAACTGTTATTTCCACTTTTACAACGCAAAGACAAAGTTTAAAACATTTAAGCGACGCGCACAGATCGGAAGCACAAGACCCTCAGAAATATATTGAAATATACCGTGTATATACTGATGAAAAAACGAACTTAGCCCACTTAGACCCCATTTATTTAAGCAGGATAACATCTTGAGTTAAACCGCTGAACATAATACCAATAATAATAATAATAATTCTTCTTGTAGATCTGTAGACCTATCCTTCCTCTTAACGTACAAAAATGACCATGTTATCTTTTACCTGAGCTGCGCTAAAATTATTTAAGATTCATAACTTGCGTGGAGTGTATTTTAATACCCCCTGGCCAACAATGGGCTAATCGTTCTCTGTCCATGATCGGAAATCATATTTCTCGATTTTGATATTCGGTTTAATATTACTAGGCAGCTAGGACACTCACCACTGAACACATACTTTTAGCCGAAATACGAATCAATTTTCTACAGGATTGGCCAAATTTACATACTCCCTCTTATTTGATTGTGTCTAAAATGAGGTTTTAGGAAAAAAGGTATTTTTTTGAGTGCCTCGCAAAAACACAAACAACCAATGAAACCAAGGAAACACACATACAGTCAAACACAGTTTGCGCGCCAGCGATCACACATGCGCACAAGATTACGTACGTATGTGTATGCAGCAAAAATGGTAGTCATCAGAGAGAGAGAGAGAAGAAGGAAGCACACAAGAAGCACAGAAGAAAGAAAGACAGCCGGGTGAAAATGAAAAAAAAATGAAAATGTAAATAAGCAAACAAAATTATTTAACACAATTTGGGACATACTGCCAAGCCATCGGTCCTCCTGTCTCTGGGGCGAGCATCGGCTTGGTCTTCAAGCTGGCAGCCATATTTGATAATAATGCGGGCGCTGGAGGCCACTGCTTCCTAAGGGATCCATGTGAGCTGAATAAGACCACGCTGACAAAGGCGCCAATGGCATCCACACCTAGCATCAGTCGGATCAAATCCGAAGAGGGGAAGGGTGAGTATCATTCGGTCGAAAGATACAACCTAACTTTTATTGCAGTTCTCCCCATAGCCCAATTTGCAGCTCCGCGGATGTCTCTAGTGGGACAGTGGTCTTATTGTGGTAGGAAGACATGGAGATCATCGAAAATCAAATCACCAGCACCAAATCATCAAACCAGCAGCAAAGGCGACACCAGCGGGGACAGTATCCAAGCTCTTTCCTGCCCTCGCCAGCAGCAAGAGTCGCCCACGTAAACCCCACACGATAACGATAACCTCCGTCCAATAAACATTGTAGCTGACACTCTTATATTTTCAGATATTTTCAGACCTACAACCCATGTTGCTGATCTGCATGTGCATCCTGTCGAAGCAGCTGCTTTGGCGACTCACAAGTCAGAACACGAGTCGCGGAAATTTACCTTTGTTACCCAGTTCAGTGCGGAGAATCACATCAATGATCGCCAGCGTCGGGAAGACCTGCCAATCGTCTCAGATGTAATTCAGATCATATGCTGCCCTGTTCAACCTTGACTACAAGGCGGTTGCCTTCTTCGTCAAGAAGACTGTCAATTGAAGATGGACATCATTAAGACGGCCAAATTCAAGGAGCTGGCCCCTTACGATCCCGACTGGTTCTATGTGCGTTGCGCCTCGATCCTGTGTCATCTGTATCGCCGCAGTCCCGCTGGTGTTGGCTCCATCACCAAGATCTATGGTGGTGGATCTCCTCGCATTTCTGCCGTGCCGCTGACGGTGCTGCCCGTAAGGCACTCCAAGCCCTCGAGCACGGCCGCAAGCTCAGCTTCATCGGACAGCGTGATTTGGATCGCATCGCCAACCAGATTGCGGTCAAGCAGCGGGATGCCGCGAAGCAGACGGGTCCCCTTGTCATTTCCAAGTAAACGTGGATCGCACATCTCTCTCTCTCTCTGTTCTCACACCAACATCAGCCGTTACATCTCGCTTCCCTCCGCCAGGCGACGCACACTGGGCGAGGAAGATTGCGTGAGAGAGAGAGTAAGCGCGTGGAAGGGGTTAGCGTAGCCATGGAAAAAATTAATTGTTCATTCTGGATATAATATTGATCCGATCTGATCCAGATGCGGGATATATTTGGCAACATTTCTTGAGATCTGCCTAACATTTATTTACTGAATTTTGTGTGGGGGACAGGTTCGATTAAAATAGTTATATTTGTATTCATATATAATTTTTTAGTAATATGAATTTATTTATATCTGTTAGATCTATACGAATTTGTTCGCCCCAATTATCTCCTTAAGAGCGTCATCTTTTTCTTCGACTCAGATAGAGATACAGCTGGAAAATGGATAGTTGAAGTGCAAGAATATATTTTTAAGTCACAAATCATAGGACAACACATGCATATACTGACTGAGTACCAAATAAACATCCTTTCAGGCTTCTAATTCGAGTGACCTACCGATCCTTGACTCTCTCTGGCTTGAAGAGCTATGCTCTCGGTTCTTCTTGAACAGGCTCGAGTGCTAAACATTGAAAGCAATCCCAAATCTTTGTGTATACATCAATCTTTTATTTCGATTACAAAACGTTCTACTTGTCGCGGGGCAGTACAATAAAATACAATACAATTTGTAAGTGCAGGCCACTCACATCCTTAAACTAAAGAATTCTTTGTAAAAATTGTATACAAAATAGAGACAGACAAAAATGCGAGATACCAACATTGAGCTTAAGATATACGGAATGTTTTGTGTGTTGTGCGGTATAGAGATATGGACGGAAACGAGTTCCAAGTTTTAAGTTTTTTGTTTTTTCGATTCGAGTAATTGGAAAAGGCACTTGAAAATTACACGTTAGTTTTGGCTAAGGCTAGGCGGGCTATTGCCTCAAGAGTTGCGCCACGAGGGACAGCGAACAGGGTGCCGCCCAGGACACTGGCCAGCCCGAGGCGGGGCAGGCCGGCGCCGTTGCAGCCGTCCTTGCTGTTGCAGGTGCAGTACTCCATGAAGATGTTGTAGCTGCCCGTCCGCATCAGGCAGTAGCGCTCATCGCCCTCGATGCCCGGCTCGCCCATGTACGCACAGCTGCGGAAGTAACGCCATTCGCCGTGCACCTTCTGGCGGATCTTGCGACACATCGTCGGCCGCACCCCCTTCAGGTGCTCCAGTTCGGGGGCCTGCTGGCAGTCCGTGATGGCCAGGGTGCTATTGTCGAAGGGATCGCCGCACTTGGGATCGCTGTCGCTGCGGCAGTCCCAGCACTTGATGGCCTGGGCTGTGGTCAATCACATGAGACAGAATGTTTATGGCATTGATAAAATATACGCGGCGCAGACGCAGGTGGCTTCCATATGGCACTTACCAGTTTGCAGCAGGAAGCACAGCAGTACAGCACCCAGAACGCATTTCTCAAAGGTTTTCATGCTGAACGGTCTATATATTTCTGATTGTTTTAACTCGTTTTGGGGCCTCAGCAAACAACAAATTAATGAAAACAAAATGCGAACACCGCCCAAAAAATGCTGGCTGGTATCGATAGTTTTCGTGCTCTTATCGATGGCTGTCTTGCGGCGTGTTTCTTTTTCCAACAGGCTGGCAGCACTGTCCACATAAAATACCAAAGCAAACAAATTTGTTGTATTTAATGGCGTTTATAGAAATTATTTGTAATTGTTTTTCTCAGCAAACAGCAATTAACGAAAACAAAATGCGAACACACAGTGCTTTTATCGATTTGTGCACTGTCTAGTTCTCTTTCCAACAAGCTGGCAGCACTATGCAAATAAAATACCATAGTTTATTTAGTATCCGTTATAGGTGTTTTCCGGCAATCGCCTAAACGGTCATATTGAGGCCTAAACATTCATTCCATTTGTTTTGAATTTTTTTAGTTTAAACCCCCATTTTAGCTAAGTTAATTGAAGCGCACAAACCATACGAAGCTCAACCATGTCCAGAATAACGCGCTGTGCCTTTATATTGCTCTCGTTGGCCGTGTGCGGTAGGTGGTTATGCAAAAAACACATCGCCACATCCATAATCTCCGCTTAGGGTGTGGCTTGGGGCAGGTGTTTTGTTTGTTAATTGAGATTCATTATTGTTTTTTACAGGCAGCTGGGCCATACGCTGCTACCAGTGCTCCTCGGACCAAGACCGGAAGGGTCACGACAGCTGCGGCGCCTACAAAAAGTTCAATCGCACCGAACACATTGCCATCGAATGCAACAGCGACGAGAGCCACATGCCCGGCTCCTTCTGCATGAAGGTGGTCCAGCAGGGACCCAGGGGATTCATCTGTTAGCATCTCACGTTGTTACTTCTAGATTATCCATCGATTATTGGTTGTTTTTTCTCTCTCCCCAGGGGACGGACGCTGGCGTCAGGTGATACGTCGCTGTGCCTCTGTCTCGGATACGGGCGTGACGGGCGTCTGTAATTGGGGCGTCTATGAGAACGGCGTGTACTGGGAGGAATGCTATTGCTCAAACGACAGCTGCAATGGCTCTAGCCTGCTACAAATTCACGGATCTCTGCAACTTTTGCTGGGTTTCCTGTTGATGGGCGCCGCCGCAAGGATTTTGCGTCGCAGCTAAGAGGAGGATTACCACAATCGACAAAAAAAGACAGCAACCAATAGTGCCTTTACCCACTGCTCTTTATTTATTAGTTGTTAAGCCAAGGATAACTTTTTTGTAACGAAACAAATTCCGTCCACTTTTTCCATGTCTAAATCTAAGCCAGAAAGTTGTATACACGGCGACACAGCCTCAAATCGAAATATATACTAGTATAGACCATAGCAGAGATTTATAAGCGACTATCTGGCTGTCCAGTTGGCATAGGAATCCGGCCGTCGCCACGAACATAATGGTGGAGCCATCTACACTTTTATGGCCGTATGAGATTTCCTCGCTGCAGGGATTTCCGCACTCAAATCTTTGGAGTTGTGTCCGTACTGCAAAAAGGATTTGCACCCGTCCAATAATCCCACTTGTTGCTGGTTTGGATGATATTTACTTACCCACTTCTACAATACCGCCGGTTGATTTATCCGCATGCATCGAATCACTCGCACATAGAGCCCCAACAATCTCAGAACAAGTTGCTTGGCCTCCGTCGAATTGGTTTGATTCCTTATTGACAGGTCTGCGAGCATTATCCGGCCGTATTCTCTATCCTCTGGCCGGAGTAGCGTCTTGCGCATGGCCTCAGCCACGCGAAGCATATTCTCAAACTGCTGGTCCAGTACTTCATTCAACGTGAGTTCCGTGCTCATGGCTATGAAATTTTTAAACTAAAAAACATCAAATTTTTGCTATTTTAGAGAATTTTGTTGTATGCAAATGGGTTTCTACTATGAAATTTGAAGGAACTTCTCCGAATGCTAAAGGTTGACTAAAGTTTTAGACTATTTGACTTTCTATTTCTGTTCGGCTCTATGGCATTTATAAAACAGAGTAAAATAGTCTCGGTTCCGGATTCGGTTTAATTCCCTTTCCAGAACTAATTCTTACTCCGCCTTATAGATGTACTTTCCATTAGAAATAAAATAAGTCCCTCCGAAACATCTGAAAGCAGCAGAAGAAAATGACGGTAATTTCCGTCGTCGTCATCATCGTGGCCCTGTCTGGGCTTTCACGGGCCCTCAAGGATGGTGAGTATAACGGGATAATGGGGACTGCACTAAAACAAAAACACTCTCTCTTGCAGCGATCTGTGCTCAAGAACCGGCCAGGCAGGGCGCCGATGGTTTCACCTGCCATAACCATTTTCCGAGATATTCCTATTATCTCTTTAAAAACGAGTGCGAAAGGTGGATATTTGGCGGCTGTGGAAGCCCGAACAAGAATAACTTCGCCACGCAAGAGGAGTGCGAGGATAAATGCAGGGAATATGTCGGCTCTATTTAAATAAGTATTTAAGTAAAGCCAGAAATAATGATAGCCATGAAACATACATTTGTTCCATTATTTTTATAACATTTATTTTTAATTTGTTTTGTTTTTGATCTTGCCAGATGTTTTCTTTACAATATTTGTAATTTAACATTAACTTATGCCATAAAATGTAGATTTTTTTGGTTTTTCAATTTATTTTTGGTTTATGAACTGTATGGAGAGAAATTGCGGTCCTGTTAACAGTTAATCAGTTTAAAATTGTACGCTAAAAATTCAATTTATATATATATTTGTATATAGTATAGGTATATGTATGTATATTTATGTTCTTGTACACTAAAATCGACTCTCTTTGCTATGCTTAAGGGCTATGTATTGTATATATATCATATGACAAAAAGAAATCAAGTAAATTTCCCTAAAAAGCAAAGAAAAGTATGTCCTATGAAATGAGTGCACTGACAACAAGGAAAATGTGAATTAAATATGCATTTAGTTTCGCTAGGTGCATGAGAGAAATTAAGATATATTAACGCCAAATCCCTAATGGGCCCTGGGGGGACTCTATGAGTCGTCAGGCCATCTCATCTGGCTGTCTACTGTTCCACTCTATCCACACGATATACATCAACTTCCTGGCGATCCGAACGAAGTGAAAAATATTTGCTCAATGCTGTTTTTTGATGCTGTTTCGAAAACTATGAAGATTATGGACGATGGGGGGATAATGAGTGGGTGTATGTTTGAGAAGCCAAAACTTAAATGATTAAAAACACACATGGAGATTACATTAATGCGGCGGCGTTTTTGAAGAGAAGTATTTTTAACTCTTTAAGAGAAAATATTGCACATTTTACAGTTTTTGGGGAAATCTGTGGCGAAAATGTGGAAGAATTCAGTAAAATATTCCTTAAAAAATTATAAAATGATAAACTAAACTAAAATAACTAAGGACTAGGCATACATTTAAATAAACAATATAAAATACTGCATCAAGAGGCTCAAGCGACTCTAATCGCAAGTTTTCTTAGGCGCGGATGCCTGATCCCTGGCAGAAACGCATCCCACCTCTAACCAGTCCAATCGAGGGGATCGAGGGGTGCTACCGCATGTCCAGTGACACTAATACTATATACGTCCATGTAGGAAGGATAGATGTTAGACTCTTGTCACACTACCGCGCTTTTTCTATCGATATTGCAGAATAGAACGCAGGTTTTTGCGTCTTGAAAAGAGCGTTTTGATAAAAGCAATGCAAATTTTATAAATCAAGCAAATTATGGATAACAAGAGGAAAATAGACGACAAAGACTTGATTCTTGAGATATATGGAAGTGGTGGGGGTGTCTGCAAAAACTGCCTCTGCAATTTCCTTGTAGATATGCGAGCTTTTTCCAGCCCCGCGAAATCCATTAAATAAATTAAAATAAAAATACTACTATATAAAAACCTCTATGGAGAAAGGATAGATGGTATGCTAATAATCGAGGAAAATTCGAATTAATCTAAAATAAAAGAACTAAGCTAACAACTAAATAAACAAATACTAATACTAATTATGAATAGCTTTTCCTGCTCGAAATCATACGCACAAAAAGGCAGACTTGATGTCAGAGGCATTTACAAAACATCTTAAAATTCTCAAAGCGCCCTTCAAAACAGATAGAGGTATTATAAATTATAGAAAATCTAAATTAAAAATATTAGCACTAATTATGGGCTAATTCTTCCCAGGAGACCTCCGTCTTTAAATCGCCTTAAATTGCAAACAGATTTCCCTGCAAACTATTTACAGAACTTCAGGGCCGCACCGCATAAACGCATTTAACATTTAAACAACTTGGACAGACACATACACACAAACATTATTTAAGACTAGTTTAAACATTAAGCTGTTTTCCTTCACTATTTGTTTGCTGTGTTGCTCTAAGACAGTGTAAACGAAATCACATATAAAGCCGATTAAGAGAGAGGAGAAGATGGAGATTCGAAGAGGGAGATCTCACACCACAATGGGGGTACGACCATCCAGAGTCTTGCTGTCCGTCAGATTCGATGACAATGAGCACGAGGTGTTGTTCTCGTCCTCGATCAGCTGCTGGGGTGGTCTATGCAGCTGCACCTGTTCGGTGATCGTGCGCGACTCAGGACTGCAGGACAGCAAAGGTGAGTCCAGACATTGGGGCAGGAGCAGCAGGCCGCTGGGATGAGCCGCCGGCGATGGTGTGTGTATGGCATACAGAGAGCTGCTCGATGTCGAACTGGGGCAGCTGGAAAGCGGCAGCAGCTCCACATCCACTG
This sequence comes from Drosophila lowei, assembly GCA_008121275.1. NCBI lineage: Eukaryota > Metazoa > Arthropoda > Insecta > Diptera > Drosophilidae > Drosophila > Drosophila lowei. The sequence goes on from CM017779.1 coordinate 24,059,971, forward strand.
GCGGCGAGGGACTGTTTACGTGGGTCACCATTGTCTCCTCCTCGCTGCTCGTTAGCTGCTCGTTCAGCTGCGCCACTGTCTGATGGATCCGTATGTGCTCTGTATCCCCACCATCCGTCTCATTCAGCTTATAGTACAGCTGAAGGCTGTCATCCAAAATGGGTGCAAAGAGGCGTCGAAACTGCCTGAGCAGCTCCGCTTCCTCCGGCCCTGGCTGCTCCTCTCCCGTCATCTGCATCTCTGGCTCTGTTTGGTAGAAACTAAAAGCAATTGCATCCTCTACGACTGTTGCTGTTCCATGCTGGTCAACAACTTCTATTGAGCAATCTTTAACACTTCGTTGACCTCGTCAGACTTTGCCCTTGGGCGATTTGGATTTCGTTGGCGTGGCCCTAAATAAAACAATTTTGAATTCATATAAATAAAATATATCCTTGAAGCTTCATTTGAAGGCACTTACCCGCTGGCTTCGTCTTTGCCCGTTTGGGTCTGTGCTGTGGAAACCGTGTTCTTGCTGTAGGGAGCCTGGAACGAGGTGGATGTGATGGTAAAGTATCCACCCGGTTTCGGTTTCAGATGCCTGTTGTTCATCTGCATATGCACAGTCTTCATGAACTCAATTTGATGGGCCAACTTTTGGACTTGTTCCTAACATAAAGAGAGCAAAATTCGTCAGTTCAAATCTCTCTCCAATGCCTTAAATCCCTTACCTTTAGCTCTTCATTCTCCTGATACAAATCCGGCGACTCTTCGGCCACTAGGCCGACTCCATTCAGTGAGAACGAAGCTGTTATGCTCCTCACCTTGGCCTTCTGATCCCATTTGTCGCCCTGTCCCTTGAACACGCGCAAGATTTTCGGTCCAAAGACCAAAGCAATGGTGGTGCTGGTCGACAGCTGGGTGCGCACAAAGCCCAGCATGTACTTGTAGTCGGGTCCAGCTTGGGGGAAGAGCATGACACTGTTTGGGGGATCAAATAAGGCACATTTATGTTAGTTTTTGATACAGGAACTGGAAGTTGATGGTTCAGTATTGAGTATTGATTGAGGCCACATATTTGTATGAATGAATCAGGGGTACTCGACGATACAGCTAACCCTTTCATAGTGTTATGGTTCATGTTCATGGTTTTATTTCCCTTTTTTAAAGACCATTTAAGTCAAAGAATACCGCTCAAACTTCTCTAGATGGTGGCAATGCAGAATAAACTTGTAGTTCAAACATTTTGCTTCCAAATATTCACCCACATTCATCCGTTACCTAAAGAAACGGACTCTGCCTCATAAAGTGGCAAACAGTTGATTGAATTCTCAATTATCTGGCAGAAACCAAGCAACAGTAAGAACCTCTTAAAAGCCTCTTTTTCCACACCTAAACCTTCACACCTTTTCCTACGATTTCCTCAAACTGAATGATTTCCTGGCCCATTCATTGGTTCTCCCAATCAACACTCTAAACAATCCCATACTAACCTACCCCAAAACCAGTGGGAGTTCACCTACGTGGCTGTAAAAGTTTGCCAACAAATTGCATTAATTATAAAAAAGAGCTCTTCAAAAAGGATTTCAATTTGGGGGAAAAGGCGCGCACACACACGAACCCAGAAACCGAGTAAACCCGCAGACAACTTGAAACCGAAAGATGGCCGGGAATGTCTATGCAAACAAAGCGTGGGAAGGGTGATACAGACAGACAGACAGACAGGCAGGCAGGCAGACAGACAGTCGGACAGACAGACAGTTGGAGAGGCTGTCCTGGCAGGCCAACAAAAAAGGATTACAACGCGAACACGAGCGCGCACAAAGCAAAGGAATTTAATTAAAAGGACCAACCAATGATGGCTGGAGTGCGAGGAGCAGGCGTGTGCGGGTGCGGCTGCGGGTGCCCTAATGGGTATGACGCGTGCCGCAGCATGTTGGATTACCCAGCATGTGTCAACTGTTATAATTCAATTGTGTTGCACAAACAGAACAGAATAGAACAGGACTGCTGACTGGTGGGTTCCATCAGGTGGTAAAGATGGCTGCTCTAATTCCCAACTTACTGGAAGACCACCATGGCTATGTTGACAAGGGCTATGTTGTAAATGGCATACGAGATGAGGCGCGCCTCGTTGTAGAGACTCTCCGCATTTCGCACATTGTAGCAGACGCGTATGCCCCAGGCCAGGAAGAAGACCTCACCAATGGCCAGGCTGTGATCCCACCAGTTGTACGAGCACTGTTTGAATTTCAGGTGATGCTTGTCGTAGATCTAAAAAAAAGGCTTTTAAATGGAGATTTCTTTCATTTTCTGTATCTCTCACTTACCACCTCCGCATAGGGCGTGGCCGAAATGGTCCAGGTACCCAAATAGATCAACATTACCAACAGAATGGGCACCATCCATTGCAGCAGTTGTTGATCGTTCAATTTGATTTTGTGTGCCGACTTCACGCGATACGTCAAAGAGACTCTGTGAAGGTAAGGCATAGATTATTGTAAAGGTAAGGCAGGGGTCTGGAGTCTACTTGCCGCCATGTTTTCATCAACAGCGAGGTGTAGGTGATGCAAAAGCCCATATGACGCGACCATTTGGTCACAATGCACCAGCTGGTGTCCAGGTATGGGAATATAGCCACCATCTGTAAAAAGAGGCAGAGATTATATAAAAAAAGCCTTATTTCTATTGTTTTATTCTGTTTTATAATACAAAAGTAATTTTTTAAGACTTTGCAGCATCCCCAACTGCCTTCTCCACAGCCTCCTTGTTGGCACCCTCCTCCATGGCCAGGACTGTACGGCTATCCACTCGAGATAGCCGCATGCCTGGCTTTATGCACTGCTCACAGTTCTCCATGCCGGGCGTGTACTCCTCAATCTGGATGGTGGTCTCAAAGAAACGGTATCGCTTGTGGATCATCGTAGTGGCCTCTTCGAGAATGCGCTGTGGATCGGCATCCTTCTTGATGGCCAGATGGGCGGACAGGGCCACCTTATTGATGCTCAAAGCCCAGATACGCAGGTTGTGCACATGCTCGACACCTTCGATGGAGAGAAACGTGCGCTGGACCTCATCGTAGTCCATGTAGTCGGGTGTGGCCTCCATCAGGACCATTAGGACATCCCTCAGAATGCGTATCGTCACCAGGAGAACAATGATGGAGAAGAGGAACGTGCAGATGGCGTCGACAAATGACCATTCGGGACGAAAGAATATGATCAGAGCTGCCACAAAGACGCCCACACTCTGGATCATATCACCGATGACATGGATCATGGCCGCCCGCACATTGATGTTCTCCTTTGGCGGATGGACGTGCGCCAACTGCAACTCCTTCGTGGGGTGCTCCTCGTGCAGGATGCGGGTCTGACGCACAACCTCGCCAGGCTCAAAATGGCCATGTCCGTGATGGAGCTGAAATGCCATAATGACGTTGAACAGAATGGCCACAGCGGAGGTGATCAGCATTATTTTGGGATCCACATTATGCTCACCCACCCACAGGCGTTGTATGGCCAGCCAGACCAGGATGCCTGGGAATAAATGGGGTTTAACGATGGGTTTTCATTATGGAAAGATCTACGATATCACCTGTTATCACCCAAATGAAGTACACGGAGATCATGGCCCCAATTACCTCGGCCCGATACCAGCCAAAGTTCATGCGCTGCGTCTTCGGCCTGGCACTGATGTACAGGGCAAACAAGGAGATCAGGAAACCGGCCAGGTCCGTCAGCAGATGGGCTGCGTCTGTGGCTATGGCCAGGCTATTGGATAGTACGCCACCGATCACCTCAAGGATCATGAAAGACAGGCAGAGCACACAGGCTATGATCAGTTTCCTCCGAGCAGGCTTATCGATGCCCTCGTGCTGCACCTCCAGGTGGCAATGATCCCTCCACTGCGTCGTGATGTGCCTGTGTCCGGTGATGGTCAATGTCTTCATGGACTTGCTCTCCACTTGGGACTCTTTGCCATCCCGCTCCTCCTCTGTATCGCTGGCGGGTTTGCCCTTGTGTGGACCCACTGAAGGAACAGGTGACGGTCGAAGCGAGGGTGATTGTTGCGGTATCTCTGGACTCGCAGGAGCCTTCTCTTCCCCCGTTCCAGCTTTATCCACAATTTTAGATGTGGAAATAGTAGATCCGTAGCTTAGGGGCCTCTGAAAAGGTACCGCCAGGAGGTTGATCAAACCCATACCAGACTCTATCGATGGCACAGCCAAGGGATTGACCTCCACAGAGTCGTGGCTTTGAGGGCTGGCATATGGCTTTGGCCCAATGCTAGTTGATGGCTCTGGTTCCTCGGGTTCATCTACTGCTTTCTCCGAGGGATTCTCATTCTGACTCAAGTCATCGCATTCAGTTTCGAGCTGCATTAAAGAGTCCGGTTCCACAAAGGATACAGTCTTTGGTTTTAACTTCTTCGCTGAAGTTCTTTCGGTTTCCAGCTCCTTCGTCGGGGCTTCAGTCTTTTTCGAGTTTTTAGTAGTTTCTTTCTTTTTGGACTCTGGTTCTGGACTCTTCCCCTTTTATCATTAGATACGCCTGATGTTTCCTCCAACTCCACCTCCGAGCTGTGGTGGGATCTTTTCCTTGAGTGCGAATCGGACCTTTTGGGTTTCTGGGATTCCCTGAGGTCCGCATACCAGGTTTTCATCGATTCTTTGAACTCCGCAGACCAGGTCTTTTGCAGATCTCGAACATTTCCTTCACTCTCCATCGTTTTGTCGGATGTTTCTCCCATCTCAGGGCCATGTTGCGGCTTCTTTTCCTTTTTTCTCGTTTTTGTACTGGCTTCTGGCGCTCTTTATTGCGACCCTGCTTGAGCTCCTCTGACCAAGTGATTTCCGCATCTATGCCTCTTTCATTTGTCAAATCCCCCGAATCGACGTCTGGGATACTGACTATATCTTTCAGGGCCGCCTGCAAGGCTTCTTCATCCTCCTCCTCGGAGTCAGAGCTGTCTGGCGGCAATTCTTCTTCGCGTTTATTCCCTGGTGTCCGGTTCCTTCTCATAGTTTAAGTTCTTCCAATACTTTTTGCTATATTTTGACATTCAGTTGCCAAATACTTTGATTAGAAAATCGGCTACGATTTAGTTCATACTAAAAATCGCTTCTGGCTCTTCGTTTGCAAACTCTTAACCCATTTGGCTTTCGGTTTGTTGGCTTGTCCTTTTGTTGTTAATGCTGCCATTGTGCGAGGCTTGTGGAGGGCTTTTATGTGTCCACTGGGTAGAGTGGTCTGCCATTGTGGGTTTGCTAATGTTTACAACAAAATTGCCATCCAGGGGAGTACTAGCACAGGTCGAAGGTGGTTTGCTCTTTCCGGGAAATACTTAAATGTAAATTTTAAACTTTCTAAAGAAGGAAACAGAATTTCCATCTGGAAGTTTCCTGTTTAAACTTAGCAATACAGATTTCTTAGACTAATTCGACTCAATCCAGAGTTTTAAAAGTCTTTACAATGGACTTTACTTTACATATGTTTACAGATTTCTTTCTTATATCAAACTTAAACCTTATTTTCCTTGCAACAAACTGCCTTTAGAAACCGCATGTACCCTTTTGTGCAGCCAGTGCCTAAAAGCCGCATTTAAAAACCCATAAGAAGACGCTTAATGTTGCGGTTTGTTCCCAGATTCCCTACCTGCCATTCCGGCCAAGAAGCAGCAGTTGTAAACCCTGCTCACATGTGGGTTAATTATGAATGAGCCGGTCCCCCGAAACCGAGCCAGTCAGACCTTTTGTCACATTAGCAACATTGTTTCCAAATGGTCTTTGTGTGTTTTTCGTGTTTGTGTGTGCGGCCCGCCTTAATGGGTTAAGAGTGTTGGCCTAAATGTACTCGAAAAACTCACCTCCAGATACATGATGGCGCAGCCAATGAGTGTGATCATCAGGAAGATGGGACTGGCCACCTTAAAGACTTTGACGCGACGATGCCGGAAGAGATAGCCGGCCAGGACAAAGGTGCCGCAAGCACAGCCAATGGATATGGTCAACAATGATATTCTAAAGAACAGAAATCAAGAGAAAGAGAAAGAGAGACAGAGACACAGACAGGGGCAGTGTCATGGTGAGGCATATTGACATCAAGAACACTTGAACATGAAGCATGTTCGGTGCGCAAACACACACCTGAAAGGCCAATGATAGTTGGCCAGACACGGCTCCGGACCGGTGCACATGTCACAGCCGGGGGCGCAAGGCAAACACTTGAAGACATCCGTATAGTAATTGCTTATATTGTCCTGATGCTCCTGCCAGGCAATCTCCATGATGGTGCCATTGAAGCCATCCGGATGGCGCAATGAATAATAGCCGCGCTTGCACAGGCACTGGTACGAGCCCCGGGACCAGCTGCTGCTGGTGAGAGCGGTCAATATCTTGCCGCTGCTTATTGTCGATGCCTCCGCGCTCGGCTGCCGATAGTCGCACTGCAGATGAGCAAACATGCAAGACGAAACGTGTACAGGAACGCAATTAATTAGTCCGAATGAAGTGCACACACTTACCACCATGGAGGTGCGATGACACTTGTGTGAGCTATGAAAGGCTTGCAAATCGTTGATCGTCCCCTCATCGTTCAGTGGCGATGCCGCCGACCTTGCTGGCCAGCCGGGGGTAACGTCGCATGGTCTGGTACTGCTGCAGCTGCTGCTGTTTGCGGCTGCCAAAGTGATAGGGCTGCGCCTCGCATTGATTGACACGAAGCGACGTTACATCAATGTCGATGCTGATGAAGCCGCGCAATCCATGCCGGCCACTGGGCGGAATCGCAATGCTATACGACACCAGCCACTTGCTGGGGGCGCACGAGAAGTACGGGTATGTCCACCAGCCTTTATAGTAGTTGCTCGGTGGGCTAGGTGCGAATTTCGGTGAGCGGAGAGTGGGTGTACTGGTCTCATCGTCGAACCTAACCAAAAAACACATGAATACAGGATCATAAATGCTGAGTGCATGTGGTTTCGCCTACGTACCAGGGATAATTGTTTGCCGGCTTTTTGCCAATTTGCAGTCCCTCTTCATCGTAGCGCTGTGTCTCGCCCAGGACTTTGTCCTGATTGCTCTTCACCCACCACACATACGACTGCACAGCGCCGTTTGTCAGGTTCAAAGCCAAAATGCGTGCTCCGGTTATAAAGTCATCAGTGAGCAGGCCCTTGGCTAAGGCATCCGAGAGTCCTATATATGCATGTATGTAGAAAAGGAAATGAAGATCTGGGTCAGTCACATGGTTGTTGCAAGTGAAAACTTATTTCAATAATTGCTGTGCGGCAGCAGCAGCACAAGAAACAGAAACAGAAAAACCCCGGCGGAAATTAAATGGGAAACGAGACTCAGAGACCAACAGCAGGCGGGGGCGGGGGGCGGACGCAAAGTGATTACAATTTTCACTTACATTTCCCCAAAATGAATTGGGCATGTCACTGCACTTAATTGCTGATTACGCCCGCTCACAAATTACTCAACTTTAATTATTTATGGGCGCTAAAGTTCCGATGCCAAGCGATACCAAGCATCGAGTAGGAATGGAATCGATCATGAGAGCCATTTAATGGGAAATGCATCTCAATTGCTGATTGCACAACATCAATTGCAGCGAGGCATTGTGCCTTCATTACAATTTGCATATACCGTTATCCACTTAAAATTAAGTTTATCATTTCACATTTTACTGCATCATCGACTGCGCGAATTTCCCACTGCCGTTATGCGAGTTCGCAGGTGGGATAGAGAGGGAAAATCCTTTCGGACGATAGGATTGTTGTCGCCTTTTTTCATGATATTTTTGCAGCTCAATTTCAACAAGGTAAATATAATAATGTCGGATCTTTTCCTATTTAAGTTTTGACCACCGTATATTTTCTTTATATTTCGAATTGGAGAAATAGGCATTCATTTGAACTCAAATATTTGTATGATCACGACTTTTTGGTATTTCCGATAACAAATGACAGTATTTTTCTATTCTGAGTATCGATAGTATCGATGCCCGTACGCGCTGCGGCAGCGCTGCTTCGTGCTTTCTTCTGTTTCCGATCTTCTATGCGTTTCGCCCGCCCAAATCTTTTAAAATGTGCTGTTGCGTTGTAAAAGTGAAAATAAAAGTGTTAAAAGGGTGCAAAATGTTCATAAGTGCGCAGTGTTATATTTTTTTATTGAGAATCGTTTGTGTCAGTGTTTTTAGCAGCGTAATCAGTGTTGTTATCCAAACCAAGTCCAGCTTTGCCGCCATTTTTTTTTTTTTTTTGCAAATTTCTTTTGGGGAGTCGTGGGCGTAGTTTTTTTGATCTTTTTTTTTGTGAGACTATAGTTAGCTTAACCAAAGAAACGAATATGGAGATAGATATGGAATATGGAGTGTGTGAATGTGTTTCGAAGATCATTTCGTGGCCTACGTGACTTCTTGGTTCGAAAAGTCGAGGCCCTGCAGCTTCAAGATCTCAGGTAAATGCTCCCAAATATCAATTCATATGTATGCGTGTTTTTTCTACTTGAATTTTTTTTAAAACCAATTGACAATTGGCACTGTATGCAATATGCATTTCTATTTTTCTGATTTCTTAGAGTTTTTTATCTGCATCGGCCAGCATAGCCGCTGTGCTGATATTTGATCATGTGTTAGTGTGTTTTCCTATGCAAAAACAGGGGCGAAACGTATGCCTGTGTGTTTTATGATGGAAAATCAGCGTACAAAAAGGGGGAAAGAACTGCGATCATGAGTGTGTGGGTGTTCTCGACGGAACGAGACAGCAAGAGTTCATTGGCCATGGGTAAAAGGAGATGGCAAGAATAATTTTCGTTATGCGTATTAACATGTGCGAAAGAGATGGCAAATCTATTCGGATTGTGTGGTGATGTTTTTTCACGATAGAATCAATTTTTAAGGGTATATTCCTCCTAACTGTAAACAACTGATCCCCGAAATAAATTTTCCGAGTACCATTATTTTATTTTGCGAACATTTGTTCCACGAAATCTGAAACAAATTGAGGAATACCATACCAATGGGAATTTGGCCATGAGTTATGGCAGACTTTTGCATTGGGATGTTGTTATCTGATTGCTTTGTGGCGAATGCAACTTTAGGCGTTTAATTGTGAACATCTGTTACTGTTATTGCAGCCTTGGAACAGTCATTAAAAGCTGCCTCTGATGCTGCTTTCAGCCTTGGCAAAAGTGTCAACCGTAGAACAATGATTAATATGCGCGGCAGGCCAGCATATGCCCTTTCCTCTACAGCTTCCACTCTTTCTCTCTATCTCTCTCTCTCTGGGTGTGTTTGTGTGTGTGTCGTGTGTGGGCGGTGGTTGTCAAAAGCTAATATTTTTCCCTGGGACTGTGCAAGGTATGTTAAATAGTAGGTAAGGCAAATACAAACACAAAAAGGTTCCTGTTTAGTAAGGCCTTACCTTCCTTTTAATATACCTTGCACAAGCCTGCTGCCTTTCTTTTGCTTTCTGTTTGACTTTTCAGCCAGAAAAAGGGAGACAGAAAGAATGAGATGAGGCACGTGAACGTGAGAGGGAGAGGCAGAACGAAACGAGAATTGTTTACAAAGTAAACTTATTTAAATTCGATTACCGCAACTTCCGTGGCACTTTCCTTATTTTTATGTTTTAGTGTGTACAGAACTTGCTGCTTCTTTGATTCCCAGTTCTTGTACGAGTACGGGGTACCGTTACATCTGCGTAAAGTTCCATTCCTTTAGCGAGAAAGGGCCATATAAACCGTGCACGTGCACTTTTTTGTAGTTCTTAAACTTTTGCGGAGAGTTTTTCCCTTTGGGAGGGGTGGAGAGAGAGATGGGATACAGCTTTAGCATCTGCCTCTACACAACTCCAACAGAATTGTTTTTAGTTTGGTACAAAAAAGGTAAAGGTCAGATATTTTATGGGATTTAATGTTGCATATGCCCAACAATGCTGACTATTTTCTGTGTATTAACAAGAATATATGCCCAGGAGTCCTTGACAAACCATTGAATTTTCCTATTGCACACCCAATCACCCAGTTATCTGCAATGCAGTTGATTAGGAGGAGATTAGCTCTAAGATTAGATACCTACTCCATCTGCCCCTTCAGCCTTCTTTCCAGTATCCGCTTCCCATTCGAGTCCACCAGCATCAGCGGCACCAGAGTCTCGGTGCTGCTACTGCCTCCCGCGTCTGTCGCTCGTGGTCAAACCTCAGGCCACCAGTTCTCTGCCTCATGGCCAAAGCGCTTCAGGTATCTGTCACTGTGTGTCGCATACTATCAACATTTTTACATTTTTGGAACACTCTAACCTTGACTTTATAGTCTGACAACCTGATTCATTCGGCTTACGGCTTGACGGAATTTATAAATCTACAAAACTTCAACAAAAATTAAAGTTCTTTTGGCGAAACCCTAAAACTCAAAACTCGCCCGAAAGATGGACGACTACGAGAACGTGTCTGACAACGATAAAGAAATGGAGGAATTCCTGCAGTTGGAGAGGCAAAAGGCCGAGGTCACTGCCCTTTTGTTCGAGTTCAACGAGGTCTGCTGGGAGAAGTGCATCGGAAAACCCAGCAACAAGCTGGACCATGCCACACAGGTGTGCCTGAGCAACTGCGTGGACCGCTTCATCGACACATCGGTACTGATCGCCAAGCGCTTCGTAGCGGTTATGAACAGCCTACAGTAAAAACGTTCCAGATGCCAGCCGGTCTGTGGAACTGTCTTTTGGCAGCAAAGATGTTCAAGGCCCAACAATTGAAGGAAGGAAGAGAGAGGCCAGCAATACCGCAATTTTCGTATTTGTTGGCTTAAAGCTGTTTTCAAATAAACCAAAATATACCTATCTGGAGAGTTATATAGCCACTCTTTCGGAGGATTTTCTGCTCTATTGGTGGGGGTTCTCTTTGGACTTATCTACTTAGATTTTTAAGGTAGATAAATTCTATGCTCAACAGTCTCCTTGAGTCTCTAGTCGGCTTTCTACTAGCACAGAATTTGTAGCAAACTTTTCCTGTTTTCAAACACGCACAAAAGATGTCCGACCATGGGCACGTGTCTGCCGCAGATATGGAGGTCATGCAGGCGAAACAGAAGGCCCAAATCTGTGCCCATATACACGATTTCCGAGAGATTTGCTGGAAGAAGTGCCTCGGGCAGAGGCACAGCTCAGAGATGTGCCTCAGTGACTGCATGGAGCGCTTTATCGAGACAATTCTATTGGTCACCGAACGCTTTGCCGATACTGTGGACAAGCGCGACATCAGGTGAAAATAGCATCTGTTGGCAGCAATTCTCCTGAAAAATCTCCTACAAATTACAGTCCTGATAAACCAAACAAAACCTCTGTGTGTTTCAGTAGATTATACGCTATATCTATGGGGATTTGTGATGCTGTCACTTCTAGTCGCTTAACTCGATGTCTGTTCCAAATGGCTGGCCCCGCAGCTGTTGCAGCAACAAATCGCTTTTGGTAAACAACATTACGCCATGGCTGTCAACAGCGGGTTACAGACACAACATTCGAGAAGGTAACACACGGCAATATCCGGGTAGAGGTCTTGGAATGATGTGCTTATGTTTGTGTCAGTCCCAGGGCTCATCATTCATCATCTGCCTCGCCATTTGGATTCGTACTCACTTGTAGTCCATCATCAATCTTATTCTTTACTCTTTTTTGTTGTTGGCTAGTTCTAGAATTTATTGCCGCTAGGTGGAATGTTTTTGCTGCCAAAAAGGTGCGAAAGAATAAACATTTTCAACTTTCCAACAATTGTTGCCACTTTTCTGCCATTCCCGAACAAAAGTTCCTCCATGGATGGGCGGGAGTGTGTGTGTGTGTGTGTGTGTGCAAAAAATTGGCAATTATTCAAACTACAGTCGGAGCAGACATGTTTTTGCCTGTATCTCGTGCGTGGCGTCTGTGTGGGTGTTTCCGAAGGTATTTTGTTCCTGTCAGGTGTGTGCTTTTTCTTTTGTTTTTCCCTTGCAGGAATAATTAAATTTTCCTCAGATTCGGTTTAGTCTGAAGTGTGGCCTCTGGGATCCACACTGGGGTCATCACTTTTGGGGGGCGAATTAAGACTGTGCTGGGAATCTGGGATTCTCTTTCAATTAAGTGGTGGATGTTGTGGCATTGAAATTGAAAATAATTTTGGGGGGTGCTCAAGGAAATGGAGATGGAAAATCAGGGGAAGTCTTGTGACAGTTTCCAATTAAATTGTTCTGTTTTTATAAATGGTTTTCTTCTTTCTCATTTCTGCCTGTCTTAAGAAATATTTAAAGAAAGATTATAAAACGTTTTAGGAATTTTTCCAATTGGGCTTTACATTTTTGTTAGATAACACTAGACAACAAAATTAAATTTACGGAATTTAATAGCAAAAATTCGGTTTGGACAAAAGGCTATTTGCGTTAACCGTTTATCCACAGATTTTTACAAACGTTACCTCAAATGACGCCCAATTAATGTATCTAGACAAAAAAATATGAAAGCACAAAAAATTAATTTTTTCGACTTTTCCCGAGTTTTCAAAGTCAAAACTTTGGAAAAAATACCGCTAAAAAATTATCAGTTTTGAATTTAAAAGTTTAATATTTCGAAGACGATAAGTTCAAGCTTGAAAGTCTTTAGGTTCGACTTATAGCTGCATTTATCAGCTTTTTAAACGTTGCAGTTCAATACAACCAGATGTAAGATACTTAAATTATGTGAAAAAAAGGACTACATCTGAAAAAAAAACCTTGAAAACAAAAAATTCAGTACAAATTTTTAAAGCCTTAAATCTATCAGGAAGGGTCGGTTGGTTCACAGCGTTATTTTTAGCATTTTGCCATCAAAGAGTACTGAAAACCATTTGATTTACTCCAAAAATAACTTTTAAAATCCTGCCTACATCAGAGTTACATAAAAGCTTAAAATTTCCAAACCTATTTCTGGCTTCATTTAAGCCTAAAAGCATTCAAAGCTTTGGGCCTTTAAGCCTCTCTCTGCACTTGTCATATTTTCCGGTAAAACGCAGTCAAGCAAAGGGGAAACCAGACCCCTTTGAGAGTGACTGCTGCTGGTGCTGCTGCTGCTTCCGTTTGCTTTAGTTTTCTGCCACTTTTAAAATTGGCTTAAATTTATTCGATTTGTGAGGCACTTTATGGGAATAATTTATGCGTGGCATCACAATTTCCACAGTCGAGCGCTAAAAGGGAAAGACCAAAAGCCAGGCAGAGAGCGAACGAGAGGGGAAGGGAGAGCGTGCGAGCGAGCGAGCGACAAGTGCCCGAAAATTACAAATACAAATGGCTGCCTCCTGTTGCTCCAGAGCTCAACAGGATGATGGAACAATGAGAAAACAGCAACAAAAGGCAGCAAATTTGCTTTCACTTTATGCGATTTTCGCTGACACGTCTCACCTTTCTGGGCACTGGAACACACGCAGAGAGAGATAGAGAGAGTGATGCCTCGTGAGGCAAAGACAGAGGAGAATTTTTGGGTGGAGAAGGTCATGAAATCATGGCCATAATGGAAACTTGTGCGCTTCAGCACTCCCAGTCAGATGCTGTGCTGTGCTGTGCTGCCTTTTGCTCCCCTGATTATCCCAAAAACCGAGCCAAAAGCTCAAGAGTGACACCAGAATGAAACCGAGCGATGGGTTCATTGTGCGTTTTGTCCTTGACTATGCACCGCCATCAGAAAGTATTATACACTCCCAAAACAATTGGGGCACTCAAAATGTTCAAGGTTAATACTTTCGTAGGACTTTCCTCAACCTTCATGGGATACAAAATCTCATTTCATTTGCATTTTATATTTTTTAAAGGAAAAGTCTTTAGATATTTCTTTAGACATATATTTTTTGCCAGTGTATCCCTTTGATGAGCATTGTCAAGGCTGTTGGGAATGGGAATGGAATGAAAGTCTTGTCCTGACAGCAGCAGCCGCGCGACAGCATTGGGGTTGACAGCCAACGACGCACTTGTGGCGCATCAGACCCCACACTTCCTACCAAATATATATTTATATATATATGTATTTGGATATATATTCATATATACATGTGTATGGAATGTCCCTTTCGTCCTTTTGTCGTTGTTAGCCCCCATGTTAATGCTGTTTCTGTTGCTGGAGATTTAATTTAAAGTTCGCATTGTGCCACATTGGGTCTGGCCTGGTCTGTGTTCTCTTCTCCTCCACTGTGATTTACCCCACGACTCAGCCTTTACAGAAACATCAGCCAGGACACACATAAAAGGGCACCGAAGGGAGCAGATCCTTGGCAAGGACATGTATGACAGTAAGCACAAATATACACAACAAATTTACAAGGTTCAATCGAAAGAGAAATTCTGCCATGTGGGTATCAGATTTCCACTTAAGGGATAAGCAGAATTATCCTTTGGTTTGGGCCGGCGATTGCGAGACGGAAACGTTGTAATTATATTGAATAAAAGAAAGTAAAAGAAAAGATATCACCTTACATATCTGCCGAGCCTTTATATGCATTGTCCATAGAGTATATTAATTGGTTTATTTATTTGCGGCAAAGTATGGATAATTGGTGTACCATATCGATGGTGCTGTAGGAAATATTTATGTAATTTTCTATGAGCAAAAAATATTTATCTCGATTTCTAAGATGTATTCTAAGCTTTTGAATATTTTAGGAGATATAGGAAATATTTAGAAAATAAATATATAGTCAAATAGTCCCATCAAATAAACTCCCATAAATCGAAGGGGAATCATACCGAAAATTCGTAATATATAATTTATTTTTGCTGGAAATAAATTCGTTGTATAGAAAACTTCGTTGTACGGAAGTTCGTAATAGAGAAGTATTTAATACGATATTTTATATCCTATTAAATAGTTAAAAACAAATACTATTAATGTTTCGAAAGAATAGCAATTGCGTGAACAAATCCCAAGTAACCCAAAGTTCAAAACCATTCCATATCCTAGAGGATACTTTTTTGATTGAATTTACCGAAATTCGTTGTTAAAAATGAGAGAGAAATGTTTTCCAGGAACCGAAAGCCTGTTTCATTTTCCATTAACATAAATATTAAAATTATGGAAATTTCAGAAAGAACTGGGCAGTCCATCTTCCATTATAAAACAGAAGCTCCTCCGATTTTAATTCGGAAATTTCTCAGAACTCACTTTAATTTCTGACCTGCCGCAAAAAGTGGGCCATAAAAAATGGAACCAACTGCAACAAGGTGGAAAATGGAATTGTTTCCCCCCGCCTGATATTCAATAACTCTGCTCCGCGTTCGGCGCTTGAACCATATCTCGATACACGTACAGTTTAGGCAAACGCCCCGCTCATGTGAGACACGCCTATTGACTTTGGCCGAGCAGGAAATGACATGCCCCCCCACACACAAAAAACAAGCTTCAAAATCAATAATCGATAGAGGAATAAAAATATATATATATATACTCCGTATATGGTTATAAAAAACAACGAGGGGGAAGACTCACCGCCGTGTCGAATGATGCCAACTTCCTGGAGTATCGAGGCGGCCAAATCGGCCTTTTGTCTGGAGCTCTCGTATCGCTCCGAATTGATGGGCACTTGTAGGGGTCGGTAGAGCGTCGAGATGCATAACGTGCCCAAATTTTCGGTGGCAATGTCGTGTATCGTCACCAGCGATTGTTCGATGGCCTCCTGTTAAATGGTATATAGGAATCGCCTCATCATTATTATTATCTGACAGTAGATGTGGGTGGTGGGGTGTTGGGGTGGTGTCTATGTATTTAGCGGGCAACCCAAATCATTTTTTTTTGCTTTTTTTGTGTGGTCTGCCGCTGACAAACGCATTAAAAATACATTTTGGCTAAAAGAAACAAAAAAAAATTCATGGAGCCCGAGACCATTATATCATCATTTTGGTTTTTAGACCCTTTTATCGTTTGAGTGGAAAATTACGTTATTGGCTTTTTTTTTTTTTTTTTTGCCTTTTTCGCAAAATTTGTTGAAGGAAAAGTTTTCATTGTTTTGACTTTAAATTGAAGACAAAGGCACGAAATTAAATTGGAAACTTGGGGGGGAATTTCCGACTACGATTGTGGATTTGAATCTACAAAAGATATGGAAAATGAAGAGGGATATTTCCTCTCTATCTCTGTCTCTGGCCATCGGTTGCTTGGCAAACTTTCTTGTGTTTAGAGAGCATAAATATCTTGACTCTGCCATAACCATTTAGCCTAATTAGCTTGCCTCATTATGGGGCACATAAACCGCAGCGAAAATTCACCAAAATGGTTGTGAAGTTCCAATTAGAGTACAGTGCGGCATCAAACTATAAGAAGAGTGTGGAGAGTGGAAAAAGATGAATTTTTACTTGAAAAAATTAAGTTTAAGTGATTTAATACTTGAATTTGATAGCAACATCTTTCTATTTTTGGGTGGGTTATTCTCCCACTCAATGTGGCCCTTTTCTAAACTTGCAAACTGCTTTATATTCCCGAAACGTACTGTATTTGACAGCACTTACTGCTTCGCCCCCATTGAGCATTCATTAAGTGCAAACTAAATAGCCACTCTGGACATTTCGGTACTGAATGGAGAATGGAGAATCTGAAGTGCAGTCGCGTCTGCGAATTGCAATTCAATTAAATTGGACTGAGAACCGGAACACTCACTCGTTCGTAGAGTGGGCCTCGAGGTGCCGCCCGCCCACACCTTAAACAGAACTCAAACGTGCGTGCCCCCCGCTTGTTCCCCCGCTTTTGCCCATTATTTGAATGGCACTTCAACGTAATGACGGCTTAAATAAGGCTTACACTGTGCATCGTAATTGCTGCATTCATAAATAGTGCTACAGTATAATGGGCGCTTTATGTTCTTAACATTTTTGGCAAGGGCTTTTTGTGTCTTTGTTGTGGTAAAACCAGTGTATAGCCCTACTCAAATGGAGTTTAAAGTTGAGATTTAAGTTGTGTGGGAAGTTCCTTTGAACCATAAAGTCCCTACTAAGCCAAACTTAATGAAGGATACAAAGTTTTTAGCCAACAAGTTCTACGTAGTGTTTAAGGAATACTTTCGATATTTGTGCATTTTGCAATAAATTAAGTGGGGATTTTCGCACTAATCTAAGAGCCGTTTATGCCTAGTTGGCTGCGAATATTTATGCCATAATAAATTACTAATTTATGCTTGGAATATCCGTATTTTTTCCGTACCCAAATCAAGCACATAAATCAAGTCGGGGCCTAAATAAATTGCCTTTTAAATATCAGATATGGCTACCGAAAGGATTTGAAATTCATTGAATTAAAATCTATTAAAAGCTTCAATTTAATTCTGCACTTTTCCAAATCTTTTTAATTCGAATTTTTGCACTACGTCTAGCTCTAGTTTCTGTTAATCTCCAGAGGATAGTCGTTTATCTCCAACCTTAAACCTGTAAGGACCTACCCGAGTGACTGTGTTGCCATCGCCAATCCTGACAATGTCTTTGAATGGATCCTCATGGATGCCGGCTATTCCCCAGCTGTTTGTCGATTTTCCAACTGCGGATGATGCCGAGGCTGCTGTCACTGCTGCTCCTCCTGTGCCGAAGGATGCTGCTGGTGATGATGATGATGCTGTGGCTGTTGCTGTGGCTGTCGTCGTCGTGTTGCTGTTTAGTGTTGTTGCCGTGGCCTCGGGCCCGTTGGCTGTTGCTGGTGTGGCTGTTGCCTCTCCATGTTGTGCAAAGGCCGCAAGCAAAAGCCACAGCATCACCAGAGCCGGACCGGCTCTTGTTGTTGCCACCAAAGTGTCGCTGGCCACTTGTTGCTGTCTCTGACAGATTCCATCTAGCTGCTGTGCCACTCGTCCTCCTGTTCCTCCTCTTCCCATCGACTGTCGGCACCATCCAGTGCCCCCTCTTGATGCTGCTGCCTCTTCTTGCGCCTCCCTGCATTGAGCCAGCATTTCATTGTTGTTTTTGCATTTGCAACTGCAACAGAAAGAGAGAGATAAATGGGGCCACAGCCAGAGAGTGGGATTAGTAGTTGCAGACGACTTTGACGACTTTTAAAGTGTAATTTTAATCATTTGCTTTTTTTTGCGTTGCAAGATGTTTACGCGGCGGAGACTAATTGTTTTTCTGTTTTTCGCTCTGGAAACTATACGAGAATGATACACGATGAATGGAAGATGAAAGATTAAAGGATACTGAAATAGGGAATTGTTTGTGGAGTGGAAGTTATTAGGATTAAAGGATTAAAAGACTATTTATACTTTTGATACTGATTAATCGAATTTTATCAATAATTTGCCGTATCTATCACTCATGAATGATGTCAGTGGTAGTTGACTTTTACTATTTTTTTACTTTTACAATTTTACCTCTCCCATGTGGCTATTTTGATGATATTTTGTGTATGTTCAGGGGAACAGCTTTAACAGGGCAACCGCGCTGTTAGCAGACCAGGTTAACAGCCTGTTATCGC
Organism: Drosophila lowei; assembly: GCA_008121275.1. NCBI lineage: Eukaryota > Metazoa > Arthropoda > Insecta > Diptera > Drosophilidae > Drosophila > Drosophila lowei. The sequence goes on from CM017779.1 coordinate 24,078,387, forward strand.
TACCGGGCACCGCTTTCTGTTAACAGCCTGTTATAGCGCTTTCAGACAGCGCTCTAGATCGGGCTCGCACTGTTATCACGATCCACACGATCGACACGATCCACACGGCTCTCGGCTGGCCTTAGCTTGTAAGCAAGAGCTCACATAAGACCAGGAGTTACGTTCCCACCCCCGTTTCAGCCCGAATACCAGAGGGGAAATAGACTCTTCTTAGATTTCTTCTTTCGACGGGTATTTCGAACTCTGTCTGCATTTTCCTACTTTTCGTTGGACACCTACGTCGCGATCCGCCCTCCTACAACCGATTAAAAAGCAATAATTGGCTACTTTTTCGTAATAGTCATCGTAATTCATGGGTGAATTTTTTCTGAAAATTCATGGGCGACTTTTTTAAAAAACTAGTTTGTCGAAAACCCCATGGCTCTGCCGATGCGAATCATGAACTAATGGATCTATGAAATTGCAAATGTTTCCGCTACTACACTGATAGGTAACGTTAAAATCATTGATCCGATAACCCTAATTCATGAAATGTTTCGAAAGTTTTATGAAATATGAATAACCCTTCAAAGCTTAAAAGATACATGGGATCTACTCTTTTGGCAGAATGCTCAATTAACCTTCATCACGAAGTCCACTTTGGCTTTCAGCACAAGCAGAAATTATTAAGCCAACACATAAATAAGATGTTGAAATATTTATGTGTGTTCGAGACAAATGCAAAAACAGAAAACTAAAAGGCAAAGGACTCGTGGAGAGGCGTCGCCCGAGACAGCAGACAGCAGACAGAGCGGGAGAGAGGGAGAGGGCGAGAGAGAAAGCAATGACAGGAAAGTGAAAGCAGCGACAGATAGTATCTGTGCTTACACCTGGAGACGCCCACAACTGGTTCAACATAAAACCAACAACCAACTCGTAAATAAATACAAAAGACATAAAAGCATAAAAATACAGAAAAAAAGATAAAGAGCCCAAGAAAATATTTCCATGCCCAACCTCCTTCCACTTCCACTTTTCCCTGAAATGAAAGCAAACGAAATGTAAATATCAAATAAAAAGCGTAGAAAAAAAGGGGAAAAGTGGGAAATATGCGACACATATTTGGCATTAGAAGAGGAGGGGGAGATTCATGATTTAAGTTTCAGTCGGGGATCCGTGTTTGCTTTTCCCAGAAAGAGGTAACTCCTTGGGATCCGTGACCGATTTTATTTGCAGTGCTTTCAATGCTTCACAGAAAAGTGTCTGCCATTTGTAAGAAAGTATAATAATGGCCGGGCTAAAAAAAATATAAATGTATGGCCATAAAGTCGATATCGATTGGAAGCCACTCCACTCTATTTTTCTGCACTTTACCTAAATGCTTTATGGCTGCAAGAATGCGTGAAATATGCTGCAAGTTCTGTAGAAAATTTATGGGAATGAGGGAAAAGGGAGATAATTTAATGAGGAATTTATACTGATATAAATTAAATAATATTTAGTATAAAATAGTGACGACAGACTATCGAATTGTAATCGAAAATATTTAATCAAAAATAACTATATGCTCAGTTTATGTATAGCCATTTTTTAAGACAGTCTTCTGCATTTTTTTCAGCTTCAACAAACAATATAATGATCCCTTTATGAACATAAGATTTGAATTAATACTCGTTAAAATTGATTATAACATTTGGTAAAGAGTTAAAAATTCGTCAATAAATTATAATGACACATAGTGCCGGACTTTTCAGTTTACTGTTGTTTTAAAAGCTTTTCCATTGCGATTTTTAAAAGGAAAATAATTTTTTCCAATATATTAATCAATTTTCTATAAGATATGCCTATTTTTATAAGCGTAACTTTATTGCATTATTTTGTAAAAATTTTTAAGATTTATCTATCCAAAATTACAACTCTTTTAGTTAAAAAAAAAATATGAATAAATGGGAGAGACATTTAGTAACATCTGGTGTATCCATTACCAACAATTGTATCTCCTAAATAACCTCCTAAATAACTTGTTTGCCCACCCAACTCCCATATGTACGTACTCTCCATTATCCTTTGTACTTCTCTCCTATGGGCTATACTGGTATATGCCACTTCTTGACGTATTAGCCATTTGTTGGTATATGGTAAATGTGTGCAAAAAAAATTTGCCAGCCATTTGAACTTGACTGACGACGACAGCATGTGGATTATGATGATGATGATGTGGGGGATGATGCATCATTATGATTCCACCCACAGGGGCGGGGGCAGGGGCTCCATGGCTGTGCGAGTATTTATTGTTTACAGTTGGAAAATTCTACCTCCCTCTATAGACGAGGACGAGTGCGAGTACGAGTCGCCGTTTTTCGCGTATCATGAGCATGACTAAGCAGCGAACCATATGAAAAAACCCCCCGACCCAGAGAGTCAGCGATGTTGAAGAAAAATGGACAATATGCAAAGGATTGAGTGGATGGAATGGTTGTGGCTGGAGGAGAACTTCATAGAAGCTGTGAAAGGGTTCAGAGAGCACCCGTGCGGGGCTCCCTCACAAATAAACCCCCACACAAGTCAACTCAACCCAAAAACCAGAAAAAAAGAGACATGTAAGCGGAAATGCTGCTGCTGCTGAACAGGGCTGGCAGGGCAGTTGTTGTTGATCCTTTTTATTTGCAAGCAAAAATAAACACGAGCCGGAGAAGGAGCAGTAGCAAAAACGAAAGTCCCTCTAAATCTGTGTCGGACGTTGGTTATGAGAGGAGAACCAGTACCAGTAACCAGTACTCGTACTCGTACCAGTATATGCACATCCAAAACATGCACACAACACACGACACTCATCAGCAAAAGTCTGTGCTGTGCTGTGCCGAGCTGTGCTTGAGGTTGATTGGAAAACAATTACTCGCTTCAGCTGTAAGCCTTCCTCTCTCCATTTTGCGACTATAAAGCTGTTCTCACTTGATTGAGGGGTTTTTGATTTCATGAATTATTAGTTTGGCACGAGAGAAAACCAGTCGAAACGTTGGGAATTAAGGTACAAGTGCATGTACATTCATTGCTAAGCTACTCTGTGTGAGAGGTAGAGAAAGAATTTGAGTGCGGCATTAGAGAATTGTAAATTGAATTTTTTTTCTTTATTCTGGTTACTATAATCCGATTTAACCAGATTCTAGAATTTAGTATTATTTATTTATTTATTTTTTTTTTTTTGGAAAGTTGTACTATTAGAAAACATCCCTAACCGAATCCTTATATCTCTCTTAATCCTTATATCGGATAAACAATTGGTTTTTTTTATTTTTTCGTTTTTTTTATTTGTTTACTTTATTTGAAACAAGTTTTCTATTACCTTAAGTGGCCTTTTAAAAATGTAAACCAAACCGAATTAATTTCTCAAAAAATATACCATTTTCCTAATATTTTCTTTTATTTTTCTAATATTTTCTTTCAATCCCTAATATTTTCCTGGCAGCTTATTTCATGCTGACTAGTGTAATTATTTATACATGTGCCCAGCAGAATATTTACTCTGAACGTTTTATAAACTTTGGTTTTTCGTGTGTCGCATTTTTTGTAATTTCCATTTACATTTTTCGGCTTGGCCTGGCTGGAACCCCCTTTGATTTTATGCAAAATAAATTTATGTTTTCACAATGTGCAAAATGTCAAAAATGTTGTAGAATTTCGGTTAGCTGGTGAGGTGTTTGTTTAACGAAATACGAGATGGAGGAAGACTCGGAAGAAGAGCTTTCCCCGTTTTCCGTGCAGTTTTCAGATGGGAATGAGAAAGAACAAATTGGTTTATCTGCCCCGCCTCTTTCTTCGATTGGCAGACATCTGAAATGTAAATCCCGTTGCCACTTTGCATGTTGCATGGATAATCTACTAGCAAAATGTTGGCCATGTCCTACTATCACTATCGAAAACTAAGCCTTCGGCTAAATGCTCCAGTCCTGCCAATCATTTCGGGGCACGCCTATCAACCATTTCAAATCTTTGGGACAATTTTTCTTTCTCCGCTAAAAGGCTTTTGCCATGAATAGCTGGCGTTTGGCTGTGGAGAAGGAAAATCTCCTGAGGCCTGCATTAATTTAATGAGGTTCCTTCTGCCTTTGATTTGCCTGCGGTTTTCCTTCTTTTTGGCCATTTCATTTTCCTAGCCCAAGTGTCGACGCTGAACGAAACGAAACGAGACGTTTCAACGCCTTTCACTCGGCTTTTCTTTTGGGTTTTTCCTTTGAGTGGGACAAATCAGGGCTCTCTTATTTGCTGGCTCTCTCAGCCTTTCAGCCTGCGGGTCAAAACGTCACAACTCGACTGGAATAAGTGAAGTTGTCAGTCGGTCGGTTGTCGGTTGTTCCTTAATCTGTTTGCCGTTCGCTTGTCATGTGTTTTGCATAATGTTCTGGACTTGATTGAACATTTGATTCGACATGGATCAACTTTCCGCCTCACCCACACCCACACGCACACAAATTAGTTTGGTTTTTCGATTATCAGTATCAGTGTTTCGGGAAAAGGGATATACTGTATGCATGAATGTGCGTTGAGGGTTGAGTTGAGTCGGGGATAACCTTACCCACGATGGCCTACGTTAACCAAGGTCTGTACTGACTTGGGCACTCGAGGGGTATGTATGTGTTATAGCCAACTTTTCAGCACAAACATAAGCACTGCTCCCGACAGTGTTCGTCTGAGCAGAAGGGGCTTCAAAGACTACAATAGTTTCTCCCTATGTTCAGGCAAACTTAATGTATAAATCTGGCATTATTTTTGTATCAGCTTTACCAAAGTACCTTCTTCTTTGTCTATTATTTATTTAAATATATTCGTTTACATGATATTTATATACATTTTTCCAAACGCAGTCTTTTCCCTTAATATAATATATTTAAAGAAATTAAATAAAATAAAATAAATTAAATAAATATAATAAATTAAATAAATATAATAAATTAAATAAATAAGATAAGTATAAAATAAATATAAAATATAATAATAAATAAAAATATAATAATAAATAAAAATATAATAATAAATAAAAATATAATAATAAATAAAAATATAATAATAAATAAAAAATAATAATAAATAAAAATATAATAATAAATAAAATAAAAATAAATAAAAATAAAATAAAATATATAATAAATAAAATATAATAATAAATAAAAATATAATAATAAATAAAAATATAATAATAAATAAAAATATAATAATAAATAAAAATATAATAATAAATAAAAATATAATAATAAATAAAAATATAATATAAAATATGATCTCATTAAATTCAAAATATATGTGAATATCCACTCTCGATGCAAGGATATTGATATACATTTTTTAATCTAAGTGTAGCTATGCGGCTCTCAAGTCTTCTTCCTCTGTGTATACATATTACACTAATGTGCAATTAACATATACATATGTGTGTATGGATTAGCAATTGTTACTCGATTGCCCCCAGTTTATTCCTTGCCAACCCCCGTATCGTCTCTCTTCTGTCGTTGCTTTTTCTTCATTCTTTCTGAATGATTCAGTTTCTCAATAAACATTACCACATCACGGAAATATGCATGCATATGTATATTCGCTATATCTGCACGTACGCGTAATATCCCCATTATAAAGTCATAAAAGAGAAAACAAACAATAAAAAATAAGCGAACCCGAAGCCAGGAGCCAGACAGAGCGGTGGAAAACGAGACCCAACAGAGGGGGAGTAAATCATAAAAATCAAATCAGAACACAGGGATCTACTCATCAAACGAGAATGTGCGGGATAAATGCATTGCAATGGATTGCCTGGCAACCTTCTGCTGGGGGCGGGGGCGGGGGCGGTGCTGCTTTCCACCACATAAAGCACATGAAATTATTATGATCGAAAATCAATGACAAAGAAAACTCACAAAATCAGCAGAATGTTGCTCAAATTCTCAATTGTTTAGCTGATAGAAAGGGGAGGGGACTTGGAGGGGATGAGGAGTGTTATAAAAGAAGCTTTTAATGGCAGCACCCGCCCCCCAAAAGCAGCTTAAAGGACGCTTGACCCTCCTTCGAGTCGGTTGCCCCATTTTGAGAGGGAGACGCACAAATGTGTAAAGCAGATAAAAACGTGTTTATGAAAAGGTCCCAAAAGGCATAAAGATAGTTTATGCGATGAAAGGCGTATGCGAAGGATCTAAAAATAAAGCCACTGCCCAGGAAGGGGGAGTGGTGGGATTGCGTCAACCGGAACCAGGGAAAGCTCAAATATTGTTTGCGTTTCTGCCACAAACGAGGAAGTAATTTAGCCTATATCCATAGAAAAAGTTTACTCTTTCGTATCATGCCACATGCCACATGCCGCAGCGGGCGGAAACTTTAGACAGGTGCAAGTGTTTTTTCTCTGGCTTTTTAATAAGTTAAGCCGCCACATGGAAGAGACAGACATGTGCGACATGCTACAGAAGGGGCAGAAACAGCTGCAAAAGTGTTGCAACGATTATATGCGACGGCAGGAAAATAGAAAAAGGACAACAGGACAACCGTCCTGCAACCGTATGGGAAAAGTATCAAAGTTTGATTTAAAAATTCTTGTTCAGTCAGTAGACCCAAGGGGCAGGCGGCAACCTCTCCAATGTCTTTAATTTATTTATTTATTATTATTTATTAAATTATTTTAATTTATTTTTATTTATTTTTATTTATTTGTATTTATTTGTATTTATTTGTATTTATTTTATTTATTTTATTTGTTTTTATTTATTTTTCTTTATTTGTATTTATTTTTATTAATTTATATTTATTTATATTTATTTGTATTTATAATTTTGAAGGCTAAAAAGGCTTAACCTACGAAAAATTGTGGATCATTAGCTACCGTCAGGGCTATCGACTCGCCTTTTCCAAAGGTTTTAAATTTTATTTGTGAGTCCAGCTTTAAAAAAATAAATGAATTTCGTTATGTCGAATCTCGCAGATGTTTTCCATAGATGGTTGCATTAGTGCGTTGGCCTGGGGGCGTAGGCCAACATGCGACAATCATGTTTGTTGGGGCCGACAATAATTGAGGAGCGTTGCAGAAGGGGCAGTTGGGAGGAGCGCAAAGTCCATTGAGAAGGTGGGTGTGTGTGTGGGGGTGTATGCAGTGTTTCCAACACGTAAGCGAGTAAAGACCCGAAGCCTAGAAGCCCTTGCGTCACTGGAATACATTGTGTGTTTGTTGTGTGTCACTTTGAGCCAGTCAGAGATATGTCTTGCTCTTATATGAGTTAGATATAAGTCGTAAAAGGTCTGCCTTTTAGGCAATGTAGATATGTATTAGGGGGTATCTTCTATTCATATATCTCTCTTCTATGTCTTCTATATCGCCGTGCCTTGCCGCCTAGTATTCCCGCATGACCTGGAATCCACATCAGTTTATCTTTATTTTAATAGTACCATATGTTGTAGGACAAATCCCTGTTCTAAACGAATAAATACTGGGTCATAAGTACAGCAAAAAACAGCAGCAATATATGCATTTTAAGCTATAAAAACTCAACAGTAGAAACATTAAAAAAAAGGTATTTAAATGCCACGAAGTAAAAGCAATATATTCAGCAGCGAAAAAGAGAAAGCAGGGGAGTACAAATGGGAAGCAATAGAACAATAAATTGTAGCTATACTTATAAACTGTTGACAAATGTTGTCCAATATTGCTTTTGCTTTGTAGTTCTTTATCCTCCATTTTTTGGTCTTTTCCTAGAGCACTTCATGCGGAAAAATGCACTAGAAAACACACAATTTGAAGATGGCGGAAAGAATGCTCCACCCAAAAAATGAAATACTAAGTACACGAGCAGCTGGAATGGCAGCAGCAGCTCGAGGAGGCATCAAGAGGAGCAGCCAGCTCGAGGAGGAGCAGCGAAGAGCAGCTGCGTTTGATGTCTTTAGCCCGAAGGCTGTGCAAGGTGGTGTCTGGCGGAGTGGCTGGGCAGGGCATGGGCATGGCATGTCCTGACATTGCATTCTGCCCCTTATGGCATAAAGATTACATTTTTTTAGCTGCGTAAAACTTTGGGCAGATGGCAAGTGAAAGGAGAGCAGGAGATACCAAGAGATAAGATGGTTCGGGGCACGCAAGGCGGAAAGTTGGATATTTATTTTCATTTGTAATCCTAAAAAATGCCTGGGAGGTTGAGTTATGCTGTGAGGAAAACCAATGTCCCAGATTATTAGGTATTACCTCGTACATTTCACGATGTTTCAGAGATTGAATCTCCCTTGCATTCCATCGGATATTAGACTACAATTAATTTGTAGTTTAATTTATATAATCTCCCACCAAAACCGAGATCTACTCTCTGATGGGTTCTACCCCTTTTCTGCCCCTCTTCTGGCCCTCTTCTTTCCCCCGTTCTAGCCCCCATTCTAGCCCCCATTCTGACCCCCTTCTGCCTCTCTCCTGACCAATCCTGCCATATGCCACACACATAATGCAGTCACCACAGGAAAATTCAATGCAATGGCAGAAGGGGAAGGGCAGACGATAGGCATCGCCGCCGCGGCGTGTCGATTGCAGTTGTCACAAATACAAATACAAATACAAATACAAATACAAATTAGTGTAATTAAATGTCAAACAAGTGCTCGGAAATTACAGGCATCTGTGGTTAATTGTGCTTTTGGATGCTTTAGCAATAATTATAGTACTTCTGGAGTTGCAAGGTTGCAGGTTGCTGGTGCCCTGCCACCACTCACCCATTGGGTTATTCGCTGTGTGCGTTTGCGGTTGTAAAACTTTATGACTGAACTTGATGACACTTCGCTGCAGCTGCAGCTGCAACGGCAACGGCAACAGCAACTCAATTGCAGCCCTCGCTCTCGCTCCTGATACGCCCTTCAAGTGGATTTTGTGGCTGTTTGCTAAATTTTGTGTGGCTTAGAAAGTTGGGACCTACTCGTGGTATAGTGGATACATGATTTTCTGTGGTATAACAAATCTGTAAATTGATACATTTTGTTCTCTCTCTAATCTCATTTTTGATCAATCAATACTGAATATTCGTGTATGTAAATATCTCAATATTAAGGTTTAAATTATTCCATTTATAGTTGAACATCTGGTGGATACTTAGTCTCCCCTTTCACCCTCTGTTCTGCTTCGTTCTTTACTTTTTTACTTTGAAATTTTATAGTTCGTCTGTCTAATGGCGTTTAAGCACTTTGTAAGATACGGAAGATACGGTAATTGTGTCGTAAAATTGTGGCAGCTTAATGTCCTTACTCAGAGATACATTGTCACTGTGTGCCTGGATAAGAATAATGCTGAGATATGGATGTACAAGGATGGAAGGATGGACTTTGATGGACTTTGATGGACTTTGATGGACTTTGATGGACTTTGATGGACTTTGATGGACTTGGATGGACCTGGATGTCAATTTTCAAGATTTCAAATGAAACAAATGTGATTGGTACCCCAGTTCGTTATTATACCAAATTTCGGTACCACCTATGGATGTCGTGAAGCAAAAGGCTGAGCTGCAGTACGGCCTTCTGACACAATGCGTCGAGCAGATCACAGTCTAACGCAGATTAAACCCCCTGTGTATTGTCTGTCAACGTTCTACTTAAGGGCCATTCCAGGCTTGAACGGCATCAATCACAAGTTAAAGGATGACCCGCGCACTCTGCCAAAGAATGCCATGTATTTGGGGGCCGATGTAACTCATCCATCGCCCCATGAGCCTGAATTGGGATATGGAACTGCCCAGAAGGATAGAAGCTGGTTCTGGTTGATACCAGGAACACGGGAGGCATCGAGAAGGAAGGAACAGCAGCGAAGCCAGATGACCGAAGATGTTGCAAACTAATTTTAAACAAAACTCTAGCAAATTTTGCTTTCACTTACTCCTTTCAAATGTAACGTGCCACCATTCTATAATATCATAGAAAAACCCTCAGAAAAACCCCGGCCTTCAATAACTATTTCGAGTATTTCCCTCTCCACCCACTGCACATTCTTTGCCTTAGTTTTTGCCCCTAGTTTTCACACACTTTTCCGACCATTAAGTGCAGCCACAGCAGCTTTCTCTGGGAACTTTTTATAGCATTTCGTGCTCCGAAAAAAAAAGACAAGCTAAATTAAAATGAGAGCACAAATTTGTTGCTGTTTGCTGCCGGCAGCAGCAGCAGCTCTTTGGCGTTTGACTTTCGCACAAAGGGAGCCACTGAGCCACTGAGCCACGCCCATGGACCGGGACCCCGTGGGAGAGATGCAAATGAATCTGCCCGAACGGTTTACAAAAAATGCACGCCCCCGTTGTGGCACGCCCCTCACAGATTTTCGGGGCAAGGCAAACCATTTCTGTTCACTTTGTCGGTTATTTAGTTCTCTTCGTTCTCTAGTATATAGGGATTTTTATGCAGATACACACACAGATACAGATACAGATAAATACATATAGATTTGAGTAATGAGAAAAGTTGAAATGCAGGGCAGCGCGGATTATTCATTAGCCTGCGGCTTAGTTTGCTCTGGTTTTAGGTGTTATATTTTTTGTGTGTTTTCCAGGGGTTTTTCGCTTTTGCATCTCTAATTGCCGAATTTAGTTGGAGACCAAACTCCAAACTTCATCGGGTTTTTAAACTTTTCTACCAAAGCGTGAATAAAATCTAAAAAACTATTTTTTCCCCTTAAAAAAGGGTATGAGAAAAAACAGAAAGAAAGTTTTAATTGCTCTAATAGAGGGTTTTAATAATGGTTTTAATAAACAATGTTCAAAGGGAGCTACTAGTTTTACTAGCACGCCCTCGGCGGCTTCGCTTGCTGGTATTTTTGGAGGGAGATGTGTTTAGGTATATAGTATCTGTGTATCCGCCATGGAGGTAAAGTTAAAGGCGCTCTTTTTTCCCCTAGAACCTCTAGAGGGAAGTCCACGGATGCCCTTTGAGGGTAGTAGACGGCAATAGCTCCTAATATCATTATCCTATTTCTATCACTCACGTTTCTACCAGGTCTTACAATGCAATTTTCACGCTCTTCTGGTGGTTGGATAGCAAAGCAAAGTGTTCGTGGGCGAAAACAAATGATTTACTTGGAAAAAAAATATAAGAAAATCCAGGGCTTGAACAGAGGACCCGCCAGATTGGAAGTCAGGACTTATCCCACCGGATCACCATTCGGTTTGATTCTGGCGGACATAATGCAGCTTTTATGCAGCTGGTAAAATCGAAAAAATGCTAATTTTCCCTATATTCTGATGGGAGGATCGTTAGTTTTAATTTAAGAAAAAAATCAAATCATTGGAGCATAATCTGTGGGATGTTAATTCTAAATTTTATATATAACATTGACGGATGTGGAAATATATTAAGTAAAACCAAGTTGTGAATATATTTCTTAAAACTTAGTACTTTATAGGTTATTTATCGGTCTCATTAGAGGCAAAACAAGTAACATATGATAAGTTTAAAGGCTGAGGGCAGTTTTCCTTAAATTTCAGTAATAATTATGTCTGGAAAAAGATTCCATCTTTTTGTGTCTTTTTGTTTGTTTCCAACAAAAGTTGCCTTTCTCAAACGAACACTTTTGTGACAGGTCACGTTGACTTTCGCAAACAACTGCCTGGAGCACTGTGTTGAGATGTGGGTGACCTAGCACGAGAGAGTACACTGAATACATTGTAACCAATGGAAGATTAAGTGGGAAAATAGTTAGTCGTGGCTCCGAGTTGCTTGTCTCCCTGTTTAAGAAGAAACTACTATGTCGTCTCCGTTCCTCAATTTATTGATTTTTCCAATTTCATTATAATTTCGAGCAAATTGTACTCCAAAACATATTTCCTTTAATTACCAAGCATAAAAGTCAATCCATTGAGTACTGTATTTTTTTACTGTCTGGATTTTTATTGGGCAATCGGAAGGCAATTATATAAAGCCGCCTACAAATGGGTCATTAGGCCAAAACAATCGACACATAATAAAGAGAGAACCAATAAGAGCAGGACAAAGGTCTTTACGGATGGAAATGTTGGATGTGCGATGGGCGAGGGGAGTGGTTCTGGTCATCGACAATTCAATACCGATTTAATGACACCATCATGGTGTTACATTTATTTAAATATCTATTAGTTCCGACGGTCATTAATATTTATTGTCATTGTCATTGTCTGGCTGTCACTGTCGCTGCCACTGTCGCTGCCACTGTCGCTGCCACTGTCGCTGCCACTGTCGCTGCCACTGTCGCTCGCTCTGCTCATTTGTCTCTTGCCTGAAAGTGCCACAATGCTGCAGGGGGGTGGAGGAGGGGGGCTACCCCAAAGGCAAACACTTTAACATTGGAGCACAAACACACACTCGGGGGCTCTGGAAATGAATAAGCAGCTAATAAGGCCTAAGAACATAAGCAGACTAGAAACACAAACAGACACACACACGCACACTGCCTCACATAAGTATGTATGCATACAGCCATAACGATCCAAAGTAGGCTTATGTAATGTCTATTATTCCAGCGCCTCTCCTCTCTGTCCCTTCAGTAAACCCCCTATTGTCAGCCATCGAGGGCTCTGATTGATGTGGGAAAAGCGCATTGAGCGAACAACATTGTTAATCCCCACAGACAGCGACTTTGTTTGATTATAGCAAATGAAAAGGATTTGGATTGGTTCAATATTGCCTCCTGCATGTACGCATCGTGTCAGAGAAAGATCTCCAGATGCCAGGGAAATACTTCAATTTAATAGATTTGTTCGGTTTTCCCTTGAGCCACTAGGCTTTCGATTGTTGTTAGCTTTCAGCTGGGCCCAAATATGTGGAGGTCGCAACCTCAAGAAAATGCCAGACAAGGAGTACCTGCAGGCTAGGAAGTCGCTGATCACCCACCGAGCACGCCGCTGATGAGGACCTGGAACACCACTGGGAGGAAATCTTCAAAGATCCAAGGTGCAAATAGTTCGAGGTGTGGCACATCCCAATTAAGGGATCCTGATGAATAGCCCCGAGCTTTCGAGGAGGACTTTGGACAACAGATGGGACACCATGAATGGAGATGCCAAGGGATATAGATATGGGCGACATTGTCTCCCTGCCTGCCTGGGATCCGCGCGTGGACAGCCTTCTGCTGGTGTCGCATGGGCCACTGGATGTTGCAGTCGTTGCATATCAACGTCCAAATATGTACGAGTCGTCATTGATGATCACCTAACGATGTTGTTCCTAGGCGAAAGGCCAAAAAGAATGCTTGTGGAAAATCCACCTCAGCGACGATGCTCTGAGACATACCACGGACTTTTTCAAATATACAGGAATATATTTCTTTTTTTTGTTACAAGCATCTAAGCCCCAAATTCAATGCCAACAAGTTTCCAGCCCGCCGGCACATCGAAATCATATTTCATGCCCTTAAATTCGAGCGTTTTTCGCACTCTATAATTCCTGCTGCACCGCCGAGGGATTCATTCATGAATTACCAGTTGTTTGGACGGATCATCTCTCATCTGCTGACAGGCATAATTACTGAATTTCATTTAATTAAAATGAAAATTGCGTTATGCTAATTTTTTCTGGCAAATATTCGTAATTATTATGTGGCCAAAAACGAATGGCCTCAGTCCGTGTCCATGTCCATGTGTGGCAGGCACAAATTGGATTTGCCAATTAGAAGCGAATAAATTGGGTGAAATGAAATCAACAATTGTTCACCGAAAATTGCCAAACTGCAGCCTCTGTATGTTTATTAATATTTCTGATATTTCATTGTTGCCATGGCGATTGTTGCATACCGATATGCAAAAGACCCTCTGGTTCAATGCCTCTTCCAGGGTCACAGAACTGAATATTTACTGGGCAGACAGGGCTCCCTGTTTAGTCTCAAGTGTGCAAAGAAGGTGAACGAACAGCCCACACAGAAACTCGTACATGTACATAAATATTTATGGCCAGGATTTGCAGCACACTTTACTGGGAGGCCGAGTCCCCTGTCAGAAGAGAGAGAGAAGCATTGAAGCCCTTCGGCCTTAAAGCCGCCGTTTAATTTGATTAAATGTTTCGACCTTTAAAGGCCAAGCAAGCGGCTAAAAGGGCTCCACCTACGCCCCTGGTACTCCCCTGATACAAGGCGAGCCCTAAAAATTCATCGACTAAATAATTTAACCGCATTCAATTATGTATCCCTGTATCCTATATCCTATATACAGTTGTACATAAGCGTATGTACATGTACTTTTATGCAGAAACCTAAATATAAATCTCTGGAGGGACTGGGGCTGGGCATCATTTTGTTAATACGTTTGATGAAATGGAATATCTATTCTGTACTTTGGGGACCTTTGGGCGAGCCGCTGAATGAATTATGAAAATTGGGTTTGATGTGTTTTCTTTTCTGCTTGCGAATATGCCACAAATTTGTGGAGGCTTTAAGAAATTTAAGAAGAATTTTTAGGCAGTAAGTGGATATTTTTTAGCCCATAAATTATGTTACGCATTATTCAATATTCGCATAAATATAATTAAAATATCAGTTTTCTTGATTCAGTTTGGGACTAACAAATAAACCAAAAAAATTCAAAAACCTATGGCTAAAATATATTTTTTAATTATATTTAAGAAAAATAATTTTTAATATATAATTAATAATAATAATTTTGATTTTATAACTAATAATAATTTTTAATTATAATTAATAATAATAATTTTTAATTTATAATTAATATACAATTTTTAATTTATAATTAATATACAATTTTTAATTTATAATTATTTATTTTATTTGATTAATTTTGCCCTATCATAATTTGTACTTTTTTATCTAACAAATATTGTTTTAATGATTTATTAAATTGTTTAAACTAAAAGCCTTTGAAACGCACAAGCAAATGGTACCTATCTCCATGGACTTACCTCCTTTAACCGAAACTCAAATCATGACTCGGAATTTTCTTAGTGTTTTCCTCAAAGTGTGGCCTTTTCTCACTGCTTCCTTTTCCTTTTTCTTTTTTTGGGTTTGTGTCTGTTTCAGTTATCACCGATTTCCTTATTTTCACTTCATCATCCCCTTTCGCACTCACTTTTTATTGAACTTTTCTTTTATTGTCTCTCGTTATTTCATTTACTTAGGATCCATTCGCCTGCTCCCATTTTAGGTTCAATTTGTATACAAATATTTAAATTAAATTTCATATATTTCCGCTGTGTGTCTGTGTCTGTGTGTTCTTTCGTATCTGTGTGTGTGTGTGTCTGTGGGTGGGTATAGGTTTTCCCCATTTGGTCTTTATCTCGGAAATTGGCTTTATTTCAAGCCAACTTTATCTTCGTTTGTTTATTGAGTTTATTCGGTTTACCATTCACTAAATATTCACAAATTTAACCCGAAATATGTGCTGGGAAATGTTTAAATAAAGATTTTCCATTGTTTTTGAGATAAGAGAAAGTTTTGCTGTTCTGCTCAATATTTAAATGTGGAGGGATTAACAGAGCTTAGACGGATGAACAAGTTTTCAATGAAATGGTCAAACAATTCCAGGGATATGTAGATAAATTCTTTCTTTGGTAGAAAAAAAATTGGTTTTTAAATGGAAATAATTTGACGTATCTGTGGAGTTTTTTAATGTGGGAAATGCTTTCTATGTATCTGCATAAAAGGAGAAGGACATGTGCGAATGAATGGATACAATTCATGACTATATCGATATGAATGAATCAATATACGATGGACGATGCGCCGATGGAAGTCGGTGCCTCTATTTGTTCAGCTTGCGATTGGCCTTGGTTGGGAAAATGCAGAATGGTTTTCCACTGAGGTTCTATGGTTTCGTTTTCCCTACCTCATATTTTTATAAATTTGAGTGGTTTGCCGACCACTGGAGGTATTTTGAGATTGAATTTGGGACAGTTCCACAGAACTAGAACTAAATGTAAATCACTATCCAAAAAAATGACCAAATTACAAGAACATAGGCTCTTTAAAAAGTGTTAAATGCTAAGTGTGTTAATACTTTTGTTCGCCTTATTTTCTACCTTTTTCGCTGGAAAAAATTCTACAAAATAATGCAATAAAGTTATGCTTACAAAAAAAGCATATTCTATAGAAAATTAATTAATTTATTGAATAAAATGGATATTCTTTTGAAAATTGCGATGGAAAAGCTCTTAAAACAGCAGTAAACTGAATAGTTATTGCTTTACTCCGGCACTGTCTGTATTTTTTATTGTAAACTCGAAATGGTTTCGATATTTGTACTGGCCCTCCTATCAAATATTTAAGCATCCATGAATTCAACTTAAAATCAAATCAACATACAATAGAATTATATATAAATCTCGATTACAGAGAAATGACTCCGCAACAATAAATGAATATTTAATGTTAAGTTTTGGCTTTCAAAACCCCAATATCCAACCAAAAAGCAAACCAGTTCTAGTGGCCACAGTGCAAACTGCAGCATTGTGTGACCCACTTACGGACTGGGATGCCGGGATTCTGGCTATCGCATGCCTGCACTCGAGTCGGAAACTTGCAATTAATTCCCATCTTTCGGGCACTACTGCACTTTCCCCATAACTAAGCATCAGTGGAGCTATCTCCGAGGAGCTGGGCGTGTATTAGCGTTAATAATGAATGCAACGGCAACAGGGACAACGGAAGTTGATGGAAAACTTTCGAATAGAGCAAAGAACTTTTAAATACAGGAAAATGTGCCAAGGGCCAGGGAAGGCACTTTTGAAAATTACCAACAGCCGAGCTGAAATATTTATGAATATTTATTAGCCGTGAACTGTCGCTTATTAAGGATCCTAATGGCAGCAGGAATGGAAGGCAGCAAGGAAGTTGGACCTGTTGCCGCCGCCTCATTAATGGAATAAAATTTCCGTTCGGTTTATACCACTTTACTCACTCTCAAATAAACGTTTAACCGAACCACCGTGCTTGTATCAGCTCCGTTTTATATATCCGGTAAACTAAAACGGTACAATTATATCCAAGCGAGAAAACGAGAATGTCGAGAATAACGGAACCAAGAACGACGGGAACACAGGCGTAAAGCAACAATTCAAGGGAAAATGTTTCAAATGCGAAAAAACTGGTCATCGAGCAAGCGAGTGCAGATCTAAGAAAAAGGGTAGCAAAACAAATGGACAAAGAGAACAGGCAAGCAGTTTAATGCACTGTTTTGTCGGAGCAGCAAAAGAGAGTTTGGTGCGTAGATAGTGGCGCAACATCGCACATGTGTTGCGATCGCAGCATGTTCCTAAACTATGTCGAGAAGGAAACATCGATAATGTTGGCTACAAATAAGTTCGTCTCATCACCCGGATCTGGCAATGTTAAAATTCAGGGTGAAAATATTTTAATAAACTTGCAAAATGTGTTATACGTCCCCGAATTACACATGAATTTTTCTCAGTGAGCACAGCAGCTAAATTCGAGAATTCTACTACATTTATTGGAAAAGTGGCACTGATTAAAAATAAAAAAGGAGAAACAATAATAAAAGCCAAGCAAGAAAACAATTTGTATGTGTACAAACAGTGCTCAGAAAAAAGTGCAGTTTATATGTTGAACACAATTTCTCCTGCAATGAATTGGCATAATAGGTTTGGCCACCTTAATTTCCAAGATTTAAAACAGTTGAACGATAAACAGCTTGTTCATGGCATGAACTTTGAAAATATGAAAATGGAAATCAATTGTGATACATGTAACAGAGCAAAAATATGTGCATTGCCGTTTCAACAGAAGTTAAATCGTACAACGGAGCAAGTACTTGAGCTAGTGCATACAGATGTATGTGGCCCAATGAATGTAAAATCGATCGGCGGCAATCGCTATTTTGTGACATTTATTGATGACTACTCGCGCAAGATATTTGTATACATTATGCACGCGAAAAGCCAAGTTTTCGAAAAATTCAAAATGTTCAAAAGTTTTGTGGAATGCCAAACGGGCAACAAAATAAAGGCTGTGCGCAGCGATAATGGCACAGAGTATGTAAATAAGGAATTTTCTGGTTTTTTGAACGAGTGCGGTATACAAAGGCAACTGACGGTTCCCTACACCCCTCAGCAAAACGGTGTAGCCGAGAGAGCCAATCGAACAATTGTAGAGATGGCAAAAAGTATGCTAATCCATGCAAAGCTGGAGGAGTTCTTGTGGGCAGAGGCTGTTACCACGGCAGTTTACTTGCGAAATAGATGTCCCACAAAAGCCTTAAGTGGCGGTACACCATTCGAAGCCTGGAAAGGACGCAAGCCATCAGTAAAACACCTGCGAGTATTCGGATCTCGCGCATTTGCTTTGGATAAGACCAGAAGAAGCAAATTCCAGGCAAAAGGCAAAGAATACATTTTTGTCGGCTACTCCTTTACAGCAAAAGCTTACCGCCTGTACGATCGAGAGAACCGTACAATAATTGAAAGGCGTGATGTGAAATTTATAGAAGGTGAGATTGACACAAAAGCATTGAGAATTGTGGTATTTCAGATCGAAATGACGATTTCATGACAAATATACTCCGCCTTGAGTCAATTAAAGTTCCTGATCAACACTCATATGCACCTTTAATTGCTGATCATGCAAATTCCAGCAGTGACTCCAGCGAAGTGGAGGAGGAGTTGTTTGAGCGCAAGTGAACCTGACGACAATTCCGTGAGTGGTCAAGAGGTGCCACCACAAGAGAATGTAGTACAGCGTGGGCGTGGCAGACCAAAAATCATCCGCAGCGGTCAACCTGGGCGACCGAAAAAGCAGTACCAGGCAGTGCTCAATAGTTTCCTAAATCAGATGGATGACACTGAGACACCGCAGTCAGTTGCTGAAGCATTGCAAGGCGATCATTCTCAAAATTGGAAAGAATCAATGCAAACGGAATACGACGCTCTACAGGAAAATAACACGTGGTCATTGTGTGAACTCCCTCCAGGACAAAAAGCCATTGGCTCCAAATGGGTTTTTCGAATTAAGAGAAACAAGGATGGTCTCATCGAGAAGTTCAAATCTCGATTGGTTGCTCAAGGCTGTGGGCAACAATTTGGAGTAAATTATTGGGAAACGTTTTCACCTGTAATTCGGTACGAGACCATTCGCATGTTGTTCGCAATTGCTGCAGAAAAACAGCTGTATATGCATCAAGTAGATATATCAAATGCTTACCTGAACAGTAAACTCCATGAGACTGTGTACATGAGGCAGCCTCAGAATTTTGTCGACAAGCATCATCCAGAAAAAGTTCTAAAGCTGCGTAAAGCACTTTATGGACTCAAGCAATCCGGGCGAGTATGGAACAAAACGCTCGACGAGGTATTGTCTACCATGGGCTTCAAGAGATGTAAGAACGAGGCATGCTTGTACGTCAAGAAAGATGAGCAAACATACAGCTATATTGCAGTCTACGTCGACGATTTAATTATCGCATGTCCAAACAAAAATGACATAGCCGTAATTAAGAAGAAGATCGCATCAAACTTCAAGATGCACGATGGCGGCCCCATAAACTTTTTTCCTAGGAATGGAAATTGAGCGAGACGGTGAACAGGGTTCGATTTCGTTTTGCCAGAAATCGCATATTCAAGGACTATTGGACACGTACGGCATGAGCAAGTGCCGTCCAGTCAACACACCGCTCGACCCGGGCTATCAAGTTGGCTGCATTGATGATAATTGTGTCAAGGTAAATGTAACACAATATCAGTCATTAATTGGTTCCCTTATGTATTTAGCAGTCTTGAGCCGACCGGACATTTTGCACGCAGTAAGCAAACTGTCGCAACGAAATACTGATCCCCATGCAGAACACGAGACGGCTGCAAACACATTCTAAGGTATCTGGCTGGTACGAAGAATTTGGGCATCTCATACCGCAAGTGTGGTGAACCAGTAAGAGGTTTCGCTGATGCTGACTGGGCCAATGACAGGCTCGATAGAAGATCTTATAGTGGATACGCATTCTTCCTAGCAGGCAGTGCTTTTCTTGGACTTCAACTAAGCAAAGTGTTGTCGCGTTGAGCAGCACTGAAGCTGAATACATAGCACTATCTATGGCTGCTAAAGAGGCTATTTATTTACGAAGACTTCTCGACGAGATTGGTTGGTCAACTGTTACAGAGCCTTTAACCATCTATGGCGACAACATCAGTTCGCAACATATTGCTCAAAATCCAGTACATCACAAACGCACGAAGCACATTGATATTAAGTATCATTTTGTTCGCGAAAAAGTAGAATGTAATGAAATTATACTAGAATACGTATCGACAAACGGCAATGTTGCAGATCTACTAACAAAATGTTTAAGCAAAAAAACACGACGACTTTGTTAAATTACTTGGAATGACAAAGTTAAACATGCGGTAGTTAGTTTAAAATGATAATATGTAGCTTAAGAAGAAGTGTTAAAAATGTAATCGATACTATTGTTTGAATAAGCAACAATTATCTGGCAACACTGTATTGTATCGTGCTCATAATGTATATACCACTTTACTCACTCTCAATTACAATATTTCATTGCCTCTGCGGTGCATGAAGGAGGGGGGAATTTTATTTCTTAACAAATTGCCAACGGCACATTAAACGCAGGAGAAGAGGGAGCAGCAGAAGCCGGCACAAATGGAACAGAAATGCAAAGCAATTTGTAGTAAATAAAAAAGCTGGAAGTTAAAATGGCGCCCAAATACGCAACTCAAACCGGAAGACAAACTTTTCACGCACACACCACCAGAACAAACACACACGCACGAATACACTCTTCTACATACATACATGTATGCATAAAGAGAGAGAGAGAGAGAAAGGGCGAGAAATCCGCACAGATGGGCCAAGACATTGACAGGACACACGGGAGGACTTTGATTTTCATGACCAAGTGATATCGAAAGGAGAATGGAGCCCCCATCAAAGGTGGAAGCTATAGAAAGTTGTCTTTGACGGATACGAAGCACCTTTAATGCCCTCAAAAAGGGAGAACCACGAGTAAAGACAGGGAAAGAAAGGTCCTCAAAAGGGGGAAAAGGAACAATGCCAAGACTAAGACAAGGAAAAGGCAACAATTATTGAGTAAAAGAAAGCACAAAAAGTACTTTTGGATTGTACAAGTCAGTAGATTATGAAAAAACAGAAGAAGAACAAACTAAACACCAAACTAAGATAAAGTAAAAGTTGGAGAAACAAATTAAAGCAAAGAGAAAAGTAATAAGCGAAAGAATGCCAGGGATAAAGCAATGAGGAAACAGAAGGCAAGAATGTCTTAAGAGAGCAAGTCTTTAATATGAAAAAGAAATTAAAGAAAAATTGTGGCAAGTGTAAAGAGCATTGTATTTAAGTCCTACGAAGAAACTTAATAAACTCTAGACATTCGATTCTCAAGAGCAAATAGTGGCTAAAGTTTGAATAAGAAAATCTTTCGTCCAATGGAATAAAAAATCATATTAAAATAGTTGGCAAATGTCCAAATGACCTTAATATAATAATATATAATACCCAAAAAGGTGAATATTTCAATGACACTACAATTTAATGGTATGTGACTACAGTCGAACAAGTTCCTTTACAGAAAAAATATCCAAGATATAAAAAATAGAGGAAATGAAAAATCTTGAATGAAAGAAAACAAAGGAATAGTTCAACTAAAGCAATAAAAGAGCAGAGATGAAAATGCAATAAAATGGGAGGAAATGAAAAATGAATGCAGACAAGATAAAACAATAAAATAAATGATGGCCAAGAAAGAAAGATTTGGCCAAAGGTCTCAAGCTTTTGAGAGACAATTTTAATGATAAATTGCAGGAAGTATTTTTGGGAATAGTAGATTTTAATTTAAAGATAAAGATATTTGAAGAAGAAATATTTAACATGCATTTTGGAAAAACATTTCATGGAGTTCCAAATACTATAGTTATTTAATATTTGTGCAACATTTTCAGCATAATATTTATTGAATATTGATATTGCACGATTCTGCTGATAATTGCCAGTGCCAAGATTCCAAACAAACACGAAAATATCCCAATGAAATGCCTCAACATTGACATCGCGGCAGCCTGTGCGTCAACGTGCCTGTCCCTCTCCTGCCTGGAACCGTCTCTACAGTCCCGGCAGAGATTTGAGATCTGAGATCTGTACCCCAGCCATCAGGGAACTTCTTCCTTGCACAACAAACACGAAAATACCCCACAGAAATGCCTCCACATCGACATCGCGGAAGTCTGTCCCTCTGCTGCCTGGACCCTTCTCTTCAGTCTCGGCAGAGTTCGATCCCGGCCAGACTGAGATCTGTACCCCCCCAGTCAGCCGGGGAACTTCTTCCTTGCACAACAAACACGAAAATACCCCACTGAAATGTCGACAGCATCCACTCATCATCGAACTCTTGGCATCGACGAAGCGGCAACAACAACCTGTAAATAAAGTTCGAAGGGGCAGACGACACACCGCCACGCTTCTGTCTAGGTGGGATTTATGTATTTCTTTTATTTTCACAGGTCCTTTCGTTTTTATTTCTTAGACTTTTGTGGCAGACGCCCACACGGCGCCAAACTGCGCAGCCTGCTCGGCTCTGGTCTGCTCTTCGCGGCTCTTCTCGATGATTATTCAACGGTGCCCAAGTCTTGGCTTGGGCTCTTCTGAATTTGAGTTTTTAGTCATTTTATTTGTATTATTTTTTGTATTTTTTGTTGCCTTTTTTTCAAGGCTAATTGGTTGAGGGCTTTTTTGTAATTGAAATTTGCTGATGGCGCCCGCACGGGACTTTCGCTTTTCATTAGAACAAAACGCTGGATGGAACACAGAACACAGAACGCAGAGCAGTACAGTACAGTACAGTGAGGCTTCCCACCCACACAGACACACCCACACAAAGCTAGAGGGAGACAGAGTCGTTCCACCGATAAGTACCGTTATGTTTGGTATCGCACAACCGACGCTTTCGCAACTCCGCCACGAACTGTTCCGTTATCCACGGCTGCAGAGCCCCACGAAAAGTCCGTTTCGTGCTTTTGCGAGAGAGAGCGCTCTCTCTCTCTCGTGTGTCCTTCGTGTCCTATCTCTCTCGCTCTCGCATGCACGCACTGCCTGGCTGGACTGCTGGCGCTGGCTCTGGCTGTTATCAGTTTGATTTGATTTCACTTGCCAGAGTCCTCGCACAATTTGCCATGGCTTGGCCCAGGGCGAGAGGGTGTGGGGGGAGGGAGAGTGCGTTTTCAAGGATGTTTGCTGTGGGCGGCTGTACTCACCACACTTGCCTGCTCTCTCTCTCTCCATCTCTCTGTCTCTGTCTCTCTCGGGTGTTGCTCGTTTCTCCTTCTGACAGACACCTGTAGTGTCGGTCGGGCATGGTGTGGTGTGGTGTGGCATGGCGAAAGCTTTCTTTCGCCTGCCCGTCGATGGCAGTGTGCATGGTGTTGTCATGTTGTTATTGGAAATTTGCATACACTAATAATCATAATCTGCATTCTCAATGATGTTTTTGCATATCATCTGCGGGAGATGGAATTACTGTTCATTTTGTCAGCTGAATACATGCAATAATTTTAATTTGATTTATTTTATATTAAATTAAAGAGGTGGGTCTTACGTCCAAAAAATCTGAATAATTTGATGAAAGTATTATTAAAAGAGGTATTACTCGAGTAGTCCATTAGAGATATTTAATTCCGGAAATTTCTTAAATACAATTAAGTTTTGTGAACAAAATTAATGCTGAGTGATTGTAGAATACATTTATTTATAAACCTTTGACAAAATGGACTCTCTCTTAAAACTTAAAAATTCCAGCGGGAAATTTGTAGACCAAAAAATACGTATTTTCTGCGCCTTTGTATTTGTTGTAGGATTCTGGAACGGACTTAGCTCAGGCAGTGGGCCGTGGTCGAAAAACCCCGCCACAGAACAGCTTTTTGGTCCCTCATGCCACATCTTTGTAGTGTTTTGTATAGTTTTGGTTAAGTCAAATAGAAATAAAGACAAGATAAATTAATTTCCTTCTCAAAACAACATAAATAGTCATTACGTGTATTGAATTTCTGGTCTCCCTAGCAATGACTAGCCTCTAGGGCCAACATTACACTAATTCAGGCAGAACAAGGCATAAACTGAAGGGATTCGCAATTGTTTAAGCATATCTCTGTAATCCGATGCTTCAAATCAGCAGACAATAATTAATGTTCAATTTTTTGTTCATATTTAGGTAACAATTTGTTCAAATATTATGTTATCGATCTCAGAGCAACACTGAGAATGTGCCCCACTGCTCAGAGAATGTATCGATGCTCTGTTGCTCGAAAGGTCTTTCTAATGTTCCTCGTGAATACATCTACTTCTGTATACCTTATTTCCAATCTGCTGTGCTCTCCAATAAATAAATCTTTAAACAAAAAATTCATAAAAAGCCCTTTAAACAATAAAAAGAATGAAAGGCTTTCAATAAACCCCTCTTCTTTAAATAGAAGCCAACCTCAAGGATCCGCCGCCTTCAGAATTCATTAACAGCCCCATTCCACATTTGCCAAAGTCACAGACTTCTTATCCGCACATCTGTGGTTGCTAAGGTGAGCTATAAATGAGGTTAGCCCCAAATGGGGTATAAATAAGCGTCCTGCTACACACACACACACACTAGCACACACTGGCACACACGCCATGTACACAGATACAGACACAGACAGCCACATGCTGGGAACAGAGGGAGGTCATATCATGGACCCTCGACCGACTCCACCGACTGGGCATTGCATTTTTAGACTCAATTACTCAAAAACAACAAAACAAAAAAACAACAAAACAACAAAAGCAACAACAACAAAAACAACCTGTTGGCATTTATCTGCTTGTGTTGGCCCCTCTTTTAGCTCCATTTCTTAACCCTCACGTGCCCCTTTATTAACCGTTTCAGCGTTCAATTTGCCACAGTCTGAATGAACTCTTAAAAGTGCCCTGACATTTCACTGGGGGGTCACGTGGCTCGTGCGCCCCCCCCTGGATATGGGTCGTCCTTATTTATTCGAAACTCTCTGTGTCTCTCTCTCGCTCTCTCCCTCTCTATTCCTAACTCCCTCCTCGAGTTGGGTACCCAAGCAACAGTTGACGTAATTTGCAGGTAATATGTGTGGCCTGGCCTTTTGCTTCTGTTTTTTCCTCCACCACAGACATTGACCAGAATGGAAACACTACTCCATTTCTTACTCTGCATCTTCATGTTTTTTTTTTTTTTTGGTTATGTTTAATTTTCTTTTGTGTCTGCACTGAGCAAAAATATATATTCTTTAAGATAAATAGTATATTCTAAGCATGATGCTTCTCGGGACTATTTGGAGTGATTTAGGGTACGTTTTGAGGCAACATTTCGTGATACTTTTCTATAAGAAGACTGCTGTGGAGTCCGCTGTTATTATTTTAAAAACTATTTATGTGTGGAAGATACGTGTGTGTTTCCAGGACACCACGCAGGTAGCTCTGGGCACACGAGTAGAACAGGAAGAATAATCGAAGTAAACGCACAGCAGCGTGGCAGCGCAGAAGCGGAATAGCAGCAGAATCTAGATCTTGCCGGGACTCACCTCTGTTAAGAGCAGCGCTGGCACTCCTGTTAAGTGTAACAGCGCTGGCACTCCTGTTAAGTGTTAACAGCGCTCTGGTGCCAGCTCGCTCTCGCTCTCTCGTTTCTTTTGGTGCGCTCTTGCGATCCACACGGCGCTCACCGTTTACTAAGCTTGTCGGCTAGTTGCTAGCTACGATTCCACCCACCCCCGCAACAATCTGCAGTGTTTCTTATATCCACGAAAATATATAAAGCTAAATATATGTATATATTGGACCTCTTCATTTCTACATTTCCGCACTCGTCGCTGGAAAACTACGTTTCGATCCTCCTCCTTCAATCAGCTTCAATCAGACTCGGATTTGGGCATGCAATGAGGATTTTCTTCATATTTTGAATCATTTGCAAAATTACTCTCTGATGGGATTAAATTCTAGTTCATTTAAGGATCTCTGGGTGAGGGCTAAAGATTTATAATAATAGAATGACCATCTTTTACTTAATTTTTGTTTTAACCAGTTAGAAATTATAAGGCAACAAGACGGTAAGGAATGTCTGTAAAAATAATTTTCTTTCAGTGTCGTTTCCTATACAAACGATCCAATCGAGTCACATATTGATTTATGGTATCATTCATGGAGTGCTTGTCATTCAAACCATGCCTCAACGGAGTGTAATATAAAACACTCACTTTGTCAAGCACAAAAGAGTAAAATATATAGGCAAAAGAGAGAGAAGCAGAAGGAACCAGTAAGAAATCAATTAAATTTGACTCTCTTTCTATGCCAGAATAGAATGAGAAATTAATTAAATCTCCTTTCCCCCAGCTTCCGCTTCCTCTTTCCTTCTATGCCCTGTCTTCTGTGTCAAGTAAATTGATTGGAACCAAACCGAAATGCAATTTTAAACCAAGCCTCCCTCTTGCCCGAACATTTCCATGGCAAAAAAGGAAAGGGAAAGCGGGGGCAAAGAAGTAGAAACATATTTCTGCACACATTTCCTTTGCACTAAACGTGATTGAAAGCGGAAATTGCTTCATGTTCTTTTTTCACTGCATCTCTCAGCCTCCCCGCCTCTCCGTTTGACTGCCTTTCTTCTCTCGTTTCTGGCTTCCGTTTGATGGCCGCAAACTGTGGAACCGTGCCACCAGAGACTGACTGACTGATGACTGGCAAATCGTGTTTTTCAATTGACATTTGCTAGAAATTGTGTTAGTGACCTCCGGCGCCACCAGGAGCGCCGACAGCCCTCTTTCGACATCCTTCGCGTTGAACCCAAAGTGTTGGATGATGCGATTATCGCAACGGGGCTCAACAGACGCTTTCTGTCTGTCTGTCTCTGTCGTTGGTGTCTCTTCGATTTCCAACCATTTCCAAGCCAATGCCTTTGGTCACGGGTACTCTGGAAATGTGTTCTGGGTTGAGTCGAACAGGGGAGACGATTGGAAGCGACAGTTGCAGCTCTTAGATGGGTTTGTTTCCTAAAGGGATCACAAAAGTATATGGAGGAACACATTATGTAAATTCTAAGACGCGTAAGATGGAAAAACAAACAAAGAAAAAACTTATCACATAACAGAATAAAACACTGTCGTCTGATTAAACATAAAATATTTATTTCAAATTGTAGCATTTATGCACTTAAGAGCTCTGTAAGTATTTGATACCAATATCATAAGGTCAGGTTAACCCGGACGGTCCTTAATGGGGCATAAGGCATAGGCCAGTATGGCCCTTAGTTATCCGTATAGGGGCTATGAACAGTTGCGGGAGTGCTTATGAGGTTTGAAAGTTCTCGAGAATCGAGCTATTTTAAGAAATAGTTCCCTTGACGTCCTCTTGGAGGCATCTTCCAGTGAAGCCTGCACCGGGGCGCCCGTGAGAGAGCCGGGCAGTTGTAGATGAGAGGTTTTAGGGTTTCGATGGCTCCAGGCTCGTCAGATTTCCTACAGCTGTCTACTAATATCATTTGTGTTCAAAAATATTCTCGTCAACAATCTCCAATCTTCGATCTTCCATCATTTTTTCTTCACTTTTATAGAGTATTCCCTCTTTGACTTTCCAACAAAATTACTTTTTATAGATAGTTTTAACAAAAAGAAAAACGTACAGTCCTGGTGCTAGCAAGTTAATGGAATTAAAATTGATGCTCGATAATTGAATCTACGAGGCTACGGGGCTGCGGGGCTGCGCGGCTACGGGGCTGGGGGCTCTTTATGACATGAGGCCTTCGTTGCGCAGAATGGCCGTCATGTCGAACTGCAGCAGGACAATTAAATAGGATGTGGCGGCACTCACAGTCTGCAGAAGAGTTTATTGAATGGAAAGTGAGCAAAAGGCTGCAACCAAAACTTACCGAAAAGATGAACGTGTAGTCCAGGGCAAACAGACCGATGCCATTGAACTGGAAATAGCCCTCCCAGTGAAGGAACTGCAGGGTGAACGATTTCATCTTGTTGTAGAAGAGATCGTTGCTCAGCATGAAGGCCGGCTTCTTCTGCATTATCTCGTGGACAATCATGGCCGACTGCTTGGAGTGATTGTTGGCGTTGCAGCACAGCCGGAGCACGATGTAGGCCACCACCATGGTGGTGAAGCTCCAGATGACATACAAGTACGTCACATAGTCCAACAGGCGGCTTTTGCCGCTCACAATGAAGTTGACTTTGGTCTCCAGGAAAATGCCGAAAATGCTGACCACAAAGCAGGCAGCCATATAGGGCACACACTGGGGACCGAATTCCCCGTTCGTTAATACACTGAGCGAAAGGATTTTGTCGTGCAGTTTGAACAGATCCGGTAGATTGGCCTCCGACGTGTTTCTGAAGGGATTCGATAATCATAAATGGATTGAAATGGTTTATATGCTTGGGATAGAAATTTGATTAATAGAACCATTGATATAAGATACTTTTTTCTGGTATATGTACTAGAGCCCAGTATGAACTGGTAACTGAATCGATTCGGTGGCATTCGGATCGAATCGCTGGCCCAAAACGGTCTGAACGAAGCATTTTTACTGTTTAAGATCCTAAAATTTCGTTTTTCTTTCTCGCTCACTCTCCATTTGATTTTCTGGTAGAGAGAACGGGATGACAAGTGGGTAACCAGCTTGAAAATGGTTTTGAAAATGGTTCGAAAAGACTGACCCACAAACTTTCAAAATTTCGATTGGGAAAAGAACTATTGAACTATTCGAGGAGGATGACTGTGACTGTAGTAATAGTGTTAATGCTGTCTTAGGTTACTAATCTCGTCATTAATATAGTTAAAATCCAGTGCAGAATTAGGCTTTGACTAAAATAATCAGTTAAAGTGCACTCTTAATACTTTTTGTTTGCTCTAAAGTTTAAAGTGAAGTCTAAACTTTCCAAACGTTTAAATTTTGTAATACTTCAAGCTCCACCTTACGAAGTTTCTTTGGTTTTGTGGATTTTAATGCTGTTAAATTTGGAATTTATATTAAATCTTCATTGCTGTATCTTTCATTCATGAATAAACAACTCTTTCAGTGTCCATTAAATTCCACAAAAATCAATCAGTTCATTCAGAAACAAATTCTACTCGCAATCGTTTCACATTTTCGAAAAAGAATGTCTCAAATCATGAATCAAACTTGTAGTCAAAACCCCAACAATTTGTAGTAGTTAATCGTCGTCTCACCCTGTATTCTCGGCAATGGTGGCATTGTCATAATCAAAATCGTCCTCGTCCTCGTCATTGCTGCTATCCATTTCGTCCTCCTCGTTCTTTTGTTGGCCCGGCGGTGGCGGTGGCGGTGGAGCGGCCATTTGACGTTTCATTTCGCCTGGCAACTTTTGCTCATTGCCAAATGATGGGCCTCTCGAGTCCATGGCCGTGGCTGGCGTTAGGTTTTTCCGCTCCTGCTTCTTGCCCTCGCTCTCGATATCGAACACGGTGATTGGGGCATGACGGTGGCGGGCCTCCTGGTTAATTTTCTCGAACAATGTGTTAATCTGCTCAAAGCGCTGCGAAATGACGGACACATGATAGATGAACTCGCCCTGGATGATACTCCCGGCCAAATAGGGGAAACTCGATACCATAAACGGTATGAAAGCGTAGTTACCAAAGGTGCTGTAAGAGTAAGAAAAGGTGAGCTGTAAAATACAGTAATTACTTGGGTTTTATGGTTATTTAATGTTAGTGATACTTTTGTGGGTTTAAAACAATGATTGGAGTGGCTACAAGAGACCTAAAAAAGTGTGGAAAGAGGTCTCCAAAGGTCTCTGCCTCTCGTAGAATGAATCCCTAAATCTATTACTAAACTTTAAAGCTAATACATATATGGGTCCCCTTCGTCATTATTGATTATTTCAAATGAATATTTCCCACACAGAAAAGCAATTTGTATACTCACAGATATAGTGCCCTGATATCGTAGTAGAGGGCAAAGGCAAACACACAGAAGAGGAACAGCCAGGTGAAGTGGTATGCCACACTATGCTTCACCGCCGTGACCTTTACCCTGTCCATTTCGGCAACGTGTCGACACTTCTGGATGACTGCATCGATGGCGTTCAGCCGCTCGTCGAACTGCAGAAAGAACTCCTTCCGCCGATAGAGACTCATCAGAGTGACAGTCAGATAGAGGAAGGCACCCAGATGCATGAAAAGGTTGTTGCTCAGGCGACAGACACTGTTGCAGGCATCCAGGAAGCACAGACCAAAGACATGCGTGAGGTTGATGAGAAAGTAGCAGCCCAGATAGAAGACGGGCACAAGCAACATCATGGCATAGTCGAGTATCACATTGGATTCCGATTGCTGGCGATTGAGCGGAATGAGACCTATGGCCTGTTAAAGAACAGGAGTTTATAGGTATACTCAAAGAATTGTGAAAGGAAATGGGATTACCATTGAAAACCAATTCATAATTTGTATCATTTTCTGTAGTTTCTGGAGTATTCTCTGCTTTCTGTAGAATTCTCTGCTCTCAGTGTTCCTTGTTTGCCTCCAACGTGTCCCTTTCAGTTCACTATTTGTACTGAACTTGTCTGGTTGTCGCTTGTGGCCCCCAAAAGGGTTAATATTTACCTTATGTACTCCATCAATTGTTTGGATAATGAAAACGCTACGCTGGCTGTCTGGCTGGCTGGCTGGCTGGCAGGAGTGGGTGGATAATGCGCATATGTTTAAGATAAATATCTTCCGAGTGGCATGGCGCCTAAAATGCTTTTAGCTTATTAAACGTGGAATATTCCACGCACTGTGAGAAGTTATTGGGTCGATTGATTTCCAGTTAACGATAGGTATGTGGATTTCGTGTGCACATAAATATCAATTAGATTGATAAATTTGAGCTTTTACGGCTCCCTGACTTTGATATTTTATAATGGTTTTTGTGGCTTTTTTTTCGTGTTTGAAAAAATTTAACAATATTTTTTTGAGTGCACTTTTACTTGTCTGTGTAGTTTATTGATTGATAATATTGTTCGCTTTTGTACACTGACAAAAATTAAAAATGGTTATCGTTCAGGTGTAGGTTTCACAACATTAATTCGTTTATTTTTTAAAACAATCAAAATAAATTGTAAGATCTTTATTATATTATTAAATTTTTATTAACAAAGCTCTTTTAGCTGGTGGGATTCTTTGTCTAAATTTTTAAGAATACCATAAACATAAATAAATAAAAAATATTATAAACAAAAATATTATAAAAAATACTATAAAAAATACTATTAATAAAATATAACAAAAAAAAATGTTATAAAAAAATATTATAAAAAATACTATACAAAAATAATATATGTACAAAAAATATTATACAAAAAATATATGAAATTAAAAAAAACCTTTTATATTAGATCTTGTATATAATAAACGCAGTAGTATTTTTGTATTTTTTTTAATTAAGTAAAGCTTAAAATAAACGCAGCATTCTTTGTCCATAGCGCCAATCAGTACTTTCGAATGAGCGCAATATTCAATATTTGCAACTCGAATGAGTATGATTTTTATTATATTAATTGTCCCTAGTATAATACCCACAGATATATATCTGCATGATAACATTAGTTGTTTGATTAGTTCAGAGTCTTAATTACTGCCACAGCCTTGCATTTCCGTGCCACTTATTCGAAGGCGTAATTGGTTTTGTTGCTTCTTCATCTACGACGTGTTTATCCATTTTGTTCTTCTTTGCTGTGTGTTCGAGCTTGGAAATCTAATAATTTCCACATATTTTCACCGCATTTTACTTGCTAATTAAACAATTATAAGTTAGTGCCGCCCAACACTAAATTAACAAGTAAGACAACAGTGCCAACAGGATTCCAGCATCCTGCCAACTAGCGTACGACATTCTCGCCTAAGAAAACCAATTAAAAGCAAAGCCCTTTCTTGGTGCCGAAAGAGCCGACTGGGGACTCCTAGCTGGAGAGTGAGAGAGAGAGCGGGGGGAAGGACACCCCAACCCCGGAGATGATAAAATGCAAATTTCCCCTGAGTTGAGCACCGGGGCTTTGGGAGGTGTTGGAATGGGCTGCGGCTTACTAACAACAGTTACAACTATAACGAGGAACGAGAAGACATTTGGACTACAGAATACCCGCTACTTTCTAGGGAATGATACGAAAAAAGCCATTTTCGTTTGTGTTTTATTCTGGCTTAAATAGTTATCCAAATGGGACGACCTCCAGATGTTTTGAAAGGTAGAAACCAAGTTGGAAATTCATTGATACTAGATGGGACACAGTATCTGGGTGGGCATATCCAATCGGCTCTTGATGCCTAAGCTCTATAAGTCGCATACTCTATATCCTAATACCCTTTACACACTTCCCATGAATATACCATATACCCTAGTAATCGTATCAGGTACAACAAGACGGCACGGCAGTGCCCAAGTTAAAGGTGTTGGCAGCTGCCAGTTGCCTTTTGCTTTCCTTTAGTTAATAATTAAGTTTGCATCGCAGGCACGCACAACGCAGCAACTCACGCACTCACATGTTTTGCATATGAGCTGGGGAGTGGGGAGTATGGAGAGGGGAGTGGAGTTGTGGGGGAAGGCAAGCATCTTCTGAATCTTATACTTATGCCTGTGCACGCCCAGAGACCACGAGCCATATGCCATTCTAGAGATGGAATAGCGATGGGATCGGAAACCCCAGACAAAAGTTGTACAGCCTTGAATTTATTTCTAAATTTACATTTCATCTATGATTGGAATAAAGAACTTTTCACCATCAAAATCAATGTACCCGAAGTTCACGCCACCCAAAAGGGTTTCA
Source organism: Drosophila lowei (assembly GCA_008121275.1). Lineage (NCBI taxonomy): Eukaryota > Metazoa > Arthropoda > Insecta > Diptera > Drosophilidae > Drosophila > Drosophila lowei. Next base: position 24,111,114 of record CM017779.1, read on the forward strand.
CTGACCATCGTTAACTCCTCGTGATCCAAAGACACGCTTAGTGCTTCTTCGATGAGAAGAATGACTTCCTGAAAGGAAACTGGCTCGCTCTGGTTCCGAATCAGTTCGCTGATAAACTGTCCCGTTTGATTGAAACTCATGGTGGATGAATGGATTGATGCTGTTAGATTAATTATGGCCAAAAAAGACTGTAGACTCACCTGTTCATGTTGGATTTAATACTCACTGAACAAGAAATTGAGTTTTCAAATAAAATGGAGACTTTTTACAAAAATTTGATATGCCCTTAGTGATGTTTAGTTTGTTACTGAAATGGAATGGTGTTGGAAATGTGTTCCACAGCCTCCCCTGCCCCTGCCTGCTGACCCGGCATATCATTTGCCGCAGTATTGTGAACTATTTCGGTTGCTCTAAACGATATTATGTGATTGAGTGTGCGAATGGACTTCAGGAATAGGTTTCATGACTCATGTTTGAATTTGGGCGCATGAAAATGGGTACATTCTTTGTCTAAAGCGCCAATCAGCACTTTCGGATGAGCGGATTATTCAATATTTGACTCGTAATCGAATGAGAGTCGGAGAAACGAAGCGGCTGTAAAGGCTCTGCCATTTTCTCTGTGAGTTCCGTTGTCTTTGCTAATTTCGTTGGTCTCGTGCCTCTTGTGGCTAGGATGTAGGATTCGTTCGTCTGTTCTTTCTGCTGTACCATTTCTTTGCTTCATTTGTTAGACGGCCCAAAGGCATTGTTCTCTGGAAAAATTGATCAATTTCTTGGGTGTTGGTAGCAAATTGAAAAATAGTTAAAAAATGCATAAAATTTGGTCGAGTCGTTTGGTAGAAGTTGTTCCACAAGAACCGGCACACGAGACGTAACGAATAACAAAGGATATTTATCATTTTAATATCTGAAGGGCTATCCCCTGTCATATAAATATATAATAAATTTCATTGTGCTCCCAATTCCATATAGATTCACGAAACCATCTCTAACTGCCGCCTCTCACAGAAACTCAAACTCAATGAAACCAAGCTTGTTAATATTTGCCTTTGGAGAGATGACGATGGAGACGATGGCGGCGATGGGGACTTGGCCTTGCTCCACTAGCATTATCCGCACGGAGCGTCCTATCATTTGAGGCTTTCGCCGGGAAGTCTTTTAAAACGCTGCCGAGTCGCTGCATGTAAATTTTATACCGACATTAGATTAGTTTATTGTTGTGCTCAGTAGTGATTGTTATTGCCTTGGGCTTGGGTGTCCGCTATAAACACGCCCAGCGATGCAGGAAATTCTCAAAAATTGTACCAATGCGCTTTATAGCCAGAAAAATCCTTGAGTCGGTCCCTCGTTGGGCTCTTTTTATTTTTGTATTTTATTTTGTATTTGCTCCCTCTGGCGGTATCAATAAAATTGCGGTCATAAAGCGTAACCGTAATGGTCCTCAGCCTCTTCCTTTGGGCTCTGGCCACGCCTCTCCGCCCGTCCGTCCGTCCGTGCGTCTCCGACTGTAAGTCACTCAATCATGTGGCACGGCACACACTTTGCTTTGCTTTGCTTTGCTTTGCCTTGCTTACAATTTTCTCTCTCCCTTTTATTTTTATTTATTTTTTCCTCTGGCTTTTCTGGCTTGTAATGAGCTTGTTTGCTCAAGATTTTGGCGCAAAGATTTGCCTAAACGCTTTTCTTTTTCCCTCTGCTTCCCCCATTTGTTGGTACGGTCTCAGTAGCTGTTAAAGTGGAACATCTTGGTCCTGTTAAAGGGAGGCAAAGGGAGAGATTTCTGGCCAAAAACTGTGCTAGACCCCCCTGGGCCTTTTGGTGGAGTGTTGAAGTTGTTCTGGCACTTGGGCTATGAAATATATTAGTAGAACAAAAATTTTCATTTAAGGCCTGTCAAGCTAAATACATACATATAAATGATTCATAAAAAGCAGAAAAAAGGCAGGGTACGCCCTTGAAGGTATTTCTTTCCACATATCATGGAAGTTTGTTAGTGATTTCTTTCGTTCTATAAGAATTCCATCGTCACCTTTGAGAGGAGTTCAATTATTAGTTTAGAACAATCAATCAAATTTTCATTTAATCAATTTTCGCAATTTCAATTTATTTCATAATGATTAATCGAATCAATCCTTCTAAATACATACATATAAATGATCATCTTACCTCAAAAAAAAATGATCGCATTGAAATTCAAAAAATTCATCGGCTTGAATTCGTCACTGATGGCTTTTGGGGGAAACCCCGATTTCAAAAGATCTATTTAAAGGGGAAGATGTAGAAATCCAGGGTACGCCCTTGAACAGAGGTATTTCTTTCCACATATCTATATATGGAAGTTTGTTAGTGATTTCTTTCGTTCTATAAGAATTCCATCGTCACCTTTGAGAGAGGATTCGTGTTCAATTATATAGGGATAGACTGAAGCGTTTATGATTAAAACTAATCAATAATCAAATCAATAATTAATCAAATCAATCAATAATCAAATCAATCAATAATCAATCAAATCAATCAATAATCAATCAATCAATAATCAAATCAATAATCAATAATCAATCAATAATCAATCAATAATCAATCATTTCAATAATCAATAACCAATAATCAATAACCAATCATCAATAATCAATAACCAATAATAACCAATAATCAATCAATAATAAATCAATAATCAATCAAAAATAAATCAATAATCAAATAATCAATCAATTCAATAATCGATAACCAATAATCAATAACCAATAATCAATAACCTCAATCAATAATCAATCAATCAATAATCAATCAATTCAATAATCAATCAATAATCAATCAATTCAATAATCGATAACCAATAATCAATAACCGATAATCAATAACCAATAATCAATAACCAATAATCAATAACCGATAATCAATAACCAATAATCAATCAATAATCAATCAATAATCAATCAAAAATAAATCAATAATTAATCAATAATCAATCAATTCAATAATCGATAACCAATAATCAATAACCAATAATCAATAATCAATCAATCAATAATCAATCAATTCAATAATCAATCAATAATCAATCAATTCAATAATCGATAACCAATAATCGATAATCAATAACCAATAATCAATAACCAATAATCAATAAATAATCAATAACCAATAATCAATCAATAATCAATCAAATCAATCAAAAATAAATCAATAATTAATCAATAATCAATCAATTCAATAATCGATAACAAATAATCAATAACCAATAATCAATAACCTCAATCAATAATCAATCAATCAATAATCAATCAATTCAATAATCAATCAATAATCAATCAATCAATAATCGATAACCAATAATCAATAACCGATAAATCAATAATCAATAACCAATAATCAATAATCAATAACCAATAATCATAACCAATAAATAATCAATAACCAATAATCAATCAATAACCAATAATCAATCAATAATCAATAATCAATCAATAAATCAATAATCAATCAATTCAATAATCGATAACAAAAATCAATCCAATAATCAATAACCTCAATCAAATCAATAATCAATAATCAATCAATCAATAATCAATCAATAATCAATAATCAATAATCGATAATCAATAATCAATAAATAATCAATAACCAATAATCAATAACCAATAACCAATAATCAATAACCAATAATCAATAATCAATCAATAATCAATCAATAATCAATCAATAAATCAATAATTAATCAATAATCAATAATTCAATAATCGATAACAAATAATCAATCAATAAATCAATAAAATCAATCAATAATCAATCAATCAATAATCAATCAATTCAATCAATCAATAATCAATCAATTCAATAATCGATAACCAATCAATAACCAATAATCAATAACCAATAATCAATAACCAATAATCAATAATCAATAATCAATAATCAATAACCAATAATCAATAACCAATAATCAATAATCAATAACCAATAATCAATAATCAATCAATCAATAATCAATCAATCAATAATCAATCAATTCAATAATCAATAATCAATAATCAATAATCAATAATCAATAATTCAATAATCAATCAATAATCAATAACCAATAATCAATCAATCACCAATAATCAATAATCAATCAATAATCAATAACCTCAATCAATAATCAATCAATCAATAATCAATCAATAATCAATCAATACAATAATCGATAACCAATAATCAAATAACCAATAATCAATAACCAATCATCAATAACCAATAATCAAAACCAATAATCAATAACCAATAATCAATCAATAAATCAATAATCAAAAATAAATCAATAATAATCAATAACCAATAAATAACCAATAATCAATAACCAATAATCAATAACCAATAATCAATCAATCAATCAATCAATAATCAATCAATAATCAATCAATTCAATAATCGATAACCAATAATCAATAAACGATAATCAATAACCAATAATCAATAACCAATAAAATAACCAATAATCAATAACCAATAATCAATCAATAATCAATCAATAATCAATCAAAATAAATCAATAATTAATCAATAATCAATCAATTCAATAATCGATAACCAATAATCAATAACCAATAATCAATAACCTCAATCAATAATCAATCAATCAATAATCAATCAATTCAATAATCAATCAATAATCAATCAATTCAATAATCGATAACCAATAATCAATAAACGATAATCAATAACCAATAATCAATAACCAATAATCAATAACCGATAATCAATCAATAATCAATCAATAATCAATCAATAATCAATCAAAAATAAATCAATAATTAATCAATAATCAATATCGATAACAAATAATCAATAACCAATAATCAATAACCTCAATCAATAATCAATCAATCAATAATCAATCAATTCAATAATCAATCAATAATCAATCAATTCAATAATCGATAACCAATAATCAATAACCGATAATCAATAACCAATAATCAATAACCAATAACCAATAATCAATAACCGATAATCAATAACCAATAATCAATAACCAATAATCAATAAATAATCAATCAATCAATCAATAATCAATCAATAATCAATCAAAAATAAATCAATAATTAATCAATAATCAATCAATTCAATAATCGATAACAAATAATCAATAACCAATAATCAATAACCTCAATCAATAATCAATCAATCAATAATCAATCATTTCAATAATCAATCAATAATAATCAATAATCGAATAACCAATAATCAATAACCGATAATCTGTTAACCAATAAACCAATAATCAATAACCAATAATCAATAACCAATAATCAATAACCAATAATCAATCAATAATCAATCAATAATCAATCAAAAATAAATCAATAATTAATCAATAATCAATCAATTCAATAATCGATAATCAACCAATAATCAATAACCTCAATCAATAATCAATCAATCAATAATCAATCAATTCAATAATCAATCAATAATCAATCAATACAATAATCGATAACCAATAATCAATAACCGATAATCAATAACCAATAATCAATAACCAATAACCAATAATCAATAACCAATAATCAATAACCAATAATCAATCAATAATCAATAATCAATCAAAAATAAATCAATAATTAATCAATAATCAATCAATTCAATAATCAATAACCAATAATCTTGTTGCCAGAACCGTAATCCGCAAAAGTAAGTGAAAAACGGAACCAGCCGGAATAAATTATATCAATAATCATATTCTTTTAGGCCGAGAGCCCCACTCTCTGTTAGCCATGTTGCATGTGTTATCAGTTCATGTTCATGTGTTATCAACCCTCCCTTCTATTACCTTAAATATTAGCTCCGTTCGTTGGATGCGAAAGATGTTCGTCTTTCCACTGCTAACTGGAGTAAATCGTTCTGACCGCTAATCCTCCACTTACGCACGCATCTGCCTCTGCGCCTTTTGGTTTTTATACACGATACTCAAAATGAGTATTGGGGTATATTAGATTTGTGGTGAAAATGGATGTGTGTAACGTCCAGAAGGAAGCGTTTTCGACCCCATAAAGTATATATATTCTTGATCAGCATCAATAGCCGAGTCGATTGAGCCATGTCTGTCTGTCCGTCTGTCCGTCTGTCCGTCCGTCCGTCTGTCCGTCTGTCCGTCCCAAGTGCTCAAAGACTATAAGAGCTAGAGGAACGACATTTTGTATCCAGACTTCTGTAATATGTCACTGTTACAAGTATATTTCAAAACATCGCCCCGCCCACTTCAAAGTGCGAAAATCTGTGGCATCCACAGATCTCAGAGACTATTAGACCTGACTGTAGAGCTCTCACTGTTACAAAACTATTTGTAATTTTTCACTGCAGAACTCACTGTTGATAGCTCACTGCTACAAGTGTGTTTCAAAATTTCGACCCACCCCCTTCCGCAGCCATAAACAACGAAAATCTGTGCCAACCACAATTTTGAAGATAAGAGAAAATTAAAAACGCACAATCATAGAGAATGGCCATATCTACCAGATTGCCGAATCTTGCCGAATCCGAATAAGATCGGATTATTATTATAGCCAAAAGTAACATATAACAGCGCCCGTCGACACGTTCTGACTGATTTTCTGTCTCTCTCGCACGCACTCTTTGTCGTTAAATGAACACATACTGACTATGTATCGGGTATAAATCTAGAGTTGCGGTCGCAGCAGCAACTCACAACGTTCCCCCTCGTTTTTTTTGTGCAATATCCACATTGTTCCCAATGTCCCAATTGCTTATTAAAGCCACCTTGAAAGCCACCCAAGTCCCCCAAAGACTTTAATTTAATGCACGCACGCAGTGCTTTAAATAGTTAGCTCTCCGATAAGCCCCCTTCTATATGCGAGCCAGCCAGCGGCAAGTAAATAAACCCGCACAGACAATCGAGTATCAGAACCAAAGATAAGTTTTGTCTTGTGTCTAGCTTGGATTTGGCTTTGACTTTGGGTTTGAGGCAACTTTCCTGGGTTTCCTTTTGGCCTCTCTCTTATTTGTCAATTTGTTGTTGCAGCCTCTTCTGGAGGGGGAGCACGTACAAACGGACTGTTAATGACTTTTGGCAGTTCCACCATTGAGGAAAGTTTATGATAAACAAACACACATATGTACATCCTTGTGCATTCTTATTCTCGTCTGTGAGATGGTGTTATCTTGGCCCAACGTTGCGTCAAAAACTTAACTAGCCAAACAATTATTTCCATCGGGTTTGTTCTCTCTCTCTCTCTGTCTTTGGCTTCTGTCTCTTTCTGTCGGTTGGCTTCTGCCTCTTTCACTCTTTCGTTTAGAAGCCAAAAGTGGTTCTTATTGCTTGTTACATAAATATTTCATTAAAAGCCATTCATAACCAGCATTTGGTGTGTTGACAGCCATCTCCAGCCAGCATGGCTCACCACGTGTCCATGGCTAGCAAAAGACAGAGAGAGAGAGAGAGAGACGGGCATATTCAAAAGAGTGAAAGAGAGTAATCGCCTGGGTTTTCCCCAAGAGCTTTTCACCACACTGAATCCCTCCGCGTGCCGTTAAATGTCGACATCTTTGTGTAAACATTACGCGGGCGTGCTGCAGCTTCCGTTCGTGCCGCTGCTGCCACTGTTGCTGCTGCTGCACCATCGCTCCATGCCACTTCATGCCACGCTCCGCCAAGGCAAAATGTCAAATGCCAAGGATGGGGCAGAGCCACAGTCACAGTCGTGGGGCGAGAAGGGAAATGGTGGACATTTTAAAGGGGTTTCAGGAGGTTTGTGCTGTTGTCATGGCTACGGAAAACGGAAGCTGGCATAAATATAGCGAAATCTCTCGTACGCGGACACGCTTGTTGCCATTGTGTCGAGGTCGAGGGAATAAAGAGCAAATAAGCCACCGATTCCATTGTTTTGGATCGCCAAAGACAGGTGGAAAGGACAGGCTAAGAGATACTACAATCATCTATGGACTACCACGCGATATGTCGGCTAAAGTCAAGGCTTTGCTCGGCGGAAGAAAATGAGAACGGTCTCCCACCTAAAATGGGTTTCCTTTCACTACAAATTTGGTACAGGTGTAAAAGCTAAGCTTCAGTACACCTTTGACTGTCTCTCTAAAGAGTTTCTTTAATGTTATTTTTATTATTTTCTTATACTGAAGTTCTTTCAATGCCAATAACACTGGTTCCTTCCTTTTGCTGACAATTTCCCATAATAAAACCAGAAAAGGAATAAAGAAAGCATAAGGGATACAGGGAAATGACAAATGACAAGCCATCTCCGCTCTTCCTGGACACCAAAGTCAGAAGCAGAAATAGAGCATGAATATCCATCGTCCAGGGCCAAACTGTATCAGGATTGGTGCTTTGTCGAGGCTTCTACGTTATTTCTTCAGGTGCAATCATTAACAATGTTAAGCTACTGAGCTTTTTCAGCAGCGTATGTTAGCGATCTATTTAATGATAATTCGATGATTGTTTGGCTTAATTTGTTTTATTGTTGGGGATGTACTGCGATGCAGGGTCGAAGGTATGGGGAAAGGTTCGACGAGAGCACGACCAGAGCTCTGTTGGATGAGTAGGTCGATTCAAGATGGTGTCGGTTTGAAGAACTATTCGGGATGGGTTCAATACCGATTGGATTGAAGATCAATTCTGCGAAGTGCGAGAAATGAGGGCCGAGATTAAGACTAAATTCAAGGGCAGGCCTGCGCCCTAATGCAAGCGAGAGCGGAAAAGATCGAAAGAGCGATAGCGAAGGCGAAAGAAAGAAAGAACGAAAGACGCGAGAGAACGGCTGCATAGGCATGATGAAATTATACAAGGAGGTGTGCAAACTCTCTTTCCGTTCTTATTTTACGCTCAGCTTTACTAAGAGCGCTTTGACGCCATGTTTGATGAGAGAGAGAAGAAGAACGAAATTTTCTGTTGTAATGAAAAAAATAAGACCCGAAAAGAGAGCGCATAGCGGGAGTGCCTCCACCTTTGCTGTTGCTGCCGTGCGGGAGCATTTGTATATGCGTATGTGTATGTATGTGTGTATGTGTGTAGGTAACAGTGTGACAGTGCAAACAACAAACAATAATCGGAATTTACATTACTGCTGCACCACTGGCTATACTTAATGGATGGATTATTGGCTAAATGTTAGGCTGCGTAACCCAACAAAAACATATTAAATATATCAGAAAATTAAAACCATAAAATAGAAACCTCACGGCCGTATGGTTGTGGCTATAACCATTGATTGGCTAATATATTTTAAAATATCAGTCAATATATAAACATAAAATAGAGTCGCAGATCTAGTATTTAGTACTCCAGGCACCACTAAAACCTTAATTTAATTTGTAAATAAATAAATAATAATTGGGATTTATCTTGGTCTACAATTGTATACAAAAATCTTGCAGATACGGAAATATTTCCCCTACCACCCAAGACACAAACCGAAAGATTTTCCTCCCTTGCTAAAAGTATGCCTCGCTTTTTGGGTCGAACACTCGGAGGGAGTGATGGCAGTCTGTCATTTGGTTCGTTGGATCAATCGTTTCTGATCGGATCGCATTGATTTTCGAGCATGGAAGAACAGAAAACACCTTCGCAGTGGCTTTCGAGGTGTGCGGATCTCTGCCTAGTCGCCCGTTAAGCGTTCAGCGCATCGGTTGTCAAATGCCGCCTCGGCACTCGAATTATGTCAGAGCCACGGAATAACAGTAGCAATAACAATAACGGTGAAAATAATAACGACAAGGATGTGAGGCTCCTGTTGCTGGCAGAAACATCCGCGGATGGCAGTGCCCGGGCCCCCCTCCAGAAGATTTTCATTGATGACCTGACAAAGGCGGGGGGGCCGAAGCGACAGCGTGTTTGGCGTGTGCCCTGGTTTATATTGCTGATGTGCTTTATGCAGGTTCGATACGATGCAGCTGCTGCTGCTCTACTTTCTACCCCCCCATTGTATCCCCATTTGGGAGTGGCACAACGTGGCGTATGAGTGATGTGTGTGTGTGTTTTTCGCTTTTGATTGGATTTTGTATTTCATAAAATCATTTATTTCGGATTCGTTTGCATACAGTGATTGCATGGCAGGCAGAGATACATTCTCCCTTTCACGTTGATAAGAAAAGCGACAGTTGCCGAATCGGAATCTCTCTCCTCGAATGTTTCCAGCTGATAAGACCAGCATTCTGTGTATCACCTCCGTATATACTGTGTGCCGAATATTTAGTACAATAATTCTATAAAAATCTCTGTTTATATTAGACGCTTATTCGATTTAATTTAAACAAACAAATTCGTTTGTTTTTGTTTGTGCGGCCAGGCATTGTGTGCCAGTGCGAGTGAGTTCCCTAAATTATGGCATTGCAAATTCATGCGAATTTCCATTAGGTGGAAAATTGTTCACTGGTTTATCTATGAAATGAAGTGTTTATCTGCGGTTTATTTGCGGTTTTGTTAGTGGGAAAATTTTGGTTTATTTTATGGCAAGCAAATAAATGATTTGATTCTTTATTTTTGCTGTTTTGTGGGGTCTAAAGAACTAAAGAACTTAAGAGAGCCTGAGCTGACTCGTTTGATTGCTGAATGAATGGGGTTTTCTTATATAAAGTCTATTAATTTATGAACAGAATGCAGCTTCTTTTGCCGGTACCAATCGCCTGGAAGAGTGATTTTTTCAGGTGTCTATGGAGTATACAAACCCTTCCAAAGATGTGCCTGGCCACTCTCCACCAACTTGGCATCAAATTACTCCCTGCACTGCCTGTTGGCCAATCTCTTGGCTCCCACCCAAAGTCCCACAAGTGTGACCCATTTGGCGGCACACAAACTCTTTAATTGATACCTTATGGCAGCTCTTGAAATGTGCGCTGATTACGCACAGAAATGCAGAGGTTTTTATTTTATTGCTGGGCCCAACCCACAACTCCGTTGCATGTTGCACAATCGACCTGCTGTTGCCACAAATATTGCCTTTTTAGTCATCGATCGAATGTCGCAACTACGTTACAACTCTGGCATTTGTCATATTTGGCGTGCTGCATGTGTTGCACCGATTTGGTGTCGCCGCTGCTTTTGCGGCGTTGTGGCCGCTGTCAAGTCATGCGGCGCTCATTGTGCGGCATCTTAACACTCGCACTCCACTCGCACTGCATCTCGACACTTGGCTGCTGGAGCGAAAGTGACAGCGATTGTCGGTCGGTATTAGTAGCCATGACACTGATCTACAAAGTTGGGGGTTCATTGAGACATAAATACCCGTAGGGGATATGGCAATCTTGCTGCTAAGGAATTGGTTGAAAAGATTGAAGTTGGAATGGATCTTTTAGGGGTTTTTTGTTCAAAAGATTCAATTAAAACTCCGGTTTTACATAGAAAAGAGTTAATTTTCACTATATAAAAATATATAGGTATCAATTTCGTAGGGAAACGAAGGAGATCGCGAGATTTGGTAACGTTTTGGGTCCAGACCAGAATAGATCTTGTTCCACATGTTTATGGCACTGTTTTGGGAAGCTTTAAGCGTGCTTCAGATGTGTAAAATGATAAAAATCAATAGTTAAAGAATAATTCTCTGAAATATTTATTCAGGGGCTTGCAATATTCCAGGAATATTTGCCATATGCTTAAGCATTGAGCCCCTTCCAATGCTTTCAAAATCATTGTTTTCTTTCAAATCCCTTGGGCCTTTAGATCTTGCTACCACCTTGATCAGATCCCACTGATCACCTTTTCAACCAGTGGGCCTATTCGGGGCTTTTCTTCGAACGTCCACGTCAGCCATGGTCAATGAGCACTCCGATTTTGGCCTACAGGAGATGCCCAACCCTTGGACCGTTTGTAAGGCACTCTCCAAGAATGGAGCAGGAATATAAATAGTAGTAGGAATGGAATGGAATAGCTCCACTCGGTCTATTCTTACTGGAGGAAGGATTTCCACTCAAATAAATGTTCAGCTACTAGTATTCGATGATTATTCGTTTTATTTAGTGAAAATTTGCTGCTTATATAAAGTTTACGATGCTTGCAAATGTTTACTTGGGTCTACAGAAATCCTCTGGGTTGTTAACGACATCATGGATTTGATCATCTTTCTTTATAGATACATACTGCTGCCTACTGAGCGTCTTAGCGCCTGATGGCCCACCATTTGCTTAGGCCTACTCGTACGAGTAGAAAACACCTTCTTTTGCAGTGTCGGGCAGTGTAATTAATGTCACCTAATCCCTCTGTTTTTTCTCTCTCCATTTCGAGCAGATATCTCTGCATCTGATTGCCAATGAGTGCATGCAAAGAAGACTGATCTACATGCCGGAATGGAGTCACGAGTACTGGCGCCTCCTCACCTACATGCTCCTCCACGCCGACGCCTGGCACTTGACGCTCAACATTTGTCTCCAGGTGAGCATTCCACTGCCATTGAGGGTCTCCCCCCCACTATAATGGGAAAATGCCTTTCCAGTGCTTCATTGGAATGTGCCTGGAACTGGAGCAGGGTCACTGGCGTCTGGCGGTGGTCTATTTGGCGGGCGGGCTGGCCGGGGCACTGGCCAATGCCTGGCTGCAGCCTCATCTGCTGCTTTTGGGTGCATCCGCCGGGGTCTATGCCATGCTCTTCAGTCATGTGCCGCACCTGGTTCTGGTCAGTCAACTGTGAAAATGTAATTTAACTTTCAACTGATTTTCCCCTTTTCCCCTTTGGTCGAATAGAACTTCTCGCGTTTGTCGCACCGCTTTGCCCGCATTGCCGCTCTGTTGATCTTGTTCCTCAGCGACGTGGCCTTCACAGCGTTTCACTTTCGCCAGAATCACAATCGCAATCCGCGCATCAGTCTGGAGGCGCATGTGGGCGGAGGCGTGGCCGGCCTGCTGTGCGGCTTTATCGTGTATCGACGTGTTCAGAAATCAATCAGTCTGTAGTCTCAATTAGTTGTATCTTCTATTATTAATATTCTAGGCAAGCCGACCACCGGATTTAAAATTCCATAAATAATAACTCAACGTTTGGGCACACGACAGTGTTTATTTTTTTTATGGTATTATGAATAAACATTTATTTTACACCTCCTGTTGGGGTGTTCGGGTGGCCTATGTTTTATGTCGCCTGCCATCCACCTAATTGGCCTACAAATTGTTAACTGAATGGCTTTTAAATGTAATTAATTTATTACTCATCAAAGTGCCTCTGGCTTCTGGCTTCTGGCTAATTGTTGGCCTCTGTTTTCGTTTGATAGAAATTCTACAAGCCTTTTGTTTGGCTATTTTTTGTGGCCAACTTGTTGACTCAGATTGGAATTTATGTAATTACTAATTTGCTCCAATTTATTCCGTAAATGTGCAACAGGGCAAATATTTAATGAATATTTATTGTTTGAAAATACAATTTTATTTCGGTTTTGCCATGAATTCTTGTTAAAAACCTATTGAATAATTTTTCATGGTCACAGACAATTAATCCATAAGTAGATTAAAAATATAATCAAAGCACTTTTGAATCACAAAATATAATCAATTTTCTGTCTATACGAGTATATGCATTGCAATTACCTTTTCCATTGATTCACATCGATTGATAGTACTTTTAAAATGTGTCACAGAAGTTTCCCGTCGATTTGCACACGTGAAAAAATTCAGAAGCAGAGGCGTCTGCTGCTCACTTTAGTATACGCATAAAAACAATGTGCAGTGATAACACCCGCTTGACATTTGTCAGATTTGATACATCTCCTCTCTGTGAAAGCCACAACCGAACCATGGCCTCGCCAGCGGCCTTTTCCCCTACATACGAGTATAAGTAATTATCTGATGCAGAATTACTCATTTTAATGATTCATTTTCATTAAGTGAGACTTGCTGTTGAAGGAGAACGTAGCTGTGCTTTTCAGTGCTTTAAATTAGTTGGAATATTGTTTGACTTCAGCGAAATAGAGGCTTCTCGCTAAGAGTTTCCTTGGAATGTATTTAGAGATTTGTTATTTGGTTCATCAGAATTTATCCATTCCCGCCATCAATTATAGAAATAGTCCTAGTGGTTCTATGTACAGAAAGATGTTTTTTTTGTATAACCAAAATATAGAGAAGGCTGCATCTCTGAAACCATAATCTAAACACGTGTGGGGATCTTTAGTGAGTTCCATAAAAGTGAGTAAAAGTCTGCACTATGAACTCCGTAAATAAATGTACCACACGTCGATGTATTAGTAAATGGGGTATAATATTAATTCTTAATTTTAAGTAGATTATAATTACTTTTATCCATATCCTTTTACGAAAATCTGTAATAATCAACTGGTTAAATTGCTGACAACCCTACATATGTATGGGATATTCTTGGTACGCCTAAAACTAGACCTTTTATTAAACTTCAAGCATACCTTCTTGAAACAAGGAACTGAATAATGTAAAATCTTAAGTCTTTGTTTAACAAAAGTCCCTTGCGTCTAAAAATGTTTGAATCAGACGCCAGTCTTTTTAAAGCTAAGCATAATCATATCAAAATCAGATGATTAATGATAGTTTCCACAGCAGATGCACCGATACATCCCATAAACAATACAGTCCACTGTAGAGGAGGCGGCCACTTGGGAAAAAGGACACATAGAGTGTAATGAGCGGTAGAACCATAATATCATATATGTAGACGGGTCGCGTAGAGCCCATATCTATTAGCACATGCGGTATGCAGGCAGCAGGTGTCATTAGAAGGGATGAGTGGGAAACAAGTGCCCCACATTCCTCCCTTACTGAGCGTTGGTCTTAGTTTGTGATTAGATTATAGTCTCCTATGTATAGTGCATAAGTTTTGCAATTAAAACAGTTCGAATTTACAACCCAACTCTGCAACACCATCAACTAGCCATCCAATCTCTAAGGATATCAAAAGTAATTACTTTCTTTAATTAAACGTATTTTATCTGTATTTATTTATTGATTTATTTAGTTCTAAGTTTATTATATAAATGCCATGCTGTAGATATAGTTTAAAGATTAATATAGATGTAGATTATTATATAGGTATATATTTGTATAATACAATTTAGTAGTTAGGCTCTTAGGCTACCCCTTAATTAGTTACAGGCTATGGATTAGCATAAATCTTACGAAGCTGAAACTTTACTGCTATACACTCAAGGGGGGCGGGGGGGTTCCCTATTAAACTTTTAAACTTTTAAACTTCTAAGCTTCTAAATTATGTTGTAAATTAACAGTCTAATGGGCCACACTTGACCCCCACTTCGGTGCACTTGCATTCCAGGCATTGGCTGGATAATTCGACGATAATCCGACCGACGCGATACATGCGGCCATAAATGTTGCATCCCGCCAGTTTCAGCATTCCCAGGGGATCCACCATGTGGCTGTCATCGCTGCTGCCCCTGTCCCTCTCCCGCTCCCGCTCCCTCTCGCTCTCCCTCTCTCTGTCCACTGAGCGGGGAGTATCCTCTGTTGTGGTTGTTGTTGTTGGTGTTGTTGTTGAACTTGGGGCATGCTGGTAATGGTGGAATTGCTGCTCCGGTGGCTCGACCTGCTGTTGCTGCTGCAATCTGTGCGGTCTTACCTCATAGCTGGTGTCCATGAACGGTAATTTGTCGAATGGTGAATTTAAAAACGGATGCATAGTGCTTGTTCCCGTAGTTCCCGTCGTTGGTGTGGATTTCTCTGTGGCTCTCGTTGTTGTTGTAGCTCTCTTTGTTGTTGTTGTTGTTGTTGTTGATGTTGTTGTAGCTCTCGTTGTTGTTGTTGTTGTTGTGGGTGGCACTCGTGTGGTTACCCGCGTGGCCCCTGCTGCTGCTGCCGTACTTTTGTTGACCGACGTTCGACGGGTGGCTGTTTGGACTTTGGTTCTACTTGGATTCCCCGGATTGCGTCTATTGCCCGTCGATTGTTTGGTTTTCGTTTTACTGTTGCCTTTTTTGGTCGGGGCACGTGTCGTTGTCGTTGGTCGCACTGTCGTGGTCGTTGTGGCACTTGTCGTTGAACTGCTGGTCGTTGTCGTTGTTGTTGGCGATGTTATGGGTGTTGTTGTCGGTTGTGGACTCTTGTCTGGCATCTGCTTAAAGGGGGGCACTGTGCTGACAACTGCTGCTGCTGCTGCTGCTGCTGCATGGGGCAGTTCCATGCCCAACAGCTCATCCAAGAGCTTATCTAATTTATTGATTTCGAATTTATCTATGAGCGGTATTTGCTTTTCCGTTGGGGCGGAGGATGGGGCTGTAGAGGCACTGCCTGTGGACGTTGTCGAGTTGCTGATGCTGTACGTGACGGTCTCAATGTGCTCTTCAATCGGTTGCTTGTTCGCTTTATCCTCGATTAGTGTATCCAGATTGGGCGGCGGTTCTGTGTGAATCACATCCTTGAAGGGATCCGGCGTGGTAATTTCTGTAGGAAAACCAAACAAATTTGTGAGAATTTTGCATCGGTAGAAAGTAAAGCTTTATACCTATCGAAGAAGTATCGTTGCCTTGAATCGATATATCGATTACGTGCTGCGTCACATGATAACTATCGGGCAGACCACCGTTTAGAACACTCGAGGAGGTGACATGCTCCTGCAGGACTTCGCCATCGATGACCAGCGGTTCCTTGGGCATGAAGCCACCCTCCGTCTCGGTGGGCGGCGAGAAGCCACTGTGGACTGGCGGCACCACCACCTGCTGCTGCTGATCGAAGTCGAACTTCACATAGGCCGCACTGCCCTGATACTGTCCGCCCACATGGACCACGGGCTCGGGGGCTGGCTCTGCCGCAGGCACCTCCACATTGAACTTGTACTTGTAGGCGGCCTGGTCGGGATTGGGCTGGGAGTACAGAGCCACCATATCGTCTGCCGCATCGGTGTCCATTTTATCGGAGGCGTCCATCTGCGAGGGCAGTGGCGGCTGATAGAAGCCGTTCTGGTAGCTGTTCTCCTGGGGCACTGTCTCCACCGCATCCGTGGGCAGGAAGGGTATGATCTTCAGATTGGGCAGACTGGGCGGCAGTGTGGGCTCGGCATTGGAGTCCAGGGGTTCGGCCTCTAGAATTGTGGGATTCGTTTTGATCACCAAAGGCTTCGAGGTGCTCGTGATGTACGGTTTTGGCTTGGGCTTCGGTTTGGGCTTTGATTTCGGTTTGTTGGTGGTTCTTGTTGTTGTTGTGGGTCTTTCGGTTGTTGTTGTTGTTGTTGTTGTGGTGCTGGTGGTTGTTGAAGTCGTCTTGGGTGCTGTTGTGGTTGTCCTTCTGGTGGTTTTGGGCTTCGGTTTGGCTGTTGTCGGCTTTGGTGTGGTTCTAATTGTTGTCGTCTTGGTTGTCGGTTGTCTGGTGGTGCTGCTGGTGGTTGTGCTGACCCTGTGGGTCACCAGCATGGGCGGTGTCACTGTCAGATTCGCCAGCTTTGAGTTGATTCGATTGTGGGTCAGTTTGTGGCTCGGCAAGGGTCGGAACATGGGCGCCGGTCGATCAGTGGGTGCTCTCATTGTTGTTGTGGTTGTAGTGGTGCTGGTGGTGTCATTCTTGGATTCCTCTAGCATCCCCGATAGACCATCCATAAAGGCATTCAGCAGACTGGGTTCTTCCTTCGGCGGTGGGTTCATTTCTTGGCTCGGTTTCGGCCAAATGCCCGCATTGGCCAGGCCAATGTGCTGGGCCTCGGCTGGCAGTTCCCCCACGGCAATGCCGCCGTTGTCCAGCTGCTCGTCGAAGTCGTTGGCAATCCGTTTGATGCCGTTGTTCAACGTCGCCGTGGACTCTTCGGTGCTGGACTCTGCGTACGCTTCAGTGATGGGCGGCAGCTCCTCCTCGTCGGGTCCCAGGAGTATGTCCATCCAGGAGAGCGTGTTCTTCGTGGTGGTCGACTCGGGCTTTGGCACAGCCTCTGTGCTGGGACCCAGCAGCAGATCGAGGAAGCTCAGCGACGTCGTGCTGCTGATCTCCTCGGCGGTAGGCTCCTCCCGGGTCGTGGGCTGTGGGGCGGGAGTGGCCTTTATGCCCACCAGATCCAGGTTGTTGGCCAGCATTTGGTTGTTGTTGCCGTCGATGAACTCGAGGCCTTCGCGCAGCGTGTCCAGGATGCTCTTCTCGCTGCTGGCCTCCAGGGGATTGCCCGCAGGCGCTCGGGTCGGATGCCGGTCGTGCGGATAGCGCTCGGCCATGGAGTTCTGGGGCATTATCGCCGCATTGGCCACCGCCTCCACCTCCTGCTCCTCCTTGCCGAAGAGCATGTTGTAGAGATTGAACTGGCGGGAGTTGTGCGACCGGCGATAGTCCCGCTGGCTGCCGCAGTCGTAGCTGGAGGGACAGCACTGGCCCTTGGGCACCACCGGTATGCAGTTCTTCAGCGCCGGCGAACACTTCTTGGGGGCACAGCGCCGCGTGCCGCGTATACAGAAGCAAATGTCGCACGGCCTGTCCACGTCCGAGCGCATCTTCTGGCCCTCCGCATAGAACTGCGAGCCGACGGTGCAGCCCCGGTTCCTCTGCAGGCGCTGCGACATGCGCTGGAAGTGCTTGTTGGTGGTCTTCCGGTAGCGCACCTCCTGCGAGGACTTGCCGGAGGTCTTGCTGCTGCAGTCGTAGCGCACGGGGCAGCAGGCGGAGTCCACGAAGATCGGCTTGCAGCCGTCGAGGGGCAGCATGCACTTGGGCTTGACGCACTTCTCGGTTCCACCTGGAATGATAATGAGAATGAAGAGTAAATATATAGATATTTAACCTTATTTTCTTACCTATGCAATAGCAGTAGCTGCACAGGTTCGAGGAGGACATTGCCGACCCGGACTTGTACACCGTTCCATTCTTAACGCAAACTGAAACGAACACAGAAATATATTTCAGAGGTTTCCCCTTTGTACGGATAGACTTTCACTCACCAAACAAATCCGTATCCGAATCATCGGAACGTCTTTGCAGCATATTGTCGTTGACCACCCGATCGATGGACTCCCGCTCGTAGTGATCCAAGTAGGCGATGATGCGCCGCTTGGTGGGTATCTTGTAGAAGGCGTCCAGACGGGCACAGGACAGATAGGGACAGCAGCTGCTCTTCTTCTGCACCACCACACAGCCCCTGGGCGGGGGCATGGGCATCTCCGGGCAGACCTTGAGGCGGCACACCAGGGTCTTACGATTGCACTGGCAGCTCAGGCATTTCTCCATGCTGGGCACCACCGACTTGTCGGCGAACCAAGTGCCATTGTGGTGGCAGCCTGAATAAACAATGAAAATTCTTGGGTTTTTAAGGCATTCATAGATTATTTGGTGAAGTTTTAAGGTGAAGGCGTTTATATCCTTTGGAAAAGTAAGAGGGAAATCCCTTTCAATTATCAAGGAAAGGGGCAAGGACTCCACCGAAGATCTATTTGGATCAATCGGTTCAATGTGGCCTCTCAAATGCGATCCAAAGAGTCCGTGGCTTCTCGTTAGAGAATGATTTGGTGGCAGGAGGATTATCCCCATGCCTTCGGGTTTCATATGCCTTGGGAATGCACCCAAATATCTACAATATTCTTGACTCAAGAACCCGCTGATTCTGGACTCTACATCTAAGGGTAAGCTATAGTTAATATAGCTCTAAAAAACGCCCCCTTTTGATCAAAACTCTTCTGAAAATTTACATATTTTGTATGGGTTCCAAGCCATAAAGGAATGGCAGCAAAAGCAATGTCCAACTATCCTTCAGAGGCTGAATTGGAGGCTGTAATTCACTGTAATTCCCTCCGCCAAAAAGATCATGCCAAAAGTCCACCAAAACCACATTTTCTCTGTTGTTTTTCCGATCAAAAGCATGTGTTTTCCCCCCATACTCGTGCGAGTACTAATGTACATTGGGATCGTACGTTCCACTCGAATAATAACCCCGTGTATCTTCCAAATTATCCGCTACTTTGCCACTCCAAGGCCGAAAAGATGGGGGACCTATCGCTTACCCAATGCCGTACATTTCACAGACATTATGGCCCGCTATTCCCGATCGACTCACCTGTATTCGGTGTGATAAATGCATCCAGCTGTGCGGGCCAGAGGAAAAGTAGTGCCGCCGATAATATGCTGACTAAGCGCAGCGTCATCTTCGTCTCCATGCCTCGTCGAATGCCTCTCGTTCCCGTTGCTTCAACGTCGATGTCGAAGCAGAAGAAGAGCATGAATAATGCAACAGAACCGAACCGACTTTGGGCTTCGGGTTTGGGCTTGGGTTTGGGTTTGGGTTTGGGGGATAGCTCAAGCTAAGCTTCCCAGTGTGCACCCCTCCTTCTACTTCTCCTTCTTCTAGTCTGTTTTTGTTTCTGTATCTCTTGGTGGTGGTGGTGGCAGGGCAGCTCCAACTTGTCTGGCTGTGGCTCGGAGTCCAACTCCAAGTCTAATGCGTAAAATGTGTGTCACGCAGCGGCAACTTTCGAATGACAACGCGACCAGGGACCAGAGACCATAGACCAGAGACTGAGGCCGGGGCCGGGCGCATGCTCAGCCGTAGACCAAATTAAGCCGAGCTCGAAATTACCCGCACAATTGTCGGAGCATTTCTACAGGTCGTCGACGGTCGGCGTTGTTTTGTTATTTTGTTGTTTGTTTATTGTTCGGTGGTGCCAAAGTTCTGCCACACTTTAAATGAACCACAAAGCCTGCAAAGAGAGAGGGGAAGAGGGAAAGGGAAGGGTGTTAGATAAGTGACTGCCATTAGCATTACAAATGTACAAAAACTGTGCAACAGGTTGCTTGGGTAATTAACTTTATTTGAATAAACTCGGAAGATGAAGATCTGGAATCTTCAAAAAATTAACAGGGTCTACAAAATAAACTTGGAAAATGAGAGTGTAATCTTTATAGCCACAAACTGGTTGATGGAATCGAGCTACAAATTAATTTTACATTAATCTAGCTTTGAGTTTTTGAATTAAAATTTATTTCTGGATTATTTTTAAAGACTCTTTTTCTTAGGAAAGTAAAGCTGGAACCCTTTGGACAGCCACTGATAGTGTTCCAATTATTAATCAAGCTTTAAAAATTATACTAAATACTAAAATTTATCTCTAAATCGAAGTGAAGAATTTAAATAAAGTAGAAAATTTATGACTGCTCGGGTGTGAGCGGAAAAGACATTAGTAGAGAAATCACTTATATTCCCAATATAGTCCCAAAATATCATATATCAAAATATATGCATGCACTCAAATTATCTTCCGCAGTAACGATGTATCTTTTCCATCGGGGTTTAGAGATAGTAATAGAATACCAAATTGTACCTTATACCTCCATCGTTTATAGATCATATATAAGGCTCGGATTTTAAGAATAAAATTTAGTTCCAATCACAAATTTCTAGACTTTTCTTCTAAGGTTTTAACTAATGACGGAATTTATGTGCAAATCAATTTTCTCATAATATTTAACATTTACATTAATCTAGCTTTAAGTTTTAAATTTCAAATTAATTTCTGGATTGTTTTGAACGACTCTTGTCCTATAAAACCCTTTTGACAAGCACCGGAAGTCTTCCAATTATTAATCAAGATTTAAAAACTATACTAAACTTTCCATAAGAAAGATTTCTGGTTCAACCAACGGTTGCCAGGCCAAGATACAATCCAAGATACAATCCCACTGCCTAAATATTCATATGAACTTAAACGAAGCCAAAGACTGAAACTCTTGACATAAACCACTCGAAACTCCCGCCAGAAATAGCTGCAAATAAAACAGACCCTGACACAGAGAGCAATGCCGAGCATTTCCATCTCGATCTTCACGAAACGAGTATTTTCACACAAGTTTATGGGTTTATTTAGCATACACCCGCCCCATGCACCATGCAAATACTTGGCACAGAAATACCCGCACGGAAATGGGCCAAAAAGGAAATGATGCCACAACTTGTCAATAAATACACGAAACTAGAACCCAACGAGTGAAAGAGAGACACCAGGCAGACGTCATAAAGAATATTAATCAAAATCAGAGGAACTCGGAGAGAAAAGAACTGGTCCTCCCGCCACGAAAGAACCACTTCACACTCGAGCCAGGCCAGGCCTGGCCAGGCCCGACCAGACGATAGTTACAGACTTGCAACTAAAAACAAACAACAAACAACAACCAGGCAGAACCCACCAAAGAACAGCTGGAAAACAAGCAAACAAACATGAAAATCAAATAAAGCCAAAGCCAACGCCAAATGGCGGTCATTGCCAGCGAAAGATCAAGTCTCCGCACACAAACACACAGACACAGAACGTGGCAGGAACGTAGCAGACTTCTGGCCACCATTCAACGTTGTTGTCCAGCAACTAAAAGCCAGGCCAGGCCAAGAACCACATTGTCCACGGACATGGACAACTCTTGCAGCTCTCTTCGACTGCATCCACTTTCATTAAGAACGTGATTAGCAGCGAAAACTCACTCACTGGCATGCAAATGCCACAAAGCTCTGGCCAGAGGCAGGCCAACAATGTATGCACTCGGCTCGGGGTGTGGCCTAGAGCAGAAGTCGGGATACTCTATGGAGGATTTAAGGCCAGTATGGAAGGTAGAGTGGACATCAATTCTGCAAGGCAATAAATTAACGAAATGCTTTTCCTTAGAACTTACTAGGGGCCAGAGCTGTAGCTGTAGAGACGAGGAAGAAATGGAGACTGTTCTGCTCCTGTCCAGCTCTCAGCAGAAGAAGGCTACAAACCCTTGACTCGCCCTTCATAGCTGGCATTTCAGAAATGTCCCAGTCCCCAATATGTCCCAGAAAGATTGCAAAACTTTGTAGGAGCAACCGGATGGGGCAACTGCTGGCATTAGGTCTCCCAAGCGGAAGCACAACGGGCCGAAACCGGCCTAGCCTGGCAGCAGCTTCTACCTAATCTAACCTACTAGGCGCCAAGTCCCCTGCGCACTCGTTATGCTCGGGTGCCAACCCCCGGCTCACTAGCTTCACACGTTCGGATCACTAGTTTCACTGTTTTGGCTTTATAGCATCGGTCGTTCAGATCACTTGCTTCACTCACTTCGGCTCACTCGCTTCGCTCTCTTCGGCTCTCTTGCTTCACTCGTTCGGCTCACTCGCTTCGCTTCTTCGGCGCACTAGTTTCGGTTGATCGGCTCACCCGCCTCACTCCTTCGGCTTACTAGCCTCACTCGTTCGGATCACTAGCTTCACTCTTTCGGCTCACTATCTCCGGTCGTTCGGCTGACTCGCTTCACTCCTTCGGCTCACTTGCTCCTCTCGCTAACTCTTTTTTATAGTATATAGAAATACAAGAACCCATAACTTCTTCATTCAAATGAAATGATTGATGTATCCCCTAATGGGCTTACTCGTAGTTTGTTGGACAAACATTAATATCTTTACCCAACATTCCTATAGGATACTGGGAAGAGAATATCCTTACTTTGCAGCGATTGACAGTGACAGGCTAAACCACCCAGCTGCACTACCCCCCAACAAACAATCAGTGTAAGTACTCAGGCATGACTCCGCGAAGAGGCTTCTTCGCTTAATTGGAGCTCTCTTTGCATACCCGTCCCCAACCCCAGCCCCGCTGTGATCCGGCTTGGCCTTGCACACAATTTAGTCAGTCGCTCTGTTCGTTCTCATGACAAGTTTTAATCAAGCCATTATCTGAATGTCAAGCCAAGTCCCAGCAGTGGCTCTAAGCCAAAGAAACTTTCACGACGACCACAAAAAAAAAAGCAGAAGTCACACAAAATAAAAACCGAAAAAAGACCGAAAAAAAAACCCGAATTTCAGTTTCACACAGTAAATCAGTTGCAGTTGACTTTTATTTTGGTTCTTCTCTTTTTTGGTTGTGTTTCGGCTTTGGCTTTAATTGAAATTCAAATGGCTCTCATTTGCATGCCAGGCGTCGTGTACTTGGCCATGAAAATGGAAGATTAGAACACTGAAAATTACGGACTGCAAGTGAGATGAAAATGGAGTGCACTCGGGCGAAATTTCTCCAAGAGAGAGTGAGAGATTGGCTGGCCTAGGGCCTGAAATTGCACTGGGATTTTCCCCCAACTTAATTACAGATTTTTCAGAAGCGATTTGCATCTGGGCCGGGACGGGCCGGGTCGGGTCGGGCCAACATAATTCCATAATTTTCAGGCGCTGCCGCCTGTATGGGGAGATCTAGCGCGCAACGCACTCGCAGATACAATCGCGAAGAATCCAGAAGGTGTGTGTGTGTGTGTGTACTCGCCTCATAAATAAATTACTGTAATTACAAAAGCAAAGACAAAACCCGAACCGAACCGCAGAACCACAGAATAGACCAAAAGAAAGCGCGTCGCGACTGTGGGAGCAAATGCCACTCAGGTGTCCAAGAACTCCTCTACTCTACCGCTATAATGGGGCCAAGCAATTACGCCCAGACAACTTCTTTTTGGCCATACACTGGGCGAAATTAATCAAGTCATTTGTTTGATTTTTCGGTAGCCCGGAAGCCCCGAGGGTCGGAGCGAAAGTGTTGCGATTACAAGCTCCATTCTGATGACTCGATTAGTTAGGTTTTCTCGATTTCATCAACGCAGTTTGCGTGCTTTCGATGGAACGGCGAAGATAGTGAAAGAAATTAAGAGTTTTCGGAGGTTTCAGTTTCATTAACCCCAAATGAAAGCCCCCCAATCCGTAGACCAGAGATTTGACAATGCCAAAGTTGAAAGTGAACGAAAGAAGAAAACTTGGACAAAGGCTTTGGGATTTGGTAGCATTCTTCTGGCTTAAAATATTCGTGGATTCCTAAGGGGAATAATGGACAAGAAAATAAGAAAGAAAATAATGAAATCTTAAGAATTGAGAAGAGAAGAAATGAAATCGTAATACGGGAAAAAAGATCGAAGGGAAAGATGATGTCTAGCTTAAAAAATTATTCCATTTTTCATCTAGAATTGTCTCTTGTTGATGTTTCGAAAGGAAACTTTGTTGTAAAATTATAGGAAACTTTGTTGTAATAATTATAGATATAATTTTCGTTATTAAATACGAATATCATAATTAATAACTATATTTAATAGAAGAGAAAACGAGTAAAATGTAAGGATAAAAAATGTAAGCCAAGATAATTAATAAGGAAACCGATTGAGCAACAAAACATGAATGAATGATTTCTTAATAATTTATAGGAAATTAATCCATAAAAAAAATAATTTAAAACCGAGAATGTATAGAAAATAATAATAGTAGTAAAATAATAGCAGTAAAAAAAGTCATCCTAAAAAAGGGACAATAAAAACTCAACAAAGAGGAAACAACTGAAATTATGAGCGCATTGGAAGCGAACCAATAAATTGATTAAAACCTCAGGCGACATAAGAAAAGAGTCAGTAAAATCTAAGCCGAAGAAAGAAAGGAACTTTGAAAATCATAAAAATCCATTAGACATCAAAGAGAGATCAAGAGACTTGTGAAAGCTAGAACAGAAACTACAGGAAAAGGAACAGGAAATGTAAAAAAATATACCTATTAAATTGAATAATAAAAACTATAAAAGTAATTTAATTATTAGCTCCAATTAATTGTTGAAATAGTGACTCAACGGCTGATGCCAGAATCTATAGTTTCTCCACTCTAGATTCATTCACTTGGAGTGCAGATATCTTCTATTGAAGAAATCAACCCAATTAACTAGTTCGACTGTCCCAAATCGCCGCAAATATTTGACAACAAAAAGAGTTTTGGATGGCAATAAATTGTTGTTTTTTTGTGGAACTCTAGCCGTGACATCGATTCGGCAACAATAAAATTGGGTATTGGGTATTGGGGTATTGGGGTATTGGACATTTGTATCTGATAGATACTTTATTTGGCCCCATCCAACTATTTGACACAGTAGCAACGCCCCACTGACAGATTTATTTATCCAGCATTTCTCGCTGGGCGAACGACGACCGACGACTACGACGATGGAGGAGGAGGCGATGGAGAGCACTCCTCCTCCATATTTGGACGTTGATTTGTGAAAGGCACAAAGCAAAAGCAAAGCAAAAGAAAAGCAAAACTCAAACTGAAGTCGAGTGCAGCATTTTGCGCCTCGCCTTGGGTCGATTTTCGGGGGCTACTGGGCATATTTTTGGGCGCATTCTAAACTTATAATTTGTACAACTTTCACCGAGCAAATTGTAGCCAGCACTTGAGATTATGTAAATCTCGATCAGGCAGCAAAAGTCTAATAACAATGGAGAGCTCTTTAAAGAGAGAAACGCAAAGAGCCAGAGAGAAAGAGCTGGAGAGAATGAGTCTCTGATTGAGATCTGGGCCTACTATTTTCACTTTTGCAAATTGTCCAAGAACACGAATAGAAATCGAAGTCCGTTCGAGTCAATTGGCGATCAGTGGGTATTGAAACGTGCCAATGACTAAACAAGACTACAAAGATAGCTGTTCTTAAGATCTAAGATAATTTTTAATGGAAAGGAATCACACTTCAGGGGAGATCGCTTTTTTTTATAACTTAAATTGGAACGACTTTCAAAGTTTATATTTTATCTACAATAATTTGTCATTTATTTATTTATTAATTATTTATTTTTTGTTTATTACTTATTTATTATTTATTTAGTTATTATTTATGTTGTATTTATTTAATTATTATTTTTTTTTATTAGTTATTTAATATTTATTTAGTTATTATTTATTTAGTATTTATTTATTATTTATTTATTTTTATTTTGTATTTATTTATTTTTTTATTATTTTATTTATTTATTTTTTTATTATTTTATTTATTTATTTTTTTTATTATTTTATTTGTTTTATTTTTTATTATTTTATTTATTTATTTTTTATTATTTTATTTATTTGTTATTTAATATTTATTAATTATTTATTTAGTTATTATTTACTTTGTATTTATTTGTTATATATTTATTTATTATTTATTTATTTATTATTTATTTATTTATTATTTATTTTGATTGTTTTATTTATTATTTATTTATTTAATATTTTAAAGTCATTTATATATGATCCGTAATAATTTGTAGGTTTTTCTATAGAAAATTCCCCTTCAAATCAATTGCTAATATTCATAAAACCAAGGCAGAGCAAAACCTTGTAGTCTAGTGTGGTTCTAATAGCCTCTTTTTTCTCTTTCTTGCCAACATTATGAACGCTTTTAATAACAATATTTGAAGACATTTGCGGCTTCATCATAGAGTGAAATTTGTGTCATTTTAATTGAAGAAATTCCAACACGTTACGGCCACGGGCATAACCGAATAAATTTGGCAATACCCGTGTCAAAAGAAATTATTTCTAAATAAAGCACATGCCAAACTACATTACAAGACAAAATAAAACCTGGCTTACAGATGAACGGACGGACAGACGGACAGACTGTCAGAGCCATCATCATGTGTGGCTCATTAAATATGCTGCTGCGAGCACACACTGCGAGCAAAAAAAATCCACCGAAGAAGAGGCCGAAGCCGAAGCCGAAGACAACGAAGAAGCTTGAACAATTTTCATGTCCGACTCAATTGATGCGACCTCTTGCTGTTTGCGGTACTTCTCGGCTTGGTCTCTGCCTCCTCTGGTGCTCTCCGCCTCTCAGCGATTCGATCTGTAGGCAGTACCTCGTACAAAGTTATTAGAGCCGCGAGGGCTCAATAAATGGGCGTCGTTTATGCACCTCATCATCAGCGATTGCACAGATCGCACAGTTCTTCTCGCTTGTTGCGCTTTTGTTGCCTGTTGCTGTTGCCTGTTGCTGCTGCCTGGCCAAGCGGAAGTTGTTAAATGAAAAGGAGAAACAGGCCAGGGCAGGCCTGGACTGGGAATGGAAGAGGTGTTTGCTGAGATGCTTGGGCGGAACGAAGACTAAATGCTCTAGGAGGAAGAGCACGAGGTGTACATGTCATTTATGTAAATTTCCGGATTCTGGGAAGCAGGCTTTAGCGACTAGAGATGGGGATAGGGATCGTTGACTTAAGTACAAGCCCTATAGCCCCCACCTGAACTTCTTTCGACTTCTTGACACTGTAAAGCCATTAGTCATAAAAATTAATTGAATGAAGTAATCCCAAGTTGGTGGCTTGTTAATTAGAGATTGCCCTCACATGCATGGAAGGTTTTTCGCCTTCCCAAACGAAAACGTGGCTCAGGTGAAAGTCAAGCCACTCGTCGTCGTCGTCTCCAGACATCTCCTTCTCTCTAATGAAACTAGAACGGACTGCACGATCGTGCCAAACTGGGAAAGGTTTTCTGTGTCGTCCAGCTAGCACCTTTCACAAAAAAACCCAAAGCCATCGACCATCGAGCATCGACCATCGGACAATGGCCCGCACCAAATCGAACTGAAAGTTCTTAAAGCCTTTAAGTACAATTTTGGCAAATTGATGTCGCCTTCGTTCGGGCCTGGTCTGGGAAAATGATTGTTTCGTGATTTTGGGGCCGGGCAGCACAATAAAATTGTCAACATGACAGCCCCAGCGATTAATATAGACTTCAAATTTATAAGGCATAAATCATGGTTGTACGCGGAACTCGTGAGCTTTACTTTTCCCACAATTTAATGATGCGGCTCCTGGGGGCTGGAGGTTCTTGGCGCTCTAGAGATGGTCGCTTAATGGAGTGTGTGGAGCACGATATAATGGTATGTGAGGTATGGGAAAATTATGAAATCACGTGCCTAAAGAGCAGCTTATGAAGTCATGGACTCATTTGTGGATCAGAGCTCATCTGGAGAGCTACTCAATTAATTGATGGGCGATCAGCGCTAAGCACTAGGCCAGTTATCCTCCTCATAGATACCTCTTCTCTTACGATGAATGCTGCCTCTGAAGTGCTCATCTCTAAGTCGATGTTGAAGCCAACGACCGACCAAAGTTTGTGGCAAACTTGTTCTGACTTTTTGTTACAATTGCAGATTCCTTTCTTTCTTATAGAATATTCTTGTTCTTTTTTGTTGTTGTTTAGCTTTCTATTGCTCTAAGACAATGCACCATAAAACTGCAGTGGAGTCGACTCTTCTCTCTCTCTCTGTCGCTCCGCCCATTTCCATTTCAGTTTCCATGCAAATTTCTGCGTCGTTGCGGCTGTTTTTCGTCGAATATTCTGCCTCTTTCCGGGCACATTTGTCAAGGTGTCTTGTAAACAAGGCTGGGGCCCCCAAAAGCAGCCACCAAGCACCGTTAGATCAGATGCAGACAACGTGCTTATATAACGCATTTGTATGTTTTATTGGTTGCCTCTTTAGGCCATAAATGGTAGTGACAAAAGTCGGAGAATTTATGGCCTGCTGACAGTTCTGATAAATAACCCTAGGCTGAGGCCCAGGCCCGTCTGCAGTTGGGTTTGGGGCAGGGGGCTGGTGGCAGGGGGCAGGGGGCGTCGTGCTGCAGGTTGAAAGGGAATCCAAGAAAGCCATAAACATTTTTATCATCGCTTGCGTTCTAATAGCATTTGGCCGTGAGGTTCTTGGGGGGTTAATTAGCAGAGAATAAAAGGGGTTCTAAAATGCCTCTCTTCGTTAGCTGGAGAATGCATTTTGGACAGTAGTCCAATGGAAGAATGGAATGCATTGTGGGGAGTTTTTAGAGGGGATAGAATAGAGTAAAGAATCGTTTCTATTGTAAGGAAAATGCTTTATGAAAATGTTGGCAAGAATCACACTGAAATAAATCTTGGTAGTCGGAGAGTCTTTCTGGGGCTTTAGATTGGGGTTTTAAAGGCTCATTCGATCACACGATATAGTTCCTTCCAATAAGACTAATAATACCCAATGTTTTAGCATAGTTTGATCTACTTTTATAGCTTTTTTGGATCGTTTCTCTCTCTTTCAACCTTCTCCCATCCATTTATACCCATAAAAGACATCTAATCTCATAATACTCCCCTATATGCCACCCAATGTCAACTCACACCAATGCCATTCGTTCTCTGGTTTCATGTGCACTCGGATGGAACCCAGAGGCGGCCCCTCGACCAGTCTCCACTGTCTTTGGTGATGCCGTTCGGATAGGAGGCTCACAAAAGAAAGAAACTCTCCGCATATGGAATGGCAGTTGCAGTTGGTTCCCTTTTTTTTGCTGGTTTATTTATATGTACGCTCTTTTTTTTGTGCAGCCAGTTGCCTCACCGTTCTCAATATCAGATTACGTGCGGGCTATCTTTTGTTGTATGCCACGGCCCCGGCCCTGGCCCGCTCCGAGTTCGGGTTCGAGGCTGGATGGTGCCAGAGTTGGGCTCTGTTTTTTGGCATATCAGATGTGGCTAATGTGGACCTGGCGGCAGCGCTCTACTTGAAAGGAGAGTTCTCTTCTTCGTCGCTGGATACTTTTTTGCGACCTTGAGATGGCCGGTTCCTGCCGCTGATAATCGAAATTTGGTGGCACGCCCCCCCGCTTTGGAGGTGCAGCGAGGCATGAAGTGGGTGCCCCAAGGGGCATCGATTAACCAGCCATTCATTTGATAGCCGATAGCAGGAGTAACTCAAGATTTGCCAAAGGCCCAGGAAAAGATGGGATCAAAGGAGGATCTAAGGATGGAATTGTATGGCACCTAACTCTAAGAACACTCCTCTCTCCTCCCTCTCTCTTTGTAGAGTATCTACACTTCGTTGCCTGTCCCCCGCCCATGGCCTAATGAAGCTTTCCTCCCGTTTTCCCTCCCATTTGCTCCCTGCTCGGCTCTTCTTTCGTTTTCAATTGCAGGCAATTAGCAAATTCTCTTGGGACCTCCCCCCCTCCTCCTCCTCCTCCTCCTCGCTTTAATGAACGTCTAACATAAAATGTCGTCTTACATTCAAGTTTTATAGCTTCCGCTTTTCATTATCAAATATTATTTATTGGTGCTTGGTTCTTTCTTCTCTCCTGCTCTTGCCAGTAGTGGCTTCTTGCTCTTTGCAATTGCATGTCGTCACGTCACGTCAAGCCCAAGAAGAACCAGAACCGCTGTGGAAATAAAAAAACCCTTGGCTATCTAATGATGATCATTAGAAGCGGGTACCTGTAATCACACAGAAGCTGGAGTTTAAGTCTGAAGATGAAGTCGAGGCTGAACCCGAAGTTCCTCTACTTCTGCCTCCTCCTCCTCCCCTGCTGCTGCTTCTACCTCCTCCTCTGCTGCTGCTTCTACCTCCTCCTCCTCTACTGCTGCTTCCTCCTCCTCCTCCTCACCTGCTTCCTCCCCCTCTCTACTGCTGTTCTTCTTCTTCTTGCGTTTTGTCAACATGAAACGGTAATTTCTTTAACAAAAAAAACAGAAGAAGAACAAAAAAACCAGCAAGAAATGCTGGCTTTGAGCCACCGAAGCTGTAGATACTCTTTAAAAATGGATAGTTTCTATGGCAGACCCAATATATAGGCATCTAATTTTGTTCAACCTTTGAAAAACCTCCTTTTTATGGGAGTTCTTTCAGTTCTGATGGGAATTTCCCACAGAAAAGTCTTGACTAAGTTGTAGATCGTTAGCCTTGAACCTGAGGGACTTATTATACATACAGTGCCGGTCATAAGTGCTGGCACAGCAATAACTTTTCAGTTAGCAGTTTTAAGAGCTTTTCCATTGGGATTTTTAAAAGAAAAATAATTTTAACCCATAAATGAATCAATTTTCTATAAGATATGCTTATTTTTATAGGCCTGACTTTATGGCATTATTTTTGGACAACGAAAAATGGTCTAAAAATGTATATTATATATTTCCGAGATCGTGTAACCCTCTTTCAGGGTATAATAAGAACAACAACAGTAGAAGCAGCGGCTGTATCTACAAAGATTAACCGGGAACCCATTTTTGCCCATTGCCAGTGCTGCAACCTACATTCCCTCCCTTTGAACCTCCTCTTAAGTCTCCTCTTAACCTGTCTCTATCTATCCCCCCTTTGTGTGTATGTGCGTGTTTTTTATGCTGCCAGTGTGACCATTGTAACGGCTTTGATTAGTCTTAGGAAGTCGCCTAAGTATTGTCGTCGTCGTTGTCGTCGCTTTTGGCTCATCTGCGCCCCATCTTTGCTCTTCGCACAGCCATCTCTGGTGCTCTTGTGGTCTTTTGCGCTCTGATGGGACTGTTTTTTGTTGCTGCTGCTGGCACTTTAACAGTTAAATGGTTAGTTTACATCATTAGCATGCCGTTGCCAGATATTTTCTACTCTCTTGACTAATAAATAAGCAATTTTGTTGGCATTTCTGCCTCTGTCTATCGATTTAATTGCG
This sequence comes from Drosophila lowei, assembly GCA_008121275.1. Taxonomy (NCBI): domain Eukaryota; kingdom Metazoa; phylum Arthropoda; class Insecta; order Diptera; family Drosophilidae; genus Drosophila; species Drosophila lowei. The sequence goes on from CM017779.1 coordinate 24,143,197, forward strand.
GAGAATGTCTTAATTTGTTTGGGATTTTGCATAGAACTGGAGACACATAACTGGGTCTCAAAAGTTGCCGAATTTTCGGGTGTAGCTTAAGGGAAGGCTATAGATATCTTCATGCCAAAAAGAAGGTCTGACTAAAGGGTGTCAGAGTACGTGAATATTTTGGGAAAGATCTACCCAATGTGTGGGCTGACGATGAAGCTGAAATGGTGCGCTTGATCCGCCCTGTACTGTTCCAGCCAGCTCCAAGGCCAGTGACGATGCCGAGCAAGTTCTTTCCTTTCCTCCTTCAGGCTGAGCCTGAGCAGAGCGCTACAGAGCCTACAAAATCCAACAGAATGTGCCATGACTCCCTCGTGGGCCTCTTGGCAGTGAGAAGGCCGAAGGATTTTGCTCTAGTGAATTTTTATGGCACTCCAAGAGGGGATACAAAAATATACTATAATTTTTCCGATTTTTTGGCAATACAAACACATAGATTGATTGAAATAGTCCCTGAAAACCACAGAAAGTCTACATAAAATGTATGAATACTTAGTCTGAATGGCTTTAAGCAGCCTGGGGATCCCTTTCTTTGTGGACCTATAGGCAAATCATCTTGGAAATGCTTCCTTCTTCCTTCTTTCCTCTTTTGACCACAACCCAATGGTAATCCAATCCGTTGTGCAACAAAAAAATAATTGATCAATAAAATACTATTTCAATGCCGTGGCTATTCCAAGAACGCCAACAAATGTTAAGTTTTTCTTTCGTTTCTTTCCCCATTTCCACAGCCATTAACCCGAAGGAGGCGGAATCATTGCCTCTAGAAAAAAAACGCCAGCCAAGTTCGTTGCCTGAGTCTTTTGTTTGCACTTTATTTTGTTTCTGTCTTTGCCAGTCTGCCAGTCGTTCAGTCTTTCAGTCTTCCAGTCTTGCCGTCTTGCCGTCTTGTAGGTGCACTCAAGCATGGACTTTTAGCTGGCACTGTGATTGTATCTGTGTGTGTGTGTGTCTCTATTATTTATTTATCTGGCCACCAAGTCGCTGGGTTCTATTAACAATGTAAACAATACCGTTAACACGACACGACACGACACGTTAGGAAAGAAAACTTTGGTGCCCGCGAAATGGCTGGAAATGGGGGAGTTGAATGAAATGTGCCGCAAGAATTTGCCAAGAGGAAAATGGGGAAAATGCCGACACAACTGCATATTTTACTCAGACCCCCTTCCCACCCCCCTCCCCCCGTTTTAGAAATGCATCAACGAATCGAACAACAAGAACAGCTACGCTGCGAAAAAAAAAGCGTGAAAAAGAGGCGACAAGAAAAACGGTTTGAGGAAAACACTTATTAAATTTTAGCATGCCCAAAGAGGGCAGAGGGGCGGCAGGGAGTAGAGGGGCAGCAGGGGAGCAGAGGCGCAGGCCAGACAAAAAGCACCGCAACGGAAACCGCAGTGGAGTTCACATACCTGGCCAAGGTGGGGTTCTTTTCTTTTCTTTTCTTTTCTTTTATCCAATCCCCTTCTAGAGCCGAGAATTTTCCATGTGATTTTTCCAGCCGCCTTAAAGCTCGATGGTGGGACACAATAACAAAAATTTTGGAACAATTGATGTTTGTTTTGACTTTGACTTTGTTGTTGTTGTTGTTTATTGTGGCACTTCACTGACCCTCGAGGGTTCGCTCATCCTCTAACCAGAAGAGTTTCCATTAAGCAGCAGGCAGAGTCTTTTGTTTCATACCCGTTTTTATAGTCTGTTACGTTACGTGGTTTTTCTTTCGTTCTGAACGCGTCGCGTGCTGAGTCCGAACTGAGCCCCGGCCAGCAGGTACGAGCTGCTTTTAAGAAAAAGCATTCGGAAGAAAGTTGTCTGCATACGTCTTGAATTCTCTGCTGGATTCTCTGTTCGTTCTCGTTCGAAAGCTGCTTCTTCTGCTGCTGCAGTCGAAGAGTAAGAGATCGTGCTCTTAAGAGCAGAGAGCATCTGCCAGAAGAGAGTGGGATCTGGGAGAGGCAGATTAATTACTGGCCCGGCCAGCTGATAAGCATGAAATGTCGCTTGTCCGCCGCTTGTTGGCCAATTAAAAATTAGATTTCGTTTTAGATTTTGTTCGAGAGATTCGAAGGGAAGGAAGGTATTCTTCAGCCTTGCCCATCGAATGATTTGATTGCAAAGATAAAGGCTGTTTTTTTTCTTTTTGTTTTTTGACTGTTTCCAATAATCAATTGAAGAAGTTCAATGACCTGGACATTTTGAAACAGTAAAATCGATGGAAAATAAAACACAGATTTATTTTGAAAAAAAAAAATTTTAAAAAAATTCCACCATTCAAATCAAAAAATAAAAAAGATAATATAAAATAAATTACAAAAATAGAAAAATAGATAAAAAATAAATCAGAAACTAAATAAAATAGATAAAAAATAAATCAAAAAACTAAAATAAAATAATGAAAAAATACAATAAATAAAAAGAATAAATTAAAAAAAATAATAAATAAAAGTTACCCTTCTGTGGAGCAGAAATGAGGACTCTAAAAGTGTGGACTCAGGAGTTCTATGAAATAAGGAGAGGCAGAAGAACACCAAGAATATCTTATCCGTACAATACTCAAAACTAAGGAGAGACGACAGATCCTTCTATATGGGTATCCTTTGGTATCCTCCACAAATTAAAGACTATTCCAAGAAAAAGGGCGTCTTTCGAGTCCTTCTCCAATTTCGATATAAAATTCGATCAGCAATTGTTTAATCATGGCTTATTCACTCCCTTACTCACACCTAAATCATCATATTTCCATATGCCTATTTCCCCAGCCAATTATAAAATCGTTTTCCGTTTCCCCACCACAAAAATGGCACCACAAAAAAAAAGATAATGTGAAATATGTACATATATAAGCCCCCATAAAGCACAGGCATTCATGCCTCTGCCGCGGCCGATAAAGCCCCCAAGTAAACAATTCCAGGCATTACTCCATTACTCATAATGGCGCAGCCGAATGTCGCGGTTGCATCCTCCCCAAGCTGCCACAAAGGCATGGAGAAGATTCGAGAAGGGAGAGGCACTTCGATCAGAGACGAAGGTGCACCGCACCCGCCCATGTTGTTCGCCAAAGTTGCATAAATCTGTTCGATTCATAACATAAAGACGGCCACAAGAAGAAGAGATCTCTGGCCTTGCATTTGGCTTTGGAACAGAACGTGAACGTGTGCGTGATGTGAGCGTGAGCTGGAGGAAAATAACACACGTGATTGAGGTTGTCCCACAAGATAAATACCATATTTTAAAAAACTCCAAGACTTTCTATCAATTTTTGTATAAATTTTCGAGTAGAGAGGCTTAAAATTGTAGCCAGGAAACAGCTTTTGATGGGATTTTAGGCAAGTGCTGTCTTATCATTCTTCCTCGAACCCTGATGAAAGGTTAAACTTGGAAGAAAAGTTGTATTCCAATTAGTATTTGGTCCATTCTATCTTCATTTCCACTGCCCAGAGCCTCACGCGCTCATCTCCAGTCATCGCGAAGTCTTGTTCCTTTATCAGCCTTGTCTTCATCGATCGCGTCGAAGATTTTGTCTGCCTGTCCCTGTCCCTGTCTCCTGTCTCTGTCCGTGGGTCTGTTTGGGCTCTTGTTCTGGATCTTGTTCTGGCTCTTCGCTGGCTTGTTCGTTCCCGTTGAGTCGTCGCTTTGTCTTGACTCCTGGCCACATCTTTAAGGTCCAGAGGCGTGCCCCTCTGAACGAATAAAAGCAAAATAATATAGAATGAAATATTTATCGCCATTAGAGCCTGATTAGCTGCGGGCGTGTTCTTACTCTCGTTGAACGTTCCACCTTCATCGTTCATCGGTTTCTCTGCCAACTTGTTCTCCACTCCACTCCAATCAGTTCTAGTTCTGAGGCGTGAAAGATGTTTTTTGGGGGGCGGGGCAGTTAATAAGCTTTTCTGTGTTGTGATTGTGATGGAAAATTGATATGTCCATTCAATTACGCTCTACGCCTAGCTCTTGCCGAGTTCTTGTCGTGTCAATAAACTGATTGCAATCGTGTCCAGCAACTTGCTGACCAATTAGTTTTCTGTGTTTTCGGCCTCCTCTGGCTCTGGCTCTGAGACTTGTCCGATCTATTTGATTGATAAAGCTGAGGCCTCTTCCGAGCGGAGTTGCTGGGGAAAGGAATATCAAGATTTGTGCGGAAACTGACACCAAGTGACCAGAAATAAATTAAAAGCAAAAGTCATCTCAAGTGGTGGGTGATTATATTTTTGGGAGAGTCATTTTTGAAATGACTAGAGAACTAGAAAATTGAAAGTAGAGAGGCAAGTGGCGTTGAAGTGGTGGAATGATAGATGTTACACTTGCCTTTTTATGGTTTTATGTTTCTGGGTAAAGTGTTTTAAGTTTTAGAACAGAAAGGATTATGAGCATTCCAAAAATAAGCTATTCCAAGACTTTGTAGCCTTTTTTAGGGCTAGAACTATATATAGATAACCGAAAATTATTCACAAACTCAAAGCAATTTATTCTCATTCATTTTTCCTACATTTACAGCAATGAACTTGAGGACATAACTAGATCAGATCGTAACAATTTCGGCCAAAGACAAGGGTGGAGGGGGCCGGCTTTTTTCCATGCGTGATTTTTAGGCCTAAGATGATATTGTTATATGTATTTAAATGGGCTCCCCCTGGGTGCACCCTTGACCCAAGATATGATTTCAAATCTCGTGGAGAAAGCTCAAAAAACTCATATAAGCACCATGATTTTTCCAGAATTTCCATAATTTAATGATTGTTTTCAGAGCTCTTCCATCGCTTTTTAAATAATTTGCATTATTGTTTTATTTGATTTGTTTCATTTTAAAGAATTACCAATTTCCATTTCGTGGCTGTTTTTGGAACTGAAATAGCTCGCATGGCGCCACCTTGAAATATGGTGGCTATAAACGGAACCTGAACTCCCCACGTTGGCAACATTGTATCGCAACACCTTCGCAACATATGTATATAAAGCCTCCAAGCTTACAACATTCGTCTTCTACTGCTAGCCGAGTTCTGAACCTTATACGTAATTGTGTGGCAAGCAGTTCAAGGAAAGACTGCTTGACTTCGCTGGCAGCATTTTCAAACAGAATAAATCAAATCAACCAAAAAACAACCTAATTTCCGATTCGATTTGTTTGTGATTAGGCAAATGGAAATTTAATTACTTTGAAGCCAAAAACTTGGCAGCCAAAACAGAGCTACCCTTTGTTTTGCTCACATATGTCAAAATTGTAGGGAAAACGAGAAATTTTGGCTTGGATCGTTATAATTACACTGAACGGAAAAATATAAGTTTTCTAAAATTACAAAAAATTAAAAATTTTTTTTTTTAATAAAACGTTCGATTTTATTAAAGAAAATATAATCATTTTGGGCATTTCTGGTAATCCTCTGGAGCTCCTTCCACTCCCCTGTCTCTTTGTGCCTGGGCAGGGCCTCCCCCCGGCATTGAACAATCTGCATTTTACTGAACTTTTTGACAATAAACATTTGGCCAAAAAACATGAGCGCGACACTTGCCGACATCTTGGCTGAGCATAAGATTTGTTGCAATTTTTCGCTGGGCTCTCTTGATTTTTTCTTTTCTTCTTTTGTTTTTTCAGTTGAACTTTTCATTCCGGCTTGCATATTTTTATGTGGAAAATTTTTCAATTTCTGCAATTGCAACTTTTGTTTCAAGTTGTTTTCCAGAGCCCTTTCCCTGAGTCGTTCGCTTTTGGGCGACTTTTGTCTAAATTATGCATACAAAAGTGTCGCAGCCACTTAGAGAGAAAGCACAGCGCATCAGAGGCATAGAAGGAGGAGGAACAGGAGACACAGAATAAGAAAGAGATAGAGAGGGAGAGAGGGGGATGGGTTGAGTAAAAGTTTGTCAGTGCTGTGCATTTTCCGCTCGAGAAATACTTTTAACACTTTCTGTTTGCCTTTTTCCAACAAATTGAAAACGAAAATAAAGGATTATAAGCGATGGGGCAGCACAAGACGCGGGTCAGATGGGGATTTGGGGGGGCGGCCCTCTGTCTGGAGGATTTGCTGTTGTCGCGACAGAATCCTTTTACACTTTATTAATTTTATTTCTCTGTTGGCTTTGATAATTTGCAATTTTTGTATTTCGTCGTCTGCTGACGCACTTGAGGCCCCGCCCTTCGCATTATCCTCCTCTTCCACATCAGCGGCTAGCCATTACCGAACGGCTACAGCCTGCTTTCGGCCAGGCTCTGCGGTTAATTGCCAGCAGCTTCGTTCTTGGTCCAGTGGCCAAAAGGTACAGGGCGAAATTATTCAAAAGTGTGCAGCGAGGCCGAGATAAGACCTTGTGGGCCATGACAAGGAATTACTTGCGAGTCAATTAATCTTCAGGGTAGCGTTTTTCGCGAAGTAAAATGATTGACTATGAAAATTAATTAGTGCCTAACAATGATAGCGATGATAGCGGCTGTTGCAAGTAGTTTGACAGCTTGATGGGTTCGATAGAGAGTCGGGGAGGGAGAGGGGTCTAGAGAGGATCTTGGAGTGCCTTCTGCTGCCATTTAGCCCAGGGGATGCACCATACTAAGGGTGAAACACCATGATCTATATTGACCCAAAAGCGGCTTTATTTCTGCTTTTAAACAGTGTCTCAGATAGGTATATGGATCGGTTCTATCTCAGAGGCAGACAACGACATTCTCTGTGGTTCTTTGTTGGAGTTTTGGGGTCTACTTAACCACATAACTAGATATACATCAAAGAAAATAAAATTCCCCTAAATCAAATGCGTATTTCCATTCCACTAACCCCTTTCTAATCTCTCTAATCAGCTTTCAATGCCATTTCTTTGTCCCATTCACTCCTCACTCCCAGACACCAAAAACACCGCTTATCATTGCATTTTCGCGCTTATCCTTATCGCAACCCCTTCCACATAATCTCAGGTCTCAAGAGGCACCCCAGCAAACCCTATAAATCATCATTATAAGCATATTTGCAACTGTCCCGCGAAAACCGCCCAACAAACAAACTTCCAAGGGAGCCGCGAGACGCCAGCCCAGCCAAGTGCTAATTACTATAATTTTGCAAGGGAATAGAGGAGGGAAGGAAGGGCTAACCACGTATTCCAGCCAGCGATAATGTTTGTCAAGGAAGCAACAGCAAAAAATTGTTGAACATCACAGAGGCGTGACCAGACAACAACCCGAAACCCAGAGAGAGGCAGAACCCAACCAGCAGACACTTGTTAACTGCTAATTAGCCTGGCACATTTACAATTCTGGCCAAAACTGTCATGGCTAGCCATTCCTCCACTCCTTAATGACTGGGAAATGTTTGCCGAGATTTATATAGAAGGAATCCCTCCAAAAACCAGAACCAGACCAACTTCTTCAACGATTTATTTGGTCCTTTCTTCGTAGGCCTTGGTGTAGTCCAAGACCATATCATTTATGACGCTCTTGACCTTTTCGGCAAATATAAAGTCCAAGTGTCCCCAGGTGGGGTCGGGCACCTCGTGGAGCAGTGCCAGATTGGGCAACAGCTCGGGCAGGCGTGACACATCCGCCTTGTTGGCAGAGCCATCGGATAGGCCATAGTACAGATAGAGCTCGGCGGTAATCTGGGTGAGATCGTATGATGGTGGTTCCGCCACACCATAGTACTCCAGATTCTTCCGGCTTCCCCAGTCGTACAATCGGAATTGGTTCGATGTATAGGACTGGATGTAGTGAATGGCCTGATTGGAGGAAACGCCAGCGGGATGGGTCTCAGAGATTTGGGGGAGGAGGGTCTACAAAGAGGATACATCAAAGGTTAGATAGATCTAGGAATGGGGCTGCTTCTCACCTTATTGAGATTACCAATCTCGGGACCACCCCAAAGCATAGCCAATGTCTTGCAGTAGCTCAAAACCATCGGCTGCTTGCTGCAGGTGGTGTCCAGCAATCGCTGAATGAATTCATTGTAGGGCAGCAGCACCTGGTTCTCCAACAGAGCCGAGCCCAGGCCGGGCTCGCCGAAAACAGGAGCTGTGGCCACTATCAAACCTTCGGTTGTGTTGCCCATAAACACAGGCGGGGCGAGCATATGGGCTGTCTTGATTTTGTCATTGTACTCCGGCCTGAAGGAGCCCATCACAAAGAGCGAGGTGCAGCCCTGCGAGTGGCCCACATAGTGGAGGGCCCGCTCCTGGGTCAGCTCGAGAACGTAGTCAATCATGGCCGGCAGATCGATGGCGCCAATCTCGTGCCAGCTGAACTTCCAGAAGTACGGATGCTTGACGTTCAGCCGGGTGTTGTTCCGCGAGTAGAGATTGCCCCGGGCATTGCCCAGCCAGACATCGTAGCCGGCGTCCGCAAAGTTGTACGGCAGAGCATCGTCCGGCCCATTGAGCAGGAAGCAATCCGAGCAGCTGAACAAGCCGTGCATGATGAACACCACCGGCCGCTGCAGCTGGCCATTGTTCAGCTTTGGCGAGTACGGGATGCGGAACAGGTTCAGCACATAGCCGTCCGGGGTCTCCACATAATGCGATTCGGCCGGGTAGCCATGCGACTCGATGCGTTCGGCCTGCAACGAAATTCACGTTTAGCCTTCGAATCTGATTGGAAATGATTAAATGTCTATCCCACCGAAGTCTTCAGTCGCTTGAATGGTATGTCTATAAAAGGATCAAAGTCGTCCACATCTTCGGCCACTGCCAGGACCGCTGTTATGACCAGAACTACCAAAAGCAATTCCTTCAACATTTTGACACGGACTTCTTTTGCCTTCTGCTCGACGAGAAGTCTCCTCTACGACTATTCTACCATATTCTGGCTTTTCTACTGCGTTTCATTCAGTTGATCCCAGTCTAATCTTGCGATTAAAAGTCGAGTGCCCCTTTCGTATTTATAAGTTTTTATTCGTTAAGATGCGTGGGGTCCGATACCAGAAATACGCAAAAAAAGTCCAAGATTATCTACTTTCGGCTGTCCATTAAGATTAGATCCCTCACGCTGAGGAGGTACATGGCGATACGGGTAATTATTTTATGGCTTTCAATGACACTAAATTAAATACACTTTCCTTGTGCTCGAATATGTAGGGGCTTCCGAAGAGCCAAGTACTCAAGACCCTGAAGGGGGCACAGGCTGTGCTAAGTCGAGTTTAATTTTAATAATCGAAATTAGCTTATATTTTAAGCATACCATTGGAATAATTGCTGAAAATAGATACGCCTAAAGACCTTTTTCTACTATTATAGCCGGGATTGCAATGGTAAAGGTAAAGTCTTAATCAAATTTCAAAACCAATATTAAAGGCCTTCAGAAAATACCTAAAAAATTAAGCATCTAATGCCTATAAAGGTACATAAATTAGAAAAACTACAGCTAAATCGAATAACAGTTGACATAGAAACCAAAATCAATACCAAAAACTGTTCTCCAAACAAACTTTGACCTTCCCTTGAGGGAAATTTCTAATAGTTAAACCCCAATTTACTAAGAAACGAAAGCCATGTTAGTCAGAACTAACAAGTGTAATGAATCACTATAAGCATTGCTCAAGAATTATACTCTTTTCGTGGAAGATCTCCGCACCATCGTCCCCCATGGCCAATTTCCAATTCCCCCAATTTCCCAATTCATTCCAGCAGTAGAGCGCGTAAGCATTATCCCATTCACAAATATGTAGCTTCAATCACAGTGCCCCCTCGGTGCCCCCAATTCCAATCAGGCAGAGCCCCAAGTGGAGTAAAGAGCCCGACACGCGTATCAACGAGTTGCGCCTGACTTGCTGCGATTTTTGCATTATGCCAGTGAATTGTAATGCGGCAAGATAGTGCGGAGTGGCGGAGTGCGGAGTGCGGAGTGGGGAGTGGGTGGATGGTTGCAGGAACTGCAGGAGCTGCTGTAGGTACTGTTCTGTTGGCGTTGCCTCCACACTGAGATTGGCATTAAGCATGGCAAAAGCCACAAATTGCGAGCATCGAGGGCTGTCATTCTCCACGAAGCTCTCTCTTCACGTGTCCTTCCTCATTCTTTGTGTCTGTGTACAGTGAGAGAAAATATGAATATGATTCTGATAGAAACAGGATATACCGAAGGTCTATTCATACTCGTATCATAGAAAATACTTTGATTGCGCCTCCCAGTCTTTGTTGATCCCCAAGTACCATGAATATTTCTTTCAGTGCATGTGCCTGACTGCGGTTGCCTGTGTGTGTGGGCCAGTAGTGTGGCATTGTCATGCCAATGTCGACGACGACGCCGACGGATATGCAGAGGAAAGAGAGATAAACCGAACCAAACGTAAATGCGGTTCATTGAAATTATGTGAAGCGGAGGCAGAGATATAGAGGGGAGGGGGGGGGGAGAGGGACAGAGTGCTGCACAAATGGGAATGGCATACATTTTGTTGAAATTGCCAGGAAGGCAAAGTACAACAAAATACAAGACCATCCAGCAACATAAAACAGCATGAAACACCAGTTAGAACGCCATGTAGGAGGTAGTCTAGTATTTCGACAAACGGATACTCAGCTAAAAGTCAAATAAAATTGGGAATTAGATAGAAAAAAATGCCCTTACTTTAAGGGCTTTTGGGAGGTTGGAGGGAGTCCTGGAAAGGTCTGAAAATAATGGATTTTGGGTCAGATTTTTGGGTAATACTGTAGCACAGTATCCAAGGCATTAAAACATACAAGATCTAGAATATATATACCTATACACCTATCCGAAGTCGGATAAGACATCTTCTTTCTTATGAGAGTAGGCTGCGTCTCCATTCCACTCTCTTGAAAGCCGTAGGATTTGCCATGGCATTATCTTTCTCCACAAACTTCTCTCTGGTGAGGTCCAATCCACTGCCCTCATACGTCTTATAAGGATTGCTGTCCCATCCCGCCCGATTAGGCATTATTTTCCTCTTCATCTTCCTACTCTGTCCTTCAAACTACTCGGACCCTGAATCTTTCCGTAGCCTTTGCCCTAATTATAATACAATTTTTCCAACTGTTTTCCTGTGACACTTGTGCTATCAAGGTCAAATTTATTTTAATTAATAATTTAATTAAATTCTCTTCAATTTTGAATTGTTGTGTCAGAGAAATTGCCATAGCCTGCTTGTAAAATCATTTTTTTTTTTTTTTTTTTTTTTTTAATATAAAATATTATTACAGATACAAAAATTATGAAAAAAAATGCGTGTCATCAAGGTCTAACAATTTTGAGGGGTATATTTTTTTGGAAAAGTCATTTATGTTGACAATTTTTCCTATATTTTTCCTATATTTTTCCCTTGTTGAACTCTAAATTTTTCGGTTACGCTCTTCCAATCCCCGACTACCCTGTACAAATACTGTAACTATTTTTTTTTGCTGTGAAAATTGCAAATGTCGGACGAATTAAGGATGAAGAAAATACAAAGTTGTGTAGTGCCCTTCTTCATCAGTTTCTGCTCGTTAGTTCGTTGCAGAAATTACTTTGCGGTTGGTCTCTGTTTCGCCTTCCTCCGTCACTCCGTCACTCCTCTCTCGTCACTCGTCACTCGTCACTTTCCACTCGGAATTCAATTAAACGACTTAATTGGTGGCCTGATGAGTGCCGACTGTTTGCCAAATGCATTTAGATTGCATAAAAATGGTTTTTGCCGTTTCTGTTGTGTCTTTAATACGATTTACCAGCCAACCATCCGGCAATGGGAATCGTGACTTATCATAAATCTAAAGTTACGCCGTCGCGTCTCTTCAGCTGTCGGTGTCTGTGGCCAAGACACCAGTCTTAGCCCACCATCAATGTGTCAAAAACCCACTTGCACAGGCGTCGCTGACCCCCTGTTCTGTGTCTGGGGTCAGGGCAAAGTTTAGTGTTAAATGCATCGATAGTCCGTGTATAAATAGAGGCACCTTTGTACAGTGAAGCGCCTCTCGGATGGCACGCACAAAACAATCAAATCAATGAGCTCACCAACAAAGTTAAGCCATTTGCACTTTGGACCACTTAAAAGCAATTATGGCTGGAGATCAATTACCAAAATGGTTTTACTTTTAAGTGCAGAAAATCAGTAGAGCGTTTGTCTTCGAGTCTCCTCTGGTGGCTTGATTTTCTCGGTGCCAAAAAGTGTATGCATAGCCTTATTTAAATGTTTTGAGTGGCTTTTCTTAGATGATGGCTTAAAGCACACCATTTTCGTGACTCTAAAATAATAAATTGATATTTTAAAGACTATCGCTTCAAGGAATAACATCTTATGGCTTTCAAATCCATCATTTCTATTGACCCAACTGCCTTCATATCCGTTTCCAGAGAGCCCCCGTCAAATCCAAGGCCAAAAGCACACACACACTCAAAGCTCTGATGATTTGCAGACATCTAGTTGTATGCAAGATATCAAAATGCAATATTTCCACTAGAATAAATTTGCGTATTTCCCCAACGACTATGCATATGGCATGGCATGGCAACAATTTTATTTTTTTGCCTGCTGGCAATTGACAAGCACAATAAATTGTGATATATGGGCGCAGTCTCTGCATCCTCCCCAGTCCCCGTCCCCGTCCCCCTCCCCGTCCCCGTCCTCGTCCTCGTCCTCGTCTAGGGGAAAATATTAAAATTTGGCTGGCAGGGGAGCCTGTGTAGGAGTCCAAAGGATGCCCAGGGTATGCCAGAGAGCGTGTGAAATGAAAAAAAATAAGAGATACAACAAAATAAAATCAAAATTAAAGACTAGGGTTTGAAATACCCTAAAGGAAAGTCTTCTATTTGGTGATTTAGAAGTTTATTTAATTTTAAAATTCACCGCTTTCATAGAGGTCTAAAATTATTCCTGCTATACCTTCTGCCAACCTTCTGGTCATAGCCATAACTCCCCTTGAAAGAGTATAGTTATGCGGAGCCATAAATTTCAGAAACTTGCCGACTCGGTGAAAGGAAGGCAACTTCTCGCACTTTGGCACCCATTTGCAAGATAAATTGCAAGTGAAAATCGTTTCATTTCTCTCTCTCTCTCTCTCTCCTGTGAATAATTTTTCAAAATGCATAATAAATTGTTGCATGAATTAAATTGCAGCATCCTCATCGGGCAACAATTGCATCTGAAACAACATCGTGACATGTCAGCGACAGGCTGCCAGAAGCCACGCCCCCCATGCGTCTGTCCGGCTTTAATTATGTCATAACATTAGCACGCGGCGAAGAGGCATGCTGGATGCCCGAAAACATGATATTCCACCTTGTTTATTTGAAAAACAAGCCAAATGGTCAATGTGCATGTCCAGCAGGGCCCAGCAGTCGTAACACGTCATTAAAATTGTGACATTTGACCTTCGTGGCAGTTCCGCTTTCATTGGGTGGCGGATTATAAATGGAGGCCTAGGCTTAGGGTGGCGGAAATATATAAAACGGATTAATGTTGTGTTGTTGTTGGTATTTAAAGCATAGAATCAGGAATGAATCATGTGGCTATGGAAGTTTTTTGACATTTGAGAGGAGCATATTTGATATTAATGGGGATACAAAATAATACATTGCGGTTTTGGTTCAACTTACACTTGAACTGAATAATAAAAAATGGCTTTAAATAAATTAAATTTAAAATAGGGTGGGGCGAAAATTAAATTTACATTTTATTGAATAATTTATATAATTTTTAATAAGACTAGTGGAACTTGGAAAAGTGGAGTAACAGTTGGATCTACACTCTCTTAGTTTTTAATTTTAAAGTTTGGTTTGTTTTTAATAAAATGTGATGTACAGCACAAACCACAGCTGTTTATGCTTTGTTTACTTCCTTATGTGATTTTAAATTTGGAAAATACATTCTATGTCAGCTGTTTATGCGAGCGTTACAGCTCGAAAATACATTCTATTTACCGCTTGGGATGCTGAAGGAACGCTGACCCCAGAGAAATCTGCTGCCGTCAGAAGGAAGGAATCTGCCGCTTGCATAAATCCGCAAGGCCATCAAGAAGTTTGTCTCTGACTTTCTGAAATGTCAAGCTGTCAATAGTCTCCTCTTCTTCATCTCTTTGTAAAGCCGTAAAGTTCTTAACCTTGAGAAAACCAATTTTCCTTTTCGGACACTTCAACCTGCCGATAAATGTTAACCCGAAGCCGAGAAACCGGCCTTCAGTGTAGTCTCAATGACTGGTTCCATGGACTCCCATATTTTTTATATATTTTTCAAATATTTCCCTCCTAAGCTCTCATGCTTAGTGAAACAGTTCCACTTAAACCCATGGGTTTTTGGCCAAATTAAAGCCAACAAATTGAATCCACGTGTATGCATAATTAGGTTCTGCCTACCCCCCTCAGAGTCCCATCCGCTGTCCATTCCTAGCTTCCAACAAATTGACACCGTTCAAGTGGCATGGCTTTTCATGTTTTGGCACAATGTTTTTTTGTTTTGTTTTGCCACTTATGCCGCAAATGTGTTGTTGGCAACTCACCACGGTATATTGTACAGCTCTCTGGGCTGCACTGCACCACCTAAATACCTCGTATAACATACACGGGCCACACAGCAACTAACTCATGCAAAACCAATTAGGTGCGGTCGTTTCGCATCGCAACTTCAACACACACGATGATGGTGCCACTGCCCCAGCCCCCTATTTTCACCATCAATCCTCAGGCTCCACATTTAAACCAACTTTTAATTATTGCAACGTATATGTGTGAGTGTTTGCTTGTGTGTGTGTGTGTGTGCTCTATAAACGATTTGAACAAAAAGTGTAGCTCGGACATTGTTTAATTTGTATACCCTTGAAGGAGTACACCCTAAAATCAGTGGAACTTTTGTGAAAAGTAAATCGATCTGTCTATCATATGTTTATATCCTTAACCTTTAATCCATATCCAAATCAGAAGAATTATACGATTATATACCAAAGAAAGCGCTCTTTCGGGGTAGTCTTTGCCAATTTTAGTTTAATATTCTCACCTTTTTTCTCCTAGTGTATCAACATCGGTCGCCTCTACCACACCTTTCTGGCTTTTGGCTTTTGTTTTTTAAGTATTTGTTTTTCTTTCTTTCTTTTTTTTAATAATCTACCATCTTGAAGCCTTCTTGGCCAACATCCCTCTCATCTGCCCATTGACGGGAAGAGCTGCTCATGCATTGCATTTCGAGCTGTTTTCGAGCTTGGTTGATTTCTTGCAAAAACTTCTTGGCACCTCCTCAAGATGCTTTGGTTTGGGTTCGGGTTTGGGTTGGGGTTTTTCCCCTGCCAGTGTTGAGCAATTTGCAAACGCTCACTAATTGTTTGCTGGTCCAGATGGGTACACTCTACAGGTATTTGTGTGTTGCGTTGGGTTGAGTGCAATTGTTATGGCATTGGAAGTGTTCAGTGGAAGAAGTACAGTACCTACCATTTGTGCTGGCTAGAAGAGCCTTAGTCTTAGCCTTAGGCCTTAAGTTTATTAACAGGGGAGCGGTTGGTTGAATGGAATTTAATGAATAACTTTATTACTTTCAGGATTGGTACTGATCTTACGATGAAACAAAGAAACAGTGAAAGGGGGTAAGTATCGAATTTCTTCAAAGATAAACTTTTACCTGTCATTTATCAAAATATAAATATAACAAGTTGCCCATAAAAATATCTTTTATATTGTTTAAATACTTGTCCCACGCAAATTCTAATATTCTCTGGAGCAAGCAGGCACCGAACCAAACTCTTATACAAAAGAAAGTATAAGATGGTTGCTGCCCTAGCTACTATGGAAGTTGCATATTTTTCACCATTAATCGAATTTCTTCAAAGATCTACCTTTTACCTGCCATTAATCGAAATATAAATATACAAATTTGCCAATAAATAATCCCACATAAATTCTTATACATATTCTCTTAAAGCAAGTAGCCACCGAACTCTTCTACAAGGGCAACTCGACTTGCATGTGCCTGTATAAGAGGGTGGCTGCCCTAGCTACTATGGAAATTGCATATTTTTCACCATAAATCTATTTTCTTTAAAGATCTACCTTTTATCTGTCTTTAATCGAAATATAAATATAACAATTTGCCAATAAATAATCCCACATAAATTGTAACACATATTCTCTTGAAGAAAGCAGCCACCGAACCAGACTCTTCTACAAGTCCAACTAGACTTGCATGTGCGTGTATAAGAGGGTGGCTGCCCTAGCTACTCTGGCTGTTGGCTGTGTATAAGAGTAGGTCTGAAGACATTTCTGCACTGGCAGAGACATGCACATTTTCCATTAGGGCAAACTGCAGGCATTAAAAGGATAATCAGTGCCGAGTGACGGGAGCAACCCGTAAAATAACTGACTTGCAGGTTTCTGCGGTACGATTAAGAGTGGCAGTAAACCAAAGAGTTCCATAATGGATATCAAGGCCAATTGGGGGGCAAACGAATGAAACACTGCAACAGCTGATTAAAATAATACCATTAAAAGAGATAAGAGAGGAAAAGTGCCAGAGTAAAAATCAATTATGTCCCCATTAAAATAATAAATAAATGTCCAGCGATACGGTACGATGGGAAATTGATTTTAATTGAGTAATTTAATATGAACGAAAGCAATTTGGCAATAAAGTGATTAACCAGTGGAAACACCATCTACCATCGAAATGGAGTTGTCAATGGTAACATAATAGGGGAGTTATACACCAATAGAAAGATCCCCCCCCTCAGTGGGAAAGTCGTTATAAAACGCCAGAAGTCGAGCCGAGAGCGAGAGGAGCCAACTGTTGATATGCCCGGCTGGGCAAAAGAGTTTCGCATTATAAATAACCGACCGACTTAACTCGAGCGTTACGTGGACGCAGCACAGCACAGCACAGCAGAGAGCGGCCCGACTCTGGCCAGTGCTTACTGTGGCACTTGTGATGCTTCAGTCGCGCGACTGCCAAACTCATGCCAAACACGTTCTCTAACAGATGCACTCGAAGAAAATATTGAGCACTTCTAGGGCTCAAGAATGTTGGGTTTGCTCAAGTCAATCGAATTTAAAGGCAATCTGTGGCATGTGTCTGCTCTGCACTGCCAAGATTGGCTACAAACCATGCCACAACTGTCTTTCGTTTCTATTTGATCTATTGATTACCCCTTACCCAATCTTTTCTGGCCGTGTATACAAACAGACAAGCCAACACCCGCATTTTGAACGCCACTCACTCTTGGCCAAAGCCCCCACTCTGAGCCATTCACCCATTTCTTGTGGGCAGAGAAAGAGAGAGAGAGAGGAGGAGGGACCTTAGCCACATTTCAACGCGGCGGTAATTACTCCATTTAAAGCTGGCCCCCACCTGTCGGGCAATCAGTTGCTGACTGCTACGGACACTCCTGCTCAGCATGCGCATAAATTAACAATCGCCAAATGTGTGTCAACCGACATTCCTAATCAAATTCAAATTCAATATGCATTTTGTTTCCACTCTCGCCCAGGTGCGGACAGGGCGGCCGGGCCATAGAAGACGAAGAAATGGTGAGTGGGAGTGGAACGAGAACCCAGGGAGAAATGGTTGATTGTACCGACCACCGACCTCTGGCAAAGACAATAAAATGGGCAAGCTAAATGACCAAAACACGCACACACACACAGCACACAAGGGCACGGAACGATGGAGAAAAAAGCCAGAAGGGAAAACCAGTTCTGAGGGACCGAAGATTTGATTACTCTAATGCTTGTAGATTTCCCTCTAGACAGATACTTTTTTTAAATGAAAATCGAACATGTGATAGCTTGTGCGTGTTCTTGAAATGGAATACTGAACGTGTATAAAAGAAGGAGTTATCCGACTAATATCAGAGATGGTATTAGGTAAATATAGTTTCCGAATCAGTTGTAGCAAATATTGTAGTCTTTATTCTTAGCCATTGTCTGGTATTCGGAACTTGGACGTTGATATGCAATGACTGCTCCATCAAGTGGCCCATGAGACACCAACAGAAGGCTGTTACGCGCGGATGCCAGGCAGAAAGCCAGCCCTACACCCGCCCATCCGATCGAGGGGCGCTGCTGCATGACGCGCGATAGATAAAATAGATGTTGGACTAATTTTCGTCGGATATATTGGTAGAGGGAATTATAAGGGACGAATTGTCTGGACTTCCTTCCTGAGTCAACCTTCGGTTCAATTTCCTACATCCCTTTTGGAAAGCGTATCAAAATATTCTTGCACTCCACGGGAAGGGAATATTTAATGAATACTGAATAAGAATGAGAGTGCGCACAGAGGCGAGCATTTCGTAGAGGAGTCGAATATTAAAATCGTTCAACTAAAGTTCCAGCTGGGTTCTAGAGAATGGGAATGGGAACCAGTTTTGTTGCATTTGAAAACACTTTTTGTTTCTTGAATTTGGGTCTAGTTTTAGTCTGGCCTTGCTTACAAGATTTTATTGATTTTAATATGAAATTAGCGATGCAAAGAGCCCGAAAGAAAAGGTTCTTTTGAAAAAGAAAAGAAGGAAAATGTAGGGAAAACGAATTCTAATAATAATAAAAATAAAGATAGCCGGCAGCCTTAGACCGAGTCATAATTAGGCCGATCTCCGGCCCCGATATGATAATTTTCTTTTGGGTTCGAGTTAAATGAACTTTGAAATCAAGGGCTCCCTGGGGTAAATGAACCTTGGTTATACAGTAGTTATTCATGGCAAAGAGACGCAACAATTCAATAAATTCTGTGCATCACAAAATATATAATAATGCCCCCCCAAACATTTTGTGTAAAACATTTTGTTGCGGGAATTATTCATTTGTTTGGCGTTTCATTTTACAATAAATTTGAAAATTATTTAATATATTGTTTTTGTTGCATATTTACACGGACCAGCAGCTAATGAGCTAACAACTATTTTTAGCATGTATTAATGGGCTTGCATAAAATATACGAAATGGAATGGTTAAATATTCAATTAGATATGTAAATTATGCAATGGCTGCCAACAACAGTTAGCGGGTCTCCCTCTCCCTCACACGCCATTATTGTTATTAATATTTTTATCTTTTTTCGGACGAAACAAAGGCACAAAACTCCAAACTCTGGCATTATAAATTGGTCATAGTAGGGTATAATAATTCAGGAAATCGCAAAGAGAAGTTGTCAGCGCATAAAAGGCGGAAAAAGCGTTGAAAGAAACCCCTAGAAAAAGGGGAGACCAGTTTTTTGCAAAAGGTATTTAATGAGCAGCCCAATATCCATGGAGGTGCAAACACTTTCATTTGTAACTCTCATTAAAATCATAATTAACATATATATATGTTTACTAATATTTTGTTGGTCCATCTAAACTTATTGTCATTTTTTTATCATCATGGAAAAAATGCCAAGATCCGCAATGCCCATAAATCATGAAATTTTTCTTTCAATAAATGCAAAAGTTTTGACAACTTATGCCGGTCACTCCCGACAAAAGAAGATCAGATGCTGCTCAAATGCGGTTAATTCGTGCTCTGTTGTCTCTCTTTGTAATTTTTACCGTAAATTTTAATTGCCGATTCGCGATTGCGTAAACTGTAAATATTTTAATTATTTGATTCGATGCTCAAAGCCAATTATTTTTTACATATGCCACTATCCCGCTATATCCGCCCAATAAACTAATGCAAATGGCAATTGAGTTTGGGGTTTTATTGAATTGTTAAATATTCAATTGGAGATGTAAGATGCAATGGAGTCAGGCAGGCCAGTCCCTCACACATATCATTGTTATTAATATTTTTTTCTTTTTTCGGACGAAACAAAGGCAAAAACTCCAAACTCTGGCATTATAAATTGGTCATAGTAGGGTATAATAATTCAGGAAATCGCAAAGAGAGTTGTCAGCGCATAAAAGGCGGAAAAAGCGTTGAAAGAAACCCCTTGAAAAAGGGGAGACCATTTTAAAAGGTATTTAATGAGCAGCCCAACTGGAGATGGCAACACTTTCATTTGTAACTCTCATTAAAATCATAATGACAGACTTATTGTCATTATCATCATCTGGCCAAGATCCGCAATGGCCATAAATCATGAAATTTTTGGCTTTTGGGAGCTGCTGCTCCCCATGCCGTCGCTTCGGCTTGAGTGAATTTTAATTGCCGATTCGCGATTGCGTAAACTGCAATTTAATTATTTGATTCGTGCTCAAAGCCATGCCATGCCATGCCATCCCGCTATATCCGCCCACTAAACTGTGTAATGGCAATTGAGTTTGGGGTTTTATTGAATTGTCATTGATTGGAGATGGGAGAAGTGCGTGAGTCAGGCAGGCCAGTGACTGTCATATCAAGGTGTTTTCTTAGGTGACACTATCGCCAGTCGTGCTTTGATGGAAGATAATCATTAGAGATGGCAAGTGTTCGATTAATTTGGAAGCCTTCCTCGTGACTGGCCTTCCTATATTTGTGATTCATGCTAGTACAAATGTGATTCATTCTTGTAAAGTTGTGATTAGTAGACAACAAAACTATGGAAAAACTCTTTAAGAGTGTCTAGTGATTTTTAAAAATATATTCCTTCCTTCCTATATTCCTTCCTATATACCTTCCTATATTCCTTCCTATATTCCTTCCTTCCTTCCGGATATTCCTTTCAGGTTGGGGAGGTGGAACGATAGGAAAGCAGCAGCCAAGATCGGTTAGCCATCCGTTTCCGTAAAAAAACACAATAATTGTTCTAGAATTTTCTAGAATTAACTCTTTTTCTAATTGCCATGGGGTTCTTCCCTTCCAGCCGATCGTAATGCCACCTACCTATTGATAAGCAGTCTCAAGGGCTCTAAGGCCTCTTCAAATACTATGTTATGCTATGCATTCCCTCCTCTGCTATTGAATTGATACATACCCTCAAATAACCATAGAACTATAAAATTGAATCATTGGCCATCTCCAATTCAGTTACGACAGTTTTCCACGTGCCATCGCGCCACCACCGCCATCGCAGGGCCAGTCTGTTGTCCGTGCAGTTGTTTTTGGGTTCAATGCCTGCGGCGTAGTCCCTGGTCATAATCCGTTTGTTTATCCTTCTATTCCGGGAGCAGGTCCGCAGGTCCGCAGGTCCGCAGGTCCGACAGGTATAAAAAATGAAAGGCTTTGGCGAGTGCACTCAAATTAAATTCCGTGGCTGTGTAAGCCCCCTGGGGAATGGACCGCGTCGCAGCTGTACAGAAGCTGACAATTTTTTTTATTACAATTTTTCTTTATTCTCTATTGTTGTTTTTTTTTTTTCTAGTTAGCCCCATGGAGGTTTTTGTGTGTCCACTGGAAAAGGTGAAATAAAGCCAAAGGACGTTTTTGTTTGACTTTGATTAAAATGCTTATTGGATTTGCAAAAAAAAAAAAAAATAGAAGAAAGAAGTTTTGTTTCGTTTCGTTTTGTTTGAAATTCTAGAGAAATGTGGAGCTAAAACCGAGAAATTTAGAAAAATAGTAGAACAATGGCTGTATTGAAAACGAAATTCTATGGAAAAAATATTTGTGCTACCTTATCAGAAACTGTTTAGTTTTAAAAGGGGAATAAGTTTTTTGCTTAAACTTAAGTTTATTAAAGGCTTAAGGCGGGAGGAAGAGCCAGGAAGTGGTAGGATATCTTCAAGGAATTTTGTAATACTCGTGTATTCTGCAGCTCAAGATAGAGATAAGACGGGGAGTATTGGGAGCCCAATGAGAACTATGTGAAGGTCAATGTTGCCTACTGGAGGACGAGAGCTTTGTACAGGCTGCCAAGGCTTAGGTTTTGTCCCAAAATTGTGTCTAGTGTAACCCACGATATGTTAAATATCGTTTATGATGATCGGTCCCCCACGAGACATAGTTTTGTGCCTTAAATTTATTGTTTATTTGGGGTAGGAGGTTGCTAAGGCCTTAAACCGGAAGCCGAATCCTTAAAAATCAAAATCTGAATGCTTCAGAAGGGGTTCAGACGATCGATGGATGGAAAGGCAACGAAATCTTTGTGTCTATACCGCTTGTGATTAAATATTTGATTTGTTATCAGTTTATTAGTTGATTTATTTGAAAAACAATTCATTCATATAACACTCCAATAAAATAAGAATATGCCGTGTCGCGACGTAAATACATTGCGATATTAATGGTCGAGCTATGTTCTCTGAAAAAGTATATTTTCTGTTACGTATTTCAAGCCCATTTTCTGTTGAACATAGCCGCTTCAGTGTCAAACTTAATGGAACCCCCCACCTTATCATCACAAAGATAGTGCAAAATTAATTGAAAATACAAATAAAAAGGGGGAAGGGAAGGGAAGGGCAGATAACAAAGAGAAGCAACAAAAAAAAAATAGCTGTGCAACTATTTCCATAAAAATAATGATTCCTGGTGAAGCCTTTGTGGGCTTACCTTTGCCCTTTGTTACCTTTAATCTTTAAGTTGAAGAGGTATGATATATACATGTTTTAGCCATACTTTGTTTGGATGTACGTACAGGCACGTCAGTCAGAGTTAGCTATGATTTATGCTCTCACGAATGAGTGGTATGAATATGAATGAGAACATATTGAAGTTTATGCGGTAAGAATTTTGTAATTTGAAGGTTTGATGGTAAAGGCAGTACATGCTACACAGCCCTTAGCCAACAGAGCTCTCTATATGCTGTCTTCAGACATTTAGCGGTGTTGTTTCTTTGATTTAAATGATGTACAACAAATAAAACTAATATATCGATCATTTTAACAACTTTGGTAAATGTTTGATACCACAAAAACCGATGATAGACCGCAATTTATGAAAAATTTAGGTGCAAAAACCATTTGTCGGTCAGACAGGGTTCTTTTTTTAATGGAATTTCAAAGTTTAATTTTTGGCAATACAAAATTTAAACATAATCAAGTATGCTTTTGAATAAAATGACAACATTTCACGATTTTAGACCAGATTTTCGTGCACAGGCCCGCATTCCAATGATTTGCACCATCTTCAATATCTTCAGCTTTTTCGTCAAACTTTCAACACAAATACCAACCACACGTATAAACGAAGTGCATTGGAGCTTAGCTCTTGAAAATATAGTTAGAGGCAGTGGCAGTGGCAGAGGCAGAGGAAGATGATGTTTGTTGGACGGGCAGACAGGTCGCCCCATTCGCCAAATCGTGTTTGCACGCGGCGCGCCTTATGCAATTGCCTCTCCACTCAACTCGACTCGAGACTCGACTCGTCTCATCTCGTTGTATTCATTTCAGAGACTCTGAGACTCGGAGACTCTTGCCTCACTTGGCCAGAGTTTGGTTACTGCTGGTGACGCTTTTGATTTACGTGCAAAAAGCACAAGCAAAAGCAAGCAGTTGGTAGTATTTTTGCTTGCCATTTTGGGTGCTGCATCTTTGACGACCTTGACGACCGACACCAGATTGTGCAAGCGGGCAAACGGGCAAACGGCCAAACGCCAAACGCCTTCTAACTATGCCAACGAGTGGGGGGGCCACAAACAGCGAAGATAAAGATAAAGTTGGGGGAAAAAACTGACTGCAGAAGGAGCTGCAAAGAAATGAAATAAAAACCCAAGTCCGAGCTCAGCTGGGACCTCATTTGGCCAATGGATGGCCACAATGAACTTGAGGGCTGAGGTCGCCCCGCCGCATGAATGAAGAAGGTAACTTTATGGCCGTCTTTTGTTGGAGCCCGGCGCTTAAGCCGGGGCTTTTCGTTGGTCTTTTGTCCGGCCAAAGTCGGTTGCAGCAACTTGCAGCAATTACAGACACAAACGCAAATAACAAAAGTAAGCAAAGTAAATGTTTTCCAAAGGCAAATGCAGTGAAGCATTGAAGTCTGTGTCTGTGTCCATGCCTGTCTGACATTGAAAGTTTTTTTCTTTTGCTGCTTTCATGATTATTATTTCTGTTAAAGATGGGATTGAATGGGAGGTGTGATTGGTTGAGGGGCTCTGTTCATTTGTTCATTTCAATTGATCCGGTACGGAATCAATTTAATGACAAAAGGGAGTTTATTTGGGGTCTTATAAACGCTTTCCAATCAATGATTTAACGTTTACGGTACTGTTTCCATAATTTATAGATTAAAGTGGTTTTCCAGGCCTTTACTCAGTGCCTAATGCACGTTATACCCCAGTGGAATAGGGGTTTTTAGCTTTCAGTTTCATTACCAGTCTGCATTTTCCTTTCAATACCAAGCCTGATACCCAGCAACACACTGATATTCCCCAAATTCGTTGAACTTTAGATATTTCTCCATAACCCTGGGGGTTAACCATTTCCACATCATTTCCTCTCAGCCATCATCAAAAGCATCAAACATTGAATCGAATGTGTGTTAAATGCATTGAAAACAATGAAACCATGGCATGCATTTTAAGTCATTATTAACATGATTATTATTATTATTATTATTATTATTATTATTATTACGGCTGCTGCAACGATGTATCAAAAGCCCCAAATTAATTACGCTGCTGCTGCTGCCACTCTGCCACTCTGCCACTCGGTTGTGCTCGGTTGCTGTTGCCAATTGAATTAAATGCCTGTCCAGACAACGATTGTTCAGGCAGTGCTCAGGCCCGTTCAATGTTCGCCCTGCTCTCCCTCTCCCACTCTCCTCTCTCCCTATCGCCATTTGGCGTCCATTTTGCGCCTCAATTAACGGTACCAAGTGCAGCGCGAACACCCAACAGCAGACCATCGGTAGCACCAGCAAGTGAATCAAGTGGCAACAGACCAAATTTCGACAAAGAGATACCTCTCTCTCTCCAATGGGAATTCAACAATGAGAAACCATATTTTTGGGCATTTTTAGAGCACTATTTGGAGTATTTTGAATAATTTTTGGCATTTTCAGAGCACTATTTGGAGTAATTTTAATAATTTTTGGTAAATAGTAGCTGCTATTCTTCCAATAGAGACATAACATGCCTGAATCTAAAGAGGTGAATGTTTTATAATCCATTAAAAATCTGTCTCTTCGAGCCTCCGAGTTCCCGAACAGGGCCTGGCTCTAACTAACACAAGCTTCTACTCCTACTAACCCACTAATTTGATCGTTTACGTTTACCATATACCCTTGAGTACCTCTGAGTACCGTGTAAAACAACAGCCGCTGGTCAGGCCGGGCAAGAGAACACCACGCCAGACACCAGAACCCAGAACCCAGACCCAAACTCCACAGAAAAGCAATTTTTCAGAGTGAGTGTGAAGATATCTGGCAATCGTAAATTTTGTACAATTTGAACTCGAAAGTCGTTAAATGTAACACAGGCCACAGCCATGCAGGAGGGGCTGCAGGAGGGTGTTGCAGGGTGATGTAGATGGTCGCATACTCGTACTACAAGGCTGGTTAGTGGTGGCTGCACGCACACCCCCCCATTCATGGGGCGGGGGCTGTGGGCAGCAGCAAACATGAAAGCCAAACGTGAGAAATTGGGTCACTGGAGAGGGGGATAGGGAGAGGGCCGTCGAGAAGGCCAGCCATAAAAAGGGGAGCAATAGAAAGCAATTGGATACTGCAGCGCTGCAGCTGCAGCGGAGCCAAATGTATGCTGCCAAGGCATGATAGGAGGAAAGGGAATGCACTGCTGCACTGTACCCCCCGCCCCACTCTACGGAAAAGTAAATTGCAAGTATCCCCATTCCCAGTCCCCCCAAGCCAGGCCGCTATTAATTCCAGGCAAATTTAAGTGTTAGGTCTGTGTGTTTTGCTCCACCTGGCTGAAATTTCAGGATTGCCAACTTAATTATCAAGTGAGTCAATTAAAATGTTACCTTCAATAGATAGGAGTTCTTAATTGCAGCTTCTGAAATGATTTCCAGCAGGAAGTTTTCTCTTTCGATTCGATTCTTTGAGATAATCCAAGGGATTGTTCTCCCTCGAGTGGGTTTCCACGGCGGACAATCAGAGTTCTAGGGTTTTAAAAACTTTGAAAATCCACGAATTAAAATATGTTTGATTTAGGAGTACGTTTCTAGGGGTTTTGATGGACTGTTGTTATATCCAAACGACCGTCCAGAGGATTTTTTGGATGAATACAGCCTCAGAAAATGTCCCGTTCATCATTTCAGTTTTAACGCCTGTAAAATCTTGAAAAATTAATCCATCCTTCCTTGTCTATTTTTATTTTTATATATTTTTAAACAAAATTAATAATATTAAAATAATAATAAAAATTAATAATAAAATAATAATAATAATAATAATAATAATAATAATAATAATAATAATAATAATAATAATAATAATAATAATAATAATAATAATAATAATAATAATAATACAATTCAAAGAGATCGGCTTCTTAAAGAGTTTTAGCATTTTCAAAATAGTCAAAGTATTCACTTTTGCACGTTTGGAATTTTTAGTATATTAATACATTTTTTAAAATTAATATTTTGTCCAAGGAGTCTTAGTTTTGATCATACTCTGAATACGTTTGGGCATACTCTCGACTACATTTGGTGTGTGCTCCCGAGATATCATGCGCCACGCCCTCCGTCTGTACGTCTGTAGATGTCCGCTCTAAAATTCTCTTCAATAAAGAGAGCGTTTAGAGTTCTTAATTTCAGGGACTCGATCCATAATGAAATATTCTCCAAAATCAACATTAAATTTATTCAAATATAGTGAAATGCAAAAGCAATCCTTACAGTTCCTGCAGAATTTTTCCCAAGGCTTTTCAGGACTCTTATGCCCCACAACAGCTTATAAGTTTCCAAAGGACTAAAGTATGGCTTTTCTCAAAGAAAATTTCACTTTAAAGAGTTGTTTAAAACAGTTTGCAAAAAAAATACCAACAATATTCAAACATTTATGGCCATAATTAATGCCACATTTTCTTATCACCTGCCGTACTCCACTGCAAAGCAATTCCTTTCCGCTTCACTTATTTGCCAGCGCTAAAAATGCAACGAATTTGAATGTAAATTACACGTAAAATACAACAACAACAACAACAGAAAAAAGCGTAAAAAGAAAAGTAAAACAAACCAAAGGAAAAACCGCGGCATAGGTACAAATATGTGTGTGGCAGACCGCAGGCGACTCTTGGAATGCCATGGGAAAATATCCCCACACGCTGGCTGCCATTTTTAGTGCAAACAAAAAAAAAGAAAGAAAGAAAAGAAAACCCGAGCGCAAAATGTTTGCATTTTGTTCCGCCAAGTTTTGTTTGCGCTCGAGATAACCGTTCTCCCCAATCTCCCACCTCTTGGACCCCCACCCCACCCAACTCTCTCTCTAGATCTCCAGCGTGCCCAAAGTTTTTCATCTTTGGCTATTTTTAGTGCATTATTTTTACAGTTATCACGTATGTGGGAGGCTAGATGGGGGTAGTGTGTGTGTTTGCCGAGGATTTATTGTTTTCTACGTGCATTCTAAACAGAACTTTAAGGAGAGCAAATCATCTAGGATCTAGGTCCTCCCCCACATAGCCTTGCTTACACTTACCGAAAAGAGAAAGCATTCAAAGGATGCCCAGGGACAGGGGCAGGGGATGCCTGCTCAAGTGGCTATTTATCCTTATTTCGCTAGAAAGGCGCACTAAAATATATATATAAAAATTCCTTTTCGGTTTAAGTAGTTGAAAGCCTTCAAGGAGCAGCAGCAGCATCAGCAGCCCAGTGGGTGGCGTATGGGTGTGACTGACTCAAGAGCGAGGGGAGCATATAGTGGCACTCGTACGAGGCTATTTATAAATGACTTTTAAGTGCCGTGTGATTACACGCACGTTTTTTGAGGAATAAGTATCGTATCTTTAAACTACAATAAAGTTTACGGGCTTAAGGGCTCTGAAATTCGGGTATTTTTTAGCATTAATGGAAGAAACTCCTGTGAGAAGTACTGCTCTTAATCCTGTATTATCTGCGGAAAGTTGTCTCTACTCGATTATTCGTAGATTAAATCTATTAAATTAGATCTCTGGCGGAATCCCAGCCAGGATTTAATTCAAAATAGATCGTATTTTAGCCGTAGTTTTGAATCTTTAATAGATGTCTCCTGGTTCTGATGCCTGGTCAAAGGAACCAGATCAATCTGCTACGATGTGGAAGCTGTCACGGTCTGTCACGATTATAGACGGTTGCTCAGGGGACTATATAGGAGGACTCAGAGGAATTATAGACAGTTGCTCAGAGGACAGCCAGGCCTTTAAGAGAAGGTGCTTCGAAAAACGTGAACCTCCTGCGGATATTCAATCGATCAATCAATATTTTGATCGGTGGGCAATCGGTGCTCTAGTGATCAATGTTTGTATTTGGCTAAACAAAAGGATTCCATTTGATCCTTAACATTTTCAACCCTGTTTCCATCAATCTGCGGGGTCGAAACTTGAACCGTTTTGGAGGCCTTAGTACTGTTAAAATTCCGAATCCTGAAATGCAAATGACATGCAAACCTGCCTCAAATACCAGGGCAACATTTTTCGCTTGGTTCCCTCAAACGTAAGGATTTTGGACTGCAATGCAATGGCGGACTGTCTGTAAGCCGCCATGTCCCTGGTGCGTCCCAGGGAAAGGTTTCACAGGCACGTTTCGGGTTAACTGATGTGGCCTTTCTTGCATAACTGCTGTGTTCCCATTGGGTGGCTCTTTTGGGGGGGAAAATCACAAATCACCTGGATGGCCACCAAGGATCGCGCTATAGCCCTTTGCTGTCTTGGGCATCCGCGGCTGACAGACAGCCTACTGTGGTAGAGGATTCCAATCGCATTGAGTTTTCCAAGCACACGCCCTCTGACGCAGCTCTCTTGGCCACAGTTTTCCCGCCAGGCTGTTGCGTGTGGCATGGCATGTTGGCTGCCATTAAGAGAGGCAGCAGCAGGCAGGCAGAAGACTCCCTTTCTCATGGTAATCAGTGTTCTAGATATCCGCATTTCTGCCATTTTGAGGAATTAAAGTTGCAATTTTGATATTTATCCTCATATTTGAAGGCACTTTGTTCTTCTTTTCACTGTAGGTAATATTTAATCAAATTTACCTCGCCAGAAACTATCAGTTTTCCCTTTGACATTCCACTAATACTCTCCATTCACTGAGAGAGCCATTCACCGCCTTCTCCATCAACTTTAGGGGTTTCCTTTGATGCTTTCCATCACAAAGGTCAGCTGAAAGAAAGTTGGGGAAATGACTATACATTTAATCAGCTTCTGTGACAGGCCAAAAGTGGACCTTAATTAATTGATTTCTTTGACCAAAAAAGGAACAAAAGAGAAGCTAATAAAATAGTGAAATGCAAAACCTGAAATTTATATTCAACTTTGACCCTCGGCAAAACAAAAAAGAAAGAAAGAAAAACCCTGGTCAGTGTCAAAGTCCAAGTCGCAAATATGTCATATTCTTACAGCGGCTAAAGCCCCCCCTGCATAATTTATGGCTATATTTTGTGCTCCCCCTCTGAAATACAAGAATTTCTGTACGAAAGAAAGGTGGGACTTGGGTCTGGAGGTGGGCTTGGGGATAGGCAGGTCTCTGGGCTGGGTGTTTGCTGCTTCACAGGTCACAGGTGATGTATTGTATTTCCACTGATTTATTGCCTTATTTATGGCCAGACGGGAGGCGATTCTGTGTGACAGGCGTGCGTGAAATGGCCAAAACAATAAGCAAAATAGTAATAATAATAATAATGAAAATGTTGTACATTTGATTACATCTTAGGTGAGCAAATATATTTATCTAATCAACGGTTCGTAGTGGTGTTTGTGTGATTATTCGCTGTGCGAATATTTCATGTGTATAGCAGCGTAAAATTGTTTACAACATACATGGAATGTTTTATTGGCCTTCAGAAGAGCTTTAAAATTATGCCAGAGAGGAATTCCGCTTGACCCTAATTGCCAGAGGTAGAAAAACGATTTGAAGATGTTTTCTCTAGAAAAACATGGTCTCTTACAGTGAAATTCTTTGGGGAAAGTACCAGGAAGCAATAGGGCAGCAAAAGCCCCAAACCTATATGATTTTAATGCTTAAGGAGGGCAGGCCTTTACTGGGTGGAATGAAAAGATGGAAGACAATCAAACATTGATTTTCTAGAGCTGAGGCTATCATGAGGTGTGGTCTTTCCTTTTGGAATCTCATTGGAAAAAAACCTGGAAATAGGAGGCCGTTTCCTAGAGTAAGTAATTTATGAAGCATCCGAATAGCTATGCATATTCTACAAAAGTCTAAAGAGCTTCAAATGAAAGAGTCCTGAGATATATAGCCCTTACATCTCTGTCCCTCCATTAGCTATTCAGAGTTAAGTAAGAACTTAAATAATCACCCTGACAGTTGTTCTAGCCGCAGTCTCCATTCGGGCTTCCTTCTTCTGAATGAGCCTTCTTTTACCAGACACCTCCGACTCCTTCCTCGACTCCTCCCCTGTGCTCCTACTCTGTGCCCTTTGTTTATATGATTTGACCGCAAATTATGCACGTGGGAAGCCACCAAATGGGAGCCAAACAATTGCACAGTTGTCCTTGACATTTTATTTGTTTGTGTGGGCTACACACACACACACAGACACCAGATGGCATTGATGTCCTTGCCGTAGCCATAATATATGGCCCAGGATCGTTTTCCCGTCTACGTGTTTGCTTTCGAAGTGTCAATCCAGTGGCTGGCAAAAAGCATTCGGAAAATAAGAGAAAATCCATAAAATAACAGAAGAAAAACCTCACGCACTAGGCGTCGGCCTCTCGTCCTTCCACAGATGTTTTCCGGGCAAGTACTACAGTGGAAATTCCACCCGAAAGATTGGATTTGCAATCAATTTTCGTGCCTGTGCCACAAATGAAATCGAAACCAAAGCAAAGCAGAGCAGAGCAGTGGTCAAAGTTCATTCGAAATTAGAGCTAATCAAATTCGTGACAAATTGGCAGGGTTTTCGGCAGACCACCCTCGAAAATTCCAATTTCAAATATGAAATTTTCGAGAAAATTGCAGGAAATTTCAGAGCTACAAAACAACAGAACTAGCTGGCACTCAGGTAATGATTGATAGGTATTCAAACCGCAAATTTCTGTTTTAAAATCCATTCTCCACACACTCCCGAATTCGGTTGTAAGCGTTGAATATTGATTTTTAAAATTTAAATGTGAAAACAAGCTTCACAGCAAATTATTTGGCTAGAACCTAAAATTAATTTCAGTAAATATATGCCAGGGTATTTGGATATTTGCATAGCATTTTCTGGTAGAATAAGCATAAAAATATGTTTATTAAGGGACTCCAGAGAGAGAGCATGGAGGCTGGAGCCTGACACGTGTCCTGTTTTAAAGCTACTACGAGAGAAGTTGACTCCATGGCTGGGAACAATTAAAGTTCCGGCTTGTTGAATTATGTAAAATTCATTTTATGAAAACGTTGTCATGTGGGGCCAGATATGACACACAGCGTGGGGGGGGGGGTGCAGTGAGGTGGTTTGCCCTGTCCTGTATGCGGGCCGTCAAAATTATGCGAATATTCTCCCCCAGCAACAGGCAGCCTGAAATTGCTGACCAAGTTTTGCGCAGTCAGTGGCATGGAAATTCATGCCAACGAATATGTTCAGCCATTGCTATACTTTTGTGCGACACTGTACAAGTTTTTTGTGTTCAACAGTTCTGGTTCAATAAAAACATTAAATTTATTGCCATAGTGATAAAGCTTTAGAATCGTTTGCGGGAATTAAAAGTGTGGAAGGCTCCCTCTAGACCTACCCGTACTTTTGGGCCTATCCGCTAGCCCATAAGTGGGTCAAAATACGCCTAGTATGCGCCTTTAAGGGCTATAGCCATACCTTGAACTATCCCTTAAGATTCTATCACTTAATATTAACCATAATCCGAATTTTCCTAATTTGTAAACTGTTTTCTTTCCTCGTCCCCTTTATTTATCGTTGGTTCTTCTACAATCTTAAAAGATAAATGTTAATAAAATCACGCTCTGTAAATTTCGCTCTCCTCAAAAGATCCCACCATTAAGACCCAAATGTACTCGTAATTACTGAGAAATTTCCATTAAAGTGGCCAAAAGGAACTACTCCTTTCCGGCCAGACAGCCATTCCGGCCTCTATAAATCTAATTAACAACTGTTTTACAATTAAACGGAGAAACTTTGCTGCACGAAAACTTAATTGCAATATTAACTCTATCTATAGATATACAGGGGACTGCCAAAGTCCTGGGGGCAATCCTTTCGCTTTCGCTTTCCTTCTCCTTCTCCCTCTCTCTGCGGAGCGGTTGGTGGCTCTCTGGTGGCTGCAACTTAATTAAATTTTCGCATTGCAATTGTTCCAACTTTACTTTGGCTGGGCTGGGGCCTTTTGTTGAAATTTCACGCTCGTGACATGGTTAATTAATTCATTTACTTTCGGGCATATGTACCCTCCACCCCCTTCCTCCCCACGTAAACAAAAAGAACAACAGAAGCTGAGAAAACAAAGTGGCATCGATTATGTTAATGATTATGGAACGGGAGGGGCGGGGCGGGTGAAGGCTTAAAGGCGATTTCCTACAGCTTAGTCGGAAGGCAGGATTTTAGACAGCAGCCATTATTTTCCACAGAAATTAAGGGAGTCTCAGGGAGGAAGGGATTGCCCTGAAAACTGTAATCTCATCCACAGAAAGTTTGCTGCTCGGTTAAGACCCGCGTGAGTTGACCCAGAGCCTGGACCAGGACCACGACCCAAGACCAGAAGCGGCTACGTGACTTGTCATAAATCAATTCGCTTCGACACCTCCGAGCCATTATGGAATGCAATATTCTGCACTTTTCTATATATAGTATATGGTATATAGTTATGTATTTTATAACAAAGGCCCTTTGCTGTGCTAACGAGCCCAACTAACGAGTCCTGGCGCCTCCTCGTCTTGGGCTCCACAAAAGATTCTCAAACTTGAAGCTTCCACGGCATAATGACGACAAATTGCAATCGCGTCTGCTGCCACGTAAATGAGTGCTTTCTAAGAAATTTATAACAATCGCCAAATGAGCGCAATTTGATAAATTATAGCTGCAGCGGACCAGAGTGATAGAGGAGTCGTCTCACAGAAAAGTTCAAGCAAATCCCAGATGCTGGTTCTGGGAAATGGTTGCTTTCAACCTGGATCAGGTTCTACAACGGAAAGATGTCTGTTTACCTTTCACTTTACTCAGGAATTGTTCGAAAGTTTTGCATTAAACAAGGATATTCGACGGTTCGGATCGGCAGGATGGTTAGCGAGAGTGCTAATCAAATAAACAAAACTATAAGACGAGAATCTGCCGAATTCTGTCAAAACACTTGAGATTAACGTCGACTCTCAATGGGGAGGAGGATTACCTCTAGAAAAATATAACAACTTCCCATAGAAATTATAAAACCGCAACAATAATAATTTTCTTTGCTTTTATTTATTTATTTATTTAAAAATTTAGAAGTAATCTCAGAGGTTTTAGTGGTGCTTAGAGTACAAGTAACTACACCCTCGACTCTATTTCTTCGATTCGGACTTTGTTCACATTCGAAAAGTTATTTTATTGTGGTCTCCCAGTCAGAAACTCAATTAAGAAAATACATTTTTGTATAGAATAATCAATTGTTTGTTTAAATTATCGAAATCGAGAATAATTGACTAATTTTTGGTATAATTGTTAAACCCCAAAAAAGTTTCAAAACCATTTAATTTATAATAAATTATTTCATGAGTTATAATATACGCTATAGGTATCAAGAGCCTCAAAATGTTGATAAATTATGCATAATAAAATATTTATGTTAATTAAAAAATTTATTTTAAGAAATTAAATTACTGAACTCCAAAAATACAAACAAGTAAAGTTAAATTAAGTCCTTTCTGGCTTCAATCTGTCCTACTTTCGTTTTTCTGTGGTTTTTTTCTTGGAAAATGATGTGTATATTTTCTTAATCTGCTTGAAAATGTACTGCAGAAAGTGCAATTTATTAATTTTTCATTAAAAAATTTTCAGTGCACTGCTTAAAATCGATTGTCGTTCCTCGTTGCCATGGGAAAATAATTATGTAGTCGAAGAAGCAGGAAAGCAATTTAAAATTAAACCTGGACGGACCCACCTCAAGTACCTGGTCAATATATGAAATTACAATTGTGTTAATATCGCACGTACAGCTCACGTACAGCGCATCATGCAGCCGGGCAGCGGGGCAGCCTGGCAGCCGGAGACCTGGGCCCCGACCATGTGCTCCAATCATAAATACCAATTAAGCCATTACAATGCAATTATTTTCCGGTCCTGTATTGTGTCAACACAGATGCACGGAATGATGGAAAATCAGTTGGAAAATATTTCTGTTTATTATTTTTCTCTCGTTTTTTTTTTTGTTTTAAGCGAAGGGGAAATACGAGCCTGAGGTGAAGAAGGCGTTTAAAGGTGAGCTTGATGGATAACTTGAGAGGCGAATTTGACATGAAATATAACTCAATGCGGATTGTACGGAAGAGGGAGCCTGCGATGATGGAGTACATGCCAAGATGATGCTGTGGCTTTTCCACTTTCCACGGTGTTTACTTGGGGGTGGCATGAGGGTGTATTCGTGGGGAGGTGGCACCTTCTTTGAGAGGATCTTGCTCATTTAACAGAGTGGTATATATCCCCAGTACATATATATCGCCAGGTGGAATTCTTGGAGTAATTTTAACAATGTTTTTGGCAGTGTTGGGCAAATCTTTGCTTTTATTGCATTGCCTTTATAAATATTCCCTCACAGGGTATCTTCTAGGTCGACTTCCCTCCTTTGTGACACTCTTGTTAATTTTTCTTCTGCGGCTTAATGCGTTCGCATTGTGAAAAGCTCTTTTATGAGAAATTTATTAGCATATGTTGCTGCGAGAGCATTCCACACCATGATGACGATGTTGTTGTGTCATTGAACCCCTGGAACATGGAAATTGTTGTCGCTGTCGCTGCTGTTGTTGCCACCTTGTGATAAGACACTAATTCCCCGTCATGCCCCACGACAACAGCAGCAACAACAAAAACAGAAGCAACAATGCATGTGTTGGTGGGGGGCATTGTGTGTTTGCCACATGGCTGAGCCAGCTGCCTGTCTAAACCGCCTCTCCTATGACTTGGCCTGCCCCGTGTTGCCATCGCGTGCCTTTCACTTTCCGCTTGGCTCTCGCAGCCAACAAACAGACAGACAGACAAACAAACAAACATCGGCCAACGAACAAACATTGCCCCAGGCATAGGCCCCAGTCACGAAAGTGTCGTCTTTACTTCAGTTTTTTTTAGTGTGTTGTGTTTCTTTATTATGGCATTATTAACCCGTTTTCCTAGCTTTGCAGTCTTCTCGCCGTTTTCTCAGGGCGATTACGTGGCGACGTTCGCAGTCTAGCATAATATTGCAATTTACTGGTCGAGGAAGCGAGTGCACCTATGCGGATGGGGGATGGAGGAGGGAGGGGGGGAGATGGATGCGGATGAGTCCAAATTGCTGGATTGGTTGGGGAATGTGGAAAGTGAACGGACAGGACAGGACAGCATTGCGGAAACACATTTAGAGCGCTTTGGGGTTGAGCAATATCCATACAAGAATTCAAATAGAAAGCCAAGGAGTCGAACTGGTGACTGAAAGTGGGATTTATTAAGGATATTAATACTGGAAAGATGCAGAATATCGAGAAATATTGTCGTTTAGCCGAAAACAATTGTGCAATAGAGCACAATATCGAAAAATATTGGCATAGGAAATATATTAGGAATATTGAGTATATTCTGAAATAAAGCATATTTCGATATGGGATTTCCGCGAAATGTTCTCTTACCGTAGAGCTTCTCTTCTTTAATTGTACTTAGATAAGTGAAGTTACGGTAAAAATTACAAAGAGAGACAACAGAGCACGAATTAACCGTATTTGAGCTAATCTCTAATCTGATCTTCTTTTGTCGCGTGAGTGACCGAAAACAGCATAAGTTGTCAAAACTTTGCATTTATTGATAAGAGTGGACGCAAATTTGTAGTTTACGTGAGATTGGTTCAACAGTCAGTGAAATAAAATAAAATAACATTTTTTCCAATAGTGGTTTTTATTCATTGCGAAAGTTTGTCGTGTGGACCGTAAGTGCAATCCCTTCAAAAAAAAAAATTATTTTGCCTAGTTATTGTTAGCTTCGTTCAATTAAAATTTAGATGGACCAACAAAATATTAGTAAATATATATATATGTTAAGAAAAACCGAATTTAAAATAAATTAATTTCTTTTCTTCTGTAACATCGAGTATTTTTAGTCGTTTGCAGCTCATGGATATCGCTTTTTATTTTTTCTTCTTCTTCTTAGCTTAAATATTAATGAAATGACTATTATTATATATATAATTGCACACAAAACTGCATTGGAAAAAATGTCGCGTGAGTGACGTCGCGTGAGTGACCCAGAAGAATCCTTAGCAAAAAAGGACAGACCAAATTTTGAAAAATCATAAGTCTACTAATAAAGCTTCATATTTCTTATTTATGTCAAAAATATTTCAAGTTCAAAATTTGCACACAATTCGCAGAGTTTGCCGATTATTAGCATTGATGTCTAAAGCCATGTCTATTTGAAGTCGCGTGAGTGACCGCTCTTTTGTGGCTTTTATCTCAAAAGATAAAAGCCGGAGGCTCTCAATTCTTTTAACCATGGATAGTACTCTCAAAATACTACAAAAAAATTATTAGTGGTGAAGTGTAAAAGATTTAATTTTGTTTGATTTATTTAACATTTAAAGTTTTATTTTGCTTCCGAAAGTCGTGTGAGTGACCGCGGAAATGCCCAT
Organism: Drosophila lowei; assembly: GCA_008121275.1. Lineage (NCBI taxonomy): Eukaryota > Metazoa > Arthropoda > Insecta > Diptera > Drosophilidae > Drosophila > Drosophila lowei. Next base: position 24,179,820 of record CM017779.1, read on the forward strand.
ATCCATATTTTTTTTTTTTTTTTTTTTTTTATTCATTTATTTTTTTTTATTTGTTTTTTTTTTTTTTGTATATATTTTTATTATTATTATTATTTTTTATTTATTATTTATTTTTATTTATTTATTATTATTTTTTTTATTTATTTATTTTTTTTTTTTTTTTTGAATACTTTTTTAGACGCGGCTGCAGACACACTATAAAAAAAAGTTCTTTATAAATGAAAGTTCTTTATGTGATCCTGATCTGATCTTCATCGTTTGTAGCAAATATTAATGGTAATATTTATTAATTTTGGGGATATCCTTAGATTCAACAGTGGGTGGGTAATTGCTACCCGAAACCAAATGCTGAATGGTCCCAACCCCCAAAAAACTTTCGTTTTAAACAGTTCTTTCAACAGCTTCCCTCCTTATGAAGAGTCGAATAAACGAATAATTTTCAAATTAGTTTTAAAATGCACCTTGGCATGATATTTACATATTTTCCTTTCAATATTATAGCATACTTTTCTGATACCCAAAAATATGTCTGTGGATTATTAAAAGAAAAGAACTGCCTCAGTTTCCATTCATAAATTTGCATATGTCACATGTATGCCACTTCCTACCAAAAACCTCCTTCAACCTCCAACAAGTTCCTCCGACACCAATTAAGATGCTGTTCGGTAAGGGAATACTCCCCTTTGACAGATCAGAAATGCAAATACCCTTTTCACTGGTTCTCCGTGGAAGAAGAACTCAAAATAAATACAAACTCATCAACGGCAGACGGGCATAATCATCAGGGGAGCCCGAGAGGGAGAGTCTGTGTCAACATCTTATCAAATGCTCCCAGACGGCATTTGCATGGATGGGATGGAAGGGGATGGGATAAGAAACAACAGAAGAGGGAAAAGGATAAGGTGTAAGAAAAAGCAGAGACAGGGGGGAGAGCCCTGCCTTATTAATTTTCATGGCACACACTCCCAGGCGGCAAAAAAAGACCCCGCTTTATGTAAATTTTCGGTTAAGCATCAGAAAGTCAAAAAAGCTAAGAAAAACAAAAATATTAATGATTTACCCATGTATAATCCATACAAATGGCAGAGGAAGTGGGCGGCAGTGGGGGTGGCATAGGAAGTGTGCGAAGGATATGTCGTCCTTGAGCTTAACGTCAATTCGGTTCAGCTTTGCGCTGCTCAGACTTTTCCCCCCAGACGTGTCATTGTCTGATGATGTCTTGGTTTTTGTTTTTCGTGGGTGTCTCTTGGTGGGGAAGGGGAACGTGGCATATGCAAAAGGGTTAAGCGATTAATTTCAATATACAATATAGATATGTTTGATATACAACATGTGTTTCACATGTGTATATGTATCTGTGCATATCTGTGGTTGTGTGCTCATGGATTGGATATTCGGGTACATTCGGTATCTATGCTAATATGAATCTATGTGGCCTGCCTTATTGAGAGTCATGCCACGCGTGTGCTTGAATTGGTCTTATCTAGGAAATCGAAAGTTGGCTTTTGGAATGACTAGTAAAATGGGGGTTTTTTTTTTTGGCATCTTTACGTTTTGTGCCAAATAATGGTTCAACATTGAGATTTAAATGCCGATAACCTTGTACCTTATTAGCTTAAGATACATACATATTTATGTGCATTTAAAGTGAGCAAAAGGTGTACATCATATTGAAACTGGTATATGGTTTTCTTTATAATTTATAATTAATTAAATATATAAAGGCAGTGCCAAAGCTTCAGTGTTTTTCTTTGAAAAAGGAGTTTGCCAGTTTGTAAGGTCTTTTGCGGCTAGCAATCGTTTCAAAGGCCCTTAATGGCTAAGGTTACCAATTGATGGAATGACCAGAGACCATAGATGTAAATGTATTTGTATGTAAGCTCGAATACCACAACACACTTTCGGAAAATATGGAAGTTAAGGTAGCGTCAGGTTGTTCTGGTTAAAATATCTCAAAATGCTGAAGAATATCCTATTTTACGCAGATATTTAAATAAGAATTTGGCTTAAAGCTAAGTAGATTAAAATTAGCCACTACAAATGGCCGTGAAACCTATTAAAAGGGACACGCAAGGCTCTTAAAGTCTGTATAAAGAAACTACCTGCAATTAAAATTTGAATGTACTCATAAAAAAACCCACCCATACCAGTCCTGTGTGTTTCTTTCCTGCCGTTGTATTTATTATGGGCCTTAAATCACGTAGACAGGAGTAGATTAGCCCTTAAAACACTCATTTATGTTCTTGTACAGCAATCATAGGGAAAAGAAAACACAAAAGCATTGCCCTAAAGTAGGCAACATTAATCGAAAAGGAATTGGCTAGAAGAACACTCTTATTTATTATTCTTATTCGCCAATGGAATGTCAAAAATTCCTGCCAAATGCTGGATAATTTGACCTTTAAACATCAAGCTTTTATTTCATATCGCATCTTATTATATTATGTCCGAAAACGGACACCAGACTGAGTCCAAATTAAAACCAAATTTCCATTCATCTGAGAGAAAAAACCTCCTAACTCTGAGGTAGATAATATTTATACACCTGAAGCTCTATTTAAGTTATTAAATAAATTGACATTTCTTCTTCTCGCAACCCAAATACATCTAGAGGAATCTAGATAAGGATGTTTGCTTGAAACCCCCTTCAAAAACCAACCGTAAACAAAGTACTGTTGCTCGTCATAGTTTTCGAAACACGCAGGGGCTCGGAAACTGAGTCATGTCTGGCTGGTAGCGCCTTTGGGTAACCTCATACCAGGTCATTCCACTTGTCAGAGGCCCATCATCAACTAGAAACCTACTTCTAACGGTATTTGCATTTTGAAAAGCCCAACAGAAGACCCGAGCATGCGCCGCAGAACAGAGAGAGAGACCTCTCTCTCGCTACTACCCTTAAAGCACACTCAGAAAGCGAGAGAGCCAACGACTAGGAAGCCAAAGGGTAACAAAATACGGAAATGCGCGACCAAAAGAAGAAGAAATGTTACTTCATACGAGGCGAAACGTTAAAAAACACACACAGAAAGAATGGAAGGAGAAGAAGGAGAGGAAAACCACCCGCCAAAGCGAAGCAGAGCCACAAAACAGAGAACTGCAAAAAGCCAGAGAGAGAACGCGCTTCAGTCTGTCAGTCTATCAGTCTGTCAAATGAAACGAACGAAAGGCGCGGCATTTGTGTTGTTGCCACCAAAAAAATGGCAATTGTTAATAAATAAATCATAATAAAAAATATATTTTTGTACAACTGAAACACCCCAAGTGCATTTAATACCAACAACTAAATACCAGCAACAAAAAACGTGTAAAAAGTAATAAAGGGAAATACAAGCAATAATACCAGTAAAAATCATAAATCATAGGAAAAACGTGTTCAACGAGTATTCTATTATGTGTATTAACTTTCAAAAGTAAGCAACAAAATAATCAATGTCAAACGTACTGTCTTTGTTTGTGTTTGTGTTTGTTCGGTTTTGTGTTTGTGTTTCTTGCGACGTTTGTTTGTTAAAAATCGAAGGCAGACAAACAAATGCGTAAGGAAATGGCAGCAGAGACAGGAGAGGGGGCTCGTGCCCACCGAAAAAGTGTAGAGTGCAGCAATGGCAGTAGAAAAAGCAAAAAGCAAAAGCAGCAGCAGCTGATGGACAGTTTGTTATGAAGCCCTATCAAAAAGAGAGTTGGAGAGCGGGCTGCTTGACAGAGTGGGGGAGAGAAATATGGCAAACCAAATGCCACCCTTTGCACATCAGCGGAGGGAGAGAGAGAGCCAGAGCACTTGTGTTGAGAGCAGAACAGAGAGCACCAAGGCCGGCATTTTAATACAAAGCCAAAACATAGAGACACAGAGAGAGAGAGAGAGAGAGAGCGAGGCAGAGAGCAAGCAGCTGAACAGTACACCCAAGAAAAAATGTTCATAGTCCGTTGGTTAGGCGGATATGTCTTGAAATGTGTACTTAAAAATGTGTTTTATTTGTTAAAGATTTAAATCATTCAAAATAATTATCAAACTGAAAGACAACTGAAAATATTCACGACTTTGCGAGTCTCAGCAAATATTTTATGAAATGTATTGCCATTTTGTCAGCTGTTTGTATACCCTTTCAGAGTATATTATTCTTATAATTAATTGGAATGCGAATTTCAATGGTAAATTAATCAGAAATGTACCACATGCTTAGGAGATCAGGTATAAAAATCGGCTGAATATATATGTGGAAAACATAAATAAATATTAACAAAATTTTGATAAAAATCAGCAGACTATTTTATATAGTTTACGAATGAAAATAAATAATTTGTGAGAATAATTTCATAAAATATTCTTGAATATATTCCTATATATACCCATCCATCTATATCAAAGTATTCACCCTGCGAATAATTAAATAAAATATGAACCAATTAAATCATTCAATAATTTAATTGTCTTTAACTCTAAAAATATTCCCTCATTAAATGACACAATCAAGAATCATTCTTTTATTCTAGACTTGCAGTTTCCTTTCGCAGTTTAATCCTTTAAGCCTTAAAAATCTCTTTGAAATTCAGAAAATCCGAAATTACACACTACTCGTGAGAAATTTGCATAGCTCTCGTTATTAACATCGTAATATGCTTTTATCTCTTCCTAAGCAAGTCTCTAAGTCTTGCAATAAATTTCCGCAAACACACACACACATGCACAAAATCATAAGGCTTAGTGCTGCTTATCAGCTCCTTTCGAAACGCCTGTCATTAACGACACACCCACACAGTCACCAGGATCCCCACTGTTTTCCCACTGTCTGCCCCACTGTCTTGCCTCTTTCCGCCCCCATCTACTCATAATAAATTGCAACAAATTTTGGCGGTTTCCAAGTAGACACTCCACTGCTGCAGCCACAAACCAAGTGATTAATGCAATTATGCCTTAATTTGCGGCAGAAGCATGCCTTCTAACAATATTTTCAGCATTTCCGTAAGGTGCGGCGAGAGTCAGAACTAGAGATGGTAGTAAATTTTGGTTTTCTTAGTGCCACAGAATGTACTGCAATTACCATCCCATTTGGTACAGAAACAGAGACAATAATTAAGCAGGAAACCGAAGATTTTATGAAGATCTGTTCTATAAAACCCCATATGAAACGTCCTACACAGCCGATAAACTTAACAAAATTTATACTTTAAAAAAATACCCTATAAATACTTTGAAAAATAAGGTTTTAGGTCTGAGTATTCAGAAAATTGTCTATTCGGCTCCAGTTCAAGTGGGTTCTAAAATTCCGACCGACCGACCGACCGCGCCCATCTCTAGTGGAATGGAGGACAGGATACTCTTGCGCCGGAATTTGACAAAATACATTTACACTTTGATTTCCGTGAAAGAGATAGCTGTACAAAATGGAAGTGAGAAAAGAGGGAGGCTGCACTCACACACCGACACTCCCACAAACAGATGGAACGAAGGAAACGAGATGACAGTTAAATGTGCAATGCAGTTGAAGTTCCCCTCATTCAACGCAGGAGGTGAGGCTCTGTCATACACGTGCACACGTTCCATCCGTCCTTCCGTCCGTACGTCCGTCCTTCCTGCATGTGCATGCTTGTGCGTGTTTGTGTGTGGCAAATGGTGTGCAATCAAATGGATGTTGGCATGGCACCCATAAAAACCAGGAAAATGGCGAAAGAGGAGCAGCAGAAGCAGCACCTTAAGTGGAAGGTAAAGTGGAGGCGGCAGCTTGAGGAAGCTGCAACTCATGCAACATTTAACCAACTTTTAATTATCGTACTTGAGCCACAAGTCAATTCAAGGCAACGATGGAACCGCCAGTGATGTATGGCTTTAGCTAGAACTAGTTCGGTGAACTCTTTAACGATCTGCTTTATGGTTAACCGTAAGGGGAGTGATCCATCAAGATAAGTGCAGCACTCACAAAGTTCTTTGTGGTCCTGGTGTATCGATGGAACATCCTCTCCTCAATAAATGATACTTTTAAATAATTAAGAACTACTTCGGTACAGTCATTCTCCCAAATTGCCCATTGAACTAGTTCCCCCAGATAACTTTGAGGGCACAACTGCTGTCAGCATCTTCCCAAGTGGCAAAAGAGCAATCATGCAATCGTACGAGTGTGTCTGGCAACTTATATATATATATTTATGTAGATGCATCCGCGTACATTCGAGCTAACTGTCTGGGAGCATGGCACATACACAGACCGACCATTTTCCCCGACTAAGTTTGCCAGTTTGTGCAGTTGGCTTTTCTTAACTTTTTCCCCGATGCTAAATGCTCTAATTACGCCTAATGGAATACCCAGACGAGCGAACACATACTCGTACAATTGAATATTCGTTTTATTTGTTACGAGTGCAGATGGATGTACTGTCTGTGAGTGTATTCTTCACTCTGCTGCCTTTTTACGAGGGCACTCAGTGCTCGTAGAGTGCAAGGGTATGCTGTATTTGTGATCAACATCAGGGTCCATAAATTGGTATTGAACATATAAATATTGAAGGAAGAACGAGAAAAAAAAGGAGACTCCCACTTTTTCTCCTCCAGGAGGCACTTATACTCGTAGTAGTCTAGTCAGGAATGTCCTCCACTGAGTACAGGGCAACCCATTGGCCAGTCAATCTACTATAGAGCCATCTCTTATCATCCACTCCACTCCCCTCCCCTCTGTATCTCCTTCTTTCCCTCTCTATGTGTGGTGCATATTCATGACTTTGTTGCCTGCCTGTTCGTTGGGTTTTTAAGCCAATTTCAGTGGACTGCCCCGGACTGGACAGAGGAGCATTCGCTTTTTTATCATTCTTCATTCTATCCCATATCCCATATCCTTTTTTTCTGTTTTTAGGATTGCCCTACATACGGTATTTATAAATAAAGCAGAGATTTTTTACCACCATTGCATATGTGAGCGGGTTGGAAGGGTGGATGGGGCTGTAGGGGGTACCCGCGGGGGCAAAAGTTGCACTCTTTTTGGGTTTTTGGCAAATCTGCATAATTGAAATTTGTTCTAACTATTTAAATAAATATTTCATTGGATGCAATTAAACATTTTCCAAAGCAGAGACAATTCATTAAAAGTGATATACGAGTGTGTGTGCCACGCCATGTCGCCATAAAAAAGTTATAAATAAGCTAATGGCAATGGCAAAGCGGCTATAATTAATTTTCTGCTAAAAAGTAAATGAATCAAAAAGTAAACATTAATTTCGAAAAAGTGTACACATGTTGCACATCACACAAAAAAAGGGAAACACCAGAAAGCAAACAAGTTCAAACGGGAAAAAAATGAAAGAAAATATTTAATTAAAAGATACCAATTTAAATAGAAATTTCAAAGAAAATTACGTGCTAAAAATAACAAATAAAATTGTAAATGTCATCCACAAATAATTTCATTGAAATGTACGACAGTCGAACATTTATTTGTGGAATATTGCTATCTCATGACTGACCTAATGAGTGACAGTACCTTTGTAAATATGATTAATTAATACCATTATTTATTATTATCAATCATTATCGAATATCATTAAAAATCAAACTTAAATAATCGCGCGTACATTTCGAAATCACAATTTCACGTTTAAAATATTTATTTGAAAAGTACTCAAATTTTTGGGACAGATATTAGGAGACAAATTTACTACTCTTCGGTCAAAGAAATATGAATATAAAGTACAGATCGATTCAGTGGTAGGAACTTTCTATTAAAGTTGTAAAATGTTATATTTTTGCATATTTTCAAAAATAAATTGGTGTTTTTTACAAGCCCTTGTTTTTTTGACACTATACGACACAGCGATGTCTCATGTATGTACAAGTGACGAAATGTTACCAAAAACTCGAATTGCAACTCCCAAAAAAACGCATTCCATACGCAACTTATACATTCTAAGTCGAAACGCAGCCAACAGCAACTAGTCCATTATCGCACAGCAAGAGAGCGTCCAAAGCAAGCAAGCTCCGCAAACTCTTATACGCGCACACTCTTATACTGCTACAGTCGCCTCGCTAGTTGCCAGTCGGCAGCGGCAGAAGTAGAAGCGCCAGCAGCATAAAATATACCGTCCACGGCGCTTTTGGGCCATTTCTCTGTGCGACGCCGTCTGCCTCGTGTCTCGTGTCTCGTCTCGAAGCGTGTTCCGTGTGGTGTACCGCGTCTCGTCTCGTTTCTCGTGTCTCGTGTGCGCCCCAAAAAATAAGCCATTATTTTTTTGGTGGCAAAAGCGCGGCTGCCACGGACAGCAGCGGAATAGGCTAGCAACAGTCACAATAATCGACAAAACGGTAATACAATAAGGCAATAATAGGAGCGAGCGACTGGCGCAACGGCACACGATAAACTCGAAAGATAATGGAACTGAATGGCTGCAAATGCCATGGCAAAGAAAACGTTCATTTGCCGGTCAATTGTAGGCCCCTGATTGTGATTGTGGTTTATCATGTGCAACGACGGGCCAGAGAGCTTGCCCCACAAACAAAATAGAAAGAACACTCGGAAATGAAAGTGAAAGAACAAACAGAAATTATAGAAAATTATACTAAAAAACTAAATTAATTAGAGACAAAAAATGCCACCTGTTGGGGAAACCCACAGAAATAAAATAAAATCTTATCTTATCGTCCGGTAATCAGTGCGTATGCGTAATGTTTCCTATTTGTCTCAGTCTCCCACACAGAAATCACATCAACAGCTGTGCCTTACTTTCCCTTTTCCCAGACATCAGCCCAAAAATAAACCCAAATTTAGAAATTGATTTGTGAGAATTTAATTAACGTCTATTAAGTGCTCGTGATGTAACTCCTGGCAAACGCTTCAGCAGATAGCTTTTGCCAGTAGCTGTGGCGCCTTATCAGAGTGCAAACCTTCTGATAAAGGCCATTTATGGATTAGATATATTCTGCAAATAAACAATGAAGTACGTGTCAATAAGAACGAGTTATGAATGACTGTCGAGGGGTCGGTATATTGGTAAATTTGTGGTACAATCTAGATATTTGCTAGATATTTTATGAAAGGAGTAACTAGTAGAATTGAGCCCCTTTCCTTTCTGTTTTATTGATTTATTCCAACTTGTTTGGGTGCGGCAAACAAGGTTAAGTTTATACTTGTTTTTAGATTGCCAATCGCAAAGTTCCGGCCTATTCTTTTGCCATTGCATTGCTAGCTGCCATTATAATTGTTGCCATTAAATAAACCACAATTAAGTTGATCCTTCCCCCCCATGATAACAATATCAGGCAGCTATCATCTGCCCTTGCAAAAAAACATAAAAAAACACACAAATTTCCCTTTAAAATAATATTTAAATATCCACACAGCATTCGATAGGAAATCCCCTGTGCAATTAATTGGTGAAAAAAGAGTATTAAAAACAGCAGAAACCAGATAATCATTTTGCATTCATGCCGAGCTCTAATTAAAAACAATTATATTAAATTAAATCGAGTTAAACAATTAAACGGCAAATGGGAAAGTGAAGGTGAAAATTATTACAGAAAACCGAACGAAAACCGAAATTGAAATTGAAACAGATCTGCCAATTAATCATTTTGTTTATACGCATTTCAATGATTCTCAATGCTCTGTTTTTCCGCCCCATCAGTGAAAACCGCATAATTAATTGCCAAAACAACACCAGCACCGAAACCAAAAGAAAAGTAACTAAATAAATACCGAAGTGAACGTGATACGTCCTCAACCCACACAACAGATAGATATATAAGTTAAGTTAAGTAGAATCGACGTTTATTGTAGTATTTATTATTTATTATTTACTCGTCGAAGCGAGATTAATTGTTCCTCGTTGAGGTCTAAGAGAATCTAAATTTACATAAAAATGAAAGTCTTAATATTAAGTCCCCGGCCGCCGGCTGCGCAGTCGCCGGTGCATTAATCTGCTGACATGGCACACGCGCCGGTGTTATGTTGAGCAGCGGCAGTTTCCCACGTTCCACGGCCCCATGGTTGTTGTTGGGCTGTCTGGGCAAGTGTCTCCGTCAACGCTGCAACTCTCGTGTTCTATTACGCGACGAGGCATGTGCTGTATTTGGTTCATATGAAGGTGTTTAAGCTCATTGACCCGCTGTAGGGTCGAGAACCAAATGCAGAGGGAGGGGTATCCGGCTGGATCGGATAACTACTCCCCCCCTTGAGCAGTCGCCGTCCCCGGCGCACTTAGTCTTGCCATTAATCCATTGATTTGCCGGGCGTCGCGCTTCTTCGTCAAATATAGTCTGAGCGTGGCCATGCCACATACTAGGCCACAAATACCTAGTCATGGACAGAATGCAAAGATTGGTCTGGAAAGTGAGGACACCTCTTCCTTTATCTCCTTGATGAATTTGAGGTTCTCCTCGCTCAACTGGTGGAGGAATGGCAGGCTCAGCACCCTTTTACGCTCGGTAACATTTAGCAGAGGTAAAGATGCAACTCCTGGGTATCGGCTCTGAACGTTTTGCGATCCTGATACCGCGATTAGATGCGTCCCTGAAATGTTGAGCGCCGCGCTGCCGTCGAAACTTACTGCTGCTGGGTGATCGTTGATGATAACGATCCCGTCGTCGACGAGTGTGATGGGGCTAAGGTGGCTGGGTTGAGACTGGCAGTGGGCCACGCCACCGAAATATAATCCTTGGGCACAGGAGTCCTTTGTCGACGTTTCGCAGAATGTTGTCGTGGTCGTCTGTTTGCAGTCCGACACTGTTACTATCTGGTCGTTGCAGTCGGCGACGATGTTATCGTCAAGTCGAAGGACGGTGCGGTTGTGGGCGACCGGGAAGATAGTTATCTTTTTGCAAATGTACTTAATCTTAGGGAATTGAATGACAAAGTGTATTATGCTATTTGATTGAACAACTTTGATTTTAGATACTTCTAAAGTGTTAGTTACGATAACATTGGTGAGCTGATTAGAGAAAATAGAATTCAAGTCGTCATGGTCTAATATGACCGGATTGATTACGTTAACTTTGCGAGGGAAATGGTGAGCATGAGATTACTTAGTTCGATGCCGACATTCTCTAGCAATTTATTGACTGTGTCTGTTAAGCGGTTGATTTGCTCCTGAGATTTAGAATTTATGCTTATCTGCCTGTTATTTGATTCGATAAGTTGGGCCTCGTTTATTCGTATCTTTAGTCGGCTGAGTGGAACGCTCACGTATGGGCATAGGGGCATTACCTAAGATTGTCTTTGTGCACAACCCTCCCCCTAATTAGGACCGTTGTCCCCAAGTCCGCTTCTACCGTTTCTTCCACGTACAACGGGGTTAGTTTATTTCGAGGCGTCTGTTGGTTTTCATTAATACCTTATCACCTACTCTAAAAACTCTGTTCTGACGCGATCGGTTGACTCGATTGTTCTGCACAATCTGAGCTTTCCGTACCCTGTTCTGTACCTCGCTGTGAAAGTCTGCTGCAGCGGCGTTTAAAATATCGATCGGCTTCTTGTTGGTTACCGAGTGTACCGACCTGTTGTACTCCACTGTTGCCTGGAGGAAAAGGTCGACTGTGTCGACGATTCCCTTCGCTATCTTGAGGCATCTCGCGATTTCCAACAGAGTACTATGGAATCTTTCAACTTGGCCGTTTGAAGTGCTGTGGAGGGAGGAGCATTCACAATGTGGGCTCCGAAATTGTCTCGCAGAAGTGACCTGATGGTTTCTGAACTCAGCGATGGTTCATTGTCGCAATATATTTGTCTAGTGTTGGGGAAAATGTTCATAAGTTGCAAGAGTGGAGCCTTTATATCCGCAATCGTGCGGGAAGCTATCGGTTGTACGATGGCAAATTTCGAGAATTTGTCCACGCATGTTAGGAAGTACTTCTATCTGTTGAAAAAAATGTCGACGTGAAGCATTTCTCCAGTGAACGAAGGGACTGGCGTTGGTCCCAGCTCCTGTTTTTGGATGCCTATCGTACTTTGCTCTAGAACAAATCCTGCAATTCATGACTACCTCGCTTGCGAGTTTAGTCATTTTGGGAAATAGTAATCGGCCAAGACCTGTTTTACGTTTTCCTGAGCAGCTCTATGTGCTCGATTGTGTTCGATTGTGACAATCTCCTTTCTTTCATTTTCATTGAAATGTCTGTGACCAGATTCTTGCAATGCCAGAACTTGGTCGACGGAAAGGCGCGTACTAGCTCATGCTGAATGCAGGCTAGAGTCGGAAAATCACAGTGGATTGCGTTTATAACCGTAGGGTTTACTGAGGTCTTCACGACCCCAGTGAGCGCATTTTTGTCCGTAAAATTTATTATGTGTCGCGTTTTTCCCCGAAAAGAATAAACATCTGCTTTAGAGGAAAAACGCGCCGCTTCTAGGACGATTTGATTCCTAAAAAACAATTGACAGGTTTGTCTGTCGTTTCTATCGTGTAAAGTCAAAGACGCTTCGCTGTGTATTGTCGCTGCGTCAGATTGTGGCGCGCTGTCTTCCAATGCATTGATGTTTTGTCGAGACAATGCATCTGCGACATGGTTTTCTTTGCCTGGCTTATAGAAAAGCTTGGCACCGAGCTCGTCAATGCGTGCCTTCCAGCGTTTTATTTTAGAGTTAGGTTTCCTTCGGAAACCGCAAACGTGAGTGGCTGGTGGTCAGTGAACACATTAATGTCCCTGACTCCGTAAATGTAGTGACGAAGCTTCCCCAAGGCCCACACAATTGCTAAAAGCTCGCGTTCATTGGTAGCGTAGTGACGCTCACCGTTCTTTAGTGTCCTTGAAATCATAGTTATTGGGCGGCCGCCTTGTGAAAGGACCGCCCCGATGCCATAGGCAGAAGCGTCGGTCGTTAGGTCGAACGGTTTTTGTAATCTGGGTACATCAATATTACGTTTTCTGATGCCAGAATGTTCCTTAATTTCTGAAAGGCGTGTCGTTGGACCTCGCTCAAAATGATAGTGGTTTTTTTTGATTTGTATTTGCTGATGGACCCATTTTCCCCTTTTAAAATATCAGAAAGCGGTCGGGCAATTGACGCGAAATCTTTCACGAAGCATCTGTAGTAACTTGCCAGGCCCAAGAATGACCTTAGGCCGAACAACGTTGTTGGCTCGACGTACTCCTGGATGGCCTTCACCTTCTCAGGGTCCGTCCTCGTGCCTTCGTTAGTCACAATAAAGCCGAGGTATTCCACGCTCGTCTTAAAAATTGACTTCTCTCGAGCGACTCTCATGTTGGCGTCATAGAGGCTTTTCAGCACCCAGTCGACGTGTTTAACATGGTCGTCTTGAGACTTGGAGAAAATAATTACGTCATCGACATAGACGTAGCATGTTTTGCCGATTTGTTCGCGCAAAACATCATCGATTGCTCTCTGGAAAATGCTACCTGCATTTCGTAGACCAAAGGGCAGTCGGCAAAACTCGTACTTCCCTCCATTTACGGAAAAGGAAGTCTTTTCTCGGTCGCGCTCCGCCAAGGTTATTTGGTGGTATCCAGACTTCAAGTCCAGTGTTGTGAAGTATCTGGCAGTACCCAAGTTTGCTAAGATCATTGAGATGTTTGGCATCGGGTATTTGTCGGCCACTGTTTTTGATTGAGCTTCCGAAAGTCCATTACGAGACGTTTCTTCTTATTGCCCGCTTCATCAGTGCCTTTTTGTCGACCACCCATATAGGATTATTATATGGCGATCTGATTTGCGAATGATTTTGTCTTTCAAAAGGCTCTTGACCTCTGATTCGACAAAATCAGCTACACCCATAGGGTACGGGTACAGCTTGGAGTAAATTGGTTCGTCGTCCACAGTGCGGATAGTGGCCACGACCGAAGTATTATAAGGCAGAGCCCCGTTAGGTCGGCAAATGCCTTACTCCTCTTATTTAACATTTTTATAAAGTCCGCCCTTATGGCTGGGGAGCATCGACGTCAATAACGTTTGTGTGGTTGACGTCTATGCACTTGTGGAATTTGATTACCCCAGTCGTGTTACCGAATCTGAGTGTACCGCTCTTTAAGCACAATGTCGCCCCTACCTGCGATAGCAGGTCAAGGCCAATGATGCCGTCAAATGATGATAATGATTCTAACAAAAAATGGGGAGGTCTTGCCGAATATTGACAGAAGGCATTTCTTCGAAATTTCATTTGTCCCGTTGATTGAGTAGACGGGAAAGGGTGTCTCGACAGGATGACGCCGCGAAGCCATTTACATGGCTTGATGTAATTCTTTGACGCACCCGTGTCTATGAGAAGCTTCATATTAATCCCTGCTATTTTCCGCCAAACGAATGGCAGCAGGGATCTTCCCCTAAAAAATTCACTGAGTCACTCTCGTACTCTAATTCGCCCTCCGCTTCTATCTCAGCGACAGCTTCGGCCGCAGCCCCATTGTAGGCCGTGTCGGTCTGGTTGTCCCCGGCTGTAGTGTGCTCTATCCTCTGCTGCCCATTTCTCGAGGTGCGCTCTGACGCGTTTGTTTTCCTCGTAAAATTTTGATTGCGTCCACCCGACCCGAAAGGTTTTTGGTAAGCAGTGGGCAGTCTGAGTTTGGAAGAAGAAGGATCTACATCCATGGGCTCCGGGCCCTGGGCCCGAGTCCTGCCGCTATTGGATCGTTGGTTGATCTTCCCTGCTGGGCGATCGACGCGTCTTGCCTTTTGTCGTAATGAGGACTTTTATAGGAGTCCACAGCTCTAGTTTGCCTAAAATTGCCCTGGAGTTGCGCTTGAGTTTGGCGCTGGCCCGTTTTTTGGGCCTTTTCCTCCATGGCCCTGGCGTAATTTGCAGCCAAAATGCTGCGATCCTCGCTGGATTCCGCCGCTTCGGCAAGGGCCAGAGCGGTCTGCAGATCTTTCGGTCTTGCCGGAAATACTGCTGTTTTCAATGTTCTTCTTAAGCCTGAAACGAATACGTCTAAAGCGTCGTCCCTAGCTTTCTCGTTTAGAATGCCCGCTGCGACCGCATTATGGACCATTATGTTTTTGTTGGTAATGAGAGAGAGCTGCTTCTCAATCTCGTCATAGTATTCCGCCAAGGACAGGTTTCCCTGCCGCATGGTGGCCAGTTTTGTTGTATCACGCTTACTGGAGTTTTGTCGGAATACGAACTATCCAATCTATTCAAAATTGCCTTGAAATTCAGGACTGTATTGAAAGATGACAGGACGTTATTTGCGGCACCTTTTATTTTATTCCTGATGATGCCTGTCGCCATGTAATGTCTAGCGCTGCCCTCATAGGGCTCGAAAGTTTTATAGGCCGCCAGCGCTGCCTGGCGCCAAGCCACATAATTTTCCTGTTTGCCGTCGAACTCGGGGACGGACTTAACCATGTCCAATGGCTGATCACACTGGACATCGGGATTTATTGCTATCTCCTTATACGCCTCAACTTTCGGGGCAGGCGTACCTGTGCTCAACTGAGCAATCTCGGCTTGTAATTGCTGTAACCTGGTCTCGAACCGCGAGGCCTGATTTTGCAGTGCGGCCTCTATAGCTGCTGCGAACGTTGCCGGATCCATGATGTCCGGGGAAAGTTCGTGGCTTTCAGTCAAACGGAGGCCACTAAGACACAAACGTAAACTATCGTCGCTATCGGATTGTTCTTGCTTGCTATCCCCTGGGTCTTGCAGGTCCCCACACAGTGAAACTAAGCTATCGGACCGCTTAAAGGACTTGAGGTCACTATTGAACTGTTAGGGCTATCGCCCATTAGCCACTTCTTATTTTATTTTTTTTTTTTTTTTTTTTTTTTAATGAATTTGATTTTGATTTTAAATATCTCAGCTGCACCACTCAGTATTATTTTATTTTTATTGGGTCGCGATTACCAAAATGCTTGAATAAAATTTTATAAAAAAGAGCTCACTTACATGGTTTTCTGCGGTTTATACCGTGTTTTATTTGACTTAATTATTAGTTTCCTTTGAGTAATTATTAATTCCTTTGTGGGTGGCGATGAGAGAAGCGAGGATCACCCTTCAGCTTGTTGGTTTTAATTTTTGAGGCGAGGGATTGCCCTTCAGCCTGCTTTTCCTTTCGTAGCCGTTGATGCCGGGAGCGAGGGATTGCCCTTCAGCTTCTTCCGGGTGTGGTTTTTTTTCACCTTCAGCGAGGGATTGCCCTTCAGCTTGTTGTTTTGTTTTTTGAGGCGAGGGATTGCCCTTCAGCCTATTTTTCCTTTGTAGATGTTGATGCCGGGAGCGAGGGATTGCCCTTCAGCCCTTTAAATGTAGGTTTAATTATTTATTTCACCTCACTTGTTGTTTACTACACTTGCGGCGTTAGCTCGCTAATTTAGTAGTAGAAACTCGAGTTGGGTAAGCACTCTTTATGTTTCTTTTATTTTTGTTAAGCCCGAAGCGTTAGCTTACGAATTTTTTTTAAATAATTACTCGCGTTGGATAAAATTCCGTTGGGCGCCAGTTAAGTTAAGTAGAATCGACGTTTATTGTAGTATTTATTATTTATTATTTACTCGTCGAAGCGAGATTAATTGTTCCTCGTTGGAGGTCTAAGAGAATCTAAATTTACATAAAAATGAAAGTCTTAATATTAAGTCCCCGGCCGCCGGCTGCGCAGTCGCCGGTGCATTAATCTGCTGACATG
This sequence comes from Drosophila lowei, assembly GCA_008121275.1. Taxonomy (NCBI): domain Eukaryota; kingdom Metazoa; phylum Arthropoda; class Insecta; order Diptera; family Drosophilidae; genus Drosophila; species Drosophila lowei. Next base: position 24,196,366 of record CM017779.1, read on the forward strand.
GCACACGCGCCGGTGTTATGTTGAGCAGCGGCAGTTTCCCACGTTCCACGGCCCCATGGTTGTTGTTGGGCTGTCTGGGCAAGTGTCTCCGTCAACGCTGCAACTCTCGTGTTCTATTACGCGACGAGGCATGTGCTGTATTTGGTTCATATGAAGGTGTTTAAGCTCATTGACCCGCTGTAGGGTCGAGAACCAAATGCAGAGGGAGGGGTATCCGGCTGGATCGGATAACTTATACTCAACCATATATTATCCAAAGAGAAGCGAAGCTGTCCACAATGCGTCGCAATATCAAACTGATTGTCTTCGTGAGCATCATTTGGATGTTCGTGATGGTCTACTACTTCCAGTCCAGCACAGAGAAGGTAAGTGCTTAAAGCTAGAGGGCAACGCCAAGTAAGGGTCTATTCAGATCCCGAAAATGTTGACCACCCCGCGGGCAATGACTCAAAATTGTTTGGATATCATTTAAATGGAAATTGACTTCTGTTAGAAATGGATGAGAAAGATCTCCTTCCTAAAATGTTGGCCTAGAGAGCAATAATATAAATCAAAGAAAATACTGGTATGCTGAATGAATGATGAATCACACATGTGTAAATGCTATATTTCACAGTCTCCGACATATAGTACAGATTCTACACAGGTTTCTTAAGAATAAACCCTCACTTTTTACGAGTATTTGGTATAAAAACCCCCTGCACTTCTTCAAAGTGTGTGCTCTACTTTCGTTTTCTATTTGTGCCACCTACTTGTTTATATTTTTGTGCTGCACACTTAAGGAGGTGCCAGATCCTACCTCATAAGGGGGCCTGTATGGGACCTTAAGAGGCAGGCACCTCAAATTAAAGTTGGAGCAACCCTTTAGCTGCTGCTTCCTCTGCTGCTTCCTCTTCCGCCTGGGGATCATCATCATCTTTCATACCCGTAACGATGGCAGTCGCGACTCGCGATGTCCGTTGCGTATGCTATGCCTTGCATAGTAATTACTTGATTGCCACCAACTATGGCCCGCTACCAACTTGATATGCCATTGTTTTCTCTTTCCCACTATCTTTCGCTTTGCACATAATTAGCCCCACGTATTGGGAGGTGCCGTCGCATCGCACTCCCCGCTGTCCACACTCCCCACCCAGTCTGCTTTTTCGTTGCTTCTCTTACAAGTTTTAATTAGTTTTTTTTCGGTTGTCATTTTGCAGTCATATAAAAGTCTCTTACGGAGTGCGTTCGAGGGTTATTTATTAGAGAAACTGTGACAGTTTTCAGTGCCAGCAAAGTTTTGTGAATGGGGGTCCACCTGTTCAGGTGTTATTCTTATCTTTTCCTCTTTGTATTCTCATTTAGTTTTGGGGAAAATTATTTCAACAAATGGTGTCATTGCGATGAAAGGTAAAAGGGTGTTCATAAGCGGGCAGCCAAGGGCATAGGTAAGCTTTCCATAGATTGGGGCCATATTTCCGTTTGAATCAGACATCAAATCCGCAAGGAAACTGATCAAAGAGCATTCATCTTAAGCCTTAAACCTCCACATCCTTTCGACGCTTATCATTTCGATTGCCTTGACAAATTTTCTATTAGCAATCAATTTTTTCAATTTGCAATTGATTTTTTCTTTTCTGTCATTTCTATCTGGAAAATTATGCTTGTGTGGTTCTATATTCTTTTTTTAGGTTTTCCGAAATGTATTTGTCTCACGTGGTCTTCAGTTGAATTTGCTTTCTGCTGTTTACTTATTTATCCGACCAACAACGACAGCAAATTCCATTTGTGTTTTCTGCTGAAAATCAAAAATCCCCCTCCAGCACGAAAGGAAGGAAATCTCTCACGCCCACCACTCGCATCAGGGGGAAAATGTCAATTTATTTCTGCAATTTCCAGTTGATTTTTTACTTTTGTTTTTGGTGCGGGCGGAACAGGGAAATTACATACTCAATAAAATAAATAAAACAAGACCATACATGACATGAAGCTCGGTTCCGGGGCGGGCTTTGTGCCGCTTTTTTTTGTTGTTTTAAACATGGCAGGCAGCACTTTTATAAATGTTTTAATTGTGTTAAGCGAAAAAATCCTTTCAATTTATTGACCACTTTGAGAGATGCTCTGGAATGCGGAGAGTTCCGCTATCTGCAGCAAAAACAAAGAAAAAATGGAAAGCTCTTTGGACAAAAATTTAAAAATGAAAACATCAAAATTCGAAATAACATCAAAAGCCTTTGGCGAATGACACGCAGGGACCGCAGAAGAACAAATGGAAGGACATGGCATTCAGTGCCTCGACGTGTGGTTATCCTTTAGGGGTAATGGAATTTTCTATCTCTTTTGCTTTGCTCCTTTTTGTTTTTTCTTTGTCTGCTGCACAGCTGTCTCCTGTATCGTCTTACGCTCTTTGAGCCTCATATTTCATATACTTTCAGTAGCTACTAACTTGAGTTCAACTGGTTATCCGATATGTGTTTATCGAAGAGCTAAATACTCGGAAATATATCATTTAAGAGTGTTACTTTGCTATAGCTCCCTATTAACTTTACATATTCCGATTATCTGAGATTTTCTTGGAATGAAAAACTCCGATATTATATGCATAAGATCTGGCATTAACGGATGGACAAAGCTTTAACAAATACAAGTATATAAAACTTATGTAGATTTCTCCTAAAAATATCTATGTTATACCTTTGCTTCTTCCATTTCTTGCTCTCCACTAAAACCATATAACCCTTTTTTCTCTGTAAATACAGAGTACAAAACACTGTTAATGGGTTATGGTGGGTGTTAAGGTGAAAATTCATCAACTGTCACGGACTCACACTCGCATCTGTGTGTGTGTGTGTGTCCACATATAATAAGTGTGAAAAAGCAATTCAATAATACTCTGTTAATTACACTTTTGATCTTTGCAATGATTTTTAAATTGAGGAAAATAATAATTATGGAAAATGGAAATGCCTGCGTTTCCACCACAGTTTCAATGGTGAAAACGTAAATTTGCAAATGAATCCGATTATGGAGATTTATGTACATACATATATAATGGATGTATACATACTTATGAGGCTTTTACAGGCACGTCCTGAACAGCATCATCGGTAGCTTTTGGTCCACTCTCCCTCTCTCTCCCTCTCTCAGCAATCATCTTCTTTATTTTTCCACCGCACCGAAATCATTTTTCATGTATGTAAACTTGATTTATTTTCCTTTTTCGCTGTGAATAAAATGCAGGAAATGAAGCTGCCGTCCATTCACTGCACTCGGCCATTGGTTTTAGTGGAGCTTTTTGTCCACGGGCCACGTTTAATTATTATTATTTATTTTTGGACAGGCTAAATTTAAGCTGTTCACTTTTCAGATAAGATTAAGAGTTGGTCAGAGATTTATGAAGTGTATTAAAATTGGTATTTTCCAGAGATAACGATAGACTGCCCAATGGGGGAATTTGGTTTTATAATCGCAAGTCTTTGGGTACTCCACGAGTTTCTACTTGAGTGAGATAGAGCTGAGAATCGAATGGACCTATTGATAATATTGATAGGTCAGGCATTTTGGGGTTTAATCAGCATTTCTGTGCTGATTATTCCGCTTTAATCAGTGCGAAATTATAAGATGATTGGATACGTAATCTTAAACGACTTGAAGTTTGAAAGCACTTCTCATCTAAGAAAATATCATGATCCAATGAGCTCTGAAAAGTGTTTAAATTGAATTTGGAAAGGAAAAGTTGTAGATATCATAAATTCAAGTGCCACCTCTATTTCCTATTGACACAATGGGGATTTCTTCATCTGTAATTGACTGCATTGTTCCCCCATTGATCGTTAATCATATTTTGTCTTGCCGAACTTCCACTCACCGAAATATACTACCCACTACTATGGGTTTTAATAGCAGCGAACGTATCCGATGACTTAACTCTTCGATTTGCCATTCAATGACATTTCATTCATAAAACTGTATCCAAGTTTTGTGCCTTCTCATGCCTTGCCCCCACCCCCCGATTCGACACGTAATCGTCATCAAGTGAGTGCCGCATCGAAGCAATTTTTGAAAGGAAAAAACGAAGAAAAGTTGCGCACAAGTCAATCACACATTTAATTTAATTTATTTGTTAACAGCAGGGCGTTGCTTACACAACGAATTGAATAGTTTTTGCCTTTTTTGTTGGCTGTTTTTTTTTCTTTTTTTTCGGTTTTGTGCGTTAATTACTTTTAGGCACTGAGAAGTCCCGCAGCTTCTCGATAGAGTTTCCCAAATTGAACTTTCTCCTTTTTTTCCTAAGCGTTTCGCCACTGCCTTTTTGGGGTCATGCATGGATACGTGTCTAATACTTAAGAAAGTTGAAGCTTAATAGCTTAATGCCTTGATTATATCCAGTATGAAAGTTTATCGAGAGATATTAAGGTAGCAGCATAGATAAAAACTTTGATTATATGAAGTTGTCTGGGGATTTATAAAGGTATCAGTTATAAAATAAGATGTTATTGAATCAAATCATGGAGAATCATGAAACGTTAGGCATATACTAGGTATTATTCTGATTATTCTGATTATAGGAACGTTGGGACGTTGACATGCAATGGCTGCAATATCAAGTGGCCCAAGCGACACCAAAGCGAAGCTGGTTACACGAAGATCCTAGCACAATTGACCGAGGGGCGCTTCTGCATGGTGCGGAACCAAACAAGACGCGTACAAGCCACTATATGCTCACTGAATGTCTCTGTTGCTCTGCCACCGATTAGATTATGCATCAATTCTATTGATCTATTGATCGAAGTCTGTGTTTATCATCGTGAGAAGATATGGGAACTGTAGTAGTCATTGATTAGGTTGATTCAAAGCAAATAGAGATAGCTAATATCATTGTTTTTTTTTAGCTTATCATCATTTCAATTTAGTTATTCCATTCCGCTATAGAATAGAAACAGCTGCCATTTCATTTCAATTATAGACCAATTTTGTTGCAGGACAGATACCTACCATAGTATTATTGTATATGCAAATATATATCAAAAGTCGAATAATATGCTACTTAGCAATATATTTTTTCATATGCCCGACACTCGACGACATTCCAGCATCGTTTGGTTCGGTCATATGCAAATGCTGCTGCCATCAAAAATGCAAATTCTGACAGAAACTTTTTCCCCCTCCGAGTTTTTCTTTCCAATTTTCTCGCTTGCAGCTCTCCCACGATATGCTGGGGCTGGAATATCTATTATAACAGCTTCCATTTAACTTTTATGGCCTTGCCAAAGAGCGTGAAAAAAAAGAGTCAAAATGTGCTATAAATATACGAGTATATATATATTTCAAGTTCAAACCAAAATGCTTTCGGAGACCTTAACGCCTCATGAGTTCGATTTATGGCTCTGCATATCATTGAGCGGCCCACAACAATACCCGAATTCGTATATACCAAAAAAAAGACGAAAATTAAATCTATATATATTACTGTAGGGAGAGAAAATAACAAACAGAAAAACATTCGCGTGACAGAGCACAAGTTACGCTCTGGTTGACAATCCCAATCGCATTACGGCTAACGGACAACAAAAACTCACTTGAAAAGAATGCCAAAGATCCAGCAACACAAAAAAAGTAATTTGCTCTTGAAAATGTTCGAAATTAACATTTTGGTCGTTGGAAATTAATTTCAATTAAGTTCAATAGATGATGGTGACGTCGCTGATCGGACTTGAGAGTCGAACCCAAACTGGTTTCCAGTTTGAGGGTAGAAATGGTTGTAGGTCGGTGGAATTGCAAGAAATCAACTTGAAATGAATGAAACTGAAGGTCCAAGCAGCACCCAAGCAGGGGTATTCTGGGAATCAATGAAAGTAGGAGAGCAAAAGCATATGTGGGCTCCAAGAAAGAATGAAAAATGTTCTTTCCTTTGAAGACAGTCGAACGGGTTTTATTTAATAGAATGCAAATTTGAAAAGTGAAATGAAATATTGAAATAATGAGTAAAAGGGTTTTAAATTCTTTATTCTTAAAATAATTACTTTGACCTTTAAAGGGATCATAAATTACTGTTCTCTACTGAACAAATACTGCATAATCAAAGAAGATCTTCTGGTTTTAGTCGGAAGATGATTTACTGAATAAGAGATATGAAGTTATATTAAAAAAAAAACATGTAGATATAGTTTTTCCATTAAAAGACTTGAACATATTTGATATATTTGGTATATTTCGGGAATATTTAGTGTATCTAATGTTTCCAGCTTAAATATGGCATTTTTATATTATAAAAAGTGGTTTAAATAAAGCTTTCCAGAAACACAGGTGCCATATGTTAATTTCAATGATAATTTATATAAAATTGCCTTTCCTGGCTTGGACATTCCACAGCTGTTGCTTCACTTACTGTTAAAGATCTATATATTTGTGTTCTATAATAAATAGAAGGCAATAAAACTAACCCAAGTCCAAGCCAAGACAACCCCAATGGTCTAGAAATCTTTTCCACACTCATCTCATTTGATGGCTCTGCTCTTTGGCCACCCAACAAATTAGCATTTTATCAAACAAGTTGTCTTGATTTTTTGATGTTTTGCTGCCAATGAAAACTGGTCAGAGTCAGACCCAAAGAGGGACCCAAACCCATACCGATACCGATCCCAATGGAAATTACAAAGTTTATTTGCTTCTTTGGCATTTGGTGGGCCTTTTGACTTACGATGAATAATTAAAGATGCTTATCTGCGCAGACAGACAGACCGAGAGACAGACCGAGAGCTGACTTTTGTTGGGTGTTTAGTTTGTTTTTTGTTCTCCAACTAATTTGTCGACAAAGGGGGGGCCAGGGCGTGGAGGGGAGGGGAGTGGTGGTGACAAACTTCTCGCTTAACCGGCTCTGGCTATATCTTTTTGAATGGTTCCCCAACCGGTTATCTGCCGGTCTTCTCTCTCCCTCCGTCTGGTGTGACCATCTGCTGTAGAAGCTCAGATTGGTCGTCGCTCTTGATATACTCTTGAAGAGGGTATAGGGATTTCTAGGAGATGTTTTTGCCAAAAAACTATTAAAAGTGTGAGAGGTGTATCCTGTGGCTTTCAAGGGCATCTTTGTGCCAAAGAGAAGGACTACTGAATGGCCTGAATAGCTTTCAGTTTTGTACAGTTCCACATATGTTTACCCCCAAAAATTCCCCTCGAAATGCGAGTGTATCTGAAGCTTCGACCATTCTGGATGTCTATATGTCTTTCTTCTTATAGTTTCTGCGGCTTTTGCGGCTGCGGCCTGTTGTTGTTGCGGTCGCTGCTGCCGCTGCTGCTGCTGCTGCTTTTGCTCTTCTTTTTCGCAGTCTGTCTGCCATTACGCAACGTAACCGTAACCCAACGCATTGAGACAAGGTCGTTTGGTTTCGCTTAATAATTTTACTTTTTTTATAGTTTCTCCACCTCCTCCTCAACCGCTACTTCTTCTTCATCATCTTCTTTTCTGTGTGTATCGATCGATCTGTGTGTGTGTGTGTGTGCTGGCATCTCTAGTTGGTAGTTGCCTCTGGGCCACTTTCAATTTCATTTCGCTGATTTTTATTGTTATTTTACAACTTGTTTGGACTGTTTCTGCTTCCTATTGCCAGCAGCAGCAGCGAGCAGCCAGCAGCAGACCCGAAATGGCATAACAATGATAAATGCGGGCAGGGAAATGATTTTTGTTTGTGGGCAAAACAAATTGAGCAGCGGTCAGAGGGATTACCAGAGAAAGATAGAGCCAGATACAAGATATATACTCGTATATGTATCTGTATCTGTAGCTGTGTATAGAGGGACAACAAGGAACTGCCACTGACAGCTGGCGCAAGATGAACTTTGGGCCATCAATAAGAGCACTTCAACCTAGATAAATAGAGAGAGAAGAGAGATATTTTTTTGGAGTAATTTTCAAGTGAAAAATGTGTTTGTAGATGGACCAGGGCTTATATGATATTTGGGGGAAATTCGACAAGAAATTTATAGGGCAATGAAAGCTTAAGACCATCCTGGAGACACCTACATAAGGATTATATGGCTTATGTACTAATAGGTTTATGAGAATAAAGAATAATCTTCCCTTCCAAGGCCAGGCCTCACATAATGTTCAGACCATCTATAACGCAGCTTTTGGAGTATTTATTTGATGCTTAGCCCGACTAAATGGTTCAGTGATTCAATGACAAAGAGTATAGGCTAGATATTTTCAATCATTTGCTTAAATTGGGATCCTAACCCATCATTAAAAGCCGCTAATGTATCTCTAAACCTGTAACCTCTGGCTATAAACAGGCCTTACACCACTCATTCATGGACCTGTAACACACTATAATGTTTAACCTTTACCTTTACCTTTAACCACTTGACCAACTAACACACACGGTCTTTAAATATTTTTGTGACCTAACCCAAGGGTCGTCCAACAGGCTACAGCTCCACCAACTCCACAATAATTATGAAAATAAACAACATCGAATTTTACAAGAGACAAGACGAGACGAGCACTTCCCTCGCAGACATCGATGTTTGCCCAACACTCGTCAACTTAACGTGTCTTTTGCGTCATAAAGTTCAAGTTCATTATGACAGCCAACAGGAGGAGAAGAGACCCAAAGACATGCGAGTACATACAACTACAACAAGCTCTGTGTTACAAGAGCAGTAGCCAGCACTTAACAAGCAATCATATGGCGAGGAGCCCGTGGGCGCCCAAACCAAAAAAAAAGAAGAAAAACAAAATATACACCAACACTTCTCTTAAGTGCTACTTCCAGGCGATTACACAAACAAGCGGCCAAACAAAAACAAAAGTGAGATACACACACACACAAATTGTGGGTCTTTGGAGGGGGGTATTAAATAATTATTATTTAATGATGGCATCTGTCCGAGTTAAGAAACCATGCCGCACAGAAAAAGAGCTCTGTGAATGGGCGGCAGATGGATGTTGATTTGATTTGGGTCAAAATCTGACCCATATTTCATATCAGACTTTGGTTTAGATTTGATTTAGATAACCTTTCCTTTATTCTATATAAATGTGCATACATATATCTCTTCTATTATGTAGATCTATTAGGTACTTTCAATCCCTACCACTATATTTGCGGTCACTGATGCCCTGATCGTGATCCCTTCTACAACCTAAAGCCCAAGTTGACATTTTAATGCCGCCGAAAACCCTCTGCCGTGACTCATGATCAAAAAACATTTAAATGTCAATTTAAAGATTATCATTTAAATACGAAAAACATTTTAAAACTCTGGCAAGTGAAAGTACAACCAAACAGCGATTATACGAGCGAGCAGCAGCGACAACAATTGAACAACTCGAGAAAGTCCCAGTCCCCAGTCCCAGCCCGAAGACAGACCAGACAACCAGACAATTCAAATGCATGATATACTGTCTCCAATTGTCGACCGACCATACCCCATACCATACCAATACCATTCGTTTTTTCTTATTTGATCTCCTCGAAGCCAGCTGAATACCAAAAATGCCTGTTGGGGGTTTTTTTCACCGTTTTTTTTCGGACACTTTTAGCCACTTAAGTAGTGGCATTCACCTCCGCTTTTGTGCTTTGGCTAAAAGTTTGCTTCTCCTTTTTTTTTTTATAGCCAACTGTGATTGGGTTTTCTGTGTGGGTGTGGGTGTGGGCTTCCGTGTGGTTGTGGCGTTATTCCGTCAAAAGAGGGCTAGACATTGAAAATTTGCAATAATTGCATTTGCTTGGAAAAAAGGGATGGGTTCGAGCTAAATTGTTTGCAATTTCGCCACAAAGATGACCTTTGAAGTTCAGTTTTAGAAACGTAAATACGTTCGTGGAAGTGCACATTACATTTTCCACTTTAAGTTGGTTTTATTTGAATTTTTAAATGGGTTCAAAAAGTTCAAAACAGTTCAAGCTGTTGTAGAATTTTAGAGCTCTTTGGTGTGATGGCTTGTCTGCTCTCATTTCTGGGAATAACTCTGCTCTGTAGGAAACCACCCAAATCACAGATTGTTGTTGCTTTGGCAATCTCAAGAGATGCGATCTATAGATGCGAGCAGCTCTGTGGCAGCCACTTGCATTGTCTGCCTGACTGATGAGGCCACCCACATTTTCAATGACTTGCTTTTCCGGATGAGAGGAAACTCCAAACAGTAGCTGGTGTTTGCCGCAGAGATAGAAAAGACTGACAAGAAGGCTAAACCGATATTCCGGCTATAAAATGGAGAGGAAAAGAGGAGGGTGAAAGAGTTATGAGTGGTTTTTGGATAGAACTGAAGGTACTGCAAAAATAATCCGATTGCTGAGTTGTTCGTTACATTATAGATAAAATTTCTGTTTTGCAAACGTAAATCAGTTCAGATCCTGATCCTAAGTACATAACATATAGTTTATAGGAACGAAAACCACTTCTTGGTCTTCTAAATATCCCAAAATTATTCTCAGTGTATTTTGGTCTGTTTGCTGGCCAAGAATTCACTACAAAATTGTTCGCAGTGATATCTTCCGTTGCCGTAAAGATTACGGTTTACCGTTGGTTCTCGTCCAGTGCCTTTTCCATTGCTGTGCATGATTGTTCTTGCTCACCGCCTGTCCCATTGCCAAGTAGGTGCTAGTGAGAGAGTGCGTCTGGCAGAGAGACGACTCGGTCAGAGAGGATCAAAAGGGACAAGAAGAAGAGAGCGCGCGTTGAGCGTGTTCTTCTGCTATAGTGAGTATGGGTTAGAAAGAGAAAAAGCGACAAGGTATTTGCGTCACATTCAATGATTGTCTTTAAGGGAGGGTTTGACAAAGCTCTGAGAGTAGTGGCTTTATTAGAGTCTGCCTCGGGGAGTAATTCGCTGTTTGTTGTGTCGTAATGCAAACAGATCGGAAGTCTATTGGAAACCCGACATATACTACAGTCCCTAGTACCCTTTTGAGAGTGGAAACTGAATAAAATCCTCTGATTTAGCAGCTTGAGCAGCCTTAAAGTAAGTCAAGTGTTTGCGCAGTCCTTCTCTGATGCATAAATAATATAAAACATTACTTGGCATCCTTTATTAAATCCCCCTAAAGGCACGGAATGAAGTTCATACTTGTGTGCAAATGTTTGTGTATTTATTTATAATTAAAAACCTTGTTAAATATTCATAATCAAAATTCTAAGCCTAATCGCTGGAATGCTTTGCGTTTAGCCATAAATATTTGAATGTAATCGAAAATCGAAAAAACAAGCACTGCACTGCATTCACTAATAAATATTTAATCTGTTTTATTAGCTTGATTAGCGAAATTCGAAATGCGGTCAAATATTAGCCCCATTGGCTGTACTAATAAACTAATTAAAACAGTGCCAAATATAATGGATACGCTTCCAAAACCAATTTCCAATACAAATAAACACAGACCGCAACGGCCGCACCGACCACTGCAGATGATGAGGATGATCATGGTTTTGGGGTCACCACATATACAATTTGGTTCTACTCATTTACCCCGAGGCAGAACAGAACAGAACAATATCTAATTTAAATGTGGAATAAAAATTGCATTTGCCAGCGAAGCGGAATAGCAGAATTCTGCGCATTAATACGAGTATGTCTCCACATTCGGGCAAATTGTCCTCCCCCCCCGCCAGACCCTAGCCAAACAGTGCATCCATCAACTGATTGTTGAACTGTCTCAAATGTATCTCTATATGTATCTGTAACGCCAGACCATGAGCCATGCCATGAGTGAGCTCACTGTAGCCTGACTGATGACATGTGCCGGGTGTCCCTTAACGCACAGTGGTCGAAACGTGTGCAAAAACGAAGGTAATACATAATATTTAATTAAGGAATAAGCATTTGTGTTTTTTTTTTTTTGGGACAAGAACGGGAAAGTGATTTAATATTAATGGAGAAGTGAATTTGGTATCTATTTTCCTATTAAATTTTGTTTTAAAAGAGGTTATACATAACAGAACCAATTCGTTTAGGGATATATAAAAAGTCATTCCCTAATGTACGAAAAACAGAGTAAGGAGCAACCTATCCGTGATATTCAGTGGACCCTCGGACAGAGGGTATTAATTGAATTCAGTATTACGAAAATTCAGTTAGAGGTTATAGAGAGAACTAGGAGGAAAACCTAACATATTAGGTCTCAAGATGACTTTTAAAATAAAATTTGAACATTAGAAAAAACTACAGTTGAAGTTCCATAAGTCGAACCACTATTATCCAAAGAAAACGGTTGACTTATGGAGACTTCGGCTTAAAGGGTTGGACGTAATGTGCTCCCTAAACGCTGTTGCCACCCATTTTACTTCGAAATATACAAATACAAGTAATAGATGGTCGAGCTATGGAATTTTAACTGTATATCCATCGAATGTAACGGCTGAAGAGAGACGAGACTCCTAGTTAAAAACATGTTAATACAATGGGCAGCACTCTCACAATTCTACACAAGTACTTAGGAACATGCGGATTTCTGTGATTTTAATGTACAGAAGCTAATTTACATATAACATATATTTTCCAACATAATTTTCTCTGCCTTTGACGCACGGTTCCTATATATTCGGTCTATTTTTTTTGTTGCTGGAGGGCGGTCACCAGCTGCTGGACTTCTATTTGTGCTTAATCATTGAAAATTCTTTGTGCACATGAGTCAGAGTCACACATTGTCTGGCAAAGAGCAAACAGCAAACACCAAAGACAATCAAACACAAAGCAAATCGAGAAAAAAGCCAAAGTAAGGAAAGCAATAATAGAGTCCACAATTCGTTATAGTAGTCTGCACTGTAAATGTATCTGTATCTGTATGTGAAGAGCGATTCGTTTCGATGCGAGTTTTGTCTTAATGGATGACCCGAATCGGCGGCCACCAGTTGATTGTGAAGTGCGTTAATGTGTGGCAAAGAGTACCCATATCTTTTCCATAATAATTTCACTGGCTCTGACCTTAATTGATTTTTCACTCTTTCTCTTTTTTTGCTTAGTGAGAGCCGAAAGTCAAAGGTTAAACTCAATATTGTGTGCCTCTTTTGGGGCCGGCCACAAAGCACCAAAGCAGTGCCGCAGCAATATGCAGTAAACCATTGTCAGAGAGAGACAGAGGGGCCCAAGAACGACCCAACTTGACCGAAATTTATGCAAAGCACTTTCAATATATTTTATGAAGATATCTTGTCGCAACCGAGGCACAGCATAGAGTCACCGCAGCATAGCAGCAGCCTTGTCTTGTCAGCAGGAGGAGTGGTGCCTCCCCGAGGGGCGGCGGAGCAGGGAGGCGGTTTACAAGTCATAGGCACTTGGGCAAAGTCACTCAAAGCGGCAATTTGGACACAAAACATACACAGACACACAGGCACTTCTCCACAAAACCTCAAACATGCAACAGCTGCCGCCTGGCTGCAACTGGCAATTTATTGCAGCCTCATCTGCCGCCACTAACTGCAAATGATGCTCCAGAGGCGTGGCGGAGGGCGAGCCTGGTTTCGGCCCTCAACTATGAGTATTATGTGGCGCTCTAAGGCCGCCTCGGGAGCCCAAAAATAAACAACATAAATTAACTAGGTATTTGGTGGACAAAAACTAAAGCATTTTGCAGCCATATCTCTGAGAGGGGTTAGTAGAGTTTCAAAGCTAGATCGCAACACTTTAAATTTTTATTTATTTTAATATTACGCCAATTTCAAGAATGAATTTATGTTTTTATTTTATTTTAAATGCATAGAAAAGACTGGTTTTATTTTAGTTCAAAAGATAGTCCTAAAAAAAGCTTAAATATTATTCGAAATCCAGTTATTGATTGTTTAGTTTGTCTATAATACTGATCCGATCCAAACGTGCTAATATCTAGTAGATACAATCTTTCTTTATGAATCCCTTTCTCGACTTTCTCCCATCTTCAAAATTTTGAATGTCATACCATTTTTGGGTTTGAGGAGACGAAAGTGAACGTGGAACTTGAACTATATTATATTTAACAGAGATATAGTTCAATATCAATAAAAATATTGTTAGTGTTCAAAATAACCGCCACGATAATGATTTATCGATCTCATATCAACACTGTGCATGTGCCCTGCTGCTCACAAGAATATATCGATGCTCTTCTGCTATTCAGTCTCTCTCAAATGTGCCTCGTGGATAAGTCCAACTCTGTATACACGGAATCCTTCCATAAAATCTGTTTTGTTGTGACATACCATAAATAACATTGACGAGTTAGGTTATTAGCTTCTGAGGGTAGCTTGTTCAGATTTTAATTAACCATAAAATGAAGGCCAATAAATGTAAGATGGGTTGTACGATGCTCTTCGATGCTCCAGCAACTCCACCAAAAATGCAATAAATATAAAATGCCTAGCAGTAGTAGAAAATAAAATATATGCAGCTATCCCCTACAGCCATCCCCAGCCGGCACCACGTTAATTGGCCACCCATGATCATATCAGCCTGACATTCCCACAAACCCCTTCGTAAGCGCCTCGTTTTGATGACTAATTTATTGCCTGACCTTAACAGAAATAGAAAGGAAGTTCAAGCCCCAACCGAAAAAAATACAAAAAATAAAAAGTACAAATATATTTATTTAATTGAGTTTTGCAAGACAAAGCGAAACTTGTTTGCTGCAACTGCAACTGCAACTTCAACTGCCACTGCCATTGCAGCTGCAGCCCGTTGCAGGAAGCCAGAGTGTGTTTGTTACCCATCGTTTGGCTTAGGAGAAGACAACGATGAAGATGCCACACAAATTTTGCTACCAAAACAATTTGCAATTGCTGCTGCTGCTGCTGATGCTGTTGCTGTTGCTGTTGCTGCTGGTGATGCTGATGCGGCCGCAATTTGGTTGGCATGGCACACAATTTCCATCTCCATCTGTGCCACAGCCGAGGTTGCATAACATGTTGCAGTTGCCACCACACAATCTATCTTTCAACGGCAGCAAACTGGGGGGTGTGTTCGTGTGTGTGTGCGAGGGTGTTGTGTTGGGCGGTTCGAGCACATTGTGAGTTTTTCCCATTAACTTGTTGGGTCAATCTCTCCTCTGGTGTTGCCCCAAAATGCATCGAATAATTATCTGTTTGCTCTACACAGGTTCGAACTCTTTTGGGGTCATTGAACACTTCTCTGCCTGAGGCACCAGCAGCTGGCGATGGGGGTTTCTGTCAACATTTTCTTTATGGCCAATAGTTAACGTCAAATGCCGGCCCAAAAATTGCCATTAAAGCCAGATAAAAATCTTCTCTTTCAACTTTTACTCTTCTCTAAAGTCAAGATCCGAGGTTTTATAATCTATCATAAAAAAATCTAAAGAAAAGTTTGTGCCAACGAAATTGAGTAATAAAAAAAGGGAAATTGTCTTAGGCAGGAAATGTTTGAAAGTGAAAACTATCACGGATTTTATGGTGAATAAAAAAATAATGAGCTGACGGAAATTGCCCTGTGATGAAAGCTGAGATGCAAATTGTTCTCAGATGCAAAACTGATTGAATTGCAGAAGAAGACAGCTTTTTAAAGCGAATTATTTCTTGGGATTATCAAAGATTTCTTTCTTTTTGTGGTAGAGATCCTATTTTTATATATTTTCCCTTTTTAAAGCGAATTATTTCTTGGGATTACCAAAGGTTTCTTTCTTTTTGTGGAAGAGATCCTAGTTTTATTTATTTTCCCTTTTTTAAAGCGAATTATTTCTTGGGATTACCAAAAGGTTTCTTTCTTTTGTGGAAGAGATCCTAGTTTTATTTATTTTCCCTTTTTAAAGCGAATTATTTCTTGGGATTCCCAAAGAGGGGTTTCTTTCTTTTTGTGGAAGAGATCCTAATTTTATTTATTTTCGCTTTTTAAAGAAAATTATTTCTTGGGATTACCAAAGGGGGGTTTCTTCCTTTTTGTGGTGGAGATCCTATTTTATTTATTTTCCCTTTTGAATATTTTAAAATATTTTCCCATGTTTTATTCTTTTAATTAAATTTGTAAAGTTTTCCTTGAGTCTTCCCAAAATTCGCATTTATGCATAAATCAACAGAAAATATTCCAAACTATATTTAATTGATATTCCTCAAAATAAAACCCTCTCAGAGACAACTCTTTCTCTCACTTTTTCTGAGTTATTCTAGTATCCTTTTTGTCGGCCAAATAAACTTTTCTTCCATGGTCTGAGTGGCAGACTGAATAACAAGATTTTGGGGCCCATGTCATGTGGCATAAACGAGTATGTGTGTACACTTTTAGTCAGAAAATTCGAGTTCAATGGTCGTCGCC
This sequence comes from Drosophila lowei, assembly GCA_008121275.1. Lineage (NCBI taxonomy): Eukaryota > Metazoa > Arthropoda > Insecta > Diptera > Drosophilidae > Drosophila > Drosophila lowei. Next base: position 24,212,573 of record CM017779.1, read on the forward strand.
TTTCGCTTTGTATTTCTGTATGTTTTTTTTGGGGGGCCTGCAGACGAGACGAGAGTTTGTCAATATTTTTTTGATGGCGTGCATAGACTTTTAATTGAATTTCGTTGTTCTTTTGATGGGGGCTTGGTTGCCCCTTTGGGCGTGGCCTGCCACAATTTGGAATGCAGCAAAGAAACGAAAAGAAGAAACAGATAGCGAAACCGAAACAGATTGCAATACACGATAAAGTCTTGGGTGGATGTTAAGACAGACAGTCTGGGTTTTTTCTTCTTGGGTGAAAACTACATTTGATACGTTCCAATTACTAAATTATGCAGTTAGGAGCTCTTTCCAGCTCTTTCGATGTGAAAATCATTCAGCTGGAAGACTGCACACACTCTGGGACCAGAGAAACGGAGCCACCAAGCACCAAGATTAAAGAAATCTCTGCCGTTTCTACTCTACTCTCGGCTAACCAAACAAAACAACAACAAAGATAAAACCAAATAATGGTTAAGGTTGAGTGAATTGGGGGGATACATACTCGTATATGTACAGAGAGAGAGACACAGTAAATAAAGAAAATTAAAATCTTGGCAGCGCAATAGCCAAGGAAAACGTAGAGAAAAGCAAGAAAATTGTCGCTAATTAGAAAAGGGAATTTTGCAATTTAAAGAAAACCCAAAATGAAGACATTTGCTGTGGCACCAAAAAGACATCTGGGAATAAAAGAATGAAAGCAAAGAAGAAAGAACAAATTTTGAAGAAGGAAACTTTCAACTTTAAAGCTTGGACTATTAAATTAGGAAGTCCATCATTCATGATGCGCATCTTGGAAGTCCAGCGGAAGTCCATTTAAAGAAACAGTTCCCTAAGGAACCTCCATTAGAGTGGCACAGAAACTCCTAAGACAAAGGTCTTCCACAAAGGTTTTCAGTATGAATACTAATTCGAATTCTCTACCAGCCTGAGGAAGCTCTTTCCTCCTGTAGTTATCAGGTTTTCTTCAGCCAAAACTCTTCCTTAAAATCTATTATTACAGACCTACCTGCCGAGCAAAGTTTTGTGATGAATATAGCAGCCGCTGCTCCTTGGGCCATCAGAGATTGGGAAACCAGAGGCCTTCAAGTAGAATTAACAACCAAATCTTCACCCAGAATAAAATAAATGGGCTGAGACTTCCGAGTGTAAACGATGGCTCTATTAGCTTTTGTGGCACGTCTTGCAGCACCTGCTGCTTGAAGAAATAATCAAACAATTGGGATAATAAAGTTATTGCTGTTCTGTTTGTTTGCCTCTCCATTGGTCTGCCCCTTTCAAGATTTATGCTTCTGACTTTTGGGTTAAATTGGCCCAACCATCAGTATTATTTATGGAAGCTTGTCTCAGTTTTGTTATCTGTTCCATGTATGGGCCTCATAAATCCTAATAATAATGGCTTTCCTTCGCTCCCAATAAAATTAGGAATCTTTTGGGATCTCCATATTCTCTCTCTCTGTGACCCCAAAAACGCAATCAATGCCATCAAATGGCTCTGAACTCGTTTCAAACCATTTATTTCATCTCTGTCTCTATTTTTGGCTGAAAACATTGAACTCAAGCATTGAACCCCATGCTCGTTGATGGCCAAAAATGTAAAACTTGCACAAAAACACGCGACATTTAAGGCAACCTGTTGCTCTGGTTAGAAATCAACTCCACTCAAAGCTGTAGCTGTTGATATTTTATAGTTTTCTTGCTTCCAAATTAATCTCAATCAATCAGCTCCAGCGCCAATGAGAATTTGATGAGCCGATTGAGATTGGACTGGTGGCGGATTTGAGGTCTTGCCATTGACATTTCGAGTGCGCAAAAAGAATCATCTTTCAATTGACGTCAGCCAAATGGCGTACTCTCCAGAGCATGTCTATATATAGATTGGATAGGATTGCAAGGGGAGTTGATACCGCCCCCCAAAGGGCAGATAAATTTGCAAATGGAGAGGAATCTTCGCATTACTTTTGGGACCACTCATAAATCTGTTCAAGTTGCCCAATTTAATACTGATTTACGAGTACGCCTAATTAGAAGTAGGAGTAGGAGTCTGTGAGCCAATATTGATAACCAAATATTGATTTTGGACGCTAAGCCGCTCTCGTGTGTGCATTCGGTTGGGCCAATCAATGGCCGCAGCATCCACTGGCAGCCACTTCAAACAATGAAACTAATTAAGCTGCTCTTGGCTTAGGTGCCTCACGCACCAGCCCAGCCCAGTCATCATCATTACCATCATCGTCGTCGGCTATCGCCGAAAATTTGATAATTTTCCTCCCACAATGCATTCACGGCCTCTTCCTTAGGCCTTCCATTGTGTTTACGCTGCGTATACGCAATCCGATTTGTTTATGCCTCAGTTTTGGCCATAGAACAGTCGTCCGGTATTGGCATTGGCATTGCCATCGGCATCGGCATCCTTCAGGGGCCAGCCAGGCCGTGTTTGAGGCTGTGAAACTTCAAACTGGTTTGAATTGGTAATTGTGTGCAGATTTTCATGAAATTGACTGCAAATCGGAAGGAGAAGCATGTGAAATTGATCGCTCAACAGAAGGCATTCATTCTGAAGGAAGGATTCATGCGGCTAATCATTGTCAAAGGCTAATCGAGTTTAAATGGAAACTTTCAACAAAAGATATTCAGAGAGAAATTGAGAAGAACAAAAACAATAAATCAACACAAAAGTTTCATGAAATTGAATTCAAGTTTTCATTGAATTTTAAATTGAAAAATTCTATTTGTATTTCTATTCTCTATTGTAGTAGCAGCGAGTTGCAGTAGCAAGTAGTAATGAGTATCGAGTAACGAGTAGTTAGTATATTTTAGCTGAAATGTCATTGCAACCCATAGTAACTACCAGCGTTCTGTACTCTATTCTCCGAGCATTTTGAATTGAATATCATTGCATTGAAAAATTATATTCTGTAATTCTATTCTCTAAAATAATTATATTCTCTATTGTAGTAGCGAGTAGTAGCAGTAGCAAGTAATAGCGAGTAACGAGTGGCGATTATCTGATAACTGGAATGTCATAGCGACCCAAAGTAACCATAGCGTTCTGATCTCTATTCTCCGAACATCGAAATAGTCCAATGGACTGGACTCTTGTCAAAATACTTTATTAGGCCACACTGGGAAAGGCTATTCCAGTCAGAGACCACGTTCTTAACCCTCCAACAATACAGAATCCAACTCAATCAATAAAAATAAAACCGAACAGGCATCTGCTGCCCCAGAAGAAGAGGGGAATTCCTTCAGCCTAATTTGAAGGCACTTTGCCACGGTTGACTGACCGACTGCCGACTCCTGACTACCGACTACTGTCCATCCGAATTGACAAATGATTCTTTTCAGTTTGCTAAACACTGACCCAATTCCAGGCAGATTGTTATACGCTATACGTTATCCCGAGTTGATTATTAATTGCTCTTTTGCATTGAATCTATTTGTCATGAGTGCTGCCGTGGGGGCCGGGGGCTCTTCTAACTCTGATTTATGTGTGGCAGCAGCGTATTGAAAGCGATTTCTTTGGCTGACTTTGGCACTTTCTGTTGAATGCTGCGTATGCGTGATTTTAATTTTAAGTGAACCATTCTTTCTCCTCGCTATTGTGCTCTTTCTTGGCCCTCTCTCGTTTGGCATTCCCTTTCCATTTCGTTTTGGGGTTGAACGTGGCGTCGTTCGTGGAACGTGCTGCCTTTTAGCGACAATTTTAAACGCATTTTTAACACTTACCCCGGTCCTTGTCCTTTTGCGCTTTTTCTTTCTTTTTAAGCCCTTTTTTTGGAACAGATTTATTTGATATGCAAAATTCCACTTGACAGCTTTTAAAATATATTTCGTGCATTGGCCGATGTGCTTCGGATGTGCTTGCAGTGATAAATTATTTACAATGTTCCCAAATATAGACTGTGTCTCTCTGTCCTTTTTCTTTGTTTCAATAGACTGAAGTCCTACAAAGAAGTTGTGTGTCTAGGGAGGTGGGGGATTCAATGGCTTTGTCTCAAGGTTATATTGATGTCTGCTTGGCTGCGGGGCATTGATGTCCTTTTTTTGTGTCTGTCTCTGTGTTTCTTTTTCGATAGAATCAAAACCCAGACACATTGTCATCTATTCTTTCAAGGCTGTTAGGTCAGATTTTTGCGATATGCTTGCTTAAACAGGGGTTGGTATATTATATTTCTTTCACAAATTCAATGTACTCTCCATAGCAAAAAAGTATTCAATTTTGTGGAAAGCAAGGCTTGTTGCTGCTTCTTTATGATTATTTATCGACACTTTCGAGCCAAGAAACAATAAAGACACTGAACAGACAGATTCGTGGATCCACAAATGGACTTGGCCAGGCCTAAAATCGTTTGGTTAACCACGAGAGTCCTTGCAGCCGCCCTTTAAAGGTTCTCCTGTGCCTGTGCCCTAAAAGGTTTTCCATGTTATTTACAAGTACAAAACCCTCGGATGAATCTCGGACATTGTTGAAACTGGGTCGTGGTCGTGGTCGGGGCCGGTGCCGGGAGTTTCTGGTAACATTTGCAATTTATAGATTAATAATCTTAAAGCCAACACGAAAGCAGTTGGAAATGGTTTCGTTTTAGTTGCTGCTCGGGTCTGTGCCATCCTGTTTCTGTTATTTTGTGTTGTATTGTGCCTGCGGGAAAACTTTGGCAAAACTTGGCCATAAACCTGCACGAAACCCCCAACCCAAGCACTTTTATCCTTTCCCAACCATATCCACCATATCCTGGCGCAATTGCTCTCAGCAGAGTTGAGTTATTGCCCCGAACGGGGCGTCAACGCTCTCCGGACGTCGCCAATGTGGCGCAGATTAAAGAAATAAATTAAAACACTTGTCTCCCTTTTCTCGGGGCTTCGTGTGCTTTTAGGTGGAAAATCGTGCACTGCGGCTACGTGAGGTGGCAACGGCCATGCAGCAGCAGTTCCAGGACGACTCCTCGTCGGTGGCGGCGGCAGCGGCGGCGGCAGGAGCTGGCGGAGCATCCACAGTCCGGCTCTGGGCCCCAGCCGGAGGCGGGGTGGGAGTGGGAGGAATCGGTGGCAGTGGGGCCGATGATCCCGGCGGCAATGTCATTCTAATCGGTTCGGTTAAGGACTTTGAGCGCAATGCGGTCCATGGCCTGAAATTGAATGGAATTGTGGCGCTGGAAGAGACGTCACAGGTGAGGATTTTCCACACTGAATGTGTTTTCAGCCCCCTGATTACCATCCCTCGAGTCTTTCTATAGCCTGGAATTTCCCAATTATCTTTTCATAGGCTCACAGCGGAGGCATGGGTGGACGACTGCCAATGGCCCCTAGTGGCCGCGGAGGCACTACCGAGGTGGAGTACTTCGATGAGGCGGGATACATCAGAGCGGGAGCATTGCGCAACGGGGAAGATCCCTACATTAGGAATCGTTTCAATCAAGAGGCTAGCGATGCACTGCCCAGTAATCGAGAGATACCCGACACAGGAATCCAATGTAAGAAGGAGATTTTGAGAGATTAGAAATGTATTAATTCACGGGGAATACTTTTACCAATTTTTACCAGGTGTCGCACCAAGAAATACCGCGAGGATCTGCCCGAGACTAGTGTCATCATCACCTTCCACAACGAGGCCAGGTCCACGCTATTGAGAACCATTGTCAGTGTTCTCAATCGCAGTCCCGAGCACCTGATACGAGAAATCGTACTGGTAGATGACTTCAGCGATCATCGTAAGTAGATATATCTACTGGTAGATATCCTTTGGGAGACTCATTTCATTCCACCCTCAGCCGAAGACGGCCTGGAGTTGGCCAAAATCGACAAGGTCCGTATCATACGGAATGACAAGCGTGAAGGCCTGGTCCGATCCCGGGTTAAGGGCGCCGATGCCGCCGTTAGCAGTGTCCTCACCTTCCTCGACAGCCACGTGGAGTGCAATGAGAAGTGGCTGGAGCCGCTGCTCGAGCGGGTTCGGGAGGATCCATCGCGAGTGGTTTGTCCCGTCATCGATGTGATCAGCATGGACAACTTTCAGTATATCGGTGCCTCGGCCGATTTGCGTGGCGGTTTCGACTGGAATCTGATCTTCAAGTGGGAGTACCTCAGTCCAGCCGAGCGTTCGGTCCGTCACAACGATCCCACCACGGCCATTAGGACCCCGATGATAGCTGGAGGCCTGTTCGTCATCGACAAGGCGTACTTCAATAAGCTGGGCAAATACGACATGAAAATGGATGTGTGGGGCGGTGAGAATTTGGAAATCTCGTTCCGTGTCTGGCAGTGCGGCGGCAGTTTGGAAATCATCCCCTGCAGTCGGGTAGGTCACGTCTTCCGTAAACGGCATCCGTACACCTTCCCGGGCGGCAGCGGCAATGTGTTTGCCCGGAATACGCGACGTGCCGCGGAGGTCTGGATGGATGACTACAAACAGCATTACTACAATGCCGTGCCCCTGGCCAAAAACATTCCATTCGGCAAGTAAGTACCGTACGGAATACCTGGGGAATGCCAGGGGGGGAGAACATAAACATCAGCTAACTTATTTATTTCAAATTGTTTTCTCCTCCTCTCGCCGCCACCTTGTGTCTGCTGCAGCATTGACGACCGTCTGGCTTTGAAGGAGAAATTGCATTGTAAGCCATTCAAATGGTATCTGGAGAATGTGTATCCCGACCTGCAGGCCCCCGACCCACAGGAGGTTGGCCAATTCCGACAGGATAGCACCGAATGCTTGGATACAATGGGCCACCTAATCGATGGCACTGTGGGTGAGTAACACCTTGTGATTGGTAGTCACAACAATCTATCAGCGTTGGGATATCGTTAGGAGGCTATAAAAGTGCGCTGCGGAAACTTGAAGGTTCACTCTTCCTTGAAATTATGCTACAAGCAGTCTATTGACAAAACCTGAAGCTCAGGTTCTTTTTCGCTCGAAACAGGATCAAGCTGTGCACCGCTTAAACCTGAAGGTTTGGTTCAATTTCCCTTCAACGGGAAAGCAGTGCACTGCTGAAACCTGAAGGTTTGGTTCGTTTCCCCTTCACAAGGAAGAGATCAAGCAGTGCGCTTCCAAAGGGAAAGCAGTACGCTGCTGAAACCTGAAGGTTTGGTTCAAGCAGTAAACCGCTAAAACCTGAAGGCTTGGTTCATTTTCCCTAACCAAGAAAGGGATCAAGCAGTACACAGGTGAAACCTGAAAGTTTGGTTCGTTTCCCTTCACAAGGAAGTGATCAAGCAGTACACCGCAGAAACCTGAAGGTTTGGTTCAAGCAGTAAACCGCTAAAACCTGAAGGTTTGGTTGCTGAAACCAGGTTTGGTTTTTCCCTTGAACTTGTCCTTCAAGCTATAACCTGACAGTTCGTTTTATTTTCTAGACCTCAAAGTTCGTTTTTGTCTTGCAGTGTCATTTGTCTGCCTTGTATAAGTTCTTCAACCACTTTTTTGCCCCAGGAATCTTCCCCTGCCATAACACGGGCGGCAACCAGGAATGGGCATACTCGAAGCGCGGCGAAATCAAGCACGACGATCTCTGCCTGACACTCGTGCAGTTCGCCCGCGGCTCCCAGGTGGTGCTGAAGGCCTGCGATGAGTCGGAGAATCAGCGCTGGATCATGCGGGAGGGCGGCCTGGTGCGACACCACAAGATCAACGTGTGCCTGGACTCGCGGGATCAGACGGCACAGGGCGTGAGTGCGCAGCACTGCAACTCCGCCCTCGCCACGCAGCGCTGGTCGTTCGGCAAGTACGCGTGAGAGAGACGGCTGACGGACTAGGCTGGATAAGGCGACAGATAGAGAGGGACACAGTGATATTTGTGCAAGTGGATGGAAGGAAGAGGAAGCCTAACCTAACTCTATGTGGATTGCATGTGGATTGTATGTGTACTGTATGTATTCGTAATGTTTTACTTTACCAATGTTGATTTGTTGCTGAACATAAAACACACTCACACACCCGATTATACTACCATATAATTGCATATATAGTATACTTATAAACGATAAGTTCAACTTTAGTTAAAGAGGGTTCGCGAATCGTTCAAAGACAACATAAACACCATTTCCTCTGGGGGTTAAAGTTACATCAAACGAAAATATGAAATGCATACACAAAATGTACTTAGACTGATTAATTTTTTGTATATGTATACAAAATATATATATAAAAAAATGGGAAATAATACTACCCATAAAAACGTAAAACTTTGGCAGCTGCTTGACAACAAAAACAAAAGAAAAAGCATAAGCTATGAACTAATTTTTGCATTCCAACGTCACACATTCATTCGAGTCAATTAAGGATCTATACGAAATTTCTCACAAAACAAACAACAAACAAAAAATAGCCTAGCATACGATTCAGATCTTCACACACACATGCTCAGAGTCTTCTCAACTTTGTACTTAACAAAAACAAAAAACAAAACAAAACAAACAAACATGAAATGTTATCATTAGTTTTAGTTGTACACCTAAGTGGAAAATCATTTGAAATCATTGAAACCTATGTGAAATATGTATGTATATATAATGAAAAGGAAAATATTATTTAAATGTTTATCGAACGCCAAATAAATTGAACATTTTTCGATTCTATATTGTACGCAAATCGAAAAGAATTGAATTGAATTGAATGTCTCTTTGTTATTATTTCAAATGCATAAATAATTTCCAGTAATCAAAGGAAAACACGCACGACATCAACTAAATTTGTATGTGAAAAAGTATATCTTTTTTCTATTATTTTCACACAGTTTTTAGGTTCGTTTGTATGACAGGAAAAGCGTGAATGATTTAAAAAAAAAAAAGAAGAAAAACAGATAGAAAAACAAAACCAAATATTGTACATTTGTTTGTGAGTTGCGTACTGTGCGTATACCCAATAAAAAATGATAATTAAAAACATTTTTAATTTGAATCAACCAGAAATGCAAAAAAAAACAAAACAAAACAAGAAACGCAGAAAATTCCAAATAAAAAGAAAATGTGCAAATGGGTTTATTTCATTTTACTGGGAGTGGCCCCAGGGCGTATTCTTAATATGATTGCTCTGAGGAGGCAGGCACATCTGCCATCAAATCTGGCTAAGTACTTTGACTCCTATGTACGAGTATATGTAGGTTAAACGACTTAACTTTCAACTCCGAAATGCATGACATGGCAAACAAACGAAACGACTGAAGCAGCAGATGAAAACTTGGCACATTACGCATACGACACGTCTACCCCCACACGAAACAAAAGGAAACGAAAGGAACGAAGTGTATGTACGAGCTTGCGCTAATTTTGTCTTACTCGTACTTAAAAATGGCACGAAAATGCTGGAGTGCTGAAATTGTAACACATTGTAAAACAGGCCCAAGGCAGCTTCAAAATGTTTTCCTCATTTTGGGTGTTTTAGGAAGGGGGCTCCAGCACAAGGTACGAATATACAAGCATGGATGCGCACCATTAAGAATAACATAATGCCTAAAGAGATAGGCAGCTGCCAAGATGTTGGGCGGAAGGTTATTCCAGAAAGAATTTCGGAGAAATTTCTGATGGATTTGCTACTAGAAAGAAATACATTACTCAAAAATTGAGCTAACAAAATGCATCATCATGTATTTTTTGTGCTTGCATTATGCAAATTCTTGCACAACCAAAACGGTTAGGGAATGCAAAATATACATAAATATATTGGAGAATATTAAGTAGTCATGGAATATAAATCGCATGGATTTTTCATCAGTTGAACAAGCGGAAGGATACTCTCCTTCCCTGTGCTGTTCCCTTCGCCGCAAAAATGTGTTTGACAGACTTGCAAGCCAAGAGATTCGCCCAGGAAAGACAGTTAATAAGAATAAAGGGAAACTGTCCTTGATGCAAGAAAAATCTGACAGAATTTCTCTTGCACTCAGTCAAAATGTTAAGTTCAAAGAATACAGGAGGAGCATATTCCAGGCAGATGGAGCCACCAACAGCTCGTTAACCAGGACAACCCCCCAAGCTGTACGCTTCCTTGCTCGAAGGATATCATAGAAATGCAGCGCAAAAAGTACGCACAACGACGCAGCCGGAAGACAAACCGATTTCCGTGCCAGAAGCCCCAGAACGGAAGCTGAACTCGACACCCGGGGGCTCAGGTGCGGGTGGGGGTAAGCGCCGGAGGCAGCAGCTAGTGCAGGCGACAAGGTTAGCCCCCAACAAGTCAGGGAAATCGTTTATGCGGCTCCCTATCAGCCCACGTTCCCTTCCTCATATGCAGGGCGGAAAATTGTTGAGGCGGGTCTGGCCTTTATTTGTGTTGGCTTGTGTGCCTGTGTGCGTGTGGGTAGACAGGTGAACAACAGTTTTTCCTTCTTTCTGCCTGCTTTCTTATTTAAGACAGCGTGTGTCAGGCATACATGAAAAGCCAACCAACTGACTGGCCTGGTCCGGACTCCGCTCCGGACCTGACCTGGCCTGAACCGACTTGGCTTTGGCAAACATTTTGCAGCTTCCTTTTTGCGCCTGTATTCGCTTTCTTTTGCCCTAACCGAGCAGATGCTATCGGCATTTTTTTCGCTTCCGCAGTTTTATCACGGGGCATCAACTTTTCTCTCCCCCCGCCTCCAGTATTTATACCCTCCCCCCAGGCAATACATGGATGGATGGTATGGTTGGGGTATATAGGACTGCTGTATGGGGGGCATTCAAAGACTGATTGACGGTTCTGTTAATGACTTTAGTAAGCGAATTTCCTGTCTTTAATTACTACATCAGTGGCTCATTTCTTGCCATTTTTCCAATTTGTTACAAGCTTATACTTAAATAAAGGATAGTGTTTTTTACCCATTTATTATCTGGACCTGCTAAAAATGCTCTAAATTAACTGTTAATAAAAAATCTAGCTCTTAAATTAGTAGTAATTTGTTAGTTCCCTATGCTCGGTGTACTATTCCTCTTTCCATTTATAATGTCACATAGTTCCCCTACTAATTTCTTATTTATTCTGTTGGGCAGTTTTCCGAACAGTTTCCCAACCTTAGTTCCTGGTTTGTAACCAGTTTAATTACCACTTTCCTGTTAGTTCGCCTCTTGTCCCTTCTAGTTCCGTTGTCTGATGGGTGCCTCCGTCAGTCGAGAGCTATCTCCTGGAGTGGCAGCTACTGCCACTTACACTTACACGCATGTCCTTCTGGCGGGCGAGAGTCTGTGTGTTCGCTTCGTAACGTAGTCTGTCTTACGTCATTGTCGGTTTACGTGGCGTGTTAATAACACATCCTCTCGCTCTGCCTCTATCTCTCGCTGTTAATCAGTTGACATTTTGCAACACAGGTTCACAGGTTTACAAGCAACAGCTTTGGGGTGTAGGAGGATGGATGGGTGGCATATTGGGAGTTTGGGAGTTTGGGAGGTTCCCTTCATGTAATTTCTTTTTTCGTGGCCCGGCAAGTTCGTGCATTAATCATTTTGTTGGGTCTTACACCGTTTACCTCATGCACATGGCCCCGGCCTAAGTAATGGCGGCCTGTCGCTGCCAGACTGTTGCCGGAAACATAATTAACAACACGTTAGAGAGCCCAGCCAAGTGGACGCTGATGATGATGACGATGACGATGACGATGAGATGACCGAAAATATTATTGCTTGGTATGTGAGAGATTCGAAGGTGTACGAAACCCTGTGGTAAATGCTGCAAACCATAAATTTAAAATTAAGGAAAAACCAATTAAATCAAAACATGAATCCCATTGCAAAAATTACCATTAAATCACAATAACAAATACTTTATTTGGCCCCATTGTATTCGACAAAATCAATAATCGTTTGCCTAATCTTTCCTTTTCATATTGCAAACAAATGCAAATGACTTCTTTATTATTGTTGCCTGTTGTCTGCGCTGGTCTCTGGTGTTTATTCAAAGTTCGCACCAGCATCAAATTTTGCTCGCATAAGCGGATTACTTCACTCTGATGTCTTGACATTCGGGCATTGTAAGCATTTCATCAACCAAAATAAGAAAATTCGATGGTGTTGCATCTTAAATGTACCCTCTCATACTTTATTCAGTCTTTGGCAGTCTTTTAGTTGGGGAATAATTACTTAAGTAATCGTAGTCGAAAGGGATGATAAGAAAACATCGTCTTAGGATCTTTTAAGTCTTCTAAAAATTCTTAAGAAATATTTCAGATTGGTAGATAAAGGCTAAATTTTTTTAAAATTGTATTCTTGAACTGAGGCCTCTAAAATTGTAGGGATATTTCTTTAGATCTTCTTAAAATCCATACCAATCTAAAAAATTTAAAATTCCTTATAGATTTTATATCTGAACTCAAATAATAATGTACGTTTAGATGCAAGTCCTTCAGTGACTTATACCTTATACCTTATATTATATAAAAATATCTGCTACATATCTATCATCAAAAAGCGTATACTCGTGATCCCCAGGGGAGCAGGGTATTTAAGACAACCTATAAATCAGCTTAAATTTACACTTGCACAAAAGTTTGCAAAATGTCGCGGGCAAAAAAGTTGACACAGCTGTTTGTCCTGCGATTTATCCTTCGCCTCTTTGGGAGGGCTGTGTCTCCAAATTGTATGAATGAATACGAATGAATTCGTGTGTGCAATCGATATCTAAATCGGCTTAGCTTAATTCTCTTCTTTATTTGGTCATTAAGTACTATTGCCCATCACCAATGAAATGATTACAATACGGTTCTCATTTTGCTTTTTGGAAAGGGAAATTCCTTTCAGTTTTTTTTCGCTTTAAGCAGACAATCATTACATTTTTATCCGAGGGAAAACTCTGCTGCCATGGAAACAATATTCCTCCAATCAACAGAATTCATTAATATTTAATGGGCCTTAAATGAGTGCGTAGGTTGCAAAAGAAATATTATTTTTCACATAATTAGGTTAAGTGAGGGGCTGGAAATTGAGCGAAATACTCGTTGAGCAGCGCGTGTGGGTGTACGAATGGATGAAGGATACAATCCGTGAATTCCCGTGAATAGATAAGCGGAAAGTTAATAGGCTGGAAGTGTTTTGGATGCTCCAAATGATAATTAACTAATGGATCGAGGAAAAATTGCTGCAGTTTATGTTGGACACAAAATCTGTGTGCTATGAATTTAGTTGAAATACTTCTGTAAGTAGCCTGTCCTACTGGCCTGATGCTATACTGTACTATACTGTAAACCCCCAAAGATCTGTGGTGTGACGCCGCGTTAGATATGTACATATATGTATGTGGCATTTGGTGGGAAGCCGCAGAGATTAAGAGAGTCTGTAGAGTCAGAAATAGGCACTTCGTAGTCAAAGCAGCATTTCCCAAGTCCTCGCAAGCCATTCCTGTATATTTGAATACAAATTAGTGATGCTATTGGTCCTGCCACTAACCATTCAGTACATAGATGTGCCAGTTCATACACCGAATATGTCGCCAACGAACTATATGGATTAGATCCCAGGTTCTTCGCCTCTGACGTTCAGCCGCGTCATCATGTCATATAAGGGGATATATGTTATTCCATTTCCGTCGATGATTAACTATCTGTTACCAATGTATTGTGTGAGGGGAGTATCATTCTGCCTAACACTCCATCGACATTCAATCGATTTGCTCTGCCATCCCTATGTCGGATGATGCTTGATGCGCCCAGAAGCAGGCAATGCTTTCTTTTCCTGCGGCTTGAGCCAAGACACACACGATGGCAGAAGCCAAAAGTTGTTTTGACAGCAAACAAATACTCGCAGCAAAGGACAAAAACAGCACAGAACCAGAGCCAGAGCCGGAGCCAAAGTCAGAGCCAAGCCGAGCCAAGTTAGCGCCATTGTCTTGACTCATAACGAAACTTTCGCCTGGCTTTCCCACCTTTGTTCCAGCCTTTGTTTTATCTCTCTCTCAGACTTAATTGGAAAGCATGAAGACACAAACACAGAGTGAAACGTGTTGGCATTAAAACACGCACGACCAGGAATAACAAACAAACACCCGACAACGCCTGGGCTGGGCTGCCAAAATGTTTGTCCTTGGCTCAGCCTCAGCTTCCGCCCAACCGAAATTCCGTTCCGTTTCACGACACGACTCGAAGGGCTGTATACATAATTTGCGAATGTTGTTCTAAGTGGCTCCTCGACAGCTATTTATGGTGGGAGTCGGGCAGATATATAGTGGCATTTAATATTTTGCCCTATTTGCCCATACTTTATCTTGTCTTGGCGGAGTGCGTGTGCATAAATAATGGCAGCCATAAAAATTAGTACTGCATATCGGATAATATGTGAGCAACAGGAGAACCCAAGAAGCTTAAATCACTCTTATTTTAGAGCTCTTTCCACTTATAAGCAAATATTGATGCCGGCTAAAAGCAAACTGAGAATTGTGCAGCTTAATTACTTGCCATTCCACATCCTTCAATTGAACCCAAAGCAATCGTAAGGCAAAGACCCGTCTCGATTGCCCAATCAACCAATTGGAAATTTGCACAACTAATTAGCTGCTGGGAAGAGCAAACACTTCAGTAAATCCCCAGCCATTTCAGCAGAATCTGCAACAATTTCAAATTGTTTGATTGTATGCAAATAAACCGCCAGCCGCAATTGCGAGCAAATACAAGATGCCAGACGAGGGCAAGGAGCACCAGCAGAAGCGACACCTGAGCCCCAATTACGAAACTAATTAATTGAAAGCAAAGAGGCGTGAACTGGCAGACAGCCAGAAAGATGGACGGTTGGATGGACATTCAAGTGCCACATGAAGTGGCCCCATCAATCCGGGGCAATCAACATCAAAATTCAAAACCTTCACCGACCACCGAACACCGGAGACTCCATCCACTCCGTCGCCAAATCAATGTCCGGCCCAGCCACATCCAAAAGTTATGGCGTGCATAAAAGTCAACGTCAATGATAAATGAAGCCCCAGCCAGCATTTGCATACGGATGCATACATAATGGCCAAGACGAAGGATGCAGAAGAAACTGGATCTGACTCTCAAGACCATGGCATGGGGGGGTTCAAGTACTCCGGTGGGATGATAGGAGTACTCTCCCTTTGGCTTTTCGGGTAGAGTTTTCAAAGATCCGGAAAGAAAAATACGTATTCCATTTGCAAAGCGACGTGAATAAGCCACCGGACGAAAGGATAACAATGTCAGTGACACATGAGCAGCGAAACGAGACCAAAAAGGAACAAGTATACGTAGTCGAAGAAACGGAAAAGGGAAATGGCAAAATAAGATGTCGCTAGGTGTCGACAATATGATGCCAATTTAATACTCTTCGAGCGAAGATTGCTTCGAATGGAAAAAGGGAGCATCCGACCTTTTCTTGGTTGTTCTCAAATAATCACAAGCGGTGGAAAAACTAACCTCACTCTTAAATATAAACATACCTAAGGTTATGAATAAACAGTGGTACATTTTCCAATCATAGCAGACCTTGAGAAACAAGTCTAGACTATAGAATTCATATTCATCTCAAAACTTATTTCCAAAGATCGGCAAACACAATGTGTCTCTCAAGTGAGTACGATAAAATATGTACCTGGTGTTTTGCCATTTGGAACATAATCTTTGGCCTAACGTGGAGCATTCTGGGCTATCTGGCTATAATCGGGCATGAACGTGCGTATAAATTTCCATCTGCTGAGTAACTTATCGAAACCCTATAAATATCTTTAGATGGAATACATTCTAGGTACTACGACATAGTAGTTTGCATTTACACAGTTACGGTCTGTATTTGTGCGCCCCTACATTTGTTGTCTGGCATTTTGATAATCGTTGGAGATTGGAAGGTCAGTCAGGCATGTATTTTTCCTTGGCCGCAAATACTCAATCACCTTTACCCTGCAGGATAGCCAACAAACGTTCAAAATAGGCAAAAATCTGAGCAATTTATTCCCATTTTTTTTGCTCGGGACTATCATTTTTCCAAGTGGGTGGATCGAGTGGATCTATATTGATTTTTTATTTTAATTACTATTTTTTTGGGTTTCAGTTATACATTTTGTTGCCTTGGGAAGGGTGTGTAGCTATTATGAAAAGCGCTGGAAGTGATTCGAATTTGAGCATCGTTTCCGCGCTTTCAATGTTGTGTGTTCCAGTTTTAAAGTACTATCAAGAACTTAAAGGAAATGCATCATATGCAAGCTTTTCCATGGCCCTGACCTGGGAGCGGCCATCATCTTCAGGAAATCCATCAATGGCTAAGGAGGCATCCTGCTGCTCCTTCGACAGGATCGCTTAACATTCAAATTTAACCTAATACTTATATGTTTGTAAATTATTTCTATTCATAAAGCTTATCATGCAATGGATATGTTCTTGAAAGATTTGAGAGGGACATTCTCGCAGCCTAACAAAAAGCCCGTTTAAAAGAGATATATTTAATGGTCATCCAACATCAAGGGTATATAAAGTTCGTGGTGTTATCTACCTTATTGAATTTTATTGAACATACCCAATTCGATGCAGCGATGCAATCAAAAGTACGCTTCAACAACACGAATTTAATTGGCTTTTCGGTTGGGTTTGAAGGTGAAAAAACCGCATGACTTATATTGAAGAGATCCAAATTTGTTAAAATCCTGATAATGCTTGACATTGAGAACCAACTTAACCACCGAAGGGCCAGTGAGGGCTGGGTTTTGGTTGTCCCTTGAAACGCTGCTTCTGTTGACAGCCCGTATTGATAGTAATAGTTGTATATTTACTTTTGCAAAGAATATTGTATGCTGTAGAAGGCACATTACAAGCAGCTGAAAAAACAATGCTAGCACTGACACTGACTCCACAAGAATCGGAGACAGCGATGGATATGCCCAGAGGACAGACAAGTGTGTCCCCACAGATGACAAGCGGATGAACAAGCCATGTCAGAATAGAGGAATTAGACCCCTAATGCCAAAGAGAAATAAGAAGAGTAACGGACATATGCCAGAGCTTGTTGGACAAGATGTCAAAGCTGATTTTGCCTGTCAAAATGAACCCTGATTTCCAAGTAGCAATAGAGAGGGCATAGGGAAATGATTCTAATTCAGATATTTCCCATTGTCTCGCAATTTGCATTCCCCTCCACTTGGCAAATGGTTTAATGAAATCAATTACCAGTTCCCTCCACCAGCAGCCACTTTGCTCTGTGGGAAAATGAAATTAGTGCGCCTCAAGGAGTCGAAGGAGACGATGAAAATGCAGAGGGAAAATCGAGTAAAAGAGAAACCGTTTACTTGTAGCAGTCGACAAATTGTTGAGGACCATTCTGCAAGGTTTTCTATGTTTCCATTGCTTTTTATTGAGTTTTTATTGCATTCGCCCTGTGTTTTTGCTTTTCTTATGGCCAAATTGAATTGGAGAAAATATTTGTGGTGGCTGACTTTGATTTAATATACTAAAGGCCATGTCTATGGATATGTGTTTGGACTGGTATTGATGTGTGTGCTCTGCTAAGCGGAAAGTAATTGAGTTTTCACAAGCTGTCTTTTATGGGCGTGTTCCCGAGTTCAGTATTTTTTCTATGCCGGATATTTTGCAGTACACTTAATTCTATTTTTTCTAGGAAGTGGAGTGAGTGCTATTGACCTTGTCTTGTGGATGATTTAGAGACTTTTTTAATACCGAAAATAATAAGGAAATCCAATCAATATTTGGTATTTCTACGAATGTATCTCTAAGTAAAGCCTCTCTTTCCTGACCCTCTCTGGACCAGTTAGGTTTTCACATACTTTCAGCCAATATATATATTATTTATTAAAGTTTTAGTCATATCCTGCCCATTGCTTGGACATAGCCAAAGATGTTAAATTTTCTATTTTTTAGCGGGTTCAATGCATGCAGGACTGCACATCGTCGTCTTCGTTGTGGCCGTACACTTAGAAAAGCCCTTGGCCGTGGCGGGTTCTGCCTTTGCTTCCGGTTTGGGTACACACTCGTTTTGACCAGCACAGCAGAGGTCGCACTGACAACGCGGCTCTTGGTAGCCAGTTTCGGGCGAACAGGGCGGACAATCGCAGGTCTTTATCGTGTCCGAGGTACAACAGGTGGGAGGCGTTGGACCCACATAGAACGGATTGAAACGGCAGACCATTTTGAGGGGCCGGAAAGTCCAAGCAAATCAGGCAGATACACAAATTTTGAAACTTATAATTTAGATGTTTTTTGTGATATGTCTCATTGAAGGATTTGGGGATGACAGTTTTATCCAGGAAACATTCAATTCCTAAGGAAATGCCAATTATTTACTTGGCAAAACAGCCAAATTACCTTCCAAAAGAGAGTCCAAAACCAGACAAACAAATTGCGTTTGTTGGCAAATATTTGTACATGTTTTTCCAGCTTATAAAGCTGCTGGCATAGAGGGCTTAAAGCTGATTACACAGTTTACTCAACAAATGCGGAAAATACATAACACACAACAACAAAAACCGGAGAAAAACCGCACAAAAATAAACATTTAATGGCGAAACAGGCGTAAAAAATCGGAGGACCAAATGGTTCCAGTCGGTAAGCGAGAAAAAAATAAAAACTGTACCAAAATAAGAAAGCCATAAAGCAAGGACATAAGCCGCAACGCCACAAGGACGGGTTCAAGGCGGGATGGAGAAGGATATAGAAAGAAGAGGTGCAGAAGGAGTAGGATATCGACGTGCAGAAGGAGGAAAGAAACACATGCTCATACGCGTCGAAAGTTTTCAATTTATACGACTTCATTAGAAGCAACGCTTGATGAGCAATAATGATAAAAGAAAAGGCTGAACGGGAAGTGAAGGAAGGAGATGCAGAAAGGGTGTAAGCGAAGAGCAGCCGGAAAGAAAGCACACTAGTACTCTGCCAGTGTGTCCTTAGAAAAATACCACAAAAAAGAAACGGTATGACACTTACTAAAAAGGCCTCTAAGAGACAGAAAAAACTACGTTAAACAGGACAGTGATAAGAGTTTTAAATGGATGAATGATATATGTTTTAAAAGCTTATCAGATTTTCAATTTTTTTGTTCTAAATTTATGTTGCTGGCCGGGTTTCAGTATAATTTAGTTGTTTTTCTTAAATGACACCAATATAATAAATTCACTAGTATCATTATTCATCATATTTAATTAAATGGTGTCAAATTTACCTCCCACAAATTGGGTAATAATTTTGGATTTTTAATTTTTCAAGAAAAACAAAACTAAATTAATTTCTTTTTTCATTTATTTATTTATTTGGTGATAAATGACAATGATCAAACCATTCCTTATTCCTTATTCCTGATTCGTTTTTCCAGTAGTGTTTAAGCAAGTATCATGCCAGTATCAAAGGGCAAGTACACTCCGCCAAGGAGGTGAAACAGCTGGAAAATTACTCCACTCACGCACGGACACAGATAACCATTTATGAATGGGTGTCTGTCGCTCAAGTGGCCTAATGTGAGAGGGCGAAGGGAAAGGGTCTGAGAGAGAGAGAGATGGATGGATATGTGTTGGGTGTAATGAAAGTTTAAATCGTTTCTCTCCCTCTGAATACCAACGCGGTGGTCGAGAGACGGTTGGCAGAGGCTTAGGGTCATGCGGAATGAGGTTTACTTCCCCTTTGGTAGTTGGCAAATAAATTCCATTTTCATATGCATAATTCTGGGGCATTGTCCTACACTTTTTTGGCGTAATAAAGTTTATCATAATATTTTGGGGTTTTCCTTTTCCTATGTTGCGGTCTTTTTCTGCTTGTGTGAATGGAATGCATAAACAGGAGACAACTTATTGTTATGGTAAATGCCACATTTTTGACAACGAAATACGAGCTTTTTCTGGTGTACAATGGAGAAAAAGGGCATTAGGGTGGAATAAATCATTCATTTTTTGTTAGAATTACAGTTAGTATCATTAATAAGACAAGTGTGGGTCATAGAAAGCCCGAAAAAAGTTAAAAGAATAACCTTAGATTAGTTGTAATAGTATTATAATAGAAGCTATATTAGAGTACATATCCTTCATACCAAAGACAATATTAGAGCTGTAACTTTTCAGCAAAAATTTAAAACACCCTGGAGCCACTTTCAAAAGCCACTCTGAGAAAATCGTGTATCATATAAATGTATGGGCGTTACTTAAGAAAAATTATAATTATAAACAGTGCCAGTTTTACCAGTAGCAGTAAAACTTATTGCATTTAAATCTTTAAGAACTAAAGAGCTATTCTTGACTCTATTTACTATTTACTCTATGCGAAAATTGGTTTGTTTCCCATCTCAAAATATATGAAAGCCTACAACACATGTAAGCAACAGAAAGCCCATTAATTAGAGACCATTTAATCACACCTATCGCACTGGTGCGTACAAGTTCATTAAACGATTGAATAACTAATTTCCCTTTGTCCCTCCAACAGTCATTATAGACCCAAATACAAATTCTAACATTCTGTTCAAGAGTGGCATAAACAGGTCCCTAAGCACGTGCCCTGAACTGCGCCTAGGAGCTAAATGAAATGGCATTCACTCTATTTAAATCAATACTGAGTAAATGAGTTGAACGCTTTTTAATCACATAATTACAGGGAAACCAACCAGAGAGAGAGAGATGACGCAGAGCACAGGACACAGGACATGCAAATGAGAATTCCTCACTCGGTTGCGATTGCAATCTTCACGCATTGCCAGGGCGCACTGGGAGAATAATAAATATGAATTGGAATTAATTCGTTTTGGCAAGAGCATAGGCAAGGACACGTGTAATTACGCAAACACACGGACATCGGACATCGGACAGCCACACGGACATTCGGTCCTGGCAATGGCGTTCTGGTCGCGTTGGCTCATTTGCCCTTAATGTTTTATGCACAACTAAATACAAATGCGCTTTAATGAGCAAAACTCGGACCGACCATGCGGTTAATTTATTATGCACAACTCGGTTTCACACACACATGGCCTGTCCCCGGCCATGTGGAGGCGGATGGTTTCGGTAAAGGATCACTAATAATGCGGCATTGTCGAGGCATTAAATTGCCAATGCGTCGTCGTCTGGTGGGGCGGGGCGGTGCGGTATGAGGCCCATGGATACGAGTAAACCGCAGCAAGTCGACTTGAATGCATGTAACAATTACTCTCGCTTCCTCTCTCTCTTTCCCACTCGGCTGACAGGAGCTCTTTTCTAGCCACACTGCAGCAGAGTCATAAAATGCAGACAGCAAAAAAAACTAACAGAAAAACTGATATTTGCAACAGCAACGACAACTACAACGACAATAACCACATGGCATAGTTTTTGGGGCATGAAGCATGTGGCATGTGGTATTTGGCATGTGGACTTAACCGCAAAACAAGGCCAAGCCGGAACCCATGCGGAGCATTCGAGTGCGATTTTAGGAACTAGTTCAATCGTTCATGTGCACTCGAAACTTTCACAGGGCTGCTGGTGCAGCAGAGGTCGTCATGCGTGCATGAATGAGGCCTCCTCCGGAAATCCGATTAAAGTTTTTAACAATCGTTATTGATAGGATCATAGCAGGCAAATGTACCTGGAAGCCATGAGAAATATTTCAAATTACATTTCAAATGTTTGATTTTTTGTTAATAATTTTCATCATTTGATAATTTTTAACAGTGAAACATACACTCAGCCCTCAACCATGCAACACGAAATCGCAAAGCAAATTTGCTACTTTTCGCGTAAATATTTAGAAATGGGATACCCGGGTTGCGAGCACTACACGATTTGGGAGTTTCAATCACCGACATGGCATGGCCTCAAAACTGCCTTAGACAGACATTTGCAGCTGATATTTTTGTATATGCTCGCAATCAGTTTCATGGAGCTAGTGAGTAAAACAATGAACTGATCGTGTGATAAGTTCGAAGCTGATTCAGCACTCTCGCTTTCAGATATACAACTATAAGCAGATTTACCTTTTGCTAACCATGGAGGATTTGTCAGAGATCTCCTGGCCCCAGACAAATTGGTTTACCCTAAGCAACAAGATGCTGCATCGCTGCTGGATCGCCAGCAACTTGGCAATGATTGCTTTATGGAATTATCTTCTATATGCCTTTCTTTGGGTGAGTATTGAAGATCACATCTTCCAACCCTTGGCACACCACCGTTTTTTTCCTTGTGTTCTTCTGCAGGTCAAGCCGGAGCTCCTCTATCGATGGCAGGTAATGTACGGAACCACGATTATAGCCGATGTCCTGTGCTTGGCCCGTGCTCGCTGGGCGATCCGCTTTGGCGTTTGGGTCGCCTATCTGTTGCCCCTCTGGCATATCTTCTGTGTGAACAGCTTGCGGAGTTACACAGAGCAGCAGGTCATCGATAACGATAGCACTTACTTGTACAAAAGACTGTTCCACATTCCATCATTCCTATTGCAGCTGTTTCGCTGATTCCCACTTTTCGATGGCTCCATTCCGGGTAGACACATTCTCCAAATTCCAACTTTCTTTGACTTTGTTGAGCACCTTTTGGAAAAGCACAGAAATCAAATTGTTCAGTATGCGTTTAAACTAAAGCTGTAGACCAAAATGGTTGCATGGTCTGTTTCCTCGTTGCACGGCCAGTTATTCGGTGGCACTCTTCAAGCCTCGTTGGAGATAGTCCAAAAAATACATATGCTCGTATATATATGTGGTGCATTTACATGACTGCCTGATGTGTGGGTGTTTTGCGTGCAAGAGCTGACTAAGCCAACTCATGCAAGTTGGATTTCTGTGAAGGGATTCACGTGGAAGGAACATGGAAGGACAACACCACATGTGCAGCTGCAACAACTTGTGTGGCCAACGTGTTGAAACTAAAAGGATTTTAAAAGCCACCAAAAGTGACGGGAAAGTTGATCTATATCCAGACTACGGAATGCACCAGGGTAGAGATCCAAACAACATCAATCATGGGTCTATCTTTTGTAGACTAAACCTGAACCTCTAATAAAAGTTCCTTAAAGGTCTTAATTTGAATTTGAATATTCCCCCTCATCATCCTCCTTCCTAACATTACGTGTACCCTATCTACATGCCCAAACTTTTTCTATTCTTACGAATTCCAAGCAATCTCTAATTTCAGTTTAATTTCATGGTTTCTCCAACAGGTTCTTTATCGCTAGTTTCACATTCGTCAAGAAATCAGATATTTTCAAAGCAACAGACCCTCACGCAAACACACATACTTGTAGTCACTTCATTACTGGGAGACCAAAATCCAACGAACATGGAAAATTCTGAAAATTCAACAAGCCGCGTGTAATGTAATCCCTTATCTTGGCTTGGCTAACAAAGTGGAAGCTAAATCCGCCATGACAACAGGCAAAATCCTTTCAACTATTCGACGAAAGGTAAAGAGGAAACCGCACACCGCCACCACAGTGTTCCACCCTACTTCTCCCACTACTCATCCACCATGAACCTCCCACTCCTTTAATACCGAACACTTTATGGCTCATTATTCTCAATGCAAGTTCGGTTCGGCTAGGGTTTGGTGCCGTTCCACTTAGTTCGGTATGGTTTAGCTCTTTCGTTCCTTCTTCACAGCGCTCGTTAGCTCATTTGCAGCTCATGTAAGTTTTCATTAGAAAAAAAATGAATTTAAAATGAATATTTAAACCTTGTGCATAATGCACATGGACGGCCATTAACGCTAATGACGTCATGAAATTCAATGCACACCACCCAGCAGAGGCACAGGACCAGGACGAGAGCCATGAGATGAGCTCACAGCTTTTGCCACAAAATGGGGCAACATAATGTTGGCCTCAACTTACCCTCGCTTAGTGTGGAAACATTTGCTCGGCCTTTTCATCTCCCCCACCGGCCAGATATTGGAAACTTTCGAACAAAGCCCATCTATTATAATCAACGCCCTTTTCGAGGGTAGCAACAAAAAACTTAAGGCGTGCTCTTACTAATGGATGGACATGTAATTAATCATAAGAAATGCTTCTAAAACATAAGTAGAGCAGAAAGAATAGACGAACGAGTCCAAAAAGAAGAAAATGTGCGTGTGAGCATGTCGCAAATGCGTGCATCTCGTGATTTCAGAGCCACAGTACGGCTTAAGTGCTACCTTTATAATGGTTTTACCATCTATAATACTTACTCATACTTATACCTATCTCTCATTATCTTCGACACATAGCTTTGGCCTCCAAGATGTTCCCACAGTGCCCTTAAAGTGTCAATAATAGTAACCGAATTCCGTTCATGTGTTTCATTATTGCGTCATTATACTTTCTCCTCTACACGGTATCCCACAGACGACTACACTCAACTCTAAGCTCACTCTCTAGCACATTTCCTTCCGGGCAAATGTGCGCGTGAGTGTTCCTATCTCATTTCTGGTTCGTTGCACGTCAACATTATCTGATTCTCTGCAATTTGCCAGTTTTTGACCAGCGCAGCATATGATTTTAATGACATCTGCCACATGCTCTCAAAGCCAACTTTTAGTTGAAACAATCTCAAAGGTTAAGAGCCGAAAAAAACGATAGGAACAACTTTTATACTCGTATATGGGTAAAAGAATATTGGTAAAGGGATTCCGGATTGTTTCCATTATTGGGCCATAACAAAAGCTAGTGCCTGCCCGGGGGGAAGTATTTTTTCCGTTTTTGTAGTTCACGTACGAGAGGCTGTGCGATAGATAGGGGCGGAGGGAGAGAGAGAGAATTGTTGACAGTGCCAGAAGGACTGTTGACCCCGCTTGGCACGATTTCCTTTCCATATACCGTGTTTGTATGCCAAATGCTTATGTTTTATTTACAGACCCGAAACTTTTGCAGAGAGACAACATCCCAAGTCCTTCCAGCTTTGTGTTGTTTTGGCAAAACGTTTTACGAGCCAGAAATATAGAATAAAATCAATTGTTCGAAAGAGACATCACACACACATGTGTGTACAAGACCGGTATAAAATTATAAAACGATTTGATCAATATTTGTTATAAATGCACTTAAATCTAGGGGGAGCAAGGGAGAATTATTATTTTGAACTTTCCAAAAACAAATTACGAGTTCCCATAACTGCTATATAATTCTCACTTTCCCTATCTTGAAAATCACTTTTACTTTGCCTTTTCCTGGCCAATTTTCCTTGGAGCCATTCTTTTTCGTTTCCCCTCGACAAAGCCATTTAGGAACTGCCATAAACTTATCCGGGAGCCTGCAAAATATAATTAAACAAGCGCAAATTGAAATACGCAGCGTGCAGTGAGCCAAGTATTATCAAAAATAGTCCCAAAAAATATACACAACAACTTGCGAGCAAACTTTGTGCTGCAAAAATATTAAGTGCCCTGTGAAGGAGAATATCCCGCGACTTGGGCTCCGCTCCGCCACTCGAGCGGCGAAAGGAAGCTGCAACAACTTCCATTCTTCTCGGGCTACTTACTGGGCTTAACTGGTAATTGCACTTTTTGGGGGCGCCACGGCGAAAATTGCCACGAATGGAGGGCCAACATAATGGCCTCTGACCCTGGTACACAACTCAATTTTATTTTGCGGAAATTTCCTGGCAAAATTCAGTTATTAAGGTTAAGTGCGGAACCAATGAACAGGAAGCTTCTTTGAGAACTCTTGCTGTATCGAATGATACTTAAACGGAAACAAAGTTTCAAAAGAATCTTTAAGAAATGCTTTCGTGACCAATGAAAATTTTTTAAGAGGTGAATGCAGAGCAAGGAGTGTGGTATTTGCGGGAAAAACCTGAGCTTTTCGCCATTGGGACCTTCTTTAGATCTATCCATGGAAGTCCATGGTCCATCTGAAGGTCGAAAAAAGATACGATTGTATCCGAAAACAGATTAGTATCTTGTAGTAGGAAGAAGCTTCAAATAACAAGGCATCCAAAACCAACAACTCCTTCCATCATTCTCTTCTCATGATCTATCTATAAATCAATATTTCAGAGAAGTTTTTCCAGTACCTACCTCTACTTAACAAACATTTATCGATTGTTTTTTATTCCTGACCTATGAAATCTATCCACTTACGAGTACACTCAACGGAACTGTTCGACCTTTCTGTCTGATTTTCCATTTAATTCATAAATTTTTGATAATATCAACAATCGAAACCTTTGCATCTTTCAGTAGCTTTCCAACAAAATTTGCGTTGACAACGTCAGCAAGGGCACGCAGAAAAGAGCAGAGGCAGATTTCCAAAAGAGCAATAACAAAAGGAGAAAGGACATGGAAATGGGCAACCTCATCATCGTCCTCATCATCAGTGGCTTGGTGTATGCGAGCAAAATAAATTTTAAATTGAAATCAATAATTTATATGGGACTTTTCGGTAGCCGGCAATCAGAAGTCCCTCCCTGGCATTGATTGCCATATGTCATTGATGAAATGCACAATTTGCTGGTGGATTAATTTATAATAATTTCATGGGTCCAACATAGGCTGGACCCATATTTTGGGGCCGTGAGATTTGGGGAAAACCCTTTGGCAATAAATCAAATTGCTGGAATGCAGATGTTCTGTTTTCCCTCTATAAATAATATGGTTGAACAAATAAATGGCTAGAAATATGAAAGCATAAAGATAAATGTCCAATACTGCACTGCCATAACTACCCGAAAATAAAAGTGAAACAAAAATTTTGTAATAACTCAACAACAACTGCAGACAAGACTGAGATATTTATACTTTCATTGCGTACATAATTTGCCAATATGTTTCTCTGTAAAGGTAGAGACAAATTTATTTTGCTTTCATTCATTAGAGAATCAAGGTACGCAATATCTTTGACAAGCTTTATCAGCAAAGGAATTCATTTATAATTCATATTGTAAGAAAAACATGAAGAAAAATTTATTTAAGAACTTATTTGCTTGCATCTCTGTTCTGTTAAAAACAAATTGAATACAAATAGTCTGCTTTGAAATATTTAAGCAAAAATATATCTTGTGAATAGCTGCTAGGCCAAGCATTTGAATACCCTTACCGATCCATTGTTCTTACTTTTCTTAGCCGATTATAAAAAAGGATTTTAGTAAAAGATTCTCTGAAATGTTTTAGGCAAATATATAAAAAAGAATATATGTTGGTATGTATATAAATCCCAAGAGATCCGATTTCTTGCCTGCCCTGCAAACATCTAGGCAAAATATAATACTCTCTGCAAGTTTATAACGAGCTTGATTCAATTTATCAACATTTTATTTCGAGCAAACTGTAATCCCATTCTTTGAGCTCAATTTATATCGCTCTACCTCCTCTCCGGCTCGGTCCAGTAAGCAACTTTTTGCAACTTTAAGCCGAAAAGTATTTGCTGCATGCAGGCCAGCCAAAAGAATGCAGCAAAAATGGAAACTTTTGGAAAACCTCAAGGCAGGCCGCCATGGACACCATAACCATGTGGGGACCGTGTTCGACGTGTCGGCCCTTAAATCGAGCCACTCCGTGTGGGGAAAAAAGCACTGAAATGAAAAGGGAAATGCGAGAAAATCCACAGCACCGGCACTGCCACAGCCCATTTTAAGTGCCCTTTTTTTGGTTGTTTTCTCTTTGCGCACCCCGTGGATTTTTTTAATTAAACGCGCCGCGACAATTTGACATCAATATCGAAATTAAGATCTTGCAGAGGCCGCACAACATTTCATCGGCAATAACAAGAACGCAAATACGAAGCCCCAAAACGAAGAGGGAGGCTTTCCGTGAATCCGGGGGCTGCAGGTACAGTCCCGGATGCAGTGGAGAGAGCGAGGAGCAGAACAACAACTTCCGTCACATGCTGTAAAAGCGGATATCCGCTGCAACAAATTTTTGCTGTTCTCCGTGGAAACTCCAATCGAATGAGGAAAGGAACGAAGAGGAATATTGGGCTGCCGAGAGATGAAAACAGCACTGAATCGATTCTCTAAGGTATATATTCCTGGGCTTAACTGATGTCTGTGAGATGTCAAAAATGATTTTAGGATTGCTAAAGATTCCATTGATTCAACTGTGAATTTCGTATAGAATTGGCATATCTCAGAAATAGGGCTTGCCGTTGAAATATCTTTATATATTATATAAATGTGATCTTATGTCGTTTATCTTGCTATGTAACCAAAATGGTATTCGAAAGTTATCTTCGCTTCCCATTTTAGAGTTACATATAGCTCCCATTTTGGTTATCTATAGGATATTATGTGGTCGTCTCCTTATTTCCATTTTTGCCAACCTTCTTGTATTTTTGCCAACATTTTTGTTTTGTTTTGTCATTTTCAATTTGCTTTTGCCCTCCCTTTTGCTCATTGCTGTATTTTTTTATGTGTAAATTGTCGGACGAGAGGGGCAGGAAGATGGGAATGTTGAAGGCTGGCGAGTGGGTGACATGTGTGGGCGTGGTCGTGCCGGATATTGATGTGTTATATGCGATGTTGTGACTGCAATATATTTACCAAATGACTGTTGATGCCTCTGTCCCAGCCCCAGCCCCAGCAACAGACCCAGCATCCTGCCACAGCACCCTCGACGAGGACGACGAGAGATAACAGTCGCCCACACGAGAAGGATGCAGGAGCAATAAAATGCTTGGTTCGAAGGGTTCGGTTCGGTTCGGTTCGAGATGAGGAAATAATTGCGGCCCCTGGAAGTGTTGCCATAAAAATGCAAATGCCAAATGCTGAAAAGTGGCGAAGGGATGGGGCCCAGAAGTGGGCTTGGGCATGGCCAAAAAGGAGCAAATAGTAATAATGAAACACTCGACAGCCAGCAGAAAAGAACAGTAGAAATCCACTCTGGCATTTATAATAAATGGAAAAATTAAGAGTTGAAAAGGAGACAAATCGAATAACACATTCATTTGCAGGAGTTTTTAACTACTGTGCGTTTCGATACATTAATCATGGAGGAATTTTAGCTTCAGTGTAGAAATTATGTGATTTTAATATATGAAAGTATGTCCAAAAACGAAGAAGATCCACTATCGTATATAGAAAAAGATATATTTATATGATATGGCACTGTCCAATGAGTTTATTTATTCATTTTAGAGAAAAAATGGTGTTTTTTTCGATAGAAAATACCAAACTTCAATGAACGGCACACAATAACTATATTTCATATGTCTGCAAAAAGTCCCGCCACATTCAGGATTATCTATTAATAAATCATCATTCTTAACACTGCCTAATGGCACCGAAACGCACTGTATGTGTCCCCACAAAAGGCTATCAAATGGCCATAAAAAATGTATAGGGAAAAACAATTTTAATCTATGATTCGGGCAGAGGTCATCTGGTAACAGCTTGTCGGATAAATGGGGCAAAAGAAATAAAACTGCCGGCTTGATGTCAATTAATAAATAATACCAATATTATTAATAGATTGGAGTGTTATTTGTTGGGATTTGTTTCGTGGGCTTAAAGTTTATGGGCTTAAAATTAAAAACAAATTTTATATGGTAATAAAAGTGAATAATAGACGATCAAATGTTTCTTAATGCCAGAAGTATTTAAGCTTTTATAATCAAATTTATGGTCAAGGATTTTATGAATTTATGAAAAAGCATTTCAACGAATTAGTGGTGTAGGATTTATGCATTTGAAAAATGAATGATCGGATATATAGCAATGCAAATGGATATTTAAATTACAAGTTTAGTAATCAAAGAAACCCCTCATAGCTTGTTACTCTTTAGCAGTCCTTCATCATGGCTAATGGTTCTCGGAAACATTGTAAGCCACTTTCTCTGCTAACCGCATTCTAACATCCTTGTGTGAGTCTGAACCCACTCATGAGTTCTTTTATAGCTGAGAAAGTTTGATGAGTTGATGGATGGTCATCATCATCATCATTACCATCATCATAGTGGGCACCCCTCCGCTTTTCATCAAAAGTTCTCCTATGCTTATGCTGTTGTTTATTCAAACTTTTTAATTGCATTAAGTCACTGGAGATCCTTTTGGCTGCCACAAACAAAAGGAATAGAGAGAGTAGAGTCCTCTCAACAGCTACTAGTATGAGTACTACTTACCACAACTAAGTCTGAGTGTTGGAGATGTGTGTGGAGAGAACAAGGAGAGAAATACTTGAGAGAATCAAGACGACTTCAGACTTTGAGCAGCCTGTATCTTGTAGAAATTTATGGAGCGTTAATCATTTAACAGATGAGATTTATTTATATTGAAAGAAGGCTTTAAGGGGCAGAGGATCTCGAGTAATACAGCCACAATTTTGGCTTAGAAGACATCTTATAATTGAACAATATAGACCTTTCAATTCAGGAGTTATCCAAAAAGTTGGTTAATTGTCTAATAAAACCAAAATAACTAAAAAAAACATCTAAAAATGTTTTCATAATCTCCATTTGAAACTTCAGGTTAAACTTTTTAAATATAAATTAAATGCTCCTATTATATTTCATCCATTAAACACCGACGGCTATTGCTGCTGAAATAAAATGCTTCTATTATGTGTCTAAACGTTTACTACACTGAAAACAAAAAGCTTATAAATGTTCCTTACAATTTTATACAACTAAAACTTCAATATCATAATCCAGTTCCAGAGAAAGTACATCTTTTGGAAAACTTCTACTTCAGAATAAATCATGCCAGAATTTTCGTTTCCCCCATCTACTGGTATACACATAGGATCTATAAGAATGTATGTAGGTGTGTGTGAAATATAAGAAAAGAGAATTCCATTTGCAGTTTTATAGCCCCCTCAACGGCGTTGCACTTGTTCCATAATGGTCCAAAAACTTTTCCCTTGCAAAGTTTTTGTATCTCGGCACCAACTGCATCAGACATGCATGTACATATCAGTATCTGTATCTGTATCTGTTTCTGCCGCTGTATCTGTATCTGCTGCATCTGCACGAGTCCCCCAACTGTATCTCAATGTGGCATTTGCTTGTGGCAATCAAGTTTTCTGTCCGTGTGTTTTTTGGCAACTCTCTTCTAATTGCAGTTGAAAATTTGTTAGGCAGCTTTCGAATTTTCTAATTGAATTTCGCTTATTGCCAAGAGCTACTGTATATCATACTCTCTCTCGCTTTCGTTCGGTTTTTCCGTTGGCCATTCGTATCCTTTTCAAACATGCCAAGAGCGCAATAATATAGCTTTTGTATCGTTGTGTGTGTATCAAATAACAATTACCAAAAGGACCTCCCATATACAAGGGCAAATAACACACACAAATATATAAAAACAAATAAGAATTTTATTTTTTGCTACCTTTTTGCCCCTTTCAGCGTATTTATATTTGCTTTATGCTCTTTGCCCTTTGCCTTTGCCTTGGCCTTCCCTCTTGAGTCGTCCTCGAGGCAAGCTTACCCAGGGAAATATGAGAAAATTTGCACAAAGCTTTTCGCAATATTGCCGCGAGTCTCAAAAAGAACAAAAAAAACAAAAGACAATCACCTGGCTGTTGAAGCATTCGTAGGTCGAGGGTCGAGGGGCCTGGGTCTTCGACGATGCTGGAGGTTAAGTGTTGTTATCATCTGTTTATTGAAATTGCGTATCGAATATTGTTTTTCAAATGAAAAAAAAAATAAAAACAAGGCAGTCTACAAGGCGCTGTTCTGGTTTCCCATTTCACCTGGCAAAAGTTCAACAAAATTCAGGAGCGGAGAAATAAAGTTTCTTTGAAATTCGATGCCTTTTCTGTATGAATTTCACTCCTTTGAATGTGTTGCCTACTTCTCAGCCTGTCGCAGCAGCATTGTTGCTGCTGCTGCAATCAGCGTAAAGGGACTTTCCAACATTTCAACAAAAACTTTTCCTATTTGCCAGCAAGTCGTTAAGACATCAACAGCTTCTTTTACCCTCCCCACTCCCCGTTTTGAGCAGTTTTTGTATTCATATTTTTTTCCAACTCTCTGAAAACTAAAACCATGAAAGCATAATGACAACCCCGGCGACAAGTGCACGTAATGGCTGAGGAAGAAGACGGAAAGTAAAGGGAAAATAGAAATGGAGACAGAGACAGAGAGAAGAAGGTCTTTTGGTATCCATCTGCCACTGGGAGGCACCGCAAAACGCTTGGCAGACAATTAGCAATGGGGGCAGGGCGCCAAATGTGGATTTGCGGATTCTCCTTTTCTCCTCTAATGTTCTGTTGCGACAACATTAATTAGATTAAAATGTCTACAAATCATTTTGGAACGGCACACCCGAGACGAGAGTGGCAGCATCGGGGCATCGGGGGGGCAAGTAAGCTCCACTCCGTAAGCTCACACATTATTCACACGCCTCGCAGCACACAATTTCCCCAGTTTCCCCAGTTTCCAGTTTCCCGAAAATGCAAATTGCGCTATCCAAAACAGCAGTTAAGGCAACAAAAAAAGAAGTAGGAATGATATATTCGATACTTCGACTATGGAATACCCGCTAGTCAAACCTATTTACACACCTATTTAAATTAGAACAAATCCTCAGAGATTGAGTCTTTCCAACAGACAAGTGACATTGCAGTTCCTTTTTTTTGGCATGTTTCAGACAAACATCAGATGGAGTCGGCTGGGAAATATGTAGTTTATGGGTACAGTCTTTAGTATCCCCCATTCTACACGCATATACCCAAAGGACCCTCTGAGTACCGGGTATTAAAAGAACCCAAATGCGGACTAAAGCAATTTAAAGCAGTGCGCTGGGATAACACAAACGAATCTGTCTAAAAATAGCAACAATAACAGCTACAGGGTCTGCCCCCGAAACAATTACAAAAACTATAAGCCTCCAAAGGATTCGCCCAGCAAATAAACCAAAAATGGAAATCATCCAAGAGTCAGGAAACAAGGGAAAGAGAGAGAGACAGATAGAGAGGGGGGGGGATTCCCCTGGGGAGCAGCAAATACAAATTGTCCGTTATCAGCTGTGGGATCGACTCTGGTGTTGCCCTGCAATAAGCGGAGCTTTAATTGGGTTCTCGCAGCCAACCAAAAAGGGCGTCGATGCGGTGGATTGGGAGCGTGTGGAGTGTGTGGATTTGGGGATACCAGCAGCATAATTAAAGAGTGCGAGCATAGCATCCCCCCATCTGGCATGAGCCATGGCCTGGGGCGAGGGACTGGAGTGGCACAAAGCTCATGTTAATTACAAAATAAGTCCCTCGTACGGAGACCATGCTGGGAGCTATTTATTTTTACCGAAAAGCTCATCTTAGACTGGGGATAATTCGGGAAGTCGTAATCACATTGACTCCTGAAGACTTTAAATGGGATAGAGCGTAGCAAAAGATCAGAAAATCTCAACGGGAAAGTGGTAAAAATATGTTTGTTTCTTTATGAAAGAAACGTCTCTGTTTTTGTTAGTTTACGAATGCCTATAATCCCTGAGACAGTCCCCAAATGTCATATTCAAACAGTGATTGAAAACAAAAACCATTCAAGGAAAGTTTTGAATATTTCTGAAGCCAAGCCTTGCCACACTAAACTACCCACAAATCGCACTTGTACCGACTGAACTGACGAATCCTCACAGCATCCTACCATTGTAGCCAAGTTCTTCTTTGGCCAAAGCCTAAACCATCGCCTCAATGCAAAAGATAAAACCGAAATACGAAATCCTTCTCATCCAGGGGGCCCTTACCCTATCCAGCCAATGAATGGGCAACAGCAACAAGGATTTCTCCGCCTGCTTAGCACATTCAATAAATAACAAAACAAAAAAAAGGAAAAAACGAGGGGAATTTCACTTTCAGCTCAACACTTTAGCCCAGAAACACTTGCACTGCTTTCAGGACGATGCCGAGGCCTCTTTTGGGGCCTGGATGCTGCTTTTGTTTCTGGTTTCTGGTTTCTGGCTGGTTTCTCGTTGAGCATGCCCGCAAAATGCCTTAATCATGGCTCGTAAATCTTTGATGTTTCATTTGTGCCAAAACGCTAAACGATTTTTAAAATAGCTGAGGGCTGGTTAAGCCCAGAACGTTCAGAGCCCGACCATAAATTATTGGTTCTGACTGCGGCAATTTGTTGTCTTACTCGTACTTTAACAGCATCCGCATCGCTCCTCTCTCTCTATCTATCTTCTGCACTGAAAAATTCACTTGCTGTGCAGTTCGCCCTTCCAATTGCAAATTCAATTTGGTACAAACAAAAAAAAAATACACAACCTTTGCGTTGATTTCAGTTCCGTTCGCCCCTCCCAACGGCAGAGGCAAAGGCTGGGTAAGAGCAAAGCAAATCGAAGTGGAAGTAGATTTCGATGTAGAAATTGCTGCATAGAACAGCAAATATCTAAGAGAAATTGAATATAAATACGAAATCAAATCGAATCTGATCGAGTTTTTAGAATGCAGTGATTCCGCATAGTTGATTGAAAAGGATTATGGCAAATAGTTTTGCTTTTGCTTTTGCTTCATCCTTCACCCCTTTTTCTAGGTTGCTGGAGGAAACTCTAGGCTTCATGGGAGTCTGGGTAATTCAGTTCTTTGGTAATTGGCTCTTCTCTGCGGGCAAGTGGAGGGGAAATAAAATCAGCAGCCAATTCGGTTGAAAGTGCTTAACATTTTTGTACAGTCTCAGTTTCAACTACTGCTGCCAGGAGCAGCAGGGGGATGCGGCGCTTAAAGTGCATTCCAATTAAGTAACTGTGGAAGGCAACAGTTCTGGTTCTGGTTCTGGCTGTGGCTCCTCTTCTCTCCGTGCCACCGCTCATCTCCCGCATGCCTGTGCTTAATGGAGCGCCCACAAGTGTCGCTTACGCTTCTGAGGTTTTGGATTTGTAGGCAACCCAACCCCTTTGGATGGTGATGCAGCCGTGAGACCCCTAATCACGAGCGGCACGAAGACTCCGATTTGACATACCATTCGGTGCTGAATCATCCGAATTTATTAGAGCTTCCCGAGTACTCCACCCACAACACAGCAATCACGTTGACCTCTCTACGGGATGGAGAGAGAAACCGCCGCAGCCTTTTGGCTTTGCCTGGAACAAATGTGAAAATTGTTTTGCTGGCTTTGGCCTTTTAGCCCCCGAACCGGCTGTCAAACGCATTTGCTCAAAAGGCAAGTTGGAAGGCCGCCAGTTGTTTGATTCCTTTTTTTCCTCCTCCTCCGCCACCTCCTCCTCCTCCCCGTAAAAGTTACGCAATCGGAGAAAACTCCGGTTTCCGGACACAAAGTTACAATTGCATGGTTTACGGGTATCTGCAATGGGAAGTGCACTGGAGCAAAGTTGCTCCAACTCTTTGAGTGATTAGATGTCCACCAGGGGGACAGTTTAAATTTTAAAGTTGCCCAGATACCCTCGGACCAAACTAAACTGCCATTCGAAAGTTCCAGGAAACAATGAAATATTCATTCCACTGCAGTCTCTCTCTCGAACGGCTGTCTTCTGGGAGGAGCAAATGTTTATAAAAGTAGCAAATCAAAGTTGGTTGAGTGGAAGCACAGCTCGGGGACAGCGATTCCCGTTGAGGCTAGATTGCAGAATAGCCAAAAACAATAACAATTCAAATGTACTCACTCGTTTAATTGTTGCAATTTTAGATAAAGAGGTACTTACTCTTTGATAGATTGGATATTCTGTACAAAAGGTACTTACTCTTTGATAGATTGGATATTCAGGACAAAAGGTACTTGCTCTTTGATTTGTGGGAAATTATTGATAAAGGTTTCACATGACGAGTGCAGCTTGGTGCACTTCTAGCTATTGATTTGAATTAAATATGTAACTCGTAAATAATATATGTTTTAACTACACAATGTCACCAGATTCATAGTACTTTAGGAATTCCCCTTGGCTTAAATGCTTCATGTACTTAAACATTCATTGTGACTCGTATTCTCAGGATACGTAGGGAATGCACAGAAAATATTCTCAGTCGCACATCAAATAGTATTTGGTTTAACAGCAGCATTGAAGATCTCAATTTCAAATGCAAAACCCATAAGAATGCACTTGAATTTCATTATATTTAATTTAAAATACGACTTTCTCAAAAATAAACTGTACAAAAATAAACGAATATGACTGGCAGCTAATTTGATGGCTTTATAATAATTGTTTTTATATTAATTATATTACAAGTACATATAATCCTGGAAAAGCTAAACCTATATAAAAATGAATATGGGCTGGGTTTTGCCAATTGCGATCCGATCCCTAGACAACGCAGAAATGAGCAAGCACGAATTCGCTCCTAGGCGAATTCCCAATCACCACAGGAGAGGGCACAATTGAGGCGATAAGCAAGAACGAGCGAGGGCGAATTATGGAGAGCACGAAAGAGATCGGCAAGAGAGGCGCTGCGGCGAGAGACTTCCAATTCAGCCTCCCACGAAATGGGTGTTGCGAAACTTTACAAACAAAAACTTTGATGAAAATTACATACATATGTAAATACAAAATACGGTTTCTGCTTTCATTGGACGTTCAGCGAAATACTCTACATATATCTGAAGAAACACATGTTTTGATTTATGTGTAAACTGCTCATCCAGGAATTACCATAAAAGTGAGCACTCGAATCGGATGCAACGTTCAAGTGAAGTGTCACTAATTGGAGAATCCAATTTCGTATCAATAACGCTTGATGGACTTCTCTCGCCAAATGGAAAGCCGGCAACAACAAATGCATATAAATTTACTAGCAATTTATGCCGACACACAAAGACACAAAAGTGCCACAACACTACCCATATAACTGCGAGTATAAAAACTGAAGCCCCGATAACAACAATGCCACTGACAACAATGCCCGTAAAAGTCAGTCAGTAGTAAAAAGTAGTTTATTTAAGTAGCTGAGCGCGAAAAATAGTATTTTTCAAAGGTATTTTTAGAAGGAGGAGGTCGTAAAGCATGTCATTCCTGTGCGAGTGTGTGTGTGGCGTGGGGGCTGACTTCATCTCGCCTGCCCAGCTCTGCTCTGCTCCATCTGCAGTCTTTCATTCCAGAGTATTTGCATTTGCATGCGAGTGTGCGAGTGTGCGAGTGTGCGAGTGTGTGTACTCTTCGCTTCTGTTTGCTTATTTAAGTCGTTTGCAATTTTTGCTTTACTTTTTCTTTGCAGAGTCAACGCATAAAAAATAACCTGGAAATGCAGTACCGCTGCACGGTTTCCTTTTCTTTTTTAGCGCTACATCCATGATGTAGGAACTTTTGCAATTACAAAACTTACACAAAACGAGCATACACTGCAGACACATTTTGTAAATTGTACTATTTAATTTGGTTAGAGCCAGTGACTATAGAGGAGAGAGGAGAGTGGGGGAGTGACTTTAACAGCTGACAGCTTAAATCAAGATGGCTGACTCGCGCTCTCCTCTCTCTCTCGCTCTCCTTTGTATTGTCAATCTCCATTGCAACTAAAAAAAAAAAACAAAGGCATGGACGGGATGGCAGGAAGCACGCGAGCAGGTTGTCCCCAGTGGGAATCTGCCCACTAAAATGCTATTTTTCACTCTATTCGAGCGGAAGTTGAGTGACAGAAGCGAGAGCAGGCGGGCAGGAGGGCCACAGCGGAATCAAAAGCAGTAGAAACTGCCACCGGATGTTTAGCATACTAA
This sequence comes from Drosophila lowei, assembly GCA_008121275.1. Taxonomy (NCBI): domain Eukaryota; kingdom Metazoa; phylum Arthropoda; class Insecta; order Diptera; family Drosophilidae; genus Drosophila; species Drosophila lowei. Next base: position 24,249,949 of record CM017779.1, read on the forward strand.
CAGACCCACACACACACACACACACACACACACAGAGCTGCCATTTGAAAAACAACAAGAGAGCAGTCGGTGGTCGAGTGGCTCGACGACGGGATACCTGGTACCAAAGATGTTGCATGGTGGATCAAAAAGCTGTTTCATGGCGGGGTTTCAGTTCTGCCTTGGGCAGCTGAGTCGGTCCCAGAACCCAACAACAATATACACAGTCTTTGACGAGACGCAGAAAAGACTTACTTTTCGGTCCGAAAAATCCAACAACAGTTTTCTACATTCTACAGCTGTAAGAATTGTTAGATTTCTAGGCTGAGAATCTTTAAAGTTTATGCTCTTTGCTCAACTTCAAACAGTCTCTATAACCTATAGCTCTTCAAGCCCACGGACATGGATATATCTCATCATGTATCTGAATACTTTATGGAGTCGCAAACATCTGCTCAAAATCGTAATACCCTGTGCTCCTTACACATGAGCAAAGCGCACACAGCGCCCAACGTTGTCGTGGTGACAACAATTGTGCATTTGAATGCCGTTCGGGGAGCCCTTGTGCAAGACAGCATATTTTGCTGTAGGCAGCATTGCAGTGCACCCGAAAAAAGTTGAGAACAAAACACCACAAAAGAAAAAAGAGAAGAAAACGGAGCGCATATATAGTATAAAAATGTCAACACGTTCAAATCCGCTAGAGGGGCCATTTGTGGTTTCTTTTCTGAACTTTTGAATATGCAACTAAAATGGCAGGCCTTGGCCACCGCTACTGTAAGTGGCAAGAATATCATAGTTTCTTAAAAGTATTGGCAAAAATAGATACCGTAGGAGAAGATAAATAAATTGTAGCAATGCCTTACAAAGTCCATTCTTGTTCCCTAATTTCTCAGGATTACACTAATTACTGTCGCATTAAGGTCTTCCAGCCATTGTGGCCTCCGTTTTAGGACACTTCGTGGTCTAATTAATAAGCCAGGCACCTGACCAAATAAGCAGATGGGGCCCTCGAGGGCTTAAAAGCAGCACGCACGTAGAGCCCATAAAGAAATGAGAAACGTATTAAAAACAAACACATGCGGGAATACCACAAAAACTCAAAACACGCGCACTTCTTTTATGGCCTGGACTTTTGGTTAGAAGATAGCGAAAAACCAAGCCCACATTTTGGCCAGTGGCCAAAGCACACATCGATGGGATGTAATCTGCGATGCACACACAGTCGGAGCGAAAGGGGAGGCGAGGGGGGATATGTACATGCGAAAAGGATGCATGGCAGCTGTCTATTCCCGAGCTGGAAGCCAACGAAGTAGCTGAAATAAAAGGCCCCTGGCAGCCGAGAGCAAAGGGAAGAAGATGCAATTTGCTGGCGCACATTTCGGATGTGCTGGGATATGCCACACTCTCGGGTTCCCCCACTGCCCCCACTTGCTACCGGGAGTCTGATGCCTGCCAAGTCATGTTTGCATGACGAAGTTTCCACCAAACCATTTGGGCTAATATTTTAAGTTGGTTCAAGCTGGCAGTGATTTGTAACCTTTGATGACTTGGCGGGTTAAGCGCGGGCTAAGAGCCGGAGACACGGAAAACTTTTGTCCCGTCTGTGCAGCCTCCGACTTAAGAATTACCAGGATACCATAGTGGCACATTTGGTAATAAAAAACTGAAAGGTAATATGTATTTGTAACTCGAGTACTGGAGTACCTCCTTGCAGGGATTTTGCAGGGAAGGCCACTTTTCAAAGAGCTGGTAAGTGCAATACTCATGGGTTCAGGAATATAATATTCAGTTGAACTCCAAGTCCAACTCTATATTATGTTTTTTATGAGAGCCTCCAGTGCCCATCCCAATTTACCACGGAAGTGCATGCTGCTCGTCTCGATTATTATTTTAGCGCCTCTATCTTTTCTTAATTTTCTCTTCCCTGTGCTCGTATTTCTAGTGGCTGTCATCACTGATACCTTTCAAGACTCTCTCTCTCTTCCCTCAGCTTCCCTAACCTCAGTCAGGATTCATGGGAATAATGGGGTCCCAACGATCTCTGAAGAACAATACGGCACCGAGTCACTGAGTGACCATGGGCTCAGATACTTTTTTTGCCTGTTTTAATCTAAATAGAGGAATGCACAGTGTTAATGGAAAACACTGTACAGGAGGGTTCATATTTTTCCTTCACTAACATTTTGCAGTTGTTCCGATTCTATAATGCGTATGACGGGCAGTGACGTGACCCATCGGTGCCAACGGATGGATCATTTGGATGGGTCAGGTCTCTCACATCATGGATGTTTGCCCTTGAATCCTGTAGAACAGATTAATGATGTATCATTAAGACGAGTCTACGACGTTCTTGTAACCATATGGGAAAAGAAAAGCCTCCCGATTAAGCCGTTTATTGCACGTGATTATCAAAGACGGTTGCTTATCTTAGTCATCTGCTGCGTTTGTTGATAAATAGCCTACTTTGACTCAGAGTAGGAATAGGAACGAAACATTGTTGGGCACAGTTTTCTTCACAACACTAAAAAAGCTTGACAGTTAATGATAGTTTGGTAAAACGACACTGTCGTATTGTATCTGTAGGCATCAAAACTAATTTAAATACGCTATCATTGGAAAGCTGACAGCACCAGTCGAGAGGTTACTGTTAAATTTAAACTCATTCTAAATCGCAACGAAGTATTCGCACACTGCCAATTATGCTGCAGTGGCGCTTTCTTGACGTTTTCCAACACATGCCCCATGCCACCTAAATGTGCAATTTGCTAAAGTTTAGGATCTGCCAACGAAGTCGAGAAGTGAAGCTGAACAGGGTACGAGGGGCTGTCTGCCAAGTGGCTCTCAAACTCTTGTCGCAAAAAGTTCATCCGGCTCTCGGGCGGGAACTACAGCTCCAGCCCGACCTGAAGACGGGTCCGGGCCCACGTCCGGGTACGGCGTTCCACAACTTGGACGTGTGCATGGTGAAAATTAGTTATTGTCTAGAGAAATGTGCGTTGCAAAATACGAGTAATAGCTGGGATGGGTGGTAGGGGGAATATTCTTTGTTGCTGGCGCACCTCTCATTGAGGAAAAGTTCTTGATCAACTTTCGTGTGTTTTCTTGGCCCGAAGTCGATTCCGGTGTAGTGGCAACTTTGTGTCTGACATTGACCAGAGTCCGTTTTTGTTGCAAGAACTACTCCAAGGAACCACAGCTCATTCCCCTTCCCCCCGTTTTGACACTGGATTTGTCCTCAAACTCCTAGATTAACTGGGGCCAAACAGTTGGCTCTGAAATATGCGTCTGGCTTTTGGGTGCTTCGGGTTGCACAATGTTTTCCTTCTGTCATGTGACTCCATTCTAGACTTGTGTGTTTAACCAGCTGACGGCACACCCCTGCCCCCACCTTGGCAAGGATACGACCCAAAATGAACACCAAATGAAGACCAATTCATGAATACCAACATTTCTGAACGATACAGACAAGAATTCCGACTGGCCACAGTACCTAGGAATGCGATTTCTTGGATGGCTTATAGCAGATCAGTAGATTAGTAGATTAGTTTTCGTTATCACAGGATTCATGGCAAGACCCGAGCTCCAGGTGTTTAAACGGATAGGAAAGCGGTCTGGTAGAGATAGAATCCACTGCTGCCTGTTACATACACCTTCACAAATACATGACACCCTTTTACTCCTCAATCGCCGGGTACTAAAATGGCTAACCAAAGAGTTAAACGTCCCAAACGGTATGCATTGTGTTAGTCCAGCAGTGACCAAGGACAGGGCAGGAGCCCAAGAAGGCCAACCAGGAGGGGGCAGCACATGCTGTGTGGTCCCATATGCCAGGAGAAACAAGAACAATTGGAGGTGGTCGAAGGGTTGTGTGCCATATGCCTGTTCCAGAGCGTTACAGAACGACAGGCAACAGAAGGCGATGGAAAAGCAAATCTGTGAATTATGTTTCGGGTTTTGGGGGAATGAAAGTCCAAAGAGAAGTGCGAAGGAGAAGCTGCTGCCTTGATGATGGCCGAAAAGTCCGTAATTCGATTTTCCCTTTAAATTTATGATTTCTCTGCCTCTCCTTTCTTTCAGTTTCCCTTTGCGATCATTCACCGAGAAGTGAACTCCATTCAAGATATGGATATGCATTCGATTACAGTTTCAGTTCCAATGGCCAGGCGACTCAAATAGGTGTTTCCATAGCAAAGGAACAAAGCACCCTGATTGGCCAGTACGACAGAAGGAGTCCTTGGTTAGTAACACGAGAACTCCAGCTTTTGACATACAGAAAAACAAGTATAGAGGCACATTTGGACTGGAATTGTCACCAGTCAAAGAAGAAATTTGAATGTATCAATCAACAATTTGCAATGAGACCACTTTCCTGGAGCCACTTTCAAAATCCACCCTGAAAAAATCGTATACCAAATAAATGTATGGGCGTTACTCTTCCTACTATTACATTGTCTTTGGTTGAACAGGTTGAATGAATAATAAATTAATAATAGATAGCAGATAGTACCAATAATAAAAATAATAACCATAATGTAGAGGAGACCCAATCAACAAAGACATTTTTAAGGTAAATATTTCCATTACTTCCAAGAGCACAGGGTGAGGTCAGAGATGCGGCAAACAAACTTCGAATGGTGCCAGTCCATGGCCAAGAAATATTTTTCAGTTAAAAGGTCGTCCTACCTTGGCATCCATCACCACCAACGCCACCGACGCCGACGCCGACGCCAGAACCGCCCTTCAATCATGTACGGACCGTGTTGGAACCCGCCCGCTGACAGCTCGCCCACAAATTTCATTCAATTTGCAAAACCAGAAACCGAACCACATCAAGCCGGACCGAGTTCCAGTTCCAGTTCGAGCCTTCCACCCACTGGATGAGGTCAAATTGATGAACATGACCGAAGTTGGCCTGGTCTGGCCTGTTCCTTGCTCCAAAGACCACGCCAAACAGAAGAGAACCTAGAGAATGTTCATGTTTTTCCAGAGTCTTCAATCAAAAAATGCGTCGGCAAAGTTTTAATGCTGGCTCCAACACCCCTGTTCCATCAGAAAAAAAAAAAAAAAACACAAAAAACTATAGAAGGGGGGAAGTTTTTAAGCGACGAAATGAGGTAGAAGGATGGGTCGGCAGGGGCGTGGCAAGCTGCTTCCTGGCGCCCAGCTTGATAAATGATGTGTCGAAAATAAATGATTATGCCTTCGGGGAGGGAGGGGGAGTCCCCACAAAAGTTTTTGTTTTATACTTTTGCCACTTTGCTGTTTTATTTTACAATAAGATGAGGGAAAGCATCCACAAAAGTTGATGCAAGTTCATCTATTTGCATGCCTCATTTGCCGTATTGATTTTGTTCTTTCTTTCTTTCTTTCTGCCTGTCGGCTCTGGCCCCCCAGCCCCCTTCTGGAGGGGGATTAATGTACATTTGTTTCCATCAAATCCGGCTTAACATTTACACAGTTTTTGTCATTTTGGGGTTTGGGTTTCGGTTTGTTAGGTGTGAACATTTTTTATTAAATTGAGTAAAATGTATTTTTGTGGCGAAGCCTGAGAGCGTTCTCTTAAAAGGTTTTATGACTACAAGGACCTGTTGCACCATGACCTTAGTTTTATCTGGTCTAATATATTATGAGAGCGCTTCTCTGTTCGGGTTGGGCTTTGATACTCATATATAGAGGCACTGTTGCACGAACTTCCGTTTCTGTAATAATATTATACATACATATGTTCTTTTTTTCCCTTTGCATGTAGGTTATAGACATATTTAAATTTATTAAAGTCTTATTAAGCTAACATCTTTTTTTAAACAGTTCCACAACATACAAAAATATTTAATTAATTTTTAACTTATTTAAATAATACGACTTACTGTCGCCAAAATTGCAATTTTTAGTAATTATAGTGTACCTTTATTTCGTTTCAAATAAATGCATCATCGTTGCATAATTTGTCCATACAAAAATAAATAAAATTTTGGGGTATGCAAACCAAAATCTTTCCTAAATCCATTTCAAATTAAAACAAAAGCCTGCAAAAGATAAAAAAATAAAAAAAAGTTCATCAAAAAAAAAACTATACCCTAAATTATGTGTGTTTTTATCGGACTTAAGTTTAAAGAAGTACAACCTTAGACTTTTGTAAATGAACAAACTGCAATCACGCATCCAGTCACATCTCACGGCTATCAGTCAAGAGCTGTGACAAATTGATGTTCACCCATCTCTAGTTGTGTCTAATCACTGAGCAAACAACATAGAGGCGTTAAATCTACAAAAAACTATACCTAGCTCCGCATGATCTTCAGGGATGACTATCCGAGCTCTCCGCCTCTGATTCGAGACGTCGATCTTCCACCAATTCGTGCATTTGTGTGTGTGTTAGTTCTTCAAGATGGCGGACCAGATGGAACCAGTTCCAGTTCTTTCTAGAAGCGTCTTTGTTATCTCTGTCACGGCACCAAAAAAGCATTTTGCCTGAAAAAATTAACGAAATATAATCAAAAAAGGCGGAAAGGAACGCATTTTTGCTGTAAAACCGATCAAAAAGTGAGTGCCAACATACTAAGTATTTGGGTGGATCATTTTATACTGCTTTTCGTTCGTTTTTTTTGCAGAAACGCACGTTCACAAGATTACGCTTCAAAAACTGCAAAATTTACTTAACTTAGAGATGGATTCAATGGATTCGGCGCTGCCCGAGGTAAAGCCAGGTTTATCGGCGCTGCCCGATACGGACCTTGATCTGGACATATCCACGATGCTCGAGGTGAAACTTGATGTAGACCTACCCACAATGCCCGAGATGAAGGTGCTGCCCGAAGTGAAGGTTGAGCCAGTCTCACCGGCGCTGCCCGATATGGACATTAAGGTAGACTTATCCACGATGCTCGAGGTGAAGCTTGAGGACGACTTATCCACGATGCCCAAAGTGAAGCAGGAGCCAGGCCCATCGGCGCTGCTGCCCAAAGTGGAGCTTGAATCACGCTTGGTAAAGCCAAAGAAGAATCTCTCGGAGGCTCTAAAGTCATGCAACGAGATCCTCAAGGTGCTGTTCAGCAAGAAGCACTCGGCCTATGCCTGGCCCTTCTACAAACCGGTGGATGCACAGAATCTGGGTCTTTACGACTACCACAACATAATCAAGACGCCCATGGACCTGGGCACCGTGAAGCAGAAAGTGGACAATCGGGTGTACAAGAGTGCTTCGGCGTTCGCGGCCGATATGCGATTAATATTCGCCAACTGCTACAAGTACAATCCGGCACATCATGACATCGTGATCATGTGCGAGAAGCTGCAGCTAGCCTTCGAGATGCTCTACGTCAAAGTACCCAACGAAATACTCAGTGACTCGTCCAGCGATGATGAGGGGGAGGTCTCCAGCGACACGGAGAACGAGTCCAGCCCGGACGAAGAGGTCGTCATCGCCAGGTCGTCCAAGGTGGACATCTTCAAAATGTGCAACCACATGGAGGAGAAGCGTAGGCCAATGCTGGAGAACAAAACACGGGCGATCGTCGAGGACCTTTTCAGTGCCAAGCGCAGAATCATCGATAAAAACATAATCAGTCTTGAGGATGAGACGCAGAAGCTCGCCGAGGAGATCTCTGCCCTGAAGAAGGGCAAAAAGCCGGGAGAGAAAATGATTCACCCGGTCCCTAACGAGTCCAGCTCGGACGAAGATATCAGCGACAAGCTGCGAATCAGCCAGTTCAAGGTGGAGACAGCCCTTTTCAAAGTATACGGCCTCATGCAGAAAAATTGCAAGTTGATAAAGGATAAGAATAAATACAAGAGCGTCGAAAAAGCGCTCACTGCCAAGGGAAAAATCATCGATCAAAATCGAACCGATCTTGAGGAAGAGATCCGAAAGCTCACCGAGAAAATCTCAGCCCTGGAGAAAAAGAACGGGATCAATCCGGTCTCCGGCCTCAACTCGGGACTCCGGAAACCGACACTGCCGCCTGGAGGCAAGAAGGCCACTTACATCAATGGCAACGGTCGGTACGCACGCAGCAGTCGCAGAAGATGATTACCAAACTTGTTCTCATTTCTTTCCCATCTACAGAAACCGGCGAGAAGATTCCAATGCGTAAAAGGGCACGCGCCTTGAAGCCCCACGTAAGTATAGTTTATATAACCTTACACTGGGTATCCCCCAACTAAGATTCCTTTATCCTTTTCCCCAGTTACATGGCCGAATGAACAGAAAAATGCGAACTGATCTTATGGCGGCCTTTGAGGATACGTTGTAGAATACGCCCGCCACAGACAAAGACGGAGAGCCACACCAGAACCATCAAAAAACACACGTTCAGCAGCAGGAATCCCCAAACAAAGGAGCAAATAGTCAGTCAAGTAGATTTTACACATTAATGATAAACCAACCTTTTTTTGTTGCAATTATAAATGAAATAAACACGCTTAGAGTTAACTAAGAGTTAACTAATTTAAAGAACCAACTAAATATTGGCTCAGCAAATAGATCTTAGTTTTGCTCTGCTTTAAAAGCTGAAAACCTTATCAGCAGACAACGGCAGAAGGTATGGCTATAAAACTAAAACTGAAATGAATAAATTTACAAATAATAAGATCTAATCTCAAACTGTACCATACTAAGTACCAAAGTGCCTTCAATGGTCGCCAGAAATATGAGCGCTAAAACTACAATCGACATGGAAAACAGAATTTTAATCCAGTCAATAAAATATTTGATAACCCAGAACATTTAAATTTACATTTTTATACAATTAGTTGAATATCGACAAAATAACGTAAAATCTTATATATTTATAATCCTAATTCCTTAATCTCCCATTTTTGCCTCTGCCTAGAGAGAGAGACCCAATTCACATTTAAAGCAATTTATTTTTGAGTAAATGGCAACGCTATTAATAGGAGATTTGTAACACAGGTTGGATCATCCATCATTAACAACTACTCGGCTGCCGTTTCCTTGGGTATGTCATTTAAATTGTCACCGGATCCCTCGGCGGCGGCCACCAGCGAAGCCGTAGAGGCTGATGCCGATGGACGTAGGACAACGCTACTGTCGCTGCTCTCGCTACTCGAATCGCCCGCATTCTGGTCGTTGACTAGAGCCTCAGTCGGCGGTGGGGGCGCTTGTGTCTGGGGAGCTTGTGGCACCAAGGTGGGCACTATGCATTTGCGCTTCGACGGCGGTGGTGCCACATGACCCAGACGGGCGCTAGTGATAGTTGTGCCAGCGGTTACCGTGTCGAAGGACATCAGATCGCCAAAGAAAACGTGCTGGATCACCGGGAACTTGGAGAGAATCTGAAGTGGGGTTTTGCAAGATTTAGAAAAGCTTACAAAAACGGTTTGCCTCTGAAGGACCTCTCACCTCTTTTTGATACATTTTCACCAGACCCATATTGATCTTCACCCACGAGGGGACGTCCGTGATGCTCCACAACTGATTTGAGTGCTCGCCAAAGTGGCCAGTCTTCACCTTGCAGATGTAGTCAATGCAGCTGATGAACATGTACTGATCTTTGTAGTCGTTGATGATCTGCTCCTCCACAAATTTGGCTGGATCGAATGGACTTCGGACTGCAATCCAGAAAATATAAACAGATATGAGTAACAATTACTGTCGTGTTAACATTTTCGTATGCTTGCCCGAGAGTTGTGCACTGCCCCAGATGAAGGGAACAAATTGGAAATCATCCAGCGACCAGACACCCTGACTGCCAGCTGGTTCCATGTTGTATGTCCGCTGCAATTGCCTGGCAAACTCCAAGTACCGTTTGAACAGGCGTAGAGCGGCACTGACAATGTCCTGCTCATCCAGTATCTCGGCCTTGAACAGGGCACACAGAAAGAACATGAAGGAGAGCTCATGTCCAGTGCCATAATCGATACGCGTTGCATTCCCAAAGGCCTCCATCAGATACTGTTGCAGTTCGTTCAAGTATTTCTGCTTGCTGGGGGGCAAGAGCTGTCCCAGCAGCTCTGGCAACTGTTCTCGCATGTCCCGAGCCCAGTCCCGGTAGGCCTTGTTGCCAAAGCGCTGCGGCTGGTCCAAGGGCGGATATTTTTCCACCAACTTCTCCAGTAGTTCGAAGATGCGCAACAATTTGCGCAGCATGTCCGACTCGTACATTGGGTCGGTGGACTTGATGCCCTGTATGGCCGAGCTGGTGCCATTGATGTAGCCAATGAGATCATGGTAGGCGCGGGAACGCAGCCACAAACCTAGGTCCCCAATAGTTTGCACTCTCTTGGAAATAGTCGGCAATATAACTGCAACCAAAGAGCATTGTCATTCGTTTTCAATAGTTAGTGCTGCCCACGTACCTGCTTCATACGCATTGGCGTCTGCCATTCTTGTTTAATTTGTCTTTTACTCGGTTACTCAATTTATTTTGTGTGGGATGGAGTTTTTTATTTGTTGTTGGTTGCATTTGAGTGTTTCATCAGTGCATCGATAGGCCGGCAATCGTTATTGAGATTTGGGAGAAGGAGCAGTTTACCCTAAAAGTACTCGATAGGAGCAGAAACTGTTTTCACAGCTGACGCCAATTGCGATCTATTTGGAATTTCTTCAAAAGAATAAATGCATTATGTTTCAGTCAAATTTTAAATGATAGAACTTATCAATGATGTTCGTTTTGCTAATTCTGTTATATAATAAATCGAATTATTTTCACAAAGCAACTAATAAAAATACTTGTCACAACTATTATTGCTCATATCTAGTCGATATATCCAAAACTAACATATCGATAGGTCTGCACGTATACGCCTACGCCGGCGATTTTTTGACACCGAAGAAAGCCATTTATTTACATTAAATATTGTTAATATCTGAACCTGCAGCCATGATTGAGACGTTGTACAGCCTTCCCTTCCACATACTGGTGCCGCCCAACATCAAAGTGCGGCGGTTCAGCATCCCGATGCCCTCACCGATGGCTGTGTTTAGTGTAATTTTGCTCTCGTACTTTTTGGTGACCGGCGGTGAGTGCTTCCATATATCGTACACAAAAATGCTGCAGATGTCATAGCTATAGCTTAATAATCATTTTCCAGGCATTATCTATGATGTTATAGTGGAGCCGCCCAGCGTGGGTGCCACTGTGGATGAGCACGGCCACTCTCGTCCTGTGGCCTTTATGCCCTATCGAGTAAACGGACAATATATCATGGAGGGACTTGCCAGCAGCTTTCTTTTCACCGTCGGCGGCCTGGGCTTCATCATTATGGACCAAACGCATGCACCCGGCAAGACGAATCTCAATCGACTGCTCCTCACCGCCATGGGATTCATATTCATACTGGTGTCCTTCTTCACTACGTGGCTGTTTATGCGCATGAAGCTGCCCAGCTACCTGCATCCTTAGAATCTCCCAAGTTAAGCCAGGCAAACCTCTCTTAGTATTCCGTAAAGCATATATAATAGATGACCATTTCCCTGGGCAAATCGTAGAGCCATTAAAAGAGCCGCCAAAGTGCCTCTGCTGTGCTGAGGAAGCAGCAAACTATTGGCGTCCTATTGTTGGCTCTCAGTCTGCCTCGCGCTGTCCATACGTTTGGCACGTACGCTCTCTGCCCGCAGCGCGAAAACAATTTCCATCGCATATATAATTTTAGAATCTATTTTTGTTTATAAATATAAAGAATATATACCTACATATGTATGCAACGAGAAACGAGAAAATTCGATAAAATAGTTATACGTTAAGAAAGGTTTGGACACCAAACGAACACCTAATCCCAACCATTGGAGCGATCCGAGAACCGAGTGATGTAACCACAGAAAAGTCCTCAATCGATCTTCTTGCCCCGACGCGTCGTCGGTTTTTGCTGCGTCGCATTTTGTTTACGACCACAGAAACATGTCGAAAAAGTGCAGCGTGCGCTCGCTGAGCGACAGCGCTCTGGCCGAGCTGGCCAACCTCCTGGTGTCCACCATCAGCTATGTGCAGTACGCCCCCGATGTCCACCTGGACATCAACATTGTGATGGTCGAGCTGAACGAGTACCTTGCCCAGTCGGGTGCCACATCGAACATCTACCAGGATCTGCTGCGGGTCATACTCAGCTCGGACTATCTGGACGCCAACATGAGGTTCACCTGCCTGCAAATGCTTCTCAATTGCGGCGTCACCTTCCTGTTCACGGAGGTCTTTCCGTTCAGTTATTATGAGAAGATTCTTCAGGTAATTTTTCTCCGGTATCCTGCGAGATAATGGCCATAAGACGATTCTCCCTTTTTGCAGGTGATTGCTGCTCAGGGCGCTGGCCTGCGGGTCCTGAACATCAAAGGCATCTGGGTGAAGGAGGAGCACATGCACTACATGTACGACATAGTGAGACGCTGCAAGCAGCTGGTAAAGCTCTATGTCCCGTACATAGCCAACGATCAGTTGCTGGAGGAGATCGGCAAATGGTCAACGCGCCTGCAAATTCTGGACATCTCTGGGGAGACGGACATTACAGAGATCGGCATTGACGTGCTGGCCAAGGGAGTCTGTTCGCAGTCCCTGACTGTTGTGGACGTGGGCATGCCCGGAGAGGAGAACATTTGCTACTCGGACATTGCCCTCATCCTAGAGCACTGCCCACAGGTGGAGACGCTGTCCACTTATTCGTTTGTGGGCGCCTCCCTCAAGTTCATCTTCGACAATGTCGACGATCATTTCAAGTGCCGGCTAAGGTACGTCCACGACACGGCCACGGATGAGGCCACGCTGCAGGTGATTATGCAGACGTGTCCGCGACTGGAGACCCTCTACCTGGACTCGCCCAAGACGGGTTCCCTCCGTGCCCTGCACACCCGAACCCTGAGAAAACTGAAGATCAACAGGTTTGTGGTGGCAGAGCTGTTGCCTCTTCTGGAGCGGCCCATTGGCCGGAATCTGCGGCATCTGACCATGATCAAGGGCACTGGAAACTTGGAGCTGGGCAAGCTGGCACGACTATGCCCCTCGCTGATCGATCTCGACTGCTATTTGATAGACAGTTTGTCGTACGGTCAGGCTCAGGCGAAGTTCCAGCAACTGGAGGGTTTGGAAATCCTCAGCAGTGCCATTATGACGAGCTCTCTCAAGGCCTTTCTCTGCAGTTGCACGGACCTCAAGCGCATGGCCGTGGATACTGTGGACTTTACCGATGAGGATATCATCAGGTAATAGCTGATTGTTTGAGAGATTTGTTGAAATTTGAATAGTCTTCCTTTGCAGCATGTTTGTGCAGCACGACTTCAAGGTTCTGGAAGATATTTGGTTCACTTTGGCCCCAGAACTCACCGTTCAAGCTGTGGAGGTGGATATTTTAAATGCGAGGAAACGTTCCCTAAATTAAAAGCTTCTTTCCTTTTAAAGTTACTCTTGGAGAGCTGCCCGGAACTGCAATCTGTGGGGCAGTTAACAGGCTGGTCCCTGACACCCGATGATTTGGCCCTCATTCGTGGTCTTCTTAAGAGCGGCAACTCGAGCATTGTACTAACGCCAAATGGTTTTCTTGCTTGAGTATTATTAAGACATTCCATTTTAAAGATCATCTGTGTCGAACATGATCCTTAAAATGCATAATTGCCTAAAAAATGTGTCATATTGTCAAAATTTAAAATTCGATTATTCTATCTCTTTCAGCGCCTACAATAGAAGTTGTGGAAACGCCCACCAATGCGGATGTTGTTTTTATAAACAAAAAATATGTGTTGTGTATTCTAATTTGCTTGTGATATTAATAAAATAAAGTTTGTTAAATATTTTGAATCATTTTGTTAAGTTTGTAACGCCGGTCAAAAAAATAGCCAGCGTAGGCGTGTAATTCCGTTCCAGTGCTATCGATATGTGACATATCGGTTAGGGACTAGCGATAAACAGCTGTGTCCGGGAGTTGCCATGGTGCCGGCAATTACCAGCAATTAATATATACACATTTTATTGACTGAAAAACACAAAAACTCAAAGAAACAATATAAACCAAAATATGGAAATATATTCAATTATTTTTGAGTCCTAATAGTGGTGAGAATCATTGACTCAAGTGCAGCGGCGTCGGCACATTAAAACCCTCGACATCCCTAGCCACGACTCGAAAAATTTATGCGCAAAAAAAGTGAAAAAGCGGAAAGGAAACGAAAGAATTTATGCACACTTGTACATGAATCTCATTTAACAATAATTATAACAAAGAGCATTCGAGTGTAAACGGCCAATTACGATTCCACATAATATGTAGACATCAAAGAGCATAAAGTGGCAGTGTTTTAACTATGAAAAACTACAAAAATAAAAAGAAACTTCCGCAGACGTCAGCAGAGGCGCAGCAGAAGAGATAGACAGCGACAAAGCGGCTGGGCACAGAGGAGCCAACGAGTACCGTTGTTGCTGGACGACGACGACGACGACTCACGCAAATTGGCCTTTAAATATAATAATAACTAAATAAATCTCAGACAAACGAGACTGTAATTGTGGGGCGGCAACGTGTGCCGTTGTCATGCATTTTGTCACACAGCAGCGCCAACAGCAGCAGCAGCACCACCAGCAACACCAACAACAACAACAGCAGCAGAGATCAACCTCATCCTCGAATTCCTCGATAGCATCCACCTCATCGGCACCATCGGTCAGCGCCAGCACCCGCTTTGTGGCCCTGTGCAAATCTTCCAGTCAAGGTGCCCTGCCCAAAACCTTGGCCACCGCTCAAAGCCTCTTTCGCCAGTCGTCACATCACCACAACAACAACCACCACCACCACCAACACCACAGTAGCCATCATAGCCAGCAGCACCAACAAAACCACCAACAGAGGCACAAACGCACTGTCAGCCTGAATTCGACGCCCATGTGAGTGTGCCACCCCAAAAAAGACTAGCCTTTTAAAAATATAATTAAAAGCTAAGCTAAGCGTATATTAATTTTTGGTGTAGGTTTTTTCGCTGGTTTGCATGTTTTAAAAGTTACTCTTTCCCTCTTGCTGATCATATTGCATGTCGTTTATACATACATATCATATATGTAGTATTCCATTCCTTTCAGTTGGCTTATCTACTGGATAATAATACCATACCCCTATTGCGTTCCCAGTCTACGTAGTCTGCTTGCTTGCCCCACAAAAACGTTACCTTTTACTTCTTGCATTAGCCCGTTTTACTTATTTTTATTGCGCAACAGTTGCGCGCGCTCAGCCGTAGAAACGCATTTTATTTGTGTCCAAAATAGAGAGTACTGTGGGTTTCATGGTAATCTGTTTATTTAGCTGCTATTCAAAAATGCTGGCCCTTTTTTAACAAGATGAAATAGTTTTTGGTGCCTAAAGTAGTACACTTTTAGGCAGTTGAAAAGGTTTTCCACTCCAATCGAGTGGGAGTAAATGGAAATACAATAATCAAATGCGTATTGGGGAATGCTACAGATTTAAAAAAATGTATTTAAATGTAATTATAAAAAGTTTCAGGAATTCGTTAATTGTCTCTTTTTTTTTATCATTAATTTGTTGGTTAAATTACCCCAAATGCTATTAAACGTAGTCAGTGCTCAGTGAAAGTAGCTATTAGAATTGTTTCTATTATAAAATTGGAATAATTTATTGCTGTCAAATTGGAAAAAGTGTGTGTTCGAATCTAACAAAATTCCTTTTTTTTTAATCCAGTAATTGATGAAATTAACAACATACCATATGTTTAATACGAGAATTATCTTTAAAAATTAAATCGGAAATGGTTTCGGAGGTAATTCCTTTTATAAATCCACACAGCGTTTAATTTTTAATGGCCGCAATCTACTAGACTTGATTGAAAGACAGAAATAGCTTATGTTTATACTCGTATTCCTCTAGACTTGGCTGAAACTAACTCTGGTGATACCAGAATTAAAATCCTATGGAAAAAATCAGCCAGTGTGTGCTCTAGTGCTTTCCAACAAGTGTTTTAAACATTTGAAACGCACTGTATATGCATAATCACATATACACATTACCATATTGTATGTATACGCCATATCAAAATTTGTGCGAGTGCAGTGAAGCGTTTTCCATGTAACCAGCATGACCGAATCACTAACTAAAAAGAAAAAAAAACAAACGTTTTCCGACTAGCCTTGGCTTGCCAGATACCCGTCGTGTGTCTGTGGAAAAACAGATTGTGCAGGGAAGGTAGGGAATACTAGATATATCCAGCAAATATATGTATATATGTATGTGGGTTGTTCTTTATCAGACACTTTGTTGAATGATTCTAGCGTATGCAGTAGTCGACCAAACGTCTCGAATCAGTCTTACTCATTCTCGCCTGCTGGTGCCTTTGGGGGCTGGCTGGCTGCCTGGTGCCTGCCTTGCCTGCTTTTCTCTGCGCTGACCCAGGCGCTATTGCGATTCTCTCTCTCGAGTGCAAATCGTAACGTCGCGCTGAAATGACGTGCCCGGCACAAGCACAAACCTACTCGAACCACCATCGCGTGCCTTAGAAAAAAAACCATCAGACAGCAAACAAACAAACAAACCATCAAACCAACAATAGAACAAAACGAAACAGAATAGAGCAGAAATTAATTAAATAATTAACAGCAAAACGGCTGCAGGGCATGTCACAGTAGCGCTAACGAACGCGAATACACGAATACGCGAATATGTGGGATAGTTCATAAATTAATGACATTCTGCCAAAACAGTGCTAAAAATACCATATTTTATTTTTGCGACGTGTTTTCACGTTTCGTCATCGGTTTTCTTTTTTCTGCTGCTGCTGCTTCTACTGTTCTTCGAACGATGACATACATTGGGACGGTCCCCCAACAATAAAAGAACGAAGCCCTCCCCCCCCCAACAGTAACACCCAACAAAAAGAAAAAGCAAAAGCAATGCCGCACGAGGAACCTAAAAAACCGCATAGGAAAACCCTAAACGTGGAACCAAAGAAAACCAAAAGAAAGAAAATGTAATACACTTTTTTGTTTGTTGCCCACTTTATTATTGATTTTTCGCCAGTTATTCGATTCTGTTGCATTTTGAAAGGGAAACGAGAGAGAGAAAATATTAATTACGATTTTGACAACTCGCTGCTCCTCGTCGCTTCCTGGATAACCCTCTTAGATATACTACCTGCTGTATACTGTATACTAGAGACTGTTGTGAGGTGGTGCCGATGGTAATTGTAATTAATTCTTTAGCTGTAGCTAATGTAGTTTTTATGGCTAGGCCACCGCAAAGGTTAGAGTTCAACGGGGTCCCCTGAGGCTGCCAGAGGTGAGTGTAGTCGCTGCACTTTCAATTACATCGATGAAACCCACAATAATTGATATACTATATATGTATATATACTATATACTCGTATATTTGGTTTTGTTATTTTCTATAGAGCATTTTCCTAGGAATTTCATCTACATTTGCCCTCTAAAAAAATTCCACTCAATTATTCAAAATTCCAATGATTTATCGTACCGTTTTAAGATTATTTTCAATTGTTTCATAGTTGATTTATCAGTTATTGTGGCTTTTTGGCTAGATAATTTGTCCCAAAAATTTCTCAGTTTCTTATCTCAGATCTTTCGCCGAGTCTGTGACTTTATTTACTAGTCATATATGAAGAGAGTTTCTATGTACTGTATAGTATATTATCTCTGATCTTTCTCACATTGGAAGTGACTCTTTCGTAATCACAAACAGTATTTGTATATACTATATGCATGTGTACTTAATGTAGGGGAATTATCATTTAATGATTCCACTCCACTCCACTTCGTTATTTGTTTGTTTATACAATTCCCGATTCGTATTTGTGTTGGTGTTGGTGAGGCTTAAATGAGGCTTTTTCATCTCAGCAAAGTGTACATCACATTTCACTTTTTCTATGAACTTGAACGGGGACAATTGATAAGACTCGGGTTTTGAGTTATTTTTAAAGAGTGGTAGGATATGTAGCTATTTTTGTACATAAAGATAATGGAAAGTTTTGTTTGTTTTGTCACAAAGAAAATTATTTTCTTTTGCGGTAAAAATCTCTACATATTGTATAGTCTAGCGGGGGGCACGATTTATAAATTTAAGATTAGTAAAATTAAAATGTATTTTGTTTTTGCGCTCTCGGGACCGAACCAGTCCTGGCCCCAATCTTCTGTCTAACTCCAATCCAATATGTATTTTGTTTTTGCATTCTCGGGCTTCTTGTGCTTCTGGCAATGGCAGCACTTGGGAGTAAAAACGTGCTCTGGTCGTAAACCCCTACAAATATTTATTCTTACTGAAAGCTAACGGAAAATCGTAAAATCTGTCTGCATTTTCATATTCGATAAGAAGACATTAAGCCTCAGGTACAGCAGAACTGCTGTAGCAGAATATCGTAGCCCCCGGTGCAGTCGTCCTATAATTGACATATTTTCAAAACAAAAAAAATACAAAACGAAACAGATGTTGGGCTAAATATTTATTAATACATCCTTACCCTTGCAGGGGGTATGACCAGGGTAGGGTATTTTGACCAGATGTTTGCCAGGCACGGCATGAGATAGACCCCAAAGTTTGTGGATATATTATTTATTGATCAGCAGCAGCTCTGATATTGCCATTTTCGATCAGTCTGTTTTGTTTCTCTGCAATCCAGTTGTTAGTTTGTGTTGCTTTTCGGACCGAATGGATTGGCGCTCTATCATCAAAAGATTATCAAGTGTTTGGCATTATGTGGGTCAGCCTTATCTTGCCAGAAATTTTGTTAACGATCAGTGCCAAAAGCTTTTCCACCCCAAAACTAGGCTTTCTTTCTTTCCTGTTGTTTAGTTATACAGGGGTACAAAGGCTTTTAGAGCTTGGGAACAAAGTCGAACAATAACAAAAAGAACACATAAATTTGCAGCGTCATGCACACGCATTTTATGTTGTTTTTGAAATTATCAGCCATTCCCTTTTGCAGCATTCGCTTGTGCTTTTGGAGTCGAGCACCCATGTTCCACGCGTCAGGCACAAGCAATGTATGTTCTTTAAGAGATTCTCAGCCATTCTCTTTGTCAGCATTCGCTTGTGCGACTCGAGTCGAGCATCCACGTGCCGCGCGTCATGTGGTAGCGATGCCCATCGCTGCAGTAGCTCTTTAAAATCGGTTAAAGGCTTACATCAGCTTTTAATGGCCTAAGAACTTCTTAGTTTAAGGGTCTATTGTTTGCACAAATATTGACCGAAGAGACCACGTCTGTGGGCCTGTGGGTCTGACCATTAACATCTGGTCGACTGCTTTATCAGAGCTAAATAGAAGCGAATATCTTATCGTTCTTATCACCACTAAATGGTATACATACTGGCCTATGAGTATATGTATATACATATATATTGAAAATAATAAACAATTGTGACACACACAAGCACAGAGGCTCAGAAAAGCTCACAGAAAATACAGAAAAATAGTACACAATAGAATTGATTACCATCGTTTAATGGCAATTGATACACCACTCTGTCGCAGCCCACTGAGGCAAGAGCATGTCTAATTGAAAATAATATATACATTTCCATAGCCGGTCGTCGTCCGAGACATAATAAAAATAATATGTTGAACGGAAAGTGGCGCAAAAAAAAGCGAGCGCCTCGCGTTCTGTGGTATGGAAAAAGAATCACCCACTAAATAGAGCATGAAAAATATAATTGATTCGAATGTGTGTCGTGTGTCGTGTGTGCGGAGTGCTATCAGTGGCGCGAAACGATTAAAGGAAATTAATTAAAAGCGAAATTACTGGGAACGATGATCAGCTCCGGCGATATTGTCTCTCTAACAAAACCAATTGTCAGGTGTCGATGGGGATGGGGGTGGTGCCACTTCATTGTCTTTATTGAAGCTGTTTCCTTATCATTGCCACTTGCGGAAAACAGCAACTGCTTAAAAACCGCATTTTGTGAATTATCAATTGTGATTTGCAGCAAAAAAAACGTTGTGTGAGTGTGAATGTGGATTCAAAATGATTGAACTTTGGCAAAAGAGTTTAGATTATCAGTATTTACTTATATGTACATCCCATGTATGTATTTTTTCCTATAAATGGAGGCGTTTTATCACCCTAATGAGGTTTTGAGTCACGCTTAGTGTTAATGAACTGTTGTAAACTCAAATGATGATTAGAAGAGCCTTTCTACGTCACTTTTCGCCATTTATTTGGTATGCCTCAACTGGTTTGAAATATTAATGTTTAATCTTGAAATATACAAGTATATTTCTCCATCGTTTTGTGTCCCCTAATCTCCAGTTTCTAGTGATTTTATTGAACACTCTTCTGTTCGTCATGATCTGAAAAGTCCTCGCTTCCAACTGCTCCCAGATTGCACAAGCAAAAAAAAAAGACAATGCAAAAGCAAAATACATACATGCGCATTTGGGACCGAAACTGGGACCGAGGTTCGGTCCCGAGATTTAAGAAACAAAATACACACAATACAGTGTGCGAGATGTGGCACTTCGAGTAGAGTCTCGCTATACCCGATACTCAAGAAATACAAGGACTGACTGAGAGTATTGGATATATAAATATATTCAAAAAGCGTGCCCTCTTTGTTTTTTTTTGTTCTTTTATATAAATATTAGATCTTTAAATCTATACAATCTATACAATACCAAGATGTTGCATGAGGGACCAAAGTGCTGTTCTATGACGGGGGTTTTCATGACGCCACGTAGATGGAGGACGCTTTTAGGCTATTCTTCGCCTCTGACCGCGGCCCGCTCCCTACCAGCTTGGGTTCGGCTGCTCAACTCGACTGGGTTCCATAATTTTCTAAAAACAAATACGCTCGAGACTCGAGACCCTTATAGGCCGCAAGATTGCAAAAAGAACTACATTTCTTGGGCATGATTCAGCATCCACATGGATGCACGAGTAGAATGTCGCTATAATGGTTGTTTTGTGTTTGATATTACTTTATCGTTTTATGTGTTGTTAGGGCTTGCAAATTATACTTAAATCGGCCGTTTCTAGTAGGTTCTGTCCACACTCTTTTAATCCTTTTTGATCTTGAAATGGGAGTAACTTTATCCAAAATCCTTTGAGTTGTGCACCTTTCGAGTTGGTTTGAATGGAAACTCCTTTCCCTTTGCAAAGAAAGGAACAAGAAATTATTATAAATGTGGATCTCTTCTCTATTAACTAAAAGTTGGTACATTTTCTGATTAGTTTGTGGTCCTACCTTTTTCCTGCCTTTAAAAAATGTAGATGTTTTTTTGTAGGTAATAGATCTTCCTTTCCAAAAGTAGATGTCAGCTTTTTCGGTTGCTATTAACGACTTATCCTCCTTTAGGCATGTCTTTTAATTTGGCATTCGTTATTTTTGATTTGTTTATGCATTTTATTGTAGGATTAAAGATATTGATACTATAACCAACCCAACAACAACAAATGCCCGAACTGCCGATAGTCCGTGCAGTAGTAAGCCCCCAGCCAATGCCAATGCCAACATGTTAGCTGAGACACAGCACGAGTCACAGCCAGAGTCACAGTCACACACACAGATACAGACACAACCACAGGCCGAGCAAACGCCGGAGAGGTGCCAGGAGGAGCCGACTCCTCAGCAGCAGGAACAGCCGCAGGAGGAGGAGGAGTATCCGGATCCGGATCAAAGGATTGCAGAAGACAGGCCTGAGGAGAGGGCGGCCGCGGCTCCTTGTAGCAACGGTGCCGACAGGTAGGTGGGATCATCCAGTGCTCAGGAAACTCTCCAGCCAGGCCTTGGTCCAATTCCGTAAGAGAATACGTTTATTCCAAAATTTGCATGCCTAGTTCAAGAGTTTTTCCATTTAATCAAAAAAATCAAATTAGTAGCTTAGATCGGAGTTGGATGTGGAATCTATACTTATTTTGGGTCTTCCCCCCTACCATTGCAGGCGCGATTCCATCACCGAGGAGATCACAATTACAACAACTACAACAAACAGCAAACTTCTGACCATCCAGGAGGCTGCCGGCACCCTCGAGCACAGCAGCATCTCCATTTCGTCTTCGGCGTCTTCGAAACAGAACTCTTCCACAACCACAACCTCAACAGCAGCGGCGGTATCCACAGCAGGCACTGTAGCAGCGGCCACTGTCGCCACAGCAGTCGCAGCCGCAGCCGCGGCAGCAGCCTCAGGATCTCAGCAACGCAATGAGTCGTCGGTTGCCTCCTCTTCATCCAATGGCATCAACAGCGGCAGCAATCCAAGCCTAGCCCAAGCCACTTCCAGCTCTAATACGAATTTGGCCCACAGCAGCAGCGGCAGCAACGTCCCTCAGCCATCAACGCCCAGCATCAATATTGTAGGAAGCGATCAGCCCAGGGATCAGCCACTGCAATCACAGAGCGTCGACTCGAACGGATTCGCCCAGGCAGGCGGCTCCTGCGGGGACAGTCCCAGCAGTCGCAAGAGCTCGACCAGCTCCAAGGGACGGGCCAGTCAACCCAAACTCTCCACATCCAGCAGTGGACGAGATGAGGTGAGTGGAGTGGAGCCATCGGATGACAATTTGGGTATTAGTTGGAAAAGCAGAGAAGGAAACATATCAGCGGATATCAGAATATCCAAAATAAGGTGGAAAGAGCTACTGCTCAAAGCATCTACCACGAAATAGTCCCCAGTTGTTAGTGCGAATACTCATGGGTCACGCGAGAAACTCAACACATGACTCACAACAGCAACCGACTTTATTTTCTTTTATAAAGACAAAAATTGCCAATAAGGTTTTACAAGTTTCCTGCCAGCCCCACAGAGTCCGGAGTGGATGTTCAGAAGATCAGGAAGCCTCGTTTCAGAAAGGCAAGTCTCCTTAAAAGCTTTCTTTGGCTGCAAGAATCAGTGGGATCTTTTGAGCACAAAAACGAACGGAAAACAAAAGAAACCAAATAATGTTTTTTTTCTGCGATATTTTCTAGAAAAATCGATTTTCTGGCAGCTCTGGCTGGGATCTGTGGAAGAGACATCCACCACATTATTCCGAGGGACTTCTAAACCTCGAGGCCTGCGATTTCATTCAACTGGCTTATGAGTCACTACAATTTCCATCTTTCTGTTCGTTAAGAACCCGCTCTGGAGAGTAAGGTCTCTTCTGACTGTGTAAATTGTAATGAAGACCGTATAGGTAGATGGACCGTATAGACCAAAGGTAGATGCGATTATGTAAATATCCTGAGAGGAATAGATAATTTTTGACCAAGTCAAAGCTTTCCAACCCACGGAAGTGGTGTATAAATCATTTCTGACTTGAAAGGTCAAAGTGCATAAACCAGCGATAGAAATGCTAGCGATTAGACCGTAGTTTGATTAGAACTCAATCAATGTAAGTTTTTTTTATGATTAACCACCTGTTTCCATGGAATTTTCAAGGGTAAAGGCATGGTTAAGCCATAATTGAAGTTCTTAGACAAAGCAGAGTCCAAGTTTGATTGGTATTTGTAAAAAAATCACACCTTTCGTAGAATTACAACTTGTAATAGTTCGATTAGATTTTGAAGATTATTATCAATCAAAAGCCTTCGAATGTATCTGCAGTTCTTTCTCTGTGACCCTGTACTTTCTGGAATACATTTTCCATTGAAGTGTGGAATAGATGCTCGAGAAGACCGTCAACTATTTCCGGTTTTTATTTGCATTGGCAAAGAAAAAGCTTTCCGTACTGTGGGATTTGCTTAAGCCATTAGCACACAACCCACGAAGGTGTGAAATCCAGTCCAAGACAGAAGATCGACCGCAACGAGTGATCGATGAATCGATGGCTTGACAGATGGATGGATGGATAGATAGATAGATTTGGCAGACAAGACATGACAAAATGAGACATCAGTCACAGTTTAATAACTGCATATATTGAACGTCAGTGTTTGTGGGCTCAATCTAATCGTTCCAATTGATAGTCAGCACACACAAATGTGTCAATGTGTCAGTATACGCGTGTATACATACGAGTATATGCATATGTAAGTATATAATGTATGGGCATACCCTATCACCTATCCAACGTGCCACAGCTGATTAGAATTACCCTTCAGTGTCAGGCAAAAGCAGAGAGCAAAAAGCAAAAAGCTCGCGACATAAATTTTCGGCCGAAGCTTTTTCTGCCTTTGCCTCCCCATTGATAAGATTTTCTATACATTTTTTTGTTCTGTGTCGTGTGGGCCCGTGGCTGGCAATAGCAAAGCGGTATTCAATAAGCGACGGAGCGTCCCCACGGGTACAATATCAATTCAGAAAAAAGAGGTAAAAAAGAACAGCACGAGTGTCGCGAATTTGTTTCTAATAATTGGTGGGGTCATAAACAGAGGATAGGCGTGAGGGTTTGATAAGAAAGTAAAACCTAAACACCTGGCCGAAAGTATTTGCCTCTGAACCAGAGGTGAATCATCAAATGTATTGACAGCGACAGCAGCAGCAGCAGCAGAAATAAAACAATTGTTGCGACGGGTAGCCGGCGATAAAGTTGCTTGATGGTTGAATGGAAATTTTAATGGTAATGGATCAACTCTCCCTTTCCCTGCAGGACACCGCACAGAACAAGCTAAGCAACGAGCTGACGCCACATGAGTTGAGCATTTTGCGCGTTGACCGAGGCACCGCCGATCAACAGGTGAGCAGCAGCTCCAACTCCAACGAGAAGTCCGCCAAGCCCTCGAGGCTATCGGAGCGGGCCAAAAAGAAGTCCTGGTACAACGTTATTTATCCCAACTACAAGTCCCGAGCCGAGGACTTTAAGAAACTCTTCAAGGACGTGCCAAACGATGAGCGACTGATTGTGGGTAGGTACCAGCCCCCACACACACATACAGCCTCACACCCACACTCGACTCAAATCAATTTAAAATTCAATTTATTCGTAGATTACTCGTGCGCCCTGCAACGGGATATATTGGTCCAGGGACGTTTGTATGTCTCACAGAATTACGTTTGCTTCCATGCCAACATCTTCAGCTGGGAGACCTATGTGAGCATCAAGTGGAAGGATGTGACGGCCATAACCAAAGAAAAGACCGCCTTGGTGATACCCAATGCGATATCGATAGCCAGTGGCAAGGACAAGTACTTCTTTGCCACATTCACATCGCGCGACAAGTCCTTCTTGATGCTCTTCCGTGTCTGGCAGAACACGTTGATGAACAAGCCATTCTCGCCACAAGAGATTTGGAAATACGTCCACAACTGCTACGGCGAAGAGCTTGGCCTGACCACCGACGACGAGGACTATATTGATCCCACATTGCATAAGGATACGGAGACCGATGTGGAGTTTCAAACCGCCATTGATGACGACCAATCGAATCAGTCGCAGCAACAACTCCAGCAGCCCCAACAGCGCCTAAGCGGCAACAGCAGTGCCAGCAGCGGCGGCAGTGGCCGGGCAGCAGCACCACGCAAATCAAAAACGAAATATTTTTTCAACTCTTCAAAATCTTCGAATTCGGCGAACGCTTCGGCCAGTGGCTCGGACAACAACAAGGACAGTAACCGAAAGCTGAGCAAGAAGATGAAACAGCATGCCAAAGAGCTCATGCTGAGCTCCGTGAAGGCAGCGGAGCAGTCGGTGGCCGTCACCATGACGAGTGTACCCGGCAGCGGCGCCAGCAGCAACAGGAACAGCACAGAAAGTTCAGCAACAACAGCAGCAGCAGCTTCCACTAATAATGCGAACAACAGCAGCATCAGCCTGACGACCACGGCCAGTGGCAGTGATAAGAAGAGCGCGGAAAAGAAGATCAGTACGAGTTCCGATTCGGGAGCAGCAGCAGCGGCGGCAGCGGCAGCAGCAGCAACCGCAGCTGCCGCCTCCCTATCGGCCGCGGCAGAGACTAAACATGTGTCAACGTTGGAAAGCAAGCGAAAGATGAGCAAAAATCATCGGCAACGCGAAGCAGAATTGGTCAGCAAGAATGCCGAAGAGGTGGCACCCACAGATGTCTCGGATTCGTCCGACTCCGAGGAGAATAATGTGCCGTAAGTGTGGGGAGTGAACTCACTACTGCAGCTATTAATCTTGTTGAAATCTTTCACAGATTCGTGGCCACCACCGAGTGCACATCGACGCACGAGGGCCGACAAATTGTCCACACCATTCTGCCCATTAGCGTGGACACGCTATTCAATTTGCTGTTCACAAAATCAAAATTCGTAACGGACTTCCATGCCATGCGCAAGTCAACGGACTTGATCATGGGCGAATGGACCAAGAACGAGGAGGGTCTCAGTGTGCGCGTTGTCAATGTCACCGTACAATTGGCCGCCTCTGTGGGACCCAAGACCTCAAAGGTACACTCATGCGCATAAGGAAGAGGGAAACAAATAAATTGATTGTTTGATTGATTTGCTTTTTGTAGGTAACCGAATACCAGACGATGAGGCCATGCAGCAAGCCAGGTGAACTGTATTCCATAGACATAAATAGTGTTAATGCAGGCATTCCATATGCGGATAGCTTCAGTGTGCTCATACACTTTTGTTTGGCCAGGTATGACGCCAGCAATGACAGTACCATAACCGTTTCAGCATTAATATTGATATTCCTTCCCTATAGAACGGTCGATGATCACACCATGCTGTCGATTCATACCCAAATCAAGTATAAGAAATCGATTTGGGGCGTTGTCAAGGGATTCATCGAGAAGAATACGTGGGCGGGCGTTGAGGATTTCTTTGGCGCTCAGTTGCATGCCCTCCAGAGCGAGACGTGTATACCGCCTGCCAAGGGCAAGGGACGGAGGCCGAGGCGTGGTAAGCATTTAGATGTAAGCAATAACAAACAATTAACAATGCAACAACCACAACAACTACAACAAGAACAACAGCAACAACAACAACAGCAACAATGCAAAGCATAATCTTTAATTCTATAAAAAATATGGAATAGTATAGTATTCTATATGTATTCTATATTTACACTGCCAATGCCAATTGCCATTTGCCATTGCCATTGCTTCTTCTAACCACACACACAAAAAAAAACCACTCACGCATGCATACCAATCATTCCAACAACTGCTACAACAAAACCTCCAACGAAAACCCAATTCCAATATGCAAAAGCTACAACAAGCTACAAACAACATACACCACAACAGGCATAAATCAACAATCAACAACAACAAAAGCAGCAACAGCAGGGACGACAAGCTATAGCAACAGACACGACTGCTGTAGCCGAAACAGGAACAGGAACAGCCACCAGCACGGACAATGACAGCATACGAGAGCCATCACGACATCATTACCATCATCATCATCAGTCGGAACAACATGAGCATCATCAGCACCAGCACCTGCACATGCACCACCATCACCATCATCATCACAGCACTTCCAGTAGCCAACAGCCACAGCATCAGCATCCGCACAATCAAAGGCCGCCGCATCATCATCAGCACTTGCATCATCATCATCAGCATACGCAGCAGCCACTGTGGCATCATCGTAAGGCCATATTTCAGTCGAGTAAAGGTACACACAGTGACAGCTATGTAGAATAATGGGAAGCTATTGCCAGAGGAGAAGGTTTTATTCGTGTGTTTTTGAAATGTTAAAGCTTTCCTTTAAGGGAATCATTCTATGTTATAAATCATTTCGTTATAAGCCTATCTCTGATTTCCGTTTGAAAAGGAACTGTGCCATAAATGTTGTCCAGGTTATCAGAAGAAGATTAACACAGGTGTTGTTATCAGTGGCAAGTGAATGCAGGTGTCGGAACATATGGTGGATTTTAATTGGACATATTTGAATGCCAATCTAATCTTAAAAAATCACCCAAATCGAACAATGTACACACCTGTGGGGGCACCTGTCTAGGCATTGAGTAATGACTCAACTCAATTTCTAATTAAAATCTCATAGAAATGCACATGAAATGATAAAGATTAAGCATAAGATTAGAGCAGGGCACACTTTTGTGGTCAGCAGAGAGCAGGCTTTTAAAAAACAACAACCAAATATTACCAATAATGTTATAGGATTTCATAGCGGAAACTTTATATTACCATTTTAATCTGAAGAACTACTCGAGTACCAACCACATTTTCACCAAATGGTCCCTCCCTCTTTGCGAATGCTTTCTCCAATCATTCCAGACAACATTTTCTCAATTTTGATATGCTTACTCTTTGTCATTCCTATCTTATAATTCTTTTTGGTAATCATTCTCTTGCTGGCAATTGCTACAACCCCATATCGAACTTATTCCTGTACCGATTTGCTTTGTTATTGCAGTTTAATTTCATTGATAGTTCTCTCGATTTTATGTTGTATCTTAATTGTTGTGCTTCTGTTGCCTCGCCATACCTCAGCATACATATGCGTGCACCTGATTCTAGCTCATATTTATTTTGGATTATGCTTTCAAATGATTTGATTTCTAACCGTGCCATTTGCCATTCCTCTCTCTGCGCTCGTCCCTTCTCCACAGGTACCGCCACACAAATACGCACCTTGGAGGAAGCAGCTGGCGGCGGCAGCGGCACGGCACAAACTGGTATTAGCGATACACTGCTGGAGTCACATTTACTGTCTGGTGGCGGCGTCGCCGGGTCGGGGGCTGTTGGGGCCGCCTCGGGCCATGCTCTGCTGCACGAGCACGGCAAGTTGCAACAGTTGTCGGGCCTGCAGCAGCAGCATCACCACCATCAGCAACAGCATTTGCAGAAGCACCTGGGCGGCGTCGATCTCGGCGGCGTTGGCCGCCTTCCACTGGCCATGGGCCAGGGACAGGGACACAGATTCCTCAAACACAAGGGCTTGTCATTGTTTGTTATACTGTTGCTGTGCTTGATGCTGGCATTAAATGTGATATTATTACTTAAGCTCTGGAAGCTGGAGGAACGGATTGACGTGGATCTCAGTCGACGGGCGCGCTTCCCCAGTTTGGCGGCCTTAAAGTGAGTATCGAGGCCATTCCATTTGTAGAACAGTTCTTTTTAACACTCAATTTCTATTCGATTCACAAGGGAACTTCCCAACACAAATGAGGAATGGCTGGAGCTGTTGCGTCAGCAGGAGCATTCGCATGAGAGCGAGCTGCGCAAATGGCAGCAAGTGCTGCAAACTGCCATCGAATTGCTGAAAAAGGTGAGCATTGTCTGCGAAAAGATCTACAACGATGACCAGCTGCGTCAGAGCATTGAGTCGATGTCAATGCACACTGAATTTTAAGCATCTCATTAAAATGTGAAAACAACTACAACAGCAACCACGACCACAGCAGCACACCAACAGCAGCAAACAGCAAGCGACAACTAATTGTAACTGAATCACTCACACACAAAACACCCACACACACACACACACATACATGTATACATACAGTGCGTTTCAAAGCGATAAGGCAGTTTTGGGAGTAGATAAACCCAGGAAACAGTCTTTGCTCAGAGTTCTTCCAGGAATTTTTGTTATATTTATTTGGTTCATCTATTGTTCCGAATAGCAATAGCATACCGTTCCAAGATGGATGAGCTAGGGATTACAAATGTGGGCCACAGGTGCAACAGATCACAATTCAGTGCTTCAGTGGCCAAGCTTTCCTGACTCCGAAGCCTGTTGGCGAGTAGACGATCCCGAAGACGAGGAGCGAAATACTGTTAGCGAAAGCTCCAGACGAAAACTTTCGCGCGAGTAGGACACGCCGAAATCTGTTGGCGAGAAGGGCACGCCGAAGTCTTTTGGCGAGTAGAGGCAGCAGAAGAACAGTTGCAAAACAGTTAATTTTCTTTAGCTAGCCTTATTTAATTCAATAATATCCTCTTAGCTTCGATTCTGCTCAGAAATTGACTCAGCTCGAAGATAGAATCCCATGTTGTATTCAAAAGCAGTCACTTTGGCTTAGCTGTCCATATTTAAATAGATTATATCATACTTTTATACCATATTAATCGACAATGATGAGTAGAATCACGTATATGTAAAACAGACAACTTTTGTGCGTACGAAATCTCCACCTGCTCCATAATTCAGAGTGAATTCTAATTGAAAACATTTGTAAGCAGCTTTGTTTATAAGACAGCAATTGGTTGCCTTAATGTACTGAAACGCACTGTATTAGCGGGCATTTGTAACTGATCTCTTAGTTAGAAAGACGTAAAAACTTAAACAATATTGTTGCATGTTCTCCTTTTCTCTGTTCAAGAAGCGTTTACTCTGGTGCAGACTGATGTGGAAACATCGGCAACATAAATCCAATGAATCTTCCACCTAAATTGCAACCAGAGTAGACGACTCTTTAGCTCTAGGTTTTTGTATTCCATAGACCAAAAAAAAAACCCAAGGCGAACACAATATGTTAAAGTTCGACTGAGACGCGAATGAAATGTAATGCATAATCAAACCCCCATTTTGTGCTGTCCAAATCAAACAAAATTCATCAAAATTCAGAAATTCAAAAGTTCAAAAAGCCGAAAAATGTATCGAAACTCTGAGACAAACTCACACTCAAAATTCGTTAATTTTTGTAAGTAAATTTTGGTTTATTTCTACCATGTTCTCCTCTGTTAAACCCTCTGGGAATACACTCTTTTTTCTTCTACTACTAACCACGACTAACTCTTTTGTGTTCACTAATCCTGTAATTTGATTATTTCCGCACGGAATGAGATTTAAGTTCTCCATGCATTTTTCTTCTATTCTTTTAACCTGCTCACCCAAACGTTTTTGTTTTTCAGACTGAAAAAACTTTGGCTGAGGTCATTGTACGCTAGCTGCAAAAAAATATCAAAGCAAAGCTATGCTAAATTTGTGGTGCAGCTAAAATTAATCCAATCCAATTGTCTTCGACACAAGCAAGCAAAAGACCCACAGCACAGTCTTGGGCCCAAAGCAAAGCCACCAAAAAAAACAAAAATCTGAAATTGAATTTAAAATTCAACTAAAATTTAGTCACAAATCCCCCCCATACACTTACGAAACCCATGCCCATACACATGAAACACATATGAAAATCCTCCCCGTAAAATTCGGCATTTCAGCATATTTATGTCCTAGTTTCTAAGTGAAGAAGAAAATGTGTAATTTAAGGTATAAGTAGCTGCATTTTAGTTAGGATTAGAGCAATTGTTTATCGTTTTTTATTAACTGCATTTACGTTTGGCACCTGTTCGTTTGGCTTTGCTTTAGACAAATGTATCTACAAATTCCTCAAGTATTTCATATCTCACAACATACCAAAAAAAAAAAAAAAAAAGGAAAGAAAAACCACAAGCAAGAGGGCGTGCCCTGAATTTTTGTTTTAGAAAATTCATTACGATGTCGAGCAAGCGCAAAACAGTAACAAAAATAATAATATATGTAACGATTGCCAGGTCTTTGGCTAGGGGGAAATTTGATAAAAACGATTATACAAAATGTTTACTGTGTACAATATTTTTGTAACAACAAATCGAAACAATTGTGAGCAATTCTTTCGTTCTTTTTGTATAGCTCCTCTATGATCTACTCTCCCCCCAAACACCCCCTTTTTGGCGCCCGTTTACAGTCGAACCCGATACAGAACCGACACTTCAAACAAACTCAATCTACAATGCTAAGCGCGATGCGACCCCGAGATAATGGCATACTCTATATATACACTATATATATGTATAAATATATATATGTTTCGATAAATATATATAGCCAAGTATTGTTAGTTTGTAGTGGTTGCATTTTAACAGAACAAAGCAGAACAGAACGAAATTAAGCAAAAAACAAAATGCAAAACGGCAAACGGCAACAACTTGTTCGAATTGCGAATGCGAAATGTTTAAACAGAATTATTTAAGCAAATAGTACATTTAGGTCTAAGCTATGAAAATTTCATCATAATCGTTGGTTAATGTCCAACACAAAATCAAAAAAACGAAACTGAAAATAAGCATGAGGCACATGAGAACCCTCCTCACAAAAAAAACCATAAATTCTTGTCAACTTCATGTGAGCCCTCGCGAAATTGGCTTAAAAATTGTGTCACAAGTCTTAGTCTTAAAGTTAAATGAAGAAAGAATGAAACGAACCCGAATGTTAAGCAGCAGTAATGAAAATTCTAATTTATTATAAAAACAAATAAATGAAAAATACAAAAAAAAAAAAAAACAGAATATGTTTGCTATATTTCCGATCGATGAAAAGTGGGTCGAATGATTCCATTTCCATCCACCCAACATTGCTGATCGTAGATTTTATTATTTATTTTCAAGAAAGTGTTCAAGATATTCTGTCGATTTCTTAGTCGAAATCGATTGTATGAACTTGGAAAAATATGAGAAATATCTAGGGAAGGAAAAAGACAAGAAAAACAAGATAGCATGTAGAAGAAGACTGAAGGAGCCCCATATCTGTATAGTTTTGGATGATATACCCATAAGACAAATCTTTGAAATAATAGAGATAATGTCTAGCGTATGGGCCTCGCTATTTCTTTCTTGATCTATGTAAAGTAAATTAAGTTCTACGCTCTAATACGTACATATATGTACATATATATATATTAGAAAAGAAAACATCATAAGGAATAGGAGCCCTATATTGGATTAAATCTGAAAGGTATAGCTTAGGATATACCTAGGGATTTATGAAGATCTAGATGGCAATTGTGGTTCTTCCAGCTCTCACAATCTCCAAGATCTCAGGGCTGATGCTGATCGAAAATGATTTGTACACTTAAACGAAGACAATATTTTTATTTATTTATTGCTTCAAATTTATTTTTATGGATTTTATTTGCTCGGTTGTCAATTAACTTTTATAAATTTTAAAGAAACGATGAATTTGAAAATGATTTCACATGGTACTCCTGTGAAATGCCATGTAAAGCCAACCGGAACTTTTGAAACGACTGCAATTTATGTGAATATATCACACAATGCTCTCAGAGGCGCCAACGGGGGACACCACTGGAAGGAGTCGTTGGAGTCTTGATTGGGTTGATGAGGCAAACTTTGGACTTGCGGCCCTTCGGGCGCAACTTGGTCTGAGAAGCCTTAGAGAGGTTTAGCTTTAGTGGTGCAGTAGTCTTGATGCGTGGTTGGTTTTCGCCGCCAGCCTTCCGAGGCGACATGGGCATTCGTTGATCTGTAGGCTGGTCGATCAGGTTGGCCTTTGAGGGCTGAATCTTCTTGCTCTTCTTCTTGGTGCCCGTGCTAGTCAATGACTTCGACGTGGAGGCATTTAAGTTATTTTCCACAACTGAAGAGGTTCTCGAGTTGGTCGTCCTGGGCGCTATCTTCTGGGGCAGCTTATTATCGAGCACTTCCTTCTTGTTGGTGGACTGCTGCTGCTGCATGACTACGCCTGTCCGCTTCCTGGTCAGATGCGATGCCAACACATTTGATGGCTTCGGCGGTAACAAGTCCCCATCGGATGAACAGTTCAGGTATTCACTGATACTTTTGCTGATCGCCTTGGATTTGTCTCGATAGTCTCGGCGATCGGTTCGCTCTCTGGTTGGCTCTTCTGTTGAACGCCTTTACAAGCAAGGAAGATCTTGCGTTCTCGCACCAGGTCGTAGATGGATATGATCGGTGTCCCTGGTAAGTCAGCCATGCTAGCGAACCAAAAATTCAAGAAACTTGCAATGCTTTCTGAAAATGTTTAGTTATTAATACGAGAATAAAATATGTTTTCAAAAAATAGACACAGATATATAAGAGTGTTGTACGTACTAAATTTGGCAGTGACTATGTGTGACAATATTACACATTGACCACATAGGCCTACTTCATATGGAAAGCAGATTGGTATATCAAAGATTTTCATTTTGACCTTTGGGTCCTGTGTCAATTGTTAAAGTTGATCTCTTCCTTCTGGGAATCGATTTGATACCGAAATGTGGAAGATTTAATAGACCCAATCAACACACCTAACCATGCGGAAAAGCTTGTTATTCTGGTCCTTGAGTCACTTCTATGACAAATTTAAATCCTCTGCGACAGTTCCTTGATCTGTAAGATAGGAAAATTGGTAAGCAAATGGTGCTTATCATAAGCTGATTTTTTTTATGTGTATCTTAATAGTTGGGGACTCCCTTTTTTATTATCATCGAGAAAAATCGTCATGAAATGGAACATTCTACATGATTTTATATGACTTCTACATCAATTTGGTAGTTTATGCTGTCACCGTTGATATTTGGCGGCGCGCCACTTGAATGATATTTACATGAATTATACATGTACTTTTCAGCTGTATGTTTCGTGTCAAATACTTTGGAAATGTAAAATTATATGTAGACATGGCAATCGGTTAACCCTCCCCTCTGATCAACATCTTCGTTTTAAAATAATCAGTTTTCACAAAAATGAATACAGTTCAAAGGGAAACAAAAAATAAAATGAACGCCATCATCCCATCACAGGCCAAGTATAGATATATACTTGAAGATATATTCTTAATTTAAGTAAAATTTCCTTTAAAAATTTGTTAGGTGGTATTGGATAGAAGATCGATTGGTTTATTATTCTAAAAACCACCAAAACTCTCCATGTTTGTTGGGTAAGCAATTTCAAAAGCCTTCCCTTTCAAATTATTTGCAATGAAAACGCCTTCAAAGTGTACTGAAAGACAGCTCGGTTTTTAAAGAAAAACACGAAAAATAAGTGCGGATTTTGGAAAATACTTTGAACCTCAATACAGAAATGGTTTAATGGCCCATATTACAGGTCAAAAGACCTATAAGATATCCATGTGACGATGGATGACTAACTTCACAGAGTTATTGTTTGGTCGACTTTGTGTGGCGTTTGCCGCTCCGCTTTCTTTTGTTGCATTACACAGCTCTCTGGGGCATACTCCGTATCACAAATGCCAACCTGACTGATAACAGTTCAAGTTCATTAAACCTCACAAGAACCAGGAAAAATTTTGTGAAATAAAGAATAAGTGAATAAGTTCAATAGCGCCTGAATATGGCAGAGAGAATGGTACGATTTTAAAAATTACAAATAATGTCATAGAGAAATTATAAAGAAATGGCGGACCTCTAGAGATAGATAAAGGGGAAGTTTTTTATTTTTGATATATTAAACTTGATAAATGTGGACTTGGGGGATCAAAGAAGTAGGGAAGTTGAAGGATAACGATAATGTTGGAAAGAAAAAACGTTTAATCGAAAAATTATGTCAAAGTTGAGTCCAGAATTGTCATAAAAGAGGCATCAGAAGGGGTCAAATCATTATAAAGTTTTGGATTGATCTACAGCTTCTCTCGGATTGTATTTTGTTTATTGAAAGTTAAGTAAAATTTATTAAAATTATAGTAATTTGTAAAGGAATTCAAAACTAAATGAATAGAAATTTTAGCATACAACAAAGAAACGAAATAAAAACCCAAATTCGCAATTCGGTTAATAAATTTCTTCTAGAAATTCAACATTTGTTAGGCCCCACACACATATACTCTCAAAAAACATACACTCTGCCATACGTCGAGGGGCACGCACGCACGCACTCTCCCAAAAAATAAAAAATTGAGCAAAAAAGAAAGAAGGAAAGAAAATAAGAATCTTATCAGCGGCCGCTGCCGCCGCAACAACAAAACAGAGATTCTCAGTACAGTAAACACCTTAACCAGAGCGAAAATCAAAAAAACAAGAGACAAGAAGACGAGGGCCGAAGCGCTTGATACCCTAGCAGATTGATCGATCATATGGCAAAGACATCTAATTTTGATTATATGCTGGATAAAGAAAAAAGTTTTCCGATACGAATATAGACTCCTATATTCTCTACAATCTATACTCTATATTATAGAGTAATCTGATACTGATATTCGTGCATGTTGTAAGTTCTCTAAATCTTAAGCTTGTTTATCGTTAGATTATTACTATGACAGCTATGGGATTTAAGGAATGATAGCAATTTCCTTTTGGGTTCTGATTATCGTAAGAAACAAACAAGTTTATCTACAAGGACGAATTTCACAATCTAACGTTCTCGTAGCTTCTATATAGCCATGCGATTCTTTGTCTATGAATAAGAAGGTTCTGTATAACGTTTAAGTTTCGCAGATATCTGTTTATCTTAAAGATTGAGGGATCACTTTTTGCATGGCAATCGATTCTCATGCTGAAGATCTCAAGTCCATTTCTGGTCTGAACTGGACTGCTCAGATCTACCCAAATGACGAACACCTTTAAAGAGGGTATCAAAAGGCAACAACAGTTGCCAGTTTGCCAGTTGTGTTTTTCAAGGTTAAGAGCAAGTGCGTGTGCATGAATGTGCGTGAATGTGCGTATCGGTGTGTCTCTCTGCCCGCGTCGCGCCGCCTTTCTCGCACATTTTGCACATTGTGCGTATAAATAAAAAGCAACAAAAAAACTTAAAAAAGCAGCAAAAAAAGGAACAAATTGCTGAACAACATTTTTTATAGAGACGCACAAAAAAAGAGCGTAGACTGCAACAACAACCAGAAGGGGAAAAGAAACGCGGCGGCGGCTGTTCGTTCGGTGACTTTTTATTCCCGGTATTTTTTTTATTTTTTGGGTTTATGGCCACCCAATAAAAAACTTAATATTGCGGCCAGGAGGCAAGAGGTATGTATGTATCATATCTAGGGGTGCGTGCGTGCGGTGGGGGGCAGACAGGAAGAAAGTGAAAAATCATCATTATTTAGGCCTAATATGCAGCTGGTTGGTATTTTCCATTTGATTTGGGCAACGACCCAGTTTATTGTCGTTTCATTTCAAGTCCACACTCTCTTTCCCGGCATAAGCTCAGACATACATACATACATACATATACATATGCACATGATTCTATATCTTTCACGCATTCAAATTGCGTATACGCAGCGGCTGCCACATTCTCTCAGTGCGAGTTTAATGACTGATAACATTTTAATGCTAATTTGACAAAAAGAGAGAGAGGGAGTGAGAGAGGCACTTGGGGACTACATATGTATGGCCGTATGCTTATATGGAATAACTACTTACAGGGCAATTTTACAACGAATAAGAAAATGATGGGAAACAGAATTAGGAGGAATTTTTGACTTAAAACATTTGTAGTTTTGAGTAGTGCTCGAGTATTGACGTTAAGAACATGAAGGAGTATTTCGAGAGAAAGCAAAATTATACGGGCTCAAGTGCGAATGTTGATGAGATTCGCTGAAAACTCAATTGCAGAAATCAAAATGAAGATTAATGATTGTCCTCTTGAGCCAGAGGAATATACTGAGATACAAGATACTTCATCTGCTATGTGTACAAGTAATTCAAGGTTCTTCTTATTGCAGTTAAAGCGATTTAAAGTAATCTGAACTGTTGATAGTTGGAGAAGCTAGAGACAAGATAACATACATAGGTACATATGTATGTGTCTGTTAAGTGATAGCTCTCTTTAAAATCAGTCTCGTTGGTCCATCTTTTATCTTTTCGGAGTCCCTTGGGGTTCTTCGGTACAGCTTTCGCAATTGCAATTCTACATACATTACGTGATGGGTATTACAAATGTAAATATACATTACAGGGTAGATATTACATACATAAATACATACATATTACATGTGGTTAACAGAGATTATGATTTAATGACACGTATTGGCACGCACCAGCCAATTTTAGTTTCTGTTATCATTTAACTTAGTAAGTCACATACCAATGAAAATCTGCGGATCAATGTGCTCAAAACCTTTTATCCATACAATCAAGACTTCCAACTAAACATATTTTAGTGACAACCTCGAGCTAAACATCAAAACATCTTTTGAAAAGCTGTCGAGCTCTACCCCAAAAACGTCTACCCAGAAACTTGTTGTATGACTTCTGGGTTTCCAATCAAGACCTTTAATTTCTGTCACCAAGTCGAATTCGCTGATCAATCTATCGCAGAACAACAGCAGCAACAAAAGCAAAAACTTTTATTGACTTTGACAATGTTTTATCAATACTCTTGTATTATCAGGGTATGCGACTGTAAAGCGATTACATTGGCATTAACAGCGCTTGTAATACAATGTAAAAGAAATTCTCTCAACTGGAATGTAATGCAGATAGAGAGAGAGAGAGAGAAAAATAGAGAGATCGGTGTCTGGAGTGAGAGCAAGTTGTATTTATACAGGGTGAGGCACTGGTTGTAGTCCACTCTCTCTCCCTCTGTGTGAGGGCTCTGATTGCACTATGTAAGAAAATCAAAAACAACAATAAACTTTAATTTCTTTATTTTCCTGTGTTTTTAATGTCAGTGGAGACAGTGGCTTTTACAGTGCTGTCTTGTCTGCATTCAGTGATATGAAACATCCAACTTTCCGGAGAGCTTTCTCTGCGGGTGTCGCACCCTTTTCTCAATACACCTTGAGTGAGAGTAAGCGCCACACGCACGTGCAAAGCAGCCCCACAATGAAGAGAGAGCGCGCGTGCGAGAGAATGAATGTCATTCATGGGAGCTTCAGCTTCGCTCTTCAGCGTCGACGCCGGCAGCAGAGCTCTGCTGTTGATCTGCTGTTACTCTCCTGCTGACCTGTTGCTGTTTAACGGTCGATCAGATCGAAATCGGGCGCCGCCGTTGCGCGTTGTTGCCTGAAAAAAGCACAATTTTGTTGTTCTGCGTTTTGTTTTCTGTCGCACGTCGCTATTCTTCCTTCGTTCCGTTCCGTTCCTTCTCCCCCGTTCGTTCGTTTGTTCGTTCGTCGCGTGCGTGCGTCTCCTCTCTTCGTTCCAGCAAAAAGCAACAATATTTTTACAAAAATTTCTCTTCGGCCGGCCTGTGCGTGCTCTTCCCCGCGCCAAGTGTTCCTTTACAAAAATATATATATAATTGTCAATAAAAGGAAAAACTCAAATGCCGTGTGAAAATGTTTACATGAATCGTACAAAAAGTGTGTGAAATAATGTGCTGACAATTTTTAATATCATCAAAAAATATTTTAATACATACGTTCTCCATCGTTCGTTGTTTCTGGGGTGCGTTCTTCTTGTTTTATATTTATTTTATATACACAAATATCTACAACACATACAAAAACAACCGATCAAACTGACGTTTTGTTCTGGCGCTTTGTTTCGCGCGGGCTAATTGACAAATCGCCAAAGAATACAACAAAACGAAACAAAAGTCATATAAAATTACAAAAAATACATATGTGCGAGAAGCAACAAGATGCATCTTCATGTTTTCTGCTCTCTCTTTCTATCTCTCTGGCACTCTACGCTCTGGGCTCTGTGCTCTTCTCTCTCTGTTTCGCTTCAAGTGCATAAAACAATTTGAAGTTGAAATATTGCAAACAAAAAAAGCGAAAAGCGAAAAGGAGAATCGGAATCGACGCTCAGACGCCCAGACGGCGCGCCGCCAAATAAAACAGTTTCCCAGTGTCTGAGTTTTCAAAGTTTTTCTAAATGCAATCGAAATCGCGAAATATTGAACAATAAATATAGAATATAGTCATTTTTCATGGGATTATTCTCTTATTAAAAGTTTTAGTGAAATATACTTTTTAGATTTAAAGAACTGCAATTTGCATGCTAAAAAAGAAGTGCTAAAAGAAGTATATTTAAAAATATTTGTTCATTTTAAACAAAAGTATACATATCTTAAAAAATTTGTTTTAGTAAAAGTAACTAACTAACTTTTTTAAGCATCGAAAATTTGTGTAATCTTTTCCAAATCGAAGCTCTTTTAATCTTTGAAAATAATGAAGCCGCAACCCATACAAAAAGTTTTAAAAGTGTACATTTGTAAAGAATTTAATTTAAATTTTTTTTCTTACTTTTGCACAAGAAAAGAAGAAAATTTTGGCAGAAAATCCTCAAATTCCTCATATGTACATATCTTTGAGCTACAATATTAATTTAAATGAACAATTTTTATAAATAATTCCAAAAACATTATACACCTACAATTTTGTGTTCAGTGCTAATTTATAAATTTTGAGTATTTCCAAAGGATGTACATATATTGCAATTAGTGAAAAAGTTAAATCAAAGATAACAATTCATTGAAAATAAGTTTCAACTATAGATCAATTTTTATAATTATTTGCCAAGTAAAAGTTCTGATTGAAAATTTTAGCTAAAGAATATTTTTAAATGTTCGTAAATTCTGAGCTGAGAAAAAATTGTAATCAAAAAAAGGAAAATACAAAGATGTACCCAAACCGAAAAATACATTCTATAAAATTTAACTAAAAGCAATCAAGTTAATAAATACTAAATACAAAAAATACTTTTAAATTTGTAAATTAAAAAATCAAAAGATTTGAATGGGAATTTAAATAAAAATACTGCAAACTATTTGCCGATACAAACAGCGCTAACAAATGTTTTTAAAACAAACCTTTTAGCTTGTTTTAAACTTCCATTTATCTCTTTTAAAACCCACCAACACGAAACCGTATTAATTTTATCCTCATCCTTTTTTTTTTTCATTGCAGCCTGCCATAAATTCCACAAAAAAAATAAAAAAAAAAAAAAGGGAAAAAACGAAAACCAGACAATGACGGGAGGAATTATGAAATTTTAAAGAAATCCCCAACAAAACAAAAAAAAAAAAAAACTGCCAACAAAATATGTTTAATGCATTGAAATAAAGGAAACGTGTTTCAGGGCACCCAAAACGTTGTATATATAAACCAGATTTACATTTAAACCAGAGATATATATATATATATATAGTATATATATATAAAGTGTGGCAGCAGCCGCAAGCAGCAACAAAAAACGCAGCCAAAAAACGTTCACAAAAAGGTGATAATGATTATTTCCAAGGATCTTTTCATATTTGGCGAACAAATTTTTGCAACAATTATACCAGAAGGTGGAGCCGCAGCAGTGGCAGCACAGCAGCAGCAGCAGCAGGAACAGCAACAAAATCTGCAACAGCAGCAGCAACAAAAGCAGCAGCAGCAGCAACATCTGCAACACCAGCAACAACAGCCGGCAATTATAACTACAACAACAACAGGAGTAGCAGCAGCCACTGCGGCAACTTCGTTGGTAATAAACTCGACGGCATCGCCAGCAGCAACAGCAGCAGGAGCAGCTGAACAAGTTGTAGAAGAGTCATTAAAAGCCGCAACAGCAACAGCAGCAGCAACACCAGCAGATAAACAGGAAACAGTTGCAGTTGCTCCTCTATCCCTGCCTCTGCCTCTGGCACTGCCACTGACACTGTCTCGACCGCTGACCATCCGCAAGACGGGAAAAATTTCAAAAATTCCAAAGGAACCCGAAGAATTGAAAGCCAAGAAGAAGGCAAAGTGTGAAGCAGCAACAACAGCCACACCAACGCCACCGGCAGCAGCAGCGGCAGCGGCAACATCAGCCACTAATTACGAAAAAATGCCAATGAATTTGATGATTGTGGAAAGTGTTGAGACAGTCGATATGGGATCATCGGACAATGACAACGAGACAACGGAGCAGGTACCGTTGGTGAGTGCCAGTCGACGGAATCTGGCCAAAATCGTTGCCGATTGTCGGCTCCAAATCGAAATAGAGCCAACAACAGCAGCAGCGCCACCAGCCGCCACATCCACAACATCTAAAGTTGCAACAGATCTAGCAGCAGCAACAACAAAAGATATAGCAGAAAAAACAACGTCTTCGTCTTCGTCGTCGTCTACGTCTACGTCGTCGTCATCGGCTTCTACATCATCTTCCAGCTCAACATCCTCAGAATTTACGCACACATCACAAACGACAATACCAAGTACGGATAATCTAACGTCATCCAATGGCCTGGCCAATATGGGCAAAAGCATTTTAGTTGATGCCAAAAGGTGAGTTTTTACAATCAACCAGTGACCCAATTTCGAGTTGCAAGACATACTCGCCACGAGTACCTACTATACCCATATACGACTATATACAGTATATTATTATATTTTTGTGGCGGGGAAAGTGTTGGCAATCAAAGGGATGGGCGCTCCATTGAAGCTCTATTTACATGGCATCAAATTTAAATTAAATATATGCTCATTTAAAGTAAAGGTAATGCCCATGTAATGCTCTCTTAATGCCATTTAATGCGCAGCTTAAGCTCTGGTAATCCTTAGTTGAAATAATTCCAATTGTAATTATGAGCAGCTTACAGCCAGCTAAAAGTCACTTTAATTGATTTAAAATTGGGGAATAATTGATTTCATTTATAGCATCATTTTATAAGCAAAACATTCACAGATTCTAATAGAATATAGTCAAATAAAAATCAGTGATGTTCTCGACGTAACATCAACATATTTTTGGGAATTTATGGTACAATAATTGGCCACTCTGAATGCGACTGAATGTGTCCGTTCGCTTGTGGGAAATTTGAGGCCTTTCACCAATTGTGGGCTAGTCGAAAATGGACAGATGTTAATTTCTAAAGAACTATTCACTTTTGTATTCATTTTTCACGAGACAAAAATAAGGTTGTAGGCTTGGATCACATCCTCGTGTTTAGAATATTCAATATACCCTTTATATGGTCCTATAATTCTTTAGCGGCATTAATTCGTAGAGAATTAAATGATTCTCCGCGGAGACTTAGACTCTGTTTTGCTCTTTATTTTATTAAATTATTAAATATTATACTAATTGTTTGCTTGAAGATACGAGTACTTCTTGAAGTCCCAAAGATACGCTTGGATATTGCTCGTTTAAAAGACCTTAAATATATGGACCTTTGGTTGATGCTCAATTAAAATTTAGTTAAAGTTTAGTGCGCATTAAAGTTATTCCATAAAACTGCTGATCGTTTAATTTGCGGTTGACACCCAACGGAAATGGCAGCAGCAACTCCTGTCCCATACACGTACACGTATGCTGCTGCTGCCCTAATTGATTACCCATCGGCCTACAAACCCGTTCTCCAACTCTGCCTTTCTGGCCGGAGATTAACTAGGGTATCATTTGGCTTTCCAGGCTAAGCGACAGAGAGAGATAGAGAGAGAGAGAGGTGAGGGAGAGGGGGAAAAAACCTGCAAGCTGCAGCATCTGCTTAATCGTTGGAGCTCGCATCCTTCGCATCGCATCGCATGGCATCCCCTACCTACCTTATGATGCAGCACAAAAAATTATGCAGGCCAAAAATGCAATTTCACCTTAAAATTTGGGTTACATTTTGCACGGATACATAAAGAACACACACACACACACACACTTACACGAAAGTCACACACAACAAAAGATCGAAAAAAAACCGCCAGAATAACAGAAAAAATGCATACGAAAAAAGACTTAAAGAAATGCAGGGAAAATGCATTTAAAAGTCGAATGTGCAGATACCCTGTTTATAAGAGGTTATCTCTAAATTATACACAAAAGTTTGAGTTCGTTGAGCAAAGCGAGTGAGCCGGGGGTTGGCAGGTACTCCCTAAAGTCATTAAAAACTATAAAATCTTAAACCCAATAAAAAATAATAAATAGTTTAAAGAAAAAGAGATATATAATTTTCTTTATTATTACGATATCAAGCTCAAAAAAAAAAAAAAAAAATTAAATAAATATTAATTTAACATAAAATAATAAATTTAATACCATACAAAAAATTACTCAAAATAATCTATAAATTTAAAAATGTAGTAAAAAATGTATGTGATTTTATCAATTCAGAACGGCTGGACCGATTTACCTCGAATTATTTTTAGTTTTTGTATTTGCCAGGAGAAAGTTTTAACGAAAGAAAATTTTGTGAAAACCTACCAGCGATCGCCAAACGTTGACTTTCATAAGTGTAAAGTTCTTACTGGTATAAAATATGAAAAGAACAAAATTCCATTCCCATAAATAGTAGATCCATTGATAGATTTCCTTGTTATGGCAACATTTGATATCTGTCCTTAGCTTTCATCTCAGAAATCCCCAAATGATCCTAGGGCATGGTCTCTGTTTCTACGTGGGTCCGACTTAGCAACGGCATTCGGGATATATTTTCCGACAGATTAAATCGCAAATGAAGTGCAGTTAATTGATTTAAATATGTGTGTATATTGTATCTCATATTGCTCTCTTTTTCAAGGGTATCCAAGAAAAGAAAACACACAAATTTTGTATGCCACAGGAGAAAAAAAAGCGAAAAACAGAACTCAATTCTGAGCAAGGAGCAGGTTTTTGGATAGGCTCTGCTTGTTGCATTTTTGTTGCGTCTGCTGCTGCTGCTCCTCTCTTGCCTCATGCCGCATGCCTTGTTGCACTTAATGGTGGCAAGGGGATTATTCATGGATACAGACACGTGAATATCTGAATCTGTGTGCCTGGCGGCTTGTATCCTGCATCATTGAGTCTACAAGCTGTTTCAAAACATTTTCAGCTACAGATATTTTTTAATCCTAAAAATATTTAAATGAATATTATCTCTCAATTTATTTCCTGAATTTTGTTGTTTTTCTGGTTTGGTGGAAGATTTTTCAATAAGAAAACACACACAAATCGGACTCATTGAAGATTTATTCCGTAAATAAAATCAATTTTCTTGGCAATTTTCACTGCAAACAATAGTGCCAAGTTGTGCATGTATTTCCTCTATACATATATTATTTTTACCTTGAAATGCTGCAGAAATTGTAGCACAAATTTCACACGTTACACTGCATCCAATTATAGTTTTTATTCCGTTCTCTTTAATGTACTTTAAATGGGTCTAAATCGGTAAATCCCAGCTCAACAAAGAGCTTTTGGTTTTGGTATTCGATCTATTCAGTGTTCGTCCATCAATGAATGATTCATAAATAAACTAGAGAGCCTTTGTAGTAAATAATAAATGACAAAACCGCAAGCAAATGATTATTCCGTTCACGTTGTGCATCTTTCGAATGCGTGATCCATTCACAGCGAACAACCAATATCCAATATCCAGATATCCAGCTACAGCTTGCAGATTCATTCATTCATACATTCATTTAACATTGAAAAATGTAACAAACTAATAGTAAAAATGGTACATTCCATGATTTAAACACTACAATTATGGAAAACGATTATATTGGAGTGGAAGAACATGAATCGATTAA
The DNA here is from genome assembly GCA_008121275.1 of Drosophila lowei. Classification (NCBI taxonomy): domain Eukaryota; kingdom Metazoa; phylum Arthropoda; class Insecta; order Diptera; family Drosophilidae; genus Drosophila; species Drosophila lowei. The sequence continues at coordinate 24,294,767 of CM017779.1, forward strand.
TAATAGATGTTTCTGCGGATGAAAACAAAACATATGAACAAGTTTAGATCCTTAAAAATAGGTTCTATAAAAAAAGAAATGTTTATTGTGAAGAAAGAAACCGATGGGTAGGAGGAAATGATTAAATCGTTTGCATATTTTTGAAAATGATTGGAATAAAACGCATTATGAGCAAAATATGTGTCACTCCCTGGGAGGGTCGCTCTAAGATCCCCTTGTATATCATTTGTATAACCCACTGTGGTTGTGGTTCTGTGGTTTTGATCCTTTTCGGCCACATTTTCTAAAAAATTCTACAAAATATTGGAATACAATTACATACGCTTTCAAAATAGGCCAATTCTTTCAATTCCAAGAGAACCAATCGCTTTAAATCATCAAAGCATTCATTCTTCATTTAATGCATCTTTCTCCTTAGTCTCAAATCGTTTTGATGGAAAGAAAGCTGTTCCACAAAATATTCAATCAAAAAGAAAATATTCTCTGGCATTTAAATGAAACGGCCAAATGGGTATTCACGAGAAGATACTCAAACAGAGTGAATGATTTGATTTGTTCATTAATTGAAGTGATTCGAACAAATCAGCCCCATTCATTACATGATGAGCCTCATTTTGGATGGAAGTAAATTTCTGTTGAGAGATTATTCCTTCCATGTTCCTTCGTGCAACATGTTGTTGCATGCACAGTGGTTGTGTTTGGTTGTGCTTTTTTTTCCTTGTCGACTGCAGCTGCCAAATCGAGCATCAATGCTCTCTTCTGCTGCAGCCGCTGCGGCTGCCGCTGCAACCGAAAAAACTGGGTCAGATCTGAACCAATTTTCAGGCAAAATTGCGACAACAGACGGTTCAGAAAAAGAGCAACAGCCAGCAGGCAACAGACAACAGCCAACAGGCAACAGCCACCAGGCAACAGCAAACAAACTGTAATAATCACAAGAGCAACTGCAACTGCAACGTGCAACAAAAGCAGCAAAAGCGAAATTAAAACGTGCCACAAGATAAAGTCAAACCAGACGCAAAAGAAGCAGCAAATAAAATGCATTTAAATTGCTCTTGCGACTTCGAGAAAGAAATAAATGAGAATTCTAGAACTCGATAGTACCGACTAAGGGATGCCCTAGAATGGGGCTATGGGGAGAGGAGAAATGGCAGTGGTAAATATGCAAAATGGAGAGAGAACTATCATAAAGATTAAAGCTCTTAAAAGATAAGACATCGATCGAAATCCAATGAAGGGAATGAGAGCGTACGGCGGGTATACTGGTCTGGTTTTATGAACGGGGTTCAGTGATCTTTAAAACAAAGAAAAAACCTCATATTCTTGAATCTCTTGAAGGTTCTCCTAACTGCAGGAAATCCCAGAAACATGCATATCTCGTAATTGACTCGAAAAACACTTCCTTTTGCCAATAAACTGATCAATTTATCAAGAATATATTACATACTATAATGTTAAAAAATACTTCCTTTATTCTGTTGTAAATAATACAACAACAAAAATACTCGTATGCCCCACTTGTGTACCCTGTATGGAAAAAATAAGGAACTTTAATTTGGAATTCCTGAAGTACCACGAAGCACCGTGAGTGCAAGATGTAAACGACAGACAGACAGCTGCGAGTGCGACATTGAGTGCACTTTGAATCGCATAATAATTGAAAAATTTATGTTAAATGCAGATAATGAGGCTGCCAGCAGCGACCCAACAATGTTCTCATTGTAATTTAATTTACTTAATTCGCCAAAACCACCCAGCAGATCTCTCGGATCTCTGCTCGTAATTGACTTGTGCGAAGTTAAAGCCACTAAAGTCCCTCTCTGATGGAGTCAGTCGTCGCTCGCTCCGGTCCCTGTCCGTGTCCGCGTCCGCGTCCGAGTGACAAACGAATTAAAATAAATAATTGAAATCTCAGAGGCCCAGATAGATCTCTTGTCTAACAGAATTGCAACAGAATCGGCTGGCCAAATGGCCAAATGGCAATGATTATACCCATATTATCTCTTGATTTTCCACCAAGTATTTGCATTATAGCCACACTTTAATTTGAGGCCAGGCCCCACATCTAAAAGGGCAACACACCGACCGAACAATTGTGCAACGAATTTCCACACGGACTTAATTGCACTTCAAATGGGGAAATAGACTTTGGTAGGGGTATGTGGGGTTGTCGTGGGTTATTTACTGTAGAGCTCTTGAAGGTTTTCCAGTGCGAGTGTTATTAGTTCTTTGGAGAGAACTTTGCTGAAAGTTTTCCCACTGGAGATGTTCGATTTGTTCTGAGAAGAGTTCGTAAAAAGATGGATAAGGAAATGTATCGAATGGGGAGTTATTTATTGAATAAAGTTTTGAACAAATATAAGTTTCTTTCATATTTCAAATATTATGAAAATTAGTTGAGGAAATTGTACTTGAATGGGCTAAAAGACCTTACAAGAGACAGTTGGATTCCATTATCGATTGCCAGAGTGAAGATATATAATATACAGATATTTTCCATAATTTATTAAAGATAAATAGATATTAAATAGTTTGAGAATTGGTATGTCCTGCCGGATCTACTAGGAATAGTCAGAGATTACGTTCAGAGTTTTTTCTGGGATAACACTTTAGTTCTTTTTTAAATAAAATCTCTAGAAATTATACAGAAATCTCTGTAGATACGTATATTTTTTGATATTATTTGATATAAATATTCAACAAAAAATAGCACAAACCTTTTAAAGGGTTCTATGGGTTCTATTTATACAATTTCTAAGATTTATCTATGGAGATTCGTCTCAGCTTCTGTCATCCTCAGAGTCCTCTTTCATCTCTGTGCCTGAATGTTGTTTCCTATCATAACGCTGCCCATCTGTCGAGCATTAAATTCATTTTTAGAGAAAACCATCTGTGGATGAAATACTCTCAAAAAAACAAAACAAAAAACTCCAAGTTTGTTTATAGAACTTTGAAATACTTGGTAGGCGGTAAACACCAGAAGAAGAACCGCATTCGAATCCGAATCCCAAGGAGAACTCCATTCAAAATGTTTGCTGCTGCTGCCGAGTGCCTGGGCATTCTCTGTGTGTGCTGTGTGTGTGTGGATTCTCTCTCTCTCAAACAATTGGCTTGGGGATCAAATTCATCGAGCGTTTAATGCGCGATTAAAGTTTGTTGAACTCTGTTTTTGCTGAGAGGAGAGGGGCAACGGGAAGGGGAACACAAACAAACCATTTGTGTGCCGCGGGCTAGGGATTTTCTATTTATTTTACTTTGGTTTCTAGCAGCGTGAGCTTTTTTTCGTTATTTTTATTGGAAACTCTATCGGAAGTGGAGTAGAGCAAACCCTGAAACGACCCAGACTCCGACCCCACACACGCCATAGACCATAGACCATAGACCATAGACTATAGACAGTGGGCTGCCCACACAAAATATCCAGCGAATTGCAGCCCCAGGGAGAAGAGGAGGAGGCTGCCCAAACAATGGGCAAGAGATGTTGTGGGAGAACGGTGGTTGGGTGTGTGTTCAATTATGTAATGGAAATGCAAAGAGAAAGGTCACCCTGCTTGAGGGTTTCTCTGTTGATTTCTTCCTGTGGTTTTTCCCAAAGACTAAAAGATTTAACAGATACATTTCAATGCAGAAAATCAAATTTCAGACCTTGAAATAATTTTATTAAATGTGTTCTTACCTCAAAGGACACATATTGATGCACTGTTTATCAAGGATACTCACCTGAGGGCTTTCCTAAAGCAAAGAAATATGCAACGAATTTCCAATAAACTCACTTAATGAGTTATTTTGTCTGCGTCACAGGGAAAATTCATAAGCTCTGCAGGAGGGCTGGCTGTTGCGCTGACAGGGATTTTCCAACATAAATTAAATTAAATTGTGTGTTTGACAAGTAGAGTGAAGAGAAGTTCGGAAGTTTTATACCACAACGCAGGATACAAGAGGATTACCAAAGTTCTAGGCAGAGCTGCATAGAAAATTAATTTTCGTTGAAGAATTTCCATGGAAGGAACATATCTTTAGCTGAAAGCTCTTTAAAGGGTATACTTTCGTTTCTCTTTCTTCTAAATAAAAGCCAATTAAAGTCAGGATCAAATTTATTAGAAACCCCCTCTCCTCCCCCCAATACATGCTCGTAAATTTGTGTGTGTTCCTTCGTTCCGCTGATGAACCGGTTGTGGGATATGTAGGTCAAGTTTTGTATCAACTTGGATCACAAATCGCAGCAAAAGAGAGACAGAGACACAGAGAGAGAGAGAGCGAGAGAGACAGAACAGATCCAGAGGCTTTGCCAAATTCAAGCAAATGATTTTCGGGCTTTTTGGGATTGGGTTTTGGGTTTCAGATACGGCTAGATGTGCCGAATAGATGGTGGGCTAGAACGTAGATACATCTAGGAGGCAGGCAGAGGCAGGGACCCCAAAAGGATGGAGGATGGCTCATAGAAGAATAGTTTTTTGTTAAATTTGGTGTCAGGCAAGCCACCAACCACCGAAAGGGGTGCAGCTGCACAAAGCTCTTATTCCTAGAAAAATGTCAGGATGGGCAGGCCCTTCAGGCAGGGAATCGTCTATTGTTGGATTTTTTTTATTTTATTTCTATTTTGAATACTATTTGCCTGTGAATGGCTTTTGTTTGCATGTTTTTGTGTGGCTTTTTGTATCATGAGAAAGATGAACAGAACATACGAGTACAATATCCCTCTCGGTCGCTTCTGTGGACTAAAAGCTTGGCTGCTGCCAGGTGTTTGGTTTGGGAAAAGTTATGAGAAAATACATTGAAAATGAAATATTTGTGGTATGAAAAAGCAAAGACCAATCCGCATGTGAGATTTTGCTCTTTTTTAGATCACAAATACATATTTCTATGGAAGGGATATTATTTCTTTCTCCTTCCTTGCCTTTCGGCATCTTGAACTCTAAATCTCTCTTACCTTTACGTCTAGCTTTCTTTTCCATTTGGTTTTATTTTGTTTCGTGTTTCCTAGCTTCAATCAAATCCTTTCTGTTGTTTTAAACTCGCATTGGCATGCGATTGGATTGCAATTCTTAGAACTTTCACAGGAAAAAGAAAGTTTTTCTATGATTTTTCTCTGTCTCTCTCTCTCTGAATATCGTTGTACCACATTCCCACAGATTTTTCAATTTAAATCTTTTGTTTTTCAAGAAACTTTACTCGTTCTCCCTTTTTCTATTAACTAATGTTGTACACAAGATATTTAAAAGCAAAGTTTTCACAGGGAGAGAGAAAGAGGGGGTGATGGGGATGGAGGTGTGTGGCTAACCAAATTTGTCAAATCATTTAAAAAAACAACAAAAAAACATTTCCAGAAGGTGACTTCATTTGAATGTTGAGTAAATGGACAAATTCATGTAGCAAATTGTTTATAAATTGTTTGAATTATTGCCTTTTCAATAAAAGCATTTAAAAGTTAAAACCATAATTCCAAAGGATTAAAGTTTGTGTTCTTTTCGGGGGATTATTTAGTCACATTTTTGTTTCGCTTTGTCTGTTTGAAAATAGCCAAATGGCCATGAATGTGGTCACATTTCTTTCTAAATCGTTGCTTTTCTGGCAGTATGGCAGTGTTTTTGTGGGACAGCTATTGTTTTGTATTTTTTTTATCTACAGGTATATTTTTGTTTGTTTGTTTAATTCTTTTTTTGCCTGCAAGCATATGGAATGGAATCCTTTCTAGGGTGGATGCAAATGCTGTTCATTCGCTGCTAAAATTTCCCATAAGCGATCGGATACATTCGTTATATGACACAAATGAAGACCGATTAAATCTAACAAAAAGGGGGATATCGAAGGAATGAAAACGAGGAAATATTTTACTGCTTAAAGAAAAAAAATCAGCTGTTTGTATTTGTTCAACAGGTGGACAAATTTCCAATCAAAAGTGATCATTGAGTGTAAAATTCCAGTGGAAATGGAAATATTTTACTTGAAATATTTGATCTCTTCGAAATGAATCAGAAGTACAGTAAAAGATCCACCATTCATTGCAAAATACCTCTATTCTGTAGTGCAGCGCCAAACTTTCACTATAGATGAATAGAATCCCATAGAACAGCTGCACTCGGCTGATCGGATCTAATAAATCATGTAATCCAATCTGGAGCAAACTCTGAGTGTTCCAGGAATACCCCAAATATTTGTAAATTCTATTAGAGTCTTTGTTTTGTTTTTCCCGCCCCCCGACCGCAAGTTGAATGCACTTTTGGGATTGCGATTGAAAATGAGATTGAGAGCAAACAAACTTTGAAACACATTGAATGTGTCTGTCTGTCTGTCTGATGCTGAGATGTGATTTTCTCTTCCCTTCCAAAGTATCTACATATTGTACTAGAGACCTCTCCTCTGTGTGTGTGTGTGGGCGCCCAGATCCATCCCGGCACCCGGAGTTCTGGATGTGGCTGTGGAAAACCCTGTCGACAGATGACAGAACAAATTGCCAGATCCCGAGCCGAAACAGGAAAACGCATTGCGCAACGAAATGCGGAAAAACACAAACAAACACACACACACACACACACACACACACACATAGAGCAAATAAAAGGAGAGAAAAATTGCAATTTATTATAATTTAATCTAGAATAGAAAATTAAATAGAGACGGAGCGGTCTGTGTTCTCTACGGCTCGGTTCGGTTCGGATCGGATCGGTTCCCGGGAACGGAGCTGTCTGCCTGCCTCGTTTGGGTTTTATCTACCGTTAGGCCTGGCAGTGTCAATAACACTGCGAGCGAAAGAGTCACCAATAGCACGGAGAGAGAGAAAGAGAGAGATGGCTGGATAGAACGGGGAGGGGGGGCGAGGGAACCAGAGAGACACGTGTGCGCGGGCGTTGATGACTGACGACGAGCGACTCGGCGGTGGGACATGGCAATGGGAGTGGAACAGATAAAGAGAGCGGCGGGGGCGGCGCAGAGAGAGACTGGGACTGCACAGCGGCGGGGGTGGTGGGGGGTGCAGCGAACTGCAATGGAGGCCAACGTCGGCGTCGCTCTTTGACAACTGTCACTGTCACAGTCACAGTCACTGGAAACCGAAGACCAACTGCAGCGCCAGCGCCGGCACCCTGCACAGTGCTTCCAGATGCCACGAAAAATTGTTTCATAGATTTCCCATTGGAATTCCGTAGCGTTTCTAGGCCACTGCAGAAATGGCACTAAACTGTGCTCAAAACTAGCACAGAACTCGTTCACAAAATCTCCCCTTAAGCTATGGCATTTAATTGGTTTAATGACTTTCCGAATAAATAGTAAAAATATTAATTAGCTCAAATGCTTTCCAAACCGAATTCCACCTTTCTCTTTGTCGCAGCACTCTGAACCACTGTGTGGCACGGAGCAGAGAGTCTGTGGTTGAAAAGTGCATATGCGCGAATGTACATGCAAATACGAGTATCTCTATTGTTGCAGCTGATGGCACAAGTATGCACATGTACACATGTGTGGTTGCTTAGCAAAACGAATAAAAATTAATTCAAAAATAAATTATTGTCATTGCCATTGTTGTGGATTGCTGGTTGCTGCTGTTGCTGCTGTTGCTACTGATGGTTGCTGTTGTTGTTGCAAGTTATTAGTTTAAATTGCGGTTGCAGCGCCAGGAATCAGCTCGAAATTGTTGACGTTTGGCTGCCGCTGCTGCTGCTGCTGCTTCTGGTCGAGTGCATTCACTTCTATTGCACGGACTTTACGGCCTTTGCAAGTTCATGCCAAATGAACGTTCTTGAACCCGTGCGTCGTGCCAGTCATCATCATCATCATCTGCCTCGTTATTATTCCACATTTGATTAGTTTTGTATACCCGGTACCTCCTCCATAGAGTGTGCATGGGGTATATTGAACTCGTGCAAGTCCAGGAAAGAGACAGACAGAATGAAAGGCTATCGACCTCTATAATGTATATATATATTCTTGGGTGATCTATTCGCTTTGCTAATGTCTATTTATGTAACAAAAATCATTGTAAATGGATAATTATAGCGTTCAGAATGAGGTAAAACCAATTCTCAGAGCTCCCCTCTCAATCTACCTTTCCCAGAGTTGCTGAGCACCTACGGATGGGCTTTCGTGTCTCTTCTAGCGTCTCTGTCACTCTCTCACACTTAAGGGTGGGTTTTTATACGACTTTCGTAGCTCACTCTCATTCTACCTCTCCCAGAGTGGGTGATCTTTTAACAGTGTGTTTTTATACGGTCTTGAGCTATGACTACCGGGTATCCCATAGTCGAGAGCTCTCCAGAGTTTCTCCATGTCTCTCTTGCTGCATTACGGTTCTATCTTTTGTTTGGCTTTTCGACTATTCATTTTACGGCTGCACCACATGGCGTATACGTAAATACGTATACGTGCGAGCAAAATGCAGTTTTGATTACCTGTAGCTGAATGGCCTTCAAAGCAGAGATCTGCAAATAGGAATAAATATTTATATAAATGTGGTTTTCATTGGTTGCACAGCACTGCTGCCACTTACAGCTGTATGCCACACGTCACCTATTTCAAAAGTCATTTTGGGAAATTTCTATTATTCCAAATGGAACAAATGATACCTTTCTGGAAAGCCTGGAATGTAAGCACTAGAACCCTAAAGAAATCCCATTACATTTTATTGTTTTTTATAGCTTTAGACAATTACCCATGAAAGGACCTAAGAATTTGACCAAAAACTAAAGGCAGGAGGCTTAAAGGAAGTGAAAACTCTGTTGTTTGTACTCTCACTTGTGTATTTGACCCAAATAACTATAAAAAGTTGTAGGTATGCGTCAAACGACTCTTTTAGAGGATGGTCGAAGCCTACAATATCCTCAAAAGTTATACAAAATAATGTCAGTGCTCTGTCAGTTATGTGACAGTTCGTAGACGACAAATCAAAGATGCAAGAAGTCCTAGAAAGCTACATACGTGTCTAGGTCAGAGAGCACGACTCAAGTTTGCAAAAACCGCCAGTTAAGAAACATTCTTTGGGCCTAATGAGCGCAAAGTGGTATTTATTTAAAGAATTTTCAATTTCAGTGATAATTTCAATAAATCAGTTAAACGGAATTAACTCGTTCTGGGTTGTGTTTCACCCATCGGAAAATATATAAATTATGAGAGATGCTTGCATTTGGCACTGTTTGTCCACTGCTGGGCTGCTTAATCCGCTTAACATACATATTGTAAATGCTTTTAGTGCAGCCATTTAGCCAAGCCGCCCGGAAAATACCTTTGAGGTAATAATCACATAAATTAAATTGCATTCCATTATGAGGTGGTTATTAATAAGCCAATTATCAAAATATGTTGGCAATTGAATGCCTGAAAGAGGCAGCATCATACTGCATTAAATGTTGACACAAAATATGACACACAATCAAGGACGCTCAAACGTTAGTGGAGTACCCATAAATAATGTAAAATAATCAAAGAACGATTGATAAATAGTTGGAATCGATACTGGAAATAATGCAGTGTAAATTTGTAGCTGGCTTTTCGCTCTCCGAATGTGCATGCCAGTCGAGAGGCGAAATGCCAGCCGGAAAGTCATGGCTCATTAGCTGCAGTCTCAGGCATAAACTATTTAAAATTTCTGAATATCATTTCATGTACAAATTTCATATGCATAAGTATGATTGTACTGTAACGAATTGGCAGAACAAATAGTACAAAAGAAGTCGTCATGCCGGATCTTCTGGGAATAGTCGGAACAACACAAATATTCCTTTTCCTAATAAATTCTCAAACAATTGTGAAAATAGCGCTCTTTCTGTATCTTTAACCTGTAAGAACTCCAAGCAAATTAATTCCTTCAAGCAATTTTGGCCCCTGCATTTAAGAAGCCATTATTCAGAATTTTGTATTTATTTTTAATTAAAAATCCTGAGAAACTGATGTTTGTTTTGGCGATAGTTGCCCCAGAGCGACTGATGCTCTAGGAAGTTCATTAATTTGTCAGGAAATGACAACAACAAAAATATCACTCAAGTTTTTCAGGGCACCTCCACCTCAACCACACTCCCCCCCCTTCGGCCATAAAAAAAACCGTCTGGCCTAATTGGCGCCCCCAGATTTTTATTAATTGTCCGGCAAGCGAGACCCAGGCCTCGGAGACCGACACAAACTGTTGCACAACACGCACATAAAACGTTTCGTCTAACTATCCTTTTGGGCCGGCTGCCGCTGACCAGCATTGACCAATCATATGAAAATCGCAAATAAAAATCCGCCAAAGCAATAAAATACTTACCAAAATGCATTTAGCCAGACGCCGGGCCATAAAACAAATTGCTTTGGTACACATTTTTTTTTGCGTTGCGTTGCTTCGGCTGGATTCGTTTTTGTGTAATGACATTAGGCCAGAATAAATAAATAAAAAAAAAAACAAAAAACATAAGCCAAATGGAAACAAACTGTGGCCAAAGATTTGCTTTTAAGGCGCTTCAACATCAAATCCCAAAGTTTATGAGTTGCATTTTTTGTTCGGTTTGTTTTGTCGGCCAATTGGATGGACAGCGTTTGTTGTGGCACCAATACAAAGGCAAATAAACAAATGCAAAAAAAAAAAAAACAAAATATTGTAAGAAGTAAACAAGTCAGAACGATATGGGATAGAGTCCACGACTATAAGATATCCGATGTGTAAATACATTTTAGGGTAGATACATGGAAAGATACTTCGTAATGAAAGCAACGGAATTCGTATATGCCACTACTTTAAGGATTAAGATCAAGAATAAATTTCCAAACAATCTTATTAGAATTTTAATATATCTACTTGATCGATTTTAATTTTTTTTTACTGATGATTTAATCTTCAGAGAAAATTGTAATTAAAGTATACAAGAACAAATATATACACTTGGGATATATATTTATCTATCTTTCTATCCTCCTGGATGCTAAATACCATATTATGGTATATAATATGTACCCCTTGAGCACCATGAATACTGGGTATTCAAAGAACTGCATTCAGTGCCACTCAAACACTCATTTGCACAATAAATACATACATACATACATATATCAGTCTTGTGGAAACAACATTAAGATCAACAACAATAACAACATCCGATCAAACAGTCCAAAAGACAACAATCCAAAGAATAATAATAATAGGCGACTAATAACCAAAAGTGGCTTTTTTCTAAGAGAGCCAAGAACTGACAAACAGTCAAAGTACACAAAGTGATGGAGGAACAATACAATCCGAGAGATAACTCATCAGGGGATCTCAATGACAGTGGTTTTCAGGCACTCAAAGAACATTTTTTATGATTTTTCGGTAAATTCTTGAAAAACTGAAATGGTCCAAAGAAGATCATCAAAAATGCAGTATCATTATCATTTCTCTCAGTGCAATCGCGTGCTTAGCAGCGGAATGGTAGATCAGAAATGGCCAAAATAATGGAAGGAAAGGAAAGCAAAAAAAAGGCACTCATCCGCTTCATCTTTCTCTCCATCTGTTCTCGCTCTGTTGCCATGCCATGCCGTGCAATGATGTTGTTGCTGTTGTTGTTGTTGGCCCCCATATAGAGGATTTCGTGAAACCTATAGACCTACATTTCAAACAAATTGCCCTCTCTTCTTCTTGCGTCTCTTTTACTCTTCTTACCAAAATGTTTGTGTGTCGATTGCCTGCTTCTTGTATCTCTCTTCTTTTTCCTCTTCTCTTACTAATGTGTTTGTGATGCCATCAAGAATGTTGTGCTGTTGTTGTGTTGTTGTTCTTGGGTTCTTTCGCTTTTAAGTCGTTTGTATTTTATCTTTCTTTTGGTTATTTTCGGGTGTTCTTCCAAGAAGCGAATGCATTAACAACAACAAAGAACAAGAGGAAGGGAAGAATGGCTGTGCAGGTCGAAGGTTGAATACCCTTACAACTGGATTATTCCAAGCAGTTCCTTGGGCAGAACTATAAAGAAACACATCAATGTACTGGCTGTAATATCTGTAGAAGACAGTCTAATATATCCTCTATATTAGCAGTTGTACTACTACTAGTAAGGGGTACGGTACACACCTCTGATCGAAATCATAATACCTTCTTTGCAGCGTACAAAAAAAAGAAAAGAACAAGAACAAGAACAATGATAATCAACTTAATGATCACGGTAGATGGGGAGAGAGAGAGAAGAGTGAGAAGAGGCCATGGAGTCCAAGAGTCAGTTAGTCAGTCAGTGTGGCAGAGACGCGACGCGACTCGACTCTCTTTCTCTTGCTCCCTGCTCCATCCAGCAACTTCTTCTAATCGCCTTTTTTGTTGTTTCTGCTTCATCATCAGTTTTGTGTTTTTATGGTTATTGTTGTTGGCTTTTGACTACTGCGTCATCAGGGGCAGCAGCAGCAGCAGGAACGAAACGATGCGAAGATCGTGCTTTATCTCTCCCGCTCTTGCTCTCTCTCTATCCCTCTCTTTTATTAGTGGGCAGTGTGGAATGAGGGGAGTGGTGTGATGCCGTCCGTCTCCGTTCCGCTTGCGGCATTGGGTCTTCACTTTCGCCAATTCTGAGCTCCACTTCGCAAGTTCAATGGCCGGCAAGCCGGCGTCTCCGTCTCCTCCTCTGCCCGCCTGCTGCTGGCTGCGTCACGTCTCTGCTGCTGCGCCGTTTGAGCGCCATTCGCACGTTGTTCTTCCTCTTCCCTCACTTGTTTCGTGTGTTGGTGCGTTTCTCGTCACGTCTCTGCCTGCTTGCTCTCTGCAGCGTCATTTGTATATTTGCCTGCAAGGTATATCGAACAGAGTGTGAGGCAGTCCCCGCTCTGCAGCGAAGCCTTTGTGGTTAATATGCCACCCACACCCACTCGCTCTCGTTAGCTCTGCTTGTGTCATACATGCTTACTCTTACATATGTAAATCCACAGATTGATTAGAATAGACCCTCACCTTCTCTTTGGTATACACTGATTTTGTAGTACATTTGCCTTTTTGTTTGTTTGTCTTTCTTATTCTTTCCTTCCTTCGCGTTGCATTGCAATTCGTGTTCGTTTTTAGTTTTTATGCTGCTGCTGCTGCTGCATTTCATTTCATTTCGTTTCCATTGCGTTTCCATCTATTTCTATTTCATTGTTCACGCGTTTGCCTGGTTTTTACACGCTCCTTTCCACCCACTCTTTTGTGCTTTCCTTCGGATAGCTTCTTCGATTCCTTGGGGGGTGGAGTAGGAGCAATGACTCATGGCTAATATTCATGGATTTTTATTGACAGCAGACGACGCCTGGGGTACTTCTTACATGCAAATTGAATCAACTGCAGGCAACCGCGGACAAATACATACTAACGTACATATGTATGTATTTACAATGTATGTAAAATGTGTGCAAGTAACAAATATTCTTTGATCTAAAAACGTTCTATGAACATGGAAACATCCATAGGTTCTATATTCCTCTTTGTCTTATGGAATATTCGCTGAGAATATCTTTATTTTGGGCATCACTCCATTTCGGATATGAATATTTATTCACTTACTATAATACCTTCTATAACATTTACTAATTGCGTGACAATTACATAGCATAATAATACGTCCATTAAAATATAGTCAAACTTCTAAGTTCGTATTTGAAAACCCTACACCAATTAGGCAGCCTCTAGAAGTGCACTCAGATGTTGGAAATGCAAGTTCCATTGCACATACCAGCACAAAATATCGTAATGAAACCCACTATTAACTTCCGTGAAATACTAACAAATTTAAGCTAATTTTCTGATGAACTTTCCCACATTTTCATGTAGTCGTACCATATCATTTTCACAACTACGCCCAAAAATTACACATCGGTTGATGTGGAGGGGTGAAGGGATTATTACCCTGTAATTCGGCTATTTGCCGTTCATGAGAAAGGGGAACGAAACAAGCTCAACGAACTTAATAACACTTATTAAAATCATATTTGGAACGTAATAAAACACGCCCACACACACACACACACACACACACACACAGAGCAACACAGAGTCTAAAAAACGAAACCCCTATAATTATATAGTTTTATGGGGAGGTTGGCAAATAATCGCCTCGAAATATACTCGTTTACTCCCATAGACACAGTGCGTTTCAAAGCGATAAGATAGTTGCTGTTGTCTGACTAAAATCATGGATTAGCAGAGATGACTGTGAAAAGCTACAAGTTTAGGGGGGCTTAGATTCTGAAATTGTGAAATTATTCAAAATTATATAAATGAATACTATATTTAGGAAATATATGTATTTCCGTGAGATAGTAATAGAGTTCTTAACGTTACAAGCTGTAGATTATTCGGTAACAATAATCGAACTTCGATTTAAATAGGAATGATATCGATAAATAACCTTGTTTGATAACTACTTCGATGTTTCGAAAGATCGCTTTAGATAACCATACTTGATAAGTCTGCCTTAAAATGCTGAAACGGCCCGTACACACATGACCTAAATACCCATAAAACAAACCAATTTGAATACAATTTTAAACAAAAGCCGAGCAATTCTAAATGAAAGTTTCTCCCAAAAAAATTAAAAAAAACACAATGCAAAAAGCTAGACGAATGTCAACCAAAGCAAAGTTCAATGATCAGATAATTGTTTCATCTGCCAGTGAAAATTGGCTCAACTCTCCCCGCATGGGCTGTCCGCATCTGTCAGATGCCAAATGAGCTCCGGGTGGCTGGGAGGGAGATACATTTTTGACAGCTGCAAGGCCACGCCAGAAATGTACCAAAAGAAATTGTATTTTTGGGGGAGGGAATATACCTAAAGATACATCCCAAAGATACACAGAGATGCATACATAGGAATGCATGTATGTGTGTATGTCTGTATGTGCACGTAGTTGCAAAACTTTAGACTTTTCTCCGCCTTTCGCCGGTTGCATTGTTTATGACATTTTGCTGCCTCATTTTCCGCACTCAAAGACATTTTTGTGTCGACTTTTTCCCCCAAGTTTCACTTGGTTTTCTTTTCTGTCTTGCCCCCTCTTTTCCTGTCTGCTACCCGTGGTTCCCCTTCCTCTGTGTTGTCTTTGGTGTGGGTTGCCACTGGAGGTGCTTCCAGCACACAGTCACAGATACACGGAGAGGGATCATCGCCTGTCAATCTTTTGAGCTGCTGTGCTCTCAACAATCGCTCTTGGCCTGCAATTCTTTTTACGATATATTCATCCGATTGTATATTTTATCCGCGAATCTTCTTTCATCAATCGATAAATATTTACTGAAGGCTTTAATGAAAAGGATGTTGTAAATCCGAGTGTGTGTTGTTTTAATTGCATTCGAAAACAAAAAGATACAATCTTCTATCATCAATCGATAAATATTTATTAATACAAACTCTTCATTCTCTATACTTTAACAATTAAATTTAAATTTAAAAATTGTTGAATAAATTATTTTAAATCAGGGGTGGACTCATTGATGCTCGATTCGAACGCACAAGCGAATGCTGCAAAAGAGAACCCCTGTGAATGTGCCTGTGAATGACGCTGCTCAATGATGCTCGACTCGTGTTTTTCTCTGAGTTTTTGGAATGGTACTTTATTCCTTCATTCGCTGTTAATCTCCAGTTCTATCGTTTTCCTATTTCCTCTTCAGCTCCTTCCCAGTATTCCTTTCCTGTATCACCCAATACCATCGCCAGCTTTGGCTTCTCTGTGTTTCAATTAAATGAATATTCTATGGTTATTCAATAAATATTTCCCTATGCCCAGTGGTTTCCAAACAATGCGTTTTCTCCACAATAAACTCAAATTGAATTCTATAATCTTTTAAGCAGTAATGAATGGGCATTGTTCCATCCACCAGCCCTGGCTTTTCAGCTGTTGATTTCCGTTTCAACAACAAAAAACAAAAACAAAAGAGGTGCACTCAACTGCATATTCAATATTTGCACAACTAATTCACACATATTTTGGTTTGTATCTCTTTTGTTTATTACTGGGTATATGGGTATATATAGTGTGTCCATATCTGGGGATATTTAACTGTTAGACGAAGTGATGCAATGACTGTTGCTGCTCTGTTGGCCAGGCCAACAGTCAGGGACAAAGAGACAGAGAGACACACAGAGACAGACACAGAGACACAGAGCTAGAGCCAGGTTGTTGGGGGTATTGGCATTCTCAACTGATTGCGTTGACCCAATTGCAGTGACACTTTCAGCCAATAAATTGCATTTAGTATTTTCTTTCACTTTGCCGGCTTTGCTTTCTTGTGATATTTTTCCTTTTCCCATTTTTCCATTTTTTTCTGTGTTTTTTTCCTCTGGCAATGCAATTTCAACAGCATTTTTATAATTTTTACATAGTTCATAAAGTTTCTTGAAGCATTGAGAGAAAGTGCGTAAGAGCAAAAGACAAAAAGGAAAACACTAGAAACTGTGTCAATTAATATGCTAAATTATACACCAGTATGGAGCCAACAACCCCTCCCCATCCTCGACCGTGGAGTGCCATGGAGTGCCATGGAGTGGCATGAAGTGGAGACGACGCCCCAGATGGATGCCAATCAATTGCTAACTAGGAAGCATAATTCCCAGCTCAACTAATTACCACACAATGACGTGAAAGTTCGTGAAACCGCAGTCGCAGTCACAGTCGCAGTCGCAGCTATAAGTATCTACTCGTAAATACGGAGGGGGCTGTGGTTGTGGCTGTGGTTGTGGCTGTGGCTGTAGAGCTGTGGCCCAGGCCCATGCCGAAAGAAGAAAGCGCTTTCTTGTTTCATTTGCAATATATCTTTCTCTCTCTCTGTCTCATCTCATGAAAAGTCACGACACAAAACAACAATTTCATCTG
The DNA here is from genome assembly GCA_008121275.1 of Drosophila lowei. Taxonomy (NCBI): domain Eukaryota; kingdom Metazoa; phylum Arthropoda; class Insecta; order Diptera; family Drosophilidae; genus Drosophila; species Drosophila lowei. Next base: position 24,311,525 of record CM017779.1, read on the forward strand.
CGTTTTGAATCTTTATTGCAACTTGAACCACTCGGGCACACACACAACACACAACACAACACCCGGGCGTATGCGCGATATTTGCTTCCTGCCCCCAAAGTGGCATCGGGCTGTGCCTCTGCCGCAAAGCAACAAGTGCCACTTGACTCGACTTGGCTTCGTCGTTTCTCGTCGTTTCGTCGTTGTTTCATTCGTCTTTCGTACTACTTGTTGCTGCTGCCTTTTTGTTGTGGTTATTTCTTTCTCTCTTGTTGGCCGCTTCGGAATGGTTTTGACCCCACATTTCAATTACGAGTACGCCGCAAGTAAAGTTATGTAATGCCAGGCCCCAACCCCCAGCCCCCAGGTCGATTGGGAAGGCCGTTTAAGGTTGTTGGCCATTGGCCTATTGGGCGTACGTTTTCGGGCGTACTCGTACGAAGAGTTAAAGAGCTTCGGCTGTGCATTTGATGGCTGATTGGGGGTATGGTGTTCAAAGCAAGTTTCAAGGGTTATCCAGAGAGTGTCTTTTGAACTTTAAGGGGTGGTGGAATAGGGCTGTAGCCAGCAGAGAATATGGTAACCAGTTATGGGAGGGGAGACCAGATCGATGGTCCATAATCGGGGGCTTTAAGCGATACTAATGATATGGGCTGGAAAACGAATGATTTACTTTTTATCGTATTAAGTACATTAGTATAGTGGAGCATACATAAATAATCGAGAAAGTGCAGTGAAACGATAACTATCGATAGCTTAGAAACCTATCTATTGGGTAAACGATTGAAACTAAAAGGTTTAAATAATAATTATTGCAATTAAAAGCATTTCAAAGCCCAAACCACTCTTGAAATCATCTAAAAATTCTTCAAAACATTCCATCAACAAGAAGGTAGCATACTTTTGGGGGTTCTTTGCCCAAGAAACCAATCGAATGTCCTTTAGAAGTCAACTAAACTTACAGGATACCACACTAGTCCATAGTCTCAGCCTTGCCTGGACTTGGCCATAGCCAAAGTTGGTCAACTCTGAAAGTAGTTTTGGTTCAGTTGAAGTTCTGCTTTCTATCGACATCTTGGCTCTTGGCGCTCTTGCCTCCTGCCGCCTTTCCAATTCAATTTGGACTTTTGGCAGAAGATGGAGAGAAACACCCACACACATGGCAGTGCACAGAGATGGGAAGAGAGAGACAGAGAGAGAACTGGTCGCGTTCGGACACATGATATAAATATGCTTGATATGCATGCATAAATTACGTATACGACATGTTGTTTTGGTGCCAGTTAGTTAACTGCCCCCGTCAGCCCCTTGCTTGCTATCCCCACAGCCTGACCTGCATTTCCATGCCGAGCCAGTCGCTTCCAGTCCAAGATCGAAAGAGAGTCCAAAGCCCGATGAGGTTCTATGCTCAAAAGCCTTGGCACATTTGTCAAGCATTCACAACGACAAAAAATATATAAATAACAAGAATTTGGAATAGATGTGGAGGCCGAATATTTTGATACCCTGTTTAAGCATAGGAATAAAATAATAATAATAATACAAAAATTTATTATAGAGCTTGTGCTGAAACATAGCTATAGTTAGTACATATGGAAGTTTCCTTATTGTCTATGAAATTAAACTACAGATTTTTTTGTTTTACGGGTCTTTATTTATTGAATCTTCTCTCTTAGAGACTAACGACAAGTGGAAAAATCTTAATCTAATATGTTTTTATTTAACTAACTACACTTAATTATTTAGAGTACGGTCCTAACTATTATTGTTGGGTGGGGAGGTCTCTTTGCCGGAGTCGTGTATGGCTAACAGATCCTACATTTAGATCTTTATTAATATTTTCATTACGTATGTACCATGGTGCCCCAGTGGTAGTTCTCAGTATCTTCGACTGAGCCCTCTGGAATATTTCTAAATTTCCCCATAGTTCGGAAAATGATAGATATTTATAGAAATCATATAACGTCCAAATCCTAATACCCTCTTCAAGGGTATCAAAAAAAAAGGCAAACAAATTTGAATAGTTCTCCCTCCCCTCCCCTCCACTCCTTCAGCAGCAGGCAACAAATTAAGGCAGCAATAAATAACAAATCAAAAAGAAATGACCAAAAAACACAAAAAAGCACGAATAAAACCCAGCCAAAGAAGACTCCAAAATCAACGAAAAAAAAATGCTGCCAAAGAATTGGGTCAGTAACACGCCAAAAAAGAAGGCGAAGCAGCTGAGGCAGAGGCAGAGGCGCACCGTCGCACACACGAAAGGCAAGAGAAAGATAAGAAGAAGGAGCAGCCAGCCGCACAGCAACAACAACAACAACAACAATAGCAAGAAAAGAAGCAGTGGAATGATAGGGAACGGGGAGGGGGATGGGAGCCAGAGAGAAAGAAAAGCAAAAACAAAGCACGCAAATAAAAAGCAAAAAAAGTCAATTGAGCGTGGTCATAGCTAGAAAACAAAAATAAATAACAGGTTGCGAGTACAGGATACCCTCTAATTGTATGCCATCTCGCAAGTGAGAGGAAAGTGATGGCAGAACTGGTTACAAATAGTTGGTGAAAGAATACTGATTGCCTTCATTCTGGGTGTAATATTTAGCTTAACCGATCATTCAATTCTAAAACACAATCTTGACCCAACCAAGGGTACACGTAATACCCCTGTGGCCCATTCTGGGTACAGGGTACCGAAACAATGACGCGACAACGGGAGCATCAGGGCAGCAGGAATTTGTTGTCAAACGTTTTAGGAGGAAGTTCAAACAAAAGCAAAAAAAAATTAATTAAAAACAGAACATCAAATAAATTGCACAAATTTCGTGACCCAATTCTTTTAAATGATTTTGTTTTCTATTCATCTTCTATTTATATTGAAATTTCAATGCGAATTTCTTGAAGAACAACACGGCTCTGAGGAGGGCAGAGCGCTGGCGTCGTCAGTAGGGCGGAGGCAGGCAGAGGCAGCAGCAGCGTCAATGAACTCTTCAGGCCCGGCCCTTACGATATCCCATATACGATATAAGCAAGCACACGTTATAAACATACAATCATACATACATACATACGATCATCTGTTTTATTTGGCAACTTGTTTAATATCGGTCAATGAATTCCACAACAACGGCAGCCGCAGCCGCAGAGCAGAAATATTTAATACGAAACAACAACAACAAAAACAAACGAGATAAGAATTTCAAAAATGTTTCTTTCGATTGCGTGCCACACGAACCACAGACACACGGACATACGGGGACCGAAGCTTTAGATACTCTTGCAGAAAAATAATATTACAAACAAAACATATAAAGGTACAAGTTCTTGAGGTTTTGGTTGGAAATACTTCCTCCTCAAATGCCTTCTTAGTGTCATAATACCCTCTTCAAGGGTATGATAATCACAAAAAAACACACACACACACACACACACGGGGGCACAGGGTCTCTCTCTGTATGCAATGCCAAACTTTCACGTAATTTTTGCGTTGTTTCTTTCCTTATCCCGTACCCATCTACCTTTCTCTTTCACACTCTTTCTCCCCCTCCCTCGCACCACACTCGCTCTCTGTCTGTCCCTGTCCCACTCTCGCAGTGTGTGTGAATTATATTATTTTTTTTTGGCGTCTGTTTTGCTTGTTGTAAAAGTCAATAACCTTTTCGCGTATTCAAGAAGCCAGTTCCAGTTCCTCCACGAAGCGTTCCCCCAAAAGAAACCCCAGCCAGCAACAACAAACCCGAAAAAAACTTAATTCAAAGTTAGTTTCTTCTCCGATTTGATTGTTGTTGTTGGCCTTAATCAACAGTCGAGAAAAAAAAGGGAGAAATGGCATCATAGTTGGGTTAAGTGGATAGCCGGTTACTTGGTCAGCAAGGGTTCTTGGCCCCAAAAAGTGGAGATCATTCGCTCAGAGTACGCTAATTACGTAAATTTTGATGCTGGCCGAAAACTTTTGTGGTAGGTGTTAGCCATACTTGTGAAGTGGAGGGGTCATCGCGTGTTCTTGTCGAAGAAATTCGAGAGATGATCCCAAAATGGGTTCTTGTATGAAATGGCAAAAGCTGAAAATTTAGCTCAGGGCTCCAGTGGACGGATCAATCTATAAATGAAATAAAATTTAGCAAATTCATTTAACAATTTTGAGCTGAAAATTTACATAAAGAGGAAGAGGAAACTCAGGGCTCCAGTGGACGGATCAATCTATAAAAGAACAACAAAGTAAAATTCTTTCTTCTACCAAAGACAACATCCAAATCTCCCAAGGGCTTCCACTATTTAGGACAATCTTACGATGAGACCATGCCTACGTGCTCTTTGGCACACAACCCAGCGTTTTGGGTGCGCCTCAAATGTCGTTTCCAAATTAAAAGAAAGTCAAATTGTAGGAGGAAAAGAAACTAAAGAAATTAAAATGCTTTTCCCAGACAAGACAAAACATGCATTACTGAAAACAGTTTCTCCCCACACAAAAGCCACGAATGTGCCGAAGAGTTCATGTGAAATGACCCCCAGTGATGTCACGTGTTCCGCCAGCTGAGGTACAAAAATTCGTTGTTCTTTGCGAAATATAGTATTCACATTGAATTGGGGGATTTGTGCCATGTGAGGGCCATTACCGAAATGGGTCAAGCTTGGAACAATGGGGCATACTAGTATGTACGAGTATGAGTAAGAATCGGATTGAAAACCAGAGTGTGGGAAAGCAGAACGCTTTGACCCAGCTAAAGTTCAAATATTTTTCCCAGAAAAGTGGAGGATGGAAAGTGCCCGAGGGAAATCTTTTTCGGTCCTGGGCTTTGGGCATACATTCGACATTTTGAAGACATTTTCCATTAGACTTTGGAAAGTTAGTTTGATGCTTAAATTTCTTTTTGTTTTGCATCTGCGTCAGGCGTCCGGTCCACGAGCGAAAGTATTCAACTTTGGACATCGCGAAACAAAACAAAATACGACTAGAAAACTTTATGAACAACAACAAAAATGGCAGCCAAAATGTACTAAAAATCAAAACTAAATTTTTGTTTATTTTGATTGTGTTGAATAAATTTTACCATCAAAAAATGTTCCATATTTCTTTTAAAATATTTATGTAAATATTTCACATAAAATATCAATATTAATGAAACAAATTTAAAATCAATCAATTTGAAATGCTTACTGCCTATTTCCATATCTAGTACCATTTTAGAGATTATTTTTTGAACTTTTGAATTTTTGAATTAAGTCACAAGAACGGTATTAAAGCTTGTGGCATTTGCGTTGCATTCATTCTCATCTTTTGCATAGTTCTTTATGCTGGCCTTCTTGAGAAATTTCTAATAAATTCTCTCCCGGCTACCTATCGAACCCGGACATTGGATGCGGGGACTTTTACCGGACAGTCAGACAGCCAGCTGCCGGCAGCAACAGGGGCAGGAAAAATAAAATAAAATAAAATAAATAAAATAAAATCCAGAAAGAACCTTACAGTCGTTATTCAGACTTTAAGAATACCCACTAGTGAGATGTAAGGGATATGGTCTAATTTGAATATAGACAGATATAGACTTGAACTTTCAAAAAAATAAAGGCGAAACCGACTGTCAAGGTGAAATTTGATTTGAAAACTTAGCATGTCCACTCTTTCTCTCTTATCGGTGTTGTATTTATTATTCAATCGTTGTGGTTTCCTGGTTTAAGCGGTAGATATTGGCTCTAAGACAGACAGACAGACGGACATACGGATATTGGCCGGAACTGCTCCCTCCAGCCTCCAGATGACAGATGAAAAGTATACCCTTGTGCCCTGTACGCGTGCAGGGTATAATTAAACGTATTCCTCGCATACTTTGCATGCCGCCTGTGTGCGTAAGTGTGTGTGTGTGAGCGCATTGGCTTTGTTTGGCGTTGTTGTCATTTTCTCTCTCCCGACGACGCTGACTGCATTGACCCCCACTTGGGCATGACGTCTCTTTCTCATTCTTATTCTCATTCTCTGCCGCTGTCGTGTTGTTGCTGCTGCTGTAACCGGCTCTCCCTCGCACTCACGCACAGTGCGGTTCAATGCACCCGACGCGGCTCTCTATTTACTTTCGGCGCCTACCGACCGACGCGACGGAGGAGTCAATCACAAAATTTACATATCTGCATAATTTGTAAATTAAATTTGTTTTTGGAATAATTTTGATGATGCTGCCTTCTGCTACTGCGGATTCTGCTGCGCGGCTGCTGTTTCAGATGGGATTTCGAATCCAGAAATAGATGTTATAACTATAACGGTGTTATCTATAGTCTCTCTCTGCCTACTCGGAGTGCTTTCCAGCCAAAGAAAATATTTAAATAAATTTGATGGGTACACAAACAACCGAAACAACAGAAACAGCAGCAGTAGCTGGCAGGCAGGCTGGCAAGAGAAAAGAAGAGAGAACTGGCGCACCATGCAAGTCCCCGTCCGTCCGCAGAGGCTATTGACTCTGCCGCCGCAGCTCGGCCGCGCTGCTGCGTCTCCCTCGCAGTTCGTACCATTGTGTGTGTTTGTGTGTGTGTAGTAGGAGTGAAGTCGAATCATTGACCGAGAGTCAGGGCAAAAGGGAAACAAGCAAGATCGAATGGTCAACGTATCGACTAGAATACACCTTCTAATCGGATGTGAAAGTACAACAAAAGGCGCACACTATCCAAATCAAGTCCGTACCAAATGAAGACGCAAATGTTAAAAAATTTCTTATCCGGATGCAAAAGTGATGCAATTATTCAGATCTCAATGGGATTCATAAGCGTGCTCGGAAGCAATAGCAAAGAGACCTCTCACTGGAAACGTTACCTTCTCGCTGTCACATAAATTTGAACGAAAGCAATATGCCTTTGTGTTTTCTCGTATACACTGTACAGGGTACAGTCGGAGAACACGCACATCTCCCACTTCCAATCCACTCCCACTCTAAGATCACGCTCTCTTTACGCGCCTCCGAGTGTTGGTGCGTGCGTGTGTGCCTGTGTGTGTGCGAGGGAGAGTGATAATGCGACCGCCACACATATGATATTTCCGATAACAGTTGACAGTGAGACTCTGGCTTGGTTCTTGGAGGGGGGGAGGGGCACTGGGGACCTGAGCCGAGACACTGTATTGTGCTGCCATCCACTTCTCCGAAAGGGGGGGCGGGGTAACTTTTATTGCATTGATTTTACTTTTGCCTGTCCGCCTGGGCAGGGTACATTGACTTTTGTACGGACATGCACAAAAGATTTGTATGCTTGCGGAAAAGTTCCCAAAATACTGCAATTGAACGATAAGGATAAGATAATTGTTGTAAAACAAATCTGTTTTTGATGGAAAGATGCTCTCTGTATTTATATTATTTTCCACCTCAATAACTTAACAATTTTCTTCGATTTCCGTTTCAGTGGCACGCCAGCATCTTTGGCCTATCCTTTCCTGAGTGGCCCGACACCGATTGCCCCAGCAGCCGGTGCGCCACAACAGCAGCCACAACATCAGCCCGCAACCCCACCCACGCTACAGTTAACCTTTCAGAATCTGAATGTCTTGCACAACGAACGCAAAATACTTTCCGATGTGAGTGGATTTGTCAGGTAACAGAAACAAGAACAAGCCATCAAGTAAACGCACACTCTACAAAAACTGGAAAAAGCTAACTACCGGCTAAGCCGAAGTTTATATACCCTTGCACGAACGGGAAATAGATGGAAGGGATATCAATGGATGGGGCTAAACAAAAATTAATATAAAAGTCATTTGGTGTTTGATACAATTTAGAACTTATGTATTGTTGCAATATCTTAACAGTATCATTAGAAATCATTAGAAAATGGATATTTTTATGGCACCTGTAAGATGATGTAAAATTCAGAAGAACGTTTCTACAGATCGTGATATCTATTGATGATTATCTAAAATAGAGTTTAAGTACAGATGTATGTAGATATTAGAGTCCTGCATGAACAGGCAATAGAATCGATTCGGTGGGACTCGTTATTTGCTTTGTTTGGTCAGTTAGAATCTGCGTCTCAGCTTTAACATTCCACCAAAACGCTCGAACCAAACAGGTGTCGCCATTTGTACTGTATTGGATTCGAAAATTTCGGTTTTTCTTTCGCGCTCACTCTCCATTTGAGATGGTTCGTTCCGTGTGTTGCAAACAACTTCCTGAATTCAAAGTAGTACATCCAGCAAGGGTATAAAAACCAGAACAAGATCCAGAGACCCAGTGAACCAGTGAACCAATGAACTAACCGTAATCTCTCATGCTCGCATGCTTCTCCTCTTTGGCTCTCTCTCTCCCCCCTCTCTCCCTATCGTTGCAGTCCCTGCGAGGTGCTAGCCGTGATGGGGCCCTCGGGCAGCGGCAAGACCACGCTTCTGGACTGCCTCAGCGGACAGCGGCACATTGACAGCGGCAGCGTCTTCCTCAACCGGGAGCCGCTCTCGAAGAAGTGGCGTCGCCGGATCGGCTATGTCCTGCAGGAGGAGATCTTTTTCCCGCAGCTAACGCTCAGGGAGACGGTGGTGTACACAGCGCTGCTGCGTCTGCCCGAGTCCATGCCGCGGGCAGAGAAGATGCGCCAGGTGGATCACATACTGGAGGCCCTGGAGTTGGGCTGCTGCCAGCAGACACGCTTCGGAGACTATCTGAATCGGGGTCTTTCCGGAGGCGAAAAGAAGCGGGCCAACATAGCCTGCGAGCTGCTGACGAATCCGTTGCTTATGCTATTGGATGTAAGTACTCACCAAGTCTGTTTATCATTCTTCAACTGCACGCTTCTCCTTCTCCTTAGGAGCCCACCTCTGGGCTGGACAGCCACTCGGCCATTTCGCTGATGAAGGTGCTCAAGCGGTACGCACAGCTGGAGCAGAAGACGATTGTGATAAGCGTGCACCAGCCCTCGTCGCAGATGTTCCATATGTTCGACAAACTGCTACTGCTCCATCAGGGCCGCACCGCCTACTTTGGGGATGTGCACAACATTTACAGACATTTTGAGGATATCGGTGTCACTATCAAGCCGCATTACAATCCCGCTGATTTTGTCTGTAAGTAACCCTAAGACTCGCCAGATATTATACGAATTCTAACCATATTTTCATTTCTATCAATCAACAGTGGAGCAATTGAAGTCCCATCCGGATATACGCGAGAAGCTGTTCGTAGCCGCCAAGGAATCTCATGGCAACTATTTGAACCGCAACTGCATCACCAGCAGCCACCATCCGTGCGGAGAGTCCAAGGCCAAGAAGCAGACGGACAGCATCCTAATCGACGACATAATCAACAACTACTACAACCAGCATCACCACAGCACGCATCACCATCTCCACCAGCCCCATCATCACCATCATCATCATCACCATCACCAGTACGAAAACCTACACCACACAAGCAGTGGCTGCCAGGTGGAGGAGGAGGAAGAGGCAGCCCAACACTTGGTCTGGTGCGGTGCCGACTCGCAGTCAAACTTCAGTTCCTGTGCCTCCAGTGACTGCCACTCGTATAGTGCTGGCAGCGGCGGACCGAACCATACGGGGGATGAGGACTGGCTGTCGTATCCCACAAGCTTTCGCACCCAGTTCTGTGTCCTGTCTAGCCGCAACTTCAAGGAGGCGAAGCCCCGTATGCTCTCCAAGCTGAATTGGTTCCAGACAATCGGCCTGGCTCTGATGGCAGGCGCCATTTGGTTCCAGCTGCCCCGCACCGAGGAGTTCCTGCACGACCTGCAGGGCTGGATGTTCTTCTCGCAGACCTATTGGATGCTCTTTGCTTTGTTCGGTGCACTTAATTCATGTGAGTTGTGGTGTGATCCTGTGAACCTCTTTTGCATGTTTAATCCTTTTCCTTTTTCGGACAGTCCCCTCGGAGCGTGAGGTCATCAGCAAGGAGCGTCGTTCGGGCGCCTACCGCCTGTCCGCCTATTATCTGGCCAAGATGTGTGCCGAACTGCCCCTGGTGGTCACGCTGCCCACTGTCTACCTCATGATAAGCTATCCCATGCTGGGCTGCACAAGGCAAGTGCTTTACATATACCTATTTTATATCAGCTAATCTCAGACCCCACTTTACAGCCTAAAACTGTTCTTCCTGATGCTCATCTTCCTGCTAATCAATACCATTGTGGCCCAGAGCGTGGGCTTCTTTATTGGGGCCTGCTGCATGGACATGAATGTGAGCATCACGCTCAGTGCCCTATACACGCTGGCCACCCAGCTCTTTGGCGGCTATCTGTCGTCACGCATTCCGGAGGGCCTCAGCTGGATACGCTACACGTCCATGATCCACTACGCCTATCAGAATATGCAGATACTGGAGTTTCGCGAGGGTCCGGCTGTTAGGTGAGCTTTTGCCATTGCTACTCCTTGATCTCTGATCTCTGACTCTGATCTCTGATCTCTGATTCCTGCAGGTGCGGTTCGCCTAGTAGCTATGAGATATGCAAACAGCAGACAACCGAATTCATTCCATATGAGGAAATACTCAAAGCACAAAACTCGACATCACCGCTCTGGCTGAACACGCTCATCCTAATGATGTTCTTTCTGGTGTTCCGTTGCCTGGGCTATGCGGTGCTGCGCTACTTGCGGTGCCCCAAAAAGACGTGATATCCACGAAGGACTTCCCCCAAAAACGTATACATATCTATCCGATAGCACGAGGAACGAGGACAATACCAGTGATACATACGTCAAATGCTAGACCATTTAACTCGGAACAAATTTTTGCTAAAGTGCGCCAATTTTGTGATTCAGTTTACTTTTCAAGCCACACACACACACACACACACACACACACCATTTATTATTACCTACTATTATTATTAGCCCCAACTATTACTATTACTATTATCATTGTAGTGTCTAGGATATCTAGGAGAAGTGTTGGCCGCGGGAGTGATCGAGATCTGTAAACGGAAATCTTTGTTTTGTTTTATGCATTTTAATTGTTAGCCGTTTAAATTATTATTCGCTATGTTTTTGCTGCAGAATCAAGAGAGAGAGGAGTGGAAAGAGTATGTTTTAATGTACGTTTTAAAGTAAACCCCCGCACCCCGCCCCCGCCACCGTATGTCTGGCCAATTTTCCACACATGCACATACGAGTATATGTAAATCTATATAAATTGTTAATTTAATATGAAAAAACACGCTAGTAATTTTGTAGAATTTTTGCAAATTTTTTTCGCTTGGGAAAAAACACTGTGATTTAGTCTGCTAGTTTTTTAATTAGTTTTAAATTGAATGCTGCCAAGCAAAGGTGAATGTGTCGGAGGCACATATTAGAAATGGAAAAATGAAAAAAAAAAAAAAAAAAACAACCTAATCGCATAATCAACCAAGTGTATGAAATTATGGTATAAATTGTATTTTGTTTATATTAACTAATTATATGTAATTAAATTTATTTAAATATACACCTACTGTACATGCAAATGTAAGCAGAAATCCCGTCAAACATTATTTTTCATTTAAAACAAATGTGTTTAATTTTAATTTATTTTTTTATTTGAACAAACTTAATGTAGTGTACAAAACTAAACTTAATAATGTTGATGTGTACATTGTGTGTGTTCGATGCCCAGGCGGATGTCTCCTAAGGTTAGCGCAAAGAAGGATTCTTGAGCAGTTTGGATTTATCTGTGTGTATCTGTGCCTGAAGAGACCCCATCCAGCCTGTTACTTTTCATTAAGTTGTAGCTGGATTGGATTCTTTATATCCTTGGCGTTGATGGGTGTTCAAAGAAAGGATACCGCGGCCCTCATATCCGTAGGTGCTATATTTTATTCAATAGAAGTTGATGGAAGAAAAATATTTATATATTTTTTTTTATTTTTTTTTTTTTTTTGTTCTGGCTGTCAACAGAGTGGAAAATCCATATCAACAGCGGCGGAGGTGTTTCCCAGACTGAAATTAATTTCCGTTTTGGCCACAATGGACGTTCAATCTGATGTCAAACTTCCGTTGGAAACGCAGGACCTATAGCAAGACCACTGACGCGTTGCATTTTGTTTATTTTTTTTTAAGGAAACTTCACCTAAAAGGATGGCGAGAAGGAACAGAGGTCGGCACGAACACATTGCAGTGCATTTGTGTGTGTGGACAGCTGACAAAATGGAACAGAAAGTGTTACACAGGTGTACACAGCGCAGCAGAGCAGGGAAGTGCAGTTTCCCTATGCACATAAGATGGGACCTTGCCGACACCTGATTTAAAACCAACGGTAGAAAAATCTTTTCGACTGATGTATATTCCGCGTGCAGCAAAAGGTAGAATGAGAAAAGTCTTAAAGTCTCAGATAAAAAAAAAACAGGGACATTGAAAAATAGGCCATATCGACTCGACTGTTGATGCTGTTCCAAAATAAGTGTTATTCCAAAAGAAATACCAAAACTAAAGCAGCAGGTAATATATTTATTTAACATTCAGCTGACTTTTAATAGTTTCCCCTTTGGTTGTTTCCCATACTTATTCTTCAGTCTTCTAGCATTGACTTGCCCTTGGTTTCTTTCAGGAAATAGGCAAAGAAAATAAAACTAAACGCCGAGACGCCACCACACGACCACATGGTGGCCGATATGCCCCAATGTCGCATGCAAAGTGGGAAAATGTTCAGCATTAGAAAGACAAAACTGCTGCAAACAACAATTGCTATCGAAGCAGCTTTGGCGCGTATCTGGAAAATACAAAACAATTTAAAAAATATATTTTAATGGAGATATTCCCTACCTTAAGGGGAAAGATTTCGACGAGGCAGACAAAGAAGCAGCCCACCAGACCAATGTTGCCCAGGAAGATGTCCATCGACATGAGGACCAGCGGCACCCAGCTCCATTCGCTCAGATCGTACGTCTGGGCGTACTGTGTGAAAAAACCAAAGGATATGAGGCTGATGGCCACGCCAGCCGTGGACACGAGCATGAGGAGCTTGCGGCCACAGATGTCGCAGAGCAGGGTGGTAACATAGCTGCCCATGATCTGCACCGCTCCGATAATGATTGTGGAGGTGTCGGGATCCATGGTGCTGCCCGATTTGCTAAATATATCGGACATGTAGTTGACCATGGTGAAGAGACCGCTAAACTGGTTGGCAATCAGCAGAACAAGGGCCGGACCATACGCCCGGAGTGCAGGACGGGATACTGAAAAGATTCATAATTGTCAAAAGATCCTCACAAAATGTTCAACCTACCAAAGTCCTTGAATGTGACGGCATCCTTCTTATCATCGCCTTTGGTCAGGGCAATCTTCATGTGCTCGAACTCCTCCATGGAACGGTTCTGATCATTAATGTTGTCCCCATCCTTGATGTTCTTGTAGTAACGGAAGGATCTTTCGGCTGCCGCATATTTCCCGATACGTATCAGATGCATGGGCGACTCTCGTATGAACAGCAGGACGGAAATGAAGTAGCACAGTGGCAGAACCAACACCATCCAGGGTATGTCGTAATAGGCCAGATGAGTGCCCACAATGTAGCCCCCCAGCACGCCCACATTCACCGATAGCATGACCATCGCCGAGAAGGTTCCACGGATGCTGTAAGTGATTAATTTTCGATTAGTTCCTTGTGCCGTGACATTGCAGCTTTAGGCTTATCTTTTGTCATCGTAAAAGCCTCTTGGCTGAGACAATAAATCATCGGCTACTCACTTGGCATCTGAGATTTCACTGAGGAAAATGGGATGAACAATGTACATGCCGCCGCCCGTGATGCCAGCCAATAGCCTGCCCACATAGAGGTACTCCACACTCTGGGCAAAGTAGACCAGGAACCACAAGCACTAAAAGGACACACGCAAACGACACAATGAGCCACCATCTCCGAGAGTATTCTATGTTTTTGTTGTATGAATGTTACCGAATGCGGAATGGCCAAGAACAGCAGGCATCTTTTGCTGCCCAAGCGACCGAGGAGCGTACCAATTAGTATATTGCCAGTCACTGAGCCCATGCCCAGCATGGAGCCCACCCAGGAGATTTCGAACTCGGATTTCACCTCAAAGCCAATGGGGGAGTCCGACTGGAGCTTCCGCAGTGTGGGCGATAGCCAGCCAATGCCAATGCCATGGGAAACAGATATCAAATTGACTGCGGAAATGGTTAACCAGGATCTGGAATGATCGATATTGCAGCCGTCAAGTGTCCAGGGAAATACTCACTTATCAGAGTGGTCAGCAATTGGTATCGATTCCGGCGGTTCAATAGGCAATTGGGACGTGCAAAGAGTCTCCCAAGCATTTTGGTAAGTAGAAAGAAGAGGTTCGGGTTTTTAGATGTAATTCCTAGTTCTTTATTAGCCTGTTGCTCGTTGGTGTTGCATTGTCAAGGTGTCTTTGTTCACTGAAATGTCATTCGAAGGGAACAATCAACTTAAGTATCTGTATCTGGCCGGGTATCCTATGGCCATATAAAGATAAATTCTGGACTTAGGCTAATCGCACAGGTGCGATGTCTTCTTGATAAGTTCTTGTTATCTTTACAGTAAATCAACTAAGCCTCCAGTAGCGATTTGCCTCTGGTCTCCTCCAAATAGAAGCTAAAGTATAGAAAGCAAGAGAACGTAATCACACTGCAGCACCACATGGTCACGGAAATCCCCCAGACGGCCACACAGATCGGGAAGATCTTGAGTGTCAGAAAAACTGTGGAGCTGAGGATGACCACAAAGGTGGAAACGCACACCGATCGAATCTGCAAAAGAATCAATGGAAATACTTGGCATTTGGATGATGATCCCAAAACCCACCTTTGCTGGAAACAGCTCAACGAGCACCACAAACAGGCACCCCACCATTCCAATGTTGCAGAGAAACACATAGAAGGAGAGGATCACGAGGGGCAGCCAACCCACCACCGATAGATCGTTTCTGCTGGCAAAGAAGGTGAAGCACCCAAAGGCGGCCAAACAGACAGCCGCACCCGATGTGGAGATCAGCATCAGGATCCTGCGTCCGTACTTGTCGCACAGCAAAGTGGTCACATAGTTGCCCACGATTTGCAGTACGCCAATCACGATGGTGCACATGCCCACGTCGAGGGTGGTGTGCGAGGCGGCAAAAATGTCCGACAAATAGCTGGTGATGCAGAAACTGGCGCTGAACTGGTTGCAAATGAGTAGAGTCAGCGCCGAGGCATAGGCCTTGAAAGCGGGCCTGGTGACTACACAATGGGAAACGTTGCAAGTCCTGGGTTTCAATGGGAAATGGAGCTGCTACTCACTGAAATCCCTGTAGTTGAAGGACATATCGCTTTCAGCTTGCGCCTTGGTCAAGGCAGACTTTAGTTCCTCAAACTCCCTGACAGCCTTGATGTCCTCGCTTTTGATGTTCTTATAGAACCTGAAGGATTTCTCAGCTGCCGCGAATTTCCCCTTACGTATGAGATGATGCGGGGTTTCCGGAAACAGGAAATTGCAGATGAAGTAACAGATCGGCAGGGCAATAATAAACGGGGGCGCCGTGAAGTAGCTAACTGTCGTGGATACGATGTAGCCCGTGAGAACGCCCGTATTGACGGACAACAAGATCATGGAACCAAGACGCCCGCGAATGCTGTGGGAGATTAGATAGAGAAGGAATTGATGGTGTAATCCGCTTAAAGCACTCACTGGGTATCCGCAATCTCGCTAATGAAAGTGGGCAGAACAACGTAGCAGGCTCCGCCAGTCATGCCGGCCATCAGACGACCCACATACAGATACTCCACACTTTGCACGAAGTAGATCAGACACCAGAAGATCTGGAAGTATCAGAGATCCCCATCTACATGGTGAAATAATTCTGGATCGTTCCTCCTTACCGTGTAGGGAATGGCAATGCCGAACATGACCATCTTTCGACCGATGCGGTCTTGTAGAGTGCCCGCCAGAAGGTTGCCCATGACACTGCCAATGCCCACGAGCGAGCCAATCCATGATATCTCATGCACAAGCACGGCAAAATCGAGGGGAGACTGTGGGGTTTGCAGATCCCTCATCACCGGGGACATCCAGCCCACGCCCAGGCCATGCGAGAAGGTGGCAATGTTCACTGCGGAACGGAATATTGGAATACTGGATCCTCAGCCGAACGTAAGAGATCGATGAATTCTTACCCAGCAGGGTAACCAGGAACTGATATCGATTCCTGGCACTCAGGAGACAATTGGGATCGTCAAAGAGCGGAGCCAACCGCAAAGTAAACGTCATGGCTGCATTACCATCGCCGGACTGAATGCGAGCTTCACTTAATACCTGATTTTCCCCGTTTAATCTGCCTTGCCCGCTTATCTACAGATAAACTCGAAGCCATTTACTACAGCTCTCAGTCCCTGTAAACGTCTTTGTCTGACAGATGAACACATAAAACACTTAGATAAAGTTTTAATCTTCAATCATAGATTTTCCCTTGGTTTCGGACAAGAACAGCAGAAAATAAACAAAAGTAAGCAATGCCGAAATGGCCGAGAACCACATCGTAATCGATATGCCCCAAAAGTGAAGGAATAGGGGAAATAGCTTCAAGGTACAGAAGATCAGGATACTCAGGAATATCACCGATATGGAGGTAGCCAAAGAGCGTATCTGAAAAGAGCATCGTTAGTGTTACGAGACTCCTGGGAAGAGAGTTTCCTACCTTAGATGGAAAGAGTTCTACCAACACAAGGAAGAAGATCCCAATAAGCCCGATGTTGGCCAGGTACACAATGAGAATCATCAATGCCAGTGGCAGCCAATTGAGCTCGCTGAGATCGTAGATCTGCGCGAAGTGGGTGAAGCACCCAAAGGCGATGCATCCAATGCCCACGCCCAGGGTAGACATCAGCATGAGCAGCCGTCGTCCAATGATGTCCACGAATATGGTCGAGGTATAGACTCCCACAATTTGCACTACTCCGATGATGATCGTACAGGTGTTGACGTCCAGCACCGATCCAGATGAGGCGAATATATCAGACATGTAGTTGATGAAGCTGAAGACGCCACTGAACTGGTATCCCAAGCACAGGACAGCCGCTGCACCGAAAGCCTTCAGAGCGGGCCTGGTAGCTAAAGGAAGGTAAGATTAGTTTTGCTATAAGAGATATTACAGCTGTTCGCTCACTCAAATCTCTGTAACTCAAGGAAGTTGTGTTCTGGACCTGCTGGGCCAGCACTGCTGTTCGCAGCTCTTCAAATTCAGCCTTGGACCTTTCTCCTGTTTGTTGATTTCTATAATATCTGAACGATTTCTCGGCTGCACTCAGCTGACTCCTTTTGAGAAGATATGGTGGTGTTTCGGGTAGCAGACAATTGGCCAAAAAGTACGAAATGGGCAACAATATACCCAAGAAGGGAACGATGTGGTATGGCAGATACGTGCTCAATATATAACCAGCCAATATTCCCAGATTGACAGATAACATCACTATAGAGCTTAGGGCACCTCGAATGCTAAAAGATACTGTTGTATTTCCATCGGAATAATGTGTGTGGTGTACGTACGCACCTGGAATCGGCCACTTCACTGATGAAAATGGGAATTACTACGTAGCCAGCGCCTCCAGTGAATCCGCACAGGAATCGCGCTGCGTACAGATAGCCCACATTCGAGGCGCAGTAGATGAGAATCCACAGACACTGCAAAGGCAACAGATTCTTCTGCTAATGGATCAAACAAATAGTTCAAAAATAAGCTACGAACCGCATTCGGTCCAGCCATGAGATAAATGCAAAACTTTCTCCCAGCTCGTTCCAGCAGCAGAGCCATCGTCAGATTGCCGCACAAACTGCCCAGACCGAGCATCGAACCCAGCCAGGATATCTCATCGATGTTCACTGCAAAGTCCAGGGGGGAATCGGGGGTTTGGATCTTCGTTAAAGTCGGCGACAGCCAACCCACACCAACGCCATGGCCAAACATTATGATGTTCACTGTCCCCGAAATCATTATAATTCATGGTTTCCAGAAGGATTTCTTTCCCTGACTCTTACCGATCACTGTGGCCAACAGTTGAAAGCGTGTCTTGGGCTGCAGCAGGGAATTCTGGCAGATGTTTGTCATTTTTGCAGTCGAAATGTCTTCCACTCGGGAGTATCTGTACGCAAATGCCGAACCGCGTACTTATGATATTCCACAAAAAGCAAAAGCTCACGGTATATTTGGACTGTAAACTTTATAGTCCGTTGTATTCGAGTTTATAGAAGACATACGCTTACATCTGTTGGAGCCTTCTTCTTCTGTGCATTTGGATTGTGCTTTCGGTTCGTCTGGCATCAGGTGAGAGCATCGGATTTAGGAGTGCACCCTAAAGATAAATTGAAAACAAATACTCGTGTTCTGGTAACAAACAAATAGATTAAGTGTGGCCATGTGGCCATGCGACAGGCATTTCACAAGTCAAACAATGAATTGCGATTTCACAAAACAAAACCTCTTGTCGTATCCCAAAAAAAGAGGCTTGTCTATGGCAGTAAAAGTAAGAGAATACTTCCACTGGGGAATGTTTTCGGTCTCCTATAAGTAGGCTATCCTTTGAATACTCGAAGCCTTTTTTTGCAAATAAAATTAAAGTTTTTCAGAGAAATAATCTTTAGTTTTGAATATCTCTAGGTACTAATGCTATCTGTATTAAAGGAAGTTATAATCCTCTTAATTTTTTTTCATTCAGGTATCAGGTCTCGTTACTCTTTACTCGTTACTCTACTCGTTCTAATACTAGTTATATTTGCTAATATTTAAATAACTAAATACATTTTTTCATTCCCAAAGTATGTTGGACACGGTTCTTTTAGAGCACACTTATCCCAGCTTTAGAGCCGTCTAGATGATAATGTTTATAATATAAACAGATCGTAAACAAATGGCGCGAGCGAATAAGGTTTAGTAGACATTGCTCAAATAGAAAGCTAAAACTGTGATTCTCTATTTCTATCCCAATAAAAGAACAAACTAATGGATGATATAAGAGTTAAACAAATAAGAGAGAACGCTTTAGTCGAGTGCCTCGGCAACGAGATATGTGATACTCCATTCATTGTGAATATATATGAAAGAGCTTCTGAAATAAGCTATGTTATAAAAAATATAGGTGAATGCTCTTCTGGGAGACACTTACATACGAGTACATAAATGAATATACCTAATGTACACTTCTACTCTATGAATAGTTAGTAAAAAATAAAGCAATAAGTTATTTCGACACAAATTTCAATCTTCAATCATAGAGAATTCTGAAATACTTTTGTCATTTTGTTCAGTCTGAATGTTTTCGGGTAGTGTCTCATCTTGAACGCTAGTCCGCATTTTCATGCGATCATGTATGATAGCTCTGTTGCCAAGCAAATAATAAATCTTAGGCTTGCGAGTGGGAAACGTTTCACAAGATAAACACAGAATTGCGGTTCTTAGTAACCCTTTAAAGAAGATATCTTAAAGCTGGTTGACAGCTGATTAAGAAAAACGCGTTATGAACACGGAAGGGCACAACAGCTGATTTTTGTGTATAAAAGCAGCTCGGCCAGAGCCATCGGCACTAGTTCGTCCCCAGACAGTCAAGGGGTGAGTATTGACTACTGTGGTAGATGGATTCTTTTGCGATACCCAACAGCTCTGGCGATCACCTTCCGCTCGGAGCGTCTTCTATCCTCCGCATCCCATTCCTATCGGAGCGTACTTTGTCCTCCGTATTCCTTCTCTTTTAAAGCTTACTTGAACCTCTGCAACGATTCTCTCTCTCGGAGCGTACTTGAACCTCTGCAACGATTCTCTCTCTCGGAGCGTACTTGAACCTCCGCAACGATTCTCTCTCTCGGAGCGTACTTAAACCTCCGCAACGATTCCTCTCCTTCTAATCAGAATGTTACATAGTATTTATACATATATGTTTCGCTCCAATGCATTTATAACTCGAACGTATTCATGCAAATCATTAATCATCGGCACTATTGTATGAAATCCATTACTGAGGCTGAGCAAGTTGTGCTGGTGAACGCGCCCAATGATTGTCTTGGAGCTAGGGTTTTGCGATGCTGATTAAGCGTTTGAGAGTTGAGCCCTCACCCAACAGACCCGACACACGCAAGTCTAGTCGAATACGACTATCGGAAAAAATCTCGATTGAAAATACAAATTCATTTCCTACAAACACCAGTTCTGGAAAAAACCGTGGCTATCGCTCAAACGCAAGAGCAACAGCGTTTCACAAGAAAAACAAGGCTCCATTGGAGCCCTTCCTCCTGTAGTTCCACAGAAATAACCAACGGGTCTCTTCCTTGATGATTTGGTTTCTCTCCCTCACACTGGCTGCTGTTCCCATATGGTCGGTCTCACCAACCTGCTAGTCTGTTACACTCTAGTATAGTTGGCCAAAAATAGCCAATTCCAATAAAAAGAGCCTGCAAAAAAATAAACCCCAGTTTTGGCGAAAAACAGTGCCCATCTCTCGGCAAAATCAACCACGCGCCACTCCCTCAGGAAATTGAAGCCTTTCTCGTGTATATTAGTTTTGTGGTGGAAGTGGAAGAGTGTAACTGTAACATCCAGAGCGAAACGGATCCGTACCCATAAAGTATATATAAAGTACAGTCTGTCCGTCCGTCTTGATGAGTGGCTAGAGCTACCTATGCAAATATTTAAGTGGCATGTTGATGATATAGTTTAAAAGAGTTCAATGTCATTACGATTATTAAAATCAAATCATTAATCATAAACTGTGTCTCCTATTAGTAGGCTACATTTAATATTGATTGCACATCTTCTGTATTTTAATTATATTGTAAGTGTAAGCATTTACCTCTTTGTGCTTTTCCACAAATTTCAGATACACTTGTGCTTTACAGGATTAAAGCTGAATGCAAGGCTGGTAGCTTTTATTTACATATACCTACAAATAAAGGTCCCATTCCCCCACATAAGTCGGTTTTTTCGTCTGACAGGTTCAGTAAATGGCCTCAGGACCTCAACAAATGGTTTATTATTAAATTTTGACAGTTTTTGCGAGAGCAAAATTGTGCACACAATGTGTTACAAAAATCCGGAAAAATTTAGTCGGTTTTCCGGTATTTTGTCAAAAAATTTGCATCGAAGCAGACATTGCAATATGTTTATTTTATGCACTTAAGCGAAGTATCCACAAATAACATTTTGACATATTTTTTAGGTCAAATATTTAATTGGTTTTTTGTGTAAAACTTTGTCACGTTTAGTTATAGCTTTAGGCTTTAATTTTGTATGCGATTTTCTGGGGAATTACTGCATCATATCAAATACAAGATAATTTCTTAGTGCGATGTTAAAAGGGATTAATTCTTTGGAAAATGTTAATGATGAGTAGCTAATTTTGTGGAGAATTAATGCCACCTAACGTCCTCTAATAGGACTATAACATGCAAAAATATGTACAAAAAATGGCAAAATTTGTAGAAATCCAATACTTTGGGTCGCTCTATATTTAGGTATATCCACGAAAATCTAGTAAAAGGTGCAATTCTCTTTTCCATTCATCTATTTTTGTAGATATCTGCTCTGCAGATGACGAGTAAAAATAATGAGACTCATGAATGATGAATACTCTCGTTTGCTGATGGGCGATAAGAAAATGCCTTTCTACATTTTACGAATAAAATGTACGAGTCAAGTACCCGTATAACTGGCTATAAAGAGCATCATTATCATCCCAACAGATTTCTTAATTGCCCAGAGACAATTATTCGCCTTGTGGTTGGTCCTTATCGCACGTGTTCTTATCTAATCAAAAATATATTCCACAGATGTGTGGGCGATAGCTGTGGAAGATCGAGGCTTCAACACTTAAAGACAATGATGGCAGCTGTGTGTTACCATCAATATGCAATGAATGGGGAATTAAGGCGGTTTGAGATTTTAATAAAAACATTAACAAATCATTTAAAATTAGTTGTAATACTAGAGGTTGGCCAAGATGGCTTCCGTCGTCTTGCCCTTGGTTTCGGGAACAAATATGGCAATGAACAGAGCTGCGCTGAAGGACATGCTGGCGAACATAAAGACGGTACCATGCATACCCAGTGATTCTGTGAACAGGGGCATCAACTGTGGGGAAAGATAAAAGATGGAGTGATAATTCCACGAGGGTTGACTCGGACTCACCTTGATTGCGGCTGTGGCAATCACCCAAAGCACTGACATGAGTATCATATTCGCTGTGCTCCGCACTTTGGGCGGCAGGATCTCCGCTATGACCAGAAAGGGTAACGTCAGCAGACCACTGGCGGCCAGGAGCAGCATAAACGAGAAGCCGGCCACGGGCACCCAACCGAAAGAGCTGACGTCGTAGCCCAAGACCTTCAGATAGCTATAGCTGCCCATGGCGCTCTGGCCCAGACCAATGCCCACGGCGGACACGAGCAGCAGGATCCTGCGACCCGCTCGCTCCACCAGAACCGTGGATGCGTAGCAGCCGAGCAACTGAATAGAGCCGACAATAATGGCCGACACAGTGGGTGCCAGACTGGCGCCGGCCTGCTCGAAAATCACAGCCGTGTAGTTGACCATCGCAAAGCAGCCGCACAGCTGATTGAACATCACGAGGCCCAGACCAATGAGGAAGGCCTTTCGCGTCTTGGCATCAGCTGGAAAGAAGGGAGTTCTTCAGCACCTTAATGGCAGCGTATTCTCTGAATTACTCACCAAAGTCAGCACAGGTGACGGCATGTTCATCGGCATCATTGTCATTCCCATCGAGATCTGTCTTTTCTGTGGGCTTCAGTTTTTCCAGCTCCAGTTTGAGATCTTCACTGAGTTCCTTGGCGGGACTGAACTGAATATTTCGATAGTAGTGCAGAGATAGCTTAGCCTCCTCCACTCGATTGTGCTTGGCCAGGTACTCCGGTGTGTCCGGCATAAACCAGAAGCAGCCCACAAACAAAAAGGATAATGTAGAGACAATCCACGACACTGTGGCATAGTCGAAGTAGTAGCCCAAAACGAAGGCCAAAACCACTCCACCATTGCATGTCAGCACCAGGAATGTGCCCAATACACCTCGAACACTAATCAACAAAAGGAATCAATCAAGGGCACACATTATCATCGAAGAAATCTCACCTGTCCGAGGCCAGTTCTGCTATATAAATGGGTATCACCGAGAAGCAGCCTCCTCCCGCTACGCCGCCAATGAATCGAGCAATAATCAAGTGCGTTGGAGTGCTGGCAAATGGTATTATAATCCAGCCAATCTACGTACAATAGGGAACTTTAGTTTCTACTAATCGATGCGATGCAGTTCATGGTTCATACCAGATTTGGCAGCGCCATCCATAGGAGAGACCACCGCCTGCCGATCTTCTCCGCCAGCCAGGCAAACAGAATGCCTCCGAATAGACCGCCTATGCAGATGGTGGACGCCACCCAGCCCTGATCCTGATTGCTTAATGGTCCCGTTTCCAGGGGACTATCCTTGCCACCCAGTTCGAGAAAACTGGCCGAGGGCCAGCCACAAAAGGCCCCATACGATATGGTGACAATGTTCACTGTGGAGAAGGGTAAGATAGATATTTAGTACCCTGATTTTCCCCCAAACGTATGCTATATTGAATGGATATCTTAGGCATTCCGATTTGAAACTAGTTTTAGTAGAATATCCATTATAATACACATCTTTACAGCACTTTCACTTGAGGTTTACTAACCACTAATGGCAGCCAGGTACTGATATTTAGTACTGCCCGAAGAACTCATGATGTTAATGTGATTTTTCCACTGATTAGACTAGGGTATATAGTATGTATATTCATCTAAAATGCATAGCCCGACGACAGCGAATCCTCGAGTGCTCGATGGGCGTTGTTTGCCACTAAGTTTTCACGCTTAACTAAGCGAAACCAGTGGCTGGAAGATAATATTTATACATTGCATTAGATCGTAAATGAACACGAATCCGCCAGAGAGCCAGCGAGGGAGCGAGGGAGCCAAGTTGTAAAGAGAATGCGCGACAGGGAGCGCAAACTCTGTAGATTACGGGAACTACTACTCGTATATGGTACGGCGTTATCACCGCACCTCATTATGCTCGTAGAGAACTCGTAAGAGAACGGGCAGAACAATCAACTAAACGAAAACTAATATATTACTGCCTCAGGGTGTGAATGCATATTTGTTGTTGCTAACCCCAGAGGGATTATTTACAATTATAATTGCAGTGCCCAGTGATTTTATATTATTGCCCATTTCCCTGATTTGATAGCCGTTCGGCACAGTTGTAATGAGAGGGAGAGTGATACAGAGGGGCAGCAAAGAGAGCGAGCGAGGGAGAGAGAAAGATTAGGCATTGCGATTGTAAATTACATACTATTAAGGCGCAAATATTTGCCACTGTCCCCAGATACAGATACCCGAGGCAAACAGACGTCCGTCCGACATTTTTCGACAACCTCCCGCTCTCTTTCCCCATTAAAGGCGTAAATTTGGATTACTCTTTGGCCAGCTTAGGTTCTCGTCTCTGTTTGTTTGCCAAGCGAAAGTACTCGTGACAAAATGCGTGCTGAAAGGAGCTGGTTGTGTGATCATGAGGATGATATGGGGGCCACAAGTCGTGCTAAGAGCATGCGCATCAAAAGAAAAGGAAAGCCAAATATGAAGGCCAATCGTAAAGATATTCTGTCTCTATTGTTTCTGATGCAATTTCAATTTGTCCTTGAAACTTTTTTCAGTGTAGATTTGAGGCAGTTTGAAAGATATCAAAGCGTGTCCCAACATTTCGTAATAGTAACCACGTTCTGGACGTTTTTTTGGCTAATCATTAATTAAAAAGCAATTCCAGTGACTTTTATCTTGGGTAAATTCTGGGCAGATCCCACCCATGCGAGATAAGATTTGTATGATCTTCGGAGAAGGGAAAAAGTAGTACAAAGTTGGAGTAACAGATAAGATGAGGCTCCCATCCCCCCCTTAACCGGAATCATATCTGAGCGGATGAGTAAGAATGTAGCAGGTATTTTCATGTGGGTATGCAATACGAAAATTCATTGCATACTTTCGTTTGTAAAATCGAAATTAATCTAAATGTAGATTTATTAATACTATCGTTGGTATGTTAACTAGAAGGTGCATGTCTCAAATGTGTGTGGCAATGTGGCCATTGGTTATGGCCGAGCCCTTGGCCACTCCCCCATCGTCCACATAGCCGAGTTCACGTTGCACGGCCGATGCCCGTCGGTTGCGTGTTTCCGGCAGCAGGGGCAACGATATTAAGCCCACAAATATGGAGGCACCGGCAAAGACCCACAGGTACAGGACCAGGCCAGGTGCAATCGAGGTCTTGACCGCATTGAATGCCTGCAAGCAATATTGACCATAATTGATTTGTACTCGTATGCATGTGGCAACGTTGCTGTGGCTACCAGAATTGTACGTACCTCAATCATGCCGAAAAGCAGCAGCCAGGAAAAGGCAGAGGCCAGCGAGTAGAGCACATCATGAAGCTGTGCGAGGGATACGAGATGTTAGGGCTTTCAGGAGTGAGTGCCTTTAGGGCTGGACCTACCTTTGTGGGCAGCACTTCGCTGCTGACAACCGCCGCCAGTGGGTAGAGGCCGAAGCTAACAAACAATAGCTGGATGGCCAGCAGGAAAATGGGCAGGTAACGCTCACAATAGGCACCCAACAGCCAGTCTCGGCCGAACTGCTTGAACAGGGCCAGGGCAATGACCGCGGCAGCAGACATCAGCGAGGAGAGGCAAAGCAGAAGCTGCAAAAATTCAACAAATCAAAAACCAATAGTGAGCATTGCTGCGCTACAGGGTTAGGGGTCAAAGCAGACCTTGCGCGGCAGACGAGGACCGACGAGACGGGCCAGGAGTGCGCCCACGCACTGGGCTGTGGCCAGGATAACATAGTTCGTCTCCGTGGAGTAGCCAGTGCGCCCCAGGAAGTCGGCGGCATAGTTGAGCTCCACAAAGACGCCGCTGAGCTTGGCGCAGACGGTGAGCAGGAGGCTGACAAAGGTCAGACGAACAATGTAGCTCTGGGACATGGGCGCCGAGCCAATGTTCTTGCCCAGGCTCTGCATCTCCGCCTTGAAGTCCGCCAGTTCGCTGAGGTATTCGGGCTTCTCCCGGTCGTCGATGTCGCGGATGCCGCGGTACCAGCGGAGGGACTTCTCCAGGCAGGCCACGTTCTCGTTGCGCATATAGAAGTGCGGACTCTCCTGCACAAACGGGAAGCTCATGGTGAACACGAAGGACACAGCACAGCCGACTATGTTGACCAGGTCGTAGGGCACATAGAAGCCCAGGACAAAGCCCAGCAGGATGCCCAAGGTGCGCCACAGTTCGATGGTGAAGGTGAGTCGTGCCGCCTTCTCACGTGTTTCGGATATCTCGTTAATGAATATGGGCAGGACCACGAAGGCGGCTCCAGCCGCCACACCCGAGAACATCCGCGATGCGTAAATGTGCACAATGTCGAAGCCAAAGTGAATGCAGAACCATCCGAACTGGTGAAAGTCAGCGTGAAAGTCGTTACCGTAATCAGGCAATTAATGAACCAAGCAATGAATCGGACTCACAATTTGCAGCAGGCCCGACCAAAGCAGCACCGACTTGGGTCCGATGCGCAAGGCCAACACTCCTGAAACCAGGGCTCCAATGGCGGCGCTGAGGAAGAGGTATCCTGTCAGCCAGGCGGTGCCTGCTGGATCCGTCACCTCGTTTAGCGGCGTTCGAGTCTCCGACTCATAGAGGGCCATGTGAGCCGGTGTTATGCCAAACATGAGCCCAAAGTTGAAGCAGAGCAGGTTGCCTGAGTGTGGGGGAGGAGGACTGGGGGTAAGTGGGTGACATTGTGCATCAGGGTAGTGTTCGGTGGAACTCACCAATGGCTGTGGCAACGCTCTGAATGGCCAGGCCACCGACTTTCGTGGGTAGGCACATAATGTTGCTCCTGTTCCGATCAGAGTTGATTTTTCCGCACTAAATATTCCTGCAACGCGCTGCACTGAAGCTACACACTGAGAATCAGTGAATGGATGCTGTGCGGGTATTTATGGCTGCGGGCCAATGGCTGTTATCTTACCGTGGAATCAGATAAGAGGCTCCCCGAAAAGATTCGCCCGCAGCGTTATGCGCAACCCAATTGAACCCAGTGGAGGGCCGTGACCAGACCAGAGCAGTGTTTCCCCCTTGTTTATGTATAGTTGAGTTGGCAGCTAAAATGAGCAATATCTATGCAGGTATATATTTGCCCAACGTGAGTCCACAAAACGATCTAGTGATAAGATGTGAGGACTGTCTACTGTCTGCCCTGGTTGGCTACTTCTGGTGCTGCTGCTGATGAATGTCCGGATGTCGGCTTCTGTGCTAGGGTAACTCACAGCGACATCAAACAATAAGTTGGTTAATTGAAATGCGAATAATTCTTCGGAATCAATTAAAAGCAATTGCAGAGGCAATTGAGTGGCAACTATCAACGATTGAAGAACATCAGCTGTGTGCAATTTTCAACTTTCGACTAAAACTAGTTGCGAGATTTTGGTTTAAGTGCACTTTTATAAAACTCTTCAGGCCTATCCTATATTAAAACAAAGAAAATCAATTTCAAATTTCAAACAGTCAAACACGCAAATATACTCGATACTATATCGAGATAGGTGTATCGATGACGTGAGCTACGATCACAGCCGTACCAAAGATGACTGCTGTAAAACGATAAGCAGCTGTAGCCGGATGGACCAACTAAAAACTGTCGAAGAACATCAGACGTGTGGGCAATTTTAATTTCAACTATAATGAGATGCAAGATTTTGCTAATTTTAATTTTTAAACCCTTCCAACCTATATTAAAACTAAAAAGAAAATAAATTTGAAAATTAACAGACAACCAACAAATGTACTCGATACTATATCGATATAGGCTTACGCTACGATCGCAGCCATTCCAAAGCTGACTGCTATGACATGATAAGCAGCTGACTTTTGCCGGGAGTTTTTGTTTATCTTAATTTAAAAATTGTTTAATGCGTGTTTAAACTGTAACAAGACAATGGCCAAGGCACCCGAACAATGGGGTGAGATATATGCAGCCAACGAAGCCATTTGGCAGGCAGAAGAACCGACTGCCAGGAGCAAACAAAATGCCTGGCGTACACAAAAAATATTGCTGGCCCAAGCAACGCGGTAGATTCTCATGAAATTGTGGACAAAAGCGGCCTTGCATTAACATTTTATCAAATTGCAGACACTTAAATGATGCCATCCATAATGCTGTAACCAAAGAGCATTTGGATAAACTGGAAACAGGCAGGAGTTTGGAGGAAATCGTTAGGCAGCGCGTGGAGAGATGCCAGCAGATAATAAAGGGGAGTCGGCGATGCGGTTCCAGGCAATCCCCGGAGTTTAGCATGCCCACGTCCAGCGTATTTGAGCCTGCTTGCCGGGGCACCTATGAGAGTTGCCAGCACAATGAATTGGTTTCGAGCGATTTGCAAAAATTACGTGCTCCAAGTGGAAATAATGAGAATGCATCGCGTAATTCAGTCGCTCGTTTTCCAGCAACAGGACGACTGGTATCTGTGGAAACAGCCTCTAATCCGAATAAAGGAGTGCATTTGAATAATGCACGTAGTTGCAGCACCGTTTCGGCTTCCACTTCCGCTGAGGAATCCGATCCGAATTGGTTTGGCTTTCGCACTGCCCGCGAACAGCAATCCCTGGATGATTTAAAGGTACATACGTATGTGCGTGCTAATCAACGAACAATTCGTCAAACCTTTATTTCTGTTGAAATCCATGCAGAAAAAAAATCCGCAGGGTGTTAGCGCTCCATCCGATATCATGAATTACAGGAAAAAGACTCTGGGAGGACGGCGTACGGTTCATTCAAACTATGTGCCGCCCATGGGGCAAGGGCAGGGCCAGAATGACAGCCGCAGCAAGGGGTGAGAACACATTTCGCATTGCAAAGCGTATCGTATTAATTCCAATCTCCCAGCAGTTCCAGTGCTGGCAACATTCCGGCTTCGCTGTCGCATCTCGATGCTCAAATGGTTGAGCAAATAATGGGGGAGAGCATGCACAACTTCAAGAATGTGGGCAAGTGTAATTCGTATGCGCGTTATATGTATACAAATATTGATATATTCAATTAAATTGTAGCCTGGGAAGATATTGCCGGCTTGGAATCTGCGAAATCCACATTCCTGGAAGCCATTATTCTGCCGCTGCGGCGTCCCGATTTGTTCACTGGCGTGCGCTGTCCCCCACGAGGTGTTCTGTTGTTTGGTCCGCCTGGGACCGGCAAGACACTGATAGCCAAAAGTATTGCCTCTCAGGCCAAGGCCAAGTTCTTCAGCATCAATCCCTCCACCCTTACCTCCAAGTGGGTGGGCGAGGCCGAGAAGCTGGTGAAGACTTTGTTTGCTGTGGCTGTTGCCCATCAGCCAGCCGTAAGTTAGTGGAAGATAAAGCCTCTTGCCGATGCCAATCCCTTTATGCACTTCCCAGATTATCTTTATCGATGAGGTTGACTCACTTCTATCGAAGCGTTCTGGCAACGAAAACGAGAGCACGTTGCGCCTGAAAAATGAGTTCCTCATACATTTGGATGGCGCTGCCACCAACGATGAGCATCAGATTCTGGTTATAGGAGCCACTAATCGGCCCCAGGAGCTCGATGAGGCAGTGCGTCGACGCTTTGTTCGCCGCTTGTATGTCCCACTGCCCACAAAGGAGGCACGCCAACAAATCATCGAAAAGATACTCGCCCAAGTAACGCACAGTCTTAGTTTGCTGGAAATCAATGAGCTGGCCCAACTCACTGATGGCTACTCAGGGGCGGATGTGGACAGCCTGTGTCGTTATGCATCAATGGCTCCACTGCGTTCGCTTACCAACTCCCAGATGGAGGTTATACAGCCGCATCAGGTAATACTTCTGTCAGTGGCTTGCCACAACTATTACAGATTGAACTTGTATAATTTTCAGTTGCCTGCCGTAACCATGGAGGACTTTAAAAAGGCTCTGAAAGTGATTTCCAAAAGTGTTTCGCCGGAGGATTGCCAGCGATTTGCCGAATGGAATGAAATCTATGGCATCAGACACTGAAAAAAAGTGATTTGACATTCGAAGTAAGAGAAAATCATTTGATCATTTTCTTGTTTTTTCTTTTTGTTTAATAATACTTTGGAAACTATGCATGAACACGAAGTAAAGGAAAGACTATCAATTAAATTGTACAATGATTTTAGGGTTGTATCATAATGTATCTCCATTTGTTGAAAACTCACAGCACATCGAATTTACGTTCGTATACTTGCAACAGGTTAGGAGCTCTGACAGTTGCTTCGTCCTTAATTAACTATCCTAACTATTTACAGAAGTTCTTCGAGTTAAAAACTATGCGGGGGGAGTTGCAAAATACGTGCGAAGTTTTCTTATTCCTAGAGTTTGTTTTCGCCTCATTTTTGGCACAAGAAGAGAAGCCAGAGGTGTTCATAACTATTATAAAATACCATTTATAGGAAAAGCGTTTCACATTCACATTAATTAAAGATGTATGTACGAGTATACGATAAAACTGACTAACTGATTAACACTAACTAGCAAGGACTTAAAGACTATTCTAATCCCTATTCTCTTTAATCGGCGGAAATACGTAATCATCACTCAGACTGTTAATGTCCACATACGTGGTCTTTGGGCTCAACACCCTGTACAGGGCATCGAATGTGGGCCGCTCCTCGGGCTCCTCCAGCCAGCACTGCAGCATGATGGTGTACACCTGCGGTGTGCAGATGTCCGGCCTCTGCAGGCGGTTGCCCGCCAGCAGGAAGGGTATCAGCTCGCTGTTGCTTATTGTCGGATACGGCGAGGCGCCCAGCGTGCCAATCTCCCACAGCACCACGCCGTACGCCCAGATGTCGCTCTTGCTCGAGTATACATTGTCTCGAATGGCCTCGATGGAGAGCCAGCGCAGGGGCAGCTAGGGGGAGAGTAAAATCCGTATAATAGTGTGTGTGTTTCTTGGAAAATACTGAACTTCTGGAGGAACTCAGACTCACCTTTCGCGTCTTTGTGTTTGTGTAGATGCCATGCCTGGACAGACCGAAATCGGAAATTTTCAAGGTCTTGTTATTGTCAATTAGCACATTGCGAGCAGCCAGGTCGCTGTAAAGTTAAGAAGAATAAAGCCCGAGCCTAGTCGTAATCCTCTTCCCTTCCCCACCCCACTCTTACCGGTGCGTAATCTCTTGCTCTTCGAGGAATCGCATGCCGTTTGCTATTTGCAAGGCAAAGTTGTGCAGCTCTCTGTTGTCGAGGATGTACTCAAAGGGCTCCTCGTCCTCCACAATGGTATAGGTGGCTTAAAATATACAAGAGAACAATGAGCTAGCTCCTGTCTCCTTGACTACTAATTGCCTTAATATCTTTAACTTACTTTCGGCGAACGAGGGAATTGTCTCCCGGGCCCGAGCCGGTCCCACACCATTCGGAGGACCAGTGGAGCAGCTCTCGGAGCTTTGGAGCTCTACGCTTTGGCTGGATGCCTTCAATTCGATATAGTTGACGCTCTGGTTAGACTTGGGCAGACCCCCTGCAGAGCTGGAGATGCCACCACTACCCGTTCTGGCCATGATGGGCTTGCAGCTGGTGTAATTGGCATTGCGGAGCTTCAGTTTACTTGCGTCCTGCCGCACCGTACGCAAGTAGCTCAGCTGTGGAATCGTTTTGAAAGTACTCGTACAATTTAAGGAGATCAATTGATTAAATGGACTTCTGTAATTACCAAATTGCCTCGCCCCACATACTCCATAATCATGAGGTAGGGCGCCTTGATTGTGGAGCAGCCCAGGAAGCAGACCACATTGTGATGTGTGCCAACACCCTTGAGCATTTCAATTTCGGCCAGAAACTCGGCCACCTCGTCGGCAGTGGGATTCGCTGTACGAAAGAGATTTACGAGAGCTTAACCCATGGCTCTTAATGCTGCAAGTAGTGACGGCAAATACTCACGTTTCAGCTGCTTCACAGCCACAATTGTTGTGCCCCGCATGCGACGCAGGTTGATGGCTGTGGCCTCGTGCACGCGTCCGAATGCACCCTCGCCCAGCATGCGTCCCATGTGGATGGCGGAGTGGGGCACCTCGAAAATGTCGGCCAGACCCTGGGCCTGCGACTGCTAAATGGGAGTGGAGAACGGAACGGAACGTTAGCGGTAAGAAGCTTAACAAAAAGGGAGGGAATGGTTCTAGCTCTCACCTCCACATACTTGTCCACATAGTTGATGTTGTCCTCCATTCTGGAATGAAAATGGAGTAGGGAATAGGGAAGAGGCATAGCCACAGGCATGGGAATTAGCATGGGAATCGATCAGGGATCAAAGCCGTATCACTCACTCGATAGCAGAGGCAGCGAAGGTTTTCATATAGATCTCCTCCTTCTGCAGCTTGGCCTTGGTCCGGGCCCGTCGGCGGCGCACCATCAGCAGGTAGAGGCCGGCCAGGATAACAGCAATAAGCATAGCGCTCATAATGATAATGGAATTGCTCTACGAGTAAAACAATGGACAAACGCATATCAGAATTTTTCCTTTGTCGAGTCTCTCTCTTGTGTCTGCTTACCACATTATCCTCGTCCGAGAGCACTATGGGATTCGCTGGCACTGCAAAATCAAATAATGTTGTTTTGTTTTATGCTAGCATTTTGGTACTGGGGAGTACTCCTACCTGGTACCTTGGTTACACTGCGAGGCCCCTCACAGCCAGACGTATCCATGATGACGGCCTGCAGATTTAGGGAGGCCTTTTCCTTGAGCTGTGTGCCAAGCGGCAGCTTCATGTTACCCTCGAAGCCCTTCGGTGTGGGCTTGAAGTTCAGCTCGCTCAGATTATAGACTCGAATCAGAAGATTTTTTAGTACTCCTCCCCAGGGCAATGAAGGATTCATTTCTTCGTTTATTCTACAACGAAGAAGTGCATGTAAATTTGGGGTATCCTTCTCTCCATTAGCCATTGAATAGTAACATCATTTGCAGTAGTTAAGCTCTTCAAGCTGCTTGCCAAGCTATTGGATGCGAAACTCAGCTTTCTTGGCCAAATTAGCAAACTGCTGCAGGGTGCCAATGCCATCATGGAAATTGAAGGAACTTTAGAACTAACAACAAATGATGCTGGTGCTGACAGGACAGGACGAGCATGCAGATGTGCTGAGAGTCGAGAGCAAGTTGCACACTAACAATTACCATATCGAGTGTCTCATGTCTTGCTCCTTAGAAAAAAAGTTATTTTTTATACTCTTGACTTTCATTTTAGAGCCAGGCACTACCAAAGCAAAGAGATCTGTTTCTGTTTTAAAGATGCCTGCTTTGGCTTTGAATGAAATTGAAGCACATTATAATCTACTACTAGCAGCCACTCCCGCAACGCGCCCTCTTTTCGGGTCTTATTTTTCTCAGTACAAAAGCAAACTTAGTTCTTCCTCTCTCATCGAACATGGCGTCAAAGCGCTCTCAGTAAAGCTGAGCGTAAAATACGACCCGAAAGAGAGCGAGTGGACCACCTCTCAAGTCTTTCTTTCCTTCTTTCGTCTTCGCTATTACTCTTCTCGATCTGTCGCGCTCTCGCTTGCACTAGGGCACGGGCAACTCGGCCGCATGCCCTTAAATTTAGTCTCTACCTAGCCAGCGCTTCTTGAACATCCTCTTCGAATAGATATTCAATCCGACAAAGCCTTGAACCAACCCCCTGCGTCAGAAAAAGCTCAGGAGCTCAACATAATCTAATTAATATTCGTATCCAATAGAGCAAGAACTAATTAACATAACAGTTCCTGTTAAGCGTGCAATTGATGAACAGGCGAAGGACACACAACCGTTGCCATGGGTCACCGCTACTCACTTTAATTGCATTTTGTAGAGACGGAGCGTTTCGTGCAGGTGACTGGCCTGCTCCTTCCGCAGCTGCTCACTGGCCTGGATTGAAAAACTGATGCTAATGGTGTCGTTGGTTAGCATTTTGGCAGCAGTGAGGACCTTGGGCGGGGTTGGCGCCAGCTGACAGGAGCACTTTCCGGAGACGCACTCTATGGGATTAACAAAACAAAAATAACATAGCTCTTCACTAAAATCAATTTCGTGGTGTGTCAGACGCACGTGGAATAAAGATGCGAGTGGATCGCCGGACCAGGGCATTGGATGTCTCCACGGTGACCTTATACTGACAGCCGAACATGTAGTTGCAGTCGACAGACTCCACATTAAGATTGGGGTTGAGCGGCAGGTAGACATAGCTCGAAGGCTTCTCCTTGATGCCGTACTCGCTGCACGGGGCATCTGGACAGCGCGTGTTGTTCACGGCACTGACAAGGACGTTGTAGGAAGTGCCTGCAAAAGACAGCGCGGAATTGCATGGCTGGAACATCATCCGGATCAAAGGGATTAACTCACCTTCGGGCAGGTTGTCCTGCCATCGCACCTGGATGCGCGGTATCTTCTCCATGTACAAAGTGACATTGGTACTCAGTTCCGTGATTTCCCCATCGCTCATTGGCTGTTCATCAAACAAGTAGAGTGCACGCAAAAAACATATAAAAATTGCAGCTTAGTGCTGGTAAATAATAGAGTTTTACTTACGTTGATGCGTATCCTGGGTCCTGGCTCTGCTCTAGGGTGTACTTCTGATGTTCTCTGGCTGGTATCTGGCCTTGGGCTCTCCGAAATCGTTGCCATTGTGGAGGCAGTGGCAGTGCTACTGTTGCGCCCCAAGTCCGAGGCAGTTGTAGTGCCACTGTTGCTCCCCCCGTCGGTGGCACTGGTAGTTGCACAACATATCAGCACCAGCACCAGCCACTGCTGGATTATGAAGCTAATGCCTATTGTGTCTGAGAGCCGCATTTTGAGGATCTGGTCTGCTCATAGTTGTTTGTGTCGTGTGTGTAGTATATTGTGTTCACTGCAAAGCAAAAGCAACAAAGGAAATCCCATATGAATTTGGTTCAGGCATCAATTTTCAATCGAATTGAATGCATTTTTCGATGATTGCATGGGGGCAGGCGGGGCAATTGCTTAGGGGCTTCCATAAGAGAGAGGCCTTGTGTTATGTACGAGTATACTAGTCAAATTTACTCAGTAATTAGACCAAGTTACACACAAGATACGCACGAGCTGCAGTCGACGAGGAAGGAGTCTATCTGCGAGCAACAGGAAGTCCATGCAGCACTAGACACGGATGGCTGAGGCACAGAGGATTCATCTCGTACAGCAGAGAACAGAGAACTTTTAGTGCCTCAGTAAAACTTAGCAATGTAGGAAAACTACAATTAATTACATTTTGAATTGCATTGTAAATATTTTATAGTCTCGAAGTTCTAGCACACACTTCGATTGCTCCAGCTCTGCAGAAGCAGAAGTGGAAGATGTTCAGGAACTGGAGAGGAAAATATGCCGCGTAGACGTAGCAAAGTTCTAAAGACGCATTCCGCATTCCTTGCGCAACGCACAAGTGCAACCCGACTCCTGACTGTCTGTGGCATGCATGTGATGATGGATGTAATGGCTGGCCGTGTGTTCTGTCTGTCACGCGGTAAAGCCACCTGCTCTGAATTACTTCTCTAGATTTCTGCCACGTGATAAAACCTGTTATTGCTGCAACAACAGTCAGCCGTGTTCCGGGCCATGGCGACTAGCTGTCAGTGGAGCTGTGTTCCCTCAAACCCACGGCCTTGATTCCGTTGATGTAAGATGTGAGACTAACGGCTATGTTTACGTTAATTATCCGCTCAATTATGCATACATATTACATCCTCCGGTTGCTGACCTTCAACGCTTTCATGCCTGTTGCAATATCCTTTATTCTATCCCACTGTCAGGACCTTTGTTAGCTGTGCGAGGGAGAGCCAGAGGTATCCTTCTTAAGGGCATTACAAAATTGGTCAGACTTGCACAGCAACAAATCACATGTGTCCGATAAATTATACGGTTTAATTTTAATACATTATTTTGTATAATTTTTAAACGAAAATTGGTCGAACCAAAGTATTGGCATTGAAGAAATTACTAAAAGAGGGGCCGACCTCCCTTCGCTGCTTGGTTCAAAGGAGCTTCAATACTCGTGATAAGAATTCTCTCAGTACATTTTTATGCTAAGTATCTGAGCACATAAAAGAGAAATTGACGGATCCTTTTTCAGCATTACTTGTATCATACAGCTGCCGCTTAAAGAATCGTCCGCAAAACAAGTAGCAAAAACAACTTTTCTCCTCGCAAGTAAATTTTAAGGAGATTAGAATCTTTTTGTTTTCTTTTGGGGCAAACGTTCGTAAACAATATAATTCTGATGGGTTGTTTTCGTGGCACATTGAGTCGAAGCGGAAAGCTGAAATGGCATTTGGCATATGTGGGATGCCCCCCCATGCCTATAGCAGTCCGTAGAAATGATGAACGTTCCCATTACGCCATTTTAATGCCTAAATGTGCGCACAAAATATGTCATCAAACACGAATGCAAACAAATTCAAAGCGAGAGCACACGACGGGAGTGAGAGCTGCACTGGCCATTGAGTTTAAGTGAGGGAATGGAATGTAAACACAAATTATCAAATTTCTGGGCAATTAATTAGTGGGCATTTCCGTTAAATTGCCTTCTCCTTTGAGGGGTCTGTTTTGAGTTTTACAAATATTCCGCATACGCCGCGTGGTCTCAGCGGTATCGAATGACAGCGATTGAGGGACATTTGTCCCTTTCCCACATAAGCGCTTTGGTTTTATGTCGGGGGTGAGAGGTCACACTGCCCACATGCATATACATATTTCACGTTAGCTTTAATCGAACTTCCAAATGACATATTAATATTATTCCTTTAGCCTATTAGCCATTCCATTCCATATTACATATGTAAACTCAAATAAGAAACATTTCTGTTTGTGGTAGGACTTTGAGCAAATTCATTAGAGAAGAGCAGCAAAATAAAAGCTTAGATAGTTCGACTGCACTCGAAGTTACAACAGTTGTTGACAAAACAGCGGAGGCAAACACTTTTTACAGCTGATTGCACATTAACCAGTGCATACATATTTCTGTTGGAGATGGTCACGGGCCGGGCATTTAGGGCACGAGGACCAACAAACACTTGCGTGTTCCCTAAGAAAAAAGCCCTGTGAAGTGATTAGTTACCAATAGATTTCCTTCGAGAGTGGAAATTGTAAAAAGAAAGTCTTTTCACTTACATTATGTGATCACGAAGCACACACGTCCATCCCTAGCTCCTCTTAAAGTGCTTTTGCGGCACAAGCAGCTCCCTCTTATCACTCGCCATTATTATCATTTTCCTGATCATTACGGCACCCATCATCATCGCTATTGTGTTGACAAGACCCGCTCCCATGTACATTGGCAATTTGCCTAAGCGAAGGCGAAGGCGAAGGCGAAGCAGCCTGCTTCTGAGTGTGGGGCTTGAAATTTAAAGTGGTCAAGTCTGAGTGGAGACGCCTCTTCAAATTATTTTATACTGAGTGTGGGCAGATAGTGTTGATTTTGAAAATGAAGCATTCGGATGTGGCAGAATATTGTTTGCTGTGGATGCCAGAGAACTGCAACCGCCCTGAATTTCCATTGAAAATGTAAAATGTTTCACCAGAACTTTAGTATTTGCGGTGGTTGTGTCCGTCCAGTGGTCACTGCATTAGCTGGAAACCCCGGAATTGGAAAATCGAACCCAAACCAAATTACCAAATTCCCAGCAGTTCTTCATGAGATTAGGCGTGTAGCAAAGCCTAGTTGGTGTACATTCATAGTTAATTAAAATAGGTAAACAATTTGCCGAAAACCCACAGATCGATAAGGAAGTCAAATCTGGGTCCCTAAGCGATTATACAATATGTATTGAAAATCCCGCAGATAAAGGGCTTCGATTACAGGACACCTGCCGCAGACTAACTGCCACACATAAAAACGTATTGTTTATCGATTTTATGCGTAAATGTCCACAAATAAATAAATAATAAAACTAATGGTATCAGCAGCAGCAGGAGTTTTCCTTACATAATGACGTGTCAGCAGCCCCACAATGGGGTGCAAATGGGAGCCATAAATAATAAGTACATAACATACAGATATGCCCAATCACAATCGCATATTTGCAATCACAGTCAGGATGATTCAGCAGTAGAGGCTTTTATTTAATTTATGTTAAGAATTCAAAGTACCGTATCTGGGAAAGCCATTTTCTGTTGGAGTCTTCCCAGAGAGCAGAGCACCCCATTCCCGCCCCTCTAGCGCCCCTTGAAAGCGTTTTGCACGTGTCTGACGCGTTGCCAGCCATTTACCGAGCACACAGCCGACGTGGGTGTGGGATTAATGTACGCGCTTATAAATGATAATACCAACAGAGCTAATTGTTGACATGACATTAGCAGCAGCAGTGTGGCAGTGGCAGTGGCAGTGACAGAGGCAGAGATACTGTCTCTGTGCGCTGTGCCAGGTGAGAGCCACTGAGGTAGCCGGGTCATAAATCAAGCCATGTCAGCGCGCCATTTTTATGGGCTCTACGAACACTACCACCGCCAGAGCTCCAGCTCTGGGAGTGTTTTGTTTTGGTTTAACGCCCGGCCCAGCCCCCACCAACAGAGTGAAGAAACAATAACCTGGCAACTAGAAAACTCCATGAACTTTATTATTTGCCAAGGTTGAGGAGGGCACTAGCCTAGCTTAGTCAGATGGCTTCCCCCCCAGCTTTATGTATTCCTAGTCATATATGGACCTGCCCTTGGTCTCCTCCACACACACCACCACGTAGAAGAGACACAGAGCAGAGACAGAGGCGCTGAACCACATGGTGGCCGCCAGGCCAAAGTGGAACATCATCAGCGGGAAGGTCTTCAGGGAGGTGAAGGCAAAGAAGCTGAGGCAGCCCAGGCAAATGCTGGTGGCCACCGCCCGGATCTTCTGCGGCAGCAGCTCCACCAGCACCACCATCGTCACCGAGATGACGCCCACATTGGCGATGAAAATGATGAGAGCCATCAGGGTGACGGGCAGCCAGGAAGCGTAGGCCGACAGATCGAGATCCGTCTCCTCCGCATAGAAGGCGTACAGGCCGAAGCCGGCGGCGCCCAGGCCACTGCCCG
This sequence comes from Drosophila lowei, assembly GCA_008121275.1. NCBI lineage: Eukaryota > Metazoa > Arthropoda > Insecta > Diptera > Drosophilidae > Drosophila > Drosophila lowei. Next base: position 24,350,531 of record CM017779.1, read on the forward strand.
CACAGGAGACCACCAGGAGTATCTTCCGGCCATAGCGATCCACCAGATACATGCTGGCCAGGGTGCCCACGATCTGCACGGCGCCAATGATGATCGTGTTGGTGTTGGGATCCAGCTGGGTGTGCACCGCATCGAAGATGTTGGACATGTAGTTGATGAAGGCGAAGGTGCCCGAGAAGATCTGGGCTATCATCAGCATCAGGCCCGTGGCAATGGCCTTCAGGGCGCGCTTATTGCCTGCCAGCAGGACACGAGAAGGGAGCGGAAGCCAAATTAATCACCCACTCTCCAGGGAGAGACAATTATTTACGTGAAAACTTACAGAAATCAGCCATGGTGAGGCCCACGGAGCCGGCGTCCTTGCTCCGCTGCTGGATGGCCAGGCGCATTTCGTCGAACTGTTTCTGGTAATCACGCTCCTGTTGCTTCGTCACCTGCGGACCATCGCAATGGCGGTAGAACTTCAGGGCCCGTTGGGCCTCCTCCTCGCGTGACCAGACGAGCAGCTGCTGCGGTGTCTCCGGGAAGCGAGTGGCCAGGAACACATAGAGCACGGGCAGGCCCACAACGGCACAGGGAATGACGTGATAGGGGATGTGGGAGGCGACAATAAAGCCCACCATAATGCCCGTATTCATGGTCAGGGTGAAAAAAGAGCAGAGCCGCCCACGAATGCTGTCAACAGAACGAGGAACAGAACGAGCCGATGAACAACAATTCCACTTAATAGATGAATCGATACGGAGCCTGGCCAGAAGAGGTACTTTGTCTGTCGCCTCCTCTAAGGCGAAGTGGAGCTCTGATGATGAGGACTCACCTGTTATCGGCTATTTCGCCAATGAATATGGGCAGCACCACGAACATCCCACCGCCGGTTAGACCCGCGCACACACGCGCCACATACAGCCACTCGATGCTCTGGGCGAAGTAGAACAAGAACCATATGCACTGTGACAAGGGAGAGACATGACATTGACACCTTAAGTTGTCTCTTAATGGGTTACGGTTATCAAATCGCCAAAAGGAAACACGCACCGTGTTGGGCAGGGCCAAAGCATAGAGCGACACCTTGCGCCCGAAGCGATTCATCAGGTACGAAAAGGAAAAGTTCCCGCTAATGCCTCCCAGGCTGATGGCAGCCCCCAGCCATGAGGCCTGGCCCACGTCGATAAAGAAGTCCAGGGGTGTATCCTTCTCGGAGAGCAGCTGTGGCAGCATGGGTGACAGCCAGCCCAGGGCAATGCCATGGCAGAAGGTTATCAGCGTGGCTACAAGTAGATCAACAAATTACATCATCCGGATAATGCTCTCCTCCATATGAGTGAAGGACCCCTAGTCTCCCCGCCCTAGCCCCCATTCGAGGGAGCGGACTCCTAAGTCAACAGCTCAAGTAGCTCATTTGTATAGGCAGGCACGAAATTGAATTTTGACCCGTCAAACTTTCTTGCGTTGGGGCTTTGTCCAGCTCATATCCTGTCTGGGGGCGTGAGTGGGGGAAGCCCTTGAGTTGACGACGCAATCCGCAAACGATTCCATGCTGTGCAAAGGCTTCATTAAGTCCTTCATTTCTACTCGAAGTTCAGGGTTCCACATCCAGGTCTGGTCTCTGAACTCTCACAAAACTTTCCACTCTTTAAGTGATCCCGTAAATCTGCCGTCTTATCACTCATCCCAAAACACACACATACCACTCAATGTGACAAGCAGCTGGCGACGAAACTGCCTCTCGAAAATTCCCGTTTGGAATGTGTTGAAAAACATCTTTGGTGTCTCTTGAGATTCCAACAGATTTTGTATAGTTTTCTAGCCTAGCTTCAAGTATTTGTTCTAACTATTCTACAGGTTGGGTTTGTCCTTTTTTGGCTCGGGATATCACAGTTTGGTTTCCACACTACTTCAGACCGGCGTCTGCTAGGTTACTTTTCGAAACTCTTTCGGAAAAATCTTAAACTCTGGTATCCTCTTTCCATGCTCTGTCTTGACTGTCGCGTCTTGATTCGATGGTAGTTCCAAAATGACTTGTGAAATAGCTTCCGACCTGCCATTTATACAGCCTCTGGCGTGGGTGTCTCTGCCAGCCTGCTATATCTCTTCTGGTATCTAAATCTGGTTGTAAACATTTACAAGTACGAAATATTTCATCTAAAACAGCAACGTATTACGTAGGTGCTTCTTGGCTTGCGAGCACTTCCATCAAAAAGCGATTGTCTCGGTGGGCGGTGCCGGTGCCGGTGTCACATATCACTACTCCACCAGTACGAGTGTCTTAGGTTCCTTGGCTTACTATCTAAAGTTCGTGAATCATTTGACAACGGAACTGACGCCGTTGGAGAAAACTGCGTGTGTGTGGAGTGGGTGCGTTTCAGCTGTGACGTTGATACATGGTAAGAGTCTCCCTCTGTTTCTGTTGCTAGCACGCCCTGACCTAGGTGAATCTATACTAGAATGTTCTACTATTAGTAGTAGTAGTAGTAGTAGTATCTGCGCAGTAAGGTCGTAATAAAGTAAAGTAACTACGCGACAAATGGCAAGTGGAATAGAGTCACACTGTTATGACTTTCAAGCACATACGGATAGGGTGACACTGTTATGACACAGGGTGACGTGACAAAAACAAACACTGAAAAGAGCTTTTAGTGGGTTTACTTACTCCCGATTTGTTTGCCACTTATGGGGCGTGTGGGGGGTGGTCTTTAAGTTTAGATTGCGATAGGAAACATTTCTAGCAGCTTTCGTTTCGATAGATAAACAGCCAATGGCTGGTGGCTTAGGGCGCATAATTTATTACACAAATGACACATTCGAAGCCCAAGCTGTGGGCCAGTGTACACACCCACACCAAAGTTAATTTCCACACACACAATAGAGTCCCCATCTCCACCCCCACCCCCACTTGACACCCTTGAAGTGAAATTATTCCTCACACAAAATCGGCAATGACTAGTCTTATGTCCAGCAGAATTGATTTTTGCACTAGATAATTGAATAGAAAATGTAATAGGATGGATAGAATTGACAGTCTTCAATGACGTCGTTTAAAAGTAACTATTTTCCATGATATCCAGACGGTTCCTGGCAATAAGGTGACGCATTTCATCAGCTGCCGGAGACAAGCAGCACCCCTCCCCAGCCCCCTCCCCAGATAAGGCATGGGGGTGAAGCATGGTGAAGCATAAAACCGAATAAAGTTCGTTTAAAAGTCGTGTGATAAGTCCAAAGAACATTGCAATCAATAAAACTGCTTAGGAAGTTGAGAGAGCACAGACTTTTCAGATATTATACACATTAAATACAGCTTATTGATAGCTTCGAATGGGGGGCTGGCTGTGTGCTGTGCTGTGCCCGAGGATTGCCGATGTCTGGCTGGGCTGACAGCCTAAGCCGTTTCGGGGGACCTCAGACCCAGACCCAGACCCAGACGATGGATAGTCATAAATTAAATGCTTGTGTTTTAATCAATTGATAATTTTCCATTCGTTTTGCCCCGCAGGTACGCGGTTGTCAGCCAGCAAACAAAAGTAAAATCACCAAAAATAATGCCAAATATAATCATAAATAGAACATTTTTGCAGCAGTGACCCTGAGTTCTGACCCTGAAATACCCTTTGTGCTAAATATTATAATTAAATACGATAAGTGAATATCACAAGACCTAGATCAATTTCAAGGAAAGTTAAAGGGATATCCTGCCTTTCTATATTGTTTTTGATCACTGCAATTCCAACATACCCTTGTCTAAAATATTAACCAGGTATCAAAGCCAAAAAAAAGAAGAAACACCGCTACCAAGAGCAACGACTTTAAACCCTTATCGCGGGCTGTCCTGTGAGGGGCCCCAATACATGTGAGTGCTCAATGCCGCCAACTTATTTGATATTTGATACGAATACGAGAACGAGTACGAGTACGAGTATGTATAGAACTTTGTTTCTTTTTGTTGGGTTTTTTTCGGTTCGATCCGATTCGATACGATTTTTGGCCGCGTCACTTTCAGCACTTCTCTAATCGGAATACATCGTTATCGCGCCAGCACTCGATTTATTGATAAGTTCAATTTGTTTTCCATTTTACGCCAACTTGAACAAATTGTTTTGGTTTTGGGTTTTGGTTTGATGTTTCGATGGGAAAACGAACACACAACCCAACCCTTCCCTGGTCGTCGAATGGAAAACATTATGGATGTGGGGGCCCGAATGTGAATGTGAAATGCTGCTTCGATCATGTGCAAGTGATAAATTTAGCATTTATTGATGATAGATATACATATAGTATGTATGATGTTATGCAAAGAAATTACTATTTCTGGCCTTCCTTTGTTTAGGATTTTATTTCGGTGTAGAGTTTGGATGATAAGAGACTTGACCAATAAACCAAACAACTTGAAGTGCTCGAGCTGAACTTTACCCCAGCGATGAATCGCCAAAAGTACTATAACTGATAGATATGGGGTAAATTCCGCTGAATTGCAGTAGTATATCAATAAAGTCCTATGGGGGCACACACTTTGGAGTGTTCAATGTACAGGTCAGTGCCAAATGCTTATTCCCCGCATGGCACTCATTTTATTTCCATATCTCCACAAAAACCCCACATAAACATGCGGAATATTCTGAATACAACGGGTGCATTCACAGACAAAGAAGGGGGTTTCCCTGTTGAAGGAATTCTGTTTTGAAAATGCGCAAGATACCGCCAAGATGTACTATATATAAAGATACCAAAGAAGAAGTTGGAATGTTCTTTGTAAGAATTTTATAAATACTTAACCCACATTTAGTAAAGTAAATTTAGTAAAGATTTGTACTCTACCTATGATGGGTTTTTCATGTTAATTAAAGCTGCAAGTATTTGATAATATAAGTAATGGTATTAATACAGCCGATCAAATGTGTTTCCGTCTAAGAGTTTTTCAAGATTCAAGATTTTTCTTCTCCAAAACTTCGATCATTTGTTGATTGCCGCACTCTGATGTCAGCCGGCAGTTTACCCCGAATTTCACTCCCCATTTACGTTAATTTAATATCATTTAACCCTTCTGGCAGCCATGGATATTTATCCATAAAATGTCTGTTAAATGGCTGAAATTAATACCGCTATCGAGGGGCATGAGATTTATTTTTACATTTTTTTGGCAGCGATTTTTTTGGTCAACAATTGCACGCAAAAACTGGCAAATATTCTCGTCAAACCGTTAAACCGTTTGTTAATAGTGGTTTTTGTTTTCATGTGTGTGATTGTCCGTGAGTTTTTTTTGATTGCTCGTATGCTGTTGACTTTTAAAGCTTTTCCAATTTCTGGGGCCCGAGTCCACGCCCGCGGCCGAGCAATGACTATTCGTGAAATAATTGATGAGATACGAGAACCACGACTACTGCCGCCCCGCTGGCACCATACTGGCAGTTTGCGCCAGTATATAGAAGCATGTAGCTGTATTTGTTAGATAGTAAATAAAAACTACAATAAAAAGAAAACAATATAAACGAAAAAAAGACAAAGAGAACCCAAACTATGACGTCTAGCAAACATCTGGGCGAATTTGGAGCTTGGTTTGGCAGGCAGTTCATGGAAAGTGCTCCGCCAACGGAAAAAATGATGCCAAAAATGGGAATGGGATTGAAGCATCGTGAAAATGGAGCAAAGGAATTCAGATTGGTGCGAAATTTCAATTTAAAATCTTTTTGTGGGACTCAAGTTCGAAAGCGAGCCTTTAAATGAATGATTTTGATATTACTTTTATGTTTTGGTAGCTTTTGAATAATTGGTATAAATTCAGGGATTTGGGGACTGCATTCTCTTTCCACAAATGTTTAATGAATCTAACGAGGGAAATATTTATGCTGCTGTGCATTTACAATACGGATTCCACTTTGTGTCTGCCCAAACCACAGGATTGTGTGCGGGTGCACAAGTTTTGGGTACACAGAAATCAAAATTAATTGCACCACTAGCTCTCCCTTTTTGGGTGACAGTGAGAGTACGAGTATGTTGGGGAATGCCAGTAATTAAGCAAAACTAATTAAAACAGAATTTTTGGCAGTTCTTTGAGAGCGTTGCTGCGATTCTGTCCATGGTTTCTGGCCATTTGTTTGGGCTCTCTCGGGGGCAATTATTTATCAATTGTGGCGCGTGTTTAAGTTGATTAAACGCTGCTACTTAATCATGTGCTGACTATACAAGTAGTATATATTGCTATTCTTATTTCTGGCTGCCTTTGTTGACCATGCTCCCAACAATAAATAACATGCTTTTGAGCTGTAATAAAACCAAGTGTCGCGAGAGACGAGAGAGGCGAGTCGGTGGGGGCGAGTTCGATAATTAGTGGAGTAACTAACTGACAAAATGCCATGTACTATATATGCGTGAGGTGGGTGTTTGTGTGTAGTATATAGGAAGCCAATCGCACACGAACAAACACTCAATACTATTGAACAAATGGCGACACTTTGCTTATCACTTAAAGTGTCCGCTGCCGCTGCCGAATAGGAAAAAAATGTGAACAAAAAATATAACCATAACCATAACCATAACCGTAACTGTAGCGATCAAAGCACAATCTAATAAAATAAAAATTGAAATTTCCCAGGCCCAAAAATGAAAGTGAAAGGGGAATGTATGAGGGCGATGTCTCATCAGTTCTTGGGGAACGGCTGGGCAACCTCGCCCCTCCAGATTGATCAGTGATCAGTGTCAAATGGGCATATCAATTGCGCAGTGCGTGGCTCCAATTGAAGCGATCATCAATCAGAGCAGTAATTCACTCAACGATAAAAAATAATGCACCGAACAAGAGAAATTATTTGGGAATTCCGAGAAATTCCAGAGCATTTACCTTACTCACAAGAGTATTTCTTCAACTCGAGTCTGCTATCTAATCAGGCAGTGCATATTGGGAGGGACGGGACACATGGCTGCCATGGCAGTTGTAGTATGGTGCGTTCTACTGCTATACGATTGTCAGATCAGACCGTAGTTCATCTTGGGACTTACCATTTGGCTTTCCATGCTGCTGCTGCTGCTGCTGCTGCTGCCGATGGATGATGGATGATGGACCCACTTAGCTCTGTGAAATCCACTATTAATTGTTGACTTTTTCCCGATGATGATGGTTGAAAGCTTTCAAGGTTTTGTTTGCGTTGATCCAACACTTACGTATGGATATGCTATTAGTTTCGTTTGTAAACAATTCGCACATCGAATTTGTATTAATCACAAGCACACACAAATATCTAAGCTATTTTTAAAGTGAGGGAAATACTCAGTACTCTTACTCGCACTCGTACTGCCAGTTTCCGCTGTACAAAGCAATTATTATCTAATAATTTCGATTTATTTAAATTTCCGTTTGACGGTTTACACATTCATTGAGACACTCCACTCGTTAATTCTGTGTATTATATGCACTTTTGTTTACATTTGTATTCTGTATTTTCCTTTCAGCGGGTTTCCTCTTCGCTGGGCGAATTACTTTTGTAATTTTCTTTCATCTTTTTTGGCTGCATTTCATTCATTCATTTCCGCTTCCTCTTTCACAGCCACCAATCTTTCACAATTTCAATGCAAATCTCTGGCTTCTTCACTGCACTGATGTAATAGCATTTCCATTGAAATTCAGATTTCAATCTTGAACTTTTTGACCCGCCATTTGCTTTTGAAACTCGGGACCAACTGGTCGAATAATGGCGCCGATTCGGTCCGGCTCTAACGGTAACTGCCGCGACGCGTATCGACCGAGGCGGAGGCGGAGGCGGAGAGAGAGTGTGAGAGAGAGACGTGGAAGCAACAAGCGTTTCAGCCGGAATGATAACAATTGTTAACGTTACGACCTGCCTGCCAAATGTCTTGGGCACTGCACGAAAGCTCTGGGGGCGGCGAAAGCTTTTACAAAACGCATGTTTCGGCGCGACTAAAAGCTACCGGTACCGTACCGTACCGTACCGTACCTTTGGTGTGCGTGTGTTTTGCCATTGGTGTGCGTACAGTAGGCCCCAGCTACGAAGGGAAATACGTGGGGCAAGAGTTTTGTGTGGTGCGGAAGGAATTGTTAGGGGAAAAAGCTAAATTCCAGCAAAGGTGTCAATTATTTGATCAACATTTATCTATAGCAACCCAAATTGGATTGATATGAATGTATTTCTGGTTCAATGTTATTTCTATATCTTCTGAAGGCAGCAAAAAGCATTGATTGCCAAGAGGAAATCCTTTATCATACATATGTATGTGCATATAACCGTAGAAACGATAATTAGATCCTTGGTCGGACCTGGTTAATGGCAGTACATTTATATACATATATACAATGTACTAAATTGTTTGAATAAAGACGTCCCCTGTACCTAATCCAGTCAATATTCATAGAAAGAGTTTAATAATGGAAATGTATTCTTATAAAAACACGCTCATCGATAGCTATATATGTACAGTAGCTAAAGGCAGGCACAACTGTTCTATAACTCCGATTCAAGTGTATCCAGAGTGCTCTGATTTCTCGATCATTTTGCCTGGGCTCCAAACATCGTGGCTGGGGAAAGTAAATATTTCATTATATTCGTAGATCCCGTTCAGTTCAGTTCCTATTTAGTTGTAGACTTTTTGGAAAGTGACAAATACTCGTTTCTTTTTACTTCAGGAAAAAATTCATTGACTTGTGACCAAATACCCTATCAAGATGCCATTTACGTACAAGGATCTGATAGATGTGGCCATCGGGACACCGGAGTCGGGCCATGTCAACTTCTATGCCTTGCATGTGCTCCTGTCGAACTTTGCCCAGAAACTGGATTGTCTGGATGAGATTGTGGAGCAGGACGATTACTTGGCCTCCAACATACGCATGCAGAGCAGTTTGAGTGAGTATTCGCCTGGGGAGTCCTGCCAAAGAGGGATCCTAATCTACTGTCTTGTGTGTTCCTTTAGTGACTATGTGCAAGCCGGCCTCTAGGTATCGGCTGGTGGGTGGTGCCGATACCGAGGAGGCCCCCGTGGAGGCCCCAGCCGAAGAGGCTCCACCACCGCCAGCTGAGGAGGAACCGTCCCCCCTCCAGCTCCAGCTCCAGCAGAAGAAGCAGCAGCCCCCGAGCCAGAACCAGAACCAGAACCGGAACCTGAACCAGCAGCTCCCGAAATAGAAGCCGAGCCAGAGCCGGAGCCGGAGCCTGCTGCACCGGAAGAAGCTCCAGTGACCGCACCCGAACCCGAACCCGAACCCGAACATGAAGCCGAGCCAGAGCCACAGCCCGAGGCGGAACCAGAACCAGAGCCAGCCTCATTGGGAGACGAGCCTGAGGCAACGATTGCAGAGCAAGAGGAGCCCGGCCTTATCTCCGTATCGTCGCGCACCTCCCCACGGGGTCGCGGCTCGCAGCGCCTCGAAGGATCCCTGTTGGGCAACATGACCCGCCTGGAGAAGCGCATGTCCAAGGTGGAGATGCAAAAGGAGCAGGCCACCATGGAGATGGAGACATTCGTTAAAACAATGTCGGGGCAGATGAAGCTGACCATGGAGCAGCTGAACAATGTGACCCATCTGCTGATCGACCGCAAGCCGAACCCGGACCGGTTCAAGCTGCTCCGTCACATTGCCCGACAGCTGCGTGTCCTGATGCGAGCCGCTGACGACGAGGTGTCCATCAGCTGGTCCAGCGGCGAGGCTGTGATCGAGGAGATGGAGGCCATGGAGGAGGAGATGGAGGACGAGGAGGAGGTAGCCTCCTCTGTGCCCACGGAGGTGGAGAAGCCCGAGGAGGAGGAGACTCTGGATCTAGAGCAGCACCTCTGCTACTCCCCCGATCGCATGCTCAGCGAGCTGTTGGAGCTCAAGTCGCAGTTCTGCGCCCTCACCAACAAGACCAACGAGCTGGCCGCCGCTCTGCTGAAGCAGGATGCCCAAAAACTGATGAGCAGCATGCAGGAGCTGCAGGAAACAGTGCGGGAGATCAAGCTGTACATGGCCACCAACCGGGAGGCCACCCAGAACATGCAACTCCAGATCAACGCGAACATGAACCAGATCGTGCTGCTCAAGAAGTCCGTCACGCACTTGGACGAGGTGAAGATCGACAAGACCGAGGTGGAGCTCCTCCTAGCCGAGAAGGTGGACTTCGATCAGTTGGCCACGAAGGTGTCGCTGGAACAGCTGGAGGAGTACAAGGCGCGGCTGGAGAAGCAGTTCTGCGAGGTGCGCCACATCATCAGCCTGAACGAGAAGAACGTCCTGCAGATCATCGACAATCTGCGCATGACCCTGGGCATCGATGCCCTCGAGCTGGGCCTCAAGGACTTCCGCGAGCTGATCGAGAAGCGGGTGGCCATGATCGCCGAGGCCCTGCAGAAGTACATGGAGATGACCAACGACGACTGCGCCGCCGCCGCCGGGCGGGTCAAGGTCCTGCAGGACCTGGCCTGCATCTCCTGCGACACCCCCTGTGTGATGCGCACCGTTGAGCGCTCCAAGATTCCCTCCCTGCCAGCGTCAAAGGGCTCCACTGGCCTGGGACCGCTGGTCACGTACGAGCTGGGCCAGATTCGCAAATCGGGCATCATGGGCTATTACCGCAAGGACGAGTTCCCCCACTGTGCCAGTGCCTGGACCAAGGGCGCTGCTGGAGCCCCCATGGTCAAGTGTGTGCCGCGTCATGCCGGCGGCACCCACACCACCCACACCGCCGACGAGCACATGCAGAAGGTGGTGCTGTCCAAGAAGACCTCCGGCTGGTGATAAGTCCACAAACATCAGTTGCACTTTTATATGTATTTTCCATTTTCTATCGACACGAATCGGTGTTTCGCAGATTCAAACTAAATTTTTAATATGCCAGTGTTAAAACGGAATGTTTTTGGTGGGAATATGGGTGATGGCGCAGACACATGGCCTTCGTGTTTTTTTCAATATTACTGTAAAGGCAGATTTTTTTTTTCTTCAGCCCCAAGTGTTCGGCGGTTAAAAATCGCAACCAACATAATTGTTCTTCAATGTTTACATAATTTAAATTTGGCGCACAAGAAATCTATACACATGATACTTATCGTATTCACGCCGACTTTGAAAATTCGAAACCGATAAGAATGTGGCATAAATTATATCACTAACCATACAGTCATGACAGTGTGTATAACACACACAAAATGTTCTTACAAATATATGTGACTGTATGCTCTTTTCGTTTTCAGAGTTTCCTTTCTGTTTTTGGCTCGGATATACCGATATGCCCACCATCGTTTACCAGAAGCTTCACCCTTCTAGTCCTCCTGTTCATATGAGCTAGTGTGCGCTCGATGACTGCTGTCTGCTGCTGACTGTTTTCCACAATCCCAGGAAGCCATCGCACGCTCAGATCGGCCCACAAATAGCAGAGAAAACTAAATATGTATGGTTGCGGGTTGTGGAGTCCTTAGCGAAGTATCAAGTATATTTTTCCAATTACACGAACCTATCGAACGGCCAGATCGGCCGTTTTCGGCCTATATCTCGGCTATTTATGGGCCGATCGGGGCGTGGCATGTCTTTTCGTGATCGGGAGAGTCCTGCCAATCGACTGCCATCGGAAAAAGGGACATCCATTTTTTCACGATTTTCGCAAAAATCATGATGGTTACATCATTAAATTTGCCAAAAATCGGCCTCATTTTCGTAGTCGAGATTTTGATGCCGTTCGACAGTCTGGATCCTCACGATCCTGCGAGAGTTGGTCCTTCACCGATCTGGCCCTATTTGTCTGAGATATAGCCTTCCGAAGATTTGCATATCATTAAAATACTGTTACTTTATTTAACCCTTCCTTTCATTTTAGCAGATCACACCCTCCGGTGGCTAGGAATACCTCTTGCGTGCCCGTGGTCACCGATTTGAGCACCATTGCTTACCAGGGGCATCACCCTTTTGGTCTTCCGGTTCATATGAGCGAGTGAGCGCTCGATGACGGCTATCCACTCCAGACGACTGACCGGCTGACATCGCAAACTCCCCGCCGGCTCCTGCGCACGGGGCATGATTCCTGTCGCGAGAGGCTGTGTCCTTTCTCCTGGGTGATCTTTCGGTCCGGCCACTGCCATGGCCCTCTTCCTTGCGTCTCACGCTCTTCTCTCCGCCCTTCCAGTCCGTTCGCCGTAGGTACCTCATTAGCGGGTAATTCCGCCGTAGCTTCTCGTCCTCTCGGGAGGTCCTAGGGATGTGCTCCTGGCTGCTTCATAGCCATGATGCCGCTGCTGTGTCGCTGAGTCGACAATGTGGCGTACCGTCCGCTGCAGCAGGGACCAGTGATCGACGGCGGAATTGTTGGTTCACGCCCACGGGAAATAATGTCAGCAACCCCCCCCCAATCATTCATCCGCCGTCGAATCAAACGCTGGGCTGCAGCTTCGACGCGCATAAGTGAATCAGTATTTAATTGTGCTATCCAAGCATTACCGAGCCGTATTCAAGACAGACCGAGTCCTATTCCAGCCAGACAGAATCGTATCTCAGCAGGACAGAAGCGCATCCCTTGCAAGATCCGAACCTAACAAGCCATCGTCATCCTTCGAGCTGGCCATCGAAACCAAGGACTTTGACTATGGCAACCAAGGGATGGGCTACGCGGGCTACTAGACTCTAGATAGATATCGTTGTTGTTAGGTTTAAGGATATACGCGTCCATATATTTAGATAGTAGATACAAATGTTTTGTACTTGTTTATTTATTTATACTAAGCTAAGTTTTGATGAATAAATCTATTGAAAAATCATCCTTGCTGTATCCTGTTTTGGGGAAAATATAGCGGGGAATATAGGGGAAAAAAATAGCAGAGAAAATTAAATATTTTTGATTGGGGAAAATGTCCTTGATCCTTGAGAAGGACTCCATTACATCAGGGACAGTTTTTGTGTCCCAGGAAGCCATCGCACGCTCAAATCGGCCCACAAATAGCCGAGAAAACTAAAGTTGTATAGTTGGGGTTGTTTGAGTCCTTATCGAAGGACCAAGCAAATTTTTCTGATCACGGCGGGCCATGGCACGTCCAGATTGGGCCACAAATAAGGCAGAAGACAAGATATATATATCTGGGGAAAATATCCTTGATCCTTGGTCCTTGATAAGTAATCCATCAAATCAGGGATTTTTCTCCGAACACAGGAAGCCGTCGCACGTCCCGATCGGGCCACAAATAACGGAGAAAACAACAACAGTTGTTGTTGTCAATTGTTGTACAATAAATTGTTGTTGTTGTACAACAACAACCCTCAACTAGCGACCGCTCAAATGGCCAAAAACGAGAATTTCAAAACTGGGATACCAGGCAAACAGAAATCAGAAGAAGGTCGCTGGTTTTTTTTGCACAAAAATTTTTTATGCTTATTTTTGGGTTTCCGTTTTTCAAACCAAAAATAAATGCAGCAAATTTTAAAAATAAACCCAGCGACCTTCTGCTGATTTCTGTTCGCCTGGTATCCCAGTTTTAAAATTCTCGTTTTTGGCCATTTGAGCGGTCGCTAGTTGAGGGTTGTTGTTGTACAACAACAACAATTTTTATTGTACAACAATTGACAACAACAACTGTTGTTGTTTTCTCCGTTATTTGTGGCCCGATCGGGACGTGCGACGGCTTCCTGTGTTCGGAGAAAAGTCCCTGATTTGATGGATTACTTATCAAGGACCAGGATCAAGGATATTTTCCCCAGATATATATATCTTGTCTTCTGCCTTATTTGTGGCCCAATCTGACGTGCCATGGCCCGCCGTGATCAGAAAAAAATTTGCTTGGTCCTTCGATAAGGACTCAAACAACCCCAACTATACAACTTTAGTTTTCTCGGCTATTTGTGGGCCGATTTGAGCGTGCGATGACTTCCTGGGACACAAAAACTGTCCCTGATGTAATGGAGTCCTTCTCAAGGATCAAGGACATTTTCCCCAATCAAAAATATTTAATTTTCTCTGCTATTTTTCCCCTATATTCCCCGCTATATTTTCCCCAAAACAGGATACAGCAAGGATGATTTTTCAATAGATTTATTCATCAAAACTTAGCTTAGTATAAATAAATAAACAAGTACAAAACATTTGTATCTACTATCTAAATATATGGACGCGTATATCCTTAAACCTAACAACAACGATATCTATCTAGAGTCTAGTAGCCCGCGTAGCCCATCCCCTTGGTTGCCATAGTCAAAGTCCTTGGTTTCGATGGCCAGCTCGAAGGATGACGATGGCTTGTTAGGTTCGGATCTTGCAAGGGATGCGCTTCTGTCCTGCTGAGATACGATTCTGTCTGGCTGGAATAGGACTCGGTCTGTCTTGAATACGGCTCGGTAATGCTTGATAGCACAATTATATACTGATTCACTTATGCGCGTCGAAGCTGCAGCCCAGCGTTTGATTCGACGGCGGATGAATGATTGGGGGGGTTGCTGACATTATTTCCCGTGGGCGTGAACCAACAATTCCGCCGTCGATCACTGGTCCCTGCTGCAGCGGACGGTACGCCACATTGTCGACTCAGCGACACAGCAGCGGCATCATGGCTATGAAGCAGCCAGGAGCACATCCCTAGGACCTCCCGAGAGGACGAGAAGCTACGGCGGAATTACCCGCTAATGAGGTACCTACGGCGAACGGACTGGAAGGGCGGAGAGAAGAGCGTGAGACGCAAGGAAGAGGGCCATGGCAGTGGCCGGACCGAAAGATCACCCAGGAGAAAGGACACAGCCTCTCGCGACAGGAATCATGCCCCGTGCGCAGGAGCCGGCGGGGAGTTTGCGATGTCAGCCGGTCAGTCGTCTGGAGTGGATAGCCGTCATCGAGCGCTCACTCGCTCATATGAACCGGAAGACCAAAAGGCTGATGCCCCTGGTAAGCAATGGTGCTCAAATCGGTGACCACGGGCACGCAAGAGGTATTCCTAGCCACCGGAGGGTGCGATCTGCTAAAATGAAAGGAAGGGTTAAATAAAGTAACAGTATTTTAATGATATGCAAATCTTCGGAAGGCTATATCTCAGACAAATAGGGCCAGATCGGTGAAGGACCAACTCTCCCAGGATCGTGAGGATCCAGACTGTTGAACGGCATCAAAATCTCGACTACGAAAATGAGGCCGATTTTTGGCAAATTTAATGATGTAACCATCATGATTTTTTGCGAAAATCGTGAAAAAATGGATGTCCCTTTTCCGGTAGCAGTCGATTGGCAGGACTCTCCCGATCACGAAAAGACATGCCACGCCCCGATCGGCCCATAAATAGCCGAGATATAGGCTATATCTCAGACAAAACGGCCGATCTGGCCGTTCCGATAGGTTCGTGAGGCCGTAATTGGAAAAATAAACTTGATACTTTTCGTGGCAGCTAAGGACTCCCGATCACGAAAAGTAAACCCGCAACCATACATATTTAGTATTTTTCTGCTATTTGTGGGCCGATCTGAGCGTGCGATGGCTTCCTGGGATTGTGGAAAACAGTCAGCAGCAGACAGCAGTCATCGAGCGCACACTAGCTCATATGAACAGGACGACTTGAAGGGTGAAGCCTCTGGTAAACGATGGTGGGCATATGGGTCTCGCAGGCACGCATGAGGTATTCCTGGCTAATGGAGAAACAAGGAAAACTTACCCGATCAAAGCCGATGAGGTAAAGCATGGTTTGAGGGAAGTTGATGTCGGTAATGTATGCACCTGCGAAGCACGTACGTCGTACGTCGTAAGAAGTGCAGGTAAGTAAATAATGTACCAGCTGCTGACGCGATGCACGCGATCGTGGATGCAGTATCGATCCGTCAACTCCCAAACGGGGAAGGCCACCCGTGCGCGCACTAACTGATTTAAAGGCATTCCTGCCAAGGTAATGCTATGTTTTGAACATATTTTCACATTGGTCATATAAATGATTCTGCTTATTGCTGCACAATTGGGGCTTATCGATTACTATGTGGTGACCATGTGCTGACCTTTATTTATTTCTCGCTGTTCTTGCCGGATACTAAGGACAAATCCATGATAGAAGATTAAAATCTCTACACTGGGATATTTAATGGATGCCGACAGCTTAAATCATAACAGCCAGCTCTCGAAATCGCCTCAATACGATTGGATTATCTATTCTACTTAATATCGGAACTTCCTTGTATAACTTTATTTTATTAAATAAATTAGACACTTAGGGTTCTTTCTAATCATTTCACTGGTTTATTTTTAAGGCTTGCTTAAACGGGGCAGCATTTTGTTAAGCACAGGCTTGTTCTTGATCTGCAGGCTGTAGCTTGGATCCCCAATGGCCAGTGTCTTGGAGCAGCGTTCAGATTCGGCCAGATCCACTAGGTGAAACTTGGAGGTGGTCACCGCCGTCCTGAGGATCACAATAGATGAATGGGAGAATGGATTTCCAGAGAATTCTGTTTCTGTGGACACTTACCCGACTTTCAGGTTGCTGGAGACCACGGTGAGAGTGAGAATGGCAAGAGAACGGGACAAGGTCTCGCTCATTGCAGTGGTAGCCACTATTCGACCGGCAGAGCCACGCATTGGATGATTGGTTACTCACGGGCTGAATTGACCTCTAATTCGGTGAGGCCGAGCATCACAATGCGATTCAGTGTCTCGCGTAGGTCCTCTGTGGCCTTGTCGCGCTCGTTCGGCGGGAAGAGATCAGAAACCTGCTCCTGGTGCAGCTCCACAATGGAGCAGATCCCGATGAACTTGTATGCCTCCTCCAGTTCGGTAGAACATTATTGAAGGTCGTCCGTGCCCATGGTGTAGGTTTTGCCAGAGCATAGTCTGGTCATTCGCCAGGAGGGTCACCTAATAGCCATCGAAGAGCACCTTTTGCTTTCCCTGGACACATGCATGCTTCAAGGAGATTTTGCTGGGTGGCGTTGCTGGTGGAAGACATGGTTTTATGTGCAGCACTCGCCGCGATTGATGGAAATGGGCAACCGCGTTCCACCTAAGATACCAATAACCCGACAAGAGTGCAACTAGAGAAGGCCTCTTTCCGTGGAGTGAGACTCACTCACAAACTTTCACGATTAGACGGCGCGCATTTCTTGTTCACTTAAATTTGATTTGAGAATTTTGTTGAAAAATTTTTAAAATAAAACAAACGATGTTATCGGGATGAAGTGCCAAAAAGTTATGAGACCTGACTGCACAAAACTAAGCTAAAATAAAAATGAAAGCAAGCCTACTATGATTCCAAAGTTTCCGTTTTTCTTGTGCCTGAAATTGTGACACAAATTCAAAAGCCACCTCTCATCCTTATAGCCGTTTTACATCGGAACAGACATAGGAATAGACGCATTGATGATGAGGAAAGTCCCCGATTCAGGCCCCACTACGACTTCAAGAAAAGCTTTAGGACTGCTCAAGTCAGGAGCGGACACTGGAGTTTTACTCCATGTAAGATTTCTAACGGATACACGGAGTGGTCTTTAAGGACAGCCTGGACAGTGGGATCTTTCATAGCTTTCATAACACTAGACATTATGGATGTTGCACAACATTGTTAATTTCAAAATACCAAATTCGAGGAGTTGTACAACACTGTACTTCAAACGAAAACAGAAATTTCAGACGTGCATTGTGTCAAAAAAAAACAATTGGAAAAAATAAATGTTTGGCAAAGCAAAGCTCTGAAAAAAAATCAACAAAAAATGTTCAATAATTGCGACCAGGAAACGCCCACAGATTGGGCCACAGAAAGGTAAGGGACATAACTATAACGTGAATTTCGGCCAAATCAAAAGTGCACAGTTTTAGAGACTTCAGGGAGGAACGCTACATCGAAGCTCAGGACCATTTCTACTTTAACTACGTCGCCAAACAGAATACAAGTCTGCAGAAGAACCAAGAAAATGATGCAGAGGAAAAGCTGGCCAGGTAAGAAAATTCTATCGTCTATAGTGGCCAAATTATCCAAAATTTACTAGCAAAAACTTTATTTTTTGGGTCGGACATGGAGTGAAAGATAATTTGTCCAACAAAAGAAACATTTCTTGCAATAGATTTTTGACGTTTCGTGCGAAGGCATACTAGACCCTCAAAAATAATTGTATTTGTAGCAGACAAATCTCAAGGCCTCTTTCTTCCTCTTTTTACAGCACATTTCAGGCCAAAGAGAAACCTCGTAGAGTGGATCCATCAAGCCCTTATCCCATAATCACCACTCCGATCTGGAACAGACGGCATGGTCCCATGCCACCCACCATCTCCACGCCCGAAGTCAATTTCATGGCCAAGTTTGTGGCCAACAAGAAGGCCGGGGTCGTCAGGGTGGCTGAGATCTTTGATTCATTTGCTTGGGGCAGGGAGCTCAAGAAGAGAGGCTTTCAATCTCCGCTTAAGTTGCCCGCAGGCTTTCGAAGGTACATCCCGAAACCGAAGGTCATCGCAACCATGCTGGAGCCAGAGCTAGAATATCTGCAGATGGTGTTGGATGAATATTGTCCTTTACCATGTGTAAGCCCCATCCCAGAGGCCCCTCAAGTGCCGGCAGCAGTTGCAGAAAACCCAGAGATCCCAGAAGCAGTCGCCGGAGACTTAGAAGTACCAGTAGCTGTCCCAGAGATCCCAGCAGCAGATCCACAAGAGCCGCCCAGATATCTGTTCAGTCGTATCCCAACGTCTGAGGAACTCAGTCAGATGGCAAAAGACATTGAGGCGGGTCTGCTGGATCCAGACACTTGGCCCTTCAACTGCAGAATGCCTCGTCCCACATCCCCTTGCCCTACATGGCGCCATGATAATCCACCCACACCACCGCCCACACCGAGGCCATCGAAAAGGGCCAGACTGGAGCCATCGGCAGAGGAAAATGCTCTGGCTGTCGACTTTCTCTTCCAAGAAGAGCTAAGACGAGCCATGGAACCGAGCCAGAGTGAGAGTCGGAGTCCTGTGGTACATCGGATCATCCCTAAGGTATCCCGTGGCTTGCGTTCGATAAAACTTCTCAAGTCGCTCCGGTCCAAAAGCCAGAAAATTAACGACACAACGGAGGTCGACGAGATCCTTAATATGTTCTCTCCAACGGAGAATCCTCGTTCTGTGAATGACACTTTGGAGCTCATAGCGCCGGCTGACCAGGATCCAGAAATCTCAGAAGTTATGGAATACCGCATCGTGGCGCCCCATGTGGACGTGCCGCTTGAAGTGGAACAAGACATTTCCCTGCAGGATTACATGCCTGGGACATCGGCATCCCTGGCCCTGCTAAATGACATTCCAAGAACATCGATTGACCTGCAGGAAGAGAGTCCCCAAACATCGCAGAAATTGATGCCAGGCCTATGCATAGAAGTGGTTATGCCTGAGGACCTCCTGCACCTGCAGGAAGAAGAGTCCGTTCCGGTTCCAGTTCCCACGGAGGAGGACTTGCACGTGGTAGAGGAGCAGGAACCCATAGACGTTGGCAATGTGCAGCCCAAGCCACAGGATAAGGCCGAGTGCCAACAGTGGATCCTTCAGACCAGCCAAATCCTTACCTCCCAGTACAAGTCCCTGCTCTGGAAAGACCGACACCCTGTTGATATTGATTTCGAGGATGAAATCGAAAAGGATCAGCAGAATCAGCGCCTGCCTGGCATCGGCCATCCATCGACCTTGCAAGAAAACGCCTGGCAACGGAGCTACCGCTCGATGCTGGACGTTTTCGAGGATATTTGTGAGGAGACCGCATGCGAGTATCGCGATCCGCAGGCCAAAAGATTGCGCAGCAAATGGGTCCAGAGATTTGGTAAGAGCTCGAGTCCAAATCTGTGCCGCAAGCTGGACACAAAACTGCCGACAGTCCGCTCACGGCCGCTGTTCAAAGTGAAGATAATGGCCAAAAAAAATATCAAGAATTTGGAAACGCTGACCCTGCGGATCGAGTTGAAGTATTCGAAAACGTTCTGTACGTTGCACTTGAACCAGCCGATCCATCTCAAGACGGCGGCCAGGAAACTCTCACGAGCCGAGTACAAAAATCACATAAATGTCCTGCAAAAGTTCGAGAACTACCACCGAAACTCGGAGCACAGTCGGATATCGTGGCTCTGGCCGAATGGCACTCTGACCATCATCAACGGCTGTCGCGACGACAAGAAAGATCTGATAGAAGTCCAGAATAAACTCCTCTCGCCCATACTGCATGTCCCCCACTTCAAGGCGGAGCCAGCCCACAATCTGCTGTACCTGCGCATGCGTTCCAGCGCTCATTTTGGCTTTCAAATCAAACTGAAGCTGTTCGCCGAATGTTTTGTGCTGTCCGCCCAGCCGAGTCGCGACAATGTCGACTCGGAGTATGTGTATTATGTGAGCAGCGATATACCGGGCGTGGTGGCACAGTTGCATGACCATGGGAGGGTCTATGTGTATGCCATGTCCATTGAGGAGGCGGACAAAATGTTGCTGAAGCTATACATCCTGATCCACAATCAACGCAAGCATCTGGTCAAGGCAGAGCCCCAGTGAACTCTCGTTCTTAACCTTTTTATATTCCATGGAGAGTCAGAATAGGTTAAAGTCTGATCAATTTTGCAATAAAATGTGCTGGTCTTTCAGGTTTGAAATAAAAAGTCTTTTTAAAGTAAACAAAAATTTGGTTTTCGGTGAATACATACTTGGGCAGGCTCCGGTTTTCAATTTCGTAACGGTCAGACAGGTAAATGTGCATCTACAATGATAAAAAAACTACATTATTTAGGTAGCGTAATTTTGAAAATGATTAAGCACTATTCTGTTTCGAGTATCCAGAGCTTCCAGCTCGGAATAGTATTTTCGTTAGATGAGTAAGTACTAATATAAAATACATACATAAAATACAACATAAAAATACTAAGTCTAGTAGCCTACGACCCCTCGAAATTCTGTCAGAGTCGTTTTCTTCTGCTGGGCAGAATATTTGTATTTCAGTAGTTTCTGAGTTTGCTATAAGTATAGACTCAGTTTTGATTCGAAACGATCAAAGAAAATTTTGAAAATTGTTGTGAGCAGGTTCCAAAAGTACGCCTCAAATTTTGCGAATTCGGAATGGCAGCTGTGAGCTTGAGCATCAACGGGGAGCCGGCAGTCCTGCTAGAGCCCGGTAATGTCTACCGCATTGGGCGCAAGGAGTCATATGAGTTCTGTGTTGCCGATGAAGTAAGTACAGCCAAATTTATAGTTCTACCCCAAAGATGCAAACGTTGCGTTGTTTAAACTTGTGTGCCTCAGTCCATGGAGCTGTACCATGCTCTGGCAACTGTCTATCAAGCGGGCGTCCTTCGCGTGAATGCTCTGCTGGGAAAGGTATTCGTCAATGGCTTGGAGAACGGCAACGCGGACATCAGCCAAAAGGATGCCATCGATGGAAAGGTGAAGTTACGCTTCGGTAATGTGGAGGCCGAAGTGCAAGTGATGGAAACTATTCAGCACCATGATAGCAGGGGATTCGACGAATCCCTCAAAGACACATCGTTCAGCACAGCAACTGACGGTGTTATTAGTATACCTGAAACGGAGGTGCAGTCGGTCAGCACAAGTGCTAATACAACGGCTGGCGACTTCTTTGCCTCTGAAATGCAACTCAATCATTTCGATGAAGATGCATTTGATGCCTTTGATTCATCTATGGTTATAGGAGATGTTGGAGTAGTACAGGGTATGTAGAACCTTTTCAGATATGTATTGTCATTTAGATTTATCCGCTTAGATGTCGAAGCAACGGACCTGGAAAGCAGCGGGTTACAGCAGTTGATAGTGGCCACCATAGAGACGCCAACAGCAACTCCCCTAGAAGTGGAGGACACTAATCAGCATTTCATTGCCACTCAGTTGTTTCCAATTGAACTCAAATCTTCTGAACAGCCCAGCTCCAGTCAGAGCACTCAGGATTTCATAGCCACTCAGCCATTTCCCTTCAAGGAAGAACCAAAAGCGGTTGTACACAGCTGAATCTACTGAAGATCTCAGCAACAATGAGGACATTCCAGATTTGATAGCCACGCAGGCATTACCCTCGAGCAGCAAGAAAGCAAAGAATACTCAAGAAAATAAAGAGAACATTGCAGCTGAAAATAATGATGCAGAACCCAAGGCTTCCTCTTCCAAAGACGCAGCAGGTGAGATAAGAAGATCTTTGCAATACTCATATCAGTAAAATTTGATTCATTCCCTATTTAATAACAGCTCTGAATACCCTTAAATATGATGATATCATGGAGATACTGGACGAAATGGCTGAAGGCCCTCCACTACCGCCCGATGATCCAAACGAGCCTCAAATTAAGTTCGTTGAACCTTGCATTATCATGGACGAAAACCATAATGCTAAGGTTTCCCGATTAGAATCCGTCTTTCCGAACAGCAACAAGGATTGGCGTGTACCGAAATTACCCGAAGTCTCGCGCAGCCGCAAATCCGGATCGCAGTCACCTCCAAGCACTACAAGACGCGCATATCCACGACGCTTTTCAGACGAGCTAAGACGAGTGGCAGGATCTAGGAAGCGTAACACATCAACAGAGGATAAGCCAAAGATAAAACCAAAGGGTAGTAAAAGTGAGACACCATCTACCATAGGGATGATGACTAGGAGCAAAGCGGCACAGGAGAAAGCTAAAGCAGAAGCACAATCTAAAGCTTTTGCAACTCGAGAATGTGTTGTCAGGATCAAAAGAGTGAAGCTCTCCGAGCTGTAATCATTGCCAACGTAGGATAAATATTCTATTAAATAAAAAAACGAGGGGGAACGTTGTGAGTTGCTGCTCCGACCGCAACTCTACATTTATACCCGATACATAGTCAGTATTGCTACATTAAACGACAAAGAGTGCGTGCGAGAGAGACAGAAAATCAGTCAGAACGTGTCGACGGGCGCTGCGTAACCACTGCAAATTGATTTGTTACTTTTGGCTATAATAATAGTCCGATCTTATTCGGATTCGGCAAGATTCGGCAATCTGGTATATATGGCCATTCTCTATAATTGTGCGTTTTTAATTTTCTCCTATCTTCAAAATTGTGGTTGCCACAGATTTTCGTTGTTTAAGGCTGCGGAAGGGGGTGGGCCGAAATTTTGAAACACACTTGTAGCAGTGAGCTCTCTGAGCAAAAAGAAATACACTTGTAACAGTGAGTTCTGCAGTGAAAAATTACAAATAGTTTTGTAGCAGTGAGAGCTCGACAGTCAGGTCTAATAGTCTCTGAGATCTGTGGATGCTCCAGATTTTCGTCCTTTGCGGGGCCGGAAGGGGGTGTGGCGAAATTTTGAAACAAACTCGTCAAGGTCCGATATTTCAGGAGTGTGGATACCAAATTTGGTTGCTCTAGCCTTATAGTCTCTGAGATCTAGGCGCTAATGTTTTGCGCTATGCAAAGCCGGCTATGATACGTGTGTGTTAGAGAGAGACAGGGCGAGAAAAAATGAAATTGTTTCCTTCATTCTGGCTATAATAATGATACGATCCAATTTAGATTCGGCAGTCTAGAAGATAATTTCATTCTCTACGATTCTGCGTTTTTAATTTTCTCGTATCTTTAAAATTGTGGATGCCACAGATTTTCGTCCTTTGTGGGGGCGGAAGTGGGCGGGGCGAAGTTTTGAAATACACTTGTAACAGTGACATATCACAGAAGTCTGGATACAAAATGTCGTTGCTCTAGCTCTTATAGTCTTTGAGCACTAGGCGCTAATAGGGACGGACAGACGGACAGACGGACAGACGGACGGACGGACAGACAGACATGGCTCAATCGACTCGGCTATTGATGCTGATCAAGAATATATATACTTTATGGGGTCGGAAACGCTTCCTTCTGGACGTTACACACATCCATTTTCACCACAAATCTAATATACCCCAATACTCATTTTGAGTATCGGGTATAAAAAAAAACTCGTATCTTCAAAATCCGTCTGGATGCAAAAGATCTTCGTCGAGTACGTGGATTCTGCATTGAGACGCTGCCAATTATTAGCATTATTATTATTAGCAATCAAACAACTGAACAGAGAATAAAAACGATTACTTCACGACTAAGCCTCATTTCCTTGTTCATTGCCACGCTTAAATTGCATTCCTTAGTATTTTTGGTTACATTCTCGTCATAAAAAAGTCTTATAATAGGCACGGGATTCGAAAGCAACGCGCCAAATCAAAATTCAAGCCTTCACTAGTTGTGCTCTTCTAACACACGGCACCAAGTTCGAAAATTCGACATACATTTTTACTGTATCGATATTAAAGTGCGATAAGTTGTATCGAGCCTGAGTTGTATCGGCACATTTGAAAGCCACGGGCTTGCCTCCCCATTTTACAGTTTAATCGGGCCCGCGGACAAGTAAACAACGAAGTAATGTGGAGTCTAACTTCAGAAAAGTAGTTCCGTTGATATCGACAAACAAATCCCATATTGATATTACCTATCAAACAGCCCACTTTTTAAATTCTCGTCGAGGCAGGTCGGTTGGCGCGCTTGTTTCCCATTTGTTGTGCTGTTCGTCTTTCGTCGTCAGTCCTCAGTCGTCTGTGCCGTGTCGTGCTTTTCGCCAGCGCTGAAACCGAAACCAGCTGGCATATACACATATATATTTATTTATTAGCTCGCGGGTGCTGCATTCCGAGCAAGTTCTCGACAGCAATATCGCCGCCAAAGAGGTCTCCCGCGCCGAACCAACATCATCGATATTATAAATGTTTATTCCGGCCAGCGACGCGAAATTTGCGGCATTTTAGTGTGTTAAATCAGATGTCAATCCATTACTGATCCATTCCATTCCAATTGGTAGTGCTGGATCGAGCCAAAAATATTCTTTATTAATTGAGTGTTGTCACAGCAAAAATTAAACGTCGGAATCAGCAGAACCAGAAACAGAAACAGAAACGAAGTCCCATAAAACATAAAACGAAGAAAAAAAATATATTTTTTATAATTAAAATTCAGAACGAGACGCGAAACACAAGGCAACACACGAGGCGAGAGAAAAGAGAGAGAGAAGGGAGAGAGACGAACCGACAAGCAAAACAAAAGCAGAAGTGAACGCTGATTCTTACCCCGAAATATTCCATTTTCTCGATCTTCTTCTGCGACAAACCAACCCATCTCCCATCTCATTCTTACGGTATATTTACCTGAGTCTGTGCCCTTGCAGCCGGCAGGCAATTGGTAACGTAACTCGCTGTCCCGCTCTCACCGGGCAAAACAAAACAAAACAAGGAAAAGGAATAGTGAATAAAGGAAGCGTAGAAGAGTAGAAGGAGAAGCAAATATGGCAATGCAACGAGAAGTAGGCGTACAGGACTTTGTCCTACTGGATCATGTGTCCATGGAGAAGTTCATGGACAACTTGCGTAAGCGGTAAGTCAGCAAACCCATATTTATTGATTCCACTCCTCCCCCCTCACCGCTTCCACTTGGTTTGCTCTCTCGGTCTAGTTCAAGGCTTCTGTTTTGCTCCATTGCCACTGCCACTGGCGGGGGGCACGGGCGGGCTCCCAACCGGTTGCGGTTCTTGGCTTTTCCAACTCGATTAAACTTGATTTCTTTTATCGACTTTTCAATTAAACTCTGCCGGTTGCCGGCTCTGTCTGGCCCCCGTGCCTGGCTTGGGCTTGGGCTTGTGGCCCATGTGTCGGCTTGGTTCTACTTGAGAGCGCGCTCAATGGACCCATTTGCATGCTCATTTAGAGTGTTTAACTTTACTTTTTTTTTTTTTTTTTTTTGAGTGACTGGAGTGTTGACGGAATGACTCTCGTTTTTTACACATTCATTAGCGGGCCATTTATACAATTTAAGAGGGAAATGGAAATGGTGGCAGATACTTGGTAGATGAGGAACATCTTAGGGGAATCATTTCATTTCGATATAAATAAAAGAGAAATTCCTTGTACTATCTAAATTCTATTTACATTTTTTCCTGTTTTCGTGCTTACTCATGCTGTCAAGGTGGAAACGAAACCATATAATATGCATAGTAGATGTCAGATGATTGAAATCGCATTCCGTGAGCACCTATAAAGATTTTATAGTACAAAAATCCAAGCAAAATCAAGTTATGCTTCCAAAACACACACCGAAACTCATCCAATACTCTTTTCGAAACAAAAATATAATAATCGCACCAGAATGAAATTAACTATGGATCCAAGTGCAAACAAAGTTGACTTCGTTGTCTGACAATCTATACAATTACAAGAAATCAAACAAGTGAAACAATAAACTACAAATAGAGGCGTAGATTCAATAACATTGTAATCTAATAAACTATGCATATAGAAACAATCCCTTTTTACAGATACATGTGTATCTGCTACCCACCAATCCCTGGCCCAGCACTCTCCCACCTGTGGCCTGCCATTCCGAGTGTCAATATTTGTGTGGCCAGCACTGTGGTTGGTTCCAGTTAGTATGTTTTGGTAGTTACTGTCAGTGCAGGGCCCATTATGTGTAGTTCCTTTACCTCCGCACCAGAGCGCACCGCAGCACACAGCCCACACACAGCAGCACAGCAGTACACAGACCAGTATGTCATTTCATGCGGCGTGTGTCAACAACTTGTTGCATGTGCTTCCTTTGAAAACTGTCTGTCTGTCGGTGTGTGTGTGTGTGTGTGGGGTGTCTCTTCGCGTCTCCCCAGCCTGCCACGGGTCGTTGCATTGCATGCCTCGCTAAGTTTCATGTAAAAACGATCACTATCATGGAAGTTCTCGCTACATTGTCGAGTCCACATATTTATCTTTCTGATTAGCAATGGGTCTACAAAATTGTGGAAATATTTATGTTGTTTCGCTTTGACTTGTACATTTACTCATATGGTAATGAGTTCTTCATCACTCCATTACGAATGGCTGGGCTTCAATCCGAAATCCTCTTGACTCAACCCAGTTTTTGGGCTGTGATTCATCCATCGTACTATAGAGTATATATTTAATTACTAAGCACACACTCAGACGACGGTATATCACAATTACGAATCGCCGAATTTGATAAGCCAGAAAAGCCGAATGCTTGCCTTGAGTGGAGGAGCTGTCAGATGGAATCGGAATCGAAAAAGGAAATTAATTGCATAGGCAGCAGTGGCAGCACTGACTGTTATTGAATGAAACGATCAGTGGATATTGAATCACTGAGATCATTAACGAATGATAGATGGATGGATGGTTCACTGGAACGGTTTCGATTGCACAACCAAAATGAAAACTATAAATAACAGCAGATTACTCTCCGAAAGATGTTAACCCAATTATGTGGATCATAGGACCGCTTATCGAAGCATCGCAAACAACAACAGAAATTGTTTTGCTGGAAATTGGATTAATTGCATAATCACGATTTTCTTCTCTTATAACATGGTATCATAATCGAAAGACATAACACAACACGCATCAATTTGCTGCGCATTTATAAATATTTAGCAGGAAACCAGGAAAAAGTGATACAATACGATACTCGTGCAACAGAGTCCGAAGTCGAGGAAAACCCCAACCAAATTGAGGGTCAAAAACGAGCCAAAGACTCCATAAAGAAAAGCGAAACAAGTAATTGAAAAATAGCGAAAACGTGAAGAAAATGCAATGAAATTCAGTAAAACAAAACTCACTTTCATTCCGTTGGCCGAATGGGAAATAACTGCATTTTATTTGGTTTACTTTTGGATGAAGATACTCTTTGCGAGAGCAGAGGGTGCTATAGACTTGTGAAAACGTTTGGTATCCACAGAAGAAAGCATCAGCATCTATGAACTAATGAACTCGGCGAATCTACGTAGGCATCAGCCAAGAATTCATCTACTTCAATGCTCTTCGAACTGCATAGAGTATCCAAACTTCGTCTCGTCAGATTGTTTATCTTTCCTGCATTTTGCTTGGATTTTCAGTAGTAGTTTGTTGGCAATGACATCATGTTTTGGCTTGGGGACTTGGCACAGAGACAGACTCTTCTCTCCTCTGCTTTTATTTTGGCACCCCAAAAACATCCCCGAGAGCAGCATATTTTATTTTCAAAATAAAATATATTTATTAAAAGGCTCTCGCTTTTGCTTTGGATCGTAGCTCTGGCTCTGAGTCACTCGCTCTCTGTGTATCTTGCAGATACTCTCGAGTCTCCGAGTCAACAAATAACAAAAAAAAGGCAGGAAAAAAATGCCATGGCGTAGCCAAAAATACAAACCGGTTGATGGCGTCAGTTTGGCCAAGACTCACCCACAAAACAACAACAAAAAATGTGTGCTGGGAAGAAAACTTGTTTGAGTTACCAGAAAACCAATGAAAAAGTTTCCTCTTTTCCGAACTGAGGGGATTGTTTGATCTGGCCAAGTTCATAGCAGAGTTCAGAGTCGCGGCCCAAGGAGCTCTTTTATGACTGCCATTCAGTCAAGTGTCCTCCTCACGGGAGACCCCAAAAGAGTCCCATAAAATCCCTGATTGATTGCCCTTTGACCCCTCAGCTGCTCTCATTTGTAAGTACACTCAAGTACAAGTACATACCTCATTTCGATGTTCCCCGGCTGATAAGTTTAGTTTTCATTGTCTGGTTTTGTTTTGTTTACGCATTTATTTGGCCTATATTCTCCATCTGTAGATCTGTAGATCATTTTCGGGGCTTCTGTTTAGAGTTTGTGCTCATGGATTTCCCATGAACTGCCGTTGAACTTTTCGTTCCTGGGAAAAAGAAAAACATTTATTGCGGCTATGAATTTCTGATATTATTTCGGGCTTTTATTAAATGATTTGCATGACAACGAGGAAAATGCTATTTACGAGGTGATCAGTGTACATTTTTAATGGTCCAAAAATACAAATATGTGGGCGGGAGATCTTTTAGGAACACCCAATTAAAGGGGGGTCTCTGAACTGTATACTTCC
The DNA here is from genome assembly GCA_008121275.1 of Drosophila lowei. NCBI lineage: Eukaryota > Metazoa > Arthropoda > Insecta > Diptera > Drosophilidae > Drosophila > Drosophila lowei. The sequence goes on from CM017779.1 coordinate 24,379,320, forward strand.
CGATGACGATAATGCATTGACTAGAGAAGGGGTTCGGGTTCGTTCCTCTCTAGCTTTTTAGTTTATAAATTTACCACAGATTTCTGGTCTTTTAACTTGTTGACACCGAAAGGGTTAAGTCCATAAAAAGCACTCTTGAAATAGATTTATTTCCCCCCACAAATAGTTCAGTTTTCCATCCTCAGTTCTTGTGATATTCAAGTGCTTCTGCACCGAGAGCCCTCCACTATTTACATACTTCATAGATTGTCTGCCTATTGTCTTATCAAGTGAGGAAACATCTACATCTACAGATAGAGATACAGATTCAGGCCTGGCATCGAATGAATCATTAAAGTGACGTCCCCGTCGCCGTCCCCGACTCTCAATGCAAACAGCAAACTGCATTTCAATTTCATTTTGAATGCTTTTTTCGTCGCGCCTCCTATATATTTCCAATTATTTTATTTTATTTTACTTAATTTTTGGACTTGTCAAGGCTTCGATTTTAGTATTCCCCAGACGACAATAAAAATGCACTGAAAACAAAAATCTTGTGTTGTTTGAGTGCCAATCGGAGAGGGGTTTTGTGGGCAAACAGAAACTCTGAGAGCTCAAAGAAATAAAACACTAATTTATGAGTCTTTTATGACTCTCAAATGTTGGTGTCACTCTACTGGAATAAAATTTTGAAAAGGCAGCTCTTGAGAGCCCTCTGGCAGGAATTGGGCAAATCTTATCGCTCAGCCAGAATTGATAGTATTTATCAGAGAAGAAAAAGTCCCAATTTGTTTTTATAATACTCTTGTGTATGTACATATGGTGGTACTCCTTGGTGTGGCATAGCATTCCTTCCACCATTTAGTATATTTATTTATTTATTTGTTGGCCGATAAGATTTCATACATAGTCGTACTCGTACTCCGTTCGAAGTGCCAGAAATAGTCGCAGAAAATGAAACCTTGGCTGGTCTCTTGGCTATTATTGACTGGCCCACGTTCGGGATTGGACATGGGCAGGGTAGTGCTTATCGCCAAGGTGATAAGCGGCAAGCTCTCGGTTATGCAATTGTTGGTAACTTGAAGACCTTCTAGGGGATTATGTTTCCCCCTAAAACCACACACATTCAATACCTTAAAATTTGATATAAAAAATGTTTATTTGTTCGATTGTTTGATGGGAATTTATTATAAATTCCATTTGTACGTAAAGGTAAACAATTGGCACTGCTTATTTGTACTGGCAGTATTATAGTTTTTCTTGGAGCAGAAAGCTATTCAATACTTCAAGAATGCTTTTCCGATTTCCGATTGCAATCAGCGATTCCCTCGATTCTCTGTTTATTTGTACAGCAGTGGAAGTAAAAGCAAAGTGGGGGAAACTTCATCGGCATTGTCTTTGCAGTTGAAGGGAGTTCAAAGGGAATGGAGTGGAGTGCAGTGGAGTGGAGTGGAGTCTTTCATCTGCCTCGCGGTAAACATTTCTAGAATCTAGATCCCTCCCTCCCCGCACACTGCCGCCGCTTAGCTCCCGGCCGGACTGCACTGATAAGCTGCTATCAAACGAGTCAATTGCTGGTGTGATAAGCAGTTCTGATACCGAAACGGAAATCAAATCATTTACATAACGGCACCGACCGGCACCGGTTCGATTTGATTGCCACGTAGATCTCTGTTCGTTAATGTGCAAATCGTTAATGGGAAAGAAAAACAGCGTAAACTGTAGATCTGGGCTGGAAAAGCAGAGGAAAAGCAGAGACGGAGACTGTGGCAGACACGCACAGAACGACCTGAGAACCCGTCCAGACGACGCCTCTCTATCTCTCTGTTTGTTTATCCAGAGCCCAGGCAATGATTGTCATTCGCATTGCAATAACTTTTACTAAGATCATTCGGAGGATGGAGGATAGAAGATGGAGAAAGGAGGGGCACGGCATCTACAGATGCATCTGCATTTCGTTTACACAATTCGTTATCGAGTTCTAGCGCCCATGGCCCGACTCCTCAGACTAGACCCGTTCTGCTCCTGTTAATTGATTTGCGTCTGCGTGCCTTTCGGGTGTAAATTGAAGTTAATTTGAAAGCATCGCAGGCTGCAATCGTGCATTGCGCAAATTGAGGGGAAAAAAACAAACGAAGAGCCAGAACATGACGTATATGAAAATGGAAAGTCTTGCGGGAAAAATCTCTGTTGAAAATTCTATTCCCGCCTTTGTTCTCCCTGAGATGCTACACAGATGTACAGATGTGTCTTTCGTCTTCTGTCTTCTGGCGGATGCGATGGCTAGAAGCCTGAGATAGAACAGCTTTCTGGCCCACGTCTGTTTCCCATAAATGCGATTATTGGCAGCCGATCAAGAAATTAGCGTCGGGTTTTGACCTATCCACACATGGATGAACTTTCTTTCCTTCTACTTATTTTTTGTATATTTTTTCCCCCTTTTTAAGGCTATAGCAATATTCTGTACATAAATTTGAAAGAAAAGCTTATGGACACACGAGTATCAAATGGGATAAAAAAGTGTAATCAAAAATGTTTATTTCCTAAAAATATTCATCGAGATGGTCCCAAGCTATCTACCCTTGATTATTTTCTCACTGGAACTTACACTCTCTCTCCACGAATCTCTTAGCTTACTCAGAGAACACCCTCATAGCAATGACTGCTACTACCCTCTGGTATACTCCAATTTGTATCACCTTCCTATCAAACATTCATATACAGACGACTCTATACATCGAATCGGGGTCTCTTGAATTTCATTCTGCCATCAAAATCATCAATAAATCGCCCAAATTCACTTAGACAGGAGAAGACAAGACAACCCCCAATAAAAGCGAAATAAAAACATTGACCCACTAATGGCCAAGTTTGTTGACCAAATCCATGACGTCAGCCCAAAAGCAGAAAACTTTTCCCAACGCATGCGAAAAGTGCAATGTTACTTATCGATTTTCTACGGTATGTGGCCTTCTGGCCTTTCTGGCCTGGTCCGCAGCTAGTATTTCTTTGCCAGAACAGAATTCGATGATTCATGGCTGGAGGAGTACTATAGAAAATGCGTTGCAAATATTTAATGACAACATGCAAAATGCATTTCAAAACACGGTACGACCAATAGACGGGGCTGAGTCACAGCGCCTTAGACGTGTTAGTACTGGGTATTCGAAGCCAGCAATTTGTTCATTGATAAATGTAAATAATTCAAGCAATATTGAAGGTCTCCCAACATCAGGAAGATGACTCACCAATCGCTAATAATAATGGATGCGCGGAATAGTGTGAAAAGAGGGTGTGAACACACAGAGAAGGGAAATAAAGACATATTGGAATAACAAATTGTTGCTGAATGCGTTACATTTTGTTGTGGAGTAGCTGGGAATTCTGTTGATTCCGTTGTTTTGTGTGTTTTCGCGGTCTTTTATCTTGATTACGTCATTTGTTGGCCAAAGAACGAACGACTGCTTCGACTGAAAGCCCAGCGACAATCGTTATAATAAATAAACACCCAGTCAAGTCGAGTTTTCAAGTTTATGAAGAATGAAAATATGCGAAGGGACGGGACTGCAGAAGAATAGACGAGTATTTTATGTATGAATATGTTTTGGCTCAAAGCAGAGCCAGAAGCAGGCGGGGAGAAAACCCCAGAAGAACAGAAATCATGTGCCACACACTTGGGTACATACTCGTACAGTAAATTATGTATGTATGTATGTACTATATATGAATATTTCTGGAAAGCAAGTGCTGCCATATGGATAAAGCGAAAGAGCTAAGCCGATTAAGGGCAGCATTAAAGGAGCAATGCTATGACTGTCTCGTTTTGGGGGAACTTATGCCATGAGTCAGACTTTATTCCACTAAAAGGGGGATCTATGTAGCTGTAATTCCATTTATTGAACAGCTCTAAATGTGAGCAATTTATATACATTTTATTGCAGGATCAATGTAATTTTGGTTATCATCTCAAACGATTGAAACATAAGCAACAGATAAAAGTGCTTAGTAGCCGCATTTTGACAAACGATTACTGTTCTCAGATAACAAATTAAACAAATTTATTTTAATTTTGATTAACGAGGGGTCCAATTCACCTTAGACCTTAGAACCTTGGAATATCAACAAATGTTGCTTATGCTGAGGCCTTGTAATGCAGGGCTCGGCAGGGCCCCTATCTTACGAGCATAGGAAAGTGCGCTGCTGCTGCGCTGCCGCTCCCGTACACGTGAACGAGTATAACAGTTTTGGCACCAATACATTGTTCCGTTTTGCTTGCTGTCTACGCAAACAAACGCAAAAAAAACATGTGAATATATGCGTGCCGACCCCTGTTATAATGTCATTTTTTAGTATCAATTGTGTTACTTGTATTTAGCGTATACTAAATATACCCAACTAAACCAAACTTAGGTGCTAATTTTATAGTCTTGCGAAAAGAGTTTTAAACATAATTAGTTTGTAAATCTGTTTAGGGATAAGCCTAGATTCCTGTTCAACATGGATCTCTTCATAAAGAAGGCATAAAAACCACACACTTTCTTTCAACTTCTCCAGCGATCAACTACCTGTTCAATGATCTCATCAAAGGTTTCTTAACGTTTCAAACCAACCTGCCCAGCAGTGATTGTACAGAGTCCAGCTCATACTCGTAACAATTACTCTCAAAATAATTTCTAATGCCTCATTGGGCTGGGACCCGCCTACGCAGAAGGCAAGTGGAAAGTCATGCAGGCCACCTACAAATTTTCGACTGTACGTCAATCATGTGCCACGTGGGCGTTCCTCACACCCACACCCACACATTGCCCCATCACTCCCCCATCACACAGACACACACCTGACAGACAAGGTGTCAATGTGAGACAGAACATACTCGTACCCGCCACCAAAAGAGTCAATGGGAAATCATAGAAATCACACACGACTACGAATGGAGACTAGTTTTTGTAAGCTAAGAGGCTTGCTGCTTGCCCTTTTCCCTGCTGAGACCTGAGACCTGAGACACACTCGTGTGTAATGCTGGTGATGATGATGATGAGGGTGACCCCCTTGGGGTGTTCTTAAAAGTTAACAGGCGTACTAAACGCTTTCTCGGACCTGCTGCCTGGAGTTCACTAGTTCAGCGCTATTATTATCGGTATCTCGCCTGCAGGGCATTTTGCCGTTTGTCGCCTGTCACATTTCTGACCCAAATGTTCGTGGCGAGGTGGCAACAGTAACATAAAGAGCAGCCGACAGACGGCAGCAGACAGACAGCAGGCAGACAGACAACCAAAGATATAGAAAACGAAACAGAAAGCTGAAAAGCCAGCCCCTGTCTATAAATAAACACTGAAAACTTAAGTAAAAACATGTGTTGCCCGACTTCTGGGCCCATCCAGCGGGCCAAACACATCCGAAAAGCAAAAGCAAAACCAAAAACAAAAACATAAATACAAACAAATGCGCCGCGTATTAAGTGTGTATTGTTTTAATAATTTTTCTACTTTTCTTTTGGGCTAACAAAACTGTTGCCTGTTTGTGCTGGCTTGGTTTTGTTTTTTAACAATTTCTCCGTTTCTTTGTCTGCTTCTTTTTGTTGGCTTGGGGGAACAGGCGGGGCTTTGTGGTTTTGTAATACCTGTTGCACAGACCACAGACCACCGGTTATGCGGCTCTTCTGGGGTAATCGCAATAGAGAAACCATTATTTTTGGGGCAGTATTAGCCAAGACCCCAGTGGGCACTTGCCTTGCCTCGGGGTGTAGTTTTGGCCCACAATTTGCATCTAACTGCAGGGCTCCAGGGGTTTCCTTATTGCTAATTACATGGTTTACTGAGGCAACATTTTAATGATTGAATAATTGTACTGTTTTCCCCTGCCTTGGTTCACATTTAAGCAAAGTATAATCCATGTTTAGTTACTTCTTTCCTGTCCCACTTTTGGTTATGTTTTATCAGTTGTGAGTTCTTCAACTTCAGTGGAAATATTTGCTTTGCGTTTTTTGAACAGGTTCTCCCTTAGGATTAATGTTTTAGTTCCTTTGAAAGTTGCCTATCTTCCGTACAATTCTTAGCTTTTTGATAAGATTACAATAGTTATTGATATGTAGGACTGAGTACTACATTTTCCTTAGTTCAATAGAAGTAATTCCCATCCAGACTGTGGCGCTATATTTGTCGTGGCTCAGCACTATCTTTATAGTGTTTTCTGATAATTAGTTGGATTATGTACTACTCTCAGTTAGTAACTATATGAATATGAGGGCACTATCTAAGTTCAGTTGCTTTGGTTAGCTTTGATCAGGATTTCCGTATAACCTATTTAAAAGATAAGGTTAGTTTCTGAATATAAAGTGCCTGAGTAGATTAAATTCAGGTTTTTTCAGCTAATGATGAGTGGAAAAAGCTCCTTAAGATTTGATTAGAATTTCTTTTGGCTCATTCCTATTCTTATAGTTTTGAAAGTCCTTTGAATACCGCCTCGATTCCCTTTAGGAAATTTCTATACAGTACTATTTCTTTATTCCTAGTATTTTATTGCTTATATTGGTTGTCCATGACAATACGTATTCTAAAAACAGAACTAGTGCATTCCTTACATTTCGACAGATCGAAGAGTTCTATGCCCATTCTCCAAATTCTCCCATCCGATCCCATCCCCTCCAAATTGACCCACTTAGCGAGCATTCAGTTCATCATCTGATCAACACAACAGAGCTGTAGACTCAATCTTTTGGCGCCTTACAAACTGCATACAAAATAAATGCAACCACACCCACCCACACAGCCACACAGCCATGCGCCCATTTCAGTCAATCAAAAAACGAAAAGAAATGATCAAAATTTGATCCACATCCACATCAACATCCACATCATCGACTGCAATCAATTTGATTATCCGGCGCACCCCATGAGATTATCGGAGAGACCCAAATCTCCACGGCTGTTGGGATAACCGTATTCGAATCGGAATCCACAGGCGCCAACCACGGGTGGTAGCTCCCACATCCAAAGTCCAGCCATTTATTTAAGCTAATACCTAATCGATTTCGTAAATGAAAATTAAATGTATTTCCAAACATTGCATTAACTAATGATCAAACCATCGATCTCTCTGTCTCTCTCTTCAGATTCCAAGTTGGTTCCATCTACACATACATCGGGGAGGTGTGCGTCTCGATGAATCCCTACAGACAGATGAACATCTACGGCCCGGAGACCATACGCAAGTACAAGGGCCGCGAACTGTTCGAGAATGCTCCCCATGTGTTCGCCATCGCGGACGCCGCCTACAGGGTGCTCAAGCAGCGCCACCAGGACACCTGCATACTGATCTCCGGCGAGTCGGGTGCGGGCAAGACAGAGGCCTCAAAGATCATCATGAAGTACATAGCGGCGGTGACCAATACCCAGGGACAGAATGAAATCGAGAGGTGAGTAAGGAACTGAGAGATCTAACGAAATCGAAGAAAGAATCTATTGGAGATCACCACAAAATAGATGAGTAGAGATAGAACACCATTTGATCTTACCGTAAAAAAGTATTATATCTGAAATACTCGTAATTTTCTACTCAAGAACTAGTTCACTAATTCCCAAGGAGAGTTTTCACTGAGTACACCATAAATCATGGCAGTCTGTTAATTTACTCCACTCGAACCTCAGCCTTGCTGTGAGAATGTGCTCTCAGAGCCATCACAATACTGCGAACTAGAGACAGTGGGAACCCATACCCACAGCCGTAGACGTACCCGTACCCCAACCCAACCCGATATCTGAATACAAACTCAAAAGGAACACTATCTCTATTTCTCCATTGTTTTGCATGCAAATTGCAAGTGGAATTTTCATTGGGGAGTGCATGAAGGCCGGGCAATTTCTAATTAAGCAAAGCCCAGGCGGTATTGGCAACATTCCCCAGATAAACAGCACACTCACGTGACCGATGAGAGTCATCGCGTGACCCGTGACCCTCCGATGACATCATTGACAGGCTTAAGCTTAAGTTACCGAATTAATTGCACCGCTAATTGCCCGAACCAGTCAACCACTTTGTCTGAGCGACTTTTATCACTTGGGTGTAGTTTAAGGGGCACCATAAAACCCAAACCCAAAGACAAAGACCTCCGCAACGGGCAAGCCAAGCCCAACATAATAGTAATAGCCAACGAAATTGCCAATTTTTAGTGGCACAAGTGAAATTTAAAATGACATTTAGAGGGGATTAGGGCGAGTGCCATTTACCAAATTACTACTCGGGCGGGACTGGGAACGAAAGAATCGTTTTAAGAGGCATTCTCCTACGATTTAATAGCGTTTTTAATGATTCCATGCCAATTTTTAATATGCTCCTTCCCCATTCCCATTCCCCATTCCGTTGCAGAGTCAAGAACGTGCTCATCCAGAGCAATTCGATTTTGGAGACCTTCGGCAATGCGAAGACGAACCGCAACGACAACTCGAGTCGATTTGGCAAATATATGGACATTGAGTTCGACTACAAGGCGGATCCGGTGGGTGGCATCATCACCAACTACCTGCTGGAGAAGTCGCGTGTGGTGCAGCAACAGCCTGGCGAGCGGAACTTCCACAGTTTCTATCAGGTGAGTAGTATCCACACTCCACACTCCACCTCTCCATCTCGCTCTCCCGAGAGGAGAGGTGGTGGTCAGAGCGATGTGGGTGGGCCATATTTACTCAAGTGAGTCAGCGTGACGCGTGCCGCGTGCCGCCTGCCGCCTGCCGCAAGGTGACGAAAGGCAGGGCGATGGGGCGTCAATTGCTGTGCTCGGGGTGGGTGCTCTGCTCTGCTGTGCCGTGCTGTCAGGTTGTTGGAACAATGTATTTTATTCTCCTCGGATGGGTAGGCAGTTGTTGTGTTAGGGTGTGTTAGACATTTATGGACATTTAACTTGAATGCGAAAGCAATTTGAGACAGCTTTATGGAAAATCCATATCATTTTCTAGCCCACATATATATATTCTCTATTTTTCGAACTCATTTCCGTTTGATGAGTAAGTTGTGATACTGACACTGAAACTGATATCACAATTATAAAAAAACAGAACATTTTGTCATATATATTTCGGGGTAATTTCCCCCTTGATAAGCCCCATGGCCATGACAAATATATATACCAAACTTGTGGAATGCCCGCTCAAGTAAATTTTGAGCACTGTTCTATGCAGAATACATATTCCTCGACTAATTATCTCTCTTATGAACAAGATAAAGAGCAGACTATTAATTCAATTACACATTCTGACAGCTGGGAATTTAGTTCAATTGCCCAACTGTCCCTGGTCTTTGGCTTGGCATACGCGTATTGATGATATCATCGAAATGATAACACAGCCATACCCCCAGACTTATCCACATAGCAAGAAAAACATACGCACCTCCAATATATGTTACGGATGTACGAGTATAATGCATTCCCATTGTTCAGATCCATTTAATCTGTAGAGGTGTTAATTGATAGAGCTATGCGATTGCCAATATCCAGCTAGATTATTTAATTGCAAATTGATCAATTGCTCAATTAACACCACAATCAAGTGCTAATTCTTAATCAATCTGAGTCAACAAAGTAAATACTGTAGGAAATGTAGCACTTATTCTGCATCGATCATAAATTGCGTGAAGATATTTATAACTGAAGAGCTATAGAAAGTTTCCCAGTTATTCGTGAGACACTGAGATAGCAACGAGTAACGAGTGCTAAAGTTATGTTTAAGTGAGTCAAGTTTTTTTAAAGACCAACCAAGTCCATTGGGTACTATCTGAGTACTATCTGAGATATTCTTTTGGATACCGCAACATATAAATTGGCAAACGGAAATTTAATAATGGATAGCACGTCTACTAATTGTCTGCTGTGCTAAATACTTGCGATATAGATATGGTCACAGGCATGGAACTGAATAATTTTGTGCTCTACGTATAGTTGCCTGGCTGAACTAATGCCCCCAATTTGGTTTGGTTTCCATTACAGCTTTTGCGTGGAGCCAACGACAATGAGCTGCGTCAATACGAGCTGCAGAAGGAGACGGGCAAATATCACTATTTGAACCAAGGTAGCATGGATATACTGACGGAGAAGTCCGACTACAAGGGCACCTGCAATGCCTTCAAGACCCTGGGCTTCTCAGCGGATGAGGTGCACACCATCTGGCGTACAGTGGCCGCAGTTCTTCACTTGGGAAATGTGGAATTCCAAAGTGAGTTCAAAGAGAGTTGTAGTTGTATGAATTTGCATTGACTTTTCTCGGTACTTCCACAGCCATTGAGGATGAACTGGTGATCAGCAACAAGCAGCATCTGCAGTCCACGGCCAAGCTGCTCCAGGTCACCGAATCGGAGCTGTCGACGGCGTTGACCAAACGCGTCATTGCCGCCGGTGGCAATGTCATGCAGAAGGATCACAATGCCACACAGGCAGAGTACGGCAAGGATGCTCTGGCCAAGGCCATCTATGATCGCCTCTTTACCTGGATCATTTCGCGCATCAATCGGGCGATTCTCTTCCGTGGCAGCAAGACCCAGGCGCGACACAACTCTGTCATTGGCGTCCTGGATATCTATGGCTTTGAGATCTTCGACTCAAACAGCTTCGAGCAGTTCTGCATTAACTACTGCAACGAGAAACTGCAGCAGCTGTTCATTGGTGAGTGTGGAATGGATTATAACCTTCATTCCATGTGATTTAACCATTTACTATCCTCCAGAACTGGTGCTGAAGCAGGAGCAGGAGGAGTACCAACGCGAGGGCATCGAGTGGACAAACATTGACTACTTTAACAACAAGGTGCGCCCGCGAAACCTCAAAGAAACCCTTAAATTAAAGAGATATCCATAACTTTTCAGATCATTTGCGATCTGGTCGAGCAACCGCACAAGGGCATTATAGCCATCATGGACGAGGCCTGTCTGAGCGTGGGCAATGTGACTGACGACACCCTGCTGGGGGCCATGGACAAGAACCTGAGCAAGCATCCGCACTACACCAGCCGACAGCTGAAGCCCACTGACAAGGAGCTAAAGCATCGCGAAGACTTCCGAATCACCCATTACGCGGGTGATGTGATCTACAACATCAATGGATTCATCGAAAAGAACAAGGACACACTGTACCAGGACTTCAAGCGTCTGCTGCACAACTCCAAGGACTCGAACCTCAGCGAGATGTGGCCCGAGGGAGCGCAGGACATCAAGAAGACCACAAAGCGACCCCTCACCGCGGGAACACTCTTCCAGCGATCCATGGCCGATCTGGTGGTTACCCTGCTGAAAAAGGAACCCTTCTATGTCCGCTGCGTCAAGCCCAACGACATCAAGAGCTCGACCGTCTTTGACGAGGAGCGAATCCAGCATCAAGTGCGCTACTTGGGTCTCCTCGAGAACGTTCGGGTGCGTCGCGCCGGCTTTGTGCATCGTCAGCGCTACGATAAGTTCCTGCTGCGCTACAAGATGATCTCCCAGTACACGTGGCCCAATTTCAGGGCCGGTAGCGACCGTGATGGCGTTCGAGTTCTGATCGAGGAGAAGGGCTTCGCCCAGGACGTCAAATACGGCCACACCAAGATCTTCATACGCTCGCCCAAGACGCTGTTTGCCCTGGAACAGCAGAGGAACGAGATGATACCGCACATTGTGACGCTGCTGCAGAAGCAGGTGCGTGGCTGGATTGCCAGGCGGAACTACAAGAAGATGAAGGCAGCCATGGCCATAATGAGGGCCTACAAGACCTACAAGCTGCGCAGCTACGTTCAGGAGCTAGCCAATCGCTTCCGCAACGCCAAGCAGATGCGGGACTACGGCAAGAGCGTTCAATGGCCCCATCCGCCGTTAGCCGGCCGCAAGGCGGAATCAAAGCTGCATCGTATGTTCGATTTCTGGCGTGCGTACATGATCCTACGCAAGTATCCGCGCAGCGAATGGCCCCAGCTGCGGCTGCAGATCGTCGCCGCCACCGCCTTGGCGGGCAGACGACCCTACTGGGGCCAGCAGCGGAGATGGCTGGGCGACTATCTGTCCAACTCGCAGGACAACAGCGGCTACGATTCGTACACCACCAATGTGCGAAACATGAAGAACCACGGCGGTGGCGACTCCTTCCGCCAGGTGCTCTTCTCAGGCTTTGTGAAGAAATTCAACCGACACAACAAGCAGGCGGACCGTGCCTTCATCGTCACGGACTCCAACATTTACAAGCTGGATGGCATTAAAAAGAAGTTCCGTGATCTCCAACGCTCCATCGCTATCAGAGAAGTGAGTATTGGCCATCCAAAGGCTATCGGTATCCACATTTAACCTCTGAATTTGTGTCTGAACAGTTGACGTCGATCAGTGTTACGCCTGGACGGGACCAGCTCATCGTCTTCCACTCACCAAAGAACAACGATTTGGTCTTTTCCCTCCAGGGCGAGACTTCAACTCTGAAGGAAGACCGTATTGGTGAGCTGGTGGGCATCGTTTGCAAGAAGTATCATGAGTATGTATTCCATCACAGAGTGCCGATCATCCATATCTAAATGTGTAAATTTCTTACAGCTTTACTGGCACGGAACTGCGCGTGAATGTCAGCAGTAATATTGCCTGCCGCCTGGGCGACAAGCCACGCAACATTGTAGTCGAAGGAGTGGCCCATGTGGAGAACCCAAATTTCCGTCATTCCGCTGGCAATATCATCTTCGAGGTTCCCTCATCGTACTGCGTCTGAATGGAAAGCGAGAAAGATGACTCCATCCTTATTGTAAATTTGCCACACACCCTAATCTTAATCTACTTAAAGCCTCCTCCTAAAGAACTTGTCCACTAACCCTCATCACTCTGTGTATACCGTGTGCCTTCTGCTAACCCCCAATTGTAGTTGTAAAAACGTTTTCTAGTTAGTCATACGTCGTGTATCTGTCTGTGTAGCTGTGTTTTGTTTGTGTTTCGAAAAGATGCATGTCATTTTGTACATTTTTCTATTACGTATGTTTTAAGGAGATATTTATTTACCACAATCAATGTGAAAGTTCGGTCCACCTGCCTGTTGAGCTGGCAGACAACAAATTAAAAGTATTAAATGTACTTTGTGCATTTTTTTTCAAAGATGATCAGGCACTCGACAAAAAAGCAAATATATAATGATAAAATTAATAAATAAATGAATATGTATTCAACGAATTCAATAAGTTTGTACTTAATACGAAATCCACAAAAAACAATGTGTGCCATTAAAATACGAGTATAATAAAAAGAAATCAAATCTGTATACCTTGTACTAAAAACGCTCTCATGTAGCAGGCTGGAACTCTTGAATCATTTCTAGATTCGAAACTGACACGTGGGTTTCAGTTCGACTCCACATCTCAGCAAGGAAGCAATAGGAATAGGAAATACAGAGTAAGAGAAAAACACAAATTGTTTTAAATTTCAAAACTGTAAATTGTAAACTTACCCACAGTTCCATCCGGACTACACAAATACCAAGTATGGCGATTGGTAATTCCAGACTGCCATCACAGAAAATGTTCAATTTGCGCAAGCTACAAATAATGCTGTCTGAGCTAGATCTTTCGCCGCAGATGACTCCGGTCCCTGCTCTTCGTCGCAACGTCGAGAAAGCTATTCTCGATTCTCGCTTTCCAGTCAAGCGGTTGCAGATAAAAATACGTCGCCTGAAGCTACTAAAAGGTATCAAGAAGGAGGTTGCAGAACTTTAAGTGATTAATAAGTGATTAGTAGGGCATTTGTGTGTGTGTGTGTGTATTCTATTCAAAAACTGTGCTCCTGATCCATATGTATGTGTATGCGAATCAAAATAAAATGTATTGGCAGAGACCAAAATAAAGTACACATGGCTGCCTGCCGCCTATTGATAAAAGATAAAAATAAAGAGAGCCGAAGAAGAGCAAAGAATTTTCCCCGATTTCGCTTGCATTCGCTTGTAAATTCTCGAGAGGAACGCGTGCAATTGAACGCATTGAACGTTTCAAGGTGATTACATAAAGCCGAATCGGGAGGAAAAACTATGCAGAAAGCCATTAAGAAGGAGCTCAGTTTCTCACTGGACACCCTGGAGCGGTATCGGGCCAAGTATGGGCGCAGTGCATCGCTGGACACAAACGGGCATGTGATCTACACAGAGAATGAGTCCGCTTTGAGTATAGGTGGTGTTCCGGGACCGGCAACCAAATCGCCTGCCAGCATATTCACAAGATCTTCTTCGCCGCCGAAGCTAACCAAACTGCAGGAGCTGCAAATGAAGAAAGAGGCCTACCTCAGGGCCCGCGAGCACGAGAAGGAAATGGAGCAACTGCAGAGCATACAAAAGAAATCCGCAAACGGCTTGGACGCGGCCAAACCCATGCCACCCAAACTTGGAAGCCCAACGAAGACCCCTCCCCCTGCAACGGGCACTGCCACAGCAGCCGCCGCGGCCACTGCCACCAAATTGCCGACGCCAGCCGGCTACTCCAACTGGTCGAACCACCATACAACGCTTTCGTCGCAGCCCTGGGTGGCCATCTCTGAACTCATGTACTTTTGCGACAAATACGAGTTCACGAGCCTGAGCACAAGGGACCTGAAGACGCACCAGGAGATTGTGGCCGAGGTGAGGGCTCTGCTGTCGGGCAAGGCTCCGTTCGATCAACGCACCCGCTTCCCGGGCAACATACACGACCCGGAGAACCTCTGGGTCTGCATTGGGCGCTGCGCCAGCGTGGAGTATCACCTCCAGCGCATTATTAGCATCTTTAGGAAGCCCCTCAATCAGCTGACGCCGGACAAGCAACGGACCGTGCGTCAAAACTTTCATCTGGCGGTGAGCGAGCTGCGGCTGGACATCTCGGCGAGGATCAGCGAAGTGCGTCTGTACGACCGCCTGGTATTCGAGCGGGAGTTTCGTCTGGAGTGGCAGGAGGCTGACGCCTAACAGGACGTCAGGGTAAAGCGGTAGGACACGCGCGTGTGGTAACAATCGACAATAACTTTTATTTGCAACACTTTTTGGAATTGATCCATATCATTTTTCGGTGCATGGTGGAAAAACGGTTACAAAAATACACACAGGATTTGTATGGAGTATGCCGATGCGCATACAGAGTACAGTACAGAGCGCATCGTTCTCCATTTAACAATACACAATTCATAGCTCTCAGCCGTGGATTGCTCTTAAAAATTGCTCGCGAAACTAAATCTATAAGGCCGGACGCAGACAGGCTGAACATCCAGCAGGGTTAAGGAACTTGGGTCTTGAACCTGTCTCTCAGTACGGCTGAACTTATTGTTTCACAAATACGTAATACAAACATTTATATATATATATATATCATCTATACATAATATTAATGATAAAATAAAGCACTTTTGTGTGGGCAAACAGTGATTGCTCAGGTGCGCGTGTGGGTGCTTAAATAACTATCGGAAGATTCTGTTTGCAGATTATCATAGATAGTCGCCATATATCCCGGGTGTATAGCTGTTGGATCGGCTTATTTGGTGGCTGACATCAGTGGGCTGGTTTCTTCGTGCATTTAGTTAACATTTAATCAACAGCAACAACATTTACGTTTACGAGTGCGTGGTTCGGGTCAGTCTAGCAGAACTTCAGCTTCATTTTGCTGGTCTTGGGCACGTTGCGTATGGTTAGGGAAATGCGGGGGGCGCGTCGCACCAAATGGTCCCCCATCTTGTAGGTGGTCTCACACAAGTCATAGTTGCAAATGCGATCACAGAGTACATCCTCTTTGGTCTCCGCAATGGAGTGCAAGTAATCACTGTACAGGGTGTCCTTCAAAATGAGAAGACTTCGCGGCTCCAGCAATAGCTTAAAGAGAACTACCCGAGCCGCCTGATCACCGTCACCGCCAGCGACAGAGGCATCATCTTCCTCTGCTGTCGTCCCCTCACGTTTGGCAAACTCCAGAACGGTGTGGGCGCCGCAGGAAATTGTGGATATGATGGGATAGAAGAGGGGTCCATCGGTGTGGGGAAGGATGCCCTGGCCGGGCAAATACTCGTTGACCAGTACGTGATTGGCATTCTGCGACTCGAACACACCCAGATTATTCACCTTGTCCACATAGCTCTGCAGCCATTCGGGTATCTCCTCGGCAATCATTCCATTGGGATGCGGAACACCGCCATAGTTGACCAGACGCCGATTAAGCAGCTGCGTCCAGCGCGGCTTTGGCGTCCGCTCAATATGGCTAAGAATCCTCTGCTCCTCCTCCGAAGTAATGAAATTGGGAATGTACATGGCTGTCGGTGGGCACTGCACCAGATTGAGAGTGTAATCAAGATGTAGCGGGGATTCTCAATATTTGCCTTACCTTTCGCACTTCAAACCCGGTGAAGTCCATAGCTATGCCTACGTTTATCTATCAAATTTATTTATTTTTATTAATCAATATTTTAACTTTAAATTTGGCCAGGGCAGCTATCGATAACAAATTTGAATGATGTGGTAGCACATTTTCTGTGCTAAGAAATTAAAAAATATTTAATATTAAATTTAAATGAATTAAATATGTCAATTTGACAAGTTTTTTAAGTATGCATATACTTTTCTGTGTTATTGTTTTCCGTGGCTTAACTCAAGTTGATCACCTGTTTAAATAGAGGGGGTTAAGTGGGCTAAGTTCGGTTTTTCATCATACGATACAAAATTGAGGTAGAAACAATCAAAGTCAAGTATTTAAAATAAGCCAGTCAAGTAGAATATCGATTCATTAATCAGATAAAATTATGTGGGCATGGCTGAAGGTCATATCTAGCTAGTAATATTAGACGGAATATCAAAACCGAGGAATATGTATGATGGAACTTGGATAATTCCTCAGTATATTTAGGGTATATTTTGAAAATGAGAGGGTATATTTTGGTATACAGACGGTATATTTTATCAATGGTCACACGGTCACACTGCTGACGCTATTTCGCCGCCAAAAATTCGCAAGTCATTTTTTGCAGAAAACTGTGTATTGATCTAATTAAACACTGTAATTATCACTGCAGATGTCTTCACCCATTACCGACGACACTCCAGCTGCCAAGAAGATGAAGGTCGACAAGTGTGTCCTGCGATTCGCCAAACTGACGGAGCACGCCTTGGAGCCGGTCCGCGGCTCTGCCAAGGCAGCCGGCGTTGACCTCCGCAGTGCCTACGATGTGGTGGTTCCGGCCCGTGGCAAGGCCATTGTCAAGACCGACTTGCAGGTCCAAGTTCCGGAGGGCTCCTATGGTCGCGTCGCTCCTCGCTCTGGCCTGGCCGTGAAGAACTTCATTGATGTGGGCGCCGGCGTAGTGGACGAAGACTACCGCGGCAACCTGGGTGTCGTTCTCTTCAACCACTCTGACACGGACTTCCAGGTGAAGGTAGGAGATCGCATTGCCCAGTTCATTTGCGAGCGCATCTTCTACCCAGAACTGGTAATGGTCGACAAGCTGGAAGACACCGAACGTGGAGAGGCCGGTTTCGGCTCAACAGGCGTCAAAGATCTGCCAGCTGCCAAGAACGGCAACGGAGAGAAGGCACCGCCAGCCGAGCCCGAGGCCACTCCCACCCCCATTGCCACATAAAGGTGCCCCATTGCATCGTGCGCTCCAAGTGCGGCATACATCTGTTATCTTAAGCGAAAACACATTTGTCATTACCTAACCGGTCTATTACTTTGACCATTCATTCGATTTCCATAAGTTCTACTAAAAGTGTCATTAAATATTATGAAAATATGTTGAAATAAGTTAATTCCAAACAGTAACTCGCTTTTTAAGCAAGTTTTAAAACAGTTGTTCAGAAACTTTTTTGTTTTTACTAATTAGAGGTTCTTAAGCGGTGACAAGTCACGACGTTAGTTAAGCAAGCATAAACGGCAGCTTATCCCTATATTTGAGGGTAGCACAGTTCAACCAGATCTGCTTTTCTCCATGGCCGAAGCCAGATTGAAATTTCCTTATCTCATCCTGCTTGATGTTCAGCTGACCGACCTTGGATGATTCTAGCATCTGTCTTCAAATATTTAAACCGGTTTTCATACTGTTCTCTTGGCTGATTGCTCGCGCTTTAAGATATGAGATTGTATCGAGGTTCGCTTGGGGGAGTCTGTCTAGTAGATGATGAGTGGAGTTCGATAATCTAGGTTGAAGTTGGTATAGCCGTTAGATTGGTTATTGCTGGGAGCATGCAACATTTGTCTAATATTGCTTGGCCAACGCTTCATCCTTACCAGTGATGTGATTCTCACAACCATCCAGCTTAGTCTGACTAACGTCCAGTTTCCAATCTTACCACAAGTAGATATTGAGCGTGTCCCCTAGAAGCTACTAAGCTTCAATGTACTAAAATCTATTGGTCAGAGGTTGCGTACCACGTGCTATTGGCTGTCCTGCATAGAGCAGAGTGGAACATTTCATCGAGTAAACGTAAACAAGAGGTAGGTTGAGGTTAGGTTATAGAATTAGCGCATCTGAAGCATGAAAGAAATGTGATTTCATCAGCAGTACCGATTTCTAAAGTAAAATATCCTATGTATTTTTCACATATAGCAAGAGAGAGCTCCATGTTTATTAGCTGCAGCAATTTCTACTGTCACATTTTCGGCCGCTTCAATATTGGCACGTTGTCTGATTTACATAATACTTATGTATTTACATAATACTTATGTATTAACTCCTCAAGTATCTCCAGTTCTACTTGCAATAGTCCAAGTAATTCTATAAACGTCTCCCACTGCTGAATCAGTTGCTTCATCTTGACTTCTAAAACGCTCTCCGTGCTTTCTTCGTTGTTTTTAGCTCCTGCACAAAACTCGCTGAGCGTGTCGCTTAACTCGCTATTGGTGTCGTCAGAATCCATTTCTAGTGAATTTTCTAATTAGGTAAATATAAATATTAGTAAGGGGTTACAAATATTTTCACACTTTCACACGCACCGTCTACTGGCATTTTAAAAGAATCAAGAACAAGGTTTCACGCCTGTCATTTGTAAGCACGAAGGTGGTGTTGGTAAGTGCCAAGTTTAAGACCTGCCTACCAACACTTAAATTGGATGTATGATATCAGATTAGATCCCAGCATATTTCATGATAAATTTCCCCGGATAAGCGGCCCGATGCTTTAACCATCACTTTTCTCCACTTTAAATTAAATGGCGCGCGCGACCACGGGAGTCTTACCCGTTTAGGTGTTGCCGGATCGATACTGCATTCACATTATTTATTTACCTGTACTTTTTACGACGTACGTGCTTCGCATCGTCTTCCCTCCTACCATGCTTTACCTCATCGGCTTCGATCGGGTAAGTTCAGATCGGCCCACAAATAGCAGAGAAAACTAAATATGTATGGTTGGGGGTTGGGGAGTCCTTAGCGAAGCATCAAGTACATTTTTCCAATTACACAAACCTATGGAACCGCCAGATCGGCAGTTTTTTTGGCTTTATCTCGGCTATTTATAGGTCGATCGGGGCGTGGCATGTCATTTCGTGATCGGAAGAGTCCTGCCAATCGACTGCCATCGGAAAAAGGGACATCCATTTTTTCACGATTTTCGCAAAAAATCATGATGGTTACATCATTAAATTTGCCAAAAATCGGCCTCATTTTCATAGTCGAGATTTTGATGCCGTTTGATTCTCTGGATCCTCACGATCCTGGGAGAGTTGGTCCTTCGCCGATCTGGCCCTATTTGTCTGAGATATAGCCTTCCGAAGATTTGCATATCATTAAAATACTGTTACTTTATTTAACCCTTCCTTTCATTTTAGCAGATCGCACCCTCCGGTGGCTAGGAATACCTCTTGCGTGCCCGTGGTCACCGATTTGAGCACCATTGCTTACCAGGGGCATCACCCTTTTGGTCTTCCGGTTCATATGAGCGAGTGAGCGCTCAATGACGGCTATCCACTCCAGACGACTGACCGGCTGACATCGCAAACTCCCCGCCGGCTCCTGCGCACGGGGCATGATTCCTGTCGCGAGAGGCTGTGTCCTTTCTCCTGGGTGATCTTTCTGTCCGGCCACTGCCATGGCCCTCTTCCTTGCGTCTCACGCTCTTCTCTCCGCCCTTTCAGTCCGTTCGCCGTAGGTACCTCATTAGCGGGTAATTCCGCCGTAGCTTCTCGTCCTCTCGGGAGGTCCTAGGGATGTGCTCCTGGCTGCTTCATAGCCATGATGCCGCTGCTGTGTCGCTGAGTCGAGAATGTGGCGTACCGTCCGCTGCAGCAGGGACCAGTGATCGACGGTGGAATTGTTGGTTCACGCCCACGGGAAATAATGTCAGCAACCCCCCCAATCATTCATCCACCGTCGAATCAAACGCTGGGCTGCAGCTTCGACGCGCATAAGTGAATCAGTATGTAATTGTGCTATCCAAGCATTACCGAGCCGTATTCAAGACAGACCGAGTCCTATTCCAGCCAGACAGAATCGTATCTCAGCAGGACAGAAGCGCATCCCTTGCAAGATCCGAACCTAACAAGCCATCGTCATCCTTCGAGCTGGCCATCGAAACCAAGGACTTTGACTATGGCAACCAAGGGATGGGCTACGCGGGCTACTAGACTCTAGATAGATATCGTTGTTGTTAGGTTTAAGGATATACGCGTCCATATATTTAGATAGTAGATACAAATGTTTTGTACTTGTTTATTTATTTATACTAAGCTAAGTTTTGATGAATAAATCTATTGAAAAATCATCCTTGCTGTATCCTGTTTTGGGGAAAATATAGCGGGGAATATAGGGGAAAAAATAGCAGAGAAAATTAAATATTTTTGATTGGGGAAAATGTCCTTGATCCTTGAGAAGGACTCCATTACATCAGGGACAGTTTTTGTGTCCCAGGAAGTCATCGCACGCTCAAATCGGCCCACAAATAGCCGAGAAAACTAAAGTTGTATAGTTGGGGTTGTTTGAGTCCTTATCGAAGGACCAAGCAAATTTTTCTGATCACGGCGGGCCATGGCACGTCCAGATTGGGCCACAAATAAGGCAGAAGACAAGATATATATATCTGGGGAAAATATCCTTGATCCTGGTCCTTGATAAGTAATCCATCAAATCAGGGACTTTTCTCCGAACACAGGAAGCCGTCGCACGTCCCGATCGGGCCACAAATAACGGAGAAAACAACAACAGTTGTTGTTGTCAATTGTTGTACAATAAATTGTTGTTGTTGTACAACAACAACCCTCAACTAGCGACCGCTCAAACGGCCAGAAACGAGAATTTCAAAACTGGGATACCAGGCCAACAGAAATCAGCAGAAGGTCGCTGGTTTTTTTTTAAATTTTATATTTATTTTTGCCCCTCCGTTTTTTAAACCCCAAAAGTATGCAGCACAATTTTTTTTTAAATAAAAACCAGCGACCTTCTGCTGATTTCTGTTCGCCTGGTATCCCAGTTTCGAAATTCTCGTTTTTGGCCATTTGAGCGGCCGCTAATCGAGGGTTGTTGTTGTACAACAACAACAATTTATTGTACAAAAATTGACAACAACAACTTTTGTTGTTTACTCCGTTATTTGTGGCCCGATCGGGACCTGCGACAGCTTCCTGTGTTCGGAATTACATCCTTGATCAGATGGAGTCCTTATCAAGGACCAAGGATCAAGGATATTTTCTCCAATTAAAAATATTTAGTTTTCTCCGCTATTTGTGAACCGATCTGAGCGTGCCACGCCTCTTTTTAACCGGTATAGTTTCCCCCATAAAGGATACAGCAAGGATGATTTTTCAATAGATTTATTCATCAAAACTTAGCTTAGTATAAATAAATAAACAAGTGGAAAACATTTGTATCTA
Source organism: Drosophila lowei (assembly GCA_008121275.1). NCBI lineage: Eukaryota > Metazoa > Arthropoda > Insecta > Diptera > Drosophilidae > Drosophila > Drosophila lowei. The sequence continues at coordinate 24,401,077 of CM017779.1, forward strand.
CTATCTAAATATATGGACGCGTATATCCTAAAACCTAACTACAATGAGATGTATCTAGAATCTAGTAGCCCGCGTAGACCCTTGTTTGCCATAGTCAAAGTCCTGGTTTTCGATGGCGAGGTCGAAGGATGACGATGGCTTGTTAGGTTAGGATCTTGCAGGTGCGCGCTTCTGTCCTGCTGGGATACGATTCTGTCTGGCTGGGATAGGACTCGGTCTGTCTCGAGTACGCATCGGTAATGCTTGGATAGGACTCTGTCCGGCGAGGGAAATGGAATACGACTCGGTTTGTGGCAAAGCGTAGGGTACATAGGTCCTCAGTGAAGGAAGATTTATTTTAATATATATTTGTATATACTTCACTGGTCCCTGCTGCAGCGGACGGGACGCCACATTGTCGACACATCGGCCCAGCAGCGGCATCATTGCTATGGCCCGCAGCAGGACAGCCACTAGCTGCCACAGTCCAGCCAGGAGCACATCCCTTGGAACTCCCGAGAGGACGAGGAGCTACGGCGAAATCAACCGTGGAGGAGGAACCGACGGCGAGCGGACTGAAAAGGCGGAGAAGAGGGCCATGGCAGTGGCCGGGCCCAAAGTTCACAGATCGCGCGACAGGAATCATGTCCCGGGGGCGCAGGGCATCGTGGCCTCGTGCGCAGTAGCCGGCGGGTAGTTTGCGATGTCAGCTGGTCAGGCGCCTGGAGTGGATAGCCGTCATCGAGCGCATACTCGCTCATATGAACCGGAAGACCAAAAGGGTGATGCCCCTGGTAAGCAATGGTGCTCAAATCGGTGACCACGGGCACGCAAGAGGTATTCCTAGCCACCGGAGGGTGCGATCTGCTAAAATGAAAGGAAGGGTTAAATAAAGTAACAGTATTTTAATGATAAGCAAATCTTCGGAAGGCTATATCTCAGACAAATAGGGCAAGATCGGTGAAGGACCAACTCTCCCAGGATCGTGAGGATCCAGACTGTCGAACGGCATCAAAATCTCGACTACGAAAATGAGGCCGATTTTTGGCAAATTTAATGATGTAACCATCATGATTTTTTGCGAAAATCGTGAAAAAATGGATGTCCCTTTTTCCGATGGCAGTCGATTGGCAGGACTCTTCCGATAACGAAATGACATGCCACGTCCCGATCGGCCCGTAAATAGCCGAGATATAAACAAAAAAAACGGCCGATCAGGCGGTTCCATAGGTTCGTGTAATTGGAAAAATGTACTTGATACTTCGCTAAGGACTCCAGAACCCCCAACCATACATATTTAGTTTTCTCTGCTATTTGTGGGCCGATCTGAGCGTGCGATGGCTTCCAGGGATTGTGGAAAACAATTGCATCAATATCCTTAAACCTAACAACAGCGATATCTATCTAGAGTCTAGTAACCCGAGTAGCTCCTCCCTTGATTGCCATAGTCAAAGTCCTTCTTGTCGATGGCCAGATCGAAGGATGACGATGGCTTGTTATGTTCCGATCTTGTAAGGGGTACGCTTCTGTCCGGCTGGGATAGGATGCTGTCTGGCTGGCATACTTTCATTGGACTCCGTCTGGCGGGAGAAATCGGATACGACTCTGTTTGTTGCAAGCGTAGGGTACATAAGTCCGCTGTGAAGGAAGATATACATATATTAACAAATATCCATAATTAAATACTGATTCACTTACGCGTCTCGAAGCTAAAGCCCAGCGTTTGATTCGGCGGCGTATGAATGGGGGTGTTGCTGACATTATTTCCCGTGGGCGTGAACCAACAATTCCACCGTCGATCACTGGTCGCTGATGTAGCGGACGTGACGCCACATTGTTGACTCAGCTACAAGGCAGCGGCATCATAGCTATGGACCGCAGAAGGACAAAAAGTGGCTGCCACAGTCCAGCGAGGAGCACATACCTTGGACCTCCCGAGAGGACGAGGAGCTACGGGGAAATTACCCGCGGAGGAGGTACCGACGGCGAGCAGAACAATAACGAAGTCCATGATATACACTTAATTTTATTTAAATCCACGTAATGTACGATTATTATTCTGTTATATCTACAGTGAACTCCTTTTATTACTCGCTGAAGAAATTTGTATTTTGCGGCAGTTTCTAAAACTCCTATATTAAGTCGCTGCGTGGTGACTGGAGAATCTTAATAACTTTCTTTAGCACATTCTTTCTTATTTTTATCAAACGCAGGCCTTCTAATAGTGACCTTCTGTACTGATTCAGATGGATTGCCATGGGTTCTGGAGTGGACTCTCTGCTGCTGTGGGAGCTATCGCTGTCTTCAGTTTCAATCCCGCTGTCGCTTTGAATTTCTTCTGTTTGAAGTTATTGAATATTAGTCATTGGTTTTACACATGTTTTCCACTTTCCTTACCGTCGATTATCATGATGAGGTCTAGGATGATTAAGATGAATAAAATCCGCACTTTAGCTCACAAAAACGTAAGCTTCATTTAAATCGGAGAAGTTTCATATACATATATATTTCTTTCCACGCTCAAACTCTGGCACTCTTTATTGCAAAAAGAAAAAATAGTCTTGTAGTATTAAATGCAACAGGAAAATCACAGATACAAACAAACAGACCGCTCTCTGTGTTTTCCCTGCTGGATGTTTTTCCATACACTGAGGGCGCAAACTGTTGCTCGTTGCCAGGAATTTGGGTCATTCGCTGCAAGCTAAAATGAGCTTGCATTTGTATTAGTAGGTCATGTGTCGTGAGGCCCGGGTGTCTGCTGCACAGCCTGTGACGTCACAAACCAACGCGAGTTGCAGTCAAACTCCAAGTTCAGGACACAGGGGATGGAATGCAAATCTCTCTTCAAGTTCAACTCGCTCTTTTGTCAGCGAAAGAGCACCAAGGAACCCATCCGCCCTGTTGCATAGCCAGTTTTCAGTTCACTCAACGTTCATTATTATTAATAATATTTGGCTCATCTCACGTATATTGCTTAAATATCTGTGAATAATTGTTACATTTCAATAATTAATTCTAGCTTTTATATTTTATTTTTACAGGGATTAGTGTGAAACCGTTAAAATTATATATGTATATTCTTGATCTGAATCGGTATCCTTAGGCCATCAGTCGATGTAGATTAAAACAAGTAAATAAGTTTCGAAATGTATAATTACATGTCACGAATATGTAAAGAAACCATTGTAATCGAATGGTACTGAGTATCGTCGACAGGTGGCGCCTCTGTATCTACATAGATGCGGATTAGATGTCATTCATGTAAAATTGGTAATGGGGTCGTGGGTGGACTTGTCCGGGCATGAATATCTGAGATACGTATTCATTAATTAAATGAATTACAATTGGAAAATATTTGCAGCATTTTTATTGCATGCTGCAAGCAGTCCCTAAGTCGTAATTTGCATATACTCGCTGCTGACGATCGAACAATATATTTTGTTATCAAAACGTTTTCGTCCAATATAAAAATTTCAGTTAATATATGCAATAATTTAAATAATTAAGAAAACGCTGATAGAAATCGGAAAAATACAAAAATTGTAAATAGTTGATGTCTGTTTTGTAAATGGACTTTTTGTTCCTACGACAAAACCCAATCGAAATGGGCATGGTAAAAAATGGGGGTTCAAACCCCCTTAAAGAATCTGCCATTAAAGCTTCGGCACACCGAAGTATATGTTTTGTAATTGGCCTTAACTAACATGCAGTTGCAGCCCAACCTCTTTGGGGCAAGATTTAAGCGTAATTATTTTAAAAATAAAACCATAGCAAACGATTATTGCTGAGGCAGTAGCGGATAACCTGGATGGGCTGGATGGGGCCAGTTGTTAGGGATACTTGAACCGGGCAGGCGCAGTGAATTATGACCGAGTAATGAGAGCCAAGGAGCGGCGATCCGATGGCCCACAATATCAGTTCGCGTGTCTCAAGTGCATTGCTGTGCAATTTACGCGGGGCCGATTTTAATAAATTCAATGACTCCAATTTGTAATTAGACGCTGGAGGTGCGCTGCGTGCTTTTAATTGTTTTGCAGCCATCCTTGGTTGCCTTTTGGCGCAACGGTTCCGCTCGACCCGCAACGCAGAGAGCGGTCCGGAGGTCAGCCGCGTGCCCATAACGCCTCAGAGACTGCATTCAGAAGTGCATAACCAAGACTCTGGTTATGCCCGGTACCCCACCGTAGGGGTGCATGTAGGTTCAGAAGGAACCCCATAAAGTATATACATAACTAATACGTAAGTGGCTGGCTTTCCATCCGGATGAACACCTAGATGGTCTCGGAGACATCATCCCACCAGAATGGGGGCAGCCAGGATGAAGAAAATAGGTTTCATTAGGAGATTCTATATAGACTCTCAAGCGTAATGCCTGTCTTTCCCACAGGGACTGATCGTAGTATCTGAAAGTCCCCATTGTTCTCCACTCAGCAATAGGGTATTCCATTGTCGAGGCACTCTCTCTGGTTTGATGTTTTGTGTGCGTTTTGTATGATAACTGGTATAATTTATTTGCTTTAGCTTGTGAAAAATAGCTATATTTCTATTAAATGTAAATAATAAATCAAATTTATTCTTTCCTATTTTTGCAGAAGTATTTTTTAAGTTCGTTGCATACGGCCTAAGTGTTAGAAAATGTCTGTCTCTATTCAACTTATAAATAATTAAATAAACAATATTTACAAAGGAAACTATAAAATACAGGGTTTTTTTTTTTCTTCTTTCTTTCTGGGTCTTTGTGTGTGTGTTTGTTTTTTGTGTGTGTGTGTGGGTGAGTGTCTTCAAGTCTTGGAGCTCTTAAAAAAATGATGTACAGTTCTTAAAGTTGAATTTTGAATTCTCTCTGTGCATGGCCGCAGAAATATATAACATATATATATAAAATATATGTGGAAGTAAAAGATTTTGGGGTGGGGTTGGGGTGTAACAATTGATGCCGTATTGCAATATAAGATATAAAATAAATAGCCTTTTACTTTCGGTTTTGCTAAAACAATAATATAATATTGAATTCTTTAAGTTTTTAAGTTTCTCATTTCGCGGAATTCTACGTATTAAATGTATGTGTATCTGCATTACTGACTAGCAGTTAAAAACGAATAAAAGTCATAGAAAATAAATAAAATTCAATGCAAAGGGCAGGCCGCTCTGCACTTAAGTACGTAAAACGAAAACTCTATCTCTCTCTCATTAAATTGACTAATTAATTGATTAACTCTATACAAATATGTGTTTATGTGTTTGTGATCTGTCTGTATCTGTGTCTGTGTGTGGCTGTCTGTGTGGCTGTGTTTGTGTGTGTCTGTGCAAATGGAAGACTTTGCGATCGTTGTTGTTTTAGTTGCTGTCACTTAGAGTTCACAACTTTAGCTAGCAATTAGATTACACAATTAATTTATACAGTTATACTCGTACTCCTCTTCGCCATTTTTTTGTTTTCTTGAAAGCTCATTTGGTACAACGATTTTGCAGTTGAAATGCAATTAGTTAGCATAGATATTTATAGGGACAGCAGCTGATAACTAGCTGGCGTCGTTCATGCAACATGTGGCATTGCTGTGGCTACTGCTGGTGCTGTTGCTGTTGCTGCTGCTACTGCTGCTGCTCCCATTGAAGATCTCCGTTTTGATGATGCTGCAACTAGCTGGGGCAGTGGCAGTGGCAGGGCCAGCCCCTGCTGGCGGTGTTCCTCCCGTTGTCTGCAAGGCCAACATTTGTTGCGCCTGCGCAACGCATGCAACACACGGACACGGCCCGCCCAATTTCCTCGCCAATATCGATCGCAACTTGAGAGCCGGCCCCAGCTTCATGCCCAGCGAGTTAACCAAATGATCTTCGGTTAAGAGCGGCAGCCCGGTGCCGTCGATGGACTGATCACGGAACGACTGCAAAGAGAGCGGAAAGAGAGAGGATTATTAGTGGTCTGTGCGCATGCGTGTGTGTGTAAGAGTAGATTTATGGGCGGCACAGTGGTACATGCTCGAAATTTACAATTTAAAAATAAATGAGGGACATCAGAAGAATACTATATTTCCCTCCCAATAAAACTCGACTGATACCCGTCCAAAAACCTATCCAGAACCACAGTGCCAGTGCCAGTGCCAGTGCCAGTTCCAGCCAGGAAGCCTCGTAGGCACAGGGCATCCTGTATCTCTGTGTGTGAGTGCCTCTGATTAATGCGCGACTTTTAAAATTGTTAATGAAAAACGATTTTAGCCAAGGCTGCCTGACTTGACTCCGGCTCCTGCTGCAGTAGCATTTTCATATTTGCAACGCACGATCGATTGAAAGTGGGCGCAGTGAGCGGCAGGCTCTGCCACGGCCACGCCCCCCACAGCTCTGCTCTCTAACCAAACTCCCCTTTGGGGCAAAAAGCGAAGCTCGCGCCACATGAGATTTCTATTATAGATTGGCCCTGATTGAATTCCAAGCCGCGCTCTTTCGAAAGGGGGCAACCTGTTTCAGAGCCAGCTGCTGATGTTGCAGTTCCTGCTGCTGCTGTTGCTACTGCTGCAACGGTTGCAACTTCTTCTGCTGGCCAGCAACTAACAACTGCCACTGTTTTGCCATCGAGCTGTGGCTGTGGCTGGGGCTGGGGCTCTGGGGCTGTGACTGCCGCCTGCCGCCTGATGCCACTGCCACTGCCATTGCCCGTGCTCCATGTTGGACACGCCTTTATCGGGGCAACTGTTTATGGGCTGCTCCACATCCAAATCGATTGTTGCGATTCGAACGATTCGCCGCACTAAACGGACCTCATCATCTATATATAAGAGAGGCAACCAGGGCGCTGCTCCAAAGCTTGGGATTGTAGCAGCGATGTGGAGGATACGGCTACTCATACTGGTCCTGCTGACCCTCGTCCAGATGGAGGGGACCAGCGTCCTCGGGCAAAAGTACTACATGAACTTTGCCTTCAACAACAACAATCCCGATGGGGCCCTCAGCGGCGAGGGCAACGGCGGGGGCGGCGGCGGTGCCGCATCCGCTGAGAAGGCGGCCCCACACGAACAGTACAACGATCGTGGGAACGGGAACGGTGACGGTGACCATGACGCCGATAACCTCAGCTATCACAACGCTGACGGAGGCGATGATAACGGAGATCAAAACGAAGGACCCGTAGGGGATCATGGCGGCGATCACGACGCTGATTACGGAGGGGGTGATCAAGATGGAGGCGATGGGGGCGATGGGGGAGACGGTGGTGCCGATTACGGTGACAATGACAATGGCAATAATAATGGTGATGGTGGAGACATGGATCAGGGCGACGATGGCGAGGGTATTCCCGATCCCATTCCCGGCATTGATGACAACGACGACAGCGACAGCAAAGACGCGCACAACCGTCGCGAGAAGTTGGCCGAAGTGGAGGCCGAGGGAGCAGCCGCTGCGAATGGAGCACACAGCCACCACAGCAGCTACGAGATCAGCATCGACGACAGCTTCGGCGGACGATATGTGCGCTCCATCTACGAGAGCAGCGAAAGCCACGGCCACTCCGGCAGCCGGGGCGGCTCCGGCAGTGGGGGCAAGGCGGACAGTTCTGACAGTCAAGGAGGAGGAGGTGGAGGAGGAGATGGTGGAGGAGATGGTGGAGGAGATGTTGGAGGAGAAGGAGAAGAAGTGCCGATGCGCCGTGCCGCCGCTGGAAAGGCACGCAAGGCACCCAGGGCACCCAAGGCCCCCAAGGCCAAAGCAAGAACGTACGGGATAGATGACTACGAGGAATACTGAGCGTAGGTCCTTTACCAGTCTTTCGGAGAGTATTCATTTACTGAAGTATCTGTTTCCGCTTTTTTCTTTTGGCAGTATAGCCCGGCCGTGGAGTTTCGGAGGTTGAATAAGCCTCTTCGCATGAATTCATTAAATATATGTCAATAAAATTTTAAATATAGAACAGGGAATTTCATAGTTATGGATGGGGTGCAACCTTGTGAGGTGGAACCTTTCAGAAAGTAGTAATTGGTGGGAAAAATTATAAGAAATAATCTAGATTCAAACCTGGATAAAACAAAACGTTTCTTATTTCTCCATAGTATATGTATGTATATAGTAAAAATTTTAGTAAAACATGTACTTTTAGGTGCAAAATATATGGGGAGAATAGATGTGTTTATTCCAGCCGAGATCTTTGGTCTCCGATTATTGAGTGCGCAAATTCTCTCGAATTAGAATTCGGATCTGCTTCCATTGCTCTGCCTTCCCCGAGGCAGGCTCCAGTAACGCCACTTCTACTCTCAGAGCATTGCCAAACGTTCAAATCCTTCAAAGACAATCATTGTCTGCGACGCAATTACCAAGTCGCTCTTTCTCTTTCTACCCCGCACACATTCCCGCAGAGGAACACGCTCAACGCGCGAGCTCTCTTCTTCTTGTCGCTTTCGATCCTCTCTGAGCGAGTCGACTCTCTCTCTACGAACTCTCTCGTTGACACCCACACAGCAATGGGACAGGCGGTGAACACGAACAATCATGCATAGCAACGGGAAGGGCAGTGGACAATAACAAACGGTAAATGTAAAGAGCTGCAACGGCAGATAGAACTGCGAAGAATTTTGTAGTGAATACAAAATACACTGAGAACAATATTAAGATTTTTGTATAGCCGACATCGGACGTTAAAAGCGAATGCTGCAAAGAGAATAAAAAGGGCATGCCCTTAGCTTTTATATTTTCTTCGAGAAAAGTTAAAATAAAAAAAAAATATTTTTTTTATAATATTTGTACTATAATAAAATTTACATTTTTTTCTACCTACTAACCAACCGAATAATGTGTGTTCTGTGACCAAGTAACCATTTCTGAAGTCAACCTTTCTCAATGCCCATTTAAAAAAAAAATGAACTATGAACTCCAGAGAACATGAGTTTTATAAGTCCAGAGCTTGACTCTATCGAATCGCATGACACTTAATTGCCGCTTCATTAAAATTCAACTATGGGCTGATATCACAATTGGCAATAGATAATAGGATCGGTCACATGCCCAGCAGGCGAGGTTATAAAGAGAACCCAGATGGTATCTATTGACTTTCACACTGGCTATGACCAGCGTGAAGGTCGTCGCGATGCTAAAGCGTTGTTTGTGGACCACAACCCTGCCGTGGATTGTCCTTAGCCAGACCTACTACATGAACTTCATCTTCAATAACTATCGATATGTGGACCCGGATCGTAAGGAAGTTTATAGCGACGGGAGAAACCATACAAAGAATATGACCATCGAAGAGGAGACTCTGGAGATCAATTCGATAGAGTCAGAGACTCTGGAGATCACTTCAAAGCAGATTTTGCCCAAGCCAGAGGTATCCTATGAGGACTGGCCATCAATGGAAGGCCATGAATCTGAACTGTCTGCATCAAACACGGATGAGGATGATAAGGCTGATAAGGTGGATAAGGTTGAAAACATTGTTGAGATTATACATAACAATGGGCGACCAAAGAAACCAAAAATTAGGAAAACAACCACCATCACCACAAAGGAGCACACCACAGAACGACAAACCACAAAGAGACACACAACTAGGAAACAGATCACAAGAGAACACACCACAGAAGAGCCCTCGACAGAGTACCCAGTAGCAAACAAAAAACCCGAAGAAGTAACCACAGATCAATTGCCTGATGATATCCTAATAAATATCATAGACGACTCTGGCAAAGGGGCACACAAAGAAACCACTACCAAGACCCCAGAGCGACCAAGAAAAACAACCCCAAAGAAACCAATCGAAACAACTCCAAAAGAACCTCCAGAAACAACCCCAGAAGAACCTATCGAAACAGCCCCAGAAGAACCTATAGACACAACCCCAGAAGAACCTATAGACACAACCCCAGAAGAACCTATAGACACAAATCCAAAAGAACCTATAGAAACAACCCCAGAAGAACCTCCAGAAACAACCCCAGAAGAACCTATAGAAGCAACCCCAGAAGAACCTATAGAAACAATCCCAGAAGAACCTATAGGAACAGCTCCAAAGGAACCTATAGATACAATCTCAGAAGAAAAAACAGAAACAACCCCAAAAGAACCGACAGAAATAACCACAGAAGCAGACACAGCGGATGGCACTTCAAATAAGACCACAAAATGGAAAACCGTCACACCGCATCCCCCGGAATTCTTCCACTATCCCGGAGCCAAGTGTCACGAGGAATTGGATCTGCACGAGCTGTTCGGCATCAGCCTTGAGAGAGATCGCGGCCTACCCAGCAAGGTGTTCTGTGATTTCAACAATGGCTGGGGCGGTCCCTGGTACCTGATGACTCGCATTGAGCTGCCGAGTAGGGTGCACATGCGGCAAAGACCTCAGCTTCAATTCCAGAACATTTTGTTAGAAAATTGTAAGCGCCGGCTGAGAAAATGGGCATTGGCAACACGTTCAAGTTGTATCAGGACGATGACCCGAAGCATTAGGCCTATAAAGTAATCTTTGGTCTCCGATTATTGAGTGCGCAAATTCTCTCGAATTAGAATTCGGATCTGCTTCCATTGCTCTGCCTTCCCCGAGGCAGGCTCCAGTAACGCCACTACTACTCTCAGTGCATTGCCAAACCTCCAAATCCTTCAAAGACAATAATTGTCTGCGACGCAATTACCATGTTGCTCTTTCTCTTTCTAACCCACACCCATTAGCGCAGAGGAACACGCTCAACGCGCGAGCTCTCTTCTTCTTGTCGCTTTCGATCCTCTCTGAGCGAGTCGACTCTCTCTCTACGAACTCTCTCGTTGACACCCACACAGCAATGGGACAGGCGGTGAACACGAACAATCATCCACAGAAACGGGAAGGGCAGTGGACAATAACAAACGGTAAATGTAAAGAGCTGCAACGGAAGATAGCACTGCGAAGAATCTTGTAGTGAATACAAAATACACTGAGAATAATATTAGAAGCCGACATGGACGTTAAAATTTGTATAGAAAGGGCACGAGAAATAAAAATACAAATATTTTTTTTATAATATTTGTACTATAATAAAATTTACATTTTTTTTCTCCCTACTAACCAACCGAATAATGTGTGTTCTGTGACCAAGTAACCATTTCAAAGTCAACCTTTCTCAATGGCCATTTAAAAATAAAAATGAACTATGAACTCCAGAGAACATGAGTTTTATAAGTCCAGAGCTTGACTCTATCGAATCGCATGACACTTAATTGCCGCTTCATTAAAATTCAACTATGGGCTGATATCACAATTGGCAATAGATAATAGGATCGGTCACATGCCCAGCAGGCGAGGTTATAAAGAGAACCCAGATGGTATCTATTGACTTTCACACTGGCTATGACCAGCGTGAAGGTCGTCGCGATGCTAAAGCGTTGTTTGTGGACCACAACCCTGCCGTGGATTGTCCTTAGCCAGACCTACTACATGAACTTCATCTTCAATAACTATCGATATGTGGACCCGGATCGTAAGGAAGTTTATAGCGACGGGAGAAACCATACAAAGAATATGACCATCGAGGAGGAGACTCTGGAGATCAATTCGATAGAGTCAGAGACTCTGGAGATCACTTCAAAGCAGATTTTGCCCAAGCCAGAGGTATCCTATGAGGACTGGCCATCAATGGAAGGCCATGAATCGGAACTGTCTGCATCAAACACGGATGAGGATGATAAGGCTGATAAGGTGGATAAGGTTGAAAACATTGTTGAGATTATACATAACAATGGGCGACCAAAGAAACCAAAAATTAGGAAAACAACCACCATCACCACAAAGGAGCACACCACAGAACGACACACCACAAAGAGACACACAACTAGGAAACAGATCACAAGAGAACACACCTCGACAAAGTACCCAGTAGCAAACAAAAAACCCGAAGAAGTAACCACAGATCAATTGCCTGATGATATCCTAATAAATATCATAGACGACTCTGACAAAGGGCCACACAAAGAAACAACTACCAAGACCCCAGAGCGACCAAGAAAAACAACCCCAAAGAAACCAATCGAAACAACTCCAAAAGAACCTCCAGAAACAACCCCAGAAGAACCTATCGAAACAACCCCAGAAGAACCTATAGACACAACCCCAGAAGAACCTCCAGAAACAACTCCAGAAGAACCTATAGACACAAACCAAAAGAACCTATAGAAACAACCCCAGAAGAACCTCCAGAAACAACCCCAGAAGAACCTGTAGAAACAATCCCAGAAGAACCTATAGAAACAAATCCAAAGGAACCTATAGATACAATCTCAGAAGAAAAAACAGAAACAACCCCAGAAGAACCGACAGAAATAACCACAGAAGCAGACACAGCGGATGGCACTTCAAATAAGACCACAAAATGGAAAACCGTCACACCGCATCCCCCGGAATTCTTCCACTATCCCGGAGCCAAGTGTCACGAGGAATTGGATCTGCACGAGCTGTTCGGCATCAGCCTTGAGAGAGATCGCGGCCTACCCAGCAAGGTGTTCTGTGATTTCAACAATGGCTGGGGCGGTCCCTGGTACCTGATGACCCGCATTGAGCTGCCGAGTAGGGTGCACATGCGGCATTGGTTCTTTGGGTATTTGACCGATGACTACAACGACATGAATATCAACTTCATTTCGCTGGCCCACATCATGAACTCCATGCGGATAGCCATGCTGATCATCGGACAGGACAACAACGACAAGTTGGTCTACAATTTGTACGACGATGTGGTCATCTCGGGCTTCAACGATCTCTTCATGCTGCGCAAGGCCCAGCTGGTGGAGGCCAATACCACAGATCTCCTGTTCGTCTCCGTGGGCGATGTGATCAACACGTTTTCGGGTCGGAATCGCTCCTGTCCCTTCCACGTGATGGGCGGCTGGTGGGGCTTCAACACGTGGCGCCCCACATCTCAGTATTTCTGGTACGAGCAGTTCTCACTGGTACACAAGACTTTTTCCGTAGAATTTCCCATGTTTTTCTTTCAGTGTCTTTCCCGTGGATAGGGACATCAAACGTCCTGGCTTCATAGCCATCTTCATCAAGCCCAGTCCGTTTGCCGTCAACAACACGGCCCTGTACGACAATGTCATAACCACACGACGTCCCTGGGTGCCCACCGTCGATGCCATTCTCATGGAGCAGGCCAACCACGACAAAAATGTGTACCGCCAGCTCAAGAATGAAGAATATCTTCACAACAAGAGGGCCGCGCTGGCTGAGCTGGAGCGTCGCTCTGACATCTACAGAGACTTTGACAAGAATCGAATAATGGACAACGGCCAGCCATTGGGCAACGCATAGCACACGAGCATATCCTAGACTTAAGGACGAGAGCTGGTACTCACAACAAGAAAAGAGAAAAAAGATTTTAATCAAATACTCAATAAATATACGATGAAGTTTTGTCTATGGTCTTTTCACTGGGGGAGGGGATCGGATCCATTCATTTGTCTGTTGCCAAGATTTTGAATAATTAAATATGCAGAAAATCGTCGATTTTACGATCTCCCTTTTGTTAAAGCAATTTTTTACAGGAAGAAGAAGCGACTGGGGTTTTTCGGAATGAATGTGATTTCCATTTGTTAATGAATGGAATAGAATAGAATTTTAATATAAATGTAATTTGATCTGCACACATTCTCCCCACGAAAAAAAGATCTAACTTCCAGTAAAAGCTTTCTTGGGTGTCCATTCTGCACATTTCTCTGGCAATTTAATTATGAATTTGTTTCCCTACTATCACCACAACATTACCACAAAAAACACAAAAGAGCCAGCTGCAGAGTAGGAAAAACTCCAGGTTATAACCGGAAATTGGTGGCTTTTACTCCAATGGCCAGGGCCCAGAGAGCTAGCTCTCTTTGGCTCTGTCATAATTCTGTTGCTCAGGCAAACAGCGAGGGGGAAAGGGGGAAAAGACCCGGCTTTGATTTGGGTGCCTCTGTGGTTATGGCCATGGCCATGGCCAAGTGCATTGGGCCGGCGAGCATTGCATTCTAAATTCTGTGCCAATAATTGACAGAGGCCAACAATAGCAACAACTGACCAGCAGAGCAGCCAACCAACAGCAACAGCAACGGCAACAAGAACTTTGCATTAACTGCGATAGAGGCAAAAAGCCTGGCCATAACAATACGGGCCAAAAGCAGATTTGAATTGTGAGTCTCTTAGGCCTCTCGGCTCTTGACTTTGAACTCCTTTCGAGCAAAGAGTCTGCGAGCGAGGAGGTCTACACGCAATGTAATTGGACTGCAGTCTCTCTGGGTCCATTGCAGGCAATTTAAGCACCAGAACAGAACGGAAAGCCCATTGCCAACAAGAAAAAAACGGCCAGCAAAAAATATGGAAATATGCAAATCATTTTGTTGCATCAAACAAAAGACTCGAAAGAGAAACGGGGCAGCAGCACTAGAGGAGCGGAGCTGATGATCGTGTGTAGATTTTTCTCTTCCCCAAAAATAGAAATATTAATTAATGCAAAGGAGACTGGAATTCATGTTGCTTTGATGGTTTCGCAGCTAATATTTATTTGGCACACAAAACAGATACACATTTGCATAATTAGCATAAGAGTCCAAGAGTCAGCCCTGTCCACAGGCCATAGACCATCCATCGCCTGGATTCTGCGCAATCGTAGCGGCTGCCAAAATATTTTCAATCAAATTAGAGGCTGACACGTGAGATGCGTATCTCTGAGCTACGCCCAGACTTTCAATCTAATTAAACTTTATAGTTCAAGTTTTTATGGACCTGAGTGGTGACCTGAGTTGACCATGGGACACAGATGGTTAAATATCAATGAGAGGAGGGTTCGATTCGACGTTGATTTGCATACGCCAGCACCAGACCAGCAACAGCAAAAGATTCGTCAAAGGTTTGTTTTAGAGCCAAAGAACTCGTAAATATTTGTTGCGTTGCTTCTTTTTTTATACGACCTAAACTCCGGCCTCGAGTCATTCTTTCTTTTCATTTTGCTGGTGGCTTTAATAGAGCTATAAAGTTAAGGCCCAATAAAGCTATTTTGTTGCGCAATATTTACATAGAATTCAAGTGGGATTCAATCATAAAATGGCCATATAAAATTCATACTCGTTTGGCTTAAAATATACCAAAGGAAAAAAGATCCCAAAGATGCCAGAGATACCAGTGATAAACTATCGCAAACTCACGAGAAGAAAATGTTCCCTAAAAGATGGATTTATGTTTGTAATCTGTACACTCAGAGAAAAAAATGGTCATAGTAAAGAGAAACACACCCATATTTATATGAAATATTCGATTTTTAAAAAGAATTATAGTGAAATTAAATAGAATTCCATTTGATTCAAGGACACTCAGGGGAAAATGAAAGACAACGCCAACAAGTACAACGCCGCTTCGTTTCTTCGTCTTGCATTCGAGTACGAGCCAAATATTGAATATTCCGCTCATCCGAAAGTGCAGATTGGTGCTATGGACAAAGAATAGCACCATTGTCAAGCGCTCAAATTCAAACGGCACGGATCCACATTCAAACAGATTAGTAAAAATATTAAAAAGAAACACACCCAAATTTCTATGATTTTTTTAAACCAACATAGTCCTGGAATTTTGTATTGGCTTCTAGGATATTCCTATCACGCTTCCATCTCTAATTAGCAGAAGTAAATGGCGATAATTGAGTTTAAACTATAGTCAAATAAAGTTCCAATTGATTCCCGGAAAAAGGCTGAAGAACAACTAATCCAAACGATATTTCTGTCACGCTCCCATCTCTAATATGCATATAAGTGGATTGGTTTCAAATTGAAAGAAAAGAACAACCATTTGGAGGATAATCTCAAAGTTGTGGAATGTTTTTTTTGGTTTTTGCGCAAAATAAATTAATAGCAGGGTCAGGCCGCATGGCGCGTCAAAATGTGAAACGTGCCAGGGTCCTCTCATCCTCCTCGAAACCCGAATCTTAGCCCAAAAGACACATCACGCTAATAAGCAGCTACGAAAGTGCTTCTGGCTGCTTCTGGTCACTCGCTCGTCTCTCCACGGACTCCTCGGACTCCTCCGTTGTCTCTCCCCCAAAAAACATTTTAATTTGAAGACCAAAGACCCTGCTGTTCGACTCGACGAAAAATGAATTCTACCCCGTCTTTGCGGCAGCGACGACGGCGGCGACGGCGGCTCCTCTCCCAATTGTATTTCTGGGCTCAATTTAGTTGTACGGATTTTGACCTGCTTAACCCTACAGCCAGCCATCAGCCAACAGGCCAACACAGGGTCCAACACACAGACACAGTTACAGGCAGGGCAGGGGAGGGAAGGGGAGGGACAGCTGGCTGGGAGGGGCAGACGAGTGGCGAAGACAACAATTTGAATTCTAAATTGAACAGCTTTTTGTGCTACCTATGCCCGGGAGCCCGTAGAACGTGGGCCGACCTGCTGCCAACTTTGCAGAGGTTGAAGCTGTTCTCGGAGCTGACTCTGAAGCTGAGGCTGAGGCTGAGCCAGAGCCTGAGCCACCGTCAATTGCGCCCAACTACCTACTCATTGTAATTCTTCATGTCTGGCATGGCCTGGTCGGGTCGGATCGGGTCTGGTCTGGGCCCCAGCTACAGCTACAGCTACAGCCGGGGACTGGCCAAAAGCAAGCTCAAAGAAAGAGACTGACTTCGACCTGATTGCCGGCAGTGGCTGTGGCAGTGGCAGTGGCAAGTACCAAGTACCAGTTGCCCATCAACAACCTTTGGCTCGGTTTGCTCGTATCGGTGGCTGCCCACCTAAAAAACCAACAGCAACAACTACAAAAGAATTGCAAAAGTGGGGAATAGTCGACAGTGGGATAGCCTGGAATGAGTGGAGTATTATGGAGGAATTTACTAAGATATTCTTTATCTTAAGTATTCCATAAACATCAATACTTAAAATATATATTGCAGATTGCATTTTGAAAAAACAAAACATTACTATCAAAAAATAAATCGAATTTCGAATCAAATCGAATTAAATCTTCGATGTATCTGGAGATATTTCATATAAATATCGTAAAAGTATACACAAATTGTCATCAAAAACCATTTTAAACGTTTGATGGTTCGAAAAAGTATCTTCAGAGAATATTCATACAAAAAAAGGCCAAAAATTATGTTAAAAATACTAATATGATATACTGCAATATTCTGAAATATTACTTATAAAAGGAATGTCTTCCCTTTTTCCTCAACACAACTATTTAAGAAATATTCATAATAATCCCTATCCCCATTTTCACAACCTTCTAGGCAGCCCAATCCACTCTCTTTCTCTGTTGGCCCTGTCAAAGGGGTATCTCATTGAAAAGTTGACTTGTTTGCCCATCGCCATTGCGGGGCTACACTTCACTTGTGTCTTTGGCTTTGGCTTTGATTTTGGTACGAGTATTTAATGATATTTCTCTTCTCTTTTTATTCAGGCATCCGATCCGATCCGATCCCATCCCAGCCCCAGCATTCAACCCAACAATTACGCTTAATGCCAAACATCCTCTGACGTCCGACTGTCTCACTGTCCAATGGTCCAACGGGGCCTCCCCGCCCGAGTATCCCCCCAGTGCGGTGGCTGTGGTTTGATCTTGTTACGCATTCGATGCTCTGCTCTCTACTACTAGGTGGCCTCGCCCCGTTGAGGGCTGGATACTGGATTCTGGATTCTTGTTGCTTGAATCTGGAATCTGTATTCTGGCATCTGGAATCTGCTGCAATCTAAGGTAGCATTTGATTGGCATGTAGAAGATAGTTAGAAGGGGAGCATCCTCCAAAATGCTCTATTCCATCCACTTTCTATCGAAAGTGTTGGAAATTGCCAGTCTGGGCCCCCCTTCTATCTATTACAGAGAAAACTGTATTCTATATCAATTACTCGACTGTGGTTTCAACAGCAATGAATAAAAATTGCCCGCTTATTATTTAAATAATTTAATAAATTATTGAAAAGTCCCCCTGGGGCCAAGTAATGAAGTTGAGCCACGGCTCTGTCTGGCTGTCCCTCTAGACAGTTGTAATAAATAAGTTTTATTTTTATTTCACAGCTTCTGCCGCTGGCCAGAGAGAGAGATACAGTGGGAGTAAATGGCTGATAGGTTTGAGAAATTTAAACAAATTTTAAGCCAAAGAAATCTAAGAATAAAAGTATTTTCCTTACAGAAATTCTCATTCATGTTTTTCCTCAATTTGTTACCAATATTTGCCCATCGGTGCCCACTGTGCACAATGGCTACGTACCAGCAAAGATATTGTATCTTAAGGTCAAAATATTAGCAAATTTTATGTGACCCGATCGTCCGCCATAGAAACAAAAGAAGGCCACAAGGGGAGCTCCATCCGACTCGGACTCGGACAGGCCCGCGAGGAGGAGGGGGGAGGAGGAGGACCCCTGCAGCCGAGGCTCGCGAAGAGATGGGGCTGTTAATTTCGCTGTGGACGCGGCTCGAGAGCAGCGGTAGGCACATAATCAGTTTATTTTGTAGTTTTGTTGGGTTCCCCCCCCCAAAACACAGAAACAGCAGCGGCAGCGGCAGCAGGCAGCAGGCAAGGAGGAGCTGCCGCTGCCGCTTCTGCTGCTGCAGGAGCTGCGCTGAAGTAGAAGATGAAGAAGAAGAAGTGCCCCGGGTTACACGCCAAAGATACAATTTTAGATTATATGGCCAACTGCGCGCATGCGCATAATAATAATGCATGCAACAAGACGACGGCGGCGACGGACGCCGGACAACGACGACGATGGCGATGGCGACGAGTAGCCAATTGCAGCTAAAGCCCAGGCAAGCTCTGGCTCTGGCTCTGGCTGTGGCTGTGGCTTCCTGTAGGGGCACAGAAAAAAGGCGTGCAAGTGGGTATAATCATCATCAGCTTTGATAACACACCACGAGCGACGCGACGTTGCTGCAACGACCTGCCTGGGTCCGAGCAGCACTCGAGAGCACCCGAGAGCAGCACCCCAAAGACCCCCAGACCCCAAACCCCAGACCCTGGCATGATCTGCTGCTTGGCATTTGACTTTCGGTCTCTGAGACTCTGGGACTCTGGGACTCTTTCGGTTGTGTTTGTGTTTGGTTGTGCTTCCAGTCATGCGCTGACTTCGCTTTGGTTCCGACTCTCTGAGGTCTCTGGGGTCTCTGGGGTCTCAATGGGGGCTGCTGCCTGACTTTGCTGGCTGCTCCCTGCTGCCTGCCTGCTTTCCCGCCTGCCTTCCCGCCTGCCTGCCTGCCCCATCTGACTGTCAGTTAAATGGCAGCTCTGTTGCCGTGGCCACCTTATAACCTCCGTCTGGTGCACATTTCATCTAACCTCTGCTCCAGTCCGGCAGCCACAGTGGGCCTTCTGGGCTGGTTTGGCTCTTAGCCAGGCAGATCCATCCTACAGCTTGCTGATTCGTTAGAAATAAAGAAATTACTGGACAAACTCCTTCTGCCTAAAGATTACACATGTAATACCCTCTTGATGGGTACAAATATCATTGAACTTCTCGGAGAATGTCCACAATTTGTCTGTTGATCGCCACTGTGCCACAGAGAGAGAGAGACACAGAGAGAAGGAGTGAATGGGGACCTTGCAGCCCCCCCTCCGCACTCGATTGCAATCATTTGCTTTCGTGCTGTGATTCCTGGCCCCCAAAACTCTTCTAGAAAGAACAGAGAACTTTTTCCTTCAATGTAGGTGATTGTTCGGTTCGGCGGATCGGCCTGCCTGCCACAGCAGGTCGCTGCAGCAAGCTGCAGTCCAGCTGCAGCAAGGCCCAGCCAGCAGCAACATCATCAAACAGACGACATCATTATCGTGCAACATTATCAAAGAAAAGCCAGGCAAACGCGAGGCAAGAAATTGCTTGTCGTTGGGCCAATTTTTTTTGTCCATTTCGTAGGCGGCCAAAAGTGGAAGCCAACACAAAAAAAAGGAAAAAATCTTTTCGGTCTCCCGCCCAGAACCCCAATATATTGAAATATGGCGGTAAGCGGGCAATTTAAATGTTCCCCCTGCCCCCCTGCTCCTCCTGCTCGCCCTGCTGGCTGCTGCTGCTGCACGGAATGTGGTTTTAAGTAATTCATGGATTAATGGTAGCATATTGGTCTTGTGGCCGAAAGACGGAGAGACCGAAAGGAGCTGAGCTGCAACTGCAACGCTGTGTGGCTGTCTCTTGACTGAATGGTCGTGTCTGTGCCGCTCTGTCTGTCTCTCGGGCTGCTGCTGCCTGTCTGCCGGGGCCTTGGCCGTGGCAAGAGTAGGAGTTGCATGTTTAGCACGTGCCTCCAGTTCCTCTTGTTGCACACTCGATTGTTGTTGTTGCTGTTGCTGCTGCTGCTGCTGCTGCAGTCTCGTGTGCGGTAGTTGCCTCCGTGTTCCTGTTCCTGTTGCACGTTGCCCGTTGCCCGTTGCTGATAATGCGTTGACCGCCAACGCCGCAAACTAGATTGTTACGTTTATAATCATTAGGCAAGTCGGTGATTTGTTCTCCTTTTTGGGCCCCCACTCCAAGCCACTTGGCTGTGCGCTGGGCTCGCATTGATTCTTTGGGCTATGAAAGTTTTTGCTGTTTTTTTTACCACAAAAGTACCGTTAATATGGGTTGTTGTATGCCGCAAACGGAACTCGAGGCAACACTAGAGTGTTTTTTCTGCCACAACTTTTGTGGAGCCGGATCTGTGGTCTTTTGCCATGGGTTGTTCTCCTCTCGCTCGCTCTTAAAGAAGTAAACCCGATGGAAATTAATTTGTGTACCTTTCTCTATAGAAGGAATTCTGATCGATACGAGTAAAATGGAAACGGAACTAGAACTTTTTTGGGTTAATATTTTTGAGTTCCCGGCACCTTCCATTGCTTCCGAGTTTGACACCGGCGCCAGGCAGACGCACAAGCGAAATCGAAAAACAAACAAATTAATTGTCGTGTGCATGACAAGGGCAATTATTGAAGCAAACGAATACGGAGGATAAAAAACACTTCGAAAATTGGAAGGCAGGAGGGGTGAAATTTATTGGCAGAACGAGTGGAAAGGCAGAGATTTTACCTTTGGCACAAGAACCGCGTAGAGATTGGATCATAGTGGATTGGCTATTCGGGTTGGACTCTCGGAGGCGAGCACAGATGGACTACATATATCCCATGTGGATTTAAAGCATCTTATTTGTCTATAGATCGCAATGCAATACATTTAAGATTTAAGATTCAATAAAAACTTTAAAAACATAATTTCTTCAAGTTTTTCTTTTATTTCTATACCCCATAAACCATAAAGTGCCCCATCACACTTACAGTCCCGAAGTTATATTACATCTGAACTTTGACTCTTCCATTGAGGTTTTCCCCTCAATCTCTCACTCTTCTGTCACTCCGCTTAACCGAAAAATTAATTTGAATTTCTTATTTGTTGTTTCTTTTTTGGGATACACTCACGTATGTTGCACGGTCATACTTCCTGTGGCACAGAAGAAGAAGGGGGAAACTTGCCGCATAACACACTTCTCTCCCTCTCCCTCTTCCTCTGTCTCTGTCCCTCTTTCCACACAACCAACAAATTGCATTTTAATGCAACTTTCCAAATCAATTTTCAAAACCAAACAGCGACAGCGTCATGCAGGGGGGGCAAGGCAAGCATTTCCCTTAAAAAACCAGAGACGAGGGGGCAGGGGAAGCAGGGTCCAAGACAGCGTTGGCCTGGCCTGGCCAAAAGGCCAATATAAAGATAAATAAAACTTAAGTCAGGCAGTGTGACAGTTATGGATGAGAGAGGGCTGTGCACAGTCGGGTCGGGAAGGGACGGGACGGGACCCTGGAGCCAAAATAACGAGTTGCTTGTGCGATAAAAAATCTAACTTTAATACGAATTAAGATAAACAAATAATGAGAGAGAGATACATAGATACCGAAAGTATCTGCATCTGTATCTGTTTCGAGTATCCGTATGGCAATGGAGACCTCTGGGGCCCCCAAGCTCAAGTGACAAGTGCGCGGATGGGCCTGGGCTTTTGACATTTCTTGAATACGAGATGATAATGATCATCTGAATGATGATCATGACGATGACTCTGCTGACTTAAGGGGGATTTGCATTGGTTGTTTATGTTTTTGGTTTCATAACAGCGGATGAACGAATGAAACCCTATGCCTAATAATAGGGTCGTTTTTGAAATGCATACGCGAGAGCCCCGAGAGCCCCCGAGTGCCCCCCGAGTGCCCCCGAGTGCCCCCGAGAGGGAGATGGAGTGCCATGCGATTGTCGGGGGCGTTAGCCATGGGTGCAAAATCTAGAGCTAAAGTTGATCTCCATCTTCTGTTGCTGGTTGCTGTTGCTGTTTGCTGTTGTTGCCGATGCTTGACATTTATGTGAACCCAAGCAACAATAACACGTTGGTGTACCTCTCGCTACAGTTCAGATGCGAGTGGAGTGGAGTGGAATGGAGTGGAGTGGAGCCTAGACAGAACGTTCGTTCAGTGCCCGCGACACGACACCAACCCAGACCCAGACCCAGAGAGGGGGGAGGGGGATGACTGAGAGTCAAAAGAGCCAACCGATCGTGGGCAAAAAGGCGCAAAGTCAACTCTTTCGAGTCATGAATCTTATGACGCCTACGTGTACTTTTGGCATTTGGCATGTCAAATACAATAAGTACAGCGGCGACGACGACCGACCGACGATCGAGGAACCAAGGGGATAGCGGCAGGTAGGAAGAGGCACATCCCATGTACATCAGACTCATGCCACACCGAAGATGGAGTTGGAGCTGGAGCCTAGGCCCCAATCCAGTTCCAATTTGAGTTTCGTCTCTTGGGTTCAAGACTTTGTTTGCTGCTGCGTTTGACAGCTTCGTTTGTGGCTCTGGGTCTGAGCCTCGTTTGCTGGCTCGTTCCTAAAGGGAGAGACATTCCTTGGCCTGTCATTAGCTGACAGAAACTAATTCGCTCCAAATAAGTTCACGGGAATCGCTGATGGATTGACAGGGCAAATGTTTGTCTTGTTTTTACCCACGAAAAAAAGATTGCAAATTTCCCAAGAAAGTTGATGGAGACTTTAATTAGATCGTGGGTTCAGTTATGAGATATGAGAGTTTAGAGGTTAGAAAGATCTTTATAAAGATCAAAAGTTATCAAGGAAAATATGTGGAAAATAAATGAATAAATTTTTTCTGCAAATTAGAGAATGAAAGCAGATTTGTTCAACAATTATAGAGGAAGAATTCAAAAACAGACATGACAATGCGTTCTTTAATGCTAAGCTACTCTGTGAGAGAGGGAGAATGTACTATGAAGGGAAACCCTTCGGCAGTTGACAAACAACAGATTGAGAGAGAGACTCATTGATCTCCGAGATGGCAAAGAATGGAATATATAGGAAAAGGGCACCTTTCTAGTGATATTAGATGCGATATTTCATTGATATACCAACATTGATATTGGCCTATTCTTGTAGCTGATCCATTACATTGATTTCCCATCTCTACTTATATTTATCCCTACCATCCTCCCATACCAAAGAAATCCCCCAGTCCTGCTATCCAGAGATCGATCTCCCTTGCAGTCCAATTATCCTCCTCGCCCAAACTGGTGCTAGCCAGATCTTGTGCAGCCATCTCCTCCATCTATCCAATTTCTAACCTCCACTTGGGTTACCGCACATTCCACACGCCACGCAGAGTGCCCCCCTATGCTCTATGCTCTGTGGCAAGTCCCAGTCAACCCACCTGCTACCTTCGGTCCACTTAATCAGCGAATAATTCATGACAAAAAACGAAGATCTGGCTGGCTGGCATGCAGAGAAGAGCAGGGAACGGGAACGGGAACAGGAAGAGAGAGAAGTCCCTCCTGTAGCTCGTGTCGCTGATCACGCATAGAAATTATTATTGTGCTTTAATATAGCCATAAATCTGAACATTTAAAATGCTGAAAATATCGCATCCTGCTGCGAGAGTCGAACCAGAACCAGAATCGGGATTGGGACTGGGACTGGGACTGGGATTGGCATTGGCCCCAACTTATGACTTCATCTGCATTTTTATGGCGAATGCTCTGGCGATAATAAACCCTGGCCTGGCCTGGCCATCGCCATCGAGATCGAGAGCCGTACCAGGCCGAACCGAGCCGCCACCCATGCGTGGCACCCCCCCACCCTGGGGACCCTGAGACGCTGGAGAGGAGTCTAGGCTGCCTGCTTCGCTGGGGCAATATCAATAACACTTGCAACTCTGTGTCTGTGACTGCAACATGATGCGACAACGTCGTTGTTGCTGTCGCTGAGAGGCCTGGACAATGTCACTGAACCAGTTCTCAATGTCTTCATATAGATTTCCAGCGCGGGCCCCAGCCCCAGCCTCACAGACCGAGAGTCAACCTCTGCACTAAATATTTACAACCTCCACAATATCTCAACGACCGACAACAGGCACAGCAACAGCAACAACGACAAAAAAAAGAGGTCTGCCACGTCTTTCTATCGTTAGCCTGGCGGAACAAGTTCATGCAACTGCACCACAAAAGGTGTTCAGGCGACCAAGACCAAGCCCAAGAGCAGACCCAAGAGCAGCCCAAGAGCAAGTCCGAGTCCAAAAGCTGGCCAAGTGTCGTTGTGGCCATAAATTCAATTGAATATTACGCCAATTGCCTTTTTGTCTATTGCAAAAAAGCAAAAACCTTCGGGGAGGAGTCATCAGCATCTGAGCAATCCTCAACCTCATCGGAGGAAACTGGTTCCATCAGTACATCCACATCATCATCGTCGTCATATACGTTTGAAGATACTACTCTCGCTGCGCCGCGGCGGTAAGCAGATTTAGTTCATCTTTGAATGGACGCTAAGCCGCTTTGGGGTCTGCTAATTAGGCGACTTTCAAGGCGACTCTTCATCGCTTGCGGGCTAATATGCATCAAAATGTGTCAACACCTAGAGCTCTGGAACAGGACCCAGACCGAGAGCCAGACCGAGAGCCCGGGCTTAATTGTTAACGTTCGAACGCTACGTACATGGCTCTACTCCTATCACATGATTGCACTAGTTGGAGCATTGGACCTCTCGGACCATGTTTTCACTCCATTAACGCGATGAAGTGGAGAGCAGGATCCTGAAGCTGAAGCTGAAGCTGAAACTGGCAGGCAGCCTGAACTGGGTCTGGTAATGATGCCTGACGTTGACCGATCGTCGACCGCAAAGCCAAACGTAAAACCTGGCCTGGCCCCGGCCCCGGCCTGGCCTGGCCTGACCGATCAAAAGTCGTTCAACTTGCCGGAACTGGTCGTAAAAAGATCACCTGGCCACCACCATTCCAATGCTCCAGCTCTAGTGGTCTCCAACGTCTTCTCTTTTTGCCTATGTGGAGCATTTTCTTCATGGACTCGCCAAAAACGCAACTTCAACTCCAACTCCGACTCCAACTCCAAGTCGAGGCTTTGGCTTTAGCTCGCGTGGCACAATATTAATGGCCGCCAGAGAGTTCAGCCACGGCCATGGAGTGGAGTTCAAAACCCAAAAACATAGTTAATCTTGTCTTCTGCTGCTGCTGCTGCCGTTGTGCGGAGCAGCCCCGAGTCCGAGGCAGGAAATCCCCTGAACAAAAAGTCTGAAAAATCAGACAAAAATAAACGAACGCGTTTATGTGTTGTCGATGATTCGCCCCTTGGGTAAATGAACTTTGACTGCTGCCTGTTGCTCGGATGGGGTTCAAGAATGCCACTCGCATCCATGTCCACGTCCAAGTCACTCACTCACTCGAAGGTCTCTCTGGGGCCGCGCGCAGGTAAATGCTGGCATTTGGGATTTGCTGATCTTTCCATTTTGGGGATCGAAGCAATCCACTTTACTTCTGTTTTGTATTTTGCAAACGATGCTTCAAGGTTTTATATTGGTTCTCAACATTTTTCAACTGAAATTTATGACAGATCTTAAGTTTTTACCTAAACATATGCAGATTATTGCATGATCTTTGCTCTATATACGGATTTCGCTGTAAGAAATTAAAGAATTTCATGTGATATACAATTTATGGTAGCTGCTTAAATTTGTAATTGATATTCCTCTAGGAAATACCATGAGCTATACTTATCATATATCTAGAGATAGTCTGAAGCTAAGTAATCTTTGGTTTCCTTCTTGTTTTATTAACAGAATTCAAATTTTTGATAAAATGTTTAGAATTAGGAATTAATCCTTGATATTCCGAAGAATTGTAATCCTTTTTTAACAGTCTCTGGGTTGATCCATTAATCCATAAAAGTTTTTAGCTCTTTTCTTGAACATTTGACTGGTTTACGATTCTTTAAATGAAAATTACGATCCTTAATGGCACATCAATGTCTTTTAACATTAAACTGATCAATAACCAGATATCTAAGGTTCTTCTGTCATTACTCTAATTTTTCTCATTGCTTCAGGATTTATCTTTCGACGCACAAGCGAAAAGTTCTACAGAGAGTGCCCTAGAATAAAACAAAATACATGTCGTGCGCATGATGAGGCCCATTGTTGCTCGAGTCTCTCCGATAAGAGTTGTGTTTATGCTGTTGTTGTTATTAGACTGCACCCAAATTCAAAAAGCGTCACATCCGCTTCTCTATAAGATACATATATCTCCTTCTATCTACCGATCAACATAGATTTTTTTATAAGAG
This sequence comes from Drosophila lowei, assembly GCA_008121275.1. NCBI lineage: Eukaryota > Metazoa > Arthropoda > Insecta > Diptera > Drosophilidae > Drosophila > Drosophila lowei. Next base: position 24,427,618 of record CM017779.1, read on the forward strand.
CACACCTTAAAAATGATTTGCTACTTAACTGAAATACTTCCTCCAGCTCTCAAGTATCCAAAGAAGTCTTTTTTATAAATTATGTCCTCTCCGAAAATCACTCAGAAAACTAATACTCAATCAACTCCCTATCGCAAGAGATTTCCTCCCGGGTAAACTTTCATTTCTAGCGGTGGATATTTATGTGTCCCCCGCCAATGGCTCCATAAACATCAATTAGTTGGAGCCAGTCGGTAGGAAATCTTCCTTTCTCCAAGCGAAATCTCAATGCTTAATCAACTACAAATGGGGCTGAAGGGAGAGGGAATGGATTCTGTGCTGTTCTGCTCACCTGAACATATTCGGCGCATATATCAATTCCACCCACAAAGCCGCACACATCGTCCACGGACCAGGAGTTCACCTCCTCGCTCTGCGCCTGACACTGACGCGGGGCACCACCAGCACCAGAGGCTCCTGTGCCTGTGCCTGGGCCTTGGCCTGTGCCTGTTCCTGCGTTGGCGTTGGCATTACTGATCTCCTCGGACTGGTCCAGAAGTGGCGGGGATGGTGTGGATGAGGCTGTTGTCGCTGTCGTGGCCGTGGTGGCCGTTGAGCTGGCACGACGCGTCGTCCCTAGCAGGCCCTCGGGCTCGGGCTTGAAGCGCTTCGCGGCTGGCGGTTGGGAGCTCAAGTCTAATGGCGCCGCCGACGCAATCGATGAGCCACCAGCACCACCAACACCACCACCACCGACGGGCGCCACCGAAGTCGAAGCCTCTGTTGTGGAACGTGGACTAGACTGCCGCGAAGCGTGATGCGATTGTTGCTGCTGTTGCTGTTGCTGCTGCTGTTGCTGCTGCTGCTGTTGCAGCTGGGCCGAGTAGATGAAAGCGGGTGTAACAAATTGAGCCGCCTGCTGGAGCGCGGCATTCAGAGTGGAACGTGGCGTGCCCGCTGCACTGGCACTGGGCGACGAGGCATTGGAACTGGAACGTGGATGCTGCGAATGCTGCGGATGCTGTGGCTTGCAGCGCAGAATTTCCTGGATTTGGGCATCTTTGACAGCACGCACCTAAGCGACGGGGGCGAGAGATGGGAAAAGAACGGGAGGTGAGCTTTAATTTGGAAAACAGTTGGAATATTCCTAATGATAGATGTAAGGATACCCTCTACTTTGGTTGAATTTTTGCTCTTTGGTGTGTTTAAAATTCTCTGCCTGGCGCACTCTTTTTCACAGAGTAGCTTAGCCGTAAATGTAGAGTTTTAGTGAACACACAGCTCTGTGTATCTTTCTCTCACTCTTCTCTCTTCAAATTAGTCCATTACACTATACAATTCTGTGTCTCCCTCTTCTCTCTTCAAATTAGTCCGTTACACCATACAGATTTGTGCCTTATACCTTCGAAAAATATTCTTTTACAAATATTTTACATCAGTAGATAATGTCCAAAGATATCGACATACTGAAACTATATCTTAGACCCTAGGTATTGAAAATCTTGGGATTAAGAGAGCTCTATATAGAACTCAGGGATAAAAGTAGGTACTAATAAAGACAGACGGACGTATATATATGGAAATGGAAATATCCACTCCATTGATTGATCCCTCCCATCAAAATCCCTCTACTATTCCACTATTAAGGGGGACATTTAATTAACATTTTGGTCCCATCACAGAGCTTTTCTTTTTGTTTTTTTTTTTTTTTTTTTGTACCGACTGTACTTACCAGCGTCATCAGAGCCTGGGTGCTGCTCATGTCTATCAGCGGCGGAAAAATGCCCGACGAGAAGGGCAAGAAGCTGGACATAAACGGCGAAACACTGGCGGCCGCCACCACAGCGGCCATTTGGCTCTTGGCCTGCTCCGTGGGCGACTGGGCTGCGGCTGGCGGTGGCAACGGTCCGACACTGGCCACCGATGAGCCCACGCTCGAGCCAGAGGTTCCCGCTCCTGCTCCTCCGCCTCCTCCACCGGCCGCACTCACTTTGGTCTCCTTGGGCAGACTGACAGCAGCCGCCGACGCAGCCGCCGAGGGCGAAAGCTTCTTGCTGGCCGCACTCGCATTGCTGGCATTGGTGGGGCTGTTGATGGTGTTGCTGCTGCCGCTGCCACTGCCACTGCTGCTGCTATTGGCATTGCCCGACTTTGCGGTGGAGCTGCCACTGCTGCTGCTTTGCTGTGTGGCACTGGAGGCGACTCCTGATGCTCCTGCTGCTGCTGCTCCCGAGGTGCCCGTGCTGTTGCTGTCGTAGTAGGAATTGCGTCTTGTTGCATGGTTGCTGGAAAGTTTAGAGACGAGTGTTAGTTTTTTTGGGGGGTTGCCTGATGCTCAAGGATTTGCTTACTCATTGGGATTGGTGTTATTGTATTTGGCCGCCAGACATCGCATAATGTCCGAATAGTTGCGGGTGGAGAAATCCGTGGCATTTGTATTGGAACTCGATGCGGCATTGCTGCCCGAGCCACTTCCTGCACCACTTCCTTGGTTCACATTGTTGCTGTTGCTTGTGCCGCTGCTGCTGCTGTTGATGTTGCCACTGCCACTGATACTGCTGCTGCTGTTGTTGTTCCGATGCTGCTGCTGCTGGTGCTGTTGTATGGTATTCAGCAAATTTGTGGACAAATTGTGGAGCGGCATGTGTGTCGTGGTTTGAGCACTCGGCGGACTCAATCTTTGTTGCTGTTGCTGTTGTTGCTGCTGCTGCTGCTGCTGGTTGGGTGAGACACCACCACCGTTGCCACCGCCACCGCGAAACGATGATGAGGAGGGCGTGGCGCTGCGAGATCTACAGCAAAAAGACAACAAAGAATATGAAAATAAAATGTGGATTAGTTATGTTAAACAGAACATTTAGCAGGGGCTTTGCATAAGTCGAAGGAAGAGTGTGGTGTGTGACATCAGCAGCCTACACCAGCCAACCCTATTACACCATATAGATACCATATACCGTATATCTTTTGTATCGTTCATAAATTTGCATTAATATTTAATTATTCTTCCCACTCCCCTGTAGCCGGGTGTCGCATACAATTGGATTATTTGTCATTCTACCTCTGAGTGGTCCACATCCAGCAACCGATCTGATCCGAGATCGCTCTCTCTCTCTTCCTCTCTCTCTGTTCTCGCTTATTTGACATGCTAATGAGTGGCTTCCGTGAGAAGCACTCCAGTTAGAACGAAGCCACCTATAGAACAGGTGTCTGCGATCTACGATCTACGATCTAAGTCTTGTTGACGTTTGATATTTAGTTAATTTCCATGAGGCCATAATGCCATAATGCGATTATATGCTGGCTGTGCCATGGGAACCCGTCCCACGAGGAGGAGATGAAGAAGGAGTGTGTGGTGTGGTGTGGTGTGTGCTGGTTGCCAGGTGGAAAGGAAAGGAAAGCCCAAAGCCTGGGAGAGTTTACACGTTGGGAGTTCTGTGCTTCTCTGGGATTTAAATCTCTCTTTTTTTTCGAAATGAGTTTAATTAAAGTTCACTTGAGGATCAATACAGCTGTTGCTTTTTGCCATTCACACACGTTAGCATCAAATGAACAAGCTCCGTGGAACTAGTTGGCACATGAACGTGAACTAGTTATGGAAACAATCGGTTCGGTTCCTTGTTTAATACCACAATTCCGTTAGGAAAATGTTCAAGAATAAGTCGTTTCCAAACAGTCAAATATTCCCCTTCCTATATTATTGGAAATTGCTGATCTATGCATATTCCCAGTGGATCAAAAAACGATAGTATAACGGAACTACAGTTGAAATTCCATAACTCGAACATCTGTAACTTGAATTTTCTATATTACGAACTGAAACGAGTGGCAACAGCGTTTAGGGAGCACATTACGTCCAACTCTGTATGTTGAACTCTCCCTAAGTCGATAGTAGTGCTTTGGATAGTAGTGATCTACTCATGGAAGCTCAACTGTATCATAAAATGTTCGTAAACGGACTTGAAATGATCAAATCCATAAATTATCGCAAAACGGAGCTAAACGATACATTTATCGACTACACTAATCTCTTGTGGCCCTTCTGGTCCGTTCACTTATGGGAAATTTTAACAGCAAATCAATGTAGTTCTCGAGCTCGGCTTCCTGTATTTAGTACAAAAATTAGTCAAGAAAATAATTGCAACAATCTCGTCTTAGTGCTGGTTGGAATCCTCATAACGATATGTCCTTCCACCTTTGAAACTTATTAAATAGGAAAATATGTTATAGTTGTTCTTCGGTCTAAAGAACATCCCAAAAATAGTTTGAATTCTTTCTATCTTGTGTCTGTGTGTGTGTGTTTGTGCCCCTAAAAACAATTTCATATTTGGATGCTCTCGAAGCAACATCCATGTTAAACCAATGTCGAGCATTTGTGGCAAGCAATCTGCCAAGCCAAGCATGGCCATAACTCATATGCAACTGCCCCGCCAGTGCAGTCCAGTCCAGTCCAGAGAGACATGCCACCAACATGGTGCATGGTGCATGGCCTCTACTCTACTCTACTCTACCCACCCATTATCCATTCCTAGAGCTGTAGCTGTGGCTGGACCTGTGGCTTTCCAACACGAGCCACAGCCGAAAAAATGGAAAAAAACCAAAAAAATAATCAGCATAGATTTCTGCCTAGATCGGCAGCGGGCTGCCGCCGCCGGTCACCTCCTAAACTGAGCGCGTTGCCGCCGGTGGCAGCTGTGGCAAGTGCCTGGCTCTCTATGAGTTCGGTTGCATGCCACAAGGAAAAACCAAGCCAAACCAAACCAAAATACAACAAAAAAAAGAGTAACTCGTGCTGCACGTCGTCGTCGTCGTCGGTTGGTCGTTGGTCATGTCGTGTCGCTTACGGAGGCTGCAGCACAAATTTATATATATAGCAGCTATTGGTGGTGCTGCCGCAGCCACTGCCCCTTTGCCACAGACCCACCTGCCAGTGCCCCCTCATCTAGCTCCTCCCTGGTTCCTCCTCCTGCCTGCCCCTGCCCCTGCCCCTGCCCCTGCCGCTGCTGCTGTTGTTGTTGCCATTGATTTATCGTGATCTGTTGGTTGTCGATTTTTTTTCTTACTTGTATTCTCTCGTTGTTGCTTACAACTTTGTTTTTGTTTGTTCTTTTTCTGTTTTTATTTTTTGTTTTTGCTTTTTTTTTGTAGTAATTTTTTGTTCGATTTTTTGTTAAAAATGTTGATTATTGCAAATTGCTTTGGCGATTGGTAGCAGCTACTTAGTTGTGTTTTCCAGCCTGTTCTTGGCGATTGTTTGAACAGCAGCAGCAGCGGAAAAGCCGAGGAAAATCCAAGTACAAAAACAACAACAAAAAATGGTTTATGGTGGCGATTATGTTGGCTACTGCTTAATGCTCTCGTTGTTGTTGTTGTTGTTGTTGTTGGTCCCCCACCCGCCAACAGGTAACGGTTTTGTATGCTGTGTCGAACAGATACCCGTACAGATCAGAAGATCGGTGGCATGCCTAATTGGTTTTTACGAGCGGCAACATGCGCCTTGTCTCCGCCTTGCCTCCGCCTTGCCCCCGCCCTGGTATGCAAATGGTGTCTATTGTTACGCCTACACAGGGCGCTGCCCCTGCCCGATAAGTCCCTAATAAAAAGAAATACTTATGCAAACACATACAGTGCGTTTCGAAAGTATAGGGCAGAGCCACAGGTTGAAATTTGGGAACAAGATTCCATACCAAAGATCTGGGGGGGGATACTTGTATTTTAACATATGGAATCTGTTCCGATTTTAAGCGAATATACTTATCGAATCGAATGTTATCGTTTAAGCCTTTTGTTTATCGCTTTATCGAATTTACATATCGGACTGAGGCAAAGACTATACAATACCAAGATGTTGCATGAGGGACGGGACCTGACACCCCGTAGACAGAGGATGCGCGAGGGGTTTCAGTTCTCTTTTAGGCTATCTCTCGTCTCTGACAACGGCCCATTGCCTTCTAATTCGGATTCGGCTGCTCAGCTCGTCTGGGTTCCAAAATTATCTAGCAACAAATACACAGTCTTTGGCGACACACAACGTAGATCGAGACTCGAGACTCTTCTAGGTCGCAAGATTACAAAAACAACTACATACATTGCTTGAGCATGATTTAGCACAATGTTTAACTTAAAAATGATAATTTAAATGTGTGAATAACCAAAACTATGTTCGATTATTGAATACATTTATTCGTCTATATGCAAAACAGGTCGAAGATAGAGGTTGAAGATCGAAGGGGGATCTTCAAGGTTGAGAAATTCGCTAAAGAATAGTCCAAGACATCTGCTTGTATAGCATAACATATAAGATATGTATATCAACTAACGAAATGTATCTATTTTAAGAAAGCCAGGCTTAAAGACCTTCAGGTCTTACACTTTTGAATCACACTGTGCTTAAATATTCATATATTTCAAATATCTTTTTTAAGATGTCTAAGACACCAAAAAAAGAATGTCTATTAATGGAATGAGTTGTCAGAAACTAGTTCAACAAAAGAACAAACAAAAAGCAAGGCTTAAACCGATGCCTCGAATGCCCTTACTGTCATTCGATATAGAGGAGTACTATAGCAAATACCAAATACCGTATGGAAATTCAATCCGCTGCTAGAACTGATCGAAAAGGGAAAGGAAACTGGACAAAAAGCCGTCCAATGTGAGGGCAAAAAGCAGGGCTACAAGAATTCAGTATTCAAATGTTTACGAATATGCAAAAAATTTGCAAAAATAAACGGCTTTCAGTCTAGACAACATTTTCTGAATGCTTCAATAGTTTCAGAGAATATTTAGCAGATGGGTAATTATTTTTTATTGAACGCTTTTTGTGGTTCATTGAACTAAATATTTAATATTGAAATACTGAAAAGAAGGTTAAATAAAGAGTCGTGAATGATCTACATGAAACATTTTTCCAAATTCAGAAACTCCATAAAAATCAACAACATTTGGAAGTAAGGTCAAAGCAGATGCTCCGATAAGACCTCAAACTCAATCCTCAAAAGGTTAAAGATCGTATAAAGAAATGAATGGAGAGCTTCCAAACTCTTTGGAGACAGAAGTTTTTGTGAATGAACCTGAACTATAAATTGAAAGCAAAAATATATAAAGAAATACAATGAATATTCGTGCGTCAGGGGAAAAATTTGCAATAAATTTGCATTTCATCCAAACAAAATAATCCAAAACATAATTCTATACAGAGCCTCTAAAATATCATACAAAAAAACCCCCATTTATCATCTGCTGGTTTCCCTAATAGGCCTCACTAATTTGTGGATAAACAATTATCAATTATGAATAATTATTCGAATAATCCTAATCCCAATCACGCGACCACCCTGAGCGGTAACAGCAGCAGGCCCCGCGCCTGGGGCGCTCCGCAGATACCAGATACAAGATACAAATCGTATCGAATCGTATCGAATGCTAAATCTAAATGACAGGCTATCGTGACTCTTTGTGTCTGCTCGAGCCACTCAAGTCCACACCTCAGGTGGCGATAGACTAGCATGTCTCATTAATATTAATAAGGCCCAGCCGCCGACTAGCGACCGCCGACCGCCGACCGGCGACCTGCCCAAAATGTATCTCCTAAGAAGTATCTATGTATCTTTTGTGTCGCTACTCCATCTGTTTCCATCTATGCCGTGGCCAAAGGCTAGTTTATGTTTCTTGTTTTTGCGGTACAGTGTCTTTGGGCGGGTATGCCCATTTTATGCAGAAGGTGGCATCTTCTATTCAAAGATGGGTTTACAAATATTTTTGCCTAAATTAGGATGGTATAGTCATAATTCTATGCAATATTTCTATATTTGAATGCAATAATATCAGCATTTATAGGAGATATTGAAATATTAGAGAATAGGCCTAGAAATATCCATTTATCAATATCCTCTGCATCTGAGAAACGAAATTGTACTATAATCTCCATCTCCGTGGAAGACATGAGGACTTTTAAGGCGTTTTCTTTTTAATAAATAAGTCGAATCCCTTAGAAAATTCAAACATGATCTGGTATATACTCGTAGAATACTAGACCCGAAAACAGTAGGCCAATAGGAGCCCCTGCCTCGTGCTGTATGTATCTCTCTCTCCCTTTTACAGAGTAGCTTAGCAGAAATGGATGGAGTTTTACATTTATCTGCTATTTGGGTAAATGAAATGTTGAAGAATATGTTTTTCTCACAGCTTTGAGTCTGTAAGATCTGTATCTCTAAGTCTGTAGCATATTTCAGAACCTTTGTCTTGGGATATAGAATTCTAGACTGGACAAACGTAGCCCTAGATGAATCCACAAAGTTACAGCTACGTATCCATCAACTACTTAGTAAATTAGTATTTATTACTAATTAATTAATACATATTTTCCCTGCCATCTGTGGAGAGGGTATCACAGCTTCGTTGCCTCCCCCCCCAGAAGCTCGTCGCCTCTCCTTCGTCCAATGTTGCCATAGTTTCCGTGTGTGTCGCTTGTGTGGTGCTGATAAATGGCTTTTATTTATATTAGTTAAAATATAATCTTTGACGCCATTAATTTAGTTGTGCGTATTAATTGCTGTTGATCTGAGTAGACAAATCTTTCCTTTATTTTTGTATTTGCTTTTGCTTTTGTTTCTGTTTTATTTGCATTTACATTTCAAGTTTTTCAACTTGTTTTTCTTTCGTTTTCTTTGTTTTTGCTTTTGCTTTTGCCTTTTGCCTCTCTGTTTTTTTGACAGCAGAAGCGTGCTCTTGTGTTGGCTTTGTTTTTGCTTTTGGTGGCTTTGATTAATTTACTTTCGGGCTGCGAACAGAAGCAGCAGCCAGCATCGATTTGGTTTCTTTTTTTTCGAGGTATTAATTTATGAAAATGTTAATTAATTTGTCAGGCGCTGACAGCCATCGAGGCGGCGGCCACAAATTACTTGATAAATAGTCTCGGACTCGTAGCGACTATTCTTTCATTCCTTCTCCCAACCCAAACTATCCATGAAATTTATGTGATTTCGAAAAATACAATAAACAATAAACATCTCATCGGAAAATATGGCCGACAAAGGGAAAGAGAACAAGAAAGAGCCAGTGCCAAAGACAGTGCCAAAGGCAGAGCGAGAGGCTGAGGAATACACCCCCGTGCACACGCCCCCGCCCAGCACATTCGTTCCCGAACAACAATCCTCCGCACAGCCGACCATCCGGTGGCAGGAGCCCGCCGCCCGGAGGCCTCGATATGCATCCTGGACATAGACGATTCCGAAATCGACACGGAGGAACGGCCCTCGAACACCGATTCGATCAAGCAGCTGCGGCTCCGCCGCAAGCAATTCGAGGAGTTGCGACGCGATCATTACCAGATGTACTATGACGATGGCAGCATTATCAGTGGATCGGCGATTCGAGGCTCAAACCATCAATCCGAAGATGAGGACGGGAATGGGAATGGAGAGGATGCGGAAGCGGTTGCGGAAAAGAAGGAAGAGAAGCAGAAGCCAGAGGAGAAGGAGAAGGATAAGGACAAGGCCAAAAATTAACGATGTTGCCCCTTATAAAATCTACTTTTAGAAACATATTTGAAACTATTAGAAGCAAAAGACTCAAGTGATTCTATAACCTACCCATAGATAGAAGATATTAAATTTATAGCGTTTACATTCTCTGCTTCTCTGTCTTTTAATAAACTTCCTTTCGATAGTTCTAAAGAATATAAAGCCTCTGGAATTCGGTACAGATATTTTCTAACGGGAGAGATAGCCTCCATTCGAATGAGATACAGAATACGCGTTTCCAATAGAGTCCCAGGAAATCCTCGTAGACTTATTAAGGGATGAAGTTTCCTTATCGGGATACAGCTTCTTGCTGTGCCTGCTGATACTCGTACAAAGATATAATGCTCAAACATTGAGAGAATAGGTATTGGATAGTTCTATTAAAACTAGGCGGGCCCTGCCACATTGTGGTTGCACGGATAAGAAATAGGGATCGATGGAGAAAAATATCTCGAGTTACGACTGATCTCCGACTATTCTCCTGCGAATACGAACAACAGAAAACAAATTTGAGCCAAATCAGGCCAGTCGTTCTCAATTGATGAAATCACATACATATTTCAGTCCATTTTTATGTATCTAGATTAATTTATTCGAATACTTCCACTCATATTAATCTCATACTTTATTTACTTTTGAAAGACTAAACTTGACAAGAACCTACTATGTTGATAAATCCCCTCTCATCCATGTACCTCCACTGAAATTAGCCTAAAAAATCGGAAAATTATATGGAAATGTTTACCGGGTGATCTCATGATCCGACTTGGAATGGAATTTCTACCTCTTTCTAGGCCTTAATCATCAATAGAGTTCCACCAAAGGAAGAAAACAATTTCCCTTGGCCGACTGCCTTGCCTCGCGCACTCTTTGTCTCCCTCTCTCTTTCACAGAGTAGCTTGGTAGTGGAGAGTGACTTCTGGAGTTGACTACGACTCATCTCCAACTCGTTTTACTTGAAAAATAGGTATCTTTGAGCTCCATATTCCCTTGTTTATGCCTCAAGGAATTGTTCTACTCATCTTTCTTTAAATTGCGATTAACATTACGGACTTCTTGTGATACTTTACTCCCCATTGAGTTCTCATCTTCATTGAATGACCTTTAAATACTCATATTTTATAGATTTAAAAGCTCCATCACTCACCTGGCAAATGCTCCGACGGTTATGTCGCCATTGTGGCTGCTGTTGCTGCCGGGACTGAGGCGCTCTCTCTTCACGCCGAGGCTCAGGTGCTGCTGCTGTTGCTGCTGACTCGATTGATGGTTGCCAAGGCTGCTGCTTCCGCTTCCGCCGATGCTGTTGCCGCTGCCACTGATGCTGCTGCTGCTGTTGTTGTTGTTGATGGTGTTGTTGTTGTTGTTATTGTGAATGGACACCATGGGCGTGGCATCCATGTGGAGACCATCCTTGTGGCCATCCAAATGCGACATGGGCGACAGCTTCTCGTTCTTGACCTTCTCCAGATAGAGGGCGGCATAGGCGGCCGCAGCTGCCGCTGCCGTCGTGGCCGCCGGACTGGAGGACGTGGACGAGGCTGAGGAGGTGGCTGTGGCAGTGCTGTGGCTGGGTGTGGTGGCCTGATTGGAGCTGCCACCACCCCCCGCGGTGGCTGCTTCGCTCAGCTTCTTGGCGGTGCTCTCGATGGCCGCCCCATAACCGCTCAGCAGCAGCGATCGTTCGCTGAGCATCTTCGCGGCAGAGCCTGGGCCGGAGGAGAACGGTTCGGAGAGGAGCTGGGAGCGCAGATCGCTGGCCAGACGCTCCAGATGTTTCCGCTTATTGGAGCTGGAGCTCAAGGTGGCCGCCGACGACGAGGAGGAGCCAAAATGACGGTCGTGGTCGTGGGTCGCCGTGGGTTGCGTTGCACTGCGACCACCCACAATCGCTGTTGTGGCCTTGGCTGGCTTCTGCTGCAGTATGTCGGTGGGTGCGTTACCTGTAACAAAAAGTACAGTGAAACAGAGTTAGTGGACGGTGGATTCGCACTCTTTACTTTACTTCAGAGGCAGAGGCAGACCCAAGTGCGTGCCTGTTCCCCAACGAAAGCTTACTGAAAAAATAAACCCCCCAGTGGAAAGCTCGACTCGGGGAAGAGTGTCGTGTCGTGTGTGTGTCGCATGCAAATCGGCCAAAGGTTAAAATAACTTATAATATGTTAACAAAACCATTGACCTGCAATGTTGAACCCCTAAGCTAATTATCGGGGTGACACTTGGGGTGTCTTGCCTAGTGAGACCGAGAGTGAGAGTGCGAAAAGTGCACACAGCACACAGCACACATGGCACGACGCATTCGCAAACTAGTCGTAGTACAGCAGAGAACACAACAGTTTAGTGGAGTAATACTTGTACAGTGCGGTACGGCAGTCTATATTTGGGGACTATAGACAGGGGAGATGCAATGGAAGAGGAAGAGATCAAGATAAGCGATAGATACTGATGAGGCCATGGGTAACCATGATCATCGTTGCTTATGGGCTCTAAGCCTTTTCTAAAAAGTGTCAAAGCTACAATTTCTTTATTCTTTATTCGTTAGGCGTATTCCAGTACTGGTTTTGTATTCGATATCTTTTCAGCCTATCTACTGCCAACAAATGATCCCCAAAGATCCGCCAGAAAATATTCGTAAAGGCCAGATTATGAATGAAAATGCATCCCGAGGCTATAATCGCAGGATTTTATATTACATTTTGCCCTAAAAACTATAAGTTGTTAAAGTTTCACCTATTCTAGGTATCAGTCAGTGGAGACGCGTGGAGTAAGTGATCAGCCACTGATCAACAGATGACTATCACTGATTGATTTTCAAATGATCCTTAGCTATTTTTAAGATCTCGAGATTTAAATCGTAGTTCAAAATAAAGATAAATCTGTATATTTCAAACAGAAGCTACCCAAACTAACCTTTTGCGGCTAAGCTACTCTGTGAAAGGGAGAGAGAGAGAAAGAGGACAAGAGCTACAGCTACAGGTGATTATTTTCTTAATTTTGGCTATAAAAATACAGGAATATATGGGATAATCTCTAATCTTGGACATGTCCAAGCCTCTGCCACTAATCCCTATACTCCCTATAAGAAAGAGTACAACGTATTCAATACAAAAGCACACACCTCTACAGATACAGATATACAGATATCTATATGTATCTATAGACCCATACAATGGTATATAAAGACAATGCCACATTCGCATACATTGATCTTTTATGGTGCGGTTTAAACTTCCGCCACAGACAGCCAGGGGAGGGGCAGGGGTGCAGGGGGAGCAGGGCGCATAAATTGTTTATTTATCGTGTGTATACAATTTTGTCAGTTATTTACTTTGGGTGGCATATAAATAATTTAATTGTAATTTAAATGGCAAAAATTAAAAAGCAAATACGTGTACCGATGCGTGCCCCCCCACACACAAGCATTGACCTTTACCTGTCCGCTGGGCAGAGGAAGAGAGCCCCAAGCCCCCAGTTAGGTGTAAATTAATGGAAGCCACACTGGGGGACAGACCCAAGCCCAAACCCAAACACAGACCTGGAGCTGGAGCTGGAGATGGAGACCTTCCTTTTTGCGTTTCTCGCATGCTTAGCAACCAAAAAGCAAGCACACAGCATAAATAATTAAATGAAATATTTACAATCGAAATTAACAACAATTTGTAGTTTTAAGCTCGTTACGATCTCCACTCCAATCGGAATCGAAAAATCAAAGCCAGAAACAGAATCGTAGTTCTGGAAACCCTGCGGATTGGTTTCGTATCGAATTTCACCCGCTCTCGGATTCGGATCCAGATTTAGATTCGATTGGCGATTGGATATGCGTATATATAGTATGTATGTTTTTTAATAAGTTTGGTCGTGCGTTATCATAAAATTAAGTTTATCATTGGTTAGCATAGAAATTAAGTTGTGGGGGGGATACAAAACCAAAACCAAAACAACGACCCACGGAGAAGAGAGAAAGGGAAAACCGAAAAAAACCGCCCCAAAGTGGTTGAACAGTGGAACAGGAAGTGGAGGAATAGTAATAGTACTTAAAATTAGTTTAAGCTCTAAATTAAATGTTTTTAATCAAAACTTTTCTCATGATAGAAAATTTAAAGATTTTCAAAATAATTTATTTTGATTGGAAAACATTTATATTTGGAAATCTTGAAATTATTAAAGTTTGCACGCAAATATTTTCGAAATATAATTTTCCCATTTTTTAAATATTAAAATGCATGCCTTGTGCACTTTTGCTATCTTTCTCTCTCTCACAGAGCAGCTTAGCAGAAAGGCCTGAGTTTTTATAGCCGATTTCTTGCTTATTATGTTCCAACTTCCTTGCAAATTCCATTTCCAGTACAATCTGCATTTTTAAAGAACGATTCCATCTTCAAACTTCTGTGAGAGATACTCCAATTTGTACATCTTTCAATTCTCTAAAATATAATCCTTTTTTGGCTATGTTTGTCACATATTTTTCTTGCAATTAATCATAATTTCGATCGCCAGACATATCTACATTATAGATATATTTCCTATATCTTTAAATCCAATTAAATTTGTACCTAAAACTTCCTGCAGAAACAATTCCCTTGCCCCACTGTGCCAGTGGCATTTGGGATTGGATATTTTTGTCGTAGATCGCTCGTCGCTTGCTCAGCGCTCCCCATAGACCCCATCAATGGCCGGGGCCTGGCTGGCTGTGGCTGATTGGCATCGCTTGGTGCCAATGGTGCTAAGTGCCGAATGCCGAATGTCGAAAGCCGATGATGATGATGTGGAGGGAGGGCCAACAGCGACCGCAACGGACCCCAGAACGATGAGGAAGGTGAGGGCACGCAGAGATAGAGAGAGAAAGAGAGAGAGAGAGAGGGAGAGGGAGACAGGAGGCCGAGACCGAGACCCAACATGTGCCATGCGCGACACTGTTGACTTTTTCCAAGTTGGATGTTATGTTTATGCCCGCGTCACACGTGGATCACAAGGGTATGTTGGATTCATCAAGAGGTACGCACCTCCCTCCCTCCACGCACGGTAAAAGGTAGAAGAAAGTATTTTCGACACGATCGGGGATATATATTTCCAATAAGGATCCAAATGATTCCGATAAACCAACGATCTATGTCTAACTATATGCCTGTTTCCGCCTCCTTGTTCTCCCGTGGGAACTCTGATATCCACAAAGAACCATCTAGTGAAGTCTGTAGTTTCCAAAATTTTAAAGATATGGTAATCATTTTTGGTAGAATTCTATATAAAGCTATTATCTATCGGATTGCAGAAAATCATTACAATTAGAAAATATTTGCCCAAAAAATAAAGAAATAATTAAATTTTGTATTATCCTTTTTTTCTAAAAATTCCACAAAATTATCTTTTAGAATAATTTTATCCCATTTGAATTGATTTCAAACTTCCCTTAAGATAACTTTGCCGTGGGTCAGGGTCTTTAAATCCCCAAAGCGGGGTATTCTCTAGTCTCAACGATCGTTCTTTCTCCGTTTTTTGTTATTGTTGTTGATGTCGTGCCCATACCTGAGCGTGGGATTGTGTGTGTGCGTATCTGTGAATGATCCGCACAGTGACAGGCCGCATTTTGGTCGCGACTCGACGCTGGGTCGACAAGTGTCAATAGTACTAATAGACGACGCCGCCATCGAAACTTAGGACCGAGCACGTTCACACATAGAGAAAGAGCCAAAGAGAGAGAGAGAGAGAGGTAGAGGTAGAAGCGCATTGAGGTTCTGAAAACGGTAAAGTTCATTGCCATTTGGTTCAGAGATGGCAAACACAGCTGTCGGCGGATCGACCTGTCATGTGACCATTTTTCATACAGTCATGGAAAAATATACGAGTATATGCCCTAATAATAATAACAATAAGTAACGAAAGAGTAATTGTACGAATTTTGATAGATTTCTTTTCCCATTGAGAGGCGGCAGCTGTCGTTGAAGGGTCACACCCGGCAGTGTCTAGACGTGGAGAGACCTTGTGGAAAAACCCCTTCAACCGGGCAATCATCGATAGTTGTTGCCCTCTGGGTGGCCCGTGGGGGCCCCCGACTGAACCCAGAGCCGCTCGCTTCCCATTTGACTTGCATGAATCAGTGGAGAGAGAGTCCAACGATGGAGAGTCCAATGGAGAGTTCCAGGCTTATCAGCTGATTCTCTTTCTTTTTGTTTGTTTGTTGTTTTTTGACCTCATTTAAAAACCAAATAGCCGCAGCAATACGCAACCGAAGAGCAAGTCCCCGTCCCCCCCTTTACCCTTTATGCAAACTGGGCCTTTGTTATCGCCCCTCTAGGGGTGGGATGGGGACTGGGGACACAGGGTTCAAACAGGGTTCTCGTATATAAAGAAGGTAATATTGAAAAGCGTGCAGGCGGGTCTCATATCAGGGGAAACGACCGATTCGGTGGCCTATCTATGGGTGTAAGGCGGCCCTGAACCGAACTCAATTCGGTTCTTCGGCCTCTTTGCTATTTTTCCCAATGCCCCGTACTCGTACGCTCTTTCCTTCTGCTCTTCCCTTTACTCTTTATAGATAAACATTTATAGAGGTGTCTATCTATCTGTATCTGTATCTGCATCGTTCCCTCAGTTTCAGTTTCCTTTTTTTGACGTGATTTCTTGTATCTCAAGTGTTGTGCTCTCTGGCCCGTTGGGGTCTTATCGCCGCTGCCTTGTTTGTCCAAGTGCCAGTTGAACTATATATGTATTACGATGATCATAATGATGATGATGATGATGTGTTTATTCCTATATAGTAAGGGGCGAGAGCTTAGTACATACTCTCCTTTATATGGCCTTCTCATGGTTCATCATGCCTTTCGCTGTGTGTGCGTGTGTTTTCCCCCCCTGGTCCCTCTCTTTTGCTCTCAATTCTTTTCGGGTTTTCGAAAATCATGTCGCATTTATTAGATCATCAAAAGGTGTTAAAGATTGTGCCCCGTTTCACTGATAATATTTCTTGTTTCTTTCTTTTCTGGGGAGCTCCAGTTCAATTGTTGTGTGTGAAAGTAATTCAAAGTTCATTAGAGATCTGTTGACTCGGGACTCGGGACTTGGCCCGAATTTACCCAGAACTTTGCTGCCATTTAATCGTATTTGGGTATCACATACATGTATGTTTTATATTTGCTGTAGGAAGTGTAG
Organism: Drosophila lowei; assembly: GCA_008121275.1. NCBI lineage: Eukaryota > Metazoa > Arthropoda > Insecta > Diptera > Drosophilidae > Drosophila > Drosophila lowei. The sequence goes on from CM017779.1 coordinate 24,444,255, forward strand.
CCCCCGCCTTATCTTTATGGCCTAGCCATTCTCAGGGGGCATGACATTCGGTTCAACAACGCCATGGGGAAATTACCCAAAAACAACACAGAAATCTCAGGGAATTTGTGATCCTCAGAAGTTGAATGGCATGTGGTGGCAAGGTGAATGATTCAGGGTATTCTTTGGATTGAAGTTTTGTGGTTTTTAAACACGATATAACAGATGAATAATTGAAAATAAATAATACATACAAAATACAATTATTTGTGAAAATTTGTACCATCAAACACCTATATCTTTTCGGGATTTTATCATAAAAGACTCCCTATGGCCCCTGGCGAATGGTCTCTGTTGTGTCTCTCCAGGCGAATGTATCCGTTCGCTTATGGGTAATTTGTGCAGCGATTTAAAGTCATTTGAATCCTTCTTCGAATGTGCCCAAGAGGAAAAGGGGCATAGCTACTTCTTCTTAATTAAATTTCCCAAAACCTGACTCCACCCTGAAGTTCGATTCCCATAAAACCACACCACAAAAATATTTGATTAAAAAGCCAACACCAAATTGCCATCAAGTGATGGAAAGAGAGAGACATTCCAGAGGGAAAAGCCAAATGGAGTGCTATCTGGAAACTGGAACAGCCTCCATTGCTGCTGCTGCCTCAAAGTGAAGCCTCCATTGGACAACCGCAAAGAGCATAGCGTAGCAGCACTAACGGTTCATGACACTGCGCTGCTGCTCCCCCCAGAGGTCCAACAGCAAATTGAAATTTCAAATCAAATCAGAGCGCGCCACAAGACGGAAATGGCAATAGTTTTTCTCTTTTTTGCTGCAGCTCTATAACGGCCGACGCAAAAAGTCTAGAAAAAAAAAAAATGGCCAAGAACCGAAGGAAAAATTTCATAAATTATTAACACCTCTGCCATTTGAACTGGACAAACTGGAAACCGTTCCACGAATGCATCTGTATCTGTATCTGTGCATTGGTATCCGCGTCTGTGTGTGTCGCGCCTCTCTTTGCGCTTCTCATTGAGGTAAGCTGGTGCTGGCCGGGCTGTCGGATCGCCTGGCCCATGTCTTCGTACTGCATAATTGCTTTAATGGAATTTGATTTTTACCCAACCTCTCAACACGCTCCACGCGGCCGGAGAGACCAGAGACACAAGTGTCTAGTAGACCTAGTGGCCAGAAGGTGGAATGAAAGGCTCAAGCTAGAGGGAAAGAGATGCCTGCGTGAGTCACGATCGAAGTACATATTGAACAGAAGGAGTTTCCATGGAATATATTCTGTATAACCTTTAACCTACAATGGTTATCGTTTAGGAAAGCAATGGAAGGCTGAAACTGATTTGAATATATCCAATGAATTATGTGGAACTATCGTTTATTAAATATAACCTACTGAATATCATTGTTGATCTAGAATGTATCTTAAATAACTTGCAATTCAGATGATAACCAGAATATTTTTACAGATGATATATCATACATATTATATGCCCATATATTCGTAAGTATTTCTTGCGAAAATCAATCGAGAATTTCGTAAAGTTAAGAACTATTTAGATAGTCAATCAACACTTTTTCGGCAGATTTTCATCGTAATAAGATAACATAATTTCCAAAACAATCTCTTAAGATAATCTTTGCCAGAAGAAATTTTTTTCCTCGAGAGGGAACGGGGAATCCATAATCTTCTGTGTCCTGAATAGATCCTAACTCTTTTAAAGCCATTGCTGATACATTTTTTAAATATATTCCATATCATAGAGAATACTATGGAATACTATGGATATCTATCGATTAGAGGAAGGAGCATTAGAAGCTGTAATGAGTCTATATCTTTTCAATTTGTAGTTTTGATATGTCATATCTATAGTTTTCCACAAGGTGTAGATAAAAGATCAATGAACTTTAGAATTTAGATATATTTAATAAGACTCATGATATTTCCTGTACATATATTAAACTTGATTGGGTGCTTCCCCTTTGTTTGTATGAACTCAGTATATCAGTATGTATGAATCCAGTACTATCCTTAAGTATTCCATTTATTTTAAGATACCATCAGCTTCTTTTCTATCACCCCTAATGTTCCCCAAGAAATCAATTAACAAACTTCCATGCCGATTAATCGTGTCACGCTGTCATCTCTGGACTCCACCTTGTCGTTTTTTGGTCCATTGCAGATGATGTACAACTACTATTAGCATTAAAGTTTATTATCGACAACGACGCTGGTTCTGTGGTTCTGGATTCCTGTAAAACAGGTGCACCACACCACACCACACACCACAGAGCACACGGCACTGAGCACACAGCACACCACGGAGCAGGCACACACATGAGTACACACAGTGGGGCCAGGCCTTTCAACTTTTAGCTAGAGATTTCTCCACCTCTGCACACCATACGATCCCAGCCACATGGTTGCATGCAACCGATGGCAGAGGCAGTGCAATGCATTTGGCCGCTAAAAGCGCCTTATTTGGTTAAATTGGTGCAGATTGCTGGCAGGCCAGCTCTAAATAATAATTAGCACAGGTTTTTTTTTCTTCTTTTTTTACTTCTTCTTCGGCCTCAGCCCCAGCTTCAGCTCATTCGCTATCTGGCTCTTCGTCGGGGGCTTTGGGGGCACTGGCTCTCTGCTTCTGCCTCTGCTGCTGCTGCTTCGCCTCGCCTTGGTGCGCTTTTGTGGCTGTGGCTTCGGTTTTGGTCATTCAACAGGCGCAACAGGCGCACCGCAAAACCAACAAAAAAAAAAAAACAACCGAAACGAAGGAAAAAAATACACATACACATCTTGTTGCATGCCACATACGGGGTGAAATTTCCTTAGAAATTTCGTGCTTGCCTGCTCTGGTTTTAATTTGATTTTTACTTGATTTCCCCCCCATCCCGACCTCCCCACTCCGACACTCTGCTAGCCTCCGAAGGCTGTCTCTGTGCATCTTGTGGCCCAGGTTCAGGTTCATAAATTTACTAGATGTTCGCCCCGATTTCTTGCCTCTCTCTGTTGCATGTTTAATGTTGATGCTTCGCTGCATATTCGCGTGTGCGCTATGCCTCTGTGGGCCGCTCTACAGCCTCTACAATGTTGTAGTTGCTGTTGCTGTTGCACCAGTGCTCCTCCCTGTTGCATCTGTGGGGTGTTGGCGGCGGTGGTGCTACCCTACTGAGCCCCATTCTCCTTCCTCATTCGATCATCTTCTCCTCCTCCTCCGCCCTTCTCTTGGCAGATAATTGTTTTCCCCCAAGCCATGGCTTTGGCCTTTCGGATTATGGATACTACTTTTAATAGGCATTGGCTGTGCCTGTGGGGTGCTCTAGATGTTTAATCACGTCAACAAATGTATGATTTTTATATGTTTAGAAATGCCTTATTAGCCAGAGGTATTTTCTTGGGTTTTTGTGTTATTATTTGACGGGTTTTTATTCGTACTTTTATCTATTGCACTGCAATAAAATCAAAACATAAACTGACTTCCAAAGGCTTTCTATAAGGCCTGCATGGGCCGACATTTGCCTTCACCTTGCACTCAGCAACACCAAGGACTGCAATCGACAAACAGCCACAAAAATGGATCATCTATCATCTATCTAACGATTAAACATGGGTTTTGGACGATGGGCATTTGATAATCGAGTGAATCAATAGCGTCCCCAAAGAATGGAACTACGCGATAGTCTCCAACGTTAAATATTGTATTATCTTAGGATTATTTATGTTTAAGAAGTGTTGACATCTAAATTATTTAATTTGATCAATATCTCCCTCGATACTTGTTAACACATTAATGGATTCAATGATCTGGAAGGGATTAAGATTGTTTATCCCCGACAAGATTATAAATACATATGTATATAAAGATACAAGGAATCTGCAGCAATTCTGGGCTCCGTTCTGGCCTTCCACAGTAGCGTTTTTGGTAGTCCTATGCTCATCAACTATAATTTATGTTGTTTCTGAACAATTCCATCCAACATTCCAGTATTTTTTGCAATACTTAAAGTCCTTAAAGTTTCTAAAACTCAAGCAGTGCTTACTGTTAGTCTTGTAGAAATTGATTAAAGACATTTAAGTACTTTTTCCCATCACATACACTCATAAAATTATGCAAATTGAATTCTGATCACTTTTTAAGGCCATAAAATATAAAAAAATTAATTGAAATACTTCCTGAATCAGGAAAAAGAAGCAAGAAACTAATATATAGAAAAAAATAAATAAAAATATAAAACCAAAGACTTTTTTAGGTGTAAGTAGACTTAAAAAACAAAAAAAAAGAAACAATTTGCCAATTGATGCTGATATGACAGTTAGAGTGGGGAAAAAGCAACCCAAAGAGGTAAGAGAGAGAGAGAGAGGAGAGAGAGAGAGGAAAACCAGATGTGCGCGCATGCCTCAAAGGCACCTGCCACGACAAGACATGGCGGCGGGGGCATGGGCAGCGACTGCGACTGAGACTGTGGCTAAGGCGAGGAAATCAAGTGCAGATTAATTAAATTCGATAATTAAATGAACGGACCTGCAGCTCTCTGGGAGCTCTGGCAGATCGTGTCTGCCTCTAGCCCCGAAGTTTGCTGTTGGTTTTAGATGAAAGCAGCCACAGATCCATGGGGCAAAGCCGCAGCGGCAGCGGCAGCAATAATAAAAAAAAAGAAACATTTGCACATTGGCTGCACATTTGGGATTGAGGTTGGAGTCTCTCTCGTCTCTCGGCATCGCGACGGGTGATGACGACGACCGACCGACAGGCCGACAGACCGACCGGAGGACCCCGTCTTTGGCTAATGCATTTCTGTGATTTTAGGCGCAGCAAATTAATGTGCATCGCTCTATAAATTTGTCAGCAATTAAACGAGCCACTCGCCTGTGCAGCCAGAGGAGCAGCAGCAGCATCACCTCTCTACAGCGACCCAACTGTACAGAGGAGTTTTTGGGAAATATATCAGGAAAAAGTACGAGTCGTTTTGAGGAAGCCTTAAGGAAACAGCATCATACGATAGGGTAGATATATGTCATAGAAGCTAAGGATTATTATACATATAAACTCCATTCCTCTGAAATGTTGGCACCACAAGAAAGTATGTCATAGGGTCGCACCACGTGTGCCGCGACTCTCAACGTTGCAACTGGTTTTGAGACTGAGTCAGAGTCTGATCACTCATCTATTGTGTCCTTAAGTAGAATTTGACTTCTGTTAGATCATATTTTGGTCAAAAGAAATGACTTTAAAGGGATGTTTCTCCATATTGTCTATTACTTATCGCATAAAATAGTTTGGAAGTTCAACCTACGATCATTTTCCAACAAAAACCTTGGAAATCTTTTAGAAACTATTGTGCTTCTTTTTCATTTCATATTTGGTTAAAAGAAATGGCAAATAAAGGTTAAAAACCCTCAAAATCATACCCCTTCTAAAGGGTATAGGGTATCAGTCTTGAGCTTTTATTTGGACTTCCGTCAAAGACACACAAAAATCCGACTCGACTCGACTCGAGTGCATTTGTTTGGCGCTCTTTTATAGATTTTTGAGTCGATAAAAGCCACAAACTCCTGAACTTTATGGACTGGACTTTATAGAGAAGCCTCAACCTCAAATGTGCAACGAATTTCTATGGACTTGATTGATATTTGGCGATAAAGAAAGAGCCAAAGAGCCGACAACAGACTCCTCTCCTGCTCTCTCTCTCTCTCTCTCCGTTTCTCTATTTCTCTATCTCCATATAACATGTGTAGCAGTTGTAATGTATAGCTGGCAAAATCGGTGCATGTTGCACATAAATTTCATACGAGTTCAAGCCTCAGTTCGCCACAAATTTATGGCCAGAGCGAATGAGGAGACGACTGCGATTTTTGTGGACATGGACTTGGACTTGATCTTGGCTCTGACTCCGAGTCTGACTCTGGCTGTGGGTCTCTCTGCCTCTCTGCCTCTCGTGTGGATGTTGATGGGTGTTTTTCTTCTTGTTTTTGTTTTTGTGGGGCGTGTTTGCCTTGTGCTTGTGTCCTGTTAACAAGTTGTGAGTGTTGCAGCAGCAACAGCAGCCGCATCTTGTTTAATGTGCATTTTGGGGGCCGCGTGTTTTGGAGGCCGGACGTCGTCGAAAGCCAGTTATAGCCAGAGATTGATGTGGCAAGGTTGTGGTGCCCATAAAACCATCAAAAGTTTGAAAGGCAAGAACTGTTATAGTTTCAATAGGAAATCCGGAAATCGACCCTCGTTTTTCTTACGGGTATCGTTTTCTAGTGCCTTTTGTGCTGTGTTTTGATAACAGCGCGACTTGGGTTTTCCTTTTTGAGTGCCCCCAAAACCCCCGAAAAACCACAGCCCCAGATAACGCTGCGTATACGTAATGTATCAATTGTTGAGGTCTTCCGTGAAGTGTTTTGACTTACGTTTTGTAAGCATTTGATTTTGCTTTTATCAGTCAACCTTTACCTCACCCTCGTTCCAAGAAGGCATTTGGAATATCCACCCGCTTCCATGCCCATACCCCTCCTCGCCCAGCATATATCGCTGTACCTTGTCGTATACTTAATATGCAATTATAAATCTTAAACACGATCGCCCAGAAGGCAGTCAATAATATAATTTCCTGCTCTATGTAGCAGTATGTGTATATGGGTTATATATGGTTTATATATGTATAAAAATAGACACGTTCGCTGCCGTTTAGCTGCCAGCCAGCCAGCCAGCCAGCCAGCCAGCGAGGCGAGTGTTGGGTTGTTGGGTGTACCAACACAACACAAGTTCAAGTAGTTCAAAACCTTTGCACGCGAACTTATCGCAAAAGGCAGAGCGACTCTGACTCTGCCTCTGCCTCTGCCTCTGCCCCTCGGGCTGCCCTCTGTCTCTATCCCTGTACCTCTTTGGCTCTCCTCTCTCTCTCGCTCTGTCTGGTTAGGGTGGAACAAAAAACAAAGCACTGAAACGTTGATAGACAGCGTTATTGAAATGATTAAGGACTGGGTAGGTGCAATGCATATATTTTATACCGAAATTTAACAATTATGAGCAGAAAACTGTTATATATTTACAATTTTGGGTGGCATATCACTCTTTAGATGGTAGATCTATATATAATCCATATAATCAATGTAAAGATATCATTGAAAAATGTTGTGGAGCTTTTGCTATGGCGGTTTGGCCCTTGACTTGGCTTTTATTCGAAATATTAGTTATTTAACGTTCCTAAAAATGTTGGATTTATTGCATATGATCAAGATATGTAGAGTACCTATAGATCTATGAGGAATCCAAAGGATTTTCTTGTCAAGTCATCTGCCTGTTTGTTCCGAAAGATAATACTTATCACTCTAAGAATATATTTTTCCTAAAAATAGATATTTCTATCTCTTAAGTTCATTGCGCATAAACATAAGGAAATATTCGAAGATGCCGATTACAATATTTTCTTTCACTATGTATGTATGTACCTTTGGCCTATGAAAATTATGTACGTAGCCCTCGAACTTTTAAATATTCTTTTCATGTGTGTGTTTCATTTTGTTCTTGTTGCGTTTTTGCGTTGTCGCCGTTGACTGTTCTGTTCCCATTTTGCCCCCGAGTTGTTGTTGTTTTTGTTTTTGTTTCCTTCGCACTCGCACTCGCACCGCACTGTATTTGTGTATATTTAAAACAGAGACCGACCGAACGACCGAGCGACCGAGCGAAAAGTCAAAGCAGCAACGCAGCGGTCGACGCGTTCAAAATTCAACAGAAAACAAAAACAACAGCAAGAACGGGAGGAATATGTCGCGTAAATACAAACAGTCAATCAATTATGTTTTCGTACAGCAGTTGATCAAAGAATATACATCAACTGGATGGAATGCATTAGTGGGTCGACTTTTCTTTCTTTCGAATTTATCTGATAACAGTCTATGAGGGTCGCATGTAGACTTTTTACGCCTACTGTAGAGCACACCAGATCAGCCAGGCAGCAGCGCAGCCAGCAGCAGCCAAGAGCACACCATACAAACGTCAAAAAAGTCAACTGCGCCGCTGCCATTTGATAAGAGGCCACAAGTGTAAATATAGACGAGCGAGCGCCGCGCGCAGCAGCAGCAACAACAACAACAACAGCAATGAATGTCCACGACACGACGACCGTTGACTGCGCGAGTCAAACGGTTGCTGCTCTCTTTCGGCTTTGCTTCTCTCTCACTGTTGATTACTCTCTCTCGTGTCTGTCTCTCTCTCTCTCTCTCTCTCGATGGCTGTCTGTCTCCTCCTGGCATACATATGCGCGACTCGAATTGATTGATATTGCCATTTGCCTTGCCTTTGTCGCCATTTCATTTTTGCCTTCAGCCGCCAGTTCACCAGAGTTCACTTTCAGTGTGTGCGTGCGTGTGTGGGTGCAATAGAGAGAGAGAGGGAGAGGGCATTTATTCATTCTACGTGCTGCAATGCGGCATGACTGGCCATCGGACAGGGACAGACAGAGGGAGAGGTACGGTACTGAGGTGCAGGAATCGTTTACAATTTAGGGTTAACCACAAAATAGGTCAACACACTGTGTGGGGGAAAAGGTGGCGCATGCGAGAAAGGGGAAGGGGCAATGTGAGGGTTGGTGCTGGTGCGATATGGGGTCTGAGTCAGATAAGAGTTTATAGAAGATCATCAGCTCGGTGAGAAGTGATGTGAGTCAGGGTGTCTAAAGTAGGAGAATGTTTTGAAAATTCATTACATTTTGGGATGCATCAATTCAGCACGTTTTCAACACTATTTGCTTTAAGTGTTGGAAAAAAACCTTCCTCCACGAGAAGAAAGAGAGCATTCTTTATTTTCCACACTTTATGGAACTTTTTTTCAAATTCGTTTCCATTTGGAAAATAGTTTTCAAAGTTATGGTCTTATTGCACCATCATTATGACAACTTCCCCTATTCCTTATATAAAAATCAACCATCAATTGATTTGCAATTTCTGCAAATGACACAAAAGTTTAATCGCCGTAATTTATGCAACATAAATGGCCAGTAATGATACCCCAACCCAAGCACATAAACAGTCAACGATTTGTATTGTGGCTTTAATTTTTGTTCGCTCGTTCCTTGCTCCCTTCCTTCCCGACCCGATCCGAAAGAGAGAATAAAGACCTAAAGAATAAATAACGCGTGCACCATACAATTTAACAGCCCAATATTTGCATAATAACAGCGCGTGACACCAACAACAGTCGCGCGCGGGGAGGAGTCATTCCGGCAGAGGTGGTGCAGAGGGTACGCGTACAGTCAGAGGTTTCAGACAAAAGATCAAGCATAATGGGGGAATGTAGGGCCCCACTGACAATGCGAGAAAAAGGGAAAATAATATCACAAAAACGTTGCAATTGACGTGATTCGTGATTCGATTGGTGTGGAAGGCAGAAGAAGGTGCTTCAGGAGGAGTTGAAGTTAAGGAGTAGTTTTATACCGAAGCAGGGATACCCTTTGGGGAAATCAGATATCAATCAAAGATATTGCAAGCAAAAGAGTGAAAATTGCATAGAAGATCTCCTATCTTATGAGATATTATCTAAATTATTCTTGGATTAAATTTATTTGACAGTTTCGAAGTTATCGAAAAAATATCGAACTGTCGAAAGAGTTTCCAAGTTATCGAAAAGTATTGATGTTATCGAAGATTGTTCGAATCTTTCGAAAATGTATCGGAAAAGTATCGATATTGACCGCTCATTGGTATGAAAGGATGTTCGAATATTCTTTTCCACAATGGAAAAGCAAAGTTCGTAGATTCCCAAAGATTACTTTTTGATTTGATCATTCCCTACGCCAGTATACCTCGTCTATATATCCTCCGAGTCAAAGGGTATGCACATTCCCAAGGAATATTACGCAGAAGAATCCCCAAGAGAAAGAAAGACATATAGAGGGAGACTCCTCATAAATTACGAGACTAAACAACGGCGCTTCAATGACGGATTGACAAATCACACAAATCCAAGCCCCAAGACAACACACAAACAAACAGAAACGGATAGCAGAGAGCGCAGAGCGCAGAGCGGAGCGGGCCCCAAAGACTGAGAAGACTTTATGTAAGTATATATATTTTTGTGACAAATTTATGACTGACTTTGTCTCCTTCCCTATAGACAGAAGAGAGAGAGAGAGACGAGAGATGATCCTCATGATGATCAAGATCATAATGATTGTGGCACGTGAAGACATGCCAAATGTTTATGACTTTGGCCAAGGTAATAATTTGCCAACAAAACCATTTCTGGGGACTGACTGACTGCAGCAGCAGCGGCAGCAGCAGGAGGCTGCCTCTCCTCCTCATGACGATGATGATGATGATGGGGATGATGATGGGCCATCATAATGATGATAATTTGCATTTTAAATGCGCGACAAACTGCCACAAGACAGACACAAGCAAGCAACAAAAGGGGCAGGCAGGCACTCGATACTCGGCACGTCTCCATGGGCATGGGGCATCTCTATGTCTGGTGGGGGCTACCCATTTGAATACTCCTCAAGTCACATATCTAGGCATAAAGTACTCCCCATCGCAGGTCTCTCTATTCGTAGAAGGAGTCACCATATTTGGCATTGAAGAGGCCAGACCCAAAACAAAAACGAAAACGACGAAAAAGATCGTCGTTTTGGCCACAGAGCCACCATACAAATTTGTCACACGAAACTGGTGTTTGTGACAAATAGAGAAAGGAGTCTCCAAGTATCCAACTATCCGCAGAGGCAACGCGACGCAGAGGCACACAGATGAACGCTCTTTTGAGGCGACAAGTGATTGAACTATTATGCTGAAGCCCCAAATAGGATGGGGGATAATAAACGCTCGCCCATGTGCTCTCTGCTTTGTGCTTTGCACCTCATATGCATATTGTACTGTTACCAGAGTTTTGCATAATGCCCCCTCACCCTCTCAGGCCTCTCCCAAGGAATTTGGAGTGGAGTGGATCCTCTGGTTGACGGCTTTTTTGCGTGGTGCGTGAACTATTAGCCAGATTGTCCGTCCCCCCGAAAAGGAGTGGCGATTCCTTGAATGGAAGTTCTGGCACACGGAAACAGAACACAAGTTGATTCCATGAGAAAGTAGAGTTTATGGTATGATCTGTTGGTTGGAACTGAACTTTGGAATACAATTTATGGAATAGAGGAAGTTTCGGAAGCTACAACTGTCTCTCAGAATGATTCCTCCTCGTCCTATGCGTACCCGTCATCACTGGAAGATGCCTCCAAGAGGATGCCTAGGGAAAAACACTTCGATTCTCGAGGACTTTCCAACCTCATAAGCACTCCCGCGACGGTTCATACCGCTTCATAGCAAAAAAGATCTAGTCACCATCCGATGATCTAATTAGGAATAATCTGATAAAGAAAACCAAAGAAAAGCAGCGGATCTTAGCCAATATTTACACTAGTAAATATATCATCCCTGAGAATTCCATCAAAACTACCAAAGTAAATGAAAAACTAACCCAGCAACATCTCTCTCCCTCCCTCTCTCTTCCTCTCCAGTAAATTCTTAGATAAGAGAACCCAAAGATCACTTACATGCCTTACACAATCCACCAGATAAGGGAAAAATCTGAACTTTAAAAAGTGAGACACAACAGGGAGAAAGAGAGAGAGAGAGAGATACACACTCGTACCCACATCATTACTATCTGTGAGATACGAGTAAATCACTATTCCCCGGCAATATCCGGGGCTAGAAGATAACGATCTCCGTGAAATGGCAAATTTTTTTAATAGTTTTTCCCTCCTCTCTCTCTCTCTCTCTCTCTCTTTCGTTCTCTTGGGGCAATCTTCGAATGCAGCCACACAAAAATCCACAAGAGACCAGCTAATTGAGACATCATCAGACAGGGACAGGGGGCAAGCAGCTGAAGGGAGGCAGCTGATGCAAGAAGGAGGCTAAGTAAACATTAAAGAAAAAACTCTAAGAAAACGTAGTTTGTTTTTAGCGAATTTTATACACTCTTTTACTAGAGAAAGCTGACTATAACTATATGACTATAACAGATGGGAATCAAAGCCCGTTCACTTATGGGAAATTTGTACAGCGAATCAACAAGGAACAAAACTAAGGACTAAAGGTAAACGCCAACAGAAACATAGAGAATCCATCCCATAATTTATACGATTGTTGTTGCTTTCTTTTAGTGGCTTTACCCCTTCATAGGGTATCCTAAGAACCTTCCAACTTTAACTGCAACATCATGGGGCAAGAAGGCAAAAGTGTAAATGGCGCATAAAGCGCCAGAGGATGTTGAAGTGGAAGTTGCAGAAGGAACGAAACGAAACGAACCTAAACCTAAACTCACGTTAAAATCAACAGAACTGGGCAACAATTTAATGGCAATTTTACAGCCTTCTATCTTCAGCTTCGAGTGCAAGCCATCGCCTGCCACATGCCCCGCTGCACCGCTCTGCCGCTGCACCGCTGTACCCACTGCACCGCTCTGCCGCTGCTGTGATAATGAAGATTAGATGGGAGAAGGTAAAAGGCAAAGGTATGCACTCTCAAAGCTAAAAATGATTGCAGATCTTAAATTTTGTGTCATTTTTGCGGTTGGTTTTGCAAGGACAAAACAGGAAGTCGTTTTAACGATGCCGTGGCAACTCTGGCCGCCACTAATTTGAGGTTACAGACGCTCAAAAGTCGTAAAAATAAAATTAAAAGAAGGTAAAGTGAAAACTTCATTAGAAGCAACAATAAAATATAGAAAAAATATATAAATAAAGTGCCAGAAATTCAATTTGTTTAAAAGATTTTTTTGCGACTGACTGATTGACTGATTGACAACTCTGACTCCGAACATTGACCTCTTGGCCAGAAGGAAAGGGACGGACTCGGGGGTATGGGTATGTACTCACAATTTGGTTGCTGGTTGGTACGTGATCGCATAATGAATAACTTTCAAATTGAATAATCAAACAGACGCGTCGAGACGTATCTGTGTGTCTGCCTGTGTCCGTCTGTGTGTGTGTGTGTGTGTGTGTGTGTGTGTTGGGTGTCATAAAGCCAAGTCGAGGCCGAGCGTAAAAACCTGGCCAAGACTGTTTGCCCGAGTGTCTTGGGGTCACGCGCATCGTGAGGCAGGAGGCAGAGAGGCAAACAGAAACCGAAACAGAAACACAAACGGAAAAAAAACACCAACATCTCGTACCAAAGAATTCCCAAAAAGCTGTTAAGACTTTGACAAGATCTTTACTGTGCTTTTTCTGAGGCGTTCCTATGTGTGTGGGGGGATCATAACTGTTTTATGGAGGAGAGTGGCAGTTGAGTGGAATGTTCAGATGCGATCTATGGGATCAGATCGTAACGAAATAGTAGATCCATAAAATTGCACTATAGATTAATGGTGTGATATCGGAAATTATTAGAGAACAGAATAGAACTGAATATTTCAAAGGTGTTATTCGTTGTGGATGTACGTTTAATGGAACTATGAAGTAAAAGTGTTTAAAAGGAATTATATTTAAATAAAATTATAGGAAAAGTGTCATTCTGTTTAAAAACTAAATATTAAATCATTCTTTTGACGATTTTCTTGTGAACCTCTATACTAAATGGTTTGATAACGATTCTTGGAAGGAAGTTCATAGGATGATAGGAAGTTCAGAAGAAGTTCAAGAGTTCTCTTTTAACAGATAATACACAAAGTACAAAAAAAAAGGCACTGAGATCCATGAAAGTTCTCTTCTTAAAAGGTTTCCAAATCCTCAAAACTTTACCTTTTACATTGGGTACACAGGGTATCCAAGAAGTTCTCAGTTCTCTCGGGTGTATCTTCTTGTTTGGAGACCCGTTCGTCCCCTTCCCCTATGTCACCAAGCATTAAATTGTTTAAAAATGTTAATAAGTTCTGACATTTTGGGATACACACCGACAGTACCTACATCCCATACCATTCCATCCCACTCGAACCCAACCCATTCCCATTCCAGCCCATCCGATCATATAGTATAGCACTCTCGACCTCGCTCTCTCTCTCTTTCTCTCCTTTTCTGTCTCCTTCTCCCCCCCTTTATCTTTATTTTAATTTGTGTGTGTTTTTTTTGCCATTTCATCAATATTTTGCTCACGTTGCGACATTTTGTCAATATCTGCGCCAATGATCGTCGCCGTTCGGTCTGGACCCCTGCCCCTCCTCTCGTACACCCTTTAGGAGTACCTCTCTCTTTTTCTCCAGACACCCCCGCCATATCCAGCTCTCTCTTTCACCTTCTTCTTCTTGTGCTACAGCTACTGTTTTTCTCCTCCATCTCCGCGGTTCCTTCATTACGCTTTGGGAGCAGGGCGCGCGAGAGTCGTTTCAATGATTTTTTAATTGAATTCTAAAAGCGTTTTCAGTTCTGGGGGGAGCTACGCTTTGGCATTTGTGTGTATGTGTATATGTGCATACACATGTGTGTGTGTGTGAAGAGAGAATCAACCTTGTAGTACCCTGGGATAGAGAGGGTGTACCGATTATGTTCATAGGTTTGTAGCGCAATGGAAGGAAGTATATCTTGAGTTTTCACGACATTACTGTCCCTGTGCCAATCGGATTTTGTTTGTTTTATTTGATTTATAACTTAATTTGAGAGTTTTCTGTTTTTTAGGTGGGAATATCAAGAAATATCAAGAACTTCTGATCGTAGTAGCATTGGTTTTGATGATATGGCAGATAAGATCATTACATTTCGCTACAGGAAGCCTGTCTAGTATACTTGTATTCAGTGATAGTGAATTCCTTATAGTTATGATGACTATAACAACTTGCCTTGGTTCTAACTAATTATTTAATTATAAAAATTCGGGAAGATTCGCAAGAATCTTAAGATTTGCGAAAACCGGAACACGCACTTATGCGATTTGACAGTCAATTTCGCAACTTTTTTCCGGATTGGCACCTACAACCAATATAGTAATGATCGCCTTGATATATCAGCGGCTGTACAGCAAAAGCTAGAGGGTAATTTCCTATCAATCGTGTACAAAACTTCATGGATATTTTCAGTACTTAACAAATAGAATTTGGATTTCCTTTAGTTGGAAATATCTTTAATCGCTCCCCCGCAAACCAAAAAGAGTATATCAAATTCGTTGGAGAGAAAAACGTTAATTCCCTGCATTTTGGAATGTGACTTGCTTCTGTTTCGGCCTGTGTTGGGTTTTTGGATACAACTCTGAGGGTTTTGGCGCTCTCGAAGCTTTTTTAATGGACAAGACGCAACTTTGCATTGATTGTTGTTGTTGTTGTTGCTTTCGTTTGCTGATGATTTTATTGAGCACTTTTTGTTGTTGTTTGTTGTTGTTCTTTACCCTGTGATTGTTGGTATATTTTGTGTTTGAGTTGAAGTTTTATTTTTATTATTCGCTCGCGCTCTTGGACTTGACAATTACACGGACTTTTTTTCATGGCATTTCAATGACGTTCGTTAAATTTGTTACAGTCATGGTTAACACAGATACAGCTACACACACACACACACACAGATACAGAAACACACATTCAAATGAAGAGATACTCGTACACACTCGTGAAATTTATGGGCGCCTAACGTTTTTTTTTGTTTCTGTTTTTAACGATGTTTATTTTTTGTTGCCTTTTGCTCATACGGCAGCCGCACACACAGTTCAAGTTCAATTGTTAATGTAAAAATGTTTAAATGTTTGCATTTTTTTCTATTGTATTATTATTTAATTATTTGCAATTTTCGCTTGACCAGAATGTGGCCCAGAGGCAGGTGCTGGGCACCATCCCGCGGTCTACGGATCCATAGTTGGGAAGACCCCGAAGAGAGACCTTTTGCCGCTTAATTAATATCAATTACTATTCAATTAGTGATCGCTAAGCTAAGCGGAGCCGCTGGTATAAAAGGTCACTGGGAATTAATGAACTTTTGGCTTTCTCTCTCTCTCTCTCTCTGTCCATAAAAGGTGAGGTGCGGGATCAAGACGCTAAGAGATCAGAAGCGAATATTGTGGAGAAACCCTTGGCAAAGATCGATGAAAAGAGAACATTGATTGGGCGGAGCCGATGGAGCATACAAATTGTACAAAAAATCAAACAAAACATGGGTATTATTACATGAGCTTTAAGGGAATACAGCATTTAATAGATCAGAAGATAGACCCGTCCCAATCTAATGGGCATTTAGTTGAATATTCCCTTGACTTCCCTTCCTTGTCCAGAAAAATATATTGGATCGGTGTTTCAGCCATTTATATTACATTTAAAGTTTTCCCACATCTTAAGAGTAATATTCACAGTCCATCATCAGGTCTGATCAGTATAACATTTCAATCTGTTAAAAACTGTCTATCATCGTGGACCTCCCACATCCAACATTCGTTTACACGGCCTTGCCTCACAGCCTCATGTAATAAACTATAAGAAATCCATTAAAATTGAGTTACGAATATCAATATCAGCTTTATGGCCAGTACATAAATTTCCCTGTATTTAAATACAACTTAAGATCCAAGCAAAAAGTAGGAGCTAGGACAAGGTTCAACCTCACTTTCCAAACCAAAAATTTCTTTGTCATTTTGTACACTTGAGAGAGCCAAGATTCATTGGCAATTGAAAGCCTGACCCTAATGACAGAGGGCTGACTCTGGGAAAAGAGTTGAGGCCAACTATTCAGAGCCGTTCTGTAATGCCTGTAGATTACAGAGAACCAACCAGTGGTTTGCTCGCCAAAGAATGCCAGGCCAAACAATAAGCATAACTCAAGAGACGGTGCAAAAGTCAAGTCAAGACTCATTATTGATGTGGGGATCGGCTGGGACTAGAGATGGGGAGTTGGCGAGTGGCATGAAAGGTCAAAACAGCAATTCTTTGGGTTCCTGCTCACTTTTTCCATAAAGGATGGCATCATTTGAATGAAAGGACCGCTAGAAAAAGTTAAGTTTGAAGGAAGAGAATGGCTGTTATCGATTTTTGAACCGATTACTCACGATAAACTTTACTCCTATCGATCTACGATGGTATCAGAGTCACGCTACCATCTCTAGCATTTCGTTTGACGACCAGACGTCACAGCGAAGGTTTTTGCGCGGGTGTGCCCACAACACACACGTTGGAGCCCGTTGGACACACGTTGGGTGACAATAACCGAGCTCTGAACTGAGCTCCGACTTGAGTGGCAGCCAATAATCACTGTACGAGTATCTGCATACATACTATACATATGTATATTTTCAACCGTATAGTATGTACAGGAATATATTCTATGTAAAGATCTGTTTGCACAGGTGTGGGCACAAGAATAGTACTGGGGACTTTACCCACGAATCATTTGTAATCCAAAACCCACTGGACGGACCTTTATTTTCATGCGTCTGATCGGCGGAGTCAATTTCAAGGCAAGTTTAATAATTAAAAAATACCAGAAAAATACTAGACAGAAAAATACCAGACAAGATAATTGAAAAATACCTTGCATTCCAAAAAAGAATTCTAGAAATTTATAACAACAAATAGACTAGAAATAAAAAATTCCATATAAAAATTACTACACATTTCCAAAAAATACCAGAAAATTCTAGAGTAAAACGCAATTTATTCTAAGGTACTGATTAGCGGTGCTACAATTATGACCACAACTGTACGAAACGAGTGTCAACCCGTCGGTCCTTAGCCCGATGTTGGGTCGCCTTCGGCCCAGGCGGAATTTTTCGTTATGTACTGTTTTTGTTTTTTTTTTTTTTTTTTTTTTGTGTTATTTGCTTTTGGCTGTGACCGCGACGCGTATAATTTACACGTTTTGCTCATTTGCGATTCTAGGCTCGAAACAGAAACAACAACAAAACAAAAACGAAAATGAAATGAATTAAAATCCGTACTCGATACCCAGCCAGAGAGAGAGAGAGAGAGAGAGCTTCTGCGGCTGCGCAAGAGGGTTACGTTACCCCCTTCCTCCTCCACTCCACCCTCTTCAGACTGAGTGAAATTCCGACAAGTGGCATAATTGCGCCCTGCGGCGGCTACCGTGCCACAAGAGGGATTCCAGCGGAGAGGAGGGATGGCCAAGTGGCCATCGATACACACGGGAGGAACGAAAAAAATCGCAAATCATAACTGCAGCAACAACAAACAATAAATAAGTGCAGCGCACAGAAGAGAACTGCAACTGCAACTGCAACGTGCAGCGCTGGGGCAGGCAGCACCACGTAAGGCCATTCCATGCCATGCCCCCTCCCCCCGCCCCATGCCAAAGAGCAACAAGTGTGCGTGTCCCAAGTCGTTTCCACAGCCGCTCTGCGCTGCGCGAGTGCAAAGTTGAGAGCCAGACATAAAAAACGACTGCAAATGGGAGAGAGAGAGAGAGAGAGGGAGGTAGAGAGAGGGCGAGCCACTGAGAAGCTGCTGCGCAGTCGCCTTCCAAAGTCATTGCTGCTGCTGCCGCTGCTGCTGCTGCTGCACGCCATCGGCATATAAAGCATGCGGTGCCGAGACGAAAGCTTAAAAGCTTTTCCCCATACAAAATGACAGATGCCCTTTTCCGGAATGGAATTTAATGGCACAAACGAACGAATGAGTTTTGAAATATTTCATGAATTATAGCCAGCCGAAAGCCCGAGCAGCCATAGGGCTGTCACCTATCCTGTAGGTAGAGTTTTTATATAAATAAATATTTCATGGAAAACTGTACACTCTACAAAGACACGGGAGGTTAAATCAGTTATGGGAATACTCTAAGAGATATTCCAACTATAGAATGATCGATAAGTAAATAAAAATTTTGGCATTTTATTGGAAAAAGTACTAAGAACTCTGCAAACAAAGCTCTCAAAGTTAGAGGCAAAAACTACACAGAAACAAGGCTCTCTCAATTAGGAAATATATATAATATAGAAAATAAAACCTCAACAAGATCAAATAAAGCCCTTAATAACCTGGTAATCTATGAGTACTGTAAATAAATCTATATGTCAAAGAATCTTTGTACTTTTTTAAGTAATTCTATACAATATCTAATATAAAGTTTAAAAAGAGCATCACCAATTCGTTGCAACATCTTTCCAGTAGAAACTTCTTATTACCCTCGCTTCTCATACAATATTTGCTTCTCGATCCCCAGTCCCGCCAGACCCCAAAGACTGACAGACAGACAGCAAGAAGTCAACATTCCATGGCCACTCGCAGGGCATAAGTTCGCGTCAAAGGTTTCGGAGTCAAGACAAGTCAAGCAAAAACAAAAAAACAACAAAATCAGTGAGCAGAGGCATGGAGAGAGGAGGAGGGGAGTGGCGAGAAGGGAGCAGAAAAGGAGAGTGAAAAGCGCAAAAGGCAAAAACACACAAGAACCAAAGCGGAGAAGCATCAGCAGCAGCAGAGCAGCAGCAGCCGGGATGCATTATAACCTTTGCCTGACGCTGACGCCGAAGCTGGGGCTGGGGCTGGGGCTGCAGCGATTCGCCCCCCTTCTCATATTGATATTGTACAAGTATTTGTTGTCATACACTCTCCTATAAGGAGGGCATTATCCATTTGTTGGAGAGGTGTGCAAGGCAGAACAGGAAGCAGTTTCGCCAGAATTGGATTACTATATAAAATATGGAACTGACAGAGGAATAATCGATCGTAGGACAAGTCTTAGAGGGTAAAACTTCAGAAAAGTATAAGTTTATCAAATATGGAAATTAATCAGGCAAATTTTAGTGGAATCTGGTGACCATCTTATCGATTTTAAACACCATAAAGACAGCCATTTTAAAGACAGCCAAACGAAACTTCTGGAAATAACTTTATCGTCGGTATACTTTTCATGGGAAAAATAAGTCGAAGAAAAAGTATTTTTGGAAATATACCAACGAAAATTCAACTTTTTGTTCCAGCATATGTTTCTTCATAATCCTTCTTCAGATTGAATTAAGATCGGAGTACGATTCCTATGAAATTTGACTGGTTGGAATGGTTGGAAGTTTTCAGTTTCCTTCAAAACAATCTATTCTTTTTTCAGGGTATCTCGAACTTCGTCTTAGACCTCACATAACCTTCCGGGTTGGCTTTTGTATTAGCCCGCTGCTCTGGTCTTCGAGTCTTGGCCTGGGTCTTGGCCAGGGTCGCTTCTGTATTGGAAGAATCTCTGGCCCTTTCCTCACTTCCTCGTGCTTCGACTTCAACGCTGATTCCGACTCGTTTTGCATTTTAATTTTTAACCAACGACGACGAGGCGATCTTTTTCATCATTATCATCATCATCGTCGTCGTCGTCGTCGCGTCGTCGTTGGCTTGTTTATTTTTTATTTTTTATTATTTTCATTTTAAAGCTCCTTGCAGTCCGATATTCCGTATGCTTTTTGTTGCTTTTGTTTTTTTTTATCGCCACTTGTCGGCCATTTGGGCGTTCATTTGTGACTCCCCGTGTACCCCCACCCGCTGCCTCTTCGCCACTCTTTGTTTTTTGGGGGGGTACACCCGAAGCTCTGGACTGGAGCCCGGAGCCCCGGTCAAAGTCAAGTCAAATCGCGAGCGGCATCGAAATTGCGTTCGTTCCTTATATTTTAACTTTTATTTAATGAAAAATTTGCATGTTGAATGCTTAATTTTTGCCACAGCAATGCCCCAGCAATGGATTCCGGGGAGCGGTTTTGGGCAGCAGCAGAAACGTTTTTTGTATGGTCAAAAGGTTGTCACAACAGGCAGGACAGGGCAGGGCAGGGCATGCGAATACTGCACAAGTTTGAGGTACAGTTTACAAAAGCATTCAAAGGGGCAACTTTTAAAGCTTTACGTGCTTTGTAAATGGAAGCTTTTGGATGTCCTGAATGCAAGTTCTGAGGAGAAACCTGCGCAGTGAAATGATTCTCGGAAGAACTTTCTTTGAACGTTTGTTCAAATTTCGATTTTGAAACCCCAAGATATGTATTTGGGTTTTTAATCGTAATTCAGAATAGAATTTACGAATGTTTATCCTATTTTTCCTATTCAAATGGTCAAATCCATGGAATTCCATCTTGTATTTCCGTCAAAGATAATTAAATTATTTCGAAACATTTCTTTCTTTCGAAAACTCAAATTTTTGCCATATCTTCATTTCATTCATAAATTGATTCCAATTAATATAATTATTATATTGCTAATTGGGCGAAAAAACTTGTTTGTTTTACTTACTTATTACCAGTATTATGTTAAAAAATTGCTAAGCTACACTGGGAGAGAGAAACAAAGAGAGAGTGCGAGGCTGGAAAGCTTTCAAGGAAGCACGTGCGATAATTTTATATGATAAGGGCAGTACAAACAAAAAGGTGATCTATCAATATTGAACCCCTAATCGGACAGGTGGAATCACTATAGCTATGGCAGACACCTTTCCTGACGTCACAGAAAAACCCCAATGCTCTCTCTTGTGGTCTTGCGGGTGACTCGGTTCGATCGGTTTTTGGTTTGTGATCTCCGCTCTGCCGCTTACTTTTTTTTCCAAACTGATTAACAACCGATTTATATATATATATATATATTTTTTTCTGTTTGGCTTATACATTTTTTGTGTGTGTTTCACAATGTGCATGTCGAACAGAAATTCTCGTTTTTGCATGCTGCCTGACCAAAGCAAAAGCAAAAGCAAAAGTTGAAGCCAAAGCAAAAGTCAAAGGTGAGGCCCCATGACATCATGGCTGTCTCTGTAGGAGACTTGTACTTGACTCCCTCCAGAGTGGCAGCAAGTGAAACAGACGCTGAAAGATCTCCCTCTCTCTCCCTCTCTCTCTCTGAACAGAACGTAAAAAGCAAGAACACCATTCAATCTAATTAATCCATCCACGAAACAGAACATAAAACAAGGAACAAAAATGTCACACGCCCATAAATAAAATGTGAAAACAGAACCCCCTCCCCCGCGAGAGAGCCAAAGGTGAGACAAATTTACGGCAGCAGCCACAAACGGAACAAAAACAAATCGTAATAAAAAAAGGCACCAAGCAAACAAAACAAAAAACAAAAACAAAAACCATTTGATCATAAACTGCAACGAGAGGGGCCCTGCCCTGCCCAGCCGTTGACGGCCTTTCGACCACCGATCCGCAAGAAATATAAACCCCGAAACGAATCGAAAAACATAAAGAACACAAATAACCAAATAAAGCAAAAGGAAAAGAAAACACAAATAGAAATGAGGGGAAATGTTTGGACTGTGGAGACACCCCTTAGACGTAGAGCAGATCAAGAGAACGGAATGATTCATCTGGGGTGTTATTATGATTCATCAAAGCACTCAAAAGAACACTCATTAGGAAACAGCTTTGTTGAGTAATTTACCAACCGTTTAAGCGTTTTAAACGTTTATGTTTTGCTGTGTATTTGGATGTCAATTAGAAGTTGCAAAAAAGAGTACAAGAGTATAATAATAGGAATACTTTTCTTACAAATGACTATTGAAAGTATTTTAGTCCATGGGATTGACTAATGCCGTAGTTCCACCAGAAGATCGTTCACATTTGCGGATGGATGATATTGGTTGGTAGAATCTTGGGTTAAAAGCCATTTGAATTGAATGACATTGTTTTTGAGAAAAGGAGAATAAATTCATCAAATTTGAATGATATATTCTTACATCCTGTTTCCGTCTCTCTTCCAGTGTGGCTTAGCGCACCACCTCTACTCTTCCTCCACCACAAGCTCAATCCCGTTCATATTCTTTCGAAAAATCATCAATATTCCAAGTGATAAAAGTTAACTGCTAAGCCACACTGGTTGACAAAGCGTGAACGGAGTCCAAAGAAACTAGAAATGCTCCTAGAAATCTCTTTTAAACCTTTCATCAATCTATGATCTGCCATTCAAACGCTTAAATTATCAAAAAGGTACAATATTATAGATATTTTCCTATCTTTTCATGTCCCAAGTTCCCTTGAGGCCCCCATCAACCCCTCTCACACTCCATGACGTACAGGGTACTAGACGATACAAAGACGTCTCAAAAACAAGAGCGTAAAGCGATAGTTGAACTTTCAACACCTTTTTCAACTCGCCTCCCCGAGGCATCTATTGAGGGGGGAGGTGGACAAAACGTGGCTGCAAGTTGGCAAGGTGGCACGGAGGGGCACAGAGCATTACTTACCGGAATAACACCAGGCTGGCCATACTACTGTTGTCTCCGTATCAATTTCCTTCATTATGGGGGCTCAACATATTGTCAAACCACCGCCGCTGACGCTGCTGCTGCTGCTGCTGCTCTCTCTTTTGCTCTTTCCAGGCGGTGTGTGTCTGTCTCTTTCGCTCTTTCGTGGGGCGGGCTACAAGTGGCCTCTGCAAGTGAGAGAAGGAAAAGTGAAGGCAGAGGAAATAAGTAGTAAGTAGTGAGTGGTTAGGGGAGAGGGTAGACGGTAGACGGTAGAGCATGGACAAATCATGAGTCTTATAAAGTTATTTTAACACTTTTACGCTCGACCACTTCTTCAATTAAGTTGCCACAGCCACAGCCAGAGCCACAGCCAGAGAGCTTTTGCAAGCAATTTTCTGTTGTGTTTTTGGCCATTTATGTTGCTAATTTATCTTTGTTCGTTTTGTCCGTCCGGCAATCCGTATGTCTGTCCCTCGCAATGGTTCAGTAGTCATCATCATCATAATACTGGTTGTATCTGTGTGTGTGTGCGCGTATCTTTGTATCTGCAAGTGTGCATTTGTCTAGTCGTCAGGTGTTTGCTTAATTAATTTACCGCCTGTCAAATGTATCTACGAGTGTTCCTCTCTTTACGCTTTATTTTCGGGTAATTAAATGCTATTAAATGCTGTCAAAATTAATGCTTTTCTTGGGTTAATGTATGAATTTTCGGGTATTATTTGATAACGGTTGGATATTTTGTTTAATATTTATTGTACAATTAGCGGCAGGAACATTTGAAGCTATTAGATAATTGCTTAAAGATCTTAAGCCAAGTACAAAATGTTTCCTTTTCTATATTTTCAATATATTCTCCCACCCAGCGTGGCTTAGCAGTTAAGGGTGAGTTTTCATTTACTCAAAAAGGGTAGTTTAGGGCACATTCAAGTTTTCGAGAATTACCAAACTTAAAAGATTGAAAGACTGCGCTGAACACGCATCCCACTGGGTAATATTATATCTATTTCTTTCGACAATTCGGTCTTAAACCATGAATATTCTGTCTCAAGGATGATCCAAGTTCTTCCGAGACGTTTTTATTGTAAAAACTCCAATTTTAATTGCTTTTCTTTGTTGCAATTCGTTCAGAAAGATATTTCAAAGTGTTCCTATTCATATTAGAGACATTATGTACTCCAAATTCCGACTAAAACTAAGTTTCATAGATTAAAACTTGGTCAAACGCTTAATTAGAGCTTTGGTTTCGATAGCCCCCTTTATAGATTGCATCTTTCTGACTTCGAAAAACGATTCACCATCAACTATGCAAATTCCTTAAATATAGTATTGTGCTAAAGGCCCCGCCACGAATCAAATATGACATTAAGGCATGTCTTGGCAGCTCGTTGAAATTGGTTCGGAACTTTAACCTTTTCTGTGTTTTTGTCGATGAAACAAAGGAAAAGTTTAAGGTCGCTTTGGCGGCTATCAAATATTTAAACAGCTTTTTGCATTTATATTATGCATTTTTATTTGTTGCTCTCTCTCTCTCTCTCTCTCTCCGCCGCTCTTTCTCGGTTTGTTGCTGCTGCTTCTGTTGCTGTCTCTGTTTTTGCTTTGTTTTAGGTGTGTGTGTTTTTTTTCCAACTCAAATTGAAATTTGAATTTACCTTTTTGATTGTTTAAACGTTGATTGCCCTCAACAAGTGTCTATTGTTGCATATTCTGCTGTACGAGTATTTGCTGCTAACTAACAGCAGTGGCTGCCGGACTGACAGATTGACTGATTGACTGATTGAACTGCTGTCAAGATGTCATTTACGATAGACATGGTATCCGCCGTAGTAGTCTCAATATTTAGCGTCTTTAAACTATTTCCCTTTTATTTTATTTCTTGCTGATTTTTTAGTTTTTTCTTCTGTCCCCCAGACGAAATCGATACTTTATTTATTTTCAATACTTCTTTCTCGAGGTTTGAGAGTCCCCTTATTATTTTGGTTCTCAGACGCTATCATGGTATTCGATAGATGAATGCAACACGCAGCATTTTGTGCATCTCCGACGCCATATCGGATCTATATCCTTCTATTCCATCTGTCCTTTTGTTTATTTCTACTTCTTTCCTTTGAAAACGATTTGATGGATTGGATCTATTTGCTGTCATTGGAACTATCGATCAAAAAATAGTTCTATGGGAGAAACCCCAATTGTTTTTTTTTATAATTTGTTACTGGAGTTTTTCCATTTTTGATCAAAACACAAATGGTATTCAAATCGGATGAAATTCATCGGAATATTTATTTCATTTATAAATTCCGAAATTCAATGATTGAAACTCTTCTTTAATTTATTGTTCCCTTTATTATAATTATTTTAAAAATTGTTTTTGTATTTTAAAAATATTTTTCTGGTTTTCTTTTGGTATTTTTAGGCCGACTTAATGTCCTTTCTCCTTTGTTATCCATTCAGCAATTAATGTTATTGAGTGCTATTACCTTTTTTCTGTTATATCCCCGACTTATTGCACTTTTAAACAGATTAAAATTTATTTAAATTCTGCCACTTTTTGCACTTTTTTGTTGTGGTTTTATTTATATTTAATTTACGTTTGAAAATTGATTTCTTTTTAATTAGTTTGCTGTTTCAATTTTTATGGATCTAGTAATACAAATAATATATTATTTGGATAATCAACATTTGTGTGTGTATTTTGTAGCTTTGAACTTTCAAAATATTGTGTATTTGAGGCCCGGTTTTGGAATATCTTCGTTGCTTTTTTTGGGTGACTTTTGACTTTTAAACTTGATTTTTTTGCGTTTCACTTTTTTGGAGCTCTCGGATTTGCATATGTTCGGGATCTCTTTCTTTTCACACAATATTATCACTTATTCTCCTCTCTCTCTCTCATACGCCCTCTCGCTCACACGTTGTACCGTTGCACCCCTCTTTCGCTTTGCTTTCCTTCGGTGTCTCATTCATTAATTGTTGGTCACGTGCACCAGAGGCTATTCTCCTACCCGCGAAAACCGATTTGTATCCGTCGTCGTTTTGGTGGGGACACGTGAGATTTTTGTGTAAAAATATCCGCCAGTAGACATACAAAAACAAACAAAAAACAGCTTCAGAATGAACTTTTTATATTTGTTTTATCTCTGCGTTTTATTTTTAGTTTTGGGATTAGTTGTGCTCCCACTCTCTGCGCGAGTTGCTGTTACAGTTGCGGTTATGTGACGGATGCGATGCGCTCTCGTTTTTTTAATCACTTTTAAGCTTTTAATCTTCTTCTCCGTACAACTCCCACGCTGTAATTTTGCTGTATATATTTTTATATTCTGGCTGTATTTACGCGCGCGCGAATCGATCACTGATAAAGCGGGAGCTTTGGCTCTTTTTTCGCACACCTTCCACTGCCCACAAAGCACACGACGACGCGAGCACGAACAAAACCGTACTGAACGAACGGAGACCCAATAAGAACGAGCCCTCGTCCAATAAGAAAACAACAAAACGAACAAGAGGAAGAACACACGTGCAGGCCAAAGAGAGTGAGAGAGAGTCGGACACCTTGTGAGGTGAGACAGTCAGCTGTGGCTGATATGAAAGAGAGCCAGAGCTTAAGAGAGCGTTTAGTGATCAGTAAATGTATGCTGCTCGCAAAAGTGGCAGGTGGCTTATGATTTTGGTGGTTTTTCCTACATTTCATTTTGATTTGTTGTAATTATTTCTGTTATCCCTTCAATTCGGAGCTCTTAGCTTTTTGGCAGAGCCTAAGAGAGGAACAGCGGCACTTTATCAGTACAGTAAATGCTCTCATGTGAATGATGTTGTTGAATGAATGTTCTGGGTTTAAGAGAGTCTCAGTTATCAGTACGGTAAAGCTTAAGAGAGCGTAAGCAAGAGAGCAGACAGTGCTTTATCAGTACAGTAAAAGCTGACAAGTGAGACAGGTGGATTTTTAATTATAAATCTCCTTTCCGAAGACCACACTGTACTTTACGCTCTCTCTCTTTGAATTCTTTTGGTATTTTTCTCTCTTCAATTCTGTTCTCTTCATGTGAACTGCAGTCCATATGCTCAGAGTGCAAAAAAGGGTTCACTGAAGGTCAGCTGGTCAGAGTTCAAGTGGCAATGAGAATGGGCGGCCATGACGGAATGTGACGAGAATGCGAGAGAGAAACGCAGCGGCGATAAAAACGGTAACAACACAGCACCGACAAAAACAACAACAGCTTTACAACTTTAGAAAGAGGAGCAAAGAGAGAGAGAGAGAGAGAGAGAGAGAGGAAGACAGATAGAGGTAGAGTATTAGAATGATGGAAGGAGAGGGATAGAGAGCACAGCCGTCTGACGGATAACAAAGTGTAGGCGTAACTATAACTGTATATGTGGATAGGCGGCAGAGAGAGAGAGAGACGCAGCAGACGCATATCTGTGCCGTCGTTGCGTCCGTCGTCTGGCCATTTGATACTTTGGCCTCGTCACTCGTCAATCAACAGAAACAGCAGTGTAGGGGAAGGGGAGGGGAAGGGGTTGGGGTGTAGGGGCAGAGGCAGGAGCAGCGGCACAGTGGCAGAACCAGTGGCAGCAGCAGCAACAGACATATTGCAGTTTGCAGTTGTGTTCCGTTATTTGTCCAGTGTTGCATTGCACTTTCCCCCATATGTATTTTTTCTAGGTGTTTGTCCAGTTGTTGTTCGATAGAACCGAAACCCCATTCCATCGATGGATCGGGTAAACCATCTGCATATTCATTTCCCACATAATGCCATTTTATTCCAATGAAGAAATCTGTGCATTATCCTTATCGCATGACATATGTATGTATTTTCAGTGGAAAATCGAAATCGATGTGTGGCTCCAAATGGACGGGGAGACGACCTGAACAACCTTAAGATCAACAGAACTCAAAAAACAGCAACAGCCACAAACAGCAGACAGCAGACGTCAAATAAAAAGTATAAGAAAAATAAATATATATACGTATATTGGATACCCCTTGATCGTTGAGTATATAGGGTATATTTGAAGAGCTGTGGAAGAGGCAGTACAAGGATCCAGTATGTAAGATAAAGTAAGAGATGTAACGGACGGGGCTGTATGGAAATAGTTAGAATATTTCTCACTAGGTGGAAGGTTGAACGACGGAGGTTAGGAATGTATTGTATAAGTTTTAAAGTATTTATTTAGTAGAAACTGAGGTACCTAGTACCTAGTGTACATGGGCCACGACTTCCAACGTAGGAACTGGTTCTAAAATGTTTGATTATCTCTCAGGAATCCTGAGATCTTAGTGGAATGAAGATTATTTACAAAATTATCAAGTTTTAAGATCAATAATTGTTTTTTCACACTCAAAGATCATTGGATATCACAATATATTGACGATAATATTATAATGCCACAAACAGATTTATTCCTTAGGCTAAATCACACAAATCGGTTAAACATTAAAGTCATAATATAGAAAAAATACTGCATACCAAACCTTCCTCTATAGTAATCGGTAATTTCTCTCGATGTTTGCATAGTTCTTGATCTAAAAATCCTGACCCGAAGATCACTTTCTACCACCCTTTACACTAGATAAATCCTATTATTAAGTACCCGCATAGTCGTAATACCTAAAATTTAATCACTCTTACTTGTTTTATATACAATATACGGTATAAGTATATATATAAATATATATATATATAGTCTACAGGCTACAGGCACAGATGAGAGATCCGCACACTTAACCCAAAACGAGACCAAAAAGGCGAAACAGAGGCGACCGGGCCATGACGGGATCGGCGGCGACGACGACCAACGACCGACGACCGATGCGACGGCAACGTCGACGGCGACCTGAGTTGGCGGCGAAATATTTTTAGAACTCTTGCGACCGATGCCGGCAGGAACGGCGGACGGAGGACGGGGACGGGTGGCAGAGATGCCAGGGGCAAAGGGGACATGCATATATTGTAGTACTTCGGTATCTGTATCTCAGGCAGAGCCCCAACCTCAGGTCTGTCTGCCTGTTTGTTGTTGTTCTTGCAGGGCGCTCAGCGAGAGAGAGAGAGGTCAGAAGGTCTGTGATCTTTTTGCAAAAAAAAAAGCACAAAAACAATTCTCCGAACTGCAGAGAAGAACAAAAGGCAGCCTGGCGAACGTACGAGTGTGTGTGTGTGGGTATCTGTGAGATACATTTTTGCTTTTCATATATAGATATGTATATCTATACGAATATCTATATGTGTGTGCCTGTTGGCCGGGCAAAAAGTCAAATGACAGCAATCTTTTGGTTAGATAAATAGGTAAAAACTGAAGAGATATGTATCTACATACCCAACAGATACTACACGCAGAGAATTTATATTTTATTTGCAGCTTTTTGCATGTTTTCTCGATCTAAAAGCCAACACATTAATCCCTGGAAGAATGTATCCTTTCGCTTATGGGAAAGTTGTCTTCCATGGAACTAAAAGATAGATTGGCGCTAGAGCATTTGTCCTTCCTAGAAAGTGATCATAGATAGGGTACTGGGTCTTCATAAATCTTCAACAGCGATACACTGTGACCTTTTATTCATTCAGCTTTAAGAGGTTTCCCGTTTTTGTCCTTATTTATTTTAAACATTTCTCCCATTAATAAAAAGCCAATTTATGGGTTTTCCATTGCATTAAATTGTTTAAAAAATCATGTTAAATTATGTATATTTTTTTTTGGAACCCCACACACAAGAGATTCAACCGCAAATCATCTCAACTTGAAGTGAATATTTTGCCAGGGGTGTAGGCTATATATTCTCAGATCCCATACCATACCATACCATACATATATGCATGAATATCTCTACCTAAAACGTACGACATCCACGCAGTACATCAATGAATCAAAAAAAAAAAGTCCAACCGAAGAGCAGGCGACAGATCGCAGAGACCCCGTGGCAAGGTGAGAGGTGAGGCGCAGCCAGTATCTGCCACGAGAAAAAGCAAAAAGAAAACAACAGCAACAACGACAAAAGTTGACAACGAGGTGGATACTACGTATGCGGAGTACGAGTGAGTATATGCCACAGAATGCCGCCAGGTTGGCTGATGAGGGGCAAGTCAAGGTGTGTTGAAGTATGGGCCCCATGTCTCCCTCAGTGTTTGGACCTGTGTGTGGGTCGATCTTCAATGTTGGCAAAAATCGTAAGAAACCAAAGAAAAGGCTTGAAAGAGATGGCAAGAGATGCCGCTTTTGTGCCGCCTGCAAAACGGAAAGACAGTTCGACAGTTCATACTCGTACCAATTGAATCGTTTGCCAAACACGCGTCAACAACAACGATCCAACAATCCAAAAGATCCGAAAGATCCGAAAGATTCAACGTCCCACAGTCAACGTCAGGGGATAACACGCTCTTAACCTTTCACAGTGTGGCTTAGCATTTCTGCTCTGTTGCTTTCATTTGATTAAGGTTTTAATTAACGAGGTGTTCGACCTGAAGAAAAGAACCCAAGTGGTGGAAGGAGATTATTATAAGATATATGTGGAGTTTCTAAGATGTTTAATAAAAGTATTTTTGTATACACAAATCTCTGATGTCATCTTTTAGGTTAATTTTGAGCTATATCCTTCAGGAAATCTCATTTCCACCACATTTGTATGGTCTAATTCTAACCTAAATATTGTTCTGTTTTGGTTTTAAAATCGCTGACAGATGGAACCATGATGTGGGATTTTTTTTTCTGGGAAGACTTCTTTAATCTTATCTTCTACTTAGAGGAAGTGGAGATCAGAGCATTTGTAGAGCAGAACAGAAAGAAAAGCTGATATATGATATATTATCTCTAGATATAATCTCACCAAAACTGCATTTTTCAGTAGACTTTTGGCAAGAATCGGAGAAACCATTCTAACATTTGTAATCTTTGGAAATACTGATGTGTATTTGATTCGAAATATTCTAAAATCCATCCTAATGTCTTTATATCATCAAAGTAATTTTCAAACTTGAATTACTTGTAGATGCATCTCTGTTTTTGTATCTCTGGTTGTATTTATCTTGAAATACATACAATTTTCTCAGTTCTTTTGCTTTAAGGATCAATAACAAAATGATCTTCCAAATATTCCTTTTCCATTTGATTCTAATCCTCAAAATTAAACCTTAATCTGAGGTTTTATCAACTCAAGATTTGCATTTCTTCCCCAAGGATCGTTCTATGTCCAGTCTCTTTCCCTACTCAGAATATCCAGTGATCTGCAATGAGAAATCTCTCTTCTCTCTCAACTAAATTCCCTGTGGCTGTCTCCATTTCTCTTCTGGCCCTCCAATATGCCACATAATAAATGTGGTGCAAACTGTCGTTGGGGCACTCTCTCAGAGCCGTTTGTCACACTGTCAAAAATAACGTCAGATCGTCCGTCTGTCCGTCTGTCTTTCTCTCAGTCTTCTGTCCGTCAGTCACCTCCAAGCAACATCGAGGCAGAGACATTCAGATACACTTGCAATTTTTTGCTGCTTTTGTTGGATATTTGTTGGACTTTTTTTGCGCGCATCTAAAAATAAAACAACACTGAAAATGCTAATGCCAAGCGACCGTACGACCGATCGACACCGACATCGACCGATGCCCAGACCTCAAAAACCGAACGCCCGTTTGCCCTCACACAGATACTCGTACTCGCACTTCCCCCAGATACACAGATACAGATACAAAGATACATCCACATCCACATCCACATGCAAACATGTCCCCAAAATGACAGCGACATATTGCGCGCCTCGAGAGTTCACTTCAGTCGAGAGTTTGAACTGATCTGAATATACTTTTAGTAGGCACTGTCTCTGTGTGTGTGTTTTTGTGTGTGTGTGTGGATATAGATACTCGTACTCTATATACCTCGTTTGTAGATGGACGGCGACGGCACACGCTGCTCACACGAATCTTTGCTTAGGAGTCTGCCAATTGCTAGGACATACTCGCACACACACAGAACAGTGCGTTTCGCAGCTGTAAGACTGGCAAGGTAGAGAGCTAGTGCTATTTATCTATGGAGGAGACCATTCGATACGAGTATCATATGGGATTCTTGTATTCTTATCAGGGATTCGGGTAATGCCTGTGTAAATGTCTATAATTTTTGTAATTCAAATTATAAAATCAAAATTATTTTTATAATTTTTTGTAACTCCTATTTTAAAGTTTTTAAATAAAAATTAAATTATAAAATTGTTTTTTCAATTAAAAACTGTTTTTTTCTAAATATTAAATAAAAATTGGAAATAGGACCAATAAAATATTAAAATTTATATTTTAATTTAATTTTTAAAAAACTTTTTTTTATACCAGTTGTAACGATGAAAATAACAGCTGATATAATGCGCATAGTTCAAAAACGTTTTAAAATAGTTAAAAATTTAATTTTAATTCAAATATTCAGGTTTTTAATTCATCTAAAAGTAGAAATATTACATTACTTAAAGGGAAAAATAGAATCATATATGTAATACGATTTTTGAGATTAATATTCAGATATTATGTGATAAAACTTTTTTCAACTGTAAGAACTGTGCCTTTAGATAGAATTCTACCAAATTGTATGTCTCTTGAGCATTTCAGAGGTAAAATATTTTATTTTAGCCTTTTTTCCCTAAAAAACTCAGTCAAATTTGAATTTATTTTCGATTTATCCTACAGTTATTGCTTTGCAACGCACTGTACGAGTACAGGCCTGCGAATATGCATTTATCTTTTCTTATTTTTTTTGTTGCTTATTTTTTTGTTAACCAAACTACAACTCAACTCTCTGTCAGACGACAGACTGACTGCAGACTCTTTTTGGATAGAGGGAGAACAGGGACACGGACTGAGACCGACACTGAGACTGAGACCCGACCCAAAGCTGGAGTCAAGTCGATGTCGAGGCGTGTGGGCAGCCCCCAGCTTCAGCCCCAGCCCCAGCCCCAGCCTCAACAGCCAGAGCGCGTGTTGAGTTCAGTCTTTTTTATGTTTTCTTCTCGTTTTGCACCAGTTTCAGTGCAGCCTGTCGCTGGGGATAACGACAGCAAACAAAACAAAAACTTTAAGCCAAGAAGTGGCCGGCCGACAAGACGACAAAGATCGTTTTGGGGCCGGCTTGAGGGGTCAGGTCGTGTGGCAACTGTACTCGAAAAGTGACACCTGCAAATGCAGGTCAAAAGCGAACGAGGCGGAAGCAGATGACTGGAGTGGTTATGGTCATGACTGACAGCTTTGCGTGTTGCAGAGTCCTCGTAACAAATAATCAGCTTTCAAATTGTAAAGGAAATACTTTTAAAATAATTACAGGGAGCAGAAAAGATTGCAAGATCGTTTTTGTAGATACCAACTTTGAAGATGATCTGAAGATCTGAAGGCCTGTAAATGTTTCTTGAAAAGACGTCAGTATTGCTTCTGTTTTAGAGGCACTCTATTATTTAAAGCGAACCTCGTGGGCTTTTAAAGCCCTTAAAATGACTTAATTTATTTTATTTTCATTAATTAAAATTCAATAAAAAGAACATTAAAAATGGGCTCATTCATTAAGAATCGATGAGTCTCACTAGCAGGCTAGCCGTGACGCGAGAGAGGGAGTGCTGGGCCCATTTTGAGCACGTGCCAAGCATAAAAACTCGCTCTTACCTGTTAAGCAACTCTGTAAGAGAAAGGGCGAGAGAGAGAAGGAGAGTGCGGTAGGCTGCTGCTGGAAATTGTTTTCTTGGATTTGTCTATAAGAATGGATCACGTTTTATTTGTTTAACATTTTGAGGAAACCATATCGGGCTCTTCTATAAAGAACCCTTCTTTTCCAGTAAAATCACATAAGCATTGACATCATTTTATATTTTAAGTATCTATGGATTCATAGAATTAAATAGCATACATCTTTTACTAAATCCGTGTCCATCTTTTATTCAATTTTTAAGTCGTAGGAGATATGGGTCTCAGACAATGATAATTTCACACCTTCGATCCTCATTTAACCAAATAGGAATATATTGAATCGTTTAACAAAGAACTTCTATAGTTTTTTTAATTATTGTATTCCAAAAAGATCTTTTAGATCAGAATATTAAAATCAGTAAACTATCATATTCTTGGGAAGATCTTTTCAGTGCATAATATTCCAGTTTCTGAAAAGTTACCCCGATAATCTACAAAAACCTTTCAAAATAAGTTTTAGAGAACTGTATATTTAAACAGTCCCCCCGCCACTTATCTCTAACGATCTTCAACCTTTGACCCACCTAGACGACCGCACGCTTAACCTAAACCTGAGCCCAAAACCAAACCAAAAAGTGGATTAAAGCCAGTAACAAAAACCCGGCTTGTAACCCATAAAACCTAAAGCTTGATCCATTCAGTGCATATAAATATTTATATTAACAGAAAAAAAGAACAAACTGAAACGAAAACAAAAACAAAATGTAGAAAACAATCTATGCAGCCACTAACACGTTTTGGCTATAAACCATAAAAAAGCTCCACTCTATAAATAAACGACAACAAAAGCGTAAACCAAAATATTTATCAAAAATATTATAAACATTAAATCTAATACGGTTCTTAATGCTAGGCCATATCGCCAGTTAATTTATGCGACTAGAGAACCCAGAAAGACGTCGATGTTGAACCAGATTGTGGGAAAGAGAGAACATAACATATTCCAGATATTATGTATATTTATGTATCTTTCTTCTTACCGGTTGTAAAATTAATGTAGCCATTCGCTTAGGGGACATTTTTTACTACAATAACAACGAGTGTCAAACGGAACAGGAATTCTCCTGGTATAACATCTTTTTAATGCTTGCAAAATATCGTAAACTCGATCGTGGCGAATGCATCCGTTCGTTTAGGGGAACTTTGTAGATTGGTTAAGTGACCATTCAATGAATGTTTTTCAGTGGAGCAGAGGAACAGTAGCACATCTGGTAAAATATCAATCGAATAGCTTGTGGCAAATGTAGCCGTTCACTTGGGGACATTTGTACACCAAAACAGCGAGAATCAAAGGCTCATTCGTGGAATTTACAAAGAATATTCCATGATATATGTATTCTCTTGCAATCAAAAATCAGAATTTCTGTTACATCTTTCTGACCTTTCTGGGCAGTCCCATTCTTCGTCTCGACTTCCGTTGTAGGCCAAACTTCCAACGGCAGTATTTTGTGAATGGAATTTGCAAGTTCATTGAAAAATTTCCCAAACAAGCAGATAGCAGAGGAGCCATGGCTGTGCTGGGCTGGGGTGGAGCTATCAGATATCATCATCATATAATCAGGCGACATATAAATGCTTACCTCACAAACGGACGGACACGCTCTGTTGTCACTTGATAGAGCACCATATCGTACGAGCATCGTACAAAATATAAAAAATATAAATGCTAATAATAACAAATTCAACAATTTCCTGCAACTCACATCATAATTCTGGTGTCTGCACCGCGTCGTGCCCCTGTTCCTTCTGCCCGGCCGGTTTCATGTCATTAGCGGACTCTAAAGTAAATATTTGACGAAGACAAACGAACCCGAAGAGCTACACAGAGCTCCAGAGTAACTTCATCCATAACCCGTTCTTCCCCACCAGCAAAAGAGGAGAAGAAAAATAATAATAATAATAATAAAAATCAAGTGACGATCACTTTGAGGGCATTGAGGGCGTTTAATGGGTATATGGAAGTGGTAGTATCGAAGGAAAAGGTGACTTGGAAATTATTTAATGAGATGTATTTCAAACTAGATTGAGGCACCAATTTTATAGACATTCTGCATTTCTGATGTCTTGCAAAGGGTATATAAAATTCGATACGTGCTGCTGCCCTTTTCTTTGCCTTTTCTGAAGATCACTCCACTGAAGTTTCCCCTTTTTGAGATGAGTTTGGGAATCGAGTAAGCCGATCGCCGCGACTCTGTTTTATCCCCCGTTTCTTCTGCTTTTCTTGGGGCTTTTTGTTTGCTGACTGTGACACATTTTTGTCACATGAACTTGCGCCGCAAGAACCGATCCCCCAGCGGTTGGATCCGATCCGATCCTCAAAAAGCAAAGAAGTTTACTTTATGTACTCGCTCGCTGTGCTTGCCCTCATATTTTGTCAGCGTTTTCGTCTTTTTGTTGTTTTTATGGGGAAGATCTCACTGATCACTGG
Source organism: Drosophila lowei (assembly GCA_008121275.1). Lineage (NCBI taxonomy): Eukaryota > Metazoa > Arthropoda > Insecta > Diptera > Drosophilidae > Drosophila > Drosophila lowei. The sequence goes on from CM017779.1 coordinate 24,480,398, forward strand.
GATCATAATTGAAACGATCGATCGCATTTTGTTATGGTCTCTCTTTCTGTCTCTCCGTCTCTCTGTATCTGATTTTTTTGTGCAGTTCGTTTTTTTGCTTATAATTTGATCTTTTGACAGATCAAAGATCGACTGAACCTTAAGGTTAATCACTGACCGCAGCAGCCTCGAACCGTTTCTGTTTGATTTGAGCCGCCTCGTGAAATCATATATTCGTACTCGTAGCATCCACTTTGTCTGCCACACAGCCACAGCTCTCCACTGCCCCCCCATAGATGATTGAGTGCCGATCTGGGCGCCCACACACTCGATCTCTAGCGTGTGAGAGCGTGTGTATGTGTGTGTGTTTGTGTGCTTGTGTGTTAATGATCGCAAATGTCGTGATTTTAGTCGAGAGTGGGTTGAGTTGAGGCGACGAGGTGCTGAACTTTAATTAAACGCAAAACCGAAATGTGCTTTTTTGCTCACATTCTGAACTTTGATACATCACAATGCAACAGGCAAGAGGCACAGGCAACGGGCAGCAACAGGCAGCAGGGGAAAACACTGATGTCTGATGCACTGAGATTCGCTGATTAACAGATGGGCTCCGGTACGCTCTGTGGCCTGTATATATGGGATCTATGAGCTAACAACAATCGCATAACGAGTGAGAACCTTCGAATATTGACTGAGATCAGTGAGGAATTGTATAACACATTTTGTATTGGGTTCTATAAATATTTTGAGGGGTTTAACTTGTTATTTAAGGGAAACTGTTCCTCAATTCTATCAAAGATCTGTTTTGAGGATCTCTAAGATCTTTGACTGAAAATATAACCACATTTTTCCGGTATACATTTATTTTTGTTGGTACCAATTGTTTTCATATTTAGTACCTATATTTTACTTCCACGATAGTCCCGATAGTAGACTTATTGAGCAGAGACAAAATCTTCTACAATCTACGTGCCTTAGGGTACCACTAGGTGTACTTACAGACCTATGGGTTCCCCCTTTTTCCGCCCTTGAGATTTTGATAGGTTTTACTCCGAGTTAAAATATGTAAGATCATATAGAAAGTACACTTCGTACCCTTTTAGATCATATATTTCACAATAAATCTGTTAAAGCTTCTTCAAATTTATTTGTCACACGTTTTGTACACTCATTGCAAAACCTTAATACCCAACCATAGTATAGTTCTAACCCCATTACCCATTAATAGGTAAACTTCCGAAAAAGTGATCGATAAAGGGGTACAGAAAGTTTTGGGCGATCCAAATAGGCCAAAACCTTGAATAACCCAATGAGCCATGATCCGAAAACAGTTGGACATTATAGAACACTGAATCACAAAATGTAAGTTTAGAATGTACGAAAAAAAACGGCAAGGCCAGCAATACGGTGGAAAAAAGGAGAGATATAGAGGGATATAGAGGGGGGAAAACAACAACAAAGCTTCAATCAAAAATGCGAAATGCAAATAAAATGCAGGTAGACTGCACACACTCTCTCACTCTGTCGCACCCATGCAGCAACTGTAACAATAACGGCAAGAGGAGACGTAACCGCAACAGCAAAGAGTGGAGCGCGAAGATGGGGAATGGAGTGAGCGGGCGAGCTGCACATTGTGTTTGTGTGTGCGGTGAAGGTAAGTGCGCTTATCAGGCCCAAAAGCAAGCAAAAGCAAACGCCGGATATGAGCGCCACTTAAAAACTGTAAAAACAATGAGCAGGCAACAAGTGTGTGTGACAAACAGAGACAGGGCTATATCTGCAGAGAAAGAGAGAGAGAGAAAGGAAGGTGTAAGCAAAGAGAGTGTCCGATTTGCACTTACCGTTTTAAAGAGAGGCAACAACAACAACAACAGCCGAGGAGAGCATAGCAGGCAGACAGGTAGCCAATTAATGAAAGCGACAAAATGGCAAATAATACTTTGGCAGACTACAGTGGGACCTCCTTGTGGACAAACAGACTTTACATAGTGTTGAAAGGTAGGAAAGAATTGGCTTAGGGCTTTAAAGCGGCAATACGTAACCCATGATTCGATCTGGGTGGTTACGAACGATAGTTTTCCATTGATCACAGCTAAAGCGAGCTTTCACTGTACTCAAAGAGCGGTAAGTAGAGAGAGAAGCGTCGTCCCCTCCTGCGCGTGCTACTTTGGCAGACGACGAGTGCGTCGGCGTCGGCGTCAGCGGCAACGTCGGCAGCGACAGCGACAGCGGCAGCATACAGCCACCCCATAAACAGTTACACTAATTGCAAGCATGCGTTGACGCAGCTTTCGTCACCCGCAAATTGTAGTTGTAGCTTTCCTAATTGTAATTGTAGTTGTAGTTCAATCAAATTTTACAGTTGTTCATCGAACAATTTGCTGAATCATTTGCTTATGGCCGAATCAAGAAGAGTACGAGTAGAGTATGTTGTTTGTCTTAATTACCGTTTTAAGCTGATTCTCCTCCTTCGCGTACGGGTACGCTCTCGCTCGCTAGCTGGCTAGCTGGCTCGCTGGCTATTTGGGGTTGGTTGTGTGTTGTCGTCAAACACTTCAATGAAAACTTTTATGTGGAGCAATTGATAAAGCCGCACACACATACACAGGAACATGCACGCACACACTCACTGGCACTGTTACACGCGCACACACAGGCACACCATACACACATTTACAGCTAGTATTTTGTACGTAAAAATTAAGTACAATCTCATTCACTGGCACTTTTTCTCTGTTGTTGTTGTAAGTATTTTTTATAGCCGTATACCAATTAAATAAACATTTTTTCGTTGTGTGTGTGTTTCATTGATCGTCGCGTTTTGATTAATTGTTTGAATTACGTTTATTGTTGCGATTATTGTTTATTTGTTTGTTCGTCTTCGTCTTCGCTCGCATCGGACGAAAAATCTCCTCTGGCTCTCCACAAAAGGCTCTCGCTTCCGTTACACCGAACCGCACTCGGGAGCGTTGGAAAAATCACTAACCTAACCGGCTGAAAGCTGAATGCAGCAGAAAACTGATCAATCGGTCTGCGCCGATGGAGCCCATCGTGCGGCTCGTGCTCTCTCTCTCTTCCAACTCATGCTCTCTTGCAAGCTCTCTCTTGGTGCAGTGGGAGCCGAACGACAAGTGGCGATTCTTTTAGCGTGCGAGCAGAGTGTATAGAAGAAAGGGTGAGGAATTCCGAGCAACCTATGCACAAAGAGAGGGAGAGAGATCGAGTGGCATGTGACTTGAAGAGCGGGAAGACCTTACCTTTTGATTAAATACACCTTTTTGTGCTCGATATGAATGAATTTGCGTTGGCACGCTCTGGCTTAAGAGAGCGCCACAAGCTAAGAGAACGAATTGCCTGCTCTTTGATCTGATGAACTGATACTCTTTAATGTGTAGCAGGTTGAGTGATTATTATCATTATGAAGTGATCTGATTTGCTGGCGATATTAAAGCACGGCTCCGGTCAATAATTACAGATGGTACGAGATTCGTGAGAAGCTTAAAAGAAGCTAAAAATAATGATATAGTGCATGATTAAAGCCAAATCAATATGGTAGTAGGATCATTATCCACGGATACCCATTAGCCCCCAAACAAGATGGAGATATCACCTGGACAGGACAGGACAGGACAGGCACAGGGCCTGAAAAACGAGGTGATAATTCACTTGTACAGCACCCTCTCACATTTGCATTCGCCATCCCACTAACTACGGTTATCCTCAATCAGCTAATTTATTTCCATGGAAAATATCGCCCCCACCTATAGGAAACCGAACAGTTTTCCCTGCCTCTGGTGGGGGACGGGGCGGGACTGCACCGCCGTTCAATAGGAGAAACCAAACAATTAAGCAAACAAAACGACAGCCGTCTCGTCTCTGAGGCTGCAACGGACTCCCAGTGCCAGTGCCAGCCCCGACCCGACTCCGATTCCCACTGCGAATACGACTCTGATAGCCCTCCAGATAGAAACTGTCAAACAAAACAAACTACAAGATAGAAGCCAAACAAAACGAAGGCTCCCAAAGTGTGCTGAGGCTCGGTCTTGTCGTTTTGCTACCTTTTAGGGTGAAACGGGTATATCGTTCTCGTGTTTCCCAAATATTCTTGACCATCATCATTAGGCTTAAATGGATCTGGGCATACTCGTGCCCGTAAAATCCACTGAACAGTTTTAAATGTTATTACGGTATTTCAATTGCAATGATCTTAAGTACTTAGTATGTAGACAATGATTTAATAGATGTATCTGATTAGTGGGTATTCCTTAGTCTAAGTCCCCTTTCAATGGCCTTCTTGCTGGTCGTTTCTTCAGTCTTTTGTTTTTGCATAGCAAATGGAAGACTAAGTACAAGGAGAGGCGTCAATGACGACCGACGAAGCCGACCGACGACCGACGGGCGACCGGCGACCTTACCCTCGAACATCGCCAACGACAGCCAGTCCCCCGACAACAAAAGCAACAAAAACAGGGACACATCAAAAGGAAGTAAGAAGCAAAAACAAAACACGCAAAACAAGAAAAGAAAAACTGATTTGGGTAGGCGAAGCTTTTAATACCCTTACAGCTGCATCGTTACCATGGCTGGCAGCTATATTCCTTCGATTTTGATCTGATTTAGTTAGTAATATTTACCGCTGGGTTGGATTACCTTAAGAGACAAAATACTCCATGGAGTCGTAGGTGATACCTTCAGGAAGGGTATAAAAAAGCACTGGCAAAAGAGCAGGACAGAGAGGGAGAGAAATGCATCGAATATAAATTAACTGCCATGAAACGGAGTAATGGAGCAACAACCACAACAGCAGCAGCAGCAGAAGTCGAAGAAGCAGAGCAACAGCAGTGGGTGAGAGAGAGGGAGACGAAGAGAGAGCAGCTCGCGCCAGAGAGGCGAAGGTAACAATGAAGGCTGCACAAAAAGGCAGAAAGCAAAACGACAAAGCACAGCGCAAGAGCAGCGATGCTTAGTGGGCGTATACCGCATGCCTGCCCCCTATCCCCCGCCTCGCCCCGCCCCGCACTGCACTGCACACCTTTCCTGGGTGCAATCTATGCCAGCGATCGGCTAAGTACAAATGGTTAGGAGATGCAACTACAACAACTGCAGCAACAGAAACAGCAACAGCAACAATAGCGAGGCGAGGTCAAACAGCAATCAATAAAGGTCAGCGACTACCGCCAAGGCACGCCTGAGTGCCTACCGTCAATGCCAGTGGAACAGAGAAAATGAGGAGGATGAAGAGGAGGTGGAGCAGGAGAGGAGACAGCAACCAGCAACCAGCTCCCAGCCCACACCCAAGCATACCTACCCCTCGGCCACGTCCTCCCTCCATCTCTCCTCTCTAGTCATTTGCCCATTCATGCGGCCCACGATGAAGATGCTTTATGTTGCAAATTGAAAGCTGGACATCCAATCGACTGGAGAAGAACAAGACCCAGATGGGAGACGGAAGATGGAGATGGTAGCCAGAGACGGCCGGACGGACAAGGCAGGAAAAGAGACAGGAGAGGAGAAGAACAGTGAAGAGCGACGGCGGCTGTAGGCAGGCCGACAAATGTAGACAGTTGCGACTGCGCAGCAGCAGCAGCAGCACCAGAAGCAGCAGCAGCGTCAGCATCAGAAGACAAAGCAGAAAGAGGGGTGCCAGCAGAAGAACAAGGAGAGAGAGAGAGCTTAGTGCTAGGAGATGGATTAACCCACTAAATGAAAATATGCACTTACCTGGTTGAATGAGGAATGAGGGTTTGAATACGGTATTCAAAATCCCATATACGATTTTTTATTACGTTTTTTATTGCATGGAGAAATAAGTTATTTAATTTCCTTATGCGATGTTTTATTGAATGCTTTCTGTGCTACTATATTAAGTTGCATTCCGTTTACAAATCCATTGTTAGCATATGTTTTTGCATGAATTCAATAATTCAAATCAATACACAGATGTTCCTAAGCGATTCGCTATTTGGATTCTTCGAACCAAATCTGTTTTCACGGGGGTCTTAACCCCCTCCACTAACCCATTGCACCAATTATTTAATACCGATTTTAAGTCGACAACTGGACTCTTTCTTAGGAAATAATAGTTACTGTTTACCATATGCATATTATTGTCTTAAGGCAAAGTAATGTGTTACAACTCGCAAAAGATTTATCGGTACAATGGTTCAGAAGAATTTCAAACATTAAATCCATATTTTAGGGATATTAAACAGGAGAAATTGGCCGAAATGTGTAAAAGAATAATTTAAATCCTATGTAAAACGGCTTACAAAATGATCCCATTGTTTGGCCTAAGGGTTTACCAACCAAACATTTATGATATTTTGGAAAATGGACAAACAGAAGGATTTTACCTGAAATATACTCATAATATTATTTTGAAATAACCCTAATCTTTCTTAATCCTTGTTTTTCCACCACAGGAACCAACCCCATCGGCAAAGAGTGGGTTAAGAAGCCAAGCTAAATGGCGGATGTCGATGACTGTGGCATTAGGCGTATGTTTCTTGGCTATTTCTGCGGCTGCTGCCCCCCTGGCTGCCCACTAGCCGGCGACCTGTCCCGGCCCCGCCCGCCCCATCACCGCCCCCGCAGGTGCAGCAGCTTCTGATGATGATGCTGCTACCAAGTAGCCTCTGTGGATGCCACAACCTCCACGGCCACTACCACTGCCACTGCCACTGCCATTGCCTCTGCCCGTGTGCCTGCCTCAACTCGGGATGTGTCTTGTGGCTGGCTGCTATCTGCCTCGGTTTTGGCATACACAAGATATTTTTAATGGCCCAGCTTCCTTTTTACAGATGCTTTGCTTCGTTCTCTGGCTTTTTTTGTTTTTTTTTTTTTGTTGGTTGGTCTGATTTTTGTGAATGAAGTTGTTTTAGATACTCTCACACACAGCACACCGCACACACTCGTAGATACAGAGGCAGAAAGAGCACCATTATCGCACTGACATGTCTGGTAGATGTCGTGGCTCCCCTATAGCCACAATCCCCACCCTGCCCCACAGATCCGCCGCCCACTTGGCCCGTACAGCGGTGTGTCACCTGTTGATGGATTTCGTTGTTTGATTAACATGAAATGGCATCGCAGTCCGCAGTCCGCAGTCGGCAGTCGGCAGTCCCGTCCCAGCGATCTTGATGCCTCGAGTGGAGTCGCCGACTTTAAGTGACTCTCCGCCTGCCTCGGGATGCCTGCCGCCTAGACCCAGATTGATGTGGTGGATGGGCAAAGTGAGTGCGCCCGGAGTGGGATAACCAAAGGAGAATGGAATCACTGGTCATAAACTACAGAGGTAATCATCAGGTAGCTGCAGGTAGCAGCCTTTGGACTTGGATCATTAGAAAACACTTAGGGGAAATCGGTTGCGTACTACCTAAACATCCTTTATATTCCACTGGGCCATGCCTCATCCAGCACATTCCAATCCCAGCTGCCAAGCAGTCAAGATGTCGAACGTTAAACTTGTACTCCTCATCCTCATTGTTGTCACGCTGCTCCTCCTGGTCGCGGCTCGGCCCAGGTCACGATCTCCGGTCTATAACGAGGTCACCTCCCTGCCGGCGGAGCGCGAGAGTTTGGGCAACGAGCTGCTGGAGCAACAGATCTCCCCATGGAGGCGACAGGCCAAGAAGGACTTCTCCATGAAGCGGCACTCCTACATCAATCCCAAGATGATGCTCTCGCGGAGTCCCTTCCTCCAGCGCATCTACGATGTGCCAGAGCCGGACATTGCACCCGGCGGAGCCAACTTCTTCGGTAACGAGGTGGTGCCGCTGGCCACCTACGAGATCATGGAACCAGAGTCCCTCTACTAAGAGAGGCATCTTTAAGGTTTAAATATATTGTAAGGTGAAAGAATTTCAAATAGTGATAGGATATTTCTTTCTTTTAAAGATATACAAATGGATCTTGTAATATAATATAATACTATTGTATTGACATCTCTAGAAAAAGAATTTAAAATTTGCCATCTTTTAAACATTAATTTTGAATAATAAATTGATTTTAAAATAAAGTTAAAAGTTATTCGTTATTTTGCTTGTTTGTGTTTTGGGAGGGTTCTTTATTTCCTTGACTTCCTTCATATAGCAGTACTCCTTTCCAGCCCAGCGGCTGGCACGACCTTGCTCCCATTGCCTCTAGTGGTCATATTGCTCCCAGATTTATTCTTCCCCAACCCTCGCAACGCCCTAGAATTAAAGATCGGTCCCACGAATGCAAATAACAAAATACATGTCGTGTGCATGATGAGGCACACTGCTGTTCGAGTCCAGCCGATGAGGAGAGAGGAAAAGATTAACGTGCAGACTGTCTTTATATCTACATACATCTGTCGTCGTCGACACCCAATTGGCTCCGCTTCAGGAGAGAATATGATTCATATTCTCTGCCGCTGCGGCTACCGAGCAGAATAATAAAGCCGAGCCAATTGTGCATAGGATAGGCCCGAAGACACTCAAAGTTTATAGAATGTGCGTGTTGCCCCGAAAGGATGCCTAATGTCATAAGACTATTAGCGGAACGAATGCCAGAAAATTTGAATATCGATACAGCGAATGCAGTGAATAGATCTATCGATATGAGTATTTTTTGCAAGTCTGGTGTCATCGAAAGTTACGGTAATTCTCTGACAAAGCCATTTTGTTGCACATTTTTTTCGAACGGTATATAATTATCAAATCCAATAAAAGCAAGTATTTAGAATAGGCCAATCAAGTAGGAAATAGATTCACCAACCGTCTAAAATTATGTGGGCATGGCTAAATGTTCTGTATAGCTGGGAATATTCGACGGAAGATCAAAAATGAGGAATTCGTCGTATTTTTTGAATCGGTTATGGCCCGGTTGACAACAATGAGTCCCATTCCATACACAATGTTGCGCATTCCATACACACTGTTGCGGCAACATTAATTTGTAAACCGTGTTTTAGTCAAAATTCAATACATGCAAGTACTTAAAATTGGTTAATCTTGAAGAAAATGCACTCGTCAACGGGATAAAATTAAGTGGGCAAGGCTGAGAGATCTATATAGCTTGAAATATTCGACGGAAGATATTTTTGGCAATACCCGGTTCACAGCAATGAGTCCCATTCCATACACAAACATGTTGCTAATTCCACACACACATACCCTGGAAGAAATGGATGTTATAGAACTGAGAAAATGTTTGTCATCCCAGGCTCTAATTAATGCAGAAACTAGTCAGTCTCTGTTTTAAATGATATTACCGAAGTTTTCCCGCATTATTTTTATTTGTGTGGCCCGAAATTTGTAATTAAGAGCTTCGTCTTTTACTGATCTGCATCGTTTTATAGTTTTCCCTTCACCGTTTGCTCAAAGGTAGTATAAATAGTAGTTTTTCGACAACAACAAAATATGAAAAAGTGTTTTTTACGCACCCAGCCATGTCCAACAAGAAACGCAATAGTTTCATGTTCTTCGTGGACGACTGGCTCTCCAAATATCCTGGAGGTCGTGGTGCCATTGCAATTGATGCTGCGGTCGCCAAATGCGGCAAAATATGGCCCAAGATGAGCGCGGAGGAGCGTGAGCCATATGTGTGCCAGGCCAAAGCCGCGTCCAAAACTAAGGTGGAAAAATGCGACCCGCAGAAAGCAGAAACACGCGAAATGCAGCGCCACATTGAACGCATAATCTCTATGGCAAAAGGTGCACTTGATCTCCAGCAGCAGGAGTACAATATTGTTGCGTTCAACTATTTCGCCAATACTGGGAGTGTGTATGTTCCCGCTGAGTATGCCACCTGCCGTTATTCTCTCAAGGAAGGCATCAGTGCGGAGTACAGTACCCTAATTGATCCGGGGCAACTCATCTTTGGGCAGAGCGAACAGGCCATGGAACATTCGCGGAATACCTATAAGTTGCCCTTGCCCCCGAAGGCCTTGGGCACAAAAATGGGGAAACTGTATAAGAAATTCATTGATGGATTTCCAGAGGGCCATGAAGGAGATCCGATCATTGTGTACACCACCACCGATCAAATACCGATGGTAAAGGCTTGCTTTGCCTATTTGGAGTGCAAGGCCGATGACAACGTGGCCACAACTAAATCCATTCTGGTCTACGACATTCAGTACTTGTTTTACGCATTGAAGAAGGCTGCTGTTGGCATCATGGGAAAGCCGAGCATTAATATAAATTTACATGTGACAAGCACATACTTTCAACTAGATCGTTTTGAATACACCGCAGGCATTGCGTGTGACTACCATGAGGAAATCGACTGCACCAAATACTGCGCCAAGAACATGGTCACCCGATGGTGCTACAGCTTCAGCGACTTCATTTGCGGAGACTTGGACATTCGCCTGAAGCGTGGCAAGCACATTCCGGCAGCGACAAAGCCCAGTTACCACATCACTCCAGGGGAACCCGAGAAAACCCTTAGGTAAGTCTTCCGCAATCGAAAGTTTTAGGCAGTTTTCAACCAGCTCCTACTTACCCACCAATAGAGAGCGACGAATGCAATGATTGGGACTATGATCCTCCCCAAAACCGTAGCAATCTATCGGATATACCGGAAATAGACAAACAAATAGGTAAGTCTTCGAAAGTCTCTAAGCAGTTTTCAACCAGCTCCTACTTACCCACCAATAGACAACGACGAAACCAATGATTGGGACTATGATCCTCCCCAAGACCGTAGCAACCTATCGGATGTACCGGAAATAGACAAACTAACTATTCAAGAAATATGGGACTTGGACTGATGCCGATCAACTGCTATTGGAGCCACAAGTTGATATAAAATAGTTCACTTCTTCAGAGGAAAAGCCTCTATATCTAATACACTTCTTCTGCTTCGTTTATATTATCATCATCGTCATCGCGATCCTCTTCTTTCTCTTCGCCTTCAACTTTGTCTCAAGACGATCATGATGAAGCTGATGAACGCATTAAAGATGATGCCGATGACGAAGGTGATAATGGAAACATTGATGAAGAACGAACTAGTAGTTTCTAAGATCTAGTACTTTATAAGACACTTTAATCTATGTATTCATCCAAAACATCATCCAAGTGGAAGTTTAACAAATAAATCACATTCAACTATAGAGACTGCTACCTTCTAATCCATTTGACAAATGAACATACTCTTGTAGCGCCCACATATCCTGGAATATTTTATCTTTATTATCGATTTGTTTCGCTTTTTTACACCTAATTTGAAGTTCCATCTTTCTCGATGAGTATTGAACCAGTCACTATAATCCATTTATAATCCATTTCTTCGTTTCTGTATGTAAAAGCCCACTAATATTCTAGTGCAAGGTGTATTGAAAGAGGTTTCAATCTTTGAATGCGCTATAGGTCGAGGAGTTCTTAGAAAACCCTTGGAATATAACATACCCATTCTCCTTCTGCAATCCCCAGAAATCTCTTAGCCAATGATGATCACTGGCAAAAAGCTCTCACTCTCGGGTTAATCAAAGCCAACAGCTCTGAGGGCCAGCAGCAGCTACCTACCGCGGGGCAGCCACCGGTCGGCCGCTTGCAACAATCAACACTCAACAACAATCAACAACGATCTGAACAAACTACAACAACATAATCAACAGGAGATCCCGATGCCCCAATCCCCGAACCGAAAGCAACAACAAAATGTTTAAATACGCAGAAAGAATGAGGGAGACAGAGACAGAGAGAGAGAAAGAGAAGAAAAACCGAAAAGAGCATTGGGAAGGAGCATCCCAAATGCCATGTTGGAATCCATGTAGGAACAACGTACGAGTATATATGGTATATATATGGGTGTGCTGTGTGTACATATCCCCAAGGAATGGATGTTTTTTTGTTGTTGTTGTTGGAGGACACATCTATAAGGCGAGAGGCAGGCAGAAGAGAGGCCTGGGCTGGCACACACTGCAACAAGTGTTCCAAATCAAAACGGAAGCAAAGGCGGCGGCATCCACGACCATGGCCATGGCCACAGAGTCCAGAGCGAGAGAGAGACAGAGACAGAGAGAGATGCTGCCACAACTTGCCCAGCTACAGCTACTGGCCATGCAGCAGCAACTCCTTTATGCCACATATGTACATGGCTTTTTGGTTCGACATGGCAAAAGCATTTGGAAAATGTAATTTACAACGCTCAGCGCAGAGCAACAGGAGCTTCAGACGCACTCACAACCAGAGAAAGAGGGAGAGAGACGGAGGGAGATGCGGAGGAGGTGTGGACTGTGGTGCGGTGCGAGGAGGGAACTGGTCAACTTTGGTCGGTCGCATCAAGCTACTCAACCTCAAAGTTGAACGGCATCACCTGCCACCGATCTCACACTGCTTGAAGCGCGCAGTTTGCAGTTCGCTTGCAACAAAAAGAGCAGTAGCAGCCAGGATTTAGTTGATCGATTTGGGTATACCCTCTGGAAAAGAGGGATCGAGAAGGGATGGAGAAGTAGCTAGTGTGGAATAAGATCTTTGAGAGGAGTAAAAGAATGTAGTTGGAATATCGTTTAAAGATTCTAAAGAGAAAATATGTTTCATATTCAAAGAGAATCTAGATAAAGGAATACATAATAATAACAGATAATGGAGGAACGATATATTTGGAAGAACTACAAGGTGTTACGTGGACTACCAATGGAATGTTAATATTTTTTGAGTAGGAAGGACCTATGTACATATCAGCACCAACCGACCATCCACAAAAGTTTTAAAGTGCAGGAACTGTTTAAAAATTGAAAGGAAAACCTTAGTGGAACACAACATTTTACAGGAACTGTTATTCTGAAATCTATAGAAGGATTTTAGGTGGAGAAAAAACTTTGAATGATTCATTGGTGATACGATATATTTTTGAAGGACTCAGGAAATGTGTAGCGGTTTCTATTTAGTACCGAAATTGTTACCTTTTATTTAAAATTGTTCCAGAAAATATTAAATAGTACTTCTGTACATAAAACTGCTGTAAAATTAACATATTTTCCATCTAAAGAAATTTAAGAAAATCTTCCTATATTTATTAGTAACTTAATCAAACCTTTTCTTTGCTTTTAATGGTAGTACTCTCTGAACCTTTACACCTGATCCTTCCGATCCTCATATACCCCCCATTTTGATTAGATTCCTATAGGGTATGTGTGTATTGAAAAGCAAACCGCTCAACTAAGGAGAACAAGAGCCCGCGAAGATTTTAATTTTAACCTTTTTGTACCCTGCTCCGCTCCGCTCCACTCCGCTCCGTTCTGTTCTGTTCGGTTGCCTCCACTCCTCCGATGGCTTCTGTGCGCTCAAGTTTTCCCCGCTTGATTTTTTTTCTTTTCTTCCTTTTTTTTGTTTAATTTGCTGCAGCGCTTCATAGAGCATTTTTCATTAAATTCCTGAATTAAGGCATTCCTCCCTGGCCTCCCATTGGACGATGGTCATGTTCTGAAATAAGAGCAACATTGCAACATTGTCCAAGGAGTCCGACGACATGGTGACGACGACGACGACGATGGCGATGGCCCAGGCGATGGCTATGGCTTTGGTCTTGCTGGTCTTTGGCCAGTGAATGCGGAGCCAAGAGCCACGACACTGACTACCGGTTACGTTGGGAGTTCGAGATCCGACTTGACCAGCAGCGCCTTAAGTGCCCCGCAGTTGTTTGGAATTTCATATTTCTCTTCTTGTTGCTGTTGCTTCTGCTTTTGCTGCCGCTTGTCTTTGCCCTTTTGCGGCAGCTGAAGGTGCAGGATGGGGCATGCTACGGAGACCAATAATGACACAGACCTAAAATCAAATCAATTCAAATGCTGAAGAAAGTCTTCTTTGAGGTATAGATCTCTATTCGAAAGGTTCTGCACTCAATCAATGAGTAATATCTGAATCCAGTCAGAGTTTACATTCTTCCTATAAACTTTCACTTAATCCACTATCATTCCCAACTTTTAATGTATATACATAACATATATGTTGTTCTAAGCCATTCAACTCGAACAGATTTCCGCCCAATGGAATAGAAATTCCCTTGCAGATCCGAGGGCTGCCCAGCTGGAAGCTTGTCCCGGGCACAATTCACTTAAGGCCACCGCCTCGGTTGGCCCCGACAGGGGCCGCATGAATTCAGAGCATTTTTCTAACTTCCTTTTACCAATAGAACAAAACCAGCACAAAGCGCCGCGGATAAAGTGGTATGACAACGGCCCAGTGGCCAGGGGGGTAGGGATTGAGTTGGCCGTGAGATGCGGAGAAAGATGCAGCCAGTGGCGACCCAAAGCTATGCGCAGAAGAAACGGGCGCAAGATCAAGCCAAGTGAAGTCAAGTTCGAGTCACCCGACTGGGGGCTGGGGGCTGGGACTGGGGCTGGGGCAGAGACTGCTGTGGCGACTCCGACGCTGCTGCCGGTTGCATAGTTGACCAGATCAGGCCAAGCGAGAGCAGGCGATCCCAAGACTTGCCACTCCATTACCCAGAGATGGGCGTGTGAGATTCGTGAGACGTATTCGTGAGAAGATTGGAGAATTATGGAACTGAAAGGTTTCTGAAGGTTGCACTTGACACACCTTTAAGAGTGTCTTATTCAGAGATCTTTGATGAGAGGATGCTACACGTTTATGTTTGGAAATATGAATCATTTGCATAAGCAATTCACAGAATAATGGATAAACATTCCTTTAGGAAGTTCTTAAAAATAAAAGGTCTTGAATCTTCTTGATAGTACCGCTGGAACGTTCATATTTCGAAGAGTACGAGTATGATTTATGGTATCTACAATCAAATGATGTATCTCGGATCTATCTATTGTTAGCTGAAACATATGGAATTGTGTATAGCTCTGTAAAGATCTAAAAACATCTTGGAAATATCATTGTAGTATATACATATGATTCCCCCATACATAAATATTATTATGGAACGTTTACAAGTCTTGTTTGATCTTAAAATATGTACCCTTACACAGTCCCATGTAGAATTTCGAAGGGGAAGCTTACTTACGATCTTGCAAATCAGAATAATTTCTTATCGTAAGGAAGGAAATCAAAAGGTAGGCTCCATAAATTTCTTCTAAAGTGCACTGAATAGACTATTATTTATAGGTATACGATAATTCTTTCTTTAAAAAGACAAGAGGGAGCCACTATTCTATAACTTTAGTGACCACTTTGCTGACTGATTACTACCCTATGTAGGAAATTTATCATCCAGCCTGCCATTCACTAAATATCAAACTCCTATGGAACCAATCTCTTTAGAACCATTATAAATTCCTTAGATATACCTTCTATCCCACAATCAATATGTTGTCCTGGATTGTGTCACGAGACCATCTCCAAGCGCGCTTCGACTAGATACAGATATGCGCAACGACCGCGACGACTGCGACTGCGACTGCGCGGCTGCAGATACACTTTAGGGGCCATGACATGACTCGCATACGAATTATTATAAACGATCTGGCGCAAAAACTAACAAGCGATGGGGCCAGGCCTCGCCTGGACTGGACCTGGACCTGGCCCGGCCTGGTGCTCTGTGGGATGTGGATGTGGATGTAGAGATGTAGAGGTGGATGTAGAGGTGGATGTGGATGTGGATGTGGATGCGGCGGCCAAATGGGCGACGAGGTGACGGCGGCAACGGGCGACCGACGGACGAGTTATGGTGGCCAATTGCAAAGTTAATGGAGTTTGGCTACTCCAGCAGTGAAAGATCAGAGCAGGAGTGAAAGAGAGAGAGAGAGAGAGAGAGAGAGCATAGGGAGGGGGGACTGGGCGCAGACCCAGACGAGCGGATGCAAGCCGAAGAGATACAGCTACTGGTTCGCGACTTGGCCAAGATTGAACTTAATTTTGCACAAATGCAATTTATAGAAAATTGTTGCCACTTGTTTTCACGTTGATGGCACTCGGAGTCGAGTAGATCAGCGGCAGCAGAAGAGGAGCACCAGAGGAGGGGCACCAACAGCAGAAGCAGCAGCAGATAATAAATGCAGGTAGCCATTGGATTCCTCTCTTGGATTCTGCCTGCAGCCTGGCCATTATTTAAATTTTCCTGCTGCTGGCCAGGCTTCGCCTTTGCAAAAATTAACAATTAAAATGTCTAATGGCGAAAAGAAAGAGGCAGAGAAGAGAGAGAGAGAGAGCAGAGCAGATCATAAAACAGGGTCCCAGGGTGCAGCATCACAGGTAGGTCGACATTGTCTCTCCTTCTTGGAACTTCCACTCATCAGGCATCATCGGGGCATGGATGGCAATTAGTTTTCCCCGTTTGTATCTGGGCTGGGGTTCATCTAGGGATCGGCACTGCGATCGAGAGTGCGGATTTCTGCAGAGGAAGTGGAAATTGCCAAATGGATTAACGCTGAAATTGTTTATTGGGGAGTAGTGGCTATAAAACTCTGGCCAATCGCTAATCCCTCGGGTTCGGCGGGAGGGAGGACTCGCTCTTAGGGACAGGTAACGGATATAGTCCTGCACTTGGGCTATAAAAGAACGAACTGGAATCGCTGGACTGTCCAGTCTTGGTTTCGAACACCGTTTGTCACAATATGCTAATCGTTCGCTATCTAATTGCCCTGGTCTTCTCCATCTTCATGATGGCCACCTCGCTGAAGATCGAAGAGCGCCACCGCAGAGGCAATGGCTTCAAGATCTCCACACCGGACCGACTCGTTCTCCAAATGAACCAGCGCCAAGCCATCGGGCAGTACCAGTCCAAGAACTGGGAGACGAGACGCTTGAATATCTGAAGATAAAGCGGGACAGATAAATGTGATTAGGATGTCAAGATCCAAAGAGGATCGTTAATTATAATTACACGCGATTGAGTGGAGTGATAAATGAGGAGAGTTCTTCAAGATCTAAAGGATATTCGGCCTAAGAGGCAACACCAAATCCTTAAAAGAATCTTACAGATAGTAGATAGATTTATGCAAAAACGTTAGATATAAGAATCAAATACTGAGATACTACAGATTGAATAAATTCCAAACTTGAACTTGTTTCTAAAATGTCTTATAAAATGTTCCTAAAAAAAAAAAAATATCATCTTTTTTTAATTTCAAAAATGCTAGATATAATTTTTATACAATGTTTTTAAACATGGCCAATAAAATAAAATCAAAAATAAATGACTTTGTGTATCAATTAGCCCCAAATATGAAAAAACGTATGAGACATCGGTATTTGGTGAGTTTCGAATGGAATATCTTCAGGAACAAAATCAATTTTGATAGAGAAATCCTTGTTTTGGTAGCTACATATATGAAATGATAATTAAATGTTGATTTTAATTATCTATATATTAAACAATGGCCAATACAAGCGACTAACAGACGATATGTGGCCATTAGTGCCGCGATGTCGCACAACTCGGCAAACATGACCGAACATAGATGCTTCAGAGCTCTGCAAACTCGGCAGAAAAGGGTGCAGCGCAGTCACAGGACATTGGCTACGCAGACAGGCTGGGCTTTTGACTTAGCTGTAGAGACGAGAAAGAGGAGGAGACGGTGGAACACCTGTTCTGCTCCTGTCCAGCTCTCAGCAGAAGAAGGCTACAACACTTGGGCTCGCCCTTCATAGCTCACATTTCAGAAATTTCCACAGTATGTCCCAGAAAGATAGCAAAGTTTGTAAGAGCATCCGGATGGGATAACTGCTGACATCAGGTCTCAGATCCCAAGCGGTAACACAACGAGCCGAAACCGGC
The DNA here is from genome assembly GCA_008121275.1 of Drosophila lowei. Lineage (NCBI taxonomy): Eukaryota > Metazoa > Arthropoda > Insecta > Diptera > Drosophilidae > Drosophila > Drosophila lowei. The sequence goes on from CM017779.1 coordinate 24,498,035, forward strand.
CTAAGTGTGACGGACTCCTAAGGAGCCTAGCAGCCGCTTCTACCTAATCATATACTTCTTAAACTGTATCCAAGATTTGTTTATATTTAAAACAAGAAACAAACATTTACTACGATATTTACCTATGAATTTTAGACATGATTCACCCTCACTGTTGGAGTTTCTTTGTTACAATTCCATCTGCAATGATGTATAGAAAAGACTCGTCGAAATGTTTCGAAGTCGCGGCACACGTGAAGCGACACGGTAATACCCGGTACTCAGTACGGAGCTAGTATTGACCCGTCTTTTGATGCTGATGAATTCAAAAGAAAGGAAATATAGATGAAAACCAGTCCAAGAAGGGCTATAGCTATTCGGAGGTAGATCGTCCTCTCCATCAGGGATGTGTTTGTCTGTATAGTTTAGGCATATGATATATATGCAAACAGCACAAGAATAACGAACTCTGAAAGGCTATACAAATGCCTCACCAACATTAAACAAGAAGATAACTTGAGACTTATTTTGAAAACAGGACACACTTGATTGAAGAGAAGGTCTTACATCTATCCGAAATTCAATCTAATTCGTGCCTAATACGTGGAATAACATGAAACAGAAATAAATGCAAATTGAAGTCATATAAAAAGGAATAGATATGACGATGGTATAGGAATATGAAAGCATAAACAAAATACTTGAACTAATCAAGAACTTATGGAATTATATAAATTTGATTGCAAATCAGATATCTGTGATTCAGGCGCTAACCTAAAAGTTCCAATAAAGGTACATTTTCCCTCAAAATTCTCATTTATTTTGTACGTACTCGTATGCATACGTATAACTTTATTTATTTATTTAATATATGTATTGTATATATATATTACATGTATCGATTTGTATATAGAGATATTGTTATATGGCTCTAACATTTGCATTCTGTACTTTGTCATATCATAAATGGTTGCTAGTATTATATGTTACAAGAGCCTTGAAAGCAACATTTAAATGTACAAAAGCAAACTTCAATTGCAATTCAAAATGATTAAAATTGTTTATATATTCAGAAATCATTGTATATATTATTTTACCACACCATATGCCAAGCGTAAATCAAGAATTGTGGAAAAAACACAAAAAGGGCTTACAATTTTCTTTTGTCTTGTAAATATATATTTTCAATAAATATTTCTTCGATCTGCTTTTTTTTGGTAACTACAATGAAGCATTTATTTGCAGTATTTTGTTTAGACATTTATATTTGCGATATACATATATAAGGGGGGTTTATATATATAGATATATGTAGTTTGAGTCTTAGCTTTAGTTTAATTGCACTAAACATTTTTGCGTTAGATTTTTGTCTGAGGTTTTATGCTAAATTCCATGCTGGGTTTGATTTGGTTTTGTTTTTTGTTTGAAATGCTTGAAATGTTAATGTTATCCAAGGGCTTTTCGGTTACGGTACGGATACGCTTCCGGTGAGGTAACAGATTTACTTCCTAAAGCAGGAGATGGGATTGAAGTAGCACTGCCGATACCTCACTTGGCGCTTGCTCTCGGGCAGCCGATACAGCTCGTTCATATTGCCATAGGAGGGGGTCCTCAAGTAGGCGCTGTAACTGGGATATAGATTAATTATGCACAGAACCACTCCCCCCATCCTCCATCCTCCTCTTACGTGGGTCTGTACTGGGCGAAGAGCATCTGCAGGCGGTCCATGGGTATGTTGGGATAGATGGCCTGGGCTGGCATGTCATAGCCTCCACCATAGGCGCCACGAACGTCCTCGCCCTCCTGTCCCTCCAGACCATCGGCATCCTTCATCGGCATCAAAATATATCATAGAGTTCATTAGAGCTAAGGTCAATCTCATGTACTTACGGGTCCTGTTTCGGCTGTGGAGGGTCGGGCCTCGCTGACGGAGAAGACCAGAGCCAGGAGCAGGCCATAGCACAACAAAATCTGCACGAATTTCATCATTTTTATGGGGTTTTCAACTGAAAGTGGTAGAGAATAAAAGTAGAGAGTTAGTGGCACTCTATCACAGAGTAGCTTAGCCTTAAAGAGTGCGACTCCTGCCTTTACACTTTGGATTAGCTTTTTTTGTATGTTGTTTATTTTCCTAGAACTTTGAAATGCCATTTAATCTGTAACTAATATTGCACAACACGGATCTTTATGGTAAAGGCTTTGGCAGGCTTCCAAGAATTTGAGCCACCATTGCACCACATGCAATCAACGCTTTTCCGGTTACCGGATCATCCTTCGAAGCTCAAAGCGGTGTTGCATGCCACACAGACTGTGCAAAAGATGGCTGACAATATTTTTAATTAAAGGTCACAGATTTCCCTGTGCAGTTTTTTCCTTATACGCGCTCAACAAGGACTCATAACAAAGCAGATTGGAGCTGCAACCAGAACACTTGTTTCCACAAACGTGACCCGCATACCCTTTCGGGTTGGAGTACAAGTGGGTCCGGCCAGGTCGAGTGGCTGCTGCTGCTTTTCACCTTAGCCCGGCTTAAGTGCATTTCCGCAATTAAAAACGGATATGAACTTGCAACCGAAACATTGCCACTGCCAGACAGCCACAGCCACGCGCCCTGCATCCATAATCCATAATACAATGCCAATTGTGCAACGTGTGGCAGCCACACAATAACAGGTCCTGGACATTGGCCTTCAAACGTGGGCCAGGGGCAAACTTTAATTGATTTCGTCCCGAGGCTGAGCCGAAACGTGATTCGGGTTTGATATATGGATTCTTCCACACATCCACAGATGTGGGACTGCTCAAGCGACTGATGGCTTATGTAAGTGCGGATGAGAAGGAGGATTGAGTATCTGAACAGTCTCTGACAGTTTGTTATGAGATTTCAAGTTCAATTCGGAGGATTACCAAGGATTTCATAACTCTAGGTAGAAGTCACCCGGAAGGAAGTCTATGAATCGAAGATTATATCATTTGTCATACAAAATAGATTTCATAGATGGAAATAAAGCTGGAAAAAATGGTGTTTATAGAAGTTTATTTGGGAAACCTTTTTAGATGAAGATAATAGTTTAATAGTTGTTCCTAGCTGGGCTTATCTTAGGGTTGTTTGAGATTTGTAATGTCTATTAATAAATATAATAGATTCAATGAGATCTCAACCAAAACATAAGGATTAAAGTAATTTGGGTAGAATTAGGTATACACTTTCATAGAAATAATGTAAAATGTTCATCTCTAATGATTATTTATGGAGATTTATATGCAAGAAAGACAAGTAAATAATTATAATCATGATCTTTCGAAGACTCTCATTCTCACTAATAAATTCCACATGTAGCAGATTACACAGGTTGGACCTTCAAACATCAATTTAGATACAAAACCATTAACATATTAATTACTTATTTCCCAATTACAAAGTTTGGGGGTAATTTTACTCCTCCTCTTGTGATATTGACGCTCAAACTATGCCATTTTCCTGTGACAAGCATCCAAGATAAAGGCCATTCTTCTATGCATGGAATTGTCTCATAAATTAAACATATACAGTATTCAGAGCAAGTCAATCCACAAATACTCTGCCTCACTAATGAGGGAAAAGGCCCAAGAAACTCCCCTAACATTTGCAGCTCTTCAGACAGTTACAGTCCACACCTAATTACTAATTTGTTGGCAATGAAGTGGGCGGAAAATCAAAAGAAAACCCCATACACAAGCCATGAATACGTAAGCAGCCGAGGCCAGAAGAAATCTGGGTAGATAAATCCCCTGGCATACACTCGTTTAGCCCGGCAAAATGGGGTCATCAAATGACTTTCAGTGTCATCAGCATGCAACAGGTAAGCGCCGCACATAAAAAACCACCAGAGACGAGGCCCTAACCCATGAAGGACCTCATTGATGGAGGCCGTAAATGTTAATGACTTGTCTCATCTGGCTGCTGCAGCTCATAAAATGTTGCTTCTTTGCTGCTTGGATGCTTGAAGGAAAAGCAGAGACCTTAGGCAGCTGCTAGAATTTTCTAGTATCTTATGGCCTGTCATTTTTGCATTTTCCTGATTTTGCTTCTGGCTAAGGATATGTATTGAAATTGTGTGGTTTGTAGGAGGATTAGAGGGTTTAAAAAATAATAGAATATTTGTTTATTTTAATTTTGTGAAACTTGGACGAAACTTGATGGAGTGGACCCAGCCGACAGAGCCATGTCTTGTTTCTATGTTATCAACTGTACTTCACTAGTCTTCGTAGTCTTTCTAGGAATAAACACTATGACTATCCAACTATTTAAATTAATTATCTTAGAAAATTTTGTATAAATTGGATAATTTATGGCTAATTCAAAGAGACTCTTTGATTGTTTATAACGCCTTCTATAGAAATATATACTCTTTGAAGTCCAAAAATGATTAAAACACTTTTCAAGGGATCAATGATATTTCGATTTGTATAAGTACTTTCTTCAGAGGACTCTCCAGCTGATATTTCTTAGAAAAGATTTTTAAAAAATTTTACAAATGGAAATTAAGCTCCAATAAAAGTTCTACAAATTCTTTTTATTTTTTTGTATTTCTTTTATGCAATATACATTTATACTTTCCTTCTAAAAATCTCCTGAAAGTAGGCAACATATAAGCTTTTTATTGTTCTTAGAATTCTTAAAATTATTCCACTGAGACCCCTCATTAATCCATCAAACAAAATACTATCTAAATTGATTTAAAATCTTTCCAGTTCCCTACCTAACAATTTCCACACCAATTTGTTATCTATTAATGGCTCTAAGCCCTGCCATAAATCCATCAAAATGTTGTATGTAAAAGCAAGCTGCATATGGATATATTTTCCAATGTTTGTCAACGACAAAACTGCAGGCGAGTCTCTGAAACACTTTACAAATGCAATACACAACCAAACAGAGATAATTATAATGCCTGCCAGTGGCACTACTTTACGTGCCTGGAGACCGCTTTCAGCTCATAAAATATTTGATAGATTAAGCAGCAGCAGTGGGTTGATAAATAAAAACTAATAACAGGGCTGTGGGTGGGATGGATGGCAGGCTCTCAGTCGAACTCCAGCCAGATCCAAATGGAATAATAAAAGGCCCAAACCAGACCCGCACCAGGCCCTAAGCAGAGCCCGGAGCCAAACATAATCAGGACACTTTTATTGCCCCCGATAAATAATGCTCCAATGTTAATTGGAAATTTAATATCAGAGTCGAGCCACCGCCAGCGCCACCGCCACCCACCGCCGCCACGACAATGCAGGAACTGAAACAAAAGGAGTGAAAACGGAGGAAAAGGAAAATGCAATTTTCACGTTGGTCTCCCCGGATACTATTGCCGGCTAATCCTGGACCAGGATGCCAGAGCTGTCTATGCTACAAGCAGCTTAGTTCTGTTTTCAGTTTGAGTTTTTGGCTCCGGGCTTGTGGAACTTTAAAACAGGAGAGTGTTCTACTTGCACAGGCGGCATTTCGACTGAAAGATACCCTTTACTACTCTTCAGATGGGTCCAACAGAGATGGAAACACTGCATGAAAGAATTTTGGCAGGAAAAGGGAAAGAAATGTTCTATATTCTTGCTGTAAGGATAATCCACTCGGGGTTCTCGTAGAAAGACATCTCAAAAATACAGCAGACTCTATCCATTCCCCAATTACAGGGTATAATTAGCCAAGGACCAAATGTCGTTGGCCAAATATTTGCGTCATGGACCTGCCGTGGGCATCATTGTGTGTGTGTGTGTGTGTGTATTTGTGTGTCTGGCAGGACCTGCCAGAGCCGTGTCCTTGGCCATGTGATTTATCTGGTCATATGATATTTTTAAGGGACCATTTCCACTTGGATCAAATTAAAATTACGTCAGTCACGTCCCCCAAAACTCGGAAACTTCAGACATCTTCAAATAAACAGCTACCAAAAATAAAAATTGCTTTCCATTTTCCTTGGGGCTCGGGGACAGGAGCACTTGAAGTTGTATCGAGTTTCGGCGGTGGGGCCCGCGTTGCGGTTTCGCTTTGATTTGTGGCAACTTCGGTTCAAACGCTACCGTCCTAAACGAAAGAGTTGGCTCCTCAATTAGAGTTTACAACATTCTTCGCCCAATTATTGGAGCTCATTTGTTGGAGCCACTGCCTGAGGGAAGGCGGACCATTTGGAGGTGGAAAAGGACGGCTTCCGGTGAAAATGTGTATTGAAAGAGGGAGATTTGTCAATAATGTTGGCACTCGAAATGAAAAGGGAACTAACAAAATGAAAATAAATGTAATAAGTAAATATTTGATAGGAATAAATTTCTTAAAAAATAATGGACAGAAAATTCTTGTGACAATTTCCTGGAAGGTTGGGAATATTAAGAGTTTGTAGACGAGATAAAATCTGATATGGTTTTGGGGACTAAGGCTATGAAATTCATGGTCTTTATTGGAATCGAAAATATATTCCGAAATTGTTAGCTTGATTCGAATTTAACTCAAAATTATTTTGTCTTATTTAACAAACAATTTTTTAAATTAAAAGCTAAATATTTGATCATTTTCGGTAAACAAAACTTTAGAAATTGAAGGTTTAAATCCTTAAACTTTAACAAGAAAAAAACTATACTCTTTGTTGATGTTTTGATGTCTAGAAATATTAATTGAAAATATAAATTAATTGTCGCTTAAAGTTCTGTCTACTTTTGACCCAAGAGATTCATCAAAGTTGAATAAATTATGCTGAATCTTCATATTTAATTTAAGTTGTTAAATATTTAAACGAGTGCTATTTTGAGTGGCCCCAAACTTGTTTTTAAAGGCCACAGGATAACTCCCACTTTTCACAGCCAAAGGTCTTACTCCCCCCCTGGGTTTTTCTCTCATAAATTCTGCCTAAAATTATCTGCCTCATTGATGGCCTCGAACCACAGTCAAAAAAAAAAAAAAAAAAAAAAAAAAAAAAAAGCAAGGAAAGGGAAATTCTAATAAATATTAAATGCAATTTGATTGCGGTTTCATTTCAGCAGGAATCGGTCGAGAGTCGAACCCAGTCCAGAGCCAAGTGAAGTCGAGTTATTTATTATCTTGGGGCTCTGGAATGGAGATTGAAGTTTAAATCAAAACGAAAACCAAAACAGAACAGAGCAGACTTAGCTCTCCATTTGGCCAGATTTTTCTACACTTCATAAATAATTCAAATCATTTCCATTCAACCAGAAGCGTAGGAGGTTTCCTCTCCTACTCAAATGTTGTCTGTCATTAGGCTGCTCCAGCCATTGGTCCCCCGAGTGACGCATGTACGTACATAAATTCAAAACAAAAATTACATTTAAATACATCATGGGGGGGAAGGGCTAAAAGCAGATGATGTATTGACTCCGAATGGCATATATTTGTCAACCTGTGGGTGTTTCTGGCCCATAACAAAGGCCCCACCTTCATGGCGGTAAAGTGTCGAATAAATTGCTGGGACTTTTCCCTAAGCTCTATTTTGGATGAACATTTCTGAGTGGCTTTGGACTTTCATTATATTTTTTTAAGTAGAAAAAGCTATTTTAAAAACAGCTATAAATATTTTTTTATTGGTAAAATGTTTCTTTCAGAATATACAAAAATTGTTTTAGAAACATTAACAGAAATGCTGAAAGATTTTCAGGCAAATTTATTGGTTTTACTACAAATTATACCAACAAAATTTATAAATAAAAATAGTTATTTGTTCAATGAATTTAACCCTTTGAAATAAATAATTTCAAATAAAATTATAGCTTTGAAAAAAAAGAATATTCGGAAAAATGGTAAATGTTCAACTATTCAAATGAATATTTTCAACCTCTTGAATGATTGGACTAAAATGTTCTACCATAACATGGGCATATTTCTTTTTCCTTTTATTTATAATTTTCTTTTCTTTCTTTTTCAGATTTTCGTTTGACGCATGGATTAGTTCTATTTCCGGGAAGCTTAAGGTAAATCCTCCAAACAATCCTTTACATTTATTTTCACAATAAGTTCAGTTTGAGTTTTCCGAAAAATATTCTATTTATATCAGAATTAAACTATTTTTCAGCAGAAAATCGAGCGGAAAACCTTCTTTCACTTTTTTCTATAAACAAAATGTTCTACGAATGAAAAACTGCACATAAAAGATTTTAAAAATTGCATCAACCGTTTAGATTAATTTTTTTGCAGAAATACTAAGGGAAACTCATACATTTACAGATCAGGATGAAGGACGTCAAAGAAGAAAAGAAGTTTCTTAAAAAATATCTATTCTGAGAGCAAAATAAAAATTAATATTGGACTATCCAAGATTGATTGAAGGATATATTTATGTCTGGAAATTTATCATTATAATCAATGATATTTCTATCTGATAGTAGTTCAAACACATTCCATAAGCCTTTGCTAAGCCAACTTTACAAATAAAAATCATTGTTAACAATTCATACTCGATATTTCCATGTGATCTTTTCCGTTTTCCTATCATCGGTAATAACTCACTGCACTTCCGTATATGAAAACGTTTCCTCACTCAATAATCCCTGTGGACATCTGCCCATATGATATGATATCACTGGCCATAACTCACTCTCCCTCCGATAATTCACTTGTCGCACAATTTCCGCGCCCACAAATTCATTTGCGTTGACACACAAATGCCCATTTCAATTAATCGCCGGCCGGTTTAGTGCCCCTAAAGGGCCCAAAAGGTAAGCACACACAATTTACACGGCTCGAACCACCGGTACTCACCGATTCCTGGCGTTGAGTTGAGGATGGGCTGGAAATGGCCGGCAATTTAAATGGCGTCGGGAAATTGGACAAATCTGATGCCAGGCGACGAACTGTAGACGATTCCTGTTAATTGTGGGTACTATTTGCTTTTGGGATTTGGCTAAACCGAACTCTGATCTGATCCTTGGACTTTGGGTTGACTTATTGCTGCTGCCACTCTCGATGTGAACGCCAAGAAGGGAAATGGTTAACTCGATGTTGGCCATGTCTGACACTGGGCTTTATATACAAAATAGCCAACATTCTGCCATTGGCTGACGACGACAGCAGCAACGACAACGCCAACGACGAAGCCATCAGCAGCAGCAGCAGAAGCAGCAGCAGCAGCAACAGCAGCAGGAAGCACGAGGAAGCAATTGGGGAAGGAAGGGGCTCCGGCTCTGCCTCTGCCTCTGCTAGGTGGGGCGTCTGCTTGGGCAAAGCTTTATGCCTCATGTCAAGCGATACTGCAACAAGTAACACTTGTTGTTACACTTGGCCCATGGATGGTACATGGGTTCTTTCAGAACTGTAAGAAGGTTGCGAAATGTCAGATTAATGAATGACTATACAAATATTCTGCAAAAGGGAACTATATTACCAATTTGTGATATTTCTTAGAGCCAATTATAATGTAGAGAACACTCCTTTTCGCCCCTTTTCCTCCTTTTGTTATTATTATATCTTATTAACCCAGATCTGCTCCTAGGGTTACATAGTGCGAAGGGCGCCTTATATATTCGTAGCCTAATAGTCAAGGACCAACAAAACAACATTGAAAATGATATACTATACTGATATACTGATATACTAATGTTCATCGGGTAATGCCAAGTATAAATGAATCTCCAATGAACTCAATTATAATAATGTATTATTAAATTCTGATTTAATCAAATACCTAATCAGCCGGGAGCATCCCAAAGTAGTACGGAGCCCCGAAGGTCCCAAAATCAACCCACTGCCAGCATATGTAGAGCATCCTCTAGTCGATAACCCACTTACTGTGTTCTTGCTCAGGCTCGTACAACAGTGCGTATGAACAATGTGTGTGCGACTTATTATTTCACCACACGAACAGCCACCATTAATCCCACCCCCTCCAGCCACGCTTAACCACCCCCCCACCGGGCGTGGTGAGTATCAGAGGATAGGTAGCGGCACCTGTTGCCGATTGGGTTGCGGCGGGGCGATACTTGTTGCATACGTTTCGACGCCGGGATCTATGACGTAGAGGTTACATAAAACGAGTCCAAAATGCACACGGATAGTAGTGGCAGCGGCTCTGCCATTGATTTACGGCCCATTGATAAGGAAATCGCGCCATGTGGCAGGAAGAGATTATGGAGGTGGACAGGCACTCACATAGTATTCTGTTGGGAGGCGGATTTTCCTTCACTTCCTGGGAGCTGGAGACCATCAATTAACAAAGGCAATTAGATGCACATAAAAGTTCATTAATGTCCGTCCAAACAATCTCATTAATGCGCTCTATTGGCCAATAAAACTTTGCCATTGGCCACCAGATAAAACTTTCAAGTGCAAAAGCTGAAGGAAATGTCTGAGGCATACAGTACGTGAATTGCACACTTAAGCCGATCGTTCAGTTTGGTTTAACAGTTGTGGGCTGGTCTGCAAGTAGGGGAAGGATGACCTATAGGTTGGGTAATGGTATGCATTGAGTGGGGAAAGTGCGCGCAGGATAGTTTGCCAGAAGTTTAAGTGGTTAAGGTTAATTTGCATTCAAAAGGACACCAAAGGAGATGCACCATATTGACAGTAGAAGGACGGTGTGGAAATAGGAATTGCATTAAAGTGAGGCTGGGTGGCCTAAAAATAAGAGTGCAGGAAAGATGAGTGCTGCGAATTCGAGGGGAGTTCAATTTAGGTGAAATCCTAGAGATGGAAGTTGAAAGCAGGAATATAGCATTTAGCAAAAGAACCAAGATAGGCAAAGATTCTACAAGAAAAGGAGCGGGAACGTTGTAAGACGCGGCTAGGGCTCTATATTTATACCCAAAGCGCTCCCCTCCGCCAGAGGATGCACACTGCACGAGGAAGAGTGTGTGAGTGTGAGAGAGAATGAGTTAGCGCGTAGAAGGTGATACAATAATGATCCGATCTAAGCCAGATTCGGCAATCTCATAGATATGGTAATTTTCTATGATTCTGGGGTTTCGGCTTGCTTCTGGTTCTTATAGCAGCTTTATGATACCTACTGGGTTCAAATCTTTGTGGGCATTGAAAAATAGTGCTAAACATAGTCGTTTTTTTGCCAGGTTCGAGATTCCAAACACCGTACGCTGTATAGCTGGAAAATATACAGATCAAATTAATGTATATATGTAAATATAGATTTCAGTTGTGTATTGCTCCAACAGGCACTTAACAAATAATTAAGTGCAAGTCAAAGCTTGGAATCTATCTGGGAAAGTCATTTCAATAGGCCCTCATAACTCTGACAACAGCAGTATATCCAGATACTGACCGATATATGGAGCACTTCCGGCCCGTTCTGCAACCGAAAATAAAACGCAATGGGAGACACGAGTTCAGGGCATGCGATGGCTGGATTTGGTTGGAATGAAGTTTTATGGTCATGTCAATCAGCATTAAGCATGGCTGGGATTACGATACTCCTGTCTGCGCCGTAATTTCCCGAAGAGATATACTATGTACTCATTTATGTATATTTATAGGAATATATAGGATGGGTGTATGAGAAAAGAATATGAATTAATTTATTTATGAATGCGATTGGATTTATCATTTGTGGTTTATTTATAACGCAGTTTCACAGTGAGTTCCATTGATAAACAGAGCTACAAATACACCGATACAGTTACAGATACAGATACAAGATACAGATACCTCTAGATACAAATTACAGAACTTGAATTGGATGTTGGGATTTTTTCAGTTAATTGCGCGAACAACTCTCACAGCAGCCACCAAACACGGGGAAACGGAAACTGTCTCTAAAACAGGAGACATCTCTGGAGATCTGTTTGGAGATCGTATCGTTTCACTCCAGAGCTGCCCTTTTGATGATATTGATGGTATATTAGAAGCAGCTGACGGCATTGAAATAGCAACGCCAGTACATGCGCCCACCGCCAGAGCCATGGGGTGATGGGTGGATGCGCCTGGAACCAGCGGGGGAACCAGCGGCGGCGGTGGCGGGCGATCCTGCTCGCTCCGATTCCGCGCCGGCTCTTCTCTGAAAGCTCTTTGCCATTAACTGAAATTTTCTTACACATCGCGCTGCTAATTTTATGTCTTATATTGCAATTTAGGTTTTATATTCCAACTTACTGTTTCGCCGGTGGCGCGATTGATCTGATTTAAATCTTTGAAATCATAATCCAACATTACGCCCGGATCATCATCGCTATACATATGCAGATTGACCGCTGTATCGGAAGTCCAATTCAATTTATACAAGTTTAAAAGGTGAGATTCTATTTCAGTATTTACCATCCTGATCACCTGGTTGGTGCTCCTCCAATCCGTTCTTGTATTCACTCAACTTGACATTCAGATTGTTCTTGTCCGCATAGAAGTCACCGATTCGATGTCCAACGCGTTCTTGTTCAAGGGCATGGTGCAGAGCCACCATCAGACGATCCAGGAGTAGAGCAGCACGCTTCGGGACAACCATCTGTGGAGGGAGCGATGTAATCGTGTGTCAGTCGGATGTGAAACAGTTCAAATAGTTCAAGAAACTTTAATCAATTATGAACCGAAGAGTTTTGCCGTCACAAGAGGAACTTGTGATTGAAATTCACGCAATTGCGGCATGCTCACACGCACATTTTCGTTATCTTGTTTGATTCGGTCGTCTGTTTTCTCTGCTCTAATTTGCATGTTTCTTGCTTTATTCGTTCGACGGCCCAATACCATTGCTCTCTGTAACACACACACAAATTGCTGTGCATGCAATTGAATACATTTGCTATACAGTATTATTGTATTACTTTGCAGCACTTCAGGGCGAGAGGCCTCTATTGGAACTACCCACGCATTTACATTAGCCACTTAAATTCTTGAAAATGTTGTTTTAGCCTACGCTCATTAAACGTTTCAGGACCTGCCATAATCAAAGCGACGTGACGTCAGATTTGTTGTCAGAAATTTACCTTTGGGTCAAAGCAAAAGCAAAAGCAATCAAATAAAAAATATACAATTACAAATTGTGTGTAAGAAGATAGGTTTCCAAGAAAAACAAAAACAGAAAATGAGCCAAAGGTGACCCCGACACGACCCACGCAGATATCGGTTCCCAATTTTTCGAGGGTGTCTGGCGTCTTGTGTGATGTCCACTTACCGGGTACTCGTCGTAGCTATCGTCGGTCGGGGCACTGAATATCTCCTCGGGCTGGCTGGGAGATGACCTTCCTGCAGTTCGCTTATCATCTGCAGCCAAAGCCTCGGGCAGGGCAGCCTGGGCCGAGGCTGCAGCGCTGCCCAGGAAGGAGAGCTTGTCCTTGGAGCGTTTGTCATTCGGCTGCCTCATCAATTGCCGGCACATGTGAAGCTCAAAGTTCTGGATTAGAACGAGCAGGATAATCAACAAGGCTGGCAGGTGATAGGTTCTACTGCTGGGACTTCTGCCACCGCCCTCGCTCCCCATGCCACTCCTGCCGCTGGTTCTGGTCCTGTTCCACCTGCGCCTCGAAGTATGCAGTGGGCTCTGCCCTCGTTGGTGCTGCATTACGTTTCTTGCTGCAGAAAACTAATTAATGTCAATCCTTCCTGCCACTGGGATGCCTTGGCTCAGAATTCTGCTTTCGACACTTTTGAAATTTCAACTGAAGCGTTGCCTTTATGCGTCTGACGCTTTTATAGCAGACGCAGAGTCCTCGTTTCGGTTGGCTTTTTTCCTCGTCCTTTTTTACAATAATGAAACATTATAAATGCTTGTTAATCGCCAAGGAACAGCTTCAAAGGGGGGCGGGGGAATGCGGTGGTCTGATCAACAGTGAAATGCTTTTTTCATACTTTGATTGACGCTGCTTTCTCTCCCACACTCTCGCAGGGACTGCTTGTGGCTGTTGTTGCTGTAATTATTGAACATCAAAATCCATGTCCTGCCTGCAGCCAAGTTATTAACGCACACACACAGACACACACACATACGATGCTACGTGGGTGATATACACAGTTTAAGTACACAGGAAAAAAACCAATAGAAGGGATATTTGCAACATGTACTATACGTAGAGTAGAATTGTCAAGTAGAATTTCATTTTGATCGCAACCTACTTATATGGATCAATAGATAATCGTACCGATATATAACCATATCTTCCATACCTCTATACCATACGTTTACCAGCAGATGTTCTAGGTCTGGATGAACGTCAGTACTTTATAAATGCAATATGCATATGGAACCAACTCCCCCATCATATAAACTCCTTGAGCCACACAAAGCAACTCAGGAAAATTGTAAAAACAAACCTACAATCATAACACATATGTAGATAAGAAAAAAACAAAAAGGAAAAAACAAAAACTATACCTATAAATCAAATACAATAACCTAAGAAAAAACCAAAAAAAAATGTATAATATAAGTCAAATATTGGTCATATATAAGATTAAAATAATATTGTAATAACAATATAACACTTGAGTAGCTAGTGAGTTCAAAATAAGTTTTACTTGTGGCACTTGGAATCAGAAATAAAGTACAAATAAAATATGTTCATTGGGGTACTATTTTTGCACTTGCAATGAAGTATTCCTTCGTGTTCTTTAAAATTTCGATATTTCCTTTCAGAAACTTGTCATTTTATTTTCTGGTTGCTCCAGGTTTTCCCAGTGCACATATGTGCCTGTGTGGGTTTATTGCAGCCTGTTGCGCTTTTTTGGTAGGTCCGTCTAATGAGCGATATGCGAAAGTCCTTTGGCAGGATTGCCCTGCCTTGGCTCTCCTTAAGTTCTGCCCACTTGTTGGCTGTTCAGCCCTGAGGTGGAGGAATGGCAAAAGGCATGGTTCAGGCATGGACGAACTCTGTTGACTCCTCGCTGCATGTGTCCTTTGCCTCTCTCTCTCTGTCGTTCTTTGTGTGTGTATCCGTGTGTGCGATACTTAAGTATTTTGCATGTAAATAACTCTGGAATTGCAGTGCACAAAGAGCACTCGTACTCGAAGGCTGAATAGGGATTCTGGGTTTAAGGCTCATTAATTTTTGCCTTATTTTTATAAGGAATATTACAGTATACAATATTCTGCACAGGTGCTGGACTTTCCAAGAATTTTGAATGAGCAATTTTATCAGCCTTTGGGTTGCGAAATTTCTATCTAGGGACTTTTCTTTTTTTAAAACACTCAAAATGTTGTGCGCAGCGGTTTTTGCAGCCGACCTCGAAGATAAAGCTCTGTCTAAGAGCTCGTCAGTTTAATACAATTAACCAAATATTAAGATCTTTTACAGATTATTTTCCATTCCAAAAAGTTAATCCCACTTTGCTCTCCATTCCATTAGACTTCAATTATATCTATGAATATTTAACATACATTAATCCGTTTTTGTGTAGACGGGAAGCTAGCTCCCACTGACACACAAAATACCCAAAGCCAATCAAGATGAAGATTTTTCTCGAGGAACAGCGGGAGCGAGCTCTGCAAACCAAAGGTCATTGGCCATAAAACATTGGCTGGCAAAAAGAATCCTACGGTTAATTACGCAGCTTGCTACATATATTTGCAACATTCAAATCAAATCGCAATTAAAGCCCAGAATTGTGCCATAAACATTTGGGAAAAACATTCCTACACTCATGTGGATGTCAGTTAAAGGTTAATGGTGGATTCAAATCATTATTAGTAACAATTTAGGACCAATCGGGCCCTAGCTAAAACTTCATATAATCGTTTGGAGTGCCTGGATTCCTTAATATAATTAATACAACATTTTTGAATATCGGCTATCGAATGGCTAAAATTATTATAAGAGTGTGCAGTAAAATTCGATACCTTTGAAGCTTGACGATGAATTGAGGACTCTTGTGAGGAGCTCCAAATTAATGTTGGTAATCGGTAAATATTAAGGGCTCTCGGTATTGTATGGAACTCTGATATAGACACATACTGCTTTTAAAATTATTTAGCCTTTCTTGCAAGAATTGCATCTTCAAGAGCAAGGATGGCATGATCCCATTACTCTTCCAACAGCAACAATTTCGCGACTAATACAGAGTAGTTTTCTTATATTCCTAGTTTTCCAATACATTCCCGGGATTTAAATTTACAAAAAAATATATATTTAAATTATATATGCATACGTTTTGCATACGTCCCTCGAAAGGCAAAATCCCCACAACAGCTACAAATATTTCCCGCTGTGTATTTTCTGTGCCACAGCATCCCTGGGAACAGCTGTTCAAATCACGCGCATGCGCACAACTCACCCACACACGCCAGTAAGAGAGAGAGAGAGAGCCAGTAATCCAGCCAGCCTGGAGCCTGGAGCCTGGACCTGGCACAGCTTCCGAAACTTTGGCAATGCTCGATTCAGCCTTTCATTGATGAGCAGGCATCAACGGAAATAAACTGCAGTAATTTCTACCGCAAAAGCAATCAAAAACGATACCAGCAACAACAACATTTACACATTTGGAACGGCAACAGCAAGGAGGAGGAGCAGCAGTAGCAGCAGCAGCAGCAGCGAGTGCAGTCGTGTGAAAATTGTTGTATCGAAAGTGCATAAAACGAAAATGTGCCACACAAACAATTAGTGGTGCCAACAGAAGTGAGCACAACGGCACATGGGAGAAGAGCCAAAACAAGAGGCAGAGACAAAAGGCAGCTAAACAGAAAGCAAACAACATGTCAAGGACTTGAGTGTGAAGAAGACTAAGCGGGGTAAGAAGAGCAAAGCAGAACTTAGAGCGCGTCAGGATTTGTTTGGAAAGATGCGTACCTACTACAGTGCGAAGGATATGCGAAAATACGGCGATTTGAGCTATGAGTGAGTACGCTGCGGGCGGGGAGACTGTAAAGGGGAGGGGGGACATTTAAGTCACCGAAAGGCATAGCATAGAGAGAGAGAGTGAAGAGAGGGAGAGGAGACAGGTGCGTCATTGCATGTCATCGCCAGCAGCATCGAATGCCATTTCAATGTTCAATGCTTACTTCTCTCCTGCCTCACTATCGCTCTCTTTCCTCCTCCTTTTCAACCCATTTCATTTCTGTGTTATTGTAAGCTTCGAAAAGGGTATTATGATATTGATGAGATGTTTGTAACGCAAGGAAGGATGGTATACTGTTATATTCGGATAAATCAGAATAGTTGCCAACTAGAGGGGGAAAATCCAGTCTTTTCTGAAACATATTATTAATTTACTTACAAAATTGTAGCCTAAGACGTATCCTACATTACAATTTATGGTTATAGCCAGAGCAACCAGGCCTTTATTCTGTTCTTTTTAGCAATATTACAAATATCAATTGTACGTTTTTACATAATTAGATACCAATCAAAAGACAAATTGCATACAAATCAAACCTTTTCCCACATAGCACTCATACAGAGCCATGTGTCAAAAAGGGTATCTCTTGCCTCGACTCCCAGCAGCCCAGCCTTCCTTTTGTGCGCGTGTGTGTGTGTGTGTGTGTTTGCTCGAGTAAAAAGCAATCCAAAGTGTCAATTGAGAATTTGTTTTTGTACAAAATCGGATGGATGGGAAAAGAAATTTGTGTTGAATGGATTGCACCTGGGCGAAGTGGGTTAACGGCAAATCTCGTCCACACTGCATCTGTACATACGACTATAAGCCAGAGCTGCCTACTTTCTTGGGCATGGGCATATGCATGGGCATTCCTCGTCTGAATATTTATGAGTTAGCGCCAGCTTAAATAATTCCCTGCTTCAAGGAAAAGACTGTGGCTGGCTGGGGGGAAATGGGGCTAGGTGCTGGTGGGGGGTGGGCAGCGGATTAAGGGCTTTCGGCTGAGTGGCCACTCGAGCTGCTCCTCTTGTTGTGGGCATTCATTATGTTGTTCTGTTGCCTCAATTAATGGTTCCTGAGTGAAGGCTAACGGAGACAATGAACCCAACAGAACGCAGCAGTGCCTGTACAAAGGTCAGTGAAGACTGAAAGGAACTTCAGTGAATTATCAAGCCAATGAACCAAACCAAACTGAACCCTAAGATGGGGTATTCTTCAGCCAAGACACTGCCGGAACACGTTGCTTAGCAAATGTAAGCTTGTAAGCTTTTTTTTTAATAATTCCGCCTGTTTACGTTATAGCACTCTTAAGGGCCAGTGCCCGCTATTCTCTTATGCTGCCGCCCACACCCACAATTCCCACAATCCGCCGAACACGAGCCGACCCGAGCACACGCCGCGTTCGGCTCCCACACGTCACTGCACGTCGTAAGCTGTAAGCTGTGAGCCGTAATTAGTAATAAAATTGATTTCAAGTGATCCGATTCTGCTTTTCTAAGAAGCAAACAATATATTTAATATAAATATAAATCACTTATAGCTTGCAGGAAATATATTTAATCGACGTATCTACCTATTTAACCAAGTGCTGTTGCTTCTGATCTTCTACTTCCTGTGATGTATGCTTGTATTTATGTGTTTCGGCAATAAAAGTTTTCACAGGGTCAATGGTTTCAACTCACATGTCCAGAGATCGAAGAGCGTTAACGAACCGCTCGTAAAGCTCTTATACGGCGCTCTTATTACGCTCTTGTTTGGTCACGAAGACACAGTTAGATTATCATCTCATTAGAATGTAAGAATAAAGAACTACATCGCGGTGTATCTTCGGCAATGAACGGCAATCGATGATGAAGTCTGCGAGCGACACTCAATGGAACCTGTGCCTAATATTGTAAACTTAACCTTAACCTCAAGCAAATAAATTCATTGCGTAATAGTTAAAACCTTTCCCTGAGGAACGTCCGCTGTCCGGCACAGGTGTAATATTTTTCAAACAGATTGGGGCTCCGTCCAGGTGCAGCCGTATCCAACATACCTTATGATATATGTATGTATGTACATATTTGTCCCGACAAATGGACGGATTGACATATGGGGATAGTTTTAAACGTTTCGTTTTGTAAGTCGTTTATCCGAAATCAATATACCTTTTATTAATTTATCAGATATACTGGCAGTATTTTCTTAAGCCCCAGAACTTTACTTTACAAATAGTGTCGTAAGCGAAAGGTAACATAAAACCTTTTCAACCGAATTCCAACTGCGTTGGAAATACAATTTGTGGCACGCCCCGAATATGGGTATTTTTCCATTGACATTAATACTGCTATAAATAAACACAAACCCTAACGATTTCTACAGCAAATTCTATTTTTCACACGTAATTAAATCCCTTTCTATCAATCTCCCTGTCTCCTGCAGAAGCAAATACCTGCTGGATCCGAAGTTTATGACGAAAAGAGACCTGCAGCACTACTATCGCTACTACAACATGAACAAGAATCGCGGACAGTTCAAGAAGATTGTGATTGTCATATTCTGTCTGTGCGTCTTCTCGTATCTGTGCGTCGACTATAATCTGAGGACAAAGCTGTTGCGCTTCCGCGATGGCTTCGACTTTGTGGCGAGGATCGAGGACTCGTATGGTGGCAAACTGAGTCGGGCGTACTTTGTGGAAACCACCGGCTGCCGCATGCCACACTTTGAGGTGGTCGATGACAATATAGCCCAATTTATTTTCAAGCCGAGTGCCTACAAGTGCAACAAACCGCTGACGCGTACCAGTGACAGTGTGCCTGGCGAACTGCATCTGAATCTGAGCCCCAACGAGCTTCTGTCTCATTATAACATCAGCGATCTGTCCGCCGTGAGCTGCAACTATACGGAGGTGAGGCGGAAAAATGACTGGAACAACACCTATTCGCCGGGCGTCAGCTTCAAGCTGGAGAAGGTCATGCATCTGCCGCCGGAAATGGAGTTTTTCTGCCTCTGGTGCTATGACTCCACAGACCGTTGCATCTACAAGGACTGCCACTTCTTTGCGGTGGACAAGCCAGTGCAGAAGATCACGACCAGGCCGGGTGTGGAGAGGGTTAGCTTCAATCAGAGCAAGGAGGCCGCCTCGGAGCGACTGTCTGTGATGATCCTGGGCATTGACAGTCTCTCGCACTTGAACTTCCTTCGGCAAATGCGAAAGACGGCCGCTTACATCAAGAAGAATCTGTCCCACGTCGAACTCTGGGGCTACAACAAGGTGGGGGACAACACCTTCCCGAACATAGTGCCCATGCTGAGCGGTCTGGACGATCAGGAACTGAACATCGCCTGTGCACCCAAGGCCAAGCAGACCTACGACGGCTGCTCCTTCATTTGGAAGCGATACCAGCAGGCTGGCTACAAGACCCTTTTTGCCGAGGATGTCGGACGGATATCGGCGTTCAACTTCAATCAGAATGGGTTCCATAAGCAGCCGACGGACTACTATCTGCGGCCCATCCTATTGGAAATGGAACGTACGCTGGCCTACAAAAAGGACGTCAATGTGAAGCTCTGCATGGGCGGCAGACGAACGCCGGATGTGCTCTTGGAATATCTGACGAAAATGGTGCCAAAGATGGGCAAAGACCTGTTCTTCTCGTTCTTGTGGACTGTGACCCTCACCCATGACTACTTCAACTTTCCGGCACTCTTGGATGAGGCCATGGTGACGCGTCTCCGACAGCTCCAGGACTCGGGTGTGCTCAATCGTACGGTGGTGATGCTTCTGTCCGATCATGGCCTACGCTGGGGATCCTTTCGACGCACCTACCAGGGCATGATGGAGGAGCGACAGCCGCTGATGACCATGCTTTATCCGCCGTGGATGAACGAACGCTACCCGGAAGCCATAGCCAATCTGAGAACGAACTCGCGGCGATTGGCCACGCCCTTCGATGTGCATGCCACAATGCTGCATCTGCTGGATATGGGCAATCTGGAGGCAGAACAAGTGCTGAAGAAGGCGGAAGAGTTCGATGATGTCGATGGCATCCTGCCGCGCGGCATCAGCCTGTTTCTGCCCATACCGGCGGAAAGGACGTGCGAGCAGGCTGGCATCGCCTCCCATTGGTGCACGTGCCATCAGCGTCAGGAGATTCAGACCAACGATGGCCGGGTGCAGCGCGCCGCACGCTATGTGGTGCGTTTCATCAACAATCGACTGAAGGAGAACGCCCAGTGCCGCACGCTCTATCTGAACTCTATATTACAGGCCTTCATTGCCGCTCCCCACCAAAAGATTGTCAAGAATATATCCACAGACTATGCCGTGGATATCACGCTGCGAATGCAAACGAAGCCCGGCCTGGCTGTCTTCGAGTCGACAGTGAGGATGTCGGGATATACGAGTGTCCTGACCGGGACCATCAGTCGCATCAATCTGTATGGGAGTCAGAGCTACTGCATGAATGATCCGGCACTCAAAATGTTTTGCTATTGCCATAGATAAGTCAGATAAGGGTTTGGGGTGGGACGGGACAAGGAGGGGTAATTTGTCAAAGACTTGAGACCCAATACGTAGCCTTAGCCATACCACTAAGTTTATTTCTATGAAATAGATATGCTATGCGTACACTTTGTATAAAGAATAATCCAATTTTAAAGCTCTTTAATGTGAAAGAGTTTCCATTCTCTTGTGCATATACATATATATATGCATTTGTAGTTTTGGTAGTGGTAGCTTAGTAAAAATGGTTTAGTTTTCCTTAAATTAGCGGACAATACAACACAATAACAATTAATCTTAATATTGATCAAATTATACAATTTGTTGCCCCATTTATTTTTGTATAATAATCAATGAGAAATGTAACAGAATTGATAGCGAACTTATAGCTGGTTAAACAGATCCCTTTATGTGTTATGTGTGTGGTGTGTATGTGAACAGTTTTGTGTAAGAAGATGTTGTGAAATATACATTAATAAAAGAAAATTAGACTTGCAGCAACTTGAATTCAAATTTAAATTTTGACTTATCGATTAGTATGCACAGCAACTCTGAGTTCCAGTATGATCTTAGGTCAAATCACGTAACATTCATGCTAACAACGTAACTTACCGTTTAGTTTTTGGAATTTCTGCATTAACGGGTGACCGTTATATATATATTATAAATCCGTACCGTAGTTCCAGTGGATTTCAGTGGTTGGCTTGAATGGATTTTCGCCTTGCGCCTTTCCGATTAGAATCTGGCGGGCTAGGCTAAAAAACTACTAAACACTCCGGTCACACTTAAAATGCAAGATAGTCGCGCTTTACAGCACTCCTTGGAGGGGGGGAGTGGGGAAGGTCAAGAAATTAAATTCCATCGTTCCCCTTATCAGTTGTTTTTTCGTTGTTTAATTTTTATTTATTTGTTGCACAAAATGGACTAATTTTGTTGATCCTGTTTTGGTTACACATCGTCAACATCACCCCGCACACACACATTAACGGGAAAGATGCCACCAACGGAGACTCTGCGATCGGGAGAGCGTGCAGGCGGTGGAGGTGCAGGTGGAGGCACAGGAATGGGAGGCGCTGGCACAGGCACCAGTGCCAGTGCCGCCTCTGAACAGACATACATCATAAGACAAAGCAACAAATACTATGAGCACCGCGATTCCCAGGCCACGGCCATGTCCGTAGATTATTCCGGCCAGTGGGTGCTGCTGGCGGGGCGTGGCTATCTGGCATTGCAGCGCCTGGGCCAAGACGATGGCACCCTGCGACGTCACGAGCGCCAGTCCAAGTACGAGGTATCTGTGGCGGAGTTTGCCATATGCCCCAGCCGTAAAGAGTACTGCGCAATAGCCGTAAGAGAAGTGAATCCTTGAGCAGGACGATTTTCATGACTTTTCCTTCTTGCAGACGAGCCAGCATATTGACATTGTGCGCTGGGGTCCTGCAGAGCCCTACTATGAGAACTCGCTGCGTGGACACACTCGCACTGTGACCGACATTGATTGGCATGGCAAGGATCCCAATTTGCTGGTCAGTTGCTCCATTGACACCTTCTCACACATTTGGGACCTGCGGGAGCCGCGCAAGCCAGCCCTCTCCCTGAATGCCGTCTGCATGTGTAAATAGATTGCATCGATCCCCATGGATTTCCCTCTCATTTCTGTTCTGTTCTATTTTTGCAGCTGGTGCCACTCAGGTGGGGTTCAATCGCGTGTCGGGGAATCTGCTGGCTGCCGCCCACGATGGCGATCTACGGATTTGGGACATACGCAAGGGTAGCTGTCCCACGCATTACATTACAGCCCATTTGAATCGAGTTCATGGCATCAACTGGAGTCACAGGCGAGAGACGTGCCTAGCCACTGCCAGCCAGGATGGCACTGTCAAGTATTTTGATGTGTGCAATCCCCGCAGAGCAGAGAAGATCATCACCACAATGTCGCCAGTTTGGCGAGCACGCTACACGGTAGAGTCCCGTCCCCCCTACTTTATGGCTGTAAAATACGTAATTTAATTCTCAAAATATATTGCAGCCCATTGGCAATGGTCTGGTTAGCATTGTGGTGCCACATTTGGGCCGCGGCGAGAATAGTCTGCTGCTCTGGAGCAATAGCAAACAAACGGATCCCATTTGCTCGTTTGTGGGTCACACGGATGTCATTCTGGACTTTGCCTGGCGTCCCAATCGCGAGAATTTCACTGAAATTGTAAGCATACCCCCTCCTATGGATAATTTAATCATGGATTTACCTCTTAGGAGCTGGTTACCTGGTCCAGAGATCGCACTCTGAGAGTGTGGAAAATCGATGACAATATGTTGAGGCTGTGCGAGCCATCCGCCGACGAGGAGGAGCAACGCTATGAGCCCGAATTGAGTGAACTGAGAGTGCCCACGCCGCCAGAGTTCTTGCATCCACGTTCGGTAGCCGCTGGCTCGCTGCCCATATCTACGGGCGATGGGGCATGCAATACGCTGCCCATGGCGCGCTCGCCCAGCTTCGGGGGTGGCTACTGTCGCCGGGAGGAGCCGCATATAGCTAGATCGCTGACAGATCAACCCACTTGCTCGCTGCATCACGAGTTCTCGCTTCTGAACACGAACATGCCGCATGTGGAGGTGGACATGTTGGATGCCATCAAGCGGTATGCCTGCTTCAAGATCTGTGCGGGTGGGCACACGGTTATACTGCAAGTCACCTTCGCCACATCGTATCCCAGTCCCAGTGTCCCGCCAGTGTTTCAGCTGTGCCAGGGTACGACGCTGTCCAGCGAGGTTAGTGCCATACTCCTGAAAATCCTGCGATGCAACGCCCTGCAGCGAGTCAAGAAATCGCGCACTTGCCTGGAGCAATGTCTGCGTGCTCTGGTGGCGGCGATGAAAAAGAAGGTGGCTGCTGTCGGGGGCGTGGGCGAAGACCGAAGTCAACTGCTGCTGCAGTCCCCACGGCTGGAGGGAGCTCTGTCGAGTGCCCTGCACGATGCTTGCATTCCCTTTCCACGCACTTCGGGCGTGCATTTCAATGCCATTGGCATGCTGACCACGTTTGCCCAGCCCGTGAACAACAAGCGGCTGACCCTCCGACAGCATCAGTCCATGACCCCAAGGACTCTGTCTGCCATCAACGGCAGCGGGCTGCTGGGTAATGTAATGGGCACAGCCCAAAGGGATGCAAACGCCTCATTTTATCTCCAGGAGCGGATGATTGCACTCAAACCCGGAAAACAGCGTGCCATTAGGCAGATGAATGGCAGTCCCGTGGTGCATGTCTACGATGCCAGCAGTCTTCTGCATGTCAGCCGCAACATGGCCAGGGAATTCTCTTTGGACAAGCACAACATAGCAGAGACGTGCCGGCGCAATGGCGAGATTTGTCGCAAACATGGACGCATGGACCTGTTGCCCGTCTGGCTGCTGGCCGAATTGATAGCCACTCCGCATGTACCGCACGAGACGATGAATGAGCTGCTCTTCTACAAGGATCCCTTCAAGAAATCTTTGCTAGAGTCGCTGATTATGCACTACGCCAGCTCGGGGGATATTCAGACGGCCGTCCTCTTGGCCTGCCTGTTCGACAAGTGTCCCACGGGTGGCATAATGGACGTGGCCGTGCCCAGTCGCTTGCCACCGCAACTGAACGCTCAGCTGTCGCCTTACCACACGGTGCTCCCGTTGGACATAAAGTCCAGCTCCTCCAGCCATTGGCAGCAAATGAAGCAGATGCGCAGCAATTCCTGGTCGGATTCCCTGGACTGGCTGGACGTCAAACTGTTGCAGGCCGATGCCTATTCCTGTTCTCTGATCAGACGCACCAAGATGCCGCTGTTCGACCAGTTCAAGCGTGCCTATGCCGAGATTCTCTTTGGCTGGCAGCTCCTCTCAAAGCGGGCCCTGATCCTCAAGCACACACAGAACACACTGCCTCCCATCCAAGGCGTTGAGTTTGTGACCGAGTGCGGCACTTGCAACAAGCCGAAACGCACTCCGAAATGTGAGTTCTGCAAGAGGCCGGCGCTCTACTGTGTTCTCTGTCGTCTACCTGTCAAAGGAGCAGCGAACGCTTGTCTGGCCTGTGGCCATGGCGGACACATGGATCACATGATGCAGTGGTTTGAGGTGAGTTCTATCAAAGACTATACAACTCCTTAGATGTTGCATGAGGCACCAAAAAGCTGTTCTATGGCGGGGCTTCAATTCGCTATTCAATTATGTTTTGGTTTCGGACTAATCTTTGACGAGGCGCCAAAAGACTTACTTTTCAGTCCTTAGAATCCAGCAACAATATACACAGTCTTTGGCGACGCACACAAGTCGGTCCCAAGATACCAAAAGCAATATCTTAGTATTCTAGTCTTTGGTTCTAATTACTCTTAACCTGCAAACGAGGCTTTAATCTTTATTTATTTTTCAGAAACACACTGTTTGTGCCACATGTGGCTGCAGCTGCCTGGAGCGCACCTCGGAGCTACTGGCACTGCTCAGCTGATCTTGAACCTACCACAGCTTTAAAATTCCCGACACCATAGATTGGTGGTTTTTTGTAGGCTCTAAGCGAAAAGATGTTTTGTACTATTTGAGAAATATATATATGAGTCTACCCATATGACCAGGATGATTATAGATCCTAAGACGAGTGGCTGGAACTGACCAAAGCAACGTAGCCATGTGACTAGAAGGTCAAACCATAAATAGGCTTTAAATTGATAAAACACGGGGTGGCCGTCAGTCGACGTTAAAGCATATTAAAATCATACAAAAAGACGAACATTAATAAAATGATAATAAATAAAAATACCACACAATACGCTCCAAAAAATATCAAATACAAAAATGAAATTTGATAAAATTAAATTTTAATATTTAAATTTAAAATTAAATGAAATATTTCTAGTTTCTTTCAAGTACATACATTTATTCTTTACTTTTATAATTATAATTTTTAGTTTATCTTTTCTTGTTCTTTTTTTGTTTTACTTGTAGCTTATAATTTACGATTTTACTTGTAGTTTTGTTTGCGTTTGCAATCATAATTTTTGTGTGTGTGTGTGTGTTGAAAGTAACGTAATTGTTTTTGTGTTGGAAATAATTTTTAAAATTAATTTCTACAGCTCGTATTTCTTTTTTCTGTTCTCTCTTCTTTCATAAGCGTCATAAAAATTAAAATAGAAGAACCTCAAGGAACGAAAATTAAAAATTAAAACACACGCCGGGAACTGCTCGCAGCTCGCGTGCAAAAAAGAAAAGGAAAAATTATAAAGAAAAAATTATTGCCGGGATCTTAAACGAGAGAAAAAAAACTTATGAGTCCCTTAAGCTAAAACGAAAAGCACACGCGCACAGAGACGAAAGAAATAAACAAATTAAAATTTAAATCCCGATGGAATTTTCAACATTTTTGCTGCAGTTGTTGTTTTTGGGACTCTACTCCTCTTCTACAAGCGTGTGTGTGTGTGTGTGTATATATTGAATGGGGATCGGGGGATGGATGGGATGGGTATCGGGGGCACACTATCAATCAATACCAGCCACTGGCCATGTTGTAATTCTCGTGATATCATTTCAGCTGATCCCGATACGTCATGATGGCCTTCATGAGCAGTCGGACATTGCTGCACTGCGTGCTCTTGGGACAATTCTTGATGAACAGCTGGCAATTGCGATACAGCTCGGAGAGCACCTTGGGGGCATGCTCGCGGGTAATGGGATCCACCATATTGATGGCCAGCAGCGCCTCATTGAGGTATCTGAAAGTGGATTGGGAAACAGATTGTTTAAGTATGCAAATGGATATTCAAATGCAATCGGATGCAATCCAATCCTACCTCTGTTTAAGCTCATTGTGATTGGTCATGTCAGCGGAGATTTGCTGAATGAGCGACAACAGGACCTTCTGCTCTAGCCTGCATCCCTCTGGGGCAAAGGCCTGGTTGCTGTCCGTGTGCCGCAGCGTATACTCCACCAGATTCAAATCGTTGGCCAGCAGCGCCTGGTGGAAGGCCTTATTTGTCTGCCCCGCATGCAGTAGCTGCTTAATGTTGTCCCTCAAATCGTACGGTTGCGCTGGTGTGGCCGCCTGCGAGCGCATGGCCAAGTTCTGGTTCTCCAGAAACTTGCGCAGCTCCGCTCGTATGGTCTCCTGCACCTGGCGGGCTAGTAGAATCTCCAGGCTTTTGACCTCACGCTGGGTCTCCAGCATGGCGTCCGTGAGTTCGGTGCGATGCTTGAGCAGATTGCTCTCGACCAATTGCTTCAACAGGCCGAGCTTATTATTGAGCTCATCCCAGTTGCCAGCACCAGCGCCTTGTTGCTGTGGCATCTGCTGCAGGTAGGCATTGAATTGGACCATGACTGGAAGAGAAGAGACTCATTTAGAAGACCATTTTATCCGAAATAACTCTGATATCTGATTCTTACAATCCTTTATCCCCACAGTGAAGGCATCGTGTAGCTGCTGGAACATATTCTGCGAGGACTTCTCATACGCCGGTATCAAAGTGCTGCCCATGGACTCTATGAAGGCTGACTGTAGGCTGGTTTGGACACCTATCAGCACTGACTTGCCGAACGAATCCATAAATTGCTAATAGAGTATCAAAAAATACTATTAATAGTGGACGATTAGGAGCTTTACTTGTTACCTACCTTGCTCTTGCATACTTGAGCAATATTTTCCTTGACAGCCTTCTCAAAGACGCCCAACTTTTGGACAAACTCCACCTGTATTTGGGCCTGGAGTTGATCCATTTTGGCATTCACCCTGGGCACCAATTGACGCTGCAGTTCCATGTTCAGTACGTTGCCAATGATGTCCGTAAAATGAGTGAGCACATACTGATTGAGAACGGCCACCACAGATTCCCGGAGTTCACGATTCTGGTTCTCGCTACACGGAGAGAAAATCCCAAATTATGCATTTCGGTTCAAATTTAATCTTAATTTCCCACTCACCGCGCCTGCAGAAACTCGGACAACTTCTTTGTGTGCTCGTTCTCGTATCGCTTCAGATACTGTTCCATTAGCTTGGAGAGCTGCATTTCGATTTTGTATGCCAACTGATTGACATTCTTGGGCTCCAAGGAGGTATCGCTTTTGGTGGACTGTGCTGCTGTTGCTGCCGCCACTGCCACTGCCGCCGTTTGTTGCTGTTGCAGCTGTAGCTTGGACACCTCGTTCTCCAGCTTGTGCAGCTGCTTGGATTGTGCCTTGACCAGATCTTAAAGAGAATTAAAGACTGGGTTTAGTGATCGACTCTGTTTCACAGCTCTGAAGAGGCTTTTGAGACCCAATGCTTCACTCAAAAGACTAGATTGATTTTATTCATGGGCTTATGGACTCCACAGACTCTGTTCTTGACCTTAAAGGGTTTGAAGCAACACTTGGAAGACTCTATTCTAAGGTTTTGGTATCTAACACTCAATAAATATGAACTTCATTGAATTTTTGATGTTCTAAATTGATTTGGAATTTGCCATCGTCTGCATTTCGTGACTTTTGGACGCCAAAGACTCTTTTTTTTGTACGTGAATCTTAATTTACGAGGGTTTTAAGGTTTCTGTTTTTTTTTTAGCATCTGATTAAGTATTGATTGGTATCTCCCTTGAGGAGGTGCACCATTGAATGCTATTCTGAAAACCATGTTCTTCCATTTGAAAATTTCATTCATCGTAATAACTATTCTTATTTCTTGGGACCGACTTTCACTCGTCTCCAAAGACTGTGCATATTGTTTTTGTATTCTGGGGACCGACTCAGCTGCCTAAGGCATGGTCGAGCAACTGAAGGCAAAGGGGGCCGCGGTCAGAGACGAAGGAAAGCTCAAAAGAGAATTGAAGTAATAGTAACCGCGCGAACCATCGAACGAAAATGGATATGGAATATTTTCCTGATGTTGCTCTTCGTATTTTATAGTCTTTGATATGATGCATCTCTTACTCACCCAATAACAGATCGATTTTATCATTTAGCTCTGCATTTCCACCGGCCGTGCTCTCGCCCTCGCCTGCATTGTGGCTGCTGCTGTTGCTCGTATTCAAAGTGGTGCCAGTGTTGTTGTTGCTGTTGCTATTGATGCTGCCACCGCCCAGTGTTGGCGGCACGTTGCCATTGTTCTTGTGCTGCACCGCCTGCGACATGATCTGTGCTGCATTCTGCAGCTCAGCCGATTTCTTGACGAGCTTCACCTTGGCCGTCTCGGCCAGCCATTTGGCATCCACCGGCTCCAGCAGGGGTGACGAGTTGGCCAGCTCCTCCTCCTCTTCATCATCATCGTCGTCGTCATCGTCGTCTAGGTTCTCCAGCTCCGCCTCGTAGGCATCATCGGCATCTTCCTGTGTGGCCATAATCTCCTGCACCTCACGACTGGGACTCGAGCCGCCGCTGGCCAAGTTCTCGGCTAGATTTCGCTCGGGATTCCGATCGATGGCTATGAACTTTTTGCGCGCCTCAAACTTGTCCTTGATCTTTTGCTGTTCGAGGTCCTCTATGAGGGTATTGTTCATCAAATTGAGGATATTCGCATTGGAATTTTCGCCTGCTTTGCCGCCCGTCACGGTGGCCAGCATGCGGAGAGTATTCAAGACCTGAGAATCAATGGCATCGGTGGCCACAGTCACCGCCGGGCCGGGGCCGGCGCCGGCAGCATCAGTCCCTGTGGTGGTTGTGGTGCTGGTGGCCACCACCACAGCGGTGGTCGCTGTGCTGCTGGACTGTGTTCCACTCGCACTAAAAGCATCTGGTGTCATAAGATTCACCTGCGGATAGGCGCTGCCAAACTGGGGCGAAGCGGATCTCGATTTAATGGTCGTTGCTGCCTCTATGGCCTGCTGGAGGATGGCTGAGGGTGCGGCGGCAGCGGCCACAGCCATTGCCACCACAGCAGAAGAGCTGCTGCCGCCCGCAGAGGCAGCCGCTGCTCTCTTAGCGGACTTGGCAAACAGTGCGTCGAGTGGAACACTGCCTGAACCTGCTCCACTGTTGGGTGAGACAGTCGTCTCCTTTTTGAGGAGCAACAGATTATCTTCGGGCGTCTCGGAACGCTGCTTGCTCGGAATGCTGCTAATGCTGCTGCTAGTCAGACTCTTGCGTTCAGTCTTCTCGGGCACACACGGCTGGTAGATGATGTGGCACTCCTGCAGACTCTTGGCCTGCACCACAAACATGTGCACCACCAGCGCGTATGTGGAATTGTTCTCATCATCAAAGTCGTCCGGCTCCTCCACAGGATAGTAGCTCTCCACAGAGCTCTTCAAACGCCGCATGGCGGCATTCACAATCGAAAAGGAGAGTATTCCCGAGCTCAGCTTGAACTCGGCCACGTTTTGGATTCGCTGATCGTTACCCTCGCCATCACTGAGTTCGCCTGCATCTCCCGCCTCACTGCCGCTGATGCTGCCAATCTGCATGACATAAACAGCCAGGCTTTCCAGGCAGGACACCACCAAATAGTTGGCACTTCGATCGATGCCAGCAATAAACTGTCCGGGTACGGCCAGAGCGGCCACAATATTGATGGTCTGCAGGCACTCCCACAAGGAGCAGTTCCACAGCTTGATTTCCGTGTTGTTGTCGCTGGTGGTGATTACGTGCTGCCAGTAGGATCTGCAGTGGAATCAGTGTATCAGTATGGAATCAGAGTAATATTAGCGGTCATCGACTTACTCCTCCACTGGCTTGTTGATGTTGTCCAGGAAAAACAATGAATTGACTTTCTTGCCATCGTGGGGCTTCCATTCGTGCAGGCAGCGGGGATTGCGGACATCAAAGAAGTAGATTTGATAGAAACGCACCAGGCCATCGGCACAGGCGGCGGCCACTGTGGTGCCATCGGGCGAAAGAGCGGCGCAGGTGATCAACGAATCCTCCTCAATCTTAAGATAGCCAGCATCCAGGACATCAGGATTGATCTTGCCACGCTAATAAGAAACATTTATAAATCAATCAATCTATTAATAGATTGGGGGATTACCGCGCACTCACCCCATGCTCACTGATGATCATTTTCACATGAAAGACCTGAAACTGTCGGCTGCGCGACCAAATCAATAGCTGATTCTCATCATCATCCTCACTGGGGGCACCTGCACTCGAGCTATTGCACACATATGGACACCAGGAGACCATATCGTACTCGGGCTGATAGTTGGCAATGGGATCCTCGACTTTCAACACCAGATTGCACAGCAGATTTCCTTCGATCAGATCGATTTTGTATACGAAAAGGGAGCTCATGTCGATCACAGCCAGTATACGTTCCCGATCTGTGTGGGCGAACTGCAGATCCAAGACCTCGCCGCTCATACCCTTGATAAGGGCACGCATGCTGGTGCTGATATTGCAGACGCGCACCATGCCCTCCATGCCGGTGGCCTTGTTGTTGACTGGAAGACGAGAATTCTCTAAAATAAATGGGGGAATTCGATCGGTGGGAGTTCTCACCGTTGATGGCATAGGCCAGGTGTTTGCCATCACGATGGACGGCCACCAAATGGCCAGGATAATAGTATTTGCGCTCCCATTTGTAGTCGACAATGTTCTTAAGCTTGACCTTGGACGAACCCCGCGTATGGACAGAGGCGGATGCCAAGATTTTGGTATGATTCGTTTTGATGATGCGACAGATTTGCTTCTCGTGCGGATTGAAATGGCTGCAAAAAGTGTCCATTCAGCATTAGTTAGGAGGAAAGGGTTGGGATGATTCATAAATATTCTACACTATAATACGCACATCGTTTCAATATCATTGGAGTCGGCGGCATTCCCATTGGCGGCTATAGCATGGCCCTGCTCCTGGTCAGCTTTGGTGCTCATCTCGGATTTTGTGAAGATCGTTGGGGATGTTAAATGGGCGGATGCGTTTGCTTTTGTTGCTTTGCCACACCTTGACAATTGGGGACGCGATGAAGATGGAGGTGGCGGTGTCGGCGGCGGCGGCTTACGAAATATTGGCAACTGTGCGAGCGCAAAGAGCGCGACTAACATTGACACATTAACTTACTGCAAAAGTTCGAATAAGGAAAATGTACATGTACATGTGTATACGCGACGGGGCGCAGGTAGAGCATTATTTTCTTCGCCCACCATTCATTCATTCACACTAACCTGCTCTATATCCAATAAGCACACTCTTGAGCCACTGGGCGTTCAAAGCCTCCCTAGCCTGTGAGATGTGTGGAAACCTTCGTTGTTGCTTGCAGCAAACGTTAAATTAATTAATTAATTAATTAAACCATTTAATTAAAAAACAAATTACAAATTTTCGCAGAAAATTTGCTCGATGCCGCAAAAAGTGTGACCGCGAATTTATCAATAAAATATACCGTCCGACCCTCAGAAATATACCAAAATATACCGTCTCATATAAAAATATACCGATTCCGCAAAGCGCTAGGGCATTATGTGCAAATAAAGTCGATAGCGATGTTATCGCTTTTTAGGCCGGAGTCCGGCCGCCGGACTGCTCTGATACGGTCGAAGTATCGAGTTTCGAAAATTCAAATGAAATACAATTTTTGTTTGCTCTTCTCGCACTTTTGCTTTTATTGCATTTTTTAGCTTTTTTAACACATAATACATTTATCTTTACTCACACAGATGTATATCCATCAAAACAATACACATTGATCACGCAGAAACGTAATAATATGTTTTCATAGTGTTTCAATATCACTTTTTTACTTCTTCACTTTCATTAGACTTTTTCTTTACGTTTTATGTTTTATGTTTTGTGTGTGTGTGTTTTGGGGTGGGGGTAAATGTTTAACAAGTTGAAGAAAACTCATACATCTAGTGGTTTAAGTATGCAAAAGAAATGATACATATGCTGGTATATATCTGATAAATTCGACATATTTAGTGGTCCGGTTTAAATTAAATTTCTCTCCTGTTTCAATCTTCTTTTCGTT
Source organism: Drosophila lowei (assembly GCA_008121275.1). NCBI lineage: Eukaryota > Metazoa > Arthropoda > Insecta > Diptera > Drosophilidae > Drosophila > Drosophila lowei. The sequence continues at coordinate 24,531,114 of CM017779.1, forward strand.
TATAAAGAAATTTTGTTAAATGTACATAATATCAAGTTTTTTCTTGTGGTGTACACTATACATATAGAAAATATATAGTATATAATACGTATATACTTTTTGTGTGGGGGAGGAGCTGCGCCTTCAAGGAAATGAAATATTTTTCTGTTTCAGCTTTTTTGACTTTTCTAATACTTAAATATTAAGCCAGGCTTTACTTTCCTTTCTTTTTTGATAGATAGGATTTTTAAGATTAAATATAGGTTCTTTCGTTTTTTTTCGTTTTGGATTTTTCTTTTTGTTAGTTTTCATTGCCGGAATGAATAAGAAATGGGGGGAGGCATTGGAATTTCGAGGCGTTGATAAATAGCAAATTGGCAAAAGAAAAATGCAATTGCAAAATGTTTGTAGCAGGAAATATTACAGCTGGGCGTTGGACCACTTTGTGGCAGTTTCATTATACACTAAGAGGGGGGTGAGATACGGGTTTGGGTTCGGGTTCGAGGGCTGTGTGTGTGTGTGTCATCATTTACTTGTAACAATTAGGAGAACTGCATATGCATATACTCGTAGTACACATATACATACACTCTACATATATATGTATATATAAATCGATCTGCATAAATATCTATAGAGGCGGCATTATTGTTTTTGTTGATTTTCGCATGATTTGTTGAGATTTAACTAGCCTACAAATTAAATTAGCGACTTCTATGTAGCAGCACACAAACTTGGAGTACATCCTACTCCTCCATCCATCCATTCCACTGGCCATCCACCGTCAACGAAACTGTGCAAACATTCCAGCATTCATGCCATGTCTGTTTGCACAGCTTTCTAGATTTGTTGCACAAGCGAAAAGAGAACCTTTTTGAATAGAAATGATCGAATGTCAGTGGGCGATACCGCGCGATAAATAAATTGTGCAGAATCAACACATAAAAGTGTGACAAATGATAATGAAAATAATGATTATCTGACGCTGTTTAGACATTTGTGTAACCGGCTGACCCAGAGGATCCCCCGGTGACATTCGCCGTAACCGGAGCCGAAGATATCGACGAGCTTGTTCGCCCAGTGGGTCCCTCGGAACCATTCAGGCTTTCCAGCCTCAGGCGCATCTCCTCCTTGCGCGTCTGGACGCTCAGCAGCTCGTCGCTGAGATCATTGCACAGGTGCAGCAGGGAGCTGTTCTGTTCGCGCAATCGCTGCAGCAGCTCGGTGGTGCTCGTCTGGTTCTGCTTAAAGGACACGTGACGCAGGCTGTCACTTATGGCCGTCACTCGCTTCTCAAAGGTTTCGGCGCTTGGCAGTTGAGAGACGACTCCGCTCCCGACCAGGGCCGGGGCCGGCGGCGGCGGCTGTTGTGGCGGCGATTGTGAGTTCCGTGGCGTCTGCGGCTTGCGATAGACCTCAAAGGCTGATACTCGCTGCTGCGTTTGGGTCTGCTGCAGCGTAATCCTCGTCGGAGGCACACCGCCAGGCGGTGGCGGTGCCGGCGGCAGCGAGTGCAGCTGCTGCTCGGCCACAGTTCCACTCTCCAGCTAGAAGTTGGCCAAAGATTAGTACGATTCGTTCAGGAGGAAATGGTTTTTGATTGATTGGTGCGTTTTTTGTTTTGGAATGTTTTTAGAAGCTACTGAATTTGGACACATGACACTAGTGGAGCTACAGCCAATTGAAGTGGAATGCTTTCAAACATTTATGATTTGTTTATGGACTTACAACATTCGCGGCGCCACCTTCGTCGGAAAAGTGTGTGAAATCGGCAAAACCCGCTGAGGTTTGCATATCGAAGCTGGCTTGCGCAGTAATCTTAACAAAGAGTAGGGGTAGGGGGGGTTTCATATTTATATACACATAACATAACATATTATAGGTGGTACATCTTTGAGGAATACAGTTAGCAACAAAACAACAACGGCAACTAAAAATCCCCGGCATGCCGAGGTCTCGAACACCCTTGCAAATACTCATATATGGCTCTATAATGAAATGGAAAGTCTTGTGCATCTTTAAATTGGTTACAGCTTTCCCGAAATTAGCTTTTAAATCGCGAATTTATAGTCAGTGGTGCAGCCGGGCGTCTCATTACGGCGCCCTTTTTTCGTTCGCTTTCGACTGGAAGCAGCCTCTAAACTACTCTCAAACTCAAACTACTGAATTATTCGGCTCTGCAATTAGTTATGGATGAGCATTCAACCGAAATCGTCTTTAATTGATCTGTGCCCTCAACTGACTCATCGTACATTAATCGTGAACATATTTACATGCATTTTTGTATCGAAATATTCGCTATTCTTCGCCTTAATTCTTAATTTATAGATTTCGCATTTTATTCCCTGCCCTGTCTGTGAGATATGCATCTTTATCTATATACACTATCCCTGGTCTTCGAGCACTCATTTCAGAGGATGCTTACTCTTGAACCTCTCTCCGAAGTCTTTTCGTCGCTCAGGCATTTCTTGCTCGAAATTTAATTGAATTTTCCACTTTTCTAAATATGTATTTGTCGTTCTATGAGCCTCTGATTAAAATCAGTTCCTACCTTTAGCTCAAAATCATCTTTTTCAGCTGGATATTTGTTTGGTAATTAAGTTAAGTTAGCTATTCCACATTTATATATATCAGTGGTTTCCAACCGCTCGAAAACTGCTGAACACTCATTTTCTAGATCACACTCATGCTTAATCTTCCAGGAACTGATTCGTGCATAGTCTTGAACATACAATACATACAAACAATAAATTATATACTCTCGAAACTTTAGCCTAACAACAGCTAAAGGGATCTATGGGGCTGTATACACATATTGCAAGAGTATGAAAGGATCATCAGTCGCATTACAAACATTTACAGATGAGAGAAAAAGGTACAGACAGAAATCATCGGTTGTCCGAAGATCTATACAGCCTTGCAGAGGAAATAAAGATTTCTTATAGGCCTAGAACACAGCAAATGGGGGGGATCCACACTTGCACTGTTTACTCACCTCCGCCTGCTGTGCACCGCCCGTTGTGCCCATTTTGAACTTGTTCAAGTCCAAGCTACTGCTCCTCGCATGACGATGTGGCCTTGGTGGCGGCAATGGAGGCGGCTCCTTCTTCGACACGGCGACTGTCGTGGCAAAGACTGTCGTGGGCAGCGGATCCGAGGTCTCGCTGGGGCCAGTGGAACCAATACTCGGTTCGCGTTGTGGTGGCGGTGGCAGCACACTGTTCTTGGCCGGCAGCTTCTTGGCCTGGGGACGCTGAATGGCACGCAGATCACTGCTCTCACGATGTGTGGCAGTGGCTCCTGTCGCTGCTGTGGCTGCTGTTGCTACTGCTGCTCCTGCTGTTGATTGATTGTTGACTGTGGTGGTCGATGTGATGGTCTTGGGACTCTCCTCGCGCAATACAACGACCCCATCCATATCGGACGACTGCTCGCCGGAGGAAGAGGCTATGGCAGTGCCTAAAGGAAAAAAATTTATTAGATCTATTCGTTTCTATGAAATCACGTCCTTTTACCTATGGGCGTCACACGCAGCGGCACGGGATGCAATATTTGCGGATTGGAGACCACATCCTGGGCAGTACGTTTCATATCAAACAGAGCTGGCTTGAGGCCGGGACTAGAGACGGCTGGGACAGCAGCAGCAGCACCAGCAACAGCAGTACCAGCAACCGTACCAACAGCTGTAGCCGAGGTCGAAGCAGCAGCTCCAGTCGTGGATTGAGCTGGTGCCGCACTGGTTGTGGGAGATTCACTGAACTTTGTCCACTGATTGGAGGCATTACTCGAATCGGGAGCATTTCCCGTTGACGACACTGTACCGCCCACGGCCCTTTCGTGATTGGGGGAATTTGAAATGCTGCGATTCTTATTCAGCGACGTTGTGGTGGGTGTCGCCTCGCGTCTCGAACTGTTGCTGGCCTGGGACGAGGTGGAGATGGTGCTCAGATTCATGATATTCTTGTCGTTCGGCGGCACAGTGGGACGCGGTTTGCTGGTGCCCGCCGAGCTGCCCCCGCTGAGATTGCCAGCAATGATTGTATTGTCCGTCTGCTCGTCCTCGTCGTCGTCATTCAAATGCAGGAGATCAGCCTCGGGGGGCTCTTGAGGTAACGATGACGACGAGGAGGAGGTCACTCCCCCGCTGCCCCCAACCGCCTTCGTCTGCAGCACGTTCGGATGGAGACAGTGGGGCAGGCTGGTGGGCAGCGGTATATTGTTGCGTCGCAGCACTACCAGATGCATGGCAGCCGTGAATTCAGAGAGACTCAACGCCCCATCGCGTGTCACATCGCACAGTTGCCAAATGTGACGCAGCTCCTCCACGGGTATGCGGCTTTTCTCAAAGAAAACCCTACAGAAGATCAAATTAAAAGATATCTCTAGCCAAAAATAACTCTTGAGCACTCACCGCGCTGCCTGGCCGGAGAGCAGGCCATGGGGATCACGTTGGACTGTTTTGAACTGCTTATTGTAGTATTCCCTTTGCTCTGGGGTGATCTGATAGACGGCCACCAGCTCGTTCTCGTTGTCATCGTCATCGCTGCTGTGGCGATCGGAGGATTCCTCCTCTGTGCCCAGCAGCTGGCGGTGCTCGTCGCCCAGGAGCCCTTGCCAGAGGGGATCCTGAGCCCAGGGTCGCTCCGCCACGCTATTGGTGGGCGTGGGGCTATCGCTATTCGTGCTCCAGGCCTCTGGAGAGCCGCCACGTCGACGCTGCGTATAGATAAGGGAGAGGGAACACGGGACAGGGGTCAATATTAAACCTATTTGCATATATGCCATGATAAGATACGCACCCCGACATTCTCTCGACTGCTGCTGCTGACAACGCCACTGCCATCTGTGCGCTGTCCCGCCGCCTCGTCAATGGATTCGTTCTGCTCCACCTCGGAGTCGGTGCTGGGCACATCCGAGGTATCCTGCAGCTGATCCTGCTGCGAGTTGCGTCGCAACGAGTTCCGCCGATCTGTGGGCGGTGGCGGTGGCAGGGCCCCCAGGCCATTCTCCGTAGCCACTGACGCGGCTGCCACCTCCTTCCAGCTAAAATGTGGCAATGGCAATGGGCACGTGGCGAATATCAGCTCCTGACGCAGCGGCATCGCTGCCTGGTGGGCGGCAATCAGCTTGAGGCATGAATAGAACTGGGCGCGTGAGATGTGCAACGCTGTCGAGGGAATCCCTGCCAGTCCGGTGATCTGCGGGAGATACGAGATTCAGTAATTAGCTGTGTCACGATCGGAGGGTCGGGAATTGGACCTACCTCAATCAGCTTTGCGCTGGCAATGTCCGACGATCGAAAGAGCTCCGTTGCCTTGAGCATTGGCACCATGCCCGTCTTTTCTACATCGCAGCAATGAAAGAGTTCACTGTAGAAACGTGTCTCGGGCTCGGTAAGCGTTACGTCCATGCCGCCTACTTGTTGCTCTTGCTCTTGCTGCTGCTGTTGTTGCCAAGCCGTGTGTTAAGCTAGCCACGCCCCGCTCCGTTCCTTGGAACTCTGTGCCTGTGATCTATTTGTTTATTTCCACGCTTAAACCAAACAGACTGTCGGTGGTCTTGCGGCCCCTTGTCCCCTCGTGCCGAAAGTCTCTCCTCTCTCGTTGTTGTTAAACTGCTGCTGTTGCTGTTGCTGCTGCTGCTGCTGCTGATGGCCCACACAGCGACAGAGTTGGAGGAGGTGGGAAAAAAAAGAAGGCAAATAAGACCACGACAGCTCCACTTGCGATGGTTTTGCTAGCCTTACAAAGCCACCACAGCCGGGTTTGAGCTGGCGGGGATTAAAGCATGCCTTGCCACTTGTTAAGGGGCTACACCAGTTAGCTTAAGCTGCTCAATTTTCCAATCAATATAACTTTTTGGTCTAATTTTTTCGCAAAATGTTTCGCACTGTGTGTGCGCTGGCTTTCGATAGATGGTTTTTAATGGTTGCGATGTTTTTCTATCGATTAATCAGCTGGCGAGCAGCCCTGCTTGTGAGTGTGTACGCAGCCCTGAAACAAGACAAGTGAGGTGGCGCAAGGTTTTTACCGCTCTTGAATGTCGGATTTCATTGATGCTTCAAGAAATTTCCAAATTAAATATTCAAAAATGTTCTAGAAAACAGTATTCAATCAAAATAAACTCATAATTCAAGAATAATTCAATATAGCAGCTATATAGCCCTCGCCAAGTTACGTCGCTCAGGCGTTGACTTCCCATTAGCGATTCTGTTATTGTTGTCTGAGAGCAGCTGCAACGCAATTAAAAAGGATTTGGAAACAAATAAAAGTGTCTGTGGTATTTTGATAGGTTTAAACTAGTCAAAGATGTTTGCCAAGAAGAAGCCAGAGCCTGCCAAGCGACGGCAGCACAATTTGGCCCAGGTAAATGATTTAACTAGACAACTAGATCCGCTTATTTATTAATTATGAGTCATCGCTTCTTCATTCCCCCTACACTCTCACGCGACAGTTTGGTTTGACGGAAATTCCAGATGATTTCGATCCCACCTCTGGCTATGGGGATGAAGATGGCGGGGATAGCGACCTGGAGGCAGAGCTGGCCGCCCTTGCCAGTGGAGGCGGCCAGAGGCCAAAGGCAAAGCCTAAGCCAAAGCTAATGCCCACCAGTGATTTGGACAAAATGATTGCCGACAGCTTGCGTGATGTCAGCGACGATGACGACGATGAAAATCTAGAAAATGACTCTGACCTGTTGGGCGAACTGCATGGCATTGGGGGCTTGGAGGAGGAACCGGAGGCAGAGGAAGCTGCAGCTGAACCGGCTGCTAGCGAGGAGGAACCTGTGCAGACGTTCCTGCCCACCACCACAGTGGATACTCTGGGCATAATCAAGCAGAGATTGGAGATATACAAGCAGGCGGAGGCGAATGCCAAGGCGTCGGGTGATTCTGGCAAGGCGCGACGCTTTGGTCGGGGTCTCAAAACCTTGCAGGATCTGCATAAGCAGGCGGCTGCTGGAAAGACCATCAATGTGGATGATATCCCTCCTGAAGTGAGTGTGAAACCAGCTGGAGGAGCTGCTGCTGATCCGTCGCCAGCTGCAGAAGAATCTCAGGCTCCATCCACTCCAGTGACGCAGCCCACACGTGTGGCTCCTGCTCCGCCCACTCCTACTTCACCGCCGGCTGCAACTCCTCCTCCGGCGCCTGCCACGCCACCAAATCCCCTTGTGGCCCAAATGCGCAGCCGTCAGAGCGATTACAAAGCTGCGGCCCTGCAATACAAGCGCAGTGGCGACACAGCCAATGCCCTGCAGTTCCTAAAAGTCGTGAAGCAGTTCGATGTGGTCGTCAAGATGTGCGAGGATGGTCAGGAAGTGGATCTCAGTGATATGCCCCCTCCTCCTGCCGAGTTTCTTGAGTTCCTAGCCAAGATGAAAGGTGGAGCTGCCCCAGAAGTAGTCACAGCTCCTGAGCCGACACCCGCTCCAGCTCCGGTTACCCCGCCTGCTGCTGCTGCTGCAGCAACCATGCTGGAGGCACTGCAGCAGCGCTTGGAAAAGTATAAGTCTGTGGAGGCGGCGGCCAAGGCTGAGCAAAACACCGGCAAGGCGCGACGCTTTGGACGGATTGTAAAGCAGTACGAAGATGCCATCAAACAGTACAAGGCTGGGAAACCTGTGGCTTACGATGAGCTGCCTGTGCCACCAGGTTTCGGACCCTTGCCCTCGACAGAGCCTGCTCCAGCAGCCACTCCATCACTGCCCACTTCGCCCACATCTCCGCCAGCCACGGCAAGCACTTCTGCGGGAGGAACTCCATCTGGGAGCAGTGCGACCACGCCAACGGTCCCACGAAAGGCGGCCCCATCACCACCGCAGCCGACAGAGCTGACGACACGCGTCACTGGCAATCACCAGAAGAGCAATCTGGCCGAGCAACAGATGAAGCTGCTGCTCGAGCGCCAAAAGGAGTTCAAGGTGGCCGCCATCGAAGCCAAGAAGGCGGGAGAAATTGATCAGGCCAAGGAGTACCTCAAGATCTACAAGGGATTCGATTCGCTGCTCAATGCAGCCAGTAGCGGACTGCCCGTAGACCTCAGCACGGTTTGTTTTATGGGATTTATACCAAAAGATATCAGTTTAACATGCAATCCTTTACAGCTGCCCGTACCGCCCTCACAGCGTGACAACTTAGAGGCGTCCTTTGCCATTGTTTCGGCAGAGGAATGCGATCCCAGCGATGACATCTGCGAAATCGGTGTACGTATGGAGGAGCAGCTAGCCAAGCAGCTGATGATGTGTAAGAATACGCGAGACCATCACAAGGCCATGGGCGATGTGGCCGGCATGAATCGCTTCGAAAATCTGGCCCTGACTGTCCAAAAGGACCTAGATCTGGTGCGCTACTCCAAGCGAAAGGGCCAGCCACTGCCAAAGTTCCACTACGAAAAGCGTAACTTCAATATTGTCCACTGCAATACGGACCTGACAGACAACGAGCTGGAAATCGTTGTGGCCCGTGGCATCAACTATAATGTGCCCAATCCCAAGGAAGTGGACACCTATGTTCGAGTAGAGTTTCCACTCCTCAACGTAAGCAAATAAAAGTACAATTTGAATGTCTTTCCCTAACGCAATTGTGTATCCTTGCAGGATGAATCTTTCAAGACAAAAACCAATGTGATCAAGGACACAAACAGCCCCGACTACGATGAACGCTTCAAGGTGGACATTCAGCGCAGCAATCGCCAGTTCCAGCGAATTTTTAAGCGGCACGGTGTCAAGTTAGAGATCTATTCCAGAGGGTGAGTGGCCTGACATTCCACTGTGACTCTTGGCACAATTCTTTAATCCGTACTAAGGCGCTTTCCATGCATTTTAATCGAGACTAACAGAAGTGGTATATGGTTTAAGTAAATAGTTATTGTTTTAGAGCATTTCGCCAAAACGGTAGTTACTTCGATACTTTTAAAGTAGTTTGTACTAAAAGAGTCAATGTGCTTTCTAAATGAACGAGTCTCGAGTCGAACTGCTATGTGCCTCGTCATCCACACGACATGCATTGCAATCCTCGTGCATTCTCTTTTCCATAATTCACTTGTGCATCTCGACTCGATTATCAATGAGTCTGGTTATGCGATGAGAGCAGTTGGCTTCGATTCATTGAAGTGGGTTTCGATTGGAAGTTATTTATGGCTAAAATGAAAACTTTTCCCTTTCATCACTTCGCACCACAAGGTTTAATAAGTCACTTTTGGCCACTTTTCGACTTCAGCGATATTTATTCATATAAAACATGGAAACTTCGCAGAAACCAATATTGAACTTAAGTCCTTAAGAGTCACAAAAAGGTGAAACTTTCGAAGAAAAAAAATTTAATTCGGAAGCAGTTCTATTTCGGAGTGATTCCGGGGACTTATTAAAACATGTGAAGTATTGCATTGTCAAAATGATTCAATCATCCAATGTTCATAGACTCTTAAAGTCAGTATTTTCTAACGAAAGTCCCCTAGACTGGTACTCGTACCATTCCCAAAAGATTATTATTTAATTTTCCATTTACATTGTATTTAGAAATTCCCTCAATCCGTTTAGCTTGAAAGAAATTATGTTTTATTTGATATTTATTTATTATTTTACTTAGTATTATTTTTGTTTGCCTGCAAATTATGCAATATTTGATTTGATTCCCTCCCGTAATCAGTACAAATTCTTTAGATCACTGCATTTCGGTCACGGCTTCAGCACCACACATAGATACATATATCTCACAGTAGTATATGATTATTCGTATGCATTATCCATTGAATTCATTTGATTTCCCATGTGGAATGGTTTTAATAAATTCTCCCAATTGTTTACGCCTCAATTCCCAACAAAAAACAAACACATACACTATAAACTCATCTCAAAATGCCACGCGCTAAATAAATCGTACCCAAATAATAGCTGCAGCATAGATTGTTGTGGACTAAGTCGTAAACTGCCCCTATGTTGTTTCAGAGGATTCCTGCGATCCGACACACTGATCGGCACCGTCAATGTGAAACTGCAGCCACTGGAGACCAAGTGTGATATACACGACACGTACGATGTGAGTAAACCTAACACTTTGTGACACCAGCAGCTCTTCTAACTTGGTTCTCTTTTATCTCGCACAGCTGATGGATGGCCGCAAGCAGGTCGGAGGCAAACTGGAGGTGAAAGTGCGTGTCCGCAATCCCATCCTGACGAAGCAAATCGAACACATCAACGAAAAGTGGCTGGTCCTAGATGCCGAGGGCTGAACTGGATTTAAAGACTTATGTAGTCCTTTGCTTTAAGCAAACAAAAAGTATATTAATTAAAAGAGAACAGGGATTCTTCTCGTTTATGCTGTTAAGTGCCTGATCCTCTCTCTTTCTCTCTCTCTGTAAACACCCCGCCCAGGCAGAGAATGCTTAATGGTTACGCTTTTTGCCGATTCCCTGCACAGGATAAAGGCATTTTATGCATTACGAACACAACACAGATTATGTACTATATACTAAATATTGTATATGATATATATATATATATGGGTGGCTTTAAGGCTGAGGCGCATGTTCAGAAGATTTGTGCCCAATGAAGTCAGTTCCAGTTCCATTCCAAGAGAGACAGATAGAGGGATGGCGCCTGGCCGTAGCCTGATTATGTTTTTGTCATTTACTTTTGTCTAAATATGTGTGCGATAAACTGTTTTTGTTGAATTACAACTCCAGATATTCGACTATTTGTGAGAAGGGGCTGGTCTCATTGAACACATCCACACCGCGGACTTTGTAGAAACCTGCAAGAAGACAAGGGATTACAAAACTCTCTCTATATTAAGGACTCTTTCCCTCCACTCACCATTCACTGATCCCGTCTGCCCATTGGGTGCATACTGAAACGATGGATAGGGCAAGTGCCAGTCCCGGGATATCATTAGCCAGTCGGCGGCAAAACCCTGGCCCCCACGCTGCTTGAACCACACCTCGTAGCTCTTCAGACACTGCATGGACTTGGGATGCTCGCGCCAGCTGATGAACACCTCGCGGTGCGTGACCTCCACAATGGACAGTTGCTGCGGTCGCTTCAGTTTCGGCCACGAGGCGGAGCACACGCGCAACAGCATCGCCCAGGGCAGGGGTATGCTGGCAGAATTGATGACCAGCTCGCTGTTGTACTGCCAGATGGGACCCGTTTCGTAGAGCCGTGGGGTCTGCGCCCGGCGCATGGCCTCGCGCAGAGTGGCATTGGGATACGCTGGACTGCCTGCCTGAGTCCACAGATAGTATGGATCCGTGTTGTGTGGCATCAGGAGTTCGGTGATGAATGCCGACTCATTGGCTATGGACATGTTTAGCGTGTACTTGTGATGGAAGGCCGTGATCTTGGGTACTGCCTCCTCGGGACTAAGGAAAATGGTGGCCATATACTGGCCCGGTCCGCCCATGCCGCCGGAGACGGTGCGCCAGACCTGTACACTGTGCTTGGTGTCCATGTTGACCAGCTCCATGTCGGCAGCGCGGCTTCCCAACTTGGCCAGCATCCCCAGGGCAGCGTACACCGGCTTCTGTATGAACTGTGAGTGCGGCGGATTGGTTTCGTTCATCCGGAAGTGGGCCAAAAGGGTGCGCTGTGTGAACTCGTGCGGATGATAGCTGAGGAAGGCATTGTCATGGCTAATGGACTCCAGACGGCTCAGCGGACCGCCGGATAGCTTGGCATGCCAATGCTGCATCACCGTGGACATCAAAGTCACTCCGTACCGCACATCCGCCTGGAATTCGCGCGGTGTGCTCCACCCAGCCACAGGATCAGCTTCACTGTGGGAGGATGAAGATTTGGAGCTTACTCTATACCGCTCTCTTTGGATCTACTTACTCATTGGCCACCGGCAGTTGCTTGAGATTGGGATACTCCTTGTAGATCTTTGCCAGCAAAGACAGCGAAGCATTCACAACCTCCACGGCACTGCCGTTGAGTCCCTTGCGGTGAAAGGTCAGCACATCGATGGGACAGTGGACCATACGCTGATTGCACAGCTGCAGCAGCTTCCAGCAACGCGGGTGACTGTTGAGGTTCTTGAACAGACCTGCAGGGCCCCGCAGAGCCCGGTACATGGGCAGATTCGTGTTGGAATGGGCACCACCCGCCTTGCTAAGACCACGTCGAACGGCTTGCACATACTCCAAGTAGTAGTCCAGTGTTAGGTTGAGCGTGTTGTAGCCACGCAGATCTGGCTCGTTCCAGGTCTCGTAACGCCAGTTGGTCATCCGGGCAGAGCCATGTCGTACTGCCGAAGAAAAGGGGAGAAGGATTGAGTTTCGGTTTCATTGTTTTCTGGGTCGACACACACTCACCTATCTGATGATTGAGGGTAGTCTTCACGAAGTGGTCCCAGAAGAAGGAGATCTGCTGTGGATTCTCCGTGAATACCTGCCCCGGATTCCCCATGAACTCAAGCACCGGCGACAGGCGCAGCTCCTCGTGCAGAAAGTCAATAAAGTTGTCAAACTTACCAAAGTCGTACTGTGGCACACCGCTCATGTCGTACTGCAGGAACTGCACCAGCTCCAGCAGCCAGTGGATGCGTATGTGGGTCACAGCGCCCACCGGCAGGGCTGCAATCTGCCGGAGGTTCATTTGCAGCTCAGGGGCGCTCAGGGCGGCGCTAATCCCCTTGTGATCTATGTCACCGGCTGGACAGAAGCCCACGCCCGTCCAGAAGTGCGACAACGGATGGTAGACCACATCCCCGCTGGTATAGTGGGCGTGGACGCGTCCGGCCAGGGTAGCCGTCAAGAAGAGCAGCAGCCCCCAGAGGAGCACCGGCGTCGTTGGCGGTGGCAACATTTCGAATGATTAGCCGGACCTTTCTCTCCGAGATTAAATCCGCTTTTGTTTTTGTCTTCGATTTGTCCGATGCCGAATGCTGATAAGAGCCGCCCCTCGCACGATGTGTCGTGTGTCTGTATCTGTTGCCCGCCGTGCTGGGCAGGGCCGTGCAGGGCTTAGAAGAGCCCTCACCGTGTCGTGACGTCACAGAAGCTGCTGTGGAGCAACAGCGTGCCAGTTTATCCACTCTCGCTCTCTCTCTATGTCTATAAGTATGTCTCTGCTTTGTCTGCCTGATATCTCCCCCAAACGGTGAGGCAACGAAATGACAAAAACATTCAGGGGAGGCTTTCAGCGAGAACCGAAGCTCTTTATACCCTTGCAGAAGAATCGTTTCCATGGCAGATTTTATTCAAATTTGGATGGACTGCGGAGAAGCACAAGAGACTAACGATGGTTGACTTTAGAGTCTTCAAACCCTTTCAGAACCAACGCTCCAATGGCAGATCTATGATATAGTTATCAGATCTTAATAAAACTGAAACAAAAGATTGTTTTTTTTTTTTTGCTGGAATATCTACAGTATCTGATGATTATATCACTCTTGAGTAGTAATAGGAATGAAAGCGTATGAGACTCAAATTCAAAATGTTGGTTCATAATCGTTTCTATAAAAGTGATCCGATCTTGTGTGTTATAGTTCGTAGCCGTCTTTCTACCGATGAAATAGTAATTGTATTTTGATGTTGATGAACTGCATTCTATAACCTTTTTGGATATATTGATCCGATCTTATTGATTGCCAGATGTATACATACATACTATAGTAGTATTAGTAATATCGCTTAGATCGAAAAGCTTCAACCAAAGCTTCAATCTCTGTATAGTTTTTTATAGGAACAGACAGAAGGATGAACGCACATGACTATATCGATTATGCTTAATAATGATGACTTCGAAATCGTTTCCATCCTGGCCAAAATGTGGTATTACCTTTGGAAAGGGTATACAAAAAGCAGTCCCACAAAACCTGGAGAGGGGACACATTGAATTGCAATCCCTCATTAGGGGTGGAAAAATGTGAGAGGCCGGTTGTCGGTATATCTATATATATGTATATAGCACTCTTACATATGCTTTGTATGCGTGTGTGTGGGTGCTGGTCGCGTGCCTGTGTTGGGGGAGTAAAAGGTGTGACGAAGATAATATTTCACGCATCTCAGCGATAATATAGCAATAACATTCTCATAACACATATCACATCCGAGGGTGGACTGGACCCGACTGGTATACAAAATGATTGTTTCCCCCCAAAGAAATGACTGTCCGATTTGTGGGATTCGGTTGTGGGATTAAAAGGAATTAAAGTAAATACAATAAGAATAGCAGAGGGATTTGGTCACGAAAATTAATTGGTGGTGGTATCTGAAAAATTGTTGCAAAGAAAATAACAAAAATTAAGAACCTAATAAGCCGAATGTCTGTTTTTGACAATTATTATAATAAAACTTTATGGAAATTGGATTTCTGGACAGCTTAAATAAATGAGATTACACCGACTTAAGAGGAATATAAGGTAATTTAAATGGGTTGTAGGTACTTTCAATAAAGGAGTTTTCATTCAAATTTTCGGAATTCGGAACAATCTTAGGAGTTCAAACATTTTCTAAAAAACCATACACGTTTCCTTATATTTTTAATAGTTTAATAATAATTAAAAGCCTTCCATTTCAAAAATAAACGAGTGTGTGGTCAATTTTGAGATATAATTTATTTAAATAAAATACATCTTTATTCCATTACTATGAGTCTCCAGATTATTTGATTTTCCGCTTAGTTTTTCTCAACTGAAAGACTCATGGAGTGGTTCCGTTTTATGCCTCAACCAATAAATGGTTGAGTGTATTCAAAAGCATTATCCATTATTCGCTGATGGAATAATTGATTTTTAGCTCTACTCTGTCGGCAAATTCAATTTCCACAATGAAAACCAATTACTCTAATGGCCACTGAAGTCAGACGAATGATAACTAGGTCCCTGGCCATTGGCCATTGAATCAGATAAGTCTGGCCCCAGTTAGCCATATCCTCCAGCCGGGTGGTGTCGTGTCAGTGCCTTGTTGGCGATGTCACCGAACACTTGGGTAATTGAAATGCCGACACAGAAAGCGCGTTTGCATCCGTATCCACGTCGGATATCGCCGTACCGGACTCCCTCAGTGAATCGGTATGCCTTCAGTCATGAGACGCAACCACCACCACCACCGCCGCCTCCGAGAACTCTGGAGCATCCCGTCTTCGAGGACATCCGAACGATAATGTCCGTGCTGAAGGTCAGTGGGCTAATGCCCATCTACGAGCAGCTCTCCAGCTACGAAGTGGGGCCACCCACCAAGACCAACGAGTTCTACTCGTTCTTTGTGCGGGGCGTGGTCCACGCCCTGACCATCTTCAATGTGTACAGCCTCTTCACGCCCAGCTCGGCGCAGCTCTTCTACTCCTACCGCGAGACGGACAATGTGAATCAGTGGATCGAGCTGCTGCTCTGCATCCTCACCTACACGCTGACAGTGTTCGTGTGTGCGCGCAACACCAAGAACATCCTGCGTATCATGAACGAGATCCTTCAGCTGGACGAGGAAGTGCGGCGCCAGTTTGGGGCCAATTTGAGCCAAAACTTTGGCTTCTCGGTGAAATATCTCTTCGGCATTGCCGCCTGTCAGACGTACATCATTGTGCTAAAGTTCTATGCGGTGGAGGGCGTGATCACGCCCACATCCTACGTACTACTGGCCTTCTATGCCGTACAGAATGGTCTGACAGCCACGTACATTGTTTTTGCCTCGGCTCTGCTGCGCATCGTGTACATTCGATTCCACTTTATCAATCAGCTCCTGAATGGATACACCTATGTCCATCAGCAGCGGAGAAAGGGCGGCCATCGACGACAGGCGGCAGGGGCTACACTCATGGAGCACTTCCCCGAGGACTCGCTGTTCATATATCGCATGCACAACAAATTGCTGCGCATCTACAAGGGCATCAACGATTGCTGCAACCTGATCCTGGTCTCCTTTCTGGGCTACTCCTTCTACACGGTCACCACGAACTGTTACAATCTGTTTGTCCAGATCACAGCCAAGGGAATGGTCTCATCGAATATTCTTCAATGGTGCTTTGCCTGGCTGTGCATGCATGTCTCCTTGCTAGCCTTGCTGTCTCGCAGTTGTGGTCTAACCACCAGAGAGGTGGGCCCCAATCTCAATCAGGGATAACTAATATACTAATGATTTCTGTGGGGGTTTATTTCCAGGCCAATGCCACATCCCAAATCCTAGCCAGGGTCTATGCCAAGAGCAAGGAGTATCAGAATATTGTGAGTTCTTAAAAGAAAAATCTATGAAAATCATTTTACGAACTCGAACTGGCTTTTGAGCGCTCTCTTCTGGCTTTTCAATAAAGTTTTAAGAGAGACTGGAGCCAGCTCAAAATCCTGCCTAAAATCATCTTTCTATTTATATTGTCTTTGGTTTCTTCTGTAGATTGATAAATTTCTAACCAAAAGCATAAAGCAGGAAGTACAATTCACGGCCTATGGATTCTTTGCCATAGACAATTCCACACTCTTCAAGGTGATTATTGTCTGTGCGTAAAAGGTGTTCAAATAAATGATACAAAACTTGTTAAACCTTAGATCTTTTCGGCTGTGACCACTTATTTGGTCATCTTGATACAGTTCAAACAGCTGGAGGACTCTAAAGTGGAGGACACCATACAGGACCAGCAACAGACTTGAAAATAAATTATATTTGTCCTCTCAAATGTATTTGCCTTACAAATATTACGACAATTTTGCTAATTGCATCAAAGAAATAAAATAAGAAGCACCAAACTTGGCCACTAATACAATCCAAATGATTTTTAGAATTTAAGAAACCGACGCCTGGCTTTAAAGATATTATAATGAAACGAAAAAATTTTTCATTGATCTGTGGAACGTAAGATTTTGTGGGGTTTGCCACTTTTGTCTAGTACTTAAATCTAAATGGTCCTAACAGTTCAACACTTTGGACTTGCCACGTGTCTCCCCGAACAGCAATGAGCAAATGCGATCACACAGAAAGGCACCAATGATGTCCGCCACCAGGACAACGAGCAATACGCGACGGAACTATAAAGGGAAAATGAATTTGTAATCTCACATAATGGCTTGCAAATGCATATACGTACATCTGTGGGGAAATCAATAATCTCGAAAAATTCCGTCAGATCGGGCACCAGGCCCGTGGACAAGAGCAGCACCAACGCGGCTGAGGCGCCAATGGCATACATCAGCATGAGATTGGAGCGCAGACTCTCCATGAAGGGATGCCCCTGTTAATTCAATATTGGATTATATTATATAGTTCCTTTCGGCAGTGATCGGTCTAGTTCCTACCTTATAGTTGACTGCAATGGTGGCCACCTGCAGTGATATGCTAATAATGTAGACCGTGCTGCTAACAATGTTTGGATCGTATTTGGTCTTCTCCTCGGCATCCATATCAATATACAGCTTTACTTTGCCCTCTCTAGGAAAAGAAAGAAAAGAGTTAGTACCAATATAGAGGAGTATTATAGTAGTAGACCCACCTTGGCGGTGCCAATTTGGTGGCTTCACTGGTCAAGTAATAGAGCGTGCCAAAATGCACTGCAAATTGCGAGAGGATCGTGGAAATTGTATAGAAGTTGAAGATGTTTGGCAGTGGTGCGACCTTCGACAGAGTTTTCAGTGGCTGCAAATAAAATTGTGAGTACAGTGAGCCATAGACCAGTTATAATTTCTAGACCTTTGATCGAGTAATAAACAGAAAACAGGCCGCGATGAAGATGCCCTGCATGGTTGCCTGAGTATCGCTGAATTTGATGCCATCAATATACAGCACGGATTGGCAGTAGGCCTGAATGAGGGCATTCAGAGCGAGGATCTTGAACATCTGCAGTGTGGTGACCAGAGTGCAGCGTCCCTGCTTGATTATGTGATTGACTGAGAGGGAAAATATAGAAAAAGGAAAATCAGAAATGCATCAAAAAGGCTGAGAAACCCAAAGGGCTACCCACCACACATGATCGAGGACGATTTGCTGGTGAACGGCGCTGCAATTGAGGCATCGCCCAGCTTAACCATCGTCTGCTCTTCCATGTCGCGCAGGGCACTCTGCAGGCGAGCTTGCGACTGATTAAGGTGCTCCTGTCGCCGGCGCAGGGCACGCTCTCGCGGGCTCAACTGTTGGTTGGCAGTGTTGGCAGCGGCGGCCGTGGCTGCAGCCGCTGCTGCGGTAGCCAGCTGCTGTTCCTCTTCGGTGCGCTTGCGCTTCGCGGGCGCGCTGGTGAGCAGAGAGACGCCCACATTAGCGTGCTTCAAGGCCCCCACATCGTTGGTGCCGTCGCCGCACATGAGCGTGCAGAAGCCCAACTGTTTCAGCGTGGTGATCACAAACTCCTTCTGCTTGGGTGCAAAGCGTGCACAGACCGTCACCTGGGGCAGCAGCTGACGCATATACTGGGGTTGGTTGTGCTGAAGATGCAGCAGTCCCTCGCCAGTAATGCACAGATCGTGCGTGGCCAGCAAGAGAGATATGCTCTTGCTGCGATTGCGCTCGTCCAGACAATACGACTGCTCTCCATCGACGGATATCCAGTTCCAAGTGTCTCGCTTTGCCGGCTCGGGCGGGGTCAGGATGAGCAGCTTCTTGCGTGTGAATCGCAGCTCTTTGGCCACATGGCAGGCAGTCAGCGGACTGTCGCCTGTGATCATAACCACCTTGTGGGAGGATTGAATGAGTTCCTTGATCGCAGCCTTGGAGTCGGGTTTCATGGGGCACGAGATGATCACGAAGCCGGCAAAGGTGAGATCGCATTCCACTTCATCGCGCTTCAGTTCGCGTATTTTCTGAGTTCCCAGGCTGCCAAACTCCTTGATGCCCAGAGCCAGGACACGGGCGCCACGACGAGCATACTCGAGATAAATCTGTTTACAAGAAGGTTAATGTTTGCCTAATTTTCTTTTAATTGTGCACTTACCTTCTCATAGTCCGATGGCACTTCACGCAGCATCTTCTGAATGACTTCGGGTGCTCCCTTGACGGCGCCAATGTGCTTCACTTCGTTGGAGTAGGGCACCAGGTAGCCAGCGAGGACCGACATGCGCTTCAGGGCCGATGAAAAGTGATAACGTTGAATGATCTTCAACGGCTTCAACTGCGTCCGCTTCGGTATGACACTGTCCATCTTGGTAAGATTCCAATCGACGGCTGCCAAGGTGGCCTTCTCGAGGGGATCGCCCACCAGCCCATCGTCCAGCAGGGCCAGCGAGTGGCAGCAGGCCAGGACCTGAACAGTGTTCGGCTCTGCCTGCTCGATGGGCACACAACTCCCATTCGATGTCAGACCCGCAATGCCCTCCACCATGAGGTTATCCGTAGTCAGTGTTCCCGTCTTGTCGAAGCAGCAGATCTGAACCTTTCCAGCGAACGGAATGCGGAAGGGTTCCGTACAGAATACAAACAATTTGGTCAACTGGATCAGCGACGTATTCACAGCCAGGGTGAGCTCAATGGGCAGATCGGGCGGTATGATGGCCGTCAGAATTAGAGTGCACTCGAGGAAGAGCTTGTAGCGGTTGCGCTCCAGATCCTCGCTGCCCTTTACCCACACATAGGAGGCTGCGGCCACAGCGAATACCATGAGGAAGGCAATAAACGCAAAAGTCTCCTTGTTGTTCTCCGTGGCGCGATTGGCACCGAACAGAATCGTGCGCAAGAGTTTACCCTGCGATGTGTTGAATCCCGTGCGGATCACATAGCCAATGCAGCCGCCATCCGGGGCACGCAGCGATTCCTTGGTGGGGGCCGTGTGCTGGACCACTTTGGTGCCACCAAAGAGCACAAACAGCTTTCCATCACCGTCCACATCCAGTTCGGTGTCCAGGTTGTCCAACGACTCCAACGATTCCTTCATCAGCGGCACTGATTCGCCCGTCAGCATCGATTCATCTACAATGCATGTGCCGCGCAGGATAACCAGGTCACAGGGCACAATATTATCGTTCTGGGAGCGGGTCACAGACACTAGATCTCCGGGAAGCAGCTCGTCCGAGCCAATGTGGCGCCACTTGTTCTGACGAAAGGCATAGATCAGGTACGGTTTGTTACCCATTTTACGGATCTCGGACATGTTCCTCAGCTGCTGCTTCACAATGGTGCACTCGAAGGCAATCAACATGAAGAGCGTGAACAGGGAGTAGTACCAGTAGTCGTCCATGCACCACAGTCCCACCGAGAACACTTGGAACACAAAGAACGGTGCAGTGGCGCGCTCAAGGAAGAGTTCGTGGAACTCTGGTACCACCATATCCATCTCGTTATTTCCATACGTGGAAGTGGCCTTCTTCACAGCCTCTTCGACTCCAGTCCTCGAGAGGCGGCATAGTTTCGCAAGAGTCCGTTCACGGGAAACTCGACGGCGCGAAAGGTTTTCCTATCGTCGTTCCACACATATTTTGTCTTCTGAAAGACCAGAAAATACTGCGTTGAGCCATCCTCCAGCTTGGCGGAGCGTATCGGAACTATCTTTGAGTTGCCATTGTTCGCTGTGGGCACCACCTTGGCCAGGACATTCAGGGCCGGCAGCTTCGCTTTGCGGCAGGTAAGAAAGGCCAGGACATGAACGCTCCAGTAGCAGAAGAGTAATGTGAGAATGTGCAGAAATGCTATGGCCAGAACGGCTATGAAGCCAATGTCATTCCAGGCAATGGTCGAGTCCGTAGTCCGGTTTTCCGTCGAGATCAACTCTTGAGTAGTGAGCACATCCGTGTCCTCGCCGCCGTACACGTAGATGCATAGGTATAAGGCAGTCAGGTATAGCGGGACAAAGGGCAATACCACGCCGCTCAGTGGCGTTGGCATGCGCACGTGCAGGGTCACATATTGCACCAGATCGTCCAGGTTGCCGGCCGTCGTCGCCCCGTTTTTGGAGAGCCTTTGGTTTGGGTCGGTGTCGCCGGCAGCGCCTTCGATGGTTTCTTCTCTCGTACTCATGGGTTTATCCTGGTTCTTTCAGTCTCCAAATGTGTGTTTTCTTACAAATTAAATACGATTCTTTATAGAATTTGCAAAAGTTTCATAGCGGCAAAAACAAAATGTGAAAAAAAGAAGCAACGTCGTCGAACCAAGAAAACTGTGTGTCAGCTGATCCTATCGATATATATCGATATATTGCATCAGCTGCTTTATGTCGTTTGCCAGCACTGTAGTTGGTTAAACCGCCAAATTGGTTTTATAGTTTTCATTTTGTTTTATTTTATTTTCATTTCATGGAGATGGAAGCGTCTGCGGCTGCGCTGGCTTTGTCTCCTGTATGCATAACAGAATCTACTTCATGGAACCGGCTGGACGCCAGTCCTTGTCCGCGTCAAGCATCAGATTTTCGAGAAGACGCTAACAAGGAAAACGATTTTTTAATTATAGGTGGTTAATTCTTCTGGCCATAAAGGGATTGACAGAAGGTAGTTTATTATTATGTTTATTAAATTTAGGAAGTACTTAGTTTTTCGTTTTGCCGTTGTCGTCGTTTTTTGTGGCAGTCGAAAACCACATCTCAAAGTGCCACAGATGATATTCCCAAGATATTGGAACCCACTTTTCTTTTAGTTTAATTCAAGTTTAAATTTGTAGAGATATGAAAATAGGAAACAGCAGTTTTGCACAGGCTCAGACACACACGCATTAACAGGGATATATAATATTGTGATGATGTGGGATACTCATTCATCCAGAGTATCCATAGGCGACTTCATGGACGGGTCAGTGGGTTTGCCGGCCGCCGCAAAAGCCATCTGTATGTCTGTTTGGGACTCGCGCTTAGGAGTGACACGCTTGTGTTCAGTGGTGAAGCTCACACTGATGCGTCCACTGCCACGTACGGCGGTCATCGGCGGACGAGTGAGTGGAGTGGACAGGCGAGCGGCAGCTGTCACTGCGGGTGGTTGTTGGTAGGGGGCGTGTAATGGGGGACTAACAGATTTCGTGGATGTCTCCTTTCGCACATCCACCACGAGTGCCTCACGTCGGGCATTATCCTGGAACTGCTTGACGCGATCCCTCATTTCTGTTTCGCGCTTGATTTCCTTCGAGATTTCGGCACGACGCTTATTCTCGTACCGTTCCATGGCCTGCTGATCGCGCTGCTTGTTGCGCTCCACAATGAGATCGGCGATTTCCAGGCGCTTCTTCAAGAGCGCTTCCTTGTCCAGTTTCTGAAACATCTCTGGCCAAACGCCCTTCTCCTTCTTTACCAGCACGATGCGGGCCTCGTTCTTGAAGATGCGGCAAAAACTGAACGAGAATTATCATATCATTACTCACGGAGGAATATATGTATAGAAGGTATGATAATAACCTGGCCATCTCGTCGATCTCTTGGGCCAGATGACGCTCAAAGAATATGGGCGGATTATTGAACTTCAAGTACTGGGGCAGGAGGACAACGTCCGGCTTCCGTGTCACCAGACGATTCAGTTCAATTGAAATTTTGATGTCCTCCTCGGTCTGCGATATCTGCACCATGATGAGCTTCGCTTCCGTTGCCGGTATGCTGTCGTCCTCACGAGTTATTTCCGACTGAGGAATCGCCCGCTGCTCAAACTTATGTTATAGGCTTCCCGGAATTTGTGAGAGCTGTTCAAGCTGACAACTGCGACAGGGCCAACACTACAACTACAATACAATGTTCACTTGGAGTGCATATTGGTTCGATTTACTTTAATTTGAATATTAACCAGTCTTCGAATAGCCAAGCCGGCCGCGTGGCCTATCGACCAAACAACGATTGGCCATACACATCCATCCATCCCCCATGATTGGGATTGGGACTCGGCCGGGACTTCACTCCTTCACTCCCAGACACACACCTGTAACATTTTATGCATTTGCATTTTTGGCAAGACAAGATAACGTGGCCTAGTCCAGGAGCTGCCTGCCTGCTATGCTCCTACTCCTCTGATTGAATTAGTCGCAGCTCCAACACGCGAAGCGAATTCCTATTTGCATAGCACATGCCACTCAATAACAGTTTCCCTCGACATTGATTGGCAACGGGTTAGTGTTTTATGGAGCCCATGCGATGCTATGACGCGTACATATATTACCATTTATTTGACTTATTTGATTTCCTCGATAATTTGCTTTGTGAATTAGTGGAAACTTTTATATGAACGACAAATGTTTTGATTTGTTTTATACCTGACTAACGCAATGATACGTATATTGCATTGCATATGAAGCATGTAATATAATAGAGGCTATAAGATCAGTAGACCACCAGATTGTAGTAGACCACTATTCCACATGTCCTGCCTGTAGTATTTCTACTATTTCTGCAGCCAATAGACTTCAGACAGGACACTGTAAGCTGAGATACAATCCAAAGAAATTGAGACAACTAGGGGAAGTCTTTGATGGCAAGAAAACTCAACTTACTATTAACTCATCCACTTAAAAGATGATTTTGATAGATGAGCTGACCTTCAAATTATTTGAACTTAAATTGTTTGATTCCTGCAGGAGATGCTCTACGCTCAGAAGGGGAAACAATAGATCTCAAAGGTGGCAGTACATTAGCTCACCCCTAAACAAGTTTTAATTTATTCAAGATTATAAGATCAATTGTCTGTCATGTACACGGGTTCATCGCTTCCCAATCAAATAAACATGTACAAACAATGCATTTAAATTGACATGAGAACCGTGGAAACCAGCCAAGATTAGTTACGAGAACTAACGACGTAGCTATGGTAACTTAAGGTTCATTCACTTCTTTCCTTTCTGAACGGTGAATTCTGACGGCTTTTTACGATGCGATCGCACCAAGCAGATGATTAGGCTAAGGAAATTCCAGAGACGCCTTGAACAGAAATGTTATAATTTAAGAAAATCAATTTGTATGCTTCTGTCTAGTTATATAGAAAATTGTAATATGTTCCTATAAATACTAATTATTATAGTACATGTAACTATGGAAATAGAATGAAGGTACAGCCCCAATCTAAGGCAACGTTACAGAATTAATTAGTGACTATCCGAGAATTATTAACGATTCTTTTAGATCTGTTACATAAATTACTGGTCATTATTTGATTGTATTTATTGAACTTTCGGGCAGGACTTTTGCCACTTTGCGGGGCTCCTTAATGGTAGTCAGTGGACACTGCATCTCGCTCCAGCCCACCGGAACCATAGGCACTCGGGTTTTACGGGCATCGCTGGCATAGGCTACGACCACACCGAGCTCTGTTTCGGCAGTTGTTAGGAGAAATGATTGTTCCATTTGATTGATGACGCGGGCCAGTATCACATCGCCAGGCTTGAACGACTTGTATATGTCGACACGATCCTTTTCCGTTTCCCGCACGTCCTCCTTCCGCAGCAGCCCGCGATAGCTGCTCTCCAGCAAGACGTTTCGCACGCAGAATATGGCACATTTGGCGAACTTTGGTGTTGTGACCAGAACACGGGCTGTGACGACGTCCCCGGTAGCCGGAATGGTCAGGTGGAAGCCTGGCTTGTGAACACTTACAATCTGACACTGCAAAGAGGCAATTGGTTGCTTCAATTTTTTGCGGGAGGTCGTCACTCAGGCCAACTTACGTTTTCTCCAGATTCTTCAATGTTCACGACCCCCGATTTGGAGGCGTAGATGTAGCCGTTCTGTTCGTACGTGCCTATGCCCAAAACAACATTGTCTTCTATTCGGCACAAGCGTTCCCCTGGCAAGCACACAACTGTACTTTCATCTCCTTCTGAACTCATTTTTCTTTCAATGTTTTCAATTTGTTGTCAAAATAAAATAAATAATGCGGCACAATGGCACATGTGTGCACAGAATATCGATAGGTAATATCGGAAGGTGCTGTCGCTTTCGATCACTTATTCTTGTTGTTTTTCCCCGTTGCCTAACACACAAATTGTTGAGCGTGTTTATTTTGCCGGTGGTGCCGAAAATAATTTTAGTTTAATCTCAAATTTAAACATGGATGTTAACATGAGCTACCGCGAGGTGAC
The DNA here is from genome assembly GCA_008121275.1 of Drosophila lowei. Lineage (NCBI taxonomy): Eukaryota > Metazoa > Arthropoda > Insecta > Diptera > Drosophilidae > Drosophila > Drosophila lowei. The sequence goes on from CM017779.1 coordinate 24,555,977, forward strand.
CACTAAAAACCTGAGGCCAGCAGACTGGATAGAAGTAACTATACATACGGGTAGGTTGTCCCAGATAAAGAGAGAGACCATTCATTAATTTCTGTCTGTCAGGAGATACACTGAACAGTCTGCAGGATTCAAAAAACTTTGAGATATCTGGCGGACATTGCTACAAAAGTAATAAGGTTCAGTACAGGAACCGCTTCATATATTGGTAAGTTGTTTTGTGAACAAATCGGTAAAGCAACTAAATTATTCGCCTAAAGGCGGAGTAACAAGTCGGTGCTGGAGCTCGCTGAGATTAGCCTGGATATATCGCTTGTGAGGAACCACTTGCGTATGCGCTTCAGCGACTCGGCTGTGCTCAATGTATCACTTACGGAGCAGCCCCAAGCCATGACACTGTTGGTCGTCACTGTGAGCAGTGTCCATCGGTATGTGTTCCCACTGAAGACGGTTGGAGTAGATGTGAGCGCTGCTGCCGGGCCAGACGATCTGCAGTCGCAATCTATCTTCTATGACGTGACCGAAAAGATCGACGATCCAAGCGCCTACTTTCTTACGGACGGACTCGGAATGCCCACTGTCGCTGCTTCGTTTATGTCGGAGCACGCTCAAATAGCCCACTTTGCGGTGGCCTACCAGAACAAGCTTTTGCTCCACGTTATGAACTGTGTCGATGGCTCCACTGTGACGCACGAGGTCAAGGAACCACATCTGATGCCTCGCTTTCTGTACAACCTTGCGGGTGCTCTGAGGTGAGTGCCGTAGCTTCTGGGTCATGCCATACCGATTTAATGTTGTCTTTTTCTGCTATTTTATTAGACGAGCGGACTCTGTGGATGCGCCCAATTCCATGTCATTCAGTGAAATCGATGGCAAGACCTATCTTCTGGTTGTTTACAGAAGCAATGAGCTGCGACTCTGGTCATTGGATACTATGCATTCAGTATCCACCATTAACTGCTGCTCAGGTGGGGGTCAAGGAGCACCAACAGCACAAGGACGTAAGTGTTCGAATTCTAGAACTTCTATCTTTGCAGCCGCTAATCGCATATTTGGTTTATTTTTGCAGCACAAACAAATATGATACGAAAAGTGGACGACCGAAACTTTTGCGTCTTCCTCTCACACGACGATGGGGCCGAGTTTGTTTGCGTGCAACTCGACAAGAATATGACAGATGTGGGTTCCAGAGACATAGAATTGATCGTGAAGCACACAGTGGTGGCGCCAGACATGGATCTGATCGACTTTAATGTGACCCTCACACACATCTGGGCGCTCTGGAGCAATGCCGAAGGGGATTTCAATGTCTCTACGATCTATTATGGCTCTAATCAGGCCATTCAATGGGTTTCTTCTGTCCCAGAACCGCCACCGGATCGTTATTGTCTCACCATGGAGCAGGGCATCGATCCACGCGAGGCCTACTGCTCGTACATCTTCCATCCGGGTCGATTCGATCGGACTGTGATTACCAAGGCCTTATATGTGAGTATATCTTTGCCTGAAATGTAGATTAATCTATTGTTGATTCCCCCCAAAAGATTTTCCGACGCGTCAACCTGCAATTTGATGTTAGGCAGCTGTCGATGACAGTGCTCAAGGAGCAGGTGTGCCAGGCCGTCGAGGATGAGATCCAGAACGAGTTCAAAGAGTTTGTGGTCAGTGATGAGGAGTATCTGGAAATCGCCACTAGGCTATGGGCTCGTTTCTACTCCTGCTGCAGGCAATACCACATCAAGTACTCGGAGCCCATTGGTTTGTCCATATTGGGTGCCATGGATGCGGCATGCCTCATTAGGCGGCAATCTTTTGCCCTGCTACGTCCATGCGAACTGTGGGAGCATATTCTGCTCATTGGAGAGCAAACCACAAATGTGGCCTCGCTGATGGCCCCATTCTTTCGAGACAATCTCACAATGTCGACGGCATTCGCTGAGCTAATAAGGATCATCACTCAGGTGGAAAAGACCCTCCCAGAGGATGTCAAAATGGAAATGGATAAGAAACTGTATCAGCGAGAGTCGCCCATCGATCTGGTGGCCAAACTGGTTGCCAGAAGCATAGATGATGACGACACTGGCGCCATCCTGCCAATGGACACCGTTCAGAAACTGAAGAGCGAGCTACAGCATATACCCAACCTGCAGGAAGCTGTCGATATGCTGCTGAATATTCTTTGCGTGATCGATCCGGATGCACCGCCGCCAAACGGTAGAGCCAATCGTTATAGCTTTATTGATATTATTATTGTTTTATTCTCTATTTTCTTTTTACAGATTATGCCAGGTCCACGCGTTTCCTGCTGCCAACTGGGGCATTGTTTGGCAGCGAATACGGAATATCCATTCTAGCCGAGACGTTCAAACAAATGGCTTTGATACGGTACAATATAAATAAAAATATATTCCCCATTTAATCTGCATCTAATTACACTTAATATTGTATCTCCTTTGCAGCTTTTCCGTCTGCCGCGACTTACTCATTGTACTGTACATTTTGGAGCAGGAATACGATGAGACGGAACAAAATCTCCTTACGACGACTGAGAACTATTTGAGATCGTATTACACTCTTGTTTGGATGGCCGTGACACCCATTTCCTCGAATACCCCAGCAGGCTTGTAAGCAAAAAGACCCTGAATCCTAAACATTGAATGATTTATGATCGTGTTCATATTATAGTGAGGCTTCCATTCAACGCCTGAATCGGGCACAGCTTTTCAATGGCTATTCTCGACCGTACTCAAGCCATGTGCGTGGCTATGGGAATGACCAAACCACGCTGCTCTGTTTATTCCTACGTTCCAAGGGTCTGTTCAGCGCTCTGTCGAAGCTGCTGAAGGAGTCGAACATGCCACTGGAGACGGAGCCAGCAACATTGCGTCAAACGCTGCTGCAGCTAGTTACGTACACCAATCAGATGCTGTGAGTGAATATTTTTAGGTTCTTTGTGTACTTTATTTATGTTTATGTCTGTCCCTTTCAGATGGCCCGAATCTCCCAGCTATGTATTCCCAGAATGGCTCTTTGGCACATGCCATCAGATCATTGTGCAGGATTATGTGCGCCTGCTGGCCGTCTGGTGCGAAAGCAAATCCGATTGTCGTGAGTAGTCCGTCGAAGACGTTGCTTATCCCATCAATGCCAAATCCAATCTATCTTTCGCAGGAGGCTTTATGCTGGCTGTGACGCTGTTGGATTGCGGCGAGACACAAAAGGCAGTGTTCCTCTTTCAGAATACAGCTGAAAGGGTGCTCGATGATGCATTCCTCATAGAGCACGTGCTGAAGAACACACCGTTGCACAGCCAAATGAAAGAGAACCTCGAACTGGGCAATGATGATGGACCATCAGTGGAGGATAGAAAACAGGCGTTGGTGCATTATTATATGAAGGTCATACAGCTTTTTGAGCAGTATTCGGCCGTCGACTACATCATTCAGCTGGCTCTTACGGCCATAAGCAAGCTGCGGGATCATGATCCACAGTTGCCGATGTTCCAGTCGATAGTCTTCAATAACCATATGCATCTGGGCCACTACGAGGAGGCGTATCACGCTTTAATCTATAATGCCGACATATCACGGCGCAAGGATTGCCTGCGTCAGCTGGTGGTGACGCTGTTTCAATGCAAGAACCTGGATCTGCTTATGAAGCTCCCCTACAATGGCCTGCAGAATGAGTTCGAGAGCATTGTGGAGTCGCGTGCGCGCTCTTTGAGCATCGATCAGAATGAGGTCTATAACTTTTTGTATGCTTTTCACACGAGCAAGGGAAATATGCGCAAGGCTGCCACAGTCATGTATGAGCAGGCCATGCGGTTGCAGGTGAGCAGCAATGACCCCAAGGCACTGGAAAAGCGTTGCTCTGCGCTGCTGGTTTGTGTAAATTGCCTGAATCTGGTCGACAGTCGGTACAGATGGATAGCCAAGCCAATCATTGGCGACGAGCGCGAGTTGACGACCATGGATTTGGATAATGAAGATGATCTGCCGCCGATCGACGATGAAGTGCTGGTCCTAGAGCTGGCCGACATACGACGCGAGCTTGTCTACGTCGTGGCATTGAAGGAGCTCTCACACTATCGAAAGGACATAGCCGCCTATGAGCTAGCAGGGGCAGAGGAGCTATCCTATCTCCTGGGCAGCTATGGTCTGTATACGGCTGCCCTGAAACTGTCCCGCGGGCACACGTTCTCTGTGCTGCCGACATTTGAGAGCCTGGCCGCTGCCTGTGTGAGCGCCACAGAAGAGACGGCAACCGATGCCTGGGCCTGGCTGCAGAACAACGATCTGGCAGGTGCATAAATCTGGCTAAATTCTAAAATTTCAATTGATTTAATCTCTGATTATCCTCTTGTTAGATCTACCACATCGTAACAATGCCGCAGATATGGCATGGTCCCTGCTGCAGAAGCTGATACTCGACAACGAGCTCAAGGACTCGACAGTCATACGCAAGAGCGTCGTGAACCGACTGCTCACGATGAACGCTTTTGTGCCCAAGTGGCTGTACGACTCCTACAAGCTGAGCAATTCCCGCGAGCTGTTGCAGTTGTACGTCAGGCACAATCGATTGCTGGAGGCCGCCGATATGGCCAGCGAGATGATCTGTGCCATGCTCGGGGCAGGCAGCGAATACTTTGATTTCCAGCAGTCGATCAATGTGACGACCCCGCAGCTAGCATTCCCCATCAACACAATTGATCTGCTGCTGCACGCCTTGAAGGTCAATGGCAAGGAACATTCGGAATACGAAGTGGCCTGCATTCAGCTGGAGGAAGATGTGGCCAGATACATTGAGACTGTCAGCCGTACCACATCGGATAAAATGAAAGTGGCCATTTTGCGGAATCGGGAAGAGCAGCAGCTGCAGGCACTACGCCAGTAATTCAGTTTATTCAGTAAAATGTATAAGTTTTTCGAAATAAATGTTAATCTTAAAAGTCGTCTGTCATGAGCAGTTCGGACATGAACTTTTTGTAAATGCTCATGAATTGGGCAACAAAGGCCTCCAGGTGGAAGATGTGCTTCGCGCCGTTTTGCATTCGATGCTCGTATTCGGTGGCCAGCTCGAGTGTTTTTGCCTTGATGGACATATCACAATTGCTGACCAAATGCTCGACGAGACCGCGGAATATGAGATTGGGTGGTACGCCCTGCGTTAGCAGTTCGTACAAACGATCGCGTATCTTCTCCAATTTGGCGGGCGTCTGCTCGCTGATGATCTGTGAGGCAGTTTCACGCAGAAAGACCTGCCAGTCCAGGTCGGGGACTTCCTGTTGGGCCGTAAACGGTGACTTGGCCACCTTGGCAGCCTCGAGCATCAGCAGAGCGCGCCTCAGATTCCGTTCAGATTTGTCAACCACCCGCTTAGCCAGCTCGACGGGCAAGGCCAGGCCCTCGCGCTTGCAGGTGCTCTGCAGAATGGCGGTCATTTCTGCCTCAGAGGGTGCGGCCACGCGAATACCCAGGCAACGAGATCGTATGGCTGGAATGATGCGAGAAGTCGAATTTACCGACATTATGATGCGGCACGTGGCCACGTACTTCTCCATGGTGCGACGCAGAGCGTGCTGGGCATCCTTGGTCAGCTCGTCGCCCTCTGAGATGACAATCACCTTGAACTCCCGCTGGCCGTTGATCTCGATTTGGTGGGTCTGGGCCACCTGTTTGATCAGATCGATGACCACCGTCCTGTCGTACATGCCCGCATCCGACGGGTTCACCTCCAAGTGGTAGTTGCTGCTGACAGTCATTACCTCTACCTTCCGATTGGATGGCGTGGTAAAGGTCATTGTTTCACTCCTCAGGCGCTCCACGCCGGCTCCATACATTTCCCGTAGTAGGCACATGATGCGCGTCTTCTTACCGGCGCCGGATGGCCCGTAGAACATAAGGTGAGGGAAATCACTCTGCTTGCATAGGTTGCGCAGGTTTTCGGCTTGCTCCTGTTGTAGATTGGATGCAAAAATTAATGGAAATTGCAATTGTTTTGTTTTCAAGAATGTATACACAGCATTTTAATGGTGACAGCGTTTTTTACCTTGTGGAAATCTAACTTTGTTAGTTCCCGGGGCCGGTATTTATCCACCCAAAGCGCCATTCCAAATGCTGAGTTAAATGCCGAATTTGATTTGTTTTGTTGGAAATCGCGCCTTTTTGCACAATTTCTAGAGATGAGAGAAGCATCGATGGTAACAAAATATCGAAAATATCGAATTGTCGCAGATATGGTATTGATGTTTCTCCAGCTCTTCAGATTCAAACACTAACCATACAGTATATTGTGCCAGTTCATACTACGAAAGCGTCACACGTCGAGCTCCCAGAACGAGGTCCCAGGGACGTTCGGGTACCGACGCGTCATTATGAGCCAAATTTATCTAATTACCTCTGCGTTTGTGATTAAAATCAATTAATGAAAAGAATCAGTGAACTGATTGTTTGCCTCAAATTCCTCACGATACTAGTTCATTTTTTCAATTTTGAAATGAATTATGTATTTTATGCGATTCTGCTTCCCCAATTCACAAAATCCCTCCAGATATGTCTGCTAGGAACCCAGTACTCATGACTGAAAGCAATGTTTAAATAAAAGTTCACGAAGATGGTTCCAGTTCGTGCCGACCAGCTCACAAGATCTGCAATATGATGATGTTTGAGAAAAACCATCGATACTATCGATGTTACCATCGATATTACCATCGATGTTTCTGCAGCTCTATAATAAATCAACACTACTTTGCTACCACATACACAAATTCTGCGGCGTTGTGAGGAGAATTGCATTAATTTTAAGGCTTTGTTGATCAAATTCTAGACGTAGACGCATGGAGAACGGCGTGGAAAATGGTTCACTGGTCGATGGCGACCAAGTAGACGAGTGCGGCGAGAACCAGGTGGTAAGCAGCTCTGATGGTGAGGGCGATGGGGAGGGGGAGGTTCAGCAGCCGCCGCCGCTGCCGCAAACAACAAATAATTGCGAGGGGGATGGGGAATGCGATTTGTCGACACCGACAACCGCCGTAGCCATCCCGGATCCAGAGCCAACGGCAGTGGATATTGCAGCAGCTCCCGCGACCATACTAGACGACAGTCTCTGTGAAAAGGATGTGGACAGTGATGCGCCGGACGACGACAACGACGATGAGGTGAGCATGGCTACTCACAAACATACCTGCCCGTTTGTTCTCACACATCCATCTATACATTTTAGGCCAAGGAGAACTACGAGGGCTTCAATGGAACCGTCGGACGCAACGTTACTCTGCAAACGCTGATGGCCGCCAATGTGCTGCAGCCCGGCAAGGGTCTGATGACCATCGAGTACCTTGGCCAGAAGTTTGTCGGCGACCTGCTTTCCGATGGCAAAATCAAATCGCAAGAGACTGAAACGATATTTCTCACGCCCAGTGCCTGGGCCATGCACTGCAAGCGCATCATCAATCCAGAGAAGAAGAGCGGCTGCGGCTGGGCATCGGTCAAGTACAAGAACAAGAAATTGGACTCGTACAAAAACACCTATCTGCGGAAGTGTGCCCTGCAAAAGGAATCCACACCTGACGACGGTGATCCAGGTAAGTGTCCAGCCAGCTACCTGGCCCTTCTTTGTTGGTAATCCATTATAAATTGTTTTCGTTGTAGATGCTGAGCGAAAGACTGACTCTCCGGAGATAATCGTGAAGAGGACTGTTTTCGCACACAACAGCATATCGAATCGGAATATGGTTCAGTGAGTATTTTCCATAACCGTTGAAAGTCTGAATTCTTATGGAGATTTACTCACAGCGATGCCAACATGCTCATTGAGTCCGTGCCGTTCACGTCTGTGGGTAAACTGCAGCCCTTTCTGATCACCATCAATTCGTCGGCTTTGCTGCTGGCAGACTTCCACAGCCATCTGACAGTGCGCGAGGTCTGCGGCTACTTGGGCGGCACCTGGGACATGAACACACACAGTGAGTCCGGCTCGTGGTTCCACATCTCCAGAGTCTAGAGACCAGCCCTAACCTCGTCTAAACTTTACTCTTTCGACAGCTCTATCGATTACAAAGACATATCCTTGTCGCAACACGCGATTCGATCGACAGCGAGCCGGCGAAGTGGAGCGCGATATACAGAAGATGATGATCCAGGATCAGTTGCTGCTGGTGGGATGGTATCACTCCCATCCCAAGTTCCAGGCGGAGCCCACACTGCGTGACTGCGACTCTCAGCTGGACTATCAGATACGAATGCGCGGGGCAAGCGATCTTACCTACACGCCCTGTGTTTCCCTCATTCTTTGTACGACACAGAATTGCCTACAGATTTTAGGAGTATTTTTAATTCTTAATCTTTTCTTGCAGCACCTTATTATGATGAGAATCCCACATTGGAGTCGGTGGTCAAATGTATTTGGATTGTGCCGCCCAACGAGAACAAGCAGGCCATGGAATACGGACGACCCATGCTCATGCAGTACTCGGTGCTGCCGGACAAGGAGATACCGGAGGAGGTGCGCACAGAGATACAGCTGTGTGTGGATTACTACTCTCAGTATCGCGGCGAAGTGGTCAAGTTCCGCAACATCTTCAACAACGATGTGACATACAACGAAAAGCTGAAGAACACCTTGTACCCGAAATTCCCATCGAAGCAGAGCGACAAGGCGCTGTGGAACTGGATATGCGCTGTGCTGGACTGCGAGCAAGAGGATGATTTTATACCACCGAAGACCATTAAGATTATCGACAACGATGAGATGGATGTGAAGATGGAGACACAGCCAGGAGCCGGTGCTGGGACTGGGGCTGGGGAGCCTAGTGAGGCCTCTAGCGATGTGAAGCTGTCATCGGCCAAGGAAGAGCCTCTCGCCGATGGTGCGACATCCATTGAGGAGAGTGCGCGCAAAGCGGAAGAGGAATCATCTGCCCAGGCTGAACAGAAGGCGAGGGACCTCAAGGTGATGTCGCTGCAGGAGCAGCTCTGTATGCCATCCGGCCTGAACATGAATCCAGTGCGCATGCTGTCGCCTCTGGCGACTCCGAATCCCACGAGCAGCCTACCCGCAGTTCTGCCAAATCTTGCAGCACCTGCAATGCCACCGTCGGCGACCACGAGCCAGCTGCTTCCCCCACAGACACCGGGTGGAAGTGCGGCAATCGCCCCCTCAGCCGTCACAACATCAGCCCTGACTTCTGCGTTGACCGCCTCGCCGCGGGATAGCCCCATCACCATATCGAACTCTGCCAGTCCGGCTAAGTTCGAGGTGCCCGTGCGAGCCTCTCCGTCGCCGGCCAAATCGGACGCCTCGTCCCACACGTCCACGTCCCGCACTCGAAACTCGCCAGCGCCAAGTCCGGGCAAATTCAGTGTCAGCGACATTGCCCGCAACAGCCCCAGCATTACGCCCAACAAGTACGAGGCAGCAGCAGGGGCCCTGGTGCCACCAGCAGCGGCCTGTCTACCCACAGCCAACGATCTGATGGCCGCCAGTCTGGCCCAGCTCGCCGGACAGCTACCGCCGAACTTCCTGCAGGCAGATCTGGCAGCCCTCTTCCAGCAGCAGCGCAAGGATTACGGCAACTCGTCGCTCAATCAGTTGGCAGCAGCTGCAGCGAAAGTGGGAGGCTCCAAGCAGGGCAGCAATGCAGCCAATGCTGCTTCCGCATCCGCGGCGGCGGCAGCAGCGGCCCTGGGCGGTCTGAATGATCCGAATGTCGCAGCAGCGGTGGCCGCCTACTCGAACAGCTTCAACATGCCACTGCCCACGGGCGCGGGGGTGGTGGTGGTGGTGGTAGCAGTAGCAACAACAACAGCCACAGCAACAGCAAATCCAAGTCTGAAAGGTCGTCGAAGTCCTCATCGTCGTCGTCCTCCTCGAACTCGAGCTCCACCTCCAATTCGTACAAAACGAAGCTGATGAAGGAGCTGGACGAGCTGAAGAACGATCCCCTGAAGATGAGCGAGCTTATCCGCTCCCCGGAATATGCAGCGCTGCTCCTGCAGCAGGCAGAGGCGCTGGGAGCCACCACACTGGGCACCCTAGGATTCGGCTCCGACTACAGCTATCTGACAGGAGCGGGACTGGGAGTGCCCACGGCCAGTGCGCTCACTGGCAGTCAGCCCTCGAACTCGTCGTCTGGCAAGTCCTCGAAGTCGTCCCCATCGACGTCTGCCTCCGCTTCGGCTGCGGCAGCTGCGGCTGCCCTCAATGCGGACTACAACAACTTGATACAGGCCTCGAAGCTGCTCGGTTACGACTCCTACATGCAGCAGAGTAAGCAAAGCAATGACCTCAACGCGTTCCTGCAGCAACAGATGGCTGGTCTGGCCGCCGCTGCCATTCCTCCGCCTCCAGTCGCCAGCAGCAGCAGCAGCAGCTCCAAGAAGCAGCAACAGCAACAACACCAACAGCAGCAGCAACAACTACAGCAGCAGCAGCAACATCAGCTGCAGCAGCAGTCGGCCCAGGCGGACTACACGGCTCTGCTACAGACCTACACCAAACTGTTCGATCCCAACAATCAGTTTGCGGCGGCAATGGCCTCCAACAAGCACATGGCAGGGGCCCACAACGAACTCTCGGCCCTGCTTAACGCTGGAGCAGGCATCGGTGGGGGTGGCGGCGGCGGCGGCGGCAGCTCAAAGCAGAAACAAAAGGACATGGGAAACGATATGCTGAACCAGCTGCTGCAGCTGGAGAAGCAGGACTCGGAGATCAAGGCGCTGTTGTACCGTCAGAATAAGGCTGCCGCCGACTTGGATGCTCTGTTTGCCACGCCATCGGGGGCTGTAGTGGGGGCCGGTTCCTCGTCGAACTCGATGAAATCCTCCGGCTCGTCGGGCGGTTCTGGCGGAACGGGTGTACCTTCGCCCTCGTCACTGTCGAGTCCGGCCGCCTACTACAATGCATTGGCCCAGGAAAAAATGCAGGACTATGCAGCCTTCTTCCAGCAGCAGCACGGAAAATATGGAATACCAGATCCGCTCTCGAAGACGACCCTGGCCGCCAACAATATGTTTATGTCGCCGTCGGCGCTGTTCAAGATCCAACAAGAGTCGCTGTCGGCCATGATGATGAAGCCACCGAAGTCGACTACACCATCGTCGGCGCGCACCCGAGAGTCCTCGGCTTCGCCGGCCCTGGAGCGACTCACCCCAACCAAGTCGTCCAGCAGCGGCGGTGGTGGCAGCAACTCGAACTCTGGTAGCAAATACAACTTCAGTGCCGTGGATCTGGCCATATCGAGTGTGCCCTCAAACACACCGTCGCCGGCCCCGTCCGATGGCAGCAGTGGCTCCTCTCACCGACGGCCATCGCCAGACCTGAGCCGACTGTACGGGGAGCTGGCGCCACCGGGCGGCCTTCTCGGCAGCGGGGTGCCCAAGAAACGCATGGAGTTTGCCTCGGTGGCCGATCTGGCTGCACCGCCGCCAGCCAAGATTCCCAAGAGCAGCATGGGCGATGACATCCTGAACCTGTCGCACGATTAGGATCCTTGCCAGCAGACGCAGCAGATGCAGATGCAGACGCAGTATTTCCCCAGCAGTATCTATCCTCATACGTATCGTAACGTAACGTAGCACTCATAAGCGTACCAGTGTCCGTCATTTTAATCGCCCCATCCGAGTGGAAGTATCAAGATCTTTCGGGATAAAACCTAATTCTATTTATTGGTTTTTCAACAATATTTCTCTTAAGTTGTGCCCTTATTTAAGTGCATTTCTGTTTAGGTGTAAAGTTCATAGACGAAGCATATGAAACTCAGATAAACTTTCCTTATATTCGTATAACCTTCTTAAGTCCTTAATGTCTTATAATCTGACCAATCAAAATATGATTTGATATCGATTCTCCCACGATTCATCCCACACCATTCCAGATATGCCGTGCATATTTGTCATCAGCCAGAATCATCTGATCTGTATCCATCGTATGTTGTAGATTTCGCCAGTCCTGCGAGTGAATCTCCGCTTTTACTCACGAGCGCTGCATGTCCTTAAACGGTTTAATTTAATGTACTCGTACTAATTTAGTCTTAATTACTGCATAAAAGTACTTTAAGTATTTTAATATACAGACAGACAGACGAACCGAACGGACGGACATGAAAGACACATCAACTGTATTGTATTTGCCTACCGCATAACTATAACTTTGAATCTTTGCCGCAATAAATTACACGACTAGTTACTTAGTTTAGTGGTTTACTGGACTTTACTACTTAACTTGGGGCGGCATTTGGAAAACATCTTGGAAGGTGCATACTACGGAGATGTGGTCAAACGCTTGCTGTCAAGAAGACCATCCCGGGCCCCACCCCTGAGCAGCTACATCTCGAGTCCGAGTTCCATGACAAAACGGCCAGTCTGCGTTTTTCTCAATACGATTATCAAAAGGTATAGGGGTATATCAGATTTGTGGTAAAAGTGGATATGTGTAACTCCGAAAAGGCAGCGTTTCCGACCCCATCTCCCAACGTGCCCGCTCGTTCTTCAACGAAACAAAGTTTTTGAAATTTCTAGTTAGCTTTTTTTCAAGGGCACAAAACATTAGAAGCATAGCATACCAAAATAGATTAATACCATATCCAGTAGATGGATTGATTGGCTTAAAACGATTTGGAAAGGTATATATATTATCGTATAACCCTACCGACCAACCATTGCCGCCGTCACGGCATAGACCGAAGATGAATTTTACGAGTGCCTTGCTGGTCCTCGTTCTCCTCAGAGGTGTTACGTCTTACTGCTGCCATCGTACCAACGGGAAATGCCGTGATGGATCACGTCCTGGTGGCTCATATTGCGCCTATGGCAAGTGCAATATTTTCGGATGTAACTGCGAAGGCGGGTGTAGAGGCGAAAAAAAGCCGAGGCTTTTTTGTTGCTACTCGCATCTAAGCTACCAAAATTCACGTGTATGCGACGATAATAGTCGCCCGAATCCTTATTGCGGTAAAGGCAAATGTAATATGTTCGGATGTAACTGCGACGGCGGGTGTAAAGAAGGACTTCGAGATCTGCCGATAGCTCCTTTCCCGAATATACAACGCCAGTAACATACTTGTTGAAGGTCAAGAATATGCGACGATGAAAGTAGCCCGACTCCTTATTGTGGTAGAGGCAAATGGAATATTTTCGGATCAAACTGCGACGACTGAAGGATCATATATTTGACAAAGACGGTATCTTTATTGTAAGGATCATCAGTGAAAACAAAACATAAATTTATACTTTGGGCTAATCTTTTTCTTTAGAAATTTCTAGTTCGTTTTTTCCAACCAATCAATTTCACGGACACAACACATTAGAAGCATAGCACACCAAATTAGATAAATACCATATCCAGTAGATGGTTTAAAATTGGTTTAACGTCGGACCTGTGGGAAACAAGGATCCAAAATTTATCCTTATCCTAAAATATCCGTCTACATACGAGGATGTCTACCGTTTGTGGAAACCAGGATGACCGAAAGGCGACTCATTATCCGTATCCATAAAATGCGGTGAATCCCAACAAGGTTAAATTCTGCATTGGCGTGCTACATTCTGAAGGGGCACAAAATAGTCGATATATACGATGTAGATATACTACTTATTAGTGTAAGTAACGCCCATACATTTTTTTGGCACGACAATTATTCAGGGTGGCTTTTAAAAGTGGCTCCAGGCTCTCTTAAATTTTGTGTTGAAAAGCCACAAGAGAGCGCCCAAAAGCCAGCCGCTCTCTTGTATGTGGCACCCGACGATTGAAATTTGACTGCTAAATTTGCTAACTGCAGCGGGAACAAATGTAATCCTATTTTAAATTTGGTGTAGAGTGATTTGAATTGATATCAGATGTTATTATTGCTGTTAAGCGTCAAGCAGAGGTCCATCGACTGGCAAATACTCTTTTCCATTTGCAGTTCTCAATTTATCTCAAAGACCGACCGGTTCGTTACATTCGTTGCTTCCGATTAGGCATACATCTAGCTTTAGTATTGGGGGCAGGAAAACCAGAATATCCGCTATGCTAAGTCGCCCAATGATATGCCTCCCCAGAGGTTCAGTGCTTCGATTTAGATAGAAGCAAAATCAAAACAATCTCGCATAAACAACCGGGGGCGCAGGTGTTGGTTGTTGTCTCTGCTATCATTCGGTAGATTTTGGAGGACTGGCCTTTTCCCGGCGACTAGTTTCTCCAGCAGGTATTCAAAACACTTGCCATCTAGTAACTGGTAAACAAGTGGCCTGACTAGACCGATCGTATATAAATACAAGTCTCTGCTGATCGACGAAGTTCAGTTGATACTTTTGACCGCTTGAGGATATGTCGCAATATAAGGTAAACGTTTTCGTGACTCGTGAATCTTAGTCCGGTGGAGAGGGCTCGAAAAGAAAGCTGTGCGCTGCTTGCGAGTGATATTTTTAGAACCTAACAACAATATAAGAGTGTATATAAAGTCTATGTTTCTTGATGAACATCTATAGATTATTGATCTATGGATTATTGCAAAACAACTCCAAGCCGTTCGATTCGCTACCAGATTATAGAAACAATATCATCATATCGTTAAATTCGTAGTAGTTTATTTGATTTTTGAGTTATCGGATTCATAATTTATATCCCTCTGTGTTTTCTAATGCTCTGGAATTAATTAGCCAAGCGGCTTATTGATTTTAGGTACTTTCTTAAATATTCGATTTGATTAAAGACTTAAGATCTTTAAACATGGACAACGATCACATAATGCTTACTGTATCTGATGGCACGCGCCTTCTACCTGAGACACACCCCTTACTCATACTCTCCGGTTTCTTCTAAATAAACGAGTTTCCGATTTCCAATTTTTATAAGCAGTGAGGTTTTAGGAAGCGACGAAGTCCGCGCCACTTCGCCCGCACAATTTTGAGAGAGCGTACCAATCTCCGGCATAACATTTATAGAGCTATCGTCTTTTCAATTTAGTACCTGTCGGGCTTTGGCTCGCACTTTTCCTCCGAGGATGAGCGGTATCCCAACTCTCTGCCGTTGGGTCAGAACTCGCCTCAGGTTTGTCCTTACAAACTTTATGCAGAGCAACTCTCAGGAAGCGCCTTCACAGCGCCTAGAACTGAAAACGTAAGAACCTGGCTCTACAGAAAACTGCCTTCGGCAGTGCATCAGCCATTCCAGCCGTTCAAAGGAGCGCCCTACTTCAAGCAAAACTGGGATGAGCAGCCACCAAACCCAAATCAGGTGAATATTTATTGGTGTTTATCATAGAAATGTGCCTAAATCCCTTTCGTTACTTAGCTTCGCTGGAAACCCTTCGATTTGCCGCCTGGGCAGGGGAGGAAGGTTACTTTCGTAGAGGGTCTGCATACGGTCTGTGGTGCTGGGGATCCAAGAGCTCGACATGGGCTAGCGATCCACATATACTCGTGCAACGAGTCCATGGATAACTCGGCTTTCTACAACAGCGATGGTGATTTCTTGATCGGTAAGGGGGAGTTTCTTTCCGTTGAATACTATAATTTTATCATACCCTATTCTTCATTCAAGTGCCTCAGCAGGGAATTTTGGATATAACCACCGAGATGGGTCGAATGCAAGTGGCACCCAACGAGATTTGCGTGATCCCTCAGGGCATTCGATTCGCTGTCAGTGTGAACGGTCCCTCCAGGTAAGGAAATGGCTCGGGATTGGCATATCTTTAAATTGGTAAATTGGTTTTCAGAGGCTATATTCTGGAGGTGTACGATGGTCATTTCGTTTTGCCAGACCTGGGACCCATCGGTGCCAATGGTCTGGCCAATCCCAGGGACTTTGAAACGCCAGTGGCTTGGTTCAATGATCAACCCGTCGAAGGTGACTACACGCCCATCAGCTTCGAGCCGTCCATCTAATAAACATCTGAAGACTTCCAGGTTATATCCAAGTTCCAGGGCAGGCTCTTTGTTGCCCAGCAGAATCACAGTGTCTTCGATGTGGTGGCCTGGCATGGAAACTATGTTCCTTACAAGTACGATCTATCAAGTTCATGGTCATCAATTCGGTGAGCTTCGACCACTGCGATCCCAGCATCTTCACAGTCCTCACGTGTCCAAGTCTGAGGGCTGGAACCGCCATTGCCGACTTTGTCATCTTCCCACCAAGGTGGTCCGTTCAGGAGCACACGTTCCGACCGCCCTACTATCACAGTACGTAGAGATTGACCAAACAAAATATATATTGTATAATTAATGGTGCACTTCTTCGATAGGAAACTGCATGAGCGAGTTCATGGGCTTGATTTTGGGTAAATATGAGGCCAAGGAGGATGGGTTTGCCGCTGGTGGAGCCACTCTCCACTCGATTATGACCCCACATGGTCCGGATGTAAAGTGCTTTGAGGGTGCCTCGAATGCTAAACTCGTGCCGGAACGTATCGCTGAGGGAACACAGGTTTGTGCTGAGTCTGAAATAACTTTAACATATGTAGGATATTGATATCCTCCATCCCTTGTCCCTTTAAGGCCTTTATGTTTGAGTCCTCGCTGAGTCTGGCCGTGACCAAATGGGGAGAGGACACATGCCAGAAGCTGGATGCTGCTTACTACGAGTGCTGGCAGGCCCTAAAGGATAATTTTACAATTGGCAAAGCTCAGAAATAGTTCTTGGCCCTTATATACGTACTAATATGTAATTATGTATATGTATATAATTGAATCACAAACACACAAACATTGATGGACGTCAGGAAATATTTCTAGATCGATATAGACCCCATCTGAAGCTCCTCTGTCAAAGATATGGACTTCTTATAGTCTAAAGGTAATGCTTGGCGCCGACCGCGGACTGCGATTGTTAAAGAGTTGACTGCTGTTCAAGCGACACACACACAGATGACTGCAGTTCATCGGCGTCGGTTCGGTCATCTTTGGGAACTCCGGTGTCTCGTGGGAGTTGGTCACATTGTCATCGGAGCGACGACTGTACAAGCATTTCGTGGCGCAGTTGCAGGCACCAGTTCTGACGTTGCCCGGCATGGCCATGGGGCTGCGGTACTGCAGCAGTGAGTGATCCATGCTGGTCCGGCTCATTGAACAGTAGGCATCCACAGTGTCCACGGTGCTGATGAGGTCCGGCGTCAGCTCGGGCTGTAGGCGATTCGTGAGCCAATAGGTTCGCATGTCACCCTTGCCCTACGATTACAGTTGGATTGTATAATCAACAGAAATATCCATCACCCTGCACACTCTGAGTTTACCTTTATGCTGGTCAGACCCCGTTCGATGCAGACATAGCTGCCAATTGACTGTAGGAGCTGGTACGTGACCTCTGAGATGTGGATTTTCATGGACTCTCCGGTGCTCTCCATGCGCGAGGCTGTATTCACAGTGTCCCCAAAGAGGCAGTATCTGGGCATCTAATAGGGTTTGATATTTTCAATCAATCATGCCTAATGTTTTGTGGGATTCACGTACCTTCTGTCCCACGACACCTGCCGCACACGGACCCGAGTGTATTCCGATGCGAAACTGTACAGTTTCCGTGGGCTTGTGGCGGATCTTGAGATTTGCCACCGTCTCCAGCAAGTGCAGGGCCAAGGAGCCAATCTCCCCAGCGTGTCGGTTTCCATTCTGCAGCGGCAATCCAGACACCACCATATAGGCATCCCCAATCGTCTCAACCTGGATGGGATCAACGTTTTTGAATGAATCTTTAACCTCATTTCGGATAATCATCGCACCTTATAAACATCATAGTTGGATATAATGGAATCGCAGCAGGTGTACAGATCATTCAACATCTCCACCACTTCAAAGGGTGTGCTGGTGGTGCAGAGTTCCGTGAATCCCACAATGTCACTAAACAGTATGGTGACACAATCAAAACATTCTGCTTCGACAGGATCTCCTCGCTTCAGTAACTCGGCAACAGTTCTGTCAAAGGAAGAGAGATTTAATTGAAGCAAACTCCTCAGAAAATCTCACCTGGGCAGCATCTGGTAGAGGAGCATATCCGTTTTCTTTTTCTCTTCGTACAGCAAATTGGTTCGTTCCTGTACGAGTCCCTCCAGATTGTAGGCATATTTCTCCATTATCGAGAGCATGTTATCGAATATGTTGGGTTTTCTGCAAATGAGCGGATTGAATTCAAAAGACTGTGTACACTCTCTTTGACGAGTAGTAGATTTCAAGTAATTCTAGACGTCATCCTTGAAAAATGATACCAAAACAACTCTTCCCCAGAAGGTGCCTTCAAAGGCGCTTCATTCCTTCAAGAAGAGTGTAATCCACATTTTGGTACATACAAACCAGACTGCAACTCCTTTAGGTGCATGCGCACAAGCCGAATGTCCGGGCGGACTTCTGGATCCTCGTCCCAGCACTGGCAGAGGCACTGCCGGATATAGTCCGGTATGTCCAAGTGGGTGTGCGTCAGAGCCGGACGGAATACGCCGTGCTGCAGCAGTTCCGGGCACTTGACAAACTTAATTATCTCTTCGGAAAATTACATGAATAAGTAAAGATATGTAGATATTTTGGTTATTTATTGAATTAAATCCAGGGATCTGGCCTCACCCTCCTTCGAGTAGGCCGCGTCGCCCCAGGGACCCTTGCGGCCAATCATTTCGTAAAGGAGTATACCGAAGGAGTAGACATCCCCCTTCTGTGAGCCACGGCCCGGTCGATAGGCATCCCTCAAAAGCTCCGGCGCCATGCACAGGGCACGTTTCAATTCCAGTTCACTTCTGCGAACGTCACAAGACCAAAGATGGAGTGCTTTCGTCCCGGTGGAATGTCAACCAGTAAGTCCTTACTTGTTCGGCTCCTCCTGACCCGCCTTAAGCTCCTGCAGGCCAAAGTCCGATATCTGGCACACCCAGCGGGAGTCGATGAGGCAGTTGCTGGACCGCAGGTTGCCGTGCGATATGATCTCCGAGTCGTGCAGGTAAATCATGCCCTTTAAAATGTCCGAGACCAGCGACGACACGAACATGTGATCCAGATGCAGGTCCTCGTTGGCCAGCACATCCTCCAGGCTGCCTCGGGCACAATACGTGGTAAATAGTATTACGGATCCATGGTCCGTGGAGGCGCCAATGAAATTGATGATGTTCTCGTGCCGTACCTTGAATTGAGACGGGGTTATGGGCTATGGATGGAAGGGCCCGTCGATTGCTTCTGATTCGGACTTACTTCACGCATCAGTTTCAATTCCTTTCGTATCGATCGCGTGATGTCCACGTTCTTCTTGTGAATCTTCTTCATGGCCACAATATTCCCCCGAAAGAGAGCTGCATCAAATAAGACAATGAAATATGGACCTAAATATGAAACAGCAGCCTACCAATATTTGTAAAGGACCTCTTGTTCGGCTCCCCAACCACAAGGATACTTTGACGACAGATTTGAAACTGAAAGAATGTCAAACAGATGGTCGATAAAGAGAGTCATTGAATAGAGCGCTTTAATGATAAAAACCCACTATGTTCTTGTTGCTGGGATTGTTGTATTCACCCAGATTGATGACCGTCACCTCCTTCATGTCCACCTTCCACAAGAGTCCAGCCAGGGTCTGTTCATAGCGATAATGTCTACGAAAGAATAAATACGCTTAAGTGTTACAATAGAAGACAAACCAATGAAAATATGGGAGCTTGCTTGATTAGTAGAGCGATGGCCACGACCACGACTAGGGCACACAATGGACCTGTGGCCAGGTACCGCCAATCGAGCTTCTTGCGCGGACACAGCTCCCCGTGGAAGCCGCAGACGGGCTCCGCCAGTGGTGGCCGACCATTGAGCCATTGTATGGTTCTGTCATTCTTTATGTATCGGAACTCCTGTGAATTGGGGAATTATTGAGTATGCTAGTGGTGTTCTTTTCAGATGCTTCTCACCGGTATCATGGAATGCTTGTTGTAGGCAAAGAATCCCACTGGCTGCATGGACATCTTGGCCAGAGATCCGCCCGAGGATCCGCTGCTTAAATCGTTCTGCAATGTTATCACCGTGTAATTGCCCTCCGCATCGCCATTGGCATCTATGTAAACCTATGATAAGTGAAGGTTTGTTAGGAATAGTAGTATATTTATATGGATTGTAATGGTGGCAGTACTCAGACACCTCTAATACAACTAATACAACGGAGAGGACCAATATAACTCTTAGGGGTAAACCTTTCTTCTCCTCCTGTTACTTTTCTGATAGATGAGAGATACCCCCAATTGCAGATTTGTCATTTCCTGTCCTATACTCTCTGTCTCCCTCATTGGGTTCAACCTGAAGTGTGAGATTGATGACCCCAGCGTAAGCTTAGCCCCGTAATAGCCACATTCCAGCGGAGACTGCCGCCCAGAAGGCATATCTACGACTAAGCTGAAAGCACATTAGCATTGTGCCGACAGTTGACAAATCAACTGTGGACAGCCGATTAGCTGGGTCATTTGCACCTGAACTGTTGGTTACTAGGCAGAACTTGTTTGTATTTAAAATGAGTGGAAAATATATTCAGATTTGTCTCAAACAAAAGCTTCTTCCCGCCTTACGATTTTTAGCTTAAATAAACTATCGAA
The DNA here is from genome assembly GCA_008121275.1 of Drosophila lowei. Taxonomy (NCBI): domain Eukaryota; kingdom Metazoa; phylum Arthropoda; class Insecta; order Diptera; family Drosophilidae; genus Drosophila; species Drosophila lowei. The sequence continues at coordinate 24,576,495 of CM017779.1, forward strand.
CACTTTACACTTACATCGAATCCCTGTATTGAATGGTAAGATCTATTGAAGATATGACTCATTACTAGATTTCCATCGTATATGTCGCCGCCGAGCTTGAGAACCTCCGAAATGGCGCGTACATATATCATAACACTATCGTACAGATGAAGTCCATAAATGGGGACCTAGATTGGGCAGAACAGGCGTTAAAGTAGAGATCTGATAGGCCATAGTATTAGAGGTTCTACCCACCGATATGTTGTCGAACACACGCTGATGATATGGCACCAGGAATGGAGTCTTGCGTGCATATTCCTTTATTTTCGAACAAATATCGCTGGAATCACAATGAAACACGCAAAATAGACGGACACAATTGGGTTTCGGAATTTTGCATAAAATATTGAAAAGCCATGCAAATGAATTACTTAAAATGGAACTCTAGCTTCGAAACTTGTTTTAGATATTTTTCAAAAATAATTGGAAATAGAAAAGGTTCCCTATAAGGCACTATATCCTTGCCAAAAGTATAGCCTTAATTGAAATCTTCCAATAGTTAGTTTAAAACATGCTCAACGAACTCAAACTACTTTTGTTGATAGGCAAACTCAAATCGATCCTTTAAAAATATTGAGACCAAGATCGTATAATGAATGTTTTGAAAGAGGCAACAGAAATACGCACAGTTAGATAACTAAGATTCAGATAAATTACCGAATATGGGGGTTTTGTGGATATGTCATGCTTATTTTTATAACTGAACGAAATGAGATTTTGTCCAGTGATTTGCTCTTTTCTTTTCTAATATAAGGATCTAAATAATCTGGAATAGATGGTGCATGCATTAGAACTCCAGCCGGTACCACCTGGATCAAACAATCCACTTACTACGTTCCATTATGTTCACCCGTCGGTTCGAGTCGTAGATCTCGTCATCCACGGACACCACGATGTAGTCGCCGCTCTCGAGCAGCCGTCGATTCTGGAGACCTCGCACAAAGTCCACCATCGCTATATGCTCTCCGATGAATACGTAGACTGAGGGATATTATAGTCGATTAAAACGTTACAGAGTGTCGTGTGATTATAGCTGATCTATTGGCCACAATCCATACTGTTTATGCCCAAAGTTTTGTGGGTGTTAGGCGAAAACTTACTGCGTGTCGTTGTGTAGGTCTCTTCTATGAGTTTATCAATCTGCGAAAGGGTTTTCGTGATTGGGATATAGTCCGATATATACTTAAAGTGGCTGATGGTGAAGTTCCTGGCCTCCGCCAGTTCCTGATTCGATAAAACCCCAAGTCAATGGAGGATGCAGCCACAGAATAGCATATCACACTCACCTGTATGGCCCGTGCCACATCTGAGCCCCAAATGGGCTTGGAGCTCACTACGATGGCAAACTTTTGCCAATGGAAGGCGCTCAGCAGACTTATCACACTCTTGGAGACCTTTATGGGAATGCAAGATAGGTGTTTAAGGAGACGCTTGAGTCGGTGAAGGTCTTTGAGAGGCATTACCTTGGAGGCTGGTGCCAGAGTTCGTGCAAAGGTGGGAAAGGTGCTTTTGTTGGAGACAATTGAGTCAGAGCATTTCTACATAGGATAGAAGGGAAATGGTGTACAGAAAATACAATGAAATGTCTACTTTGAAGGGAGAGAAGAGCCTAACATCGAGCTCAAATAGGGACCCATATTCGGTTCACTCACAAATGATAGCATCGGGGTATTCCAGGCGGCAGCCAGTAGGGCCTCGGTCGTACAGCTCTCGTCGGGCCCAATGAAGGCTGTGATGCCAGTCTCCCGCATTTGGGTCATTGCCCTGGAAAATTCAATCAGAAATGGACAATATCTGCATGTAGCCCACTGTTAGGACCTACCTCAAAGGCTTGATCCGATATGTACTCTGTTTGCCAATGTCTACGGGCTTGAAGGCCAACTTCTTGCCCGGCAGGAGATGTGGGTTCTTGTTAACGTCTTCCACAGCCAGTGGCAGTCCCCCAAGAGTCACCTGGGGAAATTGAATCACATTAAAGTAGCCAGACGAATCATTAGCAGAGCGGCAGCATCGGCATCATCGGCAGGGCAGGGTTTTGTCTGTGTGTCGACCCTTAATTTATTCGTATTTTGTCGGTTAGTGGGGCAGTGGGAAACGCAAACAAACCCAGGCAAAACCAACCAAAATATTCCGCTTGACTTCATCAGCGTTGGGAGAGACGCTTTAAGAATTGGATTTAATCTGCCCGAAGCCCCTCCCTCCATTAATATAATATAGCCTGGAACAGTGAAAGTTCTCCCCAGCAAAGATTCAGCTTTGTTTTAGTATTTAATTGGTATACTATTGTACATTGGGTATATTTGAAGCAGGAGCTGCTTTCCCGGATAGGATCGCCATATCTGATTGCTGCTGAACGTGGAATCATCGGTCAAACCGGCTTAGATTATCGTCTTGAATGAGATAAGTATCTTAAATGGAAAGTAGCTTCGACTTGACGGGATCTACACAGCTAGTCCTGGCTGTTTCGCCAAAAATTTTAATGCGCTACATGATAGAACGACCAAACAGTGATGTAACTTATCGATCTTTAATGATATGTGCTTTAGAATTATGTAGGTTATAGTTTGAGATCTCATGACCACTGCTTACGGATGGATGGTAATCAACTGAAAGCCGTACGATTCGTTTATCCCCCGTATATAGGCACGTAGCTCAGGGGACACGTACCTATCGATCCGTGTAGATCGGTGCAGGCAGAGATTTGACACCACGACAAAGCTGAAGGTCAGAAAAACCGCCATCATTGACACGATCCAAAAGCTAATGACTGCTATCAGATGGACACAACGAAAGTCCATCTCTGAGTTGTAGTCTATGGCCAGGCAGTCCCACAGGCGATTGGGATACGGCAGGACACCGGGAAGCACCATCATGAGCCAGGGCAGTAGCATTACCGGACAGAACTTCCGCCACAGGTCCACGCTGGCGTTGCACAGACATGAGACAAGGTTCTTGAAGGGGCCCTCCTGGCGCAGATACACCAGACCATAGCCGTAGAAAAATAGGCTCAGGGCGGCCAGAGAATACAGTGGACTCCAGAGCAGTTCGTGGGCATCAAAACTCCAGAACATTCAGAGCCTGAGGCTTCCGGCTTCCACGTATCTTCACAGCCTTGTATTCCACATCCACCATCGACACGAGGGCCGTCAGCTGGAGTATCAGGAATACCCATACCGGATAGGGCAAAAGCTTAACCATTTTGTACAGAGAACAGAAGATAATTTGGAATCAAGGGGGGAAAATAGAAAACTATTATTTTGAACGATCTGACAGTATAACAAACATTGCAGAGAGTCCTGGATCACTTTTATAACCCGTACTCATGGAGTACAATTCATGGGTATTTTTCTATAAAGGAGTCCACGTCTCCTGCCCTATAGATTCATGGCAGAAATGCTTTCTATCAGTAGTTCATTATAAACCCACTTTTATTATGAAATTATTACAAAATAACTAGCCAGCCGCATTTCCTCTAAACCGAAATCAAAGCAAATCTCACCTAAAACCATATTAAATTAGTAGTAAGCGCGACGATGCTAATTTAATTATAATTAAATGGTGGACTGCTGCCAACCAACCATGCCTTTAATTAGGGACTGATACACATCTCTATTATACGTAGGTTGTGTGTAAACATAATTATTTCAATTGTGGCATTTGACAGCACACAAAGTTGTGTTTAAATAAAGGGAGGCTGTCTGTCACAGTACGCCGCCGATGCTAGGGGACACATGGGCTCAAAAGGGGCAAAGAACCAGGAAGTACTTTTGATCTCGAATATCAAAGTTGGGCCAAAATAGACCAGTGTCTTGGTCGAGCCTTAGTTCCGGCATCTCGGAAAGCCTGCTCGGCCTAAGGCCTGAGCTAAAGGTGTTTTACAGGAAAAGTATATATATTCAATTCGTCATGGAGATATACAAAATTCAAATTTCAGAAGGCTCTCCAACAACTACGGGGAAACAGGTTGTTGGCAATTTGTTGGGAGTAATCAGAGTGTCCACAAAGTTGTAATTTCCTTTAAGAAAGTCCTCAATACTGATGACCGCACCTAACCATCTTCCAGTGGTACCATTACGAGGTATACTTGAAAAGGCCTGAAGGTTAGGACCTCAATGCATAAATCAAAGGGGTTTTGCTCTAGTCGAGCGTCAAACCTCCCAAGGCTTCAGGAGAGGCTTGCACTGAGGGCCATAGGTCAAAGCTGTGCACACAATGGAAATCACACATGCTCTTTAAAAATAAATTCTGTCACTTTTGATTATTCCGTAAATCAGCAATTTGTAATGCCATAAAATACAGCCATCTGGTGGCTACATCGGTACTCTAGAAAAACGGCCCTTTTCGAATTACGAGTATTTAATTGAAATTAAAAGTACTCGGCTTGAAGTTTGAAGTGTGGGGAGGCAGACTCCCTTGTCGAATCCATTTTCAGAAAGCTTTTAAAACAACGAGGGAAAAAAAGGGACTCAGAAAAAGGTAGAAAAAAGCAGTGGGATTCCAAATGATTTTCCAAAAATATACTCGAATTCGGTATACAGTACCGTGTACAGTGCAGTATACCGTGTACAGTACAGTATACCGTGTACCGTACTTGAAAAATGCTAGTCCTTAGATTTGTAGCAATGTATGGAAGATTCTGGTATTCAGAAAGATTGGATACAATTTTCAGGCTAAAAAGCTAAACATTTTCAGCTTCCTTCAGCAAAAATCAATATTGTTTCTCCTATTTGGGTGATGGATGACTGTCAGTCGCTCTAGGGAATACCAGTACGAGTACACTGCCACCGTTCATACTTGGTTTAATTCAAATTTTAATCCACTTATGAAGGAGCTTTAAATAAGCACTTGGTTAGGTCAGTCTCGGTGGCAGGCTGTGGTCTGTCCTGTTCCCTTGTGCACTTGACATCGGATGAAGGATGTGAGATGTGGTGAAGCCTCGACGAAGCTCTTGGTGGGCAATTATGGAATTAAATTTGTTGCAAATTCGGGCTTTTGGATGTAGATACATTCGTGAGTATGTCCCGGACAATTTTAATAAATTAATTCCCAATTAAAACTTTGCCAAATTCGGCTTAACAATTGTTTAAAGAAATATTTGCAATGGTAAATGGTTTAAAGAGAAAAATTGTCGAGTTTTGAGGCCTTTTTCAAAGGATGTCCACCCCGTTCGTGGAAGCAATTATTCGAATCGCCATAGGCCCACCCATTGCGCCACGTGTGCCCTGATGTCGGCCTTAAAACAATATTGCCCAGTTTGGGCCAAATGTCGTTGCGTTTTCATCCGGCCGATGGCTTACGGAAAATTGCAATTTGTCCTCCGAATGCAATCATTTGGACATTTTGAGAGTAGCAGGCAAACAGGATAATGAGGAGATGCAATCGAGTCTTCTGGCTTTCGCTCTTCATGTTAACCAGAGCCCACAGGAAATAACCTCCATGTGGGCAATGTTCCAGCCAAGGACACACTTCTGTTGAACCGAATTGCAATAAAGTGACAGCCTTTTTGGCTTACAGTTGCCATTTATTAGTAATCTATGCATTTACTTCATTCTTGACAGACGATAAATGAAAGTCTTGGGCAGAGGGATGTGCATGCAAGTTGTGGGCGTTTCGTGAGAGCACCAAGAAGAAGCTTAGCAGCACAGGGGGCCTGTCACCTGCTCTAATGCACTGGATCTACCTCTCCAGCGAGAGAGTGCGACCAACTCTGTTGTGTGGAGTCTTGTTGTGGTCTGCAAAGGCAAGCTACCGAAAAGAACACCTACAATAAGCTTATTAAAAAACCTCAGACACAGGCTCTGCTCTGCGTACAGGGGCCCCAACAAAAGCACTCGAAACCATATTCGGAATCGACCCGCTGGACATCCATGCTCTTCTGACTGCACGAAAGGCAGGACAGCGCTTAATTGCATTGGAAAACATGTCGCCATATGGACAGGATCAGTTCTACTGACTACATGACCCCCCAAAGATGACTCGATATTAAAGCAACCTCATTTACGGGACCCGATGACTGCAAAGAGAGAACGGACCAGATTCAGCACCTCAATATATGTACAGACGGCTCCAAGAAGGACGGAGGTGTATTAGCGTGTCTATAATGTACAGACCCTAATATAAGGCTACCCAACCGATGCAGCATATTCCAGGCGGAAGTTTTCGCCATCAAGAAAGCAGCAGAGGTTGCTCAGCTTACAGAACGAGCAAACGATGTGGTCAACTTCTAAGTAGACAGCCGAGCGGCGATAAGATCCATGCACAGCCGAGCAGGGAGGCGATAAGATCCATGCAGTCGTCGAGGAGGTCAGTTCCAGCGAAGAATGATTTTTGAAAACTATGTGCAAGCAACGGAGATACCTGGGCGCCCCGGAGCTGCCATTACTAAAAGATGCCTCGAAACCCTGGAACAATCATCTGGAACGGCCGGCCTTTCCAAAACAATACGTCGATTCTCGAGGACTTTGAAACCTCACAAGCACTCCCGCGACGGTTCAAACCCCTCCATACGGATAACTAAGGGCCATAGTGGCCTATGGATGGTTCCTCTGAGGGCCATTTAATTTACTTAAATGAAAAATGGTCCTTAGAAATATACATATTTAATATTCACACTCATAGCTACAATAAGAAACTTCTTATCTAATGCTATAGGTATTTACACATGTCTGAAATCGTAATGGAAATAATTAAAGATATTAAAGAAAATATAAGAAGTTACTTCTGCCAAAAGAGAACGCAATTGTTTGAATTCCTTGGCTTTAATTTCATACAATATGTAGTGCATATTTGCAGAATGTAATTAATTAATCATGTTCTCATATCCTGCTGCAAGTACAAGATTTCCTTTTTCCTGATGTCCTAAATGTTTAATCAACGGTGACAAGAGAGCACCCCAAGGACGCAAGGGCCTCAAGGCAGACTTGAATTCTTTTAAAGTGAGTGCAGGCCATGAATGAACTTCATTTTCGGAATGTCGAAACCCACTGTAATTGCCAACAAGTACAACACCTAGAAAACACTCCCTTGACCACTAATAAAACTAATATTTTTCATCTAGAAACATTTTTCTACGAAGAGAACAGCATTGCTGTTCCTTGGCTTTAATTTGTAGCATTTTTTAGCTTTTGAATGCATATTTTCATATCAAAAGAATGTAATTAATTAATCATGTTCTCATATTCTGCTGCAAGTACGAGTTTTCCTTTTTTCTGATGTCCTTAATGTTTAACAAGTGGGGAAAAGAATACATATAATGCACCCCAAGTTACGCGGAAATGAGAGAAATGCGCAATATGCAGGTGAAAGGTGGGAAGATGTCAGATGACCTGGCAATTAACTAGGTACAGCATGTGTTTTAATGCCATAGTAACCCAGCACAGTGGGCCTGGTACTCGAAGCCTGTTGCAAAATAAATAATTAAGGAAACCAAGACAGAAACAGAGGAAACCATTCTGGGGCAATTTCAATATGAATGATTCGATAGGCACTCGTATAAAGTGAGTGCTCGATAAAGTTCTGTAAAGAACAAAGTTTCACTCCACTGTTTCGTGTGCACCTATGTGGAAAAAATTCCATAAAAAGAAGGCCCTTAGCAGCAGTTAGCATAATAGCTCTTTGCTGGCTTAAAATAAATTGAAGCAATTTAATGCACAGCACAGCAGTGCCTCTTAAGCCCCCCCACCGACCGGGAAAACGGCCAAAAACGAAGGGAATTTGTCGCTATAGTTCCTGAGGTGTCCGCTGACAATGCCCGTCCTCCTGCTCCGCCAATCAGTTCCTAATAAATTTGCAGACAAATTGTCCACTTCTCCAAACATCAAACACATTGGTGGGCACATACATAGGTGGTGTGTGGTGTTCCAAAAGCCGATTTGGAGTTCATTTGAAATCAATGATTTCAATAATCGCTGAGAACGTTCTTAAGGAGTGAGTGAGGGAAAATTATTCAAATTCGAGAGCCAAATAGCTGATGGCGAAATCATTATTCAGTTCCAACTTTTGTTGTCGTTTAATCGCTGCTAGCCCCAGGCTCTTGGAGGCAGGAGGAACTGATGTCAAAAGTCTTATTCACTAAGATTAAATATTTCCTTTGAAGTGAAACTTAACTGGAAACAGAATGGGTTTTAAATGTCATAGCGAAGGATTTCCGGGAATATTTGAAACTCTGCCGCTTCCGGTCGGGAGTATCGCACTGTTGTATTCCCTATTGATTTTCAGTAAAATATTTGTACTGATATTGTTGATGCAGCTGATGTGTGCTTTTTGCATGAGAAGTCAATTAAAACCGCGATTGATTACATTTAACCGAAAGGAGATTGTGTCCTTTTGATTGCTTCTGTCCTTTTAACGAGCTGTGGAAGGCGTTGGTGTGGCTTTTATGAGCAATTTCCCGCTTTATCGCTGGTTTCCCCGAATTGACTGCTGGACTACAAGATTTATTGGGGGACACTTCGCTCTCCAGGTTACCCGGACCCCACACACACTTCGATTGCACTCAAACAAAATATATTTTCCTTCTTAAAATTGAAGTTAAATAAAATCTATTCGCTAGTCTCCAATTCTCTGAACTTCCCAGAGGACAAACCAACTATCATATCTTCACTTTATAAATTAATTAATATTTCTTTCTTTCGTTTTTGTGGGTGTGGTGTGAATGCCCTGAAGGGCAATAAAAACAATCGTCAGATGGTACAAGGGGGAACAATAAAACTGGGTGAGATAATATTTACTTAAATTACCAGTCTATCCTACAACACTATGTCAATCAATTTGATTTATTCACGTGGGTTTCTCAAGGGAGAACAAAGTACATCCAGGATTGCCCAAAGAAGCACAACAAATTCTTCCATACTCACACTTTTTGATTAAAAAGTCAATACGTCCTAAAGTTGTCCATCAAAAAATCTGTACAAAGGGCCACAGATCCCCAAGATTATCGAAGATGATAAGAGATTGCTTTGTCATGCCTATCATCACTATATTTTTGATCCGCTCGTACCACACAAAATCTCTCATCTTATGACAGCTCCGACCACATCACCCTGATGTATAAAATATTTATTTCCCATTTATATTAAGCCCAAATGAATGTCCTTGTTCAGCCGAATGGCAAGCTGCTGGCTTTGGCCAATTTATGAAGCACAACTGACACTTGATGGATTTGCCTTTGTGCCTTTTATTTGCTCGGGCAGTTAGAGTCCGGTAAGCGGCATTGGTGCTCTGAATTCGGGCTTAAAATTTACATATATACTAGGACAGGCATTCAGGATTCATACTGGTGCCAATTAAATAGCATTCCAATCGGACGAAAGCTTTAGGAAGTAGTGCGTCCTGATAGGGATTACTGGTCAATCGTTTGGAACTGCATAATCCCTATACATCTCTCGTATGCTTCACGTCTGTTTTCTCCTGACGGATAGTAAACTGAAAGCAAAACAAAGAAGGAATCCTTTGGAAAGGTGCAACTTTATGACATCGAAGCACACATACCCTGAAGGCGGGGTTCACGATTGTCAATATTTCCCAGGGCTATGACTCTGTTTAAATATAATTTGCGCAAAAATTTCAATTTAATGAAAGTGAGGTGGTGTTACAGTGCGTTTCAGAACCCATCGACTGTTCAAATTGTTATCAAAAATGTGACAGATGAATGTTTTATGCAGAAAGGCAGAAGGATGAGAAGATAACTTGCAAAAGATTTATAATTTCACTCTGAATAAAACATCTTCGAGTCTTCGAAATCTTAGGTAGAGAATTCGAAATGAATCTTAAATCGAATTTTAGGTAACAATGTCTTCCAAAACATCGAGAACTTCGAAATTCGTCATTCCACAATTATTAGAAGATATATCTGTCACCCTGTCACCATTTTAAACCGCCTTATGCATATGGACCGCACTGTAGGTAGTCAAAACTCAAGTGCAGAATTATGGGCAGAGTATGCCCGTCAAAAGTCTCAAGGGAGGACACGCGCCTGATGGGTTTGAGTCATTTTGGTGTCGCCCAATATCGAAGCAAAAAATTTGATGATATTTTGCGGACAGGATGCGTTGCCTTGTGGCCCACCGATGGATTCGAATTAGAATTGTAAATGTTCAGCAGTTCTCATATATTATGCATGCACATACACAATTAGTCGGGCACACACAATTTACAATTTACAATTCGCAATTATGTATGGGATGGGCGTCAGAATTTCGTTAATTTCGGTGATATTCTATTTTAAAAATCTTCAATGCAAACAAATCAACGTAAATCAGGATGGGAGCTTAGGGATATCCCATTTACTTACCCTCATCTGGGAGTATTCCGCTAGGAATCCAATATTTATCGTGTCAGAGAGACGGCGTGTCGAGGATGCTGCTGCCGTTCCTCTTCCTGCCAGGGCGCTCCTCTGAGAGCCCAGCAGCAGCAGGACGAGCATGGCAGATGGCAACGCGAGATTGCAACAGAATGCGGCTCTGGCTGTGGCTGTGGCAGTGGCAGTGGCAGGCATTCTTAACGGACGCAATAAAGTTTTATTTTTCACGAAACTGATATCGTCACGCACTCGGACGGGGACGGGGACGACACTGTTTGACGCACTACGTCACCAAGGAACACTATCACATGGTACGGACCAGAGCTCGAGAATCCATCAATAAACAACCGACCAGAGTCCACAGATATTAAAATATATGCTCAATCCCAACAGGTGATGGCCGTAGGTGCTGCTATCCGTTCCGTTTATGTGCGGCACGGCACTTCATCACGGCCGTAGTCTGGCGGAGACTGTGGCTGCTTGTTCCGAGAAGGATGGCTTTTTATAGCCTGCCAGCCTTCGTGTCTTGCCTCGTATTCGTTTCGGTTCCGGATTTCCGAGGAGCATGACCAGGCTCGGAGGGGTCCCGCCAATATTAAGTGGTCTATGAATGACAAAAACCATAGAGTCCTGGGATCAAGAGAGGCACGGCCGTCCCTGTTACTGGTCTTTCGTTGTGTTTTGCGAATGGTCAGCATGTGAAGGACTTTCGTTTGTTTGTTTTCGTTCCCTCATGAGTCGAAATTTTCTGTTTTTAAATTTACTGTGACCCAATGCTGATTTGTGTACGCCGTGGGCGTATGCGTAGGCGTGGGATTTATGTCACAACCGGTCGGTCGCATGGCTTCTGGCCTGTTGAGCACAATATTTATTTCCTGTCTTTCCTTCCTGTCTGATGTTTATCCAACTCATTCTGTCTGCAAATTGCGAATCACATTTCTACCTGCAATCAAATGGCATCTTCGGCATTCTAGTCGTCAATTATGGAGATAATCTGACGACCTTTTTTTATGTATGGAGGAAATAGATATTTGGGGGATGTAATATGTGCTGGATTACAGATTCATTCATCTACAAAACAACAAAAGAGCAAATAAAATGTTCCCTCGAAATGGAAATTGGAAAACTGTTTCTTTACGGAACTGCGCTCGTAAGTATTTTGTTTTTTAACATTGTACAGCCTCTTAATTGCCAACTTTTGAACGAAAGAAAAACAAACTTGTGCTATTTGTAAGGAAGTAAGCCCCAATTACGATTTACTTTTTGGAGCAGGTAAACATGTTTTGAGTTGCCAGTTTATGAAACGTAGGATATTTGTTGTTCAGATGCGCACTTCAGATTGTGCGCTATTTTTATACCCGATACTCGATAGGACTATATTCCATTTGTGAGGAAAATGGATGTGTGTTACATAATGTATAAATATTTTTTATCAGCTTCAATATAATTACAAAGAAAATAAAATGGTAAAGAACAACATAATTTCTCTCGTCTCTTTTCTCACTTTTCACTTTTCTCACTCTTACGATTCTGATGATGAGAGTCACCCTACTACGAGTTACAAAGTTACGACAAAACCGCACCGAAACCGCATGCGAAACGCACAAAATGATTTCCAATAAGAGCTCAAATTTTAGGAATTCATCTATTAATATGAGGTGCGGCACAAGACGGCGGATGTTCGTGCAAACACACTAAACAAGAGAGAGTTAGATCAGCAGTACTGGGAATGCCTCACCCTTTCATGAACTTAACTTGGAACGAGAGCACTCATCCTTTTTGATTCTCTTCTTCACTGCATCCCCCTACTACTCCCGAGTAATGGGAATGGGAAAGGGACAAAACTTGACGAATTTTCAAGCACGCACACCCACACACATGGCTGGAACTCACGTGATCAAACGAAAAAAGGGAGACAACGAAACAATTTCACATGAAAAAACAGAATTTATGCAAAATAATATGTTTATCTGCATATGTACATATTCATACATACATATGTATGTATATCAAACAATGCACAAAAATATCACCCATTGCCGCACTTTTCTTTCGTCGAGCTGCATTTTTGTCGCCATTTTGCCTCTTTTTGCGTTCCCCGCCCTTGGTTCAACACATTTTCTTGCAAAAAAACACTAAACTTCTTCATCACTACACTAAACTTCACTTCACACATCTGCGCGACATTTTTCCCGTTGGATTTTTCACCATTTTCCGGATTTTCACGGATTGAAACACGGAGCTGACTTGCGAACGCACGCTTTGACCGGGTGAAAAAATTAGAGTGAGACTGTCTTCTTCCTCTGCTTCTGCAAAGAGAGATCAAAAGAGTGTGGGAGTGGGAGTGAGAGGGAGAGACTGGTGAGAGAGTTACAGTGCGCGGTGTAGGTGCAGCGCATGGTGAATTTACTCAATACAATTAAATTATTTGATATCGCTTTGTGAAATTACTTAACTGAATTAAATTAATTGATTAAAAGAGAGCTTTCCAGAAGCAGAGGATGAAGACAAGGAGTAGAGAAGAGCATAAGCAAAAGTACCCGAGAGGACGTGGGAGAGAGAGCAATTTGGTAGAGTAGCGGGAGAGCATAGAATGAACGCATTTGCACCGCTCTCACTTTCATTTTTTTCCCGCTCGAAGCGCGTATTTGTAAGTGAGCTCCGCGTTTCAATCCGTGAAAATCCGGAAAATGGTGAAAAATTACAAATAAAATGTCGCGCAGGTGTGTGAAGTGAAAAATAGTGTAGTGATTAGATATAAATATACAAAAAAATGTGTTTTAGTGCAAGAAAATGTGTTTGATCAAGGGCGGGGGCGCAGAAAGAGGCAAAATGGCGACAAAAATGCCGCTCGACGAAGGAAAAGTGCGGCAATGTATGATATATGTATGTATATGTAAAATGTTTCATATATGTATGTATGTTTATGTAAAAAACCTATTTTTTTTGCATAATATCATTTTTTCATGTGCCAAAATCTAAAATGTGTAATTGTTTCGTTGTGTCGCCATTTTTTGGTTTCGTTTGATCACTTGAGTTCTTGCTACATATGTGTGTGTGCGTGCTTGAAAATTCGTCAAGTTTTGCTGGGAAGAAGAGAATCAAAAGGGAATGAGTCCAAGTTCCAAGTGAAGTTCACAATAGGGTGAGGCATTCCCAATATTGCTGATATGACTCTCTCTTGTCCCTCTAGTGCCTCACCTCATATTAATAAATGAATGCCTAAAATTTGTGCTCTTATTGGAAATCATTTTGTGCGTTTCGTTTGCGGTTACTGTGCAGTTTTGTCGTAACTTCGGAGTCGTCGAATCATCATTCATCAGAATCGTCACAACTCCGCAGCCTCATCTACACCTCTTTAGATACGCGCTGGTATCTTGGGATCATTGGCATGGATCAACGGTTTTCATGGGAGGACAAATTTATTGCATTTAAATGGAAGATTTAATTCTGGCATCAGTTTAAATCAGTATTTTAGTTTTCAATGAATGAAATCCTTTTGAGCAGTGACCCCATTTCCCATTTGCATTGTCATGGTCAGAGCTTTCTGCTAACTCAGCCGCAATGAGCGGGAGCACATTTGACCCGGTTCCCACATGCATTTTTCAAGTTCAGGTTCAGGGCCATGGTGATGGTTAGTCTTTCCCTTTCAAATGCTTTTTATGCTAATTTCGACATTCTTCTTCAATGAGTGGGTTAATAGGATTTGCTGAGAAGCATTTTAGAAAGAATTTACATAAGGGTGGGCTAATTTTCACAGCTCAGAGATCCGATTACCGTCAGTACTCTCACGTAAGGACGGTCGCGTATTCTCTCTAATTGCGTTTGCTCAATTACACGCGTATCCATCCAAGTATTCGATGACAGCTAATTGAATTGTTTTGGCCCAGTGAATGGCATCACATGTCCCATTACGCAACACATTTCAATTCTTTTGTCCCTGTCTCAGGTATGTATTCCAAATGGACTCGCGAGACCCCCAATGGTTCATTGATAAGGTAATTTGTAACTGAATACAACACTCCGTACTGTAGTCGCTCTAAGGGCGTACAGTGCGACCCAGAGTTGTTAGGCAACCGGAAAGAAAGGCCTAACTACAAGTAATTAATAATAATCCGTCAGATTTGATTCTCAATGTAGTTGGTTGTTGTTTTGTGTACATGGACATACTGGTATTCCAACAAAAGTTTCGGAACACAGAAACCTCTGCCCTCCTCGAATGTAAACAATAGTGATAGTGGAAGTAATCCATCTATCAACTCAATTGTTATTTTCTCTTAAGCTGACTGTCCTGAAACGCACTGTATGCATGTTCTAATGTACATATGTACAAGGACATTCGCTCACACGACATTTCAGTGTCTGAGAGCGTTTTATGTTCAGGTCCTAGTTCAATTTCAATTCTGGCTTAAAATTTGATTCCATTGAGCTGCAACATAAGCTAATTGAAATTAAATTTTAATTTTAACTCCTGACGGAACGACTCCTGTTCTCTTTGCCCCCTTCCGGAGTTCGTTTGGTATTTTGCCCCAGACATGGAATCATGTTTCCAGCCAACATTCACATAACCGTTTGAGGTGCTTTTATTTGTGCACATCCAAATAAGGCCGACTCTGGGATTGGCAACCCTTCGCTCAGGCCTTTTGAACTGTAAATTATTTGGCATATGACAGGAGCAGTTTTCATTTGACAGCACATGTGGAAACGTAGCTGGCAGTGACATTTTATAACAAAATTATTTATGCACCAGTACCTTTCTTTTGAGATATTAATTGTAGTTTATTTCATCAGAAAGTCAGGAATCACATAAAGCTGTCCCATAAATTTCAATGAATTGCTGGAAAAAGGGAACCTCCGTCTACAAGTATTAATTATGCCTTATGTTTTTGTTTTAGGAGCTTACGATTTAATTTATTAAATGCTAGAATATCTTATTTCATGGAAGAAAAACATATTTGTTGCATTGGACTGATGGGACGATGAAATTCGTTTAGTTTTCCTGCCTTGGTTTAATAATGAGATGGATATAGAGTGTATGTAAAAAACGTGCGGTACCCGGTACTCAGACAGTATTCAATATACATATAATATATGAATCCATATATTTTATAAGGAATTATACGTAAGGGCCAGAAGTGGCATCAAATCATGACTGTCGTATTCTCTATCTCTGTCTCTCTTTTGAACGTATTGCTTTTGTTGTTTAATGCAGGGACGGGTCTCAATTTTGCTCGTCTTGTCATGAGAGATGTATAAAACATATAGAGAAATAGAGGAATTACGACTGTTTATCATCTTGCCATCATTAAGAAATTACCTATTCGCTCAGAATTATAGAATAATTTATCTATGTATATATTCTTACATTTTTTTACATCTGTTTTTTTCTCTAATCTCACACCAACACCAGCCGTTACATTTCTCGCTCCTCTTCACTCCTCTGGGAGGCACTCTGCACGAGAAATTTTTGAGAAAAAGAGATAGAAAGAGTCAGCGTGTGGCAGGGGAAGCGTAGCCACGGAAAATTGATATGTTCATTCTGGCTATAATAGTATTTCGATTTGCCCCAGATTCGGCAATCTGGTAGATACGGGTATTTTCTACGATTCTGCGTTTTTTGGTTTTTTGTGCCTTCGAAACAGACTGCCAGAAAGACAGACATAGATATATCGACTTGGCTGATCAAGAATATATATTCTTATTGGGGTGGAGAACACTTCCTTCTGGGCGTTACACACATCCAAACTCAAAACAAATACCGGGCTTAATAAACTGAATAATATTTATATAATACTAATGCAAAAGTCACAATAATAAAAATAAATACAAAATAAATAGTAACATAAAAATAGATCAAAAAATATATCAAATTGTGTGAGGATGTGCCAGGGGCAGGAATGGGGACAGGGGACATTGGGTGGGGTCCGTTTTAGTCTTCTTCAGAGGTGGGTTTTGCTTTTTTGTTTTGGGGCTTTCAACTCCACATCGAGGTTGTTCTGGAACAGCTCCTGGTTGGTGAGCAGAGGCACCTTGGCCACCTCGTGGAATATCTTGTCCGAGTACTTGTTGCGTATTATCTTGATGGTGTCCCGCTGCTTGCGATGGAGTCCGGCATTCAGGACGGGCACGATCTCGGCAAATTCCGCTAGCTGGAAGCCCGTGTAGTGGACCAGAGTCGAGGTCCAGGTCTGTTGCTCCAGGTTTGAGACGCCGGCGTGCATGCGCAGGGCCATGTAGAGGGCGGCCGATGCCATCTGCGAGTCGCTGAACCCCACTGTGGCATAGTCCATCAGCGACAGCTCCAGGATGTAGCGAGCCAGGGTCAGAGTGGGCCTCTGGACCTGGGCACAACGGGCGTAGCGACGCAGGAAGCTGTAGGACAGGGGAATGCCCAGATCGTACTGGATGGTGCGCAGCGTTTCGAGCTCCATGCTGACCAGCTCGTCGCGGCTGTAGACCCCGTCGCAAATGTACAGCAACTCCCAGATCAGGAGTTGCTGGCACTCTTCGTACTTGCTGGCAATGAAGAAGGCTGTGATCCCCAGGAGCTGCAGCTTCTCCTTGTTGATAACTGCGCGGCACAGGTAGAGGTCCACGATCTTTACAGCCAAGTAGAGGGTCTCGTGGTAGAGCTTGAATTTCTCCTGCACCTCGACCATCCAGTCGACCAGCAGGGTCCGCATATACGGGGTCAGGTGGATCTGTCGTGGCATGTAGTCCCCGATGGCGAACTCCGGCTCGCGTGTCTTCAGATAGTTGAAGATCTCCATGGAGTAGTGCGAGACCTGCAAGGGGTCGTCCCAATTCTTCTGGTCAAAGTCCTTCACACCTCGCGGGACGCGGCGCAGAGCAGCAGCGGTGGGACGCATGGAGTCGCCGCAGGTGGAGACGTCCTCCAGGGCAGACAGGTATAGGCTATCCTCAGTCCTGTTGGAAATGCGACGCACCGGCTTGATGGCCACTCCTTGGGCTTGGGCCTGGGGAGTGTACAGAATCTGCATGTTGGAATTGGGGATCTCCCCCAAAACAGTCTTCTTTTTAAGCGCTGCCTTTGAGCGTTTGCCTTTGTCCAAAACCTTGGGGCAGTTCTCTTCGTCCTGATCCAGCGCCATGATCTTGGCATTGTTAGGATTGTTGTTGCTGCCCAGGGCAGGGCGTTTGACCTTCTCTTTCTTGATGGCCTGAATGGTGTGGAGCGAGCTCATAGCGGTCTGACTGGCTACGGTGGCCCGGGTGGATCTGGTTGCCTTTGTGGGCGCCATTCTGTTAAATACTGTGTTTTGTTGTCCTGTTGTCCTTTTTTCTTCCCTCAGATTAACTTTTGCGCTGTTGGTAGTGGCACTGCTTAGTCCTGAGCACGTTTTCGATACTGTTTCCTGTTTGCCCTCTCACAACGTTCTGATTTCCTTCGCAAACTCACTTGTAATGATTTTTCAACTGGCGTAGGACGCTAAGCCGCCTATGATATGCCAAAATAGCGCTACCTAAGGGATTGTATACCTGCTTTGAAACTTTCGTAAACAGATATTCAAAGTCAATATAGAACCAAAATTTTAGGGATATTCAGGAATACAGCCTTTTAAAGTCAATTCAAAGTCGAAAAACGCCCCAACAATGATATGGTTTGGAAAATAGGCTCTTCTTTAGTACTGTTTCTGCAACAGATCAGCTTTTTTTTATTGACAATTTATAACAATGCATACAGCTAATAAACTATACCAAAAATACAATCATACGTAAAAGGGTTTACTTTTTACTCCACCTGAAAGATGCAGTATGTGAATAAAAGTTGAATACATTTTTGCACACTGAAACAATCTGATTTAGATGATTTTTGATCTGTAAAATTGTCTACCAGATATTATCCCAAGAGCTTGAACAATTCTTTGACTTTTGCCACCTCTTTTCGGCTGATGTTCCACTGTGCGGCGCTTGTAAATTTCTTGGTTTCTGGGGAATAGATTAGGTGGTACCACATTTTACATATGAATGGTTATTCATTATAATTTGCTGTCACTTCTTTCTGGCCTCTATCCTAGCCAAAAGTAGGCTATCGTATACATCGTAGACATTGTATATTTTCTATATACTGTATGGTTAGTGGCACCGCCTAAGACACATAAGTAAACTCCTTATCCGATGGTACATTACTTAATTGTTCCTTACACAAAAGTTGTGAAATTGAATTTTCTTCTGAGGGCTAGCTCTCCATGTGCTAGAGGGCTAGTTCCCCCATGTGCGATTCTGGTTTGTTGTTTGCCAAAAGGAGATTCCCTCCGAGGTCGAGGTCGAGGGAGTAAATAAGAACTTTTTCGATTAACACAGATGTCCGCCAAAGGAAACCACCCGCTAATTGACTTTCGACAATGTTTAATCTAATGGCACGGTGACATACAGAGTAGAAATAGGGACAGGTTTTGTACCCTTCAAAGGATTGGACAGATTGTTTAATCTCCAATCCCATTAAAGGATTCATAATGATGGGGCTGGCTGCTATGGAACTATAGAAGCAGTTGTTATTAGACGTAGTGTTTAACTATTAAAGATGGCTACTAAGAGGCTGTCTGCCATGAAACTATAAAAGCTGGCTGCTACACCGTGCATTATGATTTAATCGTCAGAAGTCGTTTTCTGAGCAGTATTTCCAATATAAAGGATTATTTGTTTACCCTTTCCTCGAATGTTAGTCTTACATCTATCTTGAATGCATGTACGCGTCTTGCGGCAGCGCCCCTCGGCCGGTTGGTCGGGAGGAGGTCTGCGTTCCTGCCGGTATCCGCGCTTTCAGGCTTCGGCTTGGTGTCAATTGGGCCACTTGATGGTGCAGTCATTGCATATTATCGTTCAAATAGGTTGCCTTTTTTTACATCCGCTGAAACCCATCTTTAAATCACTTTCACCACTCATCTGACCTGACCTGTTCATGCAATATTCTGTAGGGAAGGATGTACCCCACTGAATTCGTGCATCTATTAATGCATCATGAAATCATATTCAAATAAATGTATTATGTTAATGACGTAATTATAGAAAATGCATTCATATTTGGTTAAAAAATGATGAGTAAAATACGTACATATATAAATACATACTATAAAAAAACTCTTGTAGAGCTGTTGTAATCGAAAGAATAGAAAAATTGCAGAGCAAAAAAGCTATTATCGTTTCAATGGAAATCCTAATAAACTTAATGAAAGCACAATGCACTCTTTGTTTTAAGCTTTTTAAATATATAAATAAATACAAATATGTATGTAATTATTTTTTTTCAATGTCGCACTACTTAACTACTTACAACTTTAATCGGCAAACAGCATTAAACGGCAATAAGTGTTGTGATAAGTAGATGTAAGCCGGTCATTGTTGGTACAGTTGGAGGGTTTCACACTTGCCCAAGGCACACGCACACATGTAAGGCCAGTCGAGCAGAAAACTTTACTCTCCCTCTCTTTTTCCATTGCCTGCAGTCCCACAGGCAGACATTAAGAGAGCAGGAAAAAAGAGTGTGTTTGAGGTTCCTTACTCTTCGGCTGTCCACGAATGAAAACAAGAGAGAGACTAGCTTTGGTGAACGAAGCTTTTGATACCCTTGCAGATCGATGGCTCAGGTAGAGCTTTAAACTGAGTTACAGTTTTGAAAGAGTAAACCAATACGAGACTTCAGGAAGCCGGAATTGGAAGAGAGTGCGTTTGAGCTTGAATGCTGGCAAAGGCTTTACTCATTCCTGCTTAGCTTTCTTCAAGAATCAAGAGAGAGCTCGAGCTTTCTTGCTCTTTGAGAAAAAGCGTGCCAAAAAGAATGCCCTGCTCTGGCTCTCCTTCTTATGCTTTGCTTATGAGACTGTCTCTCTCTTTGTATGCTTAAAGTACAGTCTTCTTTTTGCGGTGAAATAACAGTTCTGCTATGTTTATTGTTTGTATTTACAATGAGTGCTAGAAATCCTCTTCATAAAACTGGGAAGAGAACGTTGAATGTGGTGAGAGTGCAATAATTCGAATTTCTCCTTGGGGTCGTCTACGCTCTACTGATAATGGGCGAGGGCCTCCTTGTTGATAACGCCCGCGGTGCTCGTGTACTTCGGGGAGCTGCCGTTGAGGGCGATGAACTGCTCTGCCACCTCGACGGCAACACGCACTTGCGCCTCCGCTGTGCTGGCTCCCAAATGGGGCGTGGCCACCACCTTCGGGTGACTGATGAGGGCCTTGGTGACCGCAGACTTGGGCGGCTCCTCGGGATATACGTCGAAGGCGGCCCCGGCCACTTGGCCACTCTCAAGGGCGTCGATGACGGCCTGCTCATCTATGATGCCGCCGCGAGCCACGTTCACGACCTTGACACCCTTCTTGCACTTGGCCAAGGTCTCCGTGGAGATGAGATCTGTGAACAGAAGGGAAGGGACATCGATTAATATAGATATATATTCCAGGACACCCATTCATTACTCACTTCTGGTAGCTGGAATCAGAGGCGTGTGCACCGTTATGTAGTCGGCTAGTGGCCAGATCTCCTCCAGGGAGAGCTTTTGGATCCCCACAGCCTTGGCCTCAGCCTCCGTGGTAATGGGATCGTAGCCAATTATCTACAGAAACATTCCATCTTCAATTAATATTGCGTCTAAGGCAAAAAAGGACCTGTTCAATCCCACCTTCATGCCCCAAGTCTTCATGCGGATGGCCACCTCGCGTCCGATGCGGCCCAGGCCCAGGACGGCCAGGGTCTTGCCGTAGAGCTCCGTGCCGCTGTAGAGCTTCCTGTCCCAGCGACCCTCCTTCATGCTCTGGCCGGCGGGGACGACGGGTCTGGCCAGGGCACCAATTAGGATGCACGTCAGCTCACAGGCAGAAATAGAATTGCCACCCGGAGTGCTGAAAGCGACAGAGTTTAGTTAAACATTCCCTAAATGCCGTGACAGACGACAGTCGTGGGGCTGGAGGTTTCGGGGGGGCGTTTGTTGTGACTAGACAGCATTATGCAAATGCCCTTCCAAATAAAAATGAAGAGACAAAAATATGGCAAATTTTCGCGCTTCGCTCCGTATCCTTGGCAATGTGCTGTGGCTTGTGACATCGAAGACCCCATTACTCCCACTCCCCGCGACACTCGGGGTCCCCTAATTATGCGTGTCAAACGGCGTCAATTGACCCACCCGGGTCCTGGTCTGGTTGGAGTCTGCTATGCGATAGCGACGGCCAATCCGCCGATTGAAAATGCGCATAATTTTGGGCTATCGACAGACTCCATCCCCTCCATCCTCCGTCCTCCATCCCCCCAAGGGCTTGCACTAACGGCTTACGGAGCACTTACTTAAGGACAACGACATTATGCGCTGTCGCTGCAGGCACATCGATGTTGTCCACCCCGGCTCCGGCCCGGCCCACAACCTTCAGACTGCCAGCTCCAGCGGCCAGAACTTCCGCGGTTATTTTCGTATCCGAGCGAACGATGGCTGCGTCATATTTCTGAGGGAAATGTGAGAAAATTTAAGAATTACAGTAGACATAAATATTTACGATAGTACAGTCTTTTGTGGTTTCAAGTAGATTTTGTCCCTATAGAGTATCAAATGGCACACTTGGGCTGTTTTATCTTGCCCTACAGATTGTTCTGTGCCTCGATTCTGAGATAATGTTTTCAATGTGGAGGCTACATCGTCTGATCGGTGGTCTGCTTGATAAGGCCGATTCGATTAGGCCTGCAAAAGCGGCGATAGTAGTGTCTAGCGCCGTGATCTTTGATGTGAATGCCCCAAGTGTTTTGGCACATATTCCTAATCAAAGTTCCTAATCAAACACTTTAATACCGTGTACTTTTAGTGTACATATATTCATATATGTACAGGGAAGCACCAGAAGAATATTCGTGTTTAGAATGGACTGCATAGGCTATCCAACCACATCTGATTAAAGAATTTATCTACAAATTTATACACAAATAATACCACAATAAATTTCTTTTTTGATTCATTCTCCTTAAAAAATTGTAACTAAAACTTTAAAACTTTAATGCTCTATAAATGGATTTGATCCGAAAAAATTCGCAAACCCATCAAAGATTTCACAGTACTACTATTCCCACATTCCATTGGTTGAAATGTGCGAGTAAAATACTTTTTTTCAGACATATTCTTTTTTGTGAAAATGCATATCTCGTTAAAATTTCAAGCCTGACTGAATTTATTGTGTTAGAGCAAAAAATCAAGGCCAATAATATATGTATGGAAAAATTCTGCAATGGTTTTTGGAAAAAGCTGAGTGATGGCATGTTTTACCCCTATGAGAAACCTTAATGAATCCTTATTTTAAATGCAGTTCATGATTAATTAATTAATTTCTGGATCACTAATCAGTGAATAAAATCAGTGGATTATTCCCAGACGATGTACCTTTTTTTTGTACCAATTTCGTAACATTACTCCTATTTTTCGTTAAAAACTAATTTAGTTAACGAGTAGAGTTCTAAGTGAGTGTAATTAGACTATTAGTAGATGTTATTTTATGGCATAACTTTTGAATAAAACGTTAACATTTGTTTTTCATTCTGCAAACTGTTTGATGAAAGTTCAAGACCGTGAAACGTAATCCAATTATTTGGAGAGCACTACAATATGTACATATATTCAAGTATCAAGAGCTTCGAATAAATCCGCAGCAGCAAAAAGTGTGTGTACGTTGAGAGAGTGAGCAGATAATCGCTCTGCCAACAGCTGATAACAAGTAAAATGTAAAATCGTGCGAGTAATTTGTAATCTGTACCCTTCCAGGGGGTACTGTCCAGTATATGTATAATATTTACGAGTCGGAATCACTATTATCAGATGGCTGTAACGAACGAGTAGCCTCTTTAGCAACACTTGTTGTTGTGAGAACATTTTACTTATTTGAAGAGACACTCAATTCGCTACGCGGTTGCATCAGACAATATTTGATTGTGGTCTGATCTCGGCCTTCACAGGAGCACTTTCCACCGCAAGGGTATCTTGAACAAAGCCATTAAAAACTCTTCTTCGCTAAGCCTCATGTTACAGAATACATATCTACATATGTGCACAAGTACTTATGTCGCTTTGAAGTAATGCATAACATTACATGCTGCAAATGCACGTGTCCCTAAGCCGCAGTTAAATTACTCAAGAGACTTGATTTCACTTACATAAAGTTATCTCATTCGCATGTACAGTGGGCCAAGAAAGTGTTTTTACAAGGGTACTCGATAAGGTTTGTACACCCTCTTAAAGGTTATAACATTTTTGGTCCATTGTTTGTATCATTTGTTAAATTGATGGACAAGACTTCATGAATGGGTTCGTTTTTAAGGAGGAAAATCAATTTGTATATCATTATAGCTAGCATTGGTGACATATTACTGATTGTTGGAAACATTACAGGTGTTCGAGGAAACATTTTTGCTGGAAAACTATGTACAACTTAGAAACCATCAGATTTAAAAGCTAAAATTGTATTGTTTAGAGCTTACTCTAAGTAATTCTAAGTTTAAATTTGCTTGCCCAAAAAAAGAAGAATATTTAAAGAGCATTTAGAACTCATCTCAGTCCCTTTTCTTGTGGTTAAATCTATCACTTAATGAAATTTACATATTCAAATCTCAAAGGTAAAAACACTTTATAGACACACTGTATGCCCATACATACACATGCATGTGTGTGGGTGAAAATCCCTTGGCAACAACTCACCTTAACTTCCTTGCACAGCTCATCCACTGGGAGTTTCAGCTTGTATGTGACCTTGTCGAAGAGAAATGCGTAAACAACTTTGATTAAATTGTCCAATCAATCAAGTGCAATTTTTTACTGCTGATTGTCTCTGTTCAGGCACTCATACAATCATACAATCAGACATGCGAGTGCATGTACACTTAACTGTCTGTTTTTGCATTCGCATTCCATGGAAAACTTACATTTATTCCATGCTCTTGGAGCAGCTCCACACACGACTTGTCCACTGCATCGCAGACCAAAACATTCTTGATTTTAAGCGGCATATTCAAGTTTCCCAAAAATTGTCTTCTTTGAATGAGAGTTATATGTAGATATAGTACACCTTCGGCAACACGCGATCTGCTCGAGGGGCGAAACGATTTCTAAATGACTTCCAGCGCGAGAGCAAACGGCCATCGAACCTGACTCTGGCCGCTCGGAATGCACTGCGGTCGGTGCGGCTGATAACTGGAACGATCGGTGAGAAGAGAGCATTGCACGCCAGCTGACGACTCTCTTTGATGAAGCTCGCTCTCTGCACGCCCACACACATGGGTGCTCGCCTGTGCCTGTGTGTGTGTGTGTGGGCTTTCGAAACGGGAATTCGCTTTGGCGTGCAAAATATCACTTAACCCATTGAGGGACACCGTCATAGTACGAGAACTATATTCGATATAGATTCAGACCAGACAAAAGCACAAGATTCCTAGTAGTCCAGATTTGAAAGAATATTCATTTTAAAATAAATTTTTTTAGATAAAAAACTAAATCATTTCTGATATATTCTCTTAAAAAGTATTCCATATAGTTTTTTGTAGACCACTTGATTGGGGATAATCAATAATAATCCCAGCGTTGAACAACATTTCAGAAAGAGTACTCGTCCAGAACTGTTTTGAGATGTTAACCCAAGAATATACACTCGAAGTATACCCCATTTAATCGTGGGAACAGCAAATAATCGTGGAAAGTGACATATGTTTTAATTTTGGGTTCAAAACCCCTCCCCATTGATAAGACACTCCTCTCATGGTTTCAATATTTTTATTGTATTTGCTTTTATTTGCAATTTAGCTTTCATTTAACTACGTATTTTCCAAAAACATATTCCGAACAACAATTGAATGGGGTAAATGAAAACAAAACCAACAAAAACTGAGGCGCGAACTGTCGATCTTTCGTGCTGGAAACTTGGAGGATATTCCATATTCCATAGGTAGTACAATAAATAAACTAAATAATTCGATAACAAATTTGAAATATCATAAACTATTTACATACAACTTTTGGAAATTGTTGATTTGTTTTAGTTACTGTTTTTTATCTTTACAATATGTATAGTTTTTGTATGTATAAAATATTTTATATAAATTTTGGATTCGATTTGGATTGATATTTGTGTGTGTGTGTTCTGTGTGTGTGTGTGTGGACTGTGGGGGGGGCTGGAGTGGGTTAATCATAATATTTTGTTGGTTGTCTAAGAATTATTGAATAGGGAAATCTCAGGCGTGCTCTAGTCAAACTTTTCTCTCCGTTCCCTCGTTTAATCCTTAATCTTCTCTGACTTTTTTTTTTTCCAGTTTTAATTTAAATTTTTCTTTTTTTAAGCTAAAAAAAATATTGTTTTTGCTTTTGATTAAAGTGGCTTGAAAAGTAGAGAAGTTATTACAGCTAAATAGAATTTATATAGGCATATCAGTATTTTTCGCTATACAATTTTGCGTGTGTGTGTGTGTTTTTGTGTAATTTTGGTTTTGGTTTTCGTTTTGTTATATTAACTGGAAATAAGATTCGATTATTACAAAAAAAATTGCTCTATATTATAAGCAAACCGGTTGTTGTTTTTTTTTTCATAACGCAGCGATCTTTGGAACTTTGTTTTGCCGATCGATCAGACAGAGGAATTTACATACATATAATATTAGTGGAATTATCTGTGGGCCATCCATTATCCCATAAGCTATATTTCAGAAGATTTTTTGTGTGTCGGGCGGGAGTGGAGTCCCTTCCCTCCCTTGAGATCAGACAAAGTTTCAGCATCAAAGTTCGCTTCGCAGATGTCACTGAACATTATCTGGTACAATTTGTTATAGTTTTTATAGTTTTTTGTTATAGTTTTATATTTTTTACTTGGTTTGCTTCGCTTACAAAATGCCGGCTGATTTCTGTATCTGTATCCGTTTAAATTTTGTTAATTATAGTTGGAACATACGATACACATCTATATGTCCATGTATAGGGGCGTGTATCTTTATATATATGTACGTTATATGTATATTTATATTGAAATACCAGTTCTGTGAATTATGTGCAATATTTTCTTAAGTACACGTACACGTACACGTCCACACTCCTGCAATGGAGTCGATCTCCCACTCCCATTCCATCTGGCCGTGGAGGATCGCATCTAGGTTTGTCCTCAACATTATGCTAATATTAAAAAGTAATATTTCATTGATTTAGGTTTAGCTAATACATAGATCAATTTTGTTTGCCACTTTATACAAGAAGTGCTTGCGTATCGTAGGTTAATCTCTGCGGTTCCTTCTCTGCTGCGACCCCAGTGCCTGCCCCAACGATCCATCCCCCCACTGGTGGGTGGCACTGTTCCCATTTCTGCTCATGAGGACTTTGATCTTGAAGTCTTGTTCCCATTTTCTCTGCCTTTCCTTTCCTTTCCCTTCGATTTTAGTAGCTGTTCTCCAAAAATTTACTTATATCACCTTTGTGTGTAGTCTCTTACATAAAAAAGTACTAGGTTTTTGCTTTGTTCCTCCCTATAAAGTGTTCTGCTACATATAGGGGTGCAGCCCCCACTGACTCCGTTCCCTTGTCCTTCTGTCAGCCTAGTCTGGGACCTTGGGATGGGTTCTGTGGGAGTGCTTGCTTGTCCAAGTGGCGATCGATTTGAATGCAGTGCTTGGCGCTAGGTCCACGAAATTTTGCCTGGTGGTTGGAATTGTAAAAGGAGTGCTCGTTCGGAATGGGCCAGATCAACGTTTACTTCAACATTCACGTACACCTACAATACTTGAACAATAATTTTGACGCATACGACTTTAGCGTGAGGATGATATGGGACTGATGGGGTAAGGAGATCTGTGAGTACGAGTAGTAGTAGTGTGTCCATTGAACCTCTTGGTGGTGGTGCTAATGGCTGATGGTTTGATGGTTTGATGGTTTTTAAGGCACTGGTAGTTTAAATCGCTATACCTCTAACTGGGTTCTTGAATCGATCCTGGTTGGATCCCAGTTAGGGCTCGTTCGCTGGCGATTCACATGGGGACTGCAATCGGTGCGAACTGTGCGTACATTGGCAGGTGTGTGGCATGATATGGTGTGGTGTGGTGTGGTGTGGCAAGGTATCTAGATCGAAGATATTGCTATAGCTTATAGTGGGAATCGAATCAAGCTGGGAGTACAGTGCGTCTCCAAGCTGCAAGGCAGACAAATGCGGGTTAGAAAACGATTGCTTATGGAAAATCACTCATTTATCGAAGAGTCTGAAGTTATCGGAAGCGCAGGCCCCCTGCCCACTCGCTTGGCTCAAAGTTCGCTCAATTCTCTAGGATTTAGTGGCACCTGTCCGACAGCTTTGAGACGCACTCCACCCCGTAAGTACTCTCGAGAAGCCCGTATAGGAAGTACACCTATCTGATAGTTAAAGGCTAGTATGGTAGCATTACTAAGGTAGCGGAAGAAGTAGAGGAAGAAATACCAATTTGGATAGAGGATTGGGGGACAAGACATCGACTTGATACTATCGAAGAGATTTCAATCGGTTTAAAGTCAAACTGAGGGTCAGTGCGTGTGTGTGGAGTGTCCGGGTGTGTGTGGCTTGACTTAGATTAATACACGTTCACTAAATTATTAAAGCTGACACTTATTCATGTACTTAGTCAATCGATTGCATAACGAATACGAGACGCGAACCCCCCGATTGGAACAACAAATGCTGCAGGATGCTCCTTCCTCCCTGCTCCTCGCTCCTCCTGGTTTTTTAATCTTAGGACCTTAGACCTAGGACCATTTAATTTAAATTCCATATTATTTAAATAAAATCTGATTACACTTAGCTATAGCATTTAAGACACATAAGGCCCCACTTGGCATTGGGCTTCTCTTCTTTTACTTTTACTTTTTACTTTACTTTCACTTTCACTTAACACTTTTACTCGTCGTGTCGCTAACGAATCGATCTTCGAATGGAACATTTACAGGTGTGATCTGTTCTGTGTGTGTGTGTGTGTGTTCTGTGTGTGTGTTTTGGCACTGCTTCCTCTGGCGGGCTCCCAAATCTGTGCTGCAAAAAAGCTAAAGGGGTGACGTGACGACTCGAGCGCGCTGAAATCTCTTCAATAGAACCGATCCGAGCTGAGGATATCCTCCTCGTCCTCTTCCAAGATGATCTTGTTGCGGATGGCATGCGTGACAGCCTCGACATTGCTCAGGGACTGAATGGGTCTGAACGGGTCGCCCCTCGACCCCGACGCCGACGCCGCTCGCGGCGCATGGGCGAAGGAGGTCTCCTGGACTGGGTAGCGGTAGTCGGGGCCCGTGTAGGAGTGGGTGTGGCTGAGGCTGTGGGGCCGGGCCTGGGGATAGGACTGGGGCTGGTGGCGCAGCGGGTAGAGCTCGCGGCGCGACCTCGGCTGACTGAACGAGGTGGTCTGGGCGAGGGTGGAGGAGGCGGAGGAGGACAGCCACTGGCCGCTGGAGTGCGGCTGCGGGTGCACCGGATTGGCGGTGTGGGTCAGAGGTGGAATGAACGGTCTCATGGGTACTTGTGACAACGGCAGTGGCTTGGGCTTGGGTCTGGGCTGTGGTAGTGGCTGTGGTAGTGGTAGTGGTAGTGGCTGTGGTTGTTGCTGTGGCTGTGGCTTGTGTATCATGTCAAGATCAAAACTATTGTCGCGTGCTTCCTTTAAACCTGGCGCTCTCGAATCGATCTGATCCCACCCCTATATCCACGATTCCTACATGGCATTCAGCATTCTCCTACTACTCCCACCACCTCTGTGCGGACTGTATTCATCGCGATCGACAACGGTGGCACCGCGCGGCAGGTCGCGCGGATCGTCGATCCTCGTCGATGGCCCGTAGCGGGAGCTGGTCATCCGGATCTGGGGCTCCTCCCGCTCGAACTCCTGGTCGTCCATCAGCCGCCCGCCCCGCGACAGGTGGCCGTGGTGGGAGGCCCCGCTCGGCCCGCTCCGCATCGCCGGATACTCGAAGTTTCGCTCGTCCAGCAGCTCGTCGCTGTTCAGATCGTAGTGCATGAGGTCTCGCTCTCGCCGCTCGTAGCGCTCCCGTTCGCGGTCCCGCTCATAGCCGCCGGCTCCGACGCCACCGCCCCGCTCCTGGTGGCGTCCCGCCGTCGTCTGGCGCCGGCTGTGGTGGTACGAGCTTCCGCCTGCAAAATGTTCAACACAGACAACGATTAGCAGGATCCTTCAAAGGCTGAGGGCATCAGTGTAACGAAAAATCAAAAACATAACCAAAACTAAAGCATTCAAACGTTTCAATAGGCGGAGGGGCAGCAGGAGGCCGAGGCCATTAGCTTTTTGGCCTCCAAGGGTGCGATTTTCTCAACAAACATTTGCTAGGGGATTGCTATGGCGGGATGGTTCAAAGGGGTACAAATTCAAGCTAAATATTACCCATACTTTCACATGATATTGATAATCTTTCTATATTTTGAATAAGAACTTTAAAAAGGTGGTTCCAGATAGGATTTCACTTAGCTAAGGACTTGATTGTGAATGAAAAGAAAAATAGGATAAAGATAACATTTCTGATTGGTCTACAGATCCATAAAAGAGTCAAGATTGTAGCACTTGTATTCTTTAGATGGTAAACTTATAGTAATCAAAGCTTTAAGAGCTTCTTTCGATGTAAGATGTAAAATAATCGAATGTTTACCTCAAAGTCTAAGCAAATCATATTATTTTTGACGAATGGTATGCTCTATGGTTACGTTAGCATCTGAACAACTTTAATCTCTTAAAAAAGTTAGTGGTAAATATATGAATAGGGTCTACGAGTGGGTGCCCGTCTATCAATGTACATGAAAGGAATCTAAAACCAACGGAGGATCTGGAATCCCTGGCATCGGTTAGGCTTGGTACGGATCGGTGGTGGGTGGTTGGGTGGGGTTCTGGGGAGTAACATTAAACTAAACTAAACCAAATGGAATAATGTAACAAAAGGAAACATCTCGGGGTTCGGCGGTACTCACTAAACCAGATCTAAACAACGATTGCAACTCGGATTGGATGATTTGGTTTTTGTAACTTGAATACCGAACACGTGGGGATACAGAAATCAAGGGAGTACACTGGGCTGAGCCCAGAAGAGTGTGGGGATCGAGTGGTGACTGTGCTCAGAGGCGCACAGTGCCCGGAGTAACTAAAAAACGAGTACAAATTACAATTAAGATCGTTTATGGTGAGGCTCGATATCGATTGATGTGTCAGATGCTTTAGAGAAGCGCTGGGGGGTTCTGGGATGAGTTAGTATCTAGATCTATGGCGTGCGTCTTGGGGTTAGTCGGTTAATAGAACTCGAACTCGGCAAAGTGGAAGTCTTAAAGGGCTAAGGTTAGTGGCAATCGGCAATCGGGGTGTTCGAAAAGGAAAAGGGTTCTTTGGTTCTTTGGGTGCGTGCACACCTCAGGAGTGGAGCCTCTGGGAAGTAGTTCAGAGTGGTTCAGAGAGTTGTACTTGTAGAGATCGTCGGAGATGGTCGTTCGGTGGGTGCATTTTCCATTTGAATTTGGTTTTCGATTACGATTTCGATTTTGATTTCGATTTGTCTTTAGATTTGTACTGTTGATGGTTGCAATAGTGTTGGTCTTGGTAATTGTATTTTTGAGATATTTTTGATATTTTTTGATATTTTCTGATTTATAGCATTGTTGTAAAGGGACCGGGTATGTCACGTGCTGTGAAGGCTGTAAAGTGTCGGCACAAAAGAATAAAAGTAAACAAAAAGTAGAGGATTCAGTAAGTAGTCTTCGATGTATGAGTATTGTTGTATGTATACTATATACTACTATATACTATATGTACAAAAGCTCTGTAAAGATATGCCATGATCTGTAGCTACATACAATCGAAGGGGTGATTGAATACTCGAACCACGGGGGACCGATGATGGGGTGTCTACAAGAACGCCTTTCAAGTGGGATCTATGATCTATAAACAGTTTACGGGTTTACGGGTTTCTATCTGAGAGATCTCCAAGTGTTTTCTGTGGCTTTACGATAAGGGGTACTTATTACGTAACGAAATGATAAGGAAAACAGTATAAACGGAAATTTACCTTGGTCCCAATCGAACTCTCTATCCCAATCTCTTTCTCGCTCTCTCTCCCACTCGCGCGCCCGCTCCCGCTCCCACTCGAGATCCCTCTCCCTGTCCTTCGAGCTGCGGTCTCTGTTGAACTCCCTGTCCCAGTAGTCGCGGTCCCGCTCCCGGTCCCGCTCCCTCTCCCTGCTGTCGCGTTCCCTCTCCCTGCTGTCGCGATCCCGACTGTCGCGCTCCCGACTGCCCTCCCGGTCCCCGCTCGACATGCCCCCCATGCGGGGGTCCTGCTCGTCGATGAACTCCTCGCCATCTACTGCTCAGCCCCGAAGCGAGAAGAGAGGGAGAGCCAGAAGGAGAATCGATTGGTTATCGGTACAGTCATGGGAATTTGAATTTGAGAAAGACAAATTTTAGAATTGTATTTGTATAATTGTGTTGAGTATGTTGAAAAGCAAATGAAAATAGTATTACTGCTGATCGGAATCGGATATATATATATACGTATATTATATATATAGATATATATAGATGTGTGTGCAATGGGACCGATCTTCGAACGGTTTTCGGGGGTGAGAGACAATGTGTGATTCTTGGATTCTGATTTTCGAAACGATTTTTCTTGAAATTTTCACAGCTTTCACAGGCTTGGGGTGGCAGGGGGGGTACGCGTATGAGTATGGCAATGCGACCGTAGAATGGGCCCGAGCTCCGGGCCGGCTGTGGCTTTACCTGGCGGTGTCGGTCCGAGGCGTGCCGCATCCGCCAAGGGGGAGGCCTCCTGCGGCAGGGGTCTGGCTATCGGCGGCACTGCACGAATATCGGGATGTGTGGCCTTCCAGTAGGTCTGCATTGGATCGAAAATCGATTAGTGGTCTATCGATCGATAGATATCCCAGGGTAAATACCTCCAAGTACTCGGCTATGTGCTCACAGGCATCTTCCAGCTGGTTCTCGTCTAGAATCACATCGAACATTTCCGGTGGACATTGGGATAACTTCTCGGCGGCAACCATTTGAACGGAGAGGTTTTTCGCCTGCGATTTGCCGCGTGATTTGATCAAACGCTGTAAAACCTATCAATAAAAGGAGATTGCGATTAGATATATAGGAGTACTGGCTATAGGCTATGGGATAGCACTCACCTTACTACTACTAATCTTTAAGTACACTACTGTTGGCGCTAATGAAGTTTTTGCTAATTGTGACGGATGATTGATTGTATCACAATCGAGTACGACTAACTGGAGCGAGCGGGCCAGCTCGAAGATGCGCTCGATCTCCTCCTGGACCTTGCCGAGATTGTCGGAGCGACTGCTCGACCGCTCCATGATGGCCCGCTTCGATGGATTGTTCAAGATGGAGCGCTTCGCCAGGGAAATGTCGGCCATCACGCGGGTGATGATGATGCGACCCTCGAAACGGTGCTTGAGGAAGTCGAAGAGCGCCTTCTGCATCATGTCGGTTACCTCGTAACCCTTAAGGCTTGGACCCACTAGGACGACGGGACGCATCGATGGCACCACATCGTACGGGCTGGCTGTCTCCTGCTTCTTGAAGAACGGCTTGCGCTTCTCCTTGTTCGGTGCCGTGGCCAGCGGTGTCTTCCCGTGACGTCCTGGTCCCATGGAATCTGATTCGTCACCTGATCGTTAGTATCATGATCATGGCAAACAGGGCGGACGAGAAGAGATAATGGCAACGAATGAGCGAGCTTGTGATTGTGTATGAGCCAGTACGATCGATCAGTACGAATTGCTAGGCCAATTAACATCATCATCATCATCGTAAATACAAGTACTTAGGACACATCTTGTGTGTGTGCTTCTTGTTGTGTGGTTAGTATATACAGTTTTCGGTTTGTTCAGCTTGTTATCAGAGCAATTTCCTCTGGTGTGGTGTCTGTGGGTGGATTTTTGTGCCAGGGATTCGTGTCGGATTTGATTGGGTTTTGGAATTTGAATTTGAATTGTCTTGGAACCGTTCTACGCACCGTTCAATGCTGTTGTAATGTCAACTCGAGGGTGAGGTTTCATCCTAAAATATATGGCATGTATATCTTAAGGCTATACGGGTATGAAGTGCTCTATCTTTCCTCTAGGTCTATCTATAGTTTGGCATCGTTTCTAGTTACAAATCTAGTTACGGGTTTTGGTTAATGTTCGATCCGGGGTTTACATAAAGCGCGGGACTGATACAAGTAGAGCTACAGTGTGTTTCGAGGATATAAGACACTTGATTCCAAGTCAAACGTCGAATTAGTTGGTTAAACTTTTTACAAAATGGTGGATGGTGTGTGGTTTAACGAGTCGACTCAATGGGGACTCAATCGAGTCGACAAGTTGTACTTTTTTAGAGGGTTATTTAAGGGAGGATATCAGTTATAAGATGCTGGTTAGAGTGCTCCTGATTGGCTGCATTTAGCAGAGGCTATGATCAGCTGTTTCAGTTGCCAGTCACGTGTAAACGTTGAATGATACAACGCCTTCGAGCTTCGTTCAAGAAAGAAAGAGAATGGCAAACTAATTAGAGACTGTTTTATCTATTAGATTTGCAATTGAATTCAGTTATAGGCGTGGTAGTACTTATGGAATTAGTATGGAAAATAAACTACAGATTTCTGTTATCAAATATACGACTAGCAAAGCCATTAGGTACATTTTCCCTTTGTAGATTTGTATACATTCCAGTCGACTCAATGGTGGTTTTCGAGTCGACAAGTTGTACTTTTTTAGAGGGTTGTTTAAGGAAGGATATCAGATTATAAGATTCTAGTTAGAGTGCTCCTGATTGGCTGCATTTAGCACAGGCTGTGATCAGCTGTTTCAGTTGCCAGTCACGTGTAAACGTTGAATGATGCAACTCCTTCGAGCTTCATTCAAGAAAGGAAGAGAATGGCAAGCTAATTTTGTATTGAATTGAATTTAGCACAGTCTATGATCAGCTGTTTCATATGAACTGAATGCTCAATTGGCCAGTCACGTGTAAACGTGCTTCATTCGTTCAAGAAAGAGAATGGCAAGCTAATTAGAAGCCTAATCTATTAGATTGGCAATTTACTTCAGTTATTGGCGAGGAAATACTTATGGAACTTGGGAAAATAGTCCACAGATATAGTAAAGCCTACATTCTCTGTTTCTCAATAATTTAGTGTTGTTCCTGGCCCTGTTTTATAGTCCTGAAACTCACTGTACATATCGTAGTGGGTGTCTAGCAAGAGATTCTGCGTTTGAGATGATTTGCTGAATATCTGATGAGAGACAAAGACAAACCTGTTTTTTTCTTGCGTGGTGTTGTACTGTAGGGATCTTTAGTCGCGTTGTAGTTGGTGTTATTATCGTGGTTGTTAGTTGGTTGTTAGTTGGTTGTTTTAGTGTTGGACAAGAGAGAGTTAAGTGCATTTAATAGTGTTCTGTTTGGCTATGGCTATTGCTAGAGATAATCCACAAGCAGTCCATGAAACAAGGAGCATTTACAAAGGGGCGGGGGCACAAAACGGGGGGGTTACGTGTTTCGGGTGTGGTCTCTACGGATTGAAAGCTGACTGGAGGGTGTGTGGAGGGAGATCCATAGAAGTCTTCGGTTTGTGGCATGCGGGTTCTAGGACAGACCATTGGCATTACAGGTGGGGGGTAGTGGGGGTCGATTTAGAAGCGGATTATGCCGGTGAACTCAATAAGCATACAGATTGCAATTGCACTTTATGGATGTCGCATGATATAACTGATGAAACGCAAAAATTACGAAATTACGGGAATTTTGCATGGCCCATTTTTTGGTTTCAGATTCGTTTCGCCTCAAATGAAAATTATAAACAGTTTTCCAATCACAATGGACACTGGATCATCATTAGATAGTTGGTCGGGCTCTGCATCCGTCTGCTGGACCTATTCAGATGCAGTACTGTATAGTTCAGATAGATAGATCGATAGATGGATAGATAGATAGAGAGCTAGTGGGAGAAGTTCGGCAGAGAGACCTTTTCTACACGGAAATATCGTTTTGGGGAAGAAGAAGGCGACGACGATGACGACGACGACGACGACGAGATACAAAAGATAAACATTACATAGAAGACGAAGGCGAAAATAAATTAGATTTAGATTTAGATTAAAATTGAAATTAATTCGATTCACAAATAGATACGAAATTAAACCTCGCCCAAAAGAAATCAGGAGAATGAAATGTGTGTCATACCAGGTGTGGGGGGTGTGCTACCTCGTGATGGCTCCGCACCTGCTTGGCCTCCTCCCGCGCCCAAATTGCCGCTCGACGAGCCCTTTGTGCCATACAGTCTTGAGGGTCTGGTTTGGTTCTGCGAAGGATTCGATTTGATTAGGTCAGTGATCACTGATCACCGATCACTGATCGGAGACCCACCTGCATACGAATGTTGTCTAGCTTAGCGGGGCTGGGTATGAAGCCCACATCACTGCCTTCTCGGACCAGCCGGCCGATCCACCAGTTATTGTCATACTTCTCTTTGATGTGCAGGAACTCCCTGATCTCGAATGAAACGGCGCCACCCTGCACGGGCGAATCGTCGTCGATAGCGCCATCGTATGCTACGTTGGTTCGCACAGCGAACGCCACTGGTTTGCTCTGTTTAAAGACGGGTAGAGGATCACAAGATGGTTCCTTGGAGAACTTTGGAGAGCACTCACCCTCGCTTTATCCAACTGGCTTAAGGCCTGACGTTCCTTTTCTCGCCGAAGCGATTCCTTTTCCTCGTCTAGCGACAGATCGGATGACGGTTGTGAGTAGTTCGAGTCGGCAGAACCCTGCAAAGATCAAAAGCAAAGCGGGTCAGAATATAAACAGGCGAAAACTAAAGGAAAATTCATTTGGCCAGCCATCTGGAAGCCCAAACAAATTCCATTGGCCCCATGCCAGCAAACAGGGGCTAAGGAATGCATTTTTATGCTTTTTTTTGAGTAGGAAACAAGCAAC
Source organism: Drosophila lowei (assembly GCA_008121275.1). Classification (NCBI taxonomy): domain Eukaryota; kingdom Metazoa; phylum Arthropoda; class Insecta; order Diptera; family Drosophilidae; genus Drosophila; species Drosophila lowei. The sequence goes on from CM017779.1 coordinate 24,612,803, forward strand.
AGTTTGTATTCAGATACTGCTTGGAGTGCCTTTATTGAATGGCATAAATAAATGAATTTAAGTTGAGACAAATTCAGATTGAATGAATTGAATAGCTTAATTATAATTGACTGGGTCATATTAATTTTTAATGAACATTTGTGGGGTATTTGACAAATGGTTATGGCTTGAATGGAGCATGGTTGAAGAGTAGACAAAGTTAATTAGTTTTAAGAAGTCTAAAATAAGTTTTAAAACAAAAAACTCCTGTGATAAATTTTCGACAACTTTTGGGAACTTTTAGAGAGACTTCCCCTGTTTTATCGTGCAGTACTTTATCTCCAGTACTCGGACCCCTGACAGGGTCAATATCAGTTACTTAAAAGAATATGTAATTTCATTACACGGAAGGGAACATATGTACTTTATAAGTATGTACTATGTATTCAAAATGGATCTAAACATGTATGTATCGTAGAACTTATGGAGGAACTTGCTCCAATCCTTGGACTTATGGAATGTTCAGTACTTCTTCGTTATACACAACACAGTAAACATATGTATGTTCTTTCCCAGTTCTTGACTAGTTCAGTAATCTTTTTTTCAATTTATTGTCGCACTCTACTAGAAAACTCTCAGAAAACTCATTATTCAGGAGGGCTTCGGTCTTCACTTTCGCAAAAACTTTCAACATTTTTGCTCCCACTTCGCGAAACGCAAAATTTCTTCCATTTTCAATAACCCGTAATGAAAACTAAACGGCTTTATGTACAACAAAACGAATCTTAGTTGCAAAAAGGTTAAAAATAGATGACTTATTGATGAATTAACGTCAATTTGACATCCTTATTAGGGCAATTTAGCTTGTGCCTTTTTTATAAATAATTTTTTGTTAATCCAACCTCAAATTTCGCTTTGGCCAGGGCAACAACACTTTGCGTTTTCGTGCAAAAAGCCGTGGCAGCCTGAACCGGTTATCGATACATCGGATGTTACACATAACAGAGGACTTTGTGCGTGCAGTACACTGAGTTGTGCGTTTAACAGCACCAAATTGAGCGTTTAACAGGTCGTGTGAATACGAAATATATCGATGACAAAAAGTTGCGAAAACGGGAGGACCCGAAAAAGTATGTGAAAAACCTATCCATACTCATATATTTCGTATAGGAACCAGGAATGGATGTTAAATGCTTAATTTTGGAGAGAATAGTCCATGATTTAGGAATCGCTTGTTCTTGGAAATCAGGGAAGAACTTTGATTGGCATTACAGTGACGATTCTATCCCATAAAAGATAATTAAAAGTTTGTGTTTGCACCTGTGTGAACAGTTTGTTGTATCCACTTTGGTAAGACGTGTATCCAAGGCCAAATCGAGACTCTCGATGTTGGCCACCCTGAACGGAGGGAGCATCCGAGGATGATGCGCGCTGCACCATGGGCCTGTCAGCCCTGTAGTCTTCTTCGAATGAAGATATCTTGATGATATTGTCGGCGACAGGGTGCGTAAGCGACAGCGTTCCCGTTCCCGTTCCTGTTCCCCAGCGAATGCCACAGCTGGCAAATGGCCGCAGATGTTCCGATGATAATGATGATTGCGATGGCGATTGCGATGGCGATGTTGATGGATGGCAGAACCAGAACGTGGACACTGGCGGCGGCAATGATTAGGTAGGTATTCCAAGGCGACTCCCGAACCGACCTCCGACTGGCAAATTGTCAGAGCCTCGAGTTCGAGTTCGAGTTGTAAATATATATTCTAGCAAAAGGTATAATTCCACTTATTGTTTCACAGTTTCGTTTGGGTTTTGTTGCATTAACATTGGCAATGATGGATTGATTAACTAACAATAATATTCATCAGATCAGATCGGATCCGAACCGGCCGAATCTGACACCGACAACGAGACACCGACACCGACAACGTCACCGACACCGACACGCACACAGACAGGCAGCGACACAGAGAGGGAGAGTGAGAGAAAGAGAGTGGGAGGCGAGTGTAAATGCCTGAATCTTTGCTGGAAAGGAATTCCTTTTTGGGCTGCTGCCTTTCCCCCTTTGTTTGGGGCAATTCTGGAGCGTCTGGCAGGCAAATTGATTCCGTATCGACGCTTTTTTTCGCTTCTCGCTTCTCGCTTTTCTCTGCCAGTTTAAAAATAGGAATTTATGTCAGTCGAATCGCGACTCTCTGCTCTGCTCTGCTCTGCTCTGCTCTGCTCACATCACATCACTTTTTCTAGTATATGCACAAAACGGACTGGAAAACGCTGGCGGGAGCGGGCGGGCAGGAGTGGGTGGTGGCAGAGGTTACTTGGTGGAGAGGTCGCGAAAAATGATTTTAGTTAAACGCGTGGCCGTGTGTTTTCCTTCTGCGTAACTCTATAACTCCCGATTCTCGGCGATTCTCGGCGATTCCCGGATCTATATCACTTGTTCCCTTTTGTCCTTTTTGGCCAATTCCAATTCCAAACCCAACAATCCATTCACATCCGTTTATCTCGATTCGAAATTCGATTCGCCCTCGACATTCACTCGATACTACTCCGCACGCAAACTGAATCGTTTCTGTATGTGGAAAACGGTTTTTCCGCCACGGGAATTGCTTTTTGTGTAGAGTTTTCTCGCTTTTCTCTCTTCCAGTGCGTAAATGTGCCTCTTCCACGCTGCCTGCCACAGGCCATGTAAACAAAATGCTTTTCAAGAGCACCCGCCGCCATCTGGTGCCACTGTGCGCTGGGAGTTATTCCAGCAACAAAATTGTACCGAAATGAGCGCGCTGCTGGGCTGTCATCGCTGGTCATCGCTGGCGTGTCGCCGTGTCATGTCGGGAAAATCAATAGCGCCTGCATTTCGGGTGGCAGGGGCAGATCCGACAAGGGGGAGTGGAGTCCACCTGTTGGCAGCCAGCCCCCGCCCCCGCCCCCGCCCCCGCCATTCGGCCGCGGGCATTAAACCACCAAAAGGGTTACAGCTGTTGGACACAGTTACATCCATACATCCATACATCCATACATCCATACATGTACATATGTACGAGTGTGTACATCTTTTTAAAGCGATAAGTGGCACGCATGCCATTAAGTACAAGGCAAGGGATTTTAATGAACGTGGAACTGGTAGTAGAGCCATGAATTTAAAGGTAACTAAAGGTTTAGAACCGCCTTTGAAAATAATGTTAAAAATCGTGTGCCAATACTTTTTGTTGTTTTAAAAATTATACAAAATATTTCTGGACATTGATATGCAATGACTGCACCCTTAAGTGGCAGTATCAAGTGCGCCATCAAGTGGCCGAATTGACACCAATTGGATCCCAGGCAGTAACGAGGCCCGTCTCCGGCCCAACCGACCGAGGAACGCTGCCGCATGACGCGCAGCCGAAATAGTACAATAAATTTACTTTTAGAAACATTCGAAAATTTATTTCTTTATGGGATAAAATTATTTGTCTTTTGAAAATCGCGATGGAAACATCGGTAAACTCGAAACTTATTGCTGTACCAGTCCTTAAGTCCGGGCCTGTACGTGTTTTAGTTTTGAACTAGAAAATATGAATAATAAAAATTGAAAATAAAAAAGAAAACACATCAAAAAATCAAATCAAATCATCAATTTCCGTCATTGCCATGATAATACGATGTACTGAATATTCTAGAATTATTGCAGCTATTAACAGAGAATTTTACATAGCTCAAGCATGTTAATGTTTTCCAGAGAGCTAAAAACTTCGATTTTTTGCCATTCTATCACGCATATAGTATCCATATCTGATTCAGTTTAATAACACACTTAATTTACTTAAATTCTAAATTCTTTTATTCCAGCTCAGTTCCTTCTATTGCGGCCCCACTGTGCCCTTGTAACGTAAACATTCCGCTTTCCATTTCCACACGCCAAATGACAGGAAGAGAGAGGGAGAGCGCATACGATTACTTCCAGACGAGCGGAGAGAGGGAGAGCGAGAGCGATTTTGACAAGCCAATGAGCGAGAGAGACGACGCATGCGCAGTGGCAATTCTCCACAGATGCATTGGACATGCGCGGACTTTTGCTGTTGGCGGAGCACTCTTTCGCTGATTCTCTACCTTTTCGGCGGGGCATCAGGACTGCAGAGAAGGTCGGGGGTCGTATGTGAACCCCCCCTCATCCCCCCTCGTGGTTCCCCATGGAATTTTTGGGGAGATGGGCGATGGGAGTGCTCGGGTCGATTCTTTGTTTACCTTTTACTGATTGCCCAAAAGAGTTCCATCGAAAGAGTGCCCAAAACTACTAATGAACTTTGGTTGCCATCGATACCCTACCCTACCCTACCCTACACCCCACCCGCCCCCTTTGGCATTCCTTGCGGGTGGGGGTCAACGTTCCGCGCTGCGCTTCCAGTGCAATTATATTATCGCTCGGCCCCAGCAAATATATTCATGGTCAGCAAATTTACTTCCCCGTGACTGTCGTTGACCGCGGCACCTGCCGCCCGCCCCCCTCCCCCTTGACGACAGCATTTCAAGGTGGGTCAGGGCTTGGGATTTGCAATAGGAATATATTTATATTGTGGGGGCAAGGAGATTAGGGTGAAGAAGAGTCTTTGGAGCACCATTTACGGCCATTACTGGACATTTACCAGCATCATAGACTCATTAGTCTTTCGACAGAATGCTCTTGTATTTTTATAGATTATTTTAGAAAGAATAATACCCTTCTTAGTACATAGCAGGACCCTCAGTAGTTCGACTAGTGATTCGTTGGGGGCCTAAAAAGGAGGTACCATAGATCCCACTTAGAACACTTGAGAATAATTTGAAATAATAATTTGAACAGCGTTGAGCAGCCCAGTATTTACAGAACAATAATTTTTCCAAGACAATTAATCATCGCCTAATCTCCCAAAAATTAAATAGGTCTAAATATAAACATATAACCACTGATTTATAATCGTAATCTTAATCCTGCCGTTAAACAGAATCAAGGGAAAACCCAGAGATCCGAAGAATTGTTTACAAGTGCCACAAAAAGTATCAACATTACGGATAAACGCGACCCGTGCCGGGCAGGAGGATTCCGGCGATGAGTAAGAGGTGCGATGAGATCTACATATCTATAACTATATATATATACAGTGCGAGACAAAAATATAAGACAGGAGGTAATAAATCCAATGAATTAAACAACTGAAAGACTTTTTATTTAATAAATTATATTTTGATTTGTTCAAAATGGAACTCCAACCAGATATTGGCTACCAGAAAAAGCCCAAAACAATTCGAAAAACAATCTAAAGAATTTCTATTAAACATATTTCCTTAATTTAACGCTGAATATTTTATTTTAAAAGCAACTCAATTTACACAAATATTTTCATATATTTTTACACGTTCTTGCCAGTGCTGAAACGCACTGTATGCACTGTCTGCTCGTATTTATACACATGTAGGAATAAATCGCCGTGAACAGCGAAAAGCTGGGCGAGCGGTGAGCGAGCGATCGAGTGGATAAAAATATACAAAATTCCGCCCGGGCCCGGGGGCAGGGCCGAGCCATAGACAGAGACAGGGACAGAGATAGAGGGGGGTGTTAATAGGTTTTCCCCATCAACAACCTGATCTTCAATTCATTATCTTACCCGACGGTTTTTGTTGTTCCGAAAAGGCTTGTAGGACTTGGCCTTGCTTTTGGCCCCCAGATGCAGTTTCTTCATGGCTAAATCGCACTCGCAAAGAACACAAACACTAGGGGATAAAAATCCGAGACTCCGAGTGGGTCAGGCGACAAGTGCCCCGAAAGTTGTCCCCGAAATAAATTATGCAATCATTTTTGGAATCGCTCTGCGGTCGCGACTCGCGAGGCAATATAAACAAACACTCAGGCGTTATGGCCAAGTGCCTTAATGGCAATCGTTAAATGCCCAAGACACACACACACACACACACACACAGACACAGATGTGGCCAGAATTGGGTCATGCTGTGGCCCGAGCCAGAGCCGGACACATGACAGCGATTGAGGAGCACTTGCCACACCATCCACACCGCCAGCAATGGCAACAAATGCTGGAGATATGCACAGAATATTATAATCAATGAGTGTGGGTTTATAGATATATATATAGGATCCACTACTCGATATATAGACCAGTTCAGAGCGGACCGAACGAGACCGAGACCGACCACAGAGAAGACAACAATTTCGACTGACAATATTTTTTTGGCACCCGCACCGCATCCATTGACAAAACCACAGCGAGAGGGAGAGAGCCCCAGCACCAGCCCCAGTCGGGGATCGGAGAGGCAGCCATTGAGAACATTTTAGAATAAACAGTTTCATTATCGATGCAGGGGATATATATATTTGAATGCAGATCTAAGCTAAGCTAAGCTACTCCTCCGATGAATTCGTATCTCAAGAGTGGTCCCCCGTTCAGTACTGCTGCCCCTGGATGCCCTGGCCCAGGCTGCGCAGCTCGTCGATCAGGGCTGCGCTGCCGATCCGCTGGTGGTACTGCTGCAGCTGCTGGTAGGGCGCGAAGCCGATGTAGGAGGGCACCTGCTCCGTGTAGGCCCCCGCCGATCCGTAGGCGGGTGCTGCCGCCTGCTGGGCGCAGGGGCGGGCACCAGGTTGGGCTGGCAGCTGAACAGGTAGTTCTTGGGGCACGGTGGCGCCGGCACCGAGGAGTAGCTCGAGGCCGGGGCCGCGGCCGGAGCCGCATAGGAGCTCGAGCAGGTGGCGCAGGCGAAGGCCGCGAACACGACAACGACAGCGAGGAAGGCAACGGTCTTCATGGTATCGAAGGGATCTTTCAACTAATAATTCTCTTCCCCGAAGGTCCACTCTTTATAGGGTTTCCAAACTGAAAGTCTGCAATTTTTCACTTCAGCAGTTGGCAATTTTATCGAAGAAAACTGCAAACCGAAGTCCGATCGTGGGTGTTCAAAGGGGCCGGAATTTGCTGTGGTGTGGGGGACCGGGGGGTGGTTGACTTCAATTCTAGACAGTTGCCAGCCAGTCTTTATAATTTATTGCTGTGCACAGGTGATTGGAAAAGTGTTAATTGGTCATTTAATGCACAGTTTTTCGTCGCTCTTTTAGGGCTTTGTGACCTCAAATTGGGAGACATTTTGAGACAATATTACCTTTCATATTTGTTTTGTACAGAGTTCATAAAGAGTACGAGTGCATATAATAATGTTATTGCACATATTCTAGATCATTTATATACATAAATCCTTGGATAATGATTTGGAAACCGCAATTTGAAAGTCTTGAAACTCTCGGGGGACCACTATTTATATTTTTATTTGATACAATAACTGATCTAGCTCATTTTTTTTACTGCGGACACTATAAAGACATCATATTGAATATTTGACTATCTATTTACATACAAGTAATTAGTATTTTCCATCAAAAAACACGAATTTGCATCCATAAGACCAACTTTTAAATTCAAAATTCGATAGTTCGGTTTTCTCGATTACATTTCTTTACAATCGATCCAGCCAAAGCGCCACCTAGTGCGCAACATCTTCAAACAAAAAGAATGTGTTGCGGAACATCTCCTTTCTTTGCAACATCTTTGCCTTTACAAAATTCGCAACATCTACCTTAATAGATGTTACCGTATTTTTCAAAAATACTATAATTTCAATGGCGCCAAAATTATTTTATTCAAACTAAAAAGATCAACAAGAAACAAAAGCAAAATACATATTTTGTATTATAAAATATATGAAACAGAAAACAAAAGCCATGTTTGGGCAGTTTACCGTCAACTGCAATTCTTAGCCTCCAAAATATGGAAATATTTCTTGAATTTATCAGGAGGATATGTCATAACTTAGCGCTAAGTGGCAGACCTGCCAGCAGTAGTTATGGAAATTCTAATTGACTTTCAAAAAGCAATCATAAATTGTGTTATGCAGTGCATAAATTCGAACTCCGCTCAAAAGCCAATCAAATGGTTTTGTTCTTTAAATTTGTGTCGGTTTCTATGCAAATAAAACAATTACAGTTTTCTTGGAACAAGCTGGAAATATGAAATTGTCCAGAGGAACTGTAGACAGTGGACTTCCATTGGGCATAAGCATCCCCATATTTCTGAGAATCGAAAGAGGTCCCAGATATAATGATTACTAAGGACAGAATTGTCCCAAATTCTTCGATTATTTCCAAAATAATTTGCAAGTTTTTTTTAAGCATTAATTGTGAAAGAACTTCTCTATAAATTGCAGATGTTTGCCCTTGTTTTCGTGCATTTTTGGTACTTGGGAATGAAGAACCAATAATGACTAATGACTAATTCAATGACTAATTTCCCTGGCTATATTTAAAGATCTAGCAATCATTAGCTTCGAATATCGTATAACCCGCATCGAACTGTAAAAAAATACACGTAATTGAAGCATTATTATACAATTTGTTGATCAAAATAAACCGTTCCCCCATGCAAAAGCCAAAAGCCAAAGCCGAAGCCAAAGCCTTCATCAAACGTGCTATTGTTTTGGATCTAAGTTTGTGTCAGCCTCGCAGGTATTTTGTGTTTTATTTTATTTTATTTTTAGCCCTGGGCTCCGTCCAGAGTAAACTTTAATTTGAGAAGGATCGCTGGATGGCTGGATTGGGGATTGGGGATTGGGATGGGCAATTACGCGCATGCACATGATGATCCGCCTGCCCCTGTTTCGGGCCAGACCTAAATTTTAATCATAGGGTTCGTGCCGCTGCTGTGCCGCTGCTGTGCCGCTGCCGTGCCGCTGGCCTTCAAAGTGGGGCACACAGCGCGAGAGGCCGTTTTGATTGCTGCCCCACACAAGCTCTAACGGTAAACAAATACTTGGCCTTTGTGCGCCAGACATGGCCCCAAGATATACATCTTAACTGGAACTCCAATTGAAGAAGCACTCGATCAAATGGATACGAAGGAGTAGGGATTCAAGGAAGTATCTTCCAGTACTGTACAGCGTGGCGTTCAAAAGATCTTCCAGAAGGTTAGATTTGAATGTTTTCTGTGGCTCCTCCTTCAGTATCCCCTCAATGTTTGCTTTGCCTTTGTTTTTGCAGATCGCAGCCTTTAATCGGCATTGGCTCGAGCCTGCACCTGCCTGGGCTTAGAGGCTGCCCGAGACTCCGACACAGCTGCTCTTGGGTCCTGGCTCGAACACAAAACATCACCAAAGGCAAAAACATGTCTCGGTACTTAGCGGCCATCCTTGGCGAACCTCCAAGCGATCCTTGCCACCGATCCACTCCCCTTCGATCCGCTCCGTTCAGTCTAACATTTTTTATTGCATCTAATTTGGAGCCCCTGTCCATGTCCATGGCCATGTCCAGGCCGCCGTCTCTGCGGTAATTTAAGACATTGTTCCCTTGCCACCAGGAGTCGAGTCGTCAATTATGAGTTAGGGTTCCCGTTCCCCACTTGAAAGCGTTGACGAAATGCCGAGCTTTGTTTTAAATTAAATTTAATTAGCAACAGCTCGGCCGAACGAACACCGTCCGCTGTTGCAGGCTTCGAGCCTTAATTCGTGCCTTTGGGAGCATGGCACGTGTCGTTGGCAGCTGCTGCTCCTCCACGAAACGAAGGAGGTTCCGCTGCTGGGAGGGGGAGGGAGGAAAGGGAGACCCATATGCAACCAGCGCTAACAATGCGGTTATAAGTGGCCCATTAACACGGTGTCAACCGCCATGCAACGGCAATTTCCGTCGCTATTGCCGTTTATCGATTTTCAAATTCCATTCAACTGGCGACGGGCCTGGGCAGAGGGAGGTGGTATATCCCCCCCGCTCTACTAATGGGGGGGGGGCAAATGGGTGCATGAGTCGGCGGATGCTCTTTCAGCGGAAGCGAAGCTGTTGGTGGGACCTCCCTTCGGGCTACGATGCTTGTGGGTCATTGCTGCAACAGAGGAGGAGGGGAGGGTAGAGGAGAGGAGTGGAGGGGAGGGGAGAGGAGTGCCTTTATGCTTGAAGGATGGCCTGTTCATGACCACTAATCTCGCGTTTGCCAACTGCAAAGTGGAACGAGTGACATGCATTTATTGCAACCTTTCAGGAAATTGGAACCGAGAGAAAAACCCATTTATTAAGTCAATATTCGGGTTTTAAATAAAAATATAATGATACTGAAACTTAAATATATTGCTACGTTTCTACAGTTCGTATTCCGGATTGAGGAACGGCGACAAAGAGTTAATTTCTACTTAAGGAGGTAGACTTTATATCCCAATAAAATATATTATGTCGGGACAACAATGGTCAGCCTACTCAGTCGTTATTCGTTGCAATATATTGTCATATTACATTTTAATTAGGAAACTAGGGGGCATGTACCCTGGAACACCGCAACCTCCCTGTCTCCCTTGCTTAAGGCCCAAAAAAGGCCCTCGATGGACCGCGATTTTTCAAGAATTAACGTGTCGGCTATTTGTATCTGTATCTGTATCGTTCGACAACGATCCAAAACTATTTTATATATTTAGAAAATATATTTAATTTCAATATAAAAACCACGATGTTACACGGTTTTTGTGTAAAAACAACTCCCAAACGACTCGACCGAGTTTTATGAAATTTTTTGTGTGGCTGCAACAGCTATAGATCGCTTTTATACATAATACCAATGGCTACACTTATGTTTTCAATGAATGATGCCTCTTATCCCCCGGTATCTAGATGATGTCCTCCATCCCATCCAGCTATCCATGCAGCAAAATTTCGAAATACTGAAAAATCACTCAGTAAATTCTGAAACCTACAACCAGAAATGATCAATGGATCATATCAAAAAGTTGTTCCAGTAGAATTTATCGTACACGCTCGTGCCATGTCTATCCAGAATCTACACACCCGTGAAGACATTGAAGAGTCACAAATCTCCCAAAACGCCAACCAAAGATATTCCAAAAATTTCACAAAAAATATGGAAAAATAGTAGTATTTTTTGTATGCCACAAACTTAATTTTACAGATTATTCAGATATGGAAATACTATTGGAAATATAGTAAAATATACTATAGTATTACCTGTTGGTTCCGCAATTCTCACGGCGTACAAAAGTGCTGCAGTTAGCTGCTGGTGTGGGCCTGTGAGCTGTACCCGAGATTCCGGTCCTTGTCCTGGGTGCCTTATAGTGCCTTAAAGTGTCTTGTAGTGAAGACCTGAAGACCTGTTGCTGCCTGGCTAGCTCTCATCTGGAATGGCAGATGATATATAGAAGATAAGTAACCAAATTCCAAATTGCAGCTCCAACAGGAAATCGCAAAAATATAAAATACCCGAATTGTGGGGCGCGAAGTGGAAACGAGTATCCGCAAATACATATATACTAATACGTGTACACATGTGTGTATATGTGTTTGTGTGAGTGTGTACATTCTTGCGTTTTGCAATGAGAATTTCAAAGTCAAGGTTAAATGAAACATTTGCTGTTATCTCTCCCTCTCTTTTGTCTCCCATTCGCTTTCGCTTCGTTCCCACTGTCCTGCCTGTGCAAGTGCTCTTGTGTGTGTGTGTGTATCTGTGTGCGTGTGTATCTAACAGCCACGCATGCGCGGTTCGCACTGCAGGAGCCGCAGTTGTCGCTGCGGTTGTGCCTCGTGTTCCAGACAGCGACAACAACAACATCGTCGTCGTAGCATCGGAGTGTCTTCGCTGGCTGTTCACTTGATCAAACTCAAGTACAGCGAGGGGCAGAGGGGGGCCCTGGAGGCTTTTAATACACTACCAAGGGGTACCTGCAGGTTTGGGAGATTTCCATTGGGCAAAGAAGTATCTGGGGATCAACAAGTCGTAGAGATGGGTCTATGGGCGGACTGCATTCAGAGGGGGATAGCTCCCCCTTAGTTTGGGAGAGAAGTCCGTGGAGAACGACAATTCCATGGCAAGTCCTGCGGCTTTCAAGGGAGTGGATGTTACTGAGAAGCAGCCTACTCCCATAAGAAGGATGAAGTCTTTAAGGGTACCACTTAAGACCGCGGAGGGCACAGACTCGAGCCCTACAGAGAACTACAGATCGAAGCTGGTTCAAGGAGTCACTTTTGCTGAATCGATAAGACGAAGAGGGAATTTAAATCCTTTAAAAACCCGTGGACTTTCTGCGTCATTATTTTTGGTAATTAGGAGACCAGACGCAGGATTTGTAGTAGGATTGAAGCTATATGGAAATATGTACATATATCTACGAGTATAGAGTATCTATAAAGACCAGATATGAAGTCTGTAAGAACATTAGTGCCCTGATATCGCCCAAAGATGAGAAAAGCTCTTTTCCCTCAAAAACTTACTGTCGAAAATTGATCAAAATTGGCTGAATATATTTTCCGATCTCTTGGTAGAAGAACAAGCAGAATTCCAGAGTTGTATCCTCAATTTTGTTGGGGATGGTCTTTAAAGGTCTCCCGCACCTCAAGAGCATCAAAGCGTCGTCTTGTATTTATTCTGAAATTTGTATTATAAGCATATCTGGTGCTGGGGCTGGCTGTGCCTGGGGCCGGCTACTGGTGCTGCCGAAATGGATGTCATGTGCAGACGAGGAATGCAATTTTTTGTTTTTGCCAAAATAAAAACCAAACAAAATAAAGTGAAGCGAAGCAAAAGAAGGACGCAACTCGTTTGGTGCTGCAGACAGGGCCCAGACATGTGCAGATGCCGCCCCATTGGACGCGTACTGCCTGCCCTCAGGGTAGTCGCAATTGCCAAGGGTTGCCACCTGCAACCTCTGGCTGTCTGCTTGGCGAAAGTTCAATGCCCCAAGCCCCACCCGCACAACGACTAATACTTTCTCATTACGCCAAATTCCGTGTAAAAGGCCATGACTCGCCCAAAAACCTCAGAGCTTTGCCAACTGTCCGAATCGATCAGCATTGACGAGGGTCCAGTCCAAGTGCAGGTACACAGAAATCATTACCTCTGCCAGTGCCAGGGCCAGTGCCAGTGCCTGTGCCTTGGTCAAAATTGTGTGGAGAGGAGATGTGTAATGCAGCACTGCCGCATAAAAGCATTGAGTACTTGTATTTGTGATGATCTGACTGGCGAAAACTAAAAACTTACAGACTTATGTGTACAATAAATATATTTGATGGATCCTATATCAGCCTTAAACCATATAGAATAGTCGGTGGTGCAGCAGTGTACCCACTGTACCGCACTGTAATCTATATACATACATACACATATACACATATACATATGCTCCCTCACGGCAGCAGCCGTTCTCGAGAGAGCGATAGCGAAGGCGAAAGAAAGACGCGATCGCTCTCTCGATCTGTCGCGCTCTCGCTTGCATTAAAGCATGGTCAAATCGGACCGTCTACTCTTGAATTTATTCTGCAACTAGCACCTATAGAACATCGAATAGTTCTTCAATGCGACACAGTCTTGAACCTACCCTTCGCGTCTTCCTTCGACACCGTCCTGAATCGATCTTGAATCGATCTTGAATCGATCCTCTATCGCTAATAACTCTACGGCTAACCCATTCGCACACTTTTGTCAGATACACTGTAATTTACACCACAATAAACTTCGCATACACTGAACCCAACAACCACCGAATTATCATTAAAAAAAAGCTCAGTAGCTCATCCTTTCTAATACAGAACTAACCACAAAGAATCAGAAGCATTAGCCAATACCTGCAGCATCTAAAATTTAAACTGAAATACTCCTAAAATCTCTGCTGTGACTGTTCTCCAGCCCCGCGTTTTATTCGTACACTGCAGACCCATGATGCCAAAATATAAAGTAGTCCACTCCCACAACGAGCTCTCTTTTCGGTGGTCTTCGTGCTGCGCTCTCTCATCAAAAATGACGTCAGAACGCTGTCAGTAAAGCTGAGCGTAAAATAAGACCCCAAAGAGAGGGAGTGGACCATGTTTCAGACCTGCTGGTAATCGATATGTCTGTACTCCTTGGAGCAGCTTAATCTTTGCCCACAATAAACTTCCTTCTTCCATAAAGTAGGTAAAGTCTTTAAGGTTTCGCCATAAGTCATTCAATGACAAACAGATTTATACACGGAACATATGCAGATGTCTGTGCTGTGCTGTGCTGTGCTGTGCACTCATAAAAGGTTTATTGAATAAAGTTTATTGTTCATCAAATACTCACAGCTCTCCCGCATTGAATACAAACTACTGGCACAGCCTTGAAATGAACAGAACATGGAATGCAGTAGACCCTTGACTGATTTGAGTGCTCCAGACACTCCAGTCTCCACTGTACTCTCACTTTGTACTCTTAATGCGTTCCCTGTAATTATATTTCGAGCCCAAAGAGCCTCTGCAGGGATTGAAAAGAATATTTTGTGGCCCGGTCTGGGTCTGGGGTCTGGGGGGCTCTGATTCGGTGAAATATTTGCGCTGTCCGTCGACGTTCCTGCATGTTAAGTGAGCTTTATATTAATTTTATAATTCATAATTGCATCCATGTTGCGCGAATTTCTGAGCCCAAACGCAATGGAATTTAATTAAGTTACCCCTGCAGGTGCCGATGCTCTTTCGTGGGCAGTTTTTTGTATGCCCTCAAAGAGGGTCCTTCCATTTGGCACAGCAGATCGCAGACCATCGAAAGGGGAGCCTTTTAAAGCCATTTCCTTATGATCTTATGGCTGAACCATGAGGAATGGCTTTAAGGGTATCCAAGCCTTCGGCTTCCACAGTTACCTCTACTTTCTGGTGCTTTTTTTCTTCTTTTGAATGCCTTTAGGAGGTACTCGTCGTGCATTCTGATTAGTCACAGGCATCAAAGGGAATCAAGAATTTTGGAGTAAACTTCCGATGTGATTGCACTGGAATTCGATTAAAAGATATATCAACTGATCTCTGATCCCCTCCATTAAACCTCCAGCATAGAACAAACAAATTGAATCTGTTATCGGGCAGAGCGAGTTTACTTTAACTTCTTGACACCCCCAGATGCCAGTTGGCTCGTCCCGAGACCCGAGTTTATGGCCAAAATGATGGCTGGATGTGGGCAGAGCCAGGAGACGGATGCCTGAAAGGGGGGCTGGCCAGCAGAGTGCTGGATGGCCACAGGCATCGCATCGCATGCTGAGTCAGATGGGGTCCAAGTGCATGGCGGATCTGGGGATCTGTGGAGGATGGATGGACGTGGAAGCTTGCACTTATTAATGCTTAATAAATGGCATTTCATTTCTTATTATTCCCGGACTCGTGTTGGAGGATTTTATTGCACTACCTCTGCCGCTGCCGCTGCCTCTGCCGCAGCCTCTGCCGCTGCCTCTGTTGTTGTCGTTGTTAATGCGAGTCGATATATTGGCCATGACTAAGGATGCATATGCACGAAGAGCGAGAGTCGAGCGTCGAGAGCCAGACAGTCGGCCTGCCCAGTCGTATGCTGTATGCTGTATGCTAAAGTAATTATTTCATTTGAGCCAACAATGAGGCTGCAACTCTGATGTGGTTATTGTGGCCGATGCTGAGGCTCCTCTGGCTCTGACTCTGGCTCTGGCTCTGGTTCTGGCTTCGCTTTGAGCGACTGGGATGGATGATTGACGAGTGGAAATTAAAGAAGCTGGCGGCCGGACAGTTCAGTTCAGTTCCACTCGCAATCGCTGCACTAAAACAGCTTTTTAGCGGCCAGAGAGCTGGAGATGCGAGCGCTCGCATCTTTTAACGACTCGCGTTGTCTGTCCATTTTTAAAGTACTTGGAATGTAAATGAAGCGGGTGTCGCTGCCTCTCCAGCCTCATCGGCCTGTTTCGAGGTCACGCCAGTGGTCATTGCACCCACGCACGGTGCACTCTTACGAGTCCGAGATACAAATGTTGCATTTCCTTTCTTGCGTGTACTTTTTTTTTCATAAGCCAAGCCAATTCAAATTTCCACTTGCGCGCCTAAGCATTTATCGGTCTATCGACATGCGCACGGCGCTGCTAGTATTTTTGGTATTTTTAAGAACGCGCTTTGGGGTTTGCTCAAAACGCGCTAGGCCATTTGCAGTATTTTCGGCCAAACACCGGACCGACGCGAAATTTTTGCAAACATTTTAATCAATTAAATCGGAAACACGCCATATTGCACAGGTTAGTAATGGTGGAGACCGGCTGATAGCAGCTGATGGCTTATTGATTCGCCTTGTTTTGTCATAGATGCAGCAGCCTGGAACGCCTGGCACCCCCAGCGGCAGTACAGCCTCCACCGCTGCGGCTTCTGGCGGGGACTTGGCGCCGCGTGGATGCAATCAACCTGGATGCACAGTGTCCACCGTTGTGGAGAAGACCAAGCGCAAGTGCTCGCAGTTCGTATCGTCTCCGTACGTGATGCCCAAGCCGGTGCTCGTCAACGGCACCACATCGGTATTCCAGTTGGGGGGGGAGATGGCCAAAATGGTCGATATTCCATCGATTTCCAATGCGAGTGGCGCCGATTGCGGCAAGCCCATCTATCGCATCAAGCCGGGCACCCATGCCCACGTGGTCAACTTTGTGCTCATCGACGAGGGCTCCGATTCGCTGGAGAAGGCCATGTCGGGCGACCAGGAGGCCATGCGCATGGTGATAGACTCCCAGCGTGAGTCTGCCATCAGCAAGCTAAACAAAATGGTGGCCAGCCACCGTGGTGCGGCTGTGGCGGCCAAATCCAGCCAGGCTCCCCCTCCCCCTCAGCCAGCCACTCCGGCAGGCAGCATGCACGTGACCACGCCACAGATTCATCCAGACTTTTCGATTGCCAGTGTCGAGGGTGCTGTGCCCTTTTCCGGCGCCGCGCCAAGGACCGTCTCCGCACCAACAGTGACCCCAGCACCTGCCCCAACAGCAGTTGCCAGCGCTCAAACGTCCGACTCCAGTGTGGGCCGCCTGCAGGCCGAAGTTTTAAAGCTGCGTCGCACTGTCGCTCTTCTGGAGGAGGCCCCGCGCCGCTAGCTTCCCCTACGGGGGGGGATATTATAATCCCTAGTCTAAACACTAAACACATTCCAAGATATGCCCTGACCGAGGAGCAGCCTGACTTTCAGTGAAGTCCAAAAAAGGCCATAACCAGCTTGTTATTTCCCATCATTTCAAGATGTATCCCTGCCACTCTGCTTCCTATCAAAATTCATTTATATTTTCTCATATTAATCTTGTTTCCCTGCGAAGGCGACTGAGCTTCCCTTTCGGCGCCTTTCAAATTGTTTCCTGGTCGCTTCGAAGAGGTCTGAAGTTGATGTAGGTCTTCTTCTGTTGATGCGAATTCGGTATGGACTGTTAGGATGGTGGGAATTTAAGTCTCATTCGAGAACAGAACGAATTATAGTTATAAGAACTTCCAAGCCTATGTTATGTGCTATTTGTAATCGAATTTTTTTGAATAAAGTTAACCATTAGAAAGAAAACAATTAAGAGACGACTGTTTGAGATCATAATCCATCGAAAAGTTTAGCCAAAGCCTTTGCCTATCTTTTAAAGAGCCTTTTGGGTCGATCAAGAGTATCAAATGAGATATTAATTTCTGGCAGGCAAACTACCAAAACTTCAAAGCACTGAGGTTCAGGACTGGAGCCAGCCGGCAGGCGGTGTGCGGTCCCAGTGCCGGTGCCGGTTCCCCCGATTCCTGGAAAGGTTTCACGAGGGAAGTGGCAGAAGGCTGGGGGGGCAGCGGAATTAAGCCAACTGGCCAACAACTGCTCCAGGGCCAGTTCTGCAATGGCTGTCAGTGTTGGTGTTTGTCTTAGGGTTAGGCAAAAAGTACGCAAAACTGGGCCCCAGCTCCGACGAAATGGTAGACGCCATTTTCTTCCGCAGTGAACGTGTGTGGGGGTGGGGGGCAAAGACAAGAGTTGGATCTTAAGGGGCCGTAAATGTGGCATTTTATGTGTCATCAGCGACAGCGTCGGTGGCGGCGCTCGGACCGAGGCGAAAACTTTGCAATCGAACGTAAATTAATTTTTATTGCTGGCCAATGCTGCGTCTGCATCCAGAGTCGCCACAAGAACGAAGGTAACCCAAACCCAAGGCGATGTCGTCTGTACATGGGGCATGTACTTGTGGGCATCCGATGGGCCTGGAGTTTGGGACTCTCAAAAGGAGTTTTGAGGAAGTAAATAGAGGAATATATCGTGATGGAATATTGTACATAAATATTCCATTAATTCAATGGATGGAATATCTACTGCTCGAGTACCTATTAATGCTTAAAGATCTCGGAAGATGTTGGATTATAATATCCCATTGTACGAGTATAGAGATCAAATCTGCAAGGATCCTAGAATCCAATCCAAACTTCAATTGTGGCATATGAACTACCTACTCTGGGGATTATCTCTTTTAGAAATCCTTGAAATATTCCTCCCATGCATTACTTCTACGGATATGATACTCGGCGATAAGTAAACATATAAATTTATATATCCCCAGCCTCCAAGAAGAGTTGGCAACAGGTAGAGGACCCACAAATACCGCAAAGATCTGGCCAGGACAGGACACAATTGTGGGGACACGGCGGCAGAATCAAATTCGATGCGCGGTGCCACGAAGTGATCCTCGCCGGGCTGTATAAAAAGTAACGAATGTGCGCAATAATAAAAATCATTAAAATAAAAATGTTTATGAGAAGGCATAAACACGACTTTATGGAAGGAGCCACGCGGGCGGGGTCGGGACCGGGACCGAGACCGAGACCGATGTTGGGGCACTTGATGGCGATGGCCGCTGGACTGGGGACAGACAGAGCCACAGGCTCTGAAGAGCAGCAGCAGCATAAAGAGGCCAGAGGAGCGCAGAGAGTGTCAATGGGCAAAAGTATCTGGGCATTTGTTTCGCTCAAAGGACAGACACGCACACAGACGTACACAGAGATACAGATGCAAGAACTGTGATCTGTATAGGTAATATATCGACTAGGGGATGCCCAGTGATCAGGTGTGTTTTTATTTGAGTGGGAATTGGTAATAGAAATACAGGAAAATTCTTATATTATTTTGGACGTGGAACAATTCTCCGAGAGGTATGATTTTTCGGTGGATAGATATATCATCTCTACCGTAGGTGTGTACCAGAGCCTTTTCGACATGGATAGGTGTTATGGAAATTCAAAAAACCCCTATATAACGTTTAAAATAGAGTATACTTTTATAGTAGACTTTTGTACGTTAAATCTTAGACCTCTTATCGTTTAAAAAATTGTAAAAAAAAAGTAATAAAGTTACGCTTATTAAAATAAGCAAATCTTATAGAAAATTGATTCATTTCTCGGCTAAAACTTTTTTTATTTAGCAAATCGCGATGGAAAAGCTTATAGAACAGCAGTAAACTGAAAAGTTATTGCTGTGCCAGCACTTAAGTCCGGCACTGTACCTCCAAACTCCCTATTCCTTATTTTATCTGTAAAATTCATCAGATATTGTTGATTATTCAAAGATCTATTAATTATAGCCGAATAAATGACTCTACCAAAGACGAGCTTCATATCTTCAAAACCGTGTGCACCACAGCCTTTTCGCCATTCTCAAAATGCTATACCGAAACCTTGAAACATCTAATGGTACCTGTGCATCCAATACTCATAGACATCCCTCTTTTCTGCACTGACACAATACACCCTTCTTCTATACTACTAGGAGGTACCACTCCGAGGCAGACAACGCTGCCAGTCGGGGATTGGGATGCTAACTCATTTTGGCGGCGGCTGCCGTGGCTGCGGCTGCGACTGCTTCTGCTTTTGCTGCGTCTCTCCTGGGTCGGGACAGTCATGTGATGAGCACTGGGGAGGCAGCATGGGAGACCAGGTTCGCTTGAGCTTCAGCGTCAGCTTCGGCTTGGGGCTGAGAAGCAGGCGCAGGCGCTCGGCTCAAAAATAATTTGCAATTTCTTGGAAATACTCACTTTTGTGCTGCCTGCGTTGACGTCGTCGTCGTCGTCGTCGCTGGCGCAGCTTCTCAAGAACCTTTAATGGAACGGCAGAGGGGGGAGAGGAAGGGGTGAGGGGGAAGCGAAGGTGGCCGTAATGAAAATTAAAATACGAAACACTCAGGCAAAGGTCGCGGGACAGGACAGGAGTGGAGCCAGGAGCCAATGAGCGGGTACAGGGTATGCCCCTCTCTACATACTCTTAACCCCCTCACCCCTCCCCCCGCCCCCTTGTCTCTGTCAACAGTTGGCTCCACTCTTCGTCCCTCTCTCGCGGCTTTGGGTGAGTCCGCTTGGTCGGATTGCTTGTCGTTATCTTGTCATGTCAAAATGGTCTTACGAAAATGTATCTTTTGTATTCCAAGTGCAAATGAGCAGCACAGATACAAAACAACATACTCCAGCTATACCCCGCAACTCTTTGAAGATCCCCCCTCCCCCTACCCCACAAAACCCGCATCAGCATTTTGTTTCGCGTCTCCTTTTGATACCTGGTTTTTGCGAGTGTTCGAGAGGGTGTGATGGGACACTCACTAGGCAGCATTCATTTGGGAGTTTTAGATAGGATTAGTACTAGTATTAGTAGTACTAGTTACTACTATTATTATTATTATTTGTATATGTGGTACTGTTGGAACTCTAAAGAGGAGTTTTGTGGCCTTTTTTTGATGGCTGCTCTAATCAATTTGGTGCTCAATTTATGGACGCTGGAAAATCAGAGCTGTATCCACAATTTTTAAGATATTGAACACCAATAGATATTGTATTTTATCTATTAAAATTCATTTCGATTGGATAGTCATTAAAGTGCGAAAAAAGAATAGTTTGTTTGAAAAATATAGAAAAATAGAAAAAATATATAGAGAAATATAGAAAAACATTGAAATAGTTAGAAAAATATAGAAAAAATATAGAAACATATAGAAATATAGAAAAAATATAAAAAAACATTGAAAAATATAGAAAAATATTCAGAAAAATCTGAAAAAATATAACAAATATTGAAAAATGAAGAAAAATACAGAAAAATATAGAAAAACTATAGAAAAATATATAGAAAAAATTCAAAAAATATATAGAAAAATATATACATTATATCAGTAAAAATTCATTGAGTCGAAATATTCTACATTATATCCAGTAAAAATTTATTTTATATATAAATATATTATTATAGTAATTATAATATATAAATAATTATAATATATAATAATTTATATTATTTTATAAAATGTAAAATACCCATATTAAATATTAATTATATTATATTATTAATATTAATGGGTATTTTCTGTGTCGCATCCGCGACTGCCGTGGCATTCCTACTTGTGATTTCTTTCGATTTTTATTTGTTTTGTTCACTCGCAATTTTTATGCCTTTATTGTGTTTACTTTTTGCCTTCGCCTTCGCCGACGCCGAAGCCGTCGCCTTCGAGGTTTTCTGCAAATGCTTTTAAGACTTGAAGACTTTTCAGTTTGTAGTTGAGCGTACAAATTTGTGCCCGACCCAGAGGTCTCCCCTCACCTGGGACTGGCGGCAGGAACAGGATCGTAAGTGTATCCCTGCGACTGTGTTGGTGGGGTGCGTGTATCTGTGAGACTGCGACTGAGTCTGAGCCCTGATGCTGATGATGACACAACATGAAAAGGTAAAACACGCTGAAAAATATTAAATACGCTACGTCGCTGCCTTCTGACAGCGGACGTAAATTTGCTTTTGCCTGCACTCCCTGCCCTGCCCCTTCCCTGCCCCCTGCCCCCACTGGATGCCGGGGGACTGTTTAATTGCACATGAGATCGGTGCCAAGTGTGGGACCGGCACCGGACCGGACTGCGCCTCTCAGGATCTCTTGGCAATTAAAATAGAGTGTAAGTTAAGGATGCATAAAACGCTCATCTTTATGAAGCCCCCATATTGTCAAGCCATCCCCCCAGGCTCCTCCGATTCCAGGCCCTGATTCCCCAGAGGCCATAATGCTTAGTCGGGAGTAGTTCTGTTTCAGGGAATTGAGATCAGCCGATAAGTAGCCGACTGACTTGCTCTTATACTGTCTGAGATATGCTTTGGGGCCTCCTTTGAACCAGTTTGCTTCGATCTAGGAGTACATGCCCTTCGAAAACACTTGAAAGATCGAAACGGGGGGCTTTTTCTACTACAAAAAAGTTGAGTTTTTGAAACTATATATAAGAAATAGGTACCAATCGATTTCCGAACCATTTTTGAGCTGTCTCACACTTCTGAAACGCACTGTTTGTGGGGCAAAGGATGTCATTATGCCACCTATAAATCACAAGAATTTTGCTTATTTCTTTCATGTGTCGTGTGGCTGCTTGAAGGACAACAAACAGTCGGTCGAAAGGGGGCAAACACTGACGGGATCTCCTCTGTGAAATGTGTCAAATTTGCGGGCAGAATAAATGAAGTTAATTAAATTCTGAATGTGGCGCACAAACAACCAAATCCAATCCCATGTGCAGATGAAGTCGAAATCAAATCTTGCATATCGCCGCCCTCACACAGACTTCACACCACAGCACCACAGCCCCCCAGCCCCACAGCCAGAAAAATACAAAGAAAAAAAAGCATATGCGAACGGGTTTAGAAGCTTTGGAGCTTGCTCCCATTTCCCACAATTGTTGCAGTAATGGGGGGATGCGATAGAGGGGTTCGGGTGGGGGCTCTGGCAACAATATCGTTTCCTGCAGTGCCCCACAAAGCGAAATCCTCATCAACAACAAGCAGAATAAAGCTGCAAGCAGTAGTCGAAGTGTGGAATACCCTGTTTCCCTGGAATCTGTGTTTCTAGTTCCCAAAATATCTGTTCAATATTCAATGTAGTGGAACACCTGCTATACCCTCTTTCCGTGGAGAGGGTATCAACACACTTTCTGGCGTCTGGCGTGCCTGTCAGCATCGGCATCGTCCTACCGCATTCTAAGTTCTATTGGCACAAAGACCGAGTTTCGCCTTGGCGGCTTCCCAGGCCACAGCCACAGATACTCGTATCTGTTAGATACACTCTGCAGCGTCTGGTGGCGAAACTCGTTTTCTGATCTGGGCCCTGGGCCACTGCTGATAGGAGGACAGCTCTCTGGAAGCTCTCCCGCTCCCCCTGTGTGTGTGTGTGTGTAGCGCCTGCTGCTGCCGGCATAGTTTGCCTTTTTCAAGGTCGATCTGCCTGTCGTCGTCGTCGTCGTCTGTCTGTATCTTCTTCTGCAGAATTTGCTCAATGTGCTGCCATATCTCAAGCGGCTCTAACGACTAGCCAGCCTCGTGGCTCGTCTCGTGGTATTGTAATCTGGTGCCATTCCATTCCATTCCATTGCTGCGCTCATTGCAGTCCAAATTTGTTCAGACATTTACTCCCTCTGTGGCCGTGCAAGAAATAAAAAATCATTTTTACGATTCGCCAGCCCCGAAACCCCCGAAACCCCTGAGAACCCCTGAGAAACGTATCTCTCGTGTGCCTGGTGCAACATTTCGCGCTGCAGGCCATGATGCTTGGCTGCTTGGCTGCTGCTGCTGCTGTTTCCTGTTTACTGACGCTACTCGTCCTCGGGGCTGCTGACTCACCGCCGTTGAATGCTCAGCGCCTTTCCGCAGTCCTGACTCTCGGTCCCTGCCAATTCCGATTCCGATTCCGATTCGGTGGCAGTGGAGGGCGTCCCATCCCGCTCTTGGCCATCTTTGTGCAGTAGCTGGTGCTGGAGCTGCGGCCAAACTAATTCCGATTGCATCTGCGAGTTTTCTCATTAACGATCAGACAACTCCCTTCACATTATTCACCAGCTTCGCTGGAAAACTTTCGTGAGTAACTAAAAGTTATGGTCTGAGAAATTGTTGGCCCGCGAACGGGAGAGAGAGGGGGAGGGGAATGGGTTGGCTGGGGAATGCCTGAATGAATGAATATAATGGAAATTTGCGATTCCTTGTAGGTCTTCAAAACGAGGGAAAGTGGCATGGAAACGTAGTTCCACCAACGACAAGAAAATGTCCCTACGAGTTGAGAGTCAAGCTAAATATATATTCATTATATTTATATATTTATATATATTAAAAATATTATATATTTATTAAATAATAAATAATTAAGAATAATAATAAAAATAATAAATAATTAAGAATAATAATAAAAATAATAAATAATTAAAAATAATAATAAAAATAATAAATAATAAAAAATAATAATAATAATAAAAATAATAATAATAAATCACTAAATAATTGTCATAATTCAATTCCTACATAATTATTTTTCTTCTTTTGCTGCAGCAGAAATTCCTTCTCTTTCCTAAGGATTCGAAGTACAGTCTCAGGGGAATCTCAGGGGATTTTCGTTAAACGAAAATATGGAACATCGCATATAGAATATTATCATATAGAATACGTTTTTGCAGAATATAAAATGGCAGTATTCTGGGTAAAAATTAGTTAAACGGAAAAACTGCATTTTGTATTTCCATTAAAATCGATTTAAATATATTTGACTATTTTTAAGCGTAGAAATTCAGAGAAAAATCCCACAACCATTACCACCATTTGGAAAATACATTAGGCGCTTTTTAGATGATCCTCAGCAGCTGATAGAAATCTAAACATAGGACCCTGTTTTACAGGAAGAAAATAAAGATCAAAGCCATACCAAAAAGATCATCGGATGGACAGGCTCGGATCATTCTACCAAATCATTTGACAGCTTCTAAAAAATGCGACTATAAATTGAGAATTTATTATGACAGAACTTGTTTCATGCCAATGATAAGAAGTCAGGCGTCTCATTCTGCATTCAATCGAAGGTCTTTCGGGCCAAGGAACGTATCGATCAGGAGATCAAGAAGTGGGAGGCCCAGACCCAGTCAGAGTCCAAGTAGCAACACCACAAAATACCACAAAATACAAATAGCCAAAAATCAATGGTGGAAGCTATTTGTTTGAGGTGTCGACTCTTAATGGTTTTAAACAAATCCTATGCCACCCTAAAATATCAAATACTCGTCTAACAAATACGAGACTGTACCAAATGGAACCACAAATAATGTTTAAGAATCCTTTCCTCTGTAAGACACGCTTCTGTGATGGTGAATAAAGTTCTCGAGAAATCACAACTGTGGGATTTATGCCCATTGTATGACTTGTGGGCTGTAGACAATCGTTGTCCTTGCATCACATACTCGTAGACTCGTGGACTCGTATACTCGTGGCATGCCTGAATGGGTTGCCATATCTCCCATCAAATGCAGCAAAAAATACTGCGAATATAAATGCATGATGCTCTTTTGTTTGGTATTCCGCTTGGCAATTGTGGCACATAATTACTATAGAATGTATGTAGGACAATTTGGCAATCTTTGGGAACATTCTTTGGACCGACGGCGGGGGCAGGAGGCACGTCCGAGCCAACTACGTGGCGAACAAAGGAGGATGAGAACAATTGCAGTTCCCGGAATAGAACGAGGCCGGCCAGGGGTGGAGTAGACCGTGTCCTGGGATGCCCAACTATCTTGAGTGCGAAATCACGTACGGGGCATACTACGGATTGTTTGGCAATAATTGGACTGGACGATCAGGCGACACCTGCCGATTGGACACGGCCTTAGAGAGATCCAGGAGAGATTGAGTAAATCCTTTACACTTCTGGGAAATCCCCCGGCCCCTACATCGATCGCTGATCGTGGAAGGTGCCGCTCTACTCCCAACTCTGTTCGGTGCAATGAACTTTCGAAACTATGAAGAAATTTCAGCTATTATTCAAATGATGTTCGGTGACTCCAAAAAGGAATAATAAGCGAAATAAGAAAACTGGAAATAAGATTGAAAAATGCTTTGCTTTGCGCTCCCGCCACACAAAAGCAATCAAACGATGTTTAATTTTATACAGAGAACATGTCTCTCCGGCCATCGTAAAGCCTCTCCGACCAAGTCCGACGACCATCTGCGATTAGCATAACATCAAGTGGGATTGGAATTGGAATACAAATGGAAGGGGAATGGGAATGAGAACGGGAATGACCGCAGCCACAAATACTTACAAGATACATAGATACATGGGAGGAGGAGTTGGAGACTGAATCTTCTTTGCTTTGTACCACACATTAATTAATAACTTCTATGAAATTAGCGACACAACACGTGGCATGCCACAAATGGCAGTGGAGGATGTGCCATGGGTTTCTCATAATTGCCAACTGTAGAGGTGGCCGTGGCCTTTGTTCTTTGATCTATTGTACGCTTCACTTGTTTCGATTTGAATGGAAAGCGGGACTTAGTCTTTTGGTAATCGCGGCTAGGCCATACATCAAGTCTATTGGTAAGACCTCGGGCCGCCTCCACAGAAAACTGCCCAAGTTTAATGACCTCTTCTCTAACCGCTTTGAATGGGTTTTATGGTGTTTGGTTTATGGTACTAGAACTATTTATTAAGTCAAGTTTTTAGATCGAATTCGGTTAAAGGAAAAACTAGAATCTGCCTACAATTAACCCTTGATTCGTCAACTGGAAGCTGGTGGACCTGGTAGTTCGGGAAAACAATTTTAATATTGAATGGTATCGATTATGGAACGAGTTTTTTATTAATATTAAAGATATTAGTAGAACAACTAGGTTGAAGGCCTTAGTTGCTCTAGCTTTAAAAATAAATATTGTGTACTAGAATTAAGCCCTCAGTCTTTTTTTTAATATTACAATAAACTATAATAATTTAGGGAGGAATTAGAAATACACTTGATAAACTTTTAAAAGAAAATAAACAACAAAAAATAAAAATAAATAAATAAATACACAGAATAAGAAAACATAAAAATATCATATAAAAAAAAATATATATATTATAATATAATAAATAAATAAATAAGAATATAATAGTATTAAATTTAAAAATAATAGACATTATAAAAATGTTAGAATAAGGAAATTATGCTGTTTGAAAGCCCACAACTATGTGAACTATGAACTCCATGTGACTAGCGCACTAAAATAGAGCAGAAATATATGAAAATAAAAATAAATAAAATAAACAAACTTTAGGGAGCTGTGGTTTGCTTCTTAATGTTTAGATTTCTTAAAAACGACTTTTTGATTAGTAATTAGGGTACAGTTCTCCCCAAGAAGCGAGTAATTATCACTTAAAGTACAGTTGCGTCCAAAATAATGAATTTACAGTCCCCCAATAAATAGAACTTTGAGAATATAGGAAATTGGATACTAATTTGAATGAAGACACTGTGATTGCATCCGAAAATCCTATGTTGAATATACATATATGTCTTTATAGAAGATAAGCCAAATAGGATTTATAGGATGCAGGATTTATTCAATATTTTTGCTATCAAAATGCATCCAAAATATATACTAAAATCACTCTACTTTACAATTAATTGAATATTGTTTTTATTTTATATATTAATTAATTGAATTAAAGAAGAACTAACGTATTTTTTTTTACTAGTCCCAATTTCTGAATCGATTTTCTTAATTTAATAATTCATTATTTCCCAATTATATTATTATTAAATTATTTTATAAATTTTTAGTTAAAAATATAATTAAAAACATTAAATTTATAGTTTCAGCTGGGGTTGCAGCCCACTTTTAATCAACTAAATGCAACTAGGAGCGCAACTGTACCTGGGGTTGTCCGTTGAAAGCATTCAAACGATGACTCAAACAAAACTTCAACGACTCATGCGAGTGTGCCCGCCTCCAGCCCCCACTATGCTCGTACTTTGCAGTTAGTCATCCGAAAAGAGCTCCTGAATCAAAAGCTAACCGAGAACGCCGTTCAGGTACGGGCAAAGTCAAGGGGAGCCGAGCGCGGAGGACTGGGGACAGGCGTGTATCTGTGGCTGACATAAAACAACTAAAAATAATACAAATACAGTGCCATAAATCTTGTAGGTGAAAGAAAGCCGGAGGAACAGCAGGGCAGCGGGAGAAAGACGTGGCAATGGTGAAATGCAAGAGCTCTGGCTGCTGGATGCTGGGGCAGGGGCATCGAGGGTCCCTTCCCAAAAACGATGGCGGCGGCGGCGGCATCCGAGAAGACTCTCCAAAGTACTTTCCTCTAATGGCAGTCACACGTATGGGAATTACCTTTAGTCTGAGTGCCAGTATGGGTGCCTAGGCATCCCATATCCCATATCTTTTGTGGATGCCACACAGACCTGTGTATAAGTATCAAACTGTTTCAAATTAACGAAAGAAAGGGGAGAGAATGAAGCACCGCGCGACGTTTTTCGAATCTCTTTTGAATAAATTTAGTCACAGATCTTTGGGGTCGGTCGTTGTCTTCGTTTTTGGTAATAACATTTGTCTAGTTGGATCCCTCCCTCCCCCTGTCCCCCTGTCCCTCCGTCCCTCCGTCCCTCTGTTTTCTGTATAGAAACAGTCGGTTCATTGCTTTAATACTCAGATCCTCCTTGCAGATAAATGTAAAGATGGAAAGAAAGCATCTTGTTCATTATTTTTGTGGCCGAGAGAGAGACAGCGGGCCAGTGGAAAGGTATCGTTTTCCTCGTAATAATTTCCCAGCCAGCGATGCGATGGTATGGTATGGGATCATAAAAAATGCATCGCCCCTTGGTGTACCGCTCGATCAAATTATGTTAATTTCGGATTTAGTGCGAGTATCGGAATAAATAACCCATCCACCACACAGCCACGGAAAATCATGAATCTGGATAAAAACAGTCCCTTCGAATGGTAATGGTAATGGTATAACTTGTTCTTAGATATGATGATCGGATGCTGCTTATGGGGTTATACTTAGTGGAGTGTTTTAAGTAGAAGACTCTTCTTCAATACTCATTTTCATATACAGAAAATTCGGAATATAGAATTCCTAAAAATACCACTTTTCCTTTAAAAAAAATACTTCGAGGACGTTAAAGGAGCAATACATTGTCAGGCACAGTCTTTCCAATTTCCCATTTCCAAAGAAGAAATGCAGTACCTGTTATATCCATTGTTTTCGTCACATTTATAGTTCGGGACTTTCCCAAAGATATTTGTACTTTTATTTTGGTTTGAAATAAATTCCTTATATTTATTTATATTTTTTTATATATTATATATATTTATATTTATATGTTATATTTTATATATTATTTATATTTCGGGAATAGCAAATAAGAACCAAAACTTTTAAATGAAAATGGCTTTATTGTTTTTCAAAATATTCCCCTGATAAAAAATATCGTTGGACGGAAGTTCGCAATAAAGAAGTTCGACTATAAATTCTATCTTTTTATAAAAAATGAGCAAATTGATTGATTACTGATATCTCGGGAGCTAACAGGTGCTACTATTACCATCCTTAGCTTTCGGTAAACCTACGGCAGTGAAAATTTCGATTTTCCGTATTAGAACTAGTATAGATCATAGCTAGATCTATAGATATAACTATAACTAACTATATATAGATCTATATACTGTAACTCATAGCTATATATAGATCCCTGAAGTATGTACATACAGTTAAACGTCCATTAGTCAAACCAAATTCGACCCACCATAATCCAAAGAAAACGTTCGACTTATGGAGACTTAGACTTACAGAAGTCTCCCCAAACTACGCCCTAAACGCTGTTGCCCCCCCTTTTTGTTCGAAATATGGAAAATTCAAGTTCCAGACGTTCGAGTTATGGAACTGTATATCCAATGGATTCCGCCTGAGCATCGTTTGAGGCCAGAAAAAGTGTCCAAGTTTTGTAAATCGAATTCAGGTATGACGGTAGATACCTGTACCAGTTTAGGAATTTCTGTCACTGTATTGTGTATCATGGGATGTATCCGAGTGTTTTTTGGGGTGTGCGTGTACTCCGCTAGTCTGCGGGCACACAATAAGCGGACAAACTATAAAACTTGAATCAAATCGGACAAAACAAAAATACAATTTTATTGCATTCCAGCACTAAAATCGTTCGATCGTTGCTGTGGCTGTGGCTGTGTCTGTGTGCAGCCTCCATCTCACTCACTCACTCACTCACTCACTGGCAACAACAACAAAAGCAACAGGAATGAGAATAAGAAGATGAGCAAGAAGCAGCACAACAGCAACTACAATGGGATTGAGAGAAGAGAGACTCGACAAGGTGATACCCGGTATGGCAGACAGGCATACGGAAATATAGGTGCTGCACCTGGTGGGAGGACGGGGCAAACGTGGGATTACAGGGTATCAGACACACATCCTTATGTGCTTTGATGGAGAATTTGTACTGTAATATACCATCTCTATGAATTCCGAAACGTTTCTTGTGTTCTACCAAAACATACACCCCTTAAGCTCTACGATTAACGGGTATCTAAAGCAGCGCAGCAGCCGCCGAGTCTTGTCTCTCCCTCTCTTCCGCACTCCCACTCTCCGATTCGTTTCTCTCTTCGTTTCTGTCCCACTCAATCGGAGTGTTTGTCTCTGTCGCCATGTGCGTATGCGTATGCGTCCCCCCCTGCCCTGAGCGGACAAATGAAACTCTTTGCCTAATATTCCATTAACGGGCTTATTAAGGCAGCACGTATTTGCTGGCATCGGACAACCCACACAAATACCAAGACGCGTACATGCAGAGAGAGAACAGGCAGACAGAGAGAGGGAGAGCAAGAGCGAGAGAGGGAGAGGGAGAGCGAGAGCGGGAGAGAGAGTAGTTTAATAAAAGGTACTGATGCATAAATGGGTGTTTGTATCTAAATTGATCGAATTTGGGGACACACACAAGACAAAAGCGGGGCAGGCAGATGAGCAGCGGCAGCGGCAGCAGCATCGGCAGCGGGAAGGCGAAGGGGTAGGGGTGGGGGAAAACAGAGACACCGGCAGAAGAGACGCGATGCGCCGCGTGTACTGTCCAGGTAGAAATTCCCTCAGTCGTGGCAACAGAAACAGAAAACAGTTGAAAACAAGTAAGAATGATACAGAAAATGATACGACTAGGGGAGTACCCTATACCCCTTTGAATCTAAGCTACAATTGGATGCTATATAGAGAAGTATTCGATGGGAATGGTACAATCGGTACTACCTACTCTGTAGAGACATTTGAAAACACCTGCAAAATGACAAAGAGGGGTACCAATAGCTCTGTCGAGTATGATCCATAAATGAAGGGGGACTCTTCCATCTGCCTGTTGCACATACATCTCCCAAAATAGCATATACCCCTCCGCCAGCCCAACTACAGGGTACACAAAAAATACAACCGATGCGACCGCGACTGCGACTCTTTGACTTCGACTTGGACTTCCACTTGGACTTGGATAGGGACCGGCGGCTGCTAAAGCAGGTACAATTTTATAATTTCGTTTCGTGTTTAATTAAAGGTGAAGTTTTAGAGAAATAATAAAGAATTATCGAGAGCTGGAGAGCTCGAGAGACCAGGGGCCAGGGCCAGATGATGCCCCACACCACAGTAAACACACACAAACAAAGAAATAAACACAACCGAATTGAACATTGATCGTAAAGCGATGAGACGGATACGAGTATTGGGAACAGAACCCAAAAAAAACAACAGTTTTCCTTTCCTACTCCCGACTTAGACGCGGACTCGGACGACGGCGATCATTATGCCATAAATAAAGATTCGTTCCGTGCATCTCGGCCAGCTATGGGAAAAGTATATGTATATCTTATAAAGCAGTTTTATTTTTATTGCAGGCACACATAAAATGCTCCCTCCTAAGCCTCCTAGACCCATAATTATGGCTTCAGTTATGATCAAAGTTCAGTTATTGTTGGACTGGGAATGGGACGGGGACTGGGGCCCCGGCAATGTACAAATCAATGCTCGGAATAGATCGGAATAAAAGAAATTTAATTGCCCAAGGCCCAAGATCTTTTCTCTTTGAAACGTTGATTGTTTTGGACATTTCTTTCAAAGGGCATTGATTTGGGCCATCAATCAAAATATACATAAATACAATATATGAGAAATATTAGTCATAAGTCGTTGGAAATTGACTAGAAAAGACTTCTGGGTATATTTTAACAAAAAGAAACTAAATCTCTGCCTTTAAAATACTTTAATACACATATAAAACATAATACCCGAAGGTATTTAATAAATACTGTCTATATATTCAGCTGTCATTGAACTAAAATTGGATATAATAGCCACAAAAATACCTATTGCTATACAATCTATATATGTATCTATATATCGTATTCAACAGAATAATTCCAAATTATTTCCTCAATTTTCCCACCTATGCAGATCAATTTATGATCCTGTGCACTGGACAGCCAATTTCTTATTTATTTCGTACAAATTTGGTTATTTGTCAATTCCTCAGAGCGAAAATGTTTGGACAGGCTTAATGACAACACTTGTCAGAATCAGACAACACAAACTAATCATTTTCAGTCGAGAGGCAGGGCCGATCGGCGAGAGAGCGCGTGCCAAACACTCGGCAGTGGTCCCAGTCCCCATCCCCGTCCACGTCTCTTTCCCTTTCAACATAGAACGAACCATGACGACGCCGCTGACGGCTTCGCGATGACGATGACGAGGCACTTGACGAGGCAGCACTGTTTGACGGCTGCCTATGACAAATTTGTGCCCTACACTAGAGACGTCAAACCATCGACAGGGGGACCATTCAATCGTTTTGGGATATACAATTCTATAGATATATTTTAGAACATTTTACAACAATTCAAACGGTTTGGTCCTTGGCCTCTGCCTAAAAGCCGCAGACCTTCAGCTGATCGGACCTGGCCAACCGCATCTTGGTCAACCATTGATGGATCTTCTCGCGCTGATCGCCCTGCAGCTGGATAACTTTCCCATATTCCGGACACTCGAGCACAGTGCCGTTGCAGGCGAATTCCTTCTTGCAGCAGCGGACGACCTTCTTCAGGTCGTAGCCCGAGGACAGGCCCTGGACAGTGGTGATGGTCCTGCAGCCGTTCCTTTGCTGAAGTCTTATGTGTACGGGCCAGGCCTGAATGGCAGCCTCACCGCCGTTGCTGGCCTCAGCAAAGGGGTCACGGGTGTGTAGATTCTGGATAGACATGGCACGAGCGTGTACGATAAATTCTACTGGAACAACTTTTTGATACTTTGATATGATCCGTTGATCATTTCTGGTTGTAGGTTTCAGAATTTACTGAGTGATTTTTCAGTATTTCGAAATTTTTCTGCATGGATAGCTGGATGGGATGGAGGACATCGTCTAAGATTCGGTTTTAACATAGGAGGCATGCATCTTCCATTGAGAATAGAAGTCTACCCTTGGGTATGTCGAAGTACGTAGAGGGGTACGATAGAATCGATGTAGAATAGGTTCCGTAGTGGATGATGTACCACCTATTAGATGGTTCAATTCCTATAGTCTCCAAACATTTGCTTTAATGGAGTACATACATCATGTTTGAGGCACGAGTCTGGTTTGGCTTATCGCATCGGTCATCGTCATCGCCTGCCACGCCCGCAACGGGCCCGCTGAAGTGTCTGCACTTACGGTTTTATCGCTTGGCCTTTCACCCGGCGACCCAGCGACCCAGCGACCCGGCCCGGAATGAGCTGCAAACACTTTTACGACATTGACAACAACGGCAACAAACAAGACCCAACAGAGACAACATCACCAGACAATTGTGCCGGGATGGGAATGGGTCCGATGGCTCGGGCGTAGTAAAATCGAAGGCAATAAAATTCTCTAATTGTTTTTTCGCCAAAGCAAACAATTGAGATTGA
This sequence comes from Drosophila lowei, assembly GCA_008121275.1. Lineage (NCBI taxonomy): Eukaryota > Metazoa > Arthropoda > Insecta > Diptera > Drosophilidae > Drosophila > Drosophila lowei. Next base: position 24,646,312 of record CM017779.1, read on the forward strand.
GAGCCAGGGTTCGAGGCTAATTGATTCACACTTTCTTTTTGGCTGTAAAACACGATGTCGATGTTCGAAAGGGAGGGAGCCTGATTGTGTCCTCTCTCTGTCTCTCCGAGTGTTTGATCAACAGCAGAGTTCGGGCCATGATTAAATCTTTACTGCCCTTTACTCTAGTGACATCTAATTGGTTTTTTTTCGGAGCGACCCCTCCCACATGACTGGCATCCATTCTGGCAGTTTAATTGGCCCAATTCAATGCGGTTGGGCAAATCAAAAACAAACTGGTCAAGTGCCTTGTCTCGAGCACTTTGTTAGACCCAAATTACCAGGGATCTCGTACGACCTCTTCTGAATGGTGATGATGATGAGGCAAATGCCCCTAGAACCTGGAGTGGGAAGACGACGGGTTAGACGAGTAGATAATGATGTTGTGATGTCAAAACATCAACCTGACGTCTGGTCTGGTCTGGCCTGGTCTGGTCTGTCGGTGATGGCTGTCAAGTGACGGATGGCGCGTGAGGATCACAGTCGGCTAGGGGAGCCGCTTGTTGTATTGTTTGCTTTGGGTCTGGGTTTGGGTTCCCATTCAGCCCTCGGACCATTATTCAAATAATTCAGAGATCTCTGACCCAATCCCAGTCCCAATCTCTGGCACTTGACACGCACGAGTCGCTGCTGCAGCGGCCAAGGATTAGCTCCATTTAATAAGCGCTAATGATGAGATGGATTGATCATTTTCCGGAGCCCCCTGTCCGCTGCTCCCTGCTCTGGGGCTCCCAGTGTGCGGTGTGCCAAGAGCAAACATACGGTAAACGGTTACGGTTACGATGCAGCCACGATACGGCAGCTGTTGACTTTTGACACCCGTAACAAAGCGGTGATAGAAGTGCACCCGAATGCCCCTGGGTTCCCGGCGCTATGTGTGCACTCTCCCTCTCTGGGGGGAATTTAACAATGAGACAGTTGACATTGATGTTGAGTACATGGAACTCGTATGTGACGGAAAATTCAGTTATAACATGGGAAAGTGCAGAAGCTCATAATCATTATTTCCGAAGGGTTTTCATTGGAATTTCTCTGCAAAAAGGTTGCATATTCATTATATTTGTGTGCTGGAATATACTATAATTAAATGCTTATAAAATATACAATATTTTGGAGACGTATATCCCATATCTGATATTATTTAAGAGAGATAAGTACATATTTTAGGCATAAAAGAGGCAAAGCCAGACTTAAAGCTATTCCAATTACTATATTCAATTGAAAATGAATTTATTTAATAGCGAAATTTGACAGACTACCGATTTCTTTTAACCTGAACTGTGGGAAGATTTTCTTTTCTATATTGAACTCCAATCGGTTTCCCCTGATTTGAATTTTTTAAGGAGGATTCAATCTCAAAGCAGATCTATCGCAGGTGATCCTCCTAATTGAAGACCCCATTAATCAACTTCAGCCCTAGATGGCTCGATGGCTTGATGGCTCGATGGCTAGATGGCTAGAGAGCTGCCCTTTTGGGCCCAGCAAAATTTGAATGTCGTTGGGGCGTAGACGTCACTTATACACCCATTACTCAAGTGCCGTCGCGGACAGAGCGCCGACAAATCCATCAGCAGAGCCTCGCCCCAACCCCAGAGCAAAACTGAACGAAAAAACTGAAGGCAGATGCGAAGGCGACGTCGAAGGCGAAGCCTCGGGGCAGGTTAAATAATAAACGAATTACGGTTATGTAGCAAATGTAAAATAATTCATTTAAAATGGAATTTCGGTGGAGTTTTTCCCGCACCGGACTCTGACCGGACTGTAAATGCGGCAGTTTTCCACTGAATTTAATTAGCGGCCTCGACAAATTAACGGAGGTGGATGCGGTCGCTTGGACGCTTCGCTGGGTTTTCTTTCTCTCTCTTCAGGCAACTCTTCCACTTCTTGGGTATACATCATACGTATGCACATTGTACACGGATGAAAGTTGCTTCCCGACGCAGTTCGTCACTGATCGTTGAACAAACTCCCCCCCCAGCCCCCATCTCAATGGCTATATCTGGGGGTTATCGCTGGTCTAGCATCGCTCGGAGTGACCCAAGGGAATTATTTAAATTAATAAAATATGCTAAAATGTGTTACAAGTGTGGCCATGCATATGCTTGGATCTAATGTAATAGATCATATAATTAGAAGAATTATGGTGGAAACATAACAAACAACAATTGCGGCAAGACCCGAAAAGCCAAACCAGACAATGGCAAATAATTTTTCCAAAATGTGTTGGCTCTATCCGGCCGAAAAGAGTCTTTCGGGCTAAGAGGCCAGCGTTCAGCGGTAGTCAGATGATTTAGGGTCAATTGAGGCACTAGGTTTTTTTTTTTTGGGGAAAGTGTGTTCCAGTTTCGGGCCGATTGCAGGCAAAGTAATTTGCATAATTTTGAAATGATTTTGATAAATGCCAAGTGCTGAACTAAAGTTTTCGAAAGTATATATCAAAGAAATATATAAATAAAACACGCACGAGGGCGTGGCCGTACTTAATCGCTGGGAAAACATCTTCCACGGAACCCCGACACTTCCCATTGATCAATACGAAAATTATCATATTTCTGTACCCATGATATTCTTATAATGGCGGTCTGTCCAACGTTCGCTATACAAAATATAGTAACCAATTTATCTTTTCTCACTTACCCATAGTTTTGCTACGATTCTTGCGATTCTGAAAAGAGTCACCGTACTACGAGTTACGAAGTTACGACAAAACCGCAAACGAAACGCACAACATGATTTCCAATAAGAGCGCACAAATTTTAAGCATATTAATTTAAGGTGAGGCACAGGAGGGCGGAAGTTCTTGTAGACACACTAAACAAGAGAGAGTCCGATCAGCAGCATTGGGAATGCCCCACCCTTTCATGAACTTCACTTGGAACGAGAGCACTCATTCCTTTTTGATTCTCTTCTCCACTGCACTATTACATCATGGAGTGGGAAAGGGACAAAACTTGACGAATTTTCAAGCACGCACACCCACACACATAGCTGGAACTCACGTGATCAAACGAAAAAGCGAGACAACGAAACAATTACCCATGAAAAAAAAGAATTTATGCAAAAATAATATATATGTTTATCTACATATACATACATATATCAAACATTGCACCTTAATATTTCCCATTGCCGCACTTTTCCTTTGTCGAGCTGCATTTTTGTCGCCATTTTGCCTCTTTCTGCGCCCCCGCCTTTGGTTCAACACATTTTCTTGCAATAAAACACATTTTTTGTACATTTAATCATCTAATAACTGCATCACTTTACTAAACTTCACTTCACACACCTGCGCGACATTATGCCTGTTGGATTTTTCACCATTTTCCGAATTTTCACGGAATGAAACGCGGAGGTGACTTGCGACGCACGCCTTGGCCGGTGAAAAAATTTGAGTAAGACCGATGCAAATGAGTTCATTCCATGCTCTCCTTCTCCTCTTCCTCCCACATTGCTCACTCTCCCACGTTCACTTCAGCTACTTTTGCTTATGATTAACTCTACTCCTTTTCTTCAACCTCTGCTACTGCACAAAAAGATCATTTAATTTAATTAAATGAAGTAATTTCCCAAAGTGAGATCAAATAATTTAATTAAATTAAGTAATTTCACCATGCGCTGCACCTACACCGCGCACTGTAACCCTCTCACCAGTCACTGCATCTCACTCCCACTCCCACACTCATTTGATCTCTCTCTTCATTAGCAGAGGAAGAAGACAAGGAGCATAATACAATTATACAAGTAGTTGAAGTGTGCGTGGGAGAGAGAGCAAATAGGAGGAGGAGAAGGAGAGCATAGAATGAACGCATTTGCATTGGTCTCACTCTAATTTTTTCGGCCGGTCAAAGCGTGCGTTCGTGAGTCAGCTCCGCGTTTCAATTCGTGAAAATCGGAAAATGGTGAAAAATTCGACGGGAAAAACGTTGCGCAGGTGTGTGAAGTGAAGTTTAGTATAGTGATGCAGTGATTATATACAAAAAACGTGTTTTATTGCAAGAAAATGTGTTTGATCGCAAAAAAGCGCAGAAAGATGCAAAATGGCGGAAAAAGGAAAGCTTAACGAAGGAAAACTGCGGCAATGTGAGATATGTATTTAAAATGTTTCATATAATATATATATTATTTTTGCATAATTTAATTTTTTCAATGGGCCAAAATGTAAAATGTGTAATTGTTTTGTTGTGTCGCCATTTTTTCGTTTGATCACTTGAGTTCCAGCTATGTGTGGGGGTGTGCGTGCTTGAAAATTCGTCAAGTTTTGTCCCTTTCCCACTCCATGATGCAATACGTCCGTGAAGAAGAGAATCAAAAAGGAATGAGTCCAACTGCCAAGTGAAGTTCATAATAGGGTGAGGCATTCGCAATATTGCTTATCTGACTCTCTCTTGTCCCTCTAGTGCCTCACCTCATATTACTAAATAAATGCCTAACATTTGTGCTCTTATTGGAAATCATTTTGTGCGTTTCGCTTGCGGTTTCGGTGCGGTTTTGTATGAGAAAAGAACCGAAAGATTATGGGTAAGTGGGAAAAGAGAATTGCAGCGCATGAATATATGATTTGATACCAAAATAATACTTTAAGGGGCGACCAACTGATTCTTGCATTTAATTTTTAGTCCTATGTCCAACATATACCCATATATCGAAAAATGTCTTAAGAGCAGTTAGGGATTTAGGCGCGCACTAAGAAAGGTATTTGGTTGAACCTTTAGTTTTCGATTAATAAATTTGTGCTAGTTTTAAAGTGCATTAGTAGAGCATGCAGCTAGGAATACTCTCTGTACATGTGTACACTCTATGCTCGAGCGGATGTTTGAACAGGATGCCTGACATATTTGTGCACTTATGTTGGACTGTGAATAAATTTATGCAAGTGGATGCCAGAGTACCTCCTGGCGTTGGGCAGAAACTGATTTCCACGCTGGCTTCGTGAAATATAATGTTTCTCTTGGCATATTTGCAGTGCATATTTGAGGGGGATATACATATGTGTGTGTGCAAGGCTGCAAATCGGAGATGGAATGGGTGCGGAGGAGGCAGGACATGTGGAGACAGGACCTCGCCAGAATCGCTGTCAAGTGTGTGCAAACAAAGGAAAACTGGGAAAGTGCCACTAATTACAATTCCCACACACAGAGAGAGAGGAGCGCCCCACTCTCCCCCCCCTACCCCGTCATTCAGTCCACATTTGCATCCGTTGCAAGTGTCTGTCTGTGCCACAGCGGAATGAAGGCATTCGTTGACCGGCCTCTGGCTGCCTTGACTGAGGTCCTGCCGCGTCCTTGTCAGCGGACAGTGGGAGGATGTTTGCCCAAGCCCTCGGGCGTAGGGCGGATAAGTCAGATCTCGGTTTCTATATCGAATTTCTGTCCATACCGTACCCGCTTTGACCTTTCCACACCGCGGCTATCGATGCTGAGGGCGAAAAGGCAAATCGATTGGGCTCAATCGAGTCCGTTCCCGAGAGAGTCAGGCAGGCAGCCTATGCCGTCCGACCATGACCACATCCCTCGATGATTTCATTTGCGGTCTATCTACCTGTTCGTACCCCCACCATTCAGACCATCCACACCGTCTACTGACACCATTCCCGATTGAAATTTGAACAAAAAATTATTTACAGAATACAAAACGAACACGAAAGGAAAAACCGAATGCCAGGACAACGAAACTGACAACACAACTGTCCCATTCACACGCACCCGGCGGAGCCCGGAGAAGGAGGTTCCCACTGAGGTGACTGAGGAGTGAGTGAGGGTCGAGGACAGGGCCACTCAATTTCCACCTGTCCCGGTGGTCAACGTCATCACCGAATTCGGTCGCCTGAACAGGTGAAAAGCGTCACCAGGCCAGGCCTTCGTGCCCAATTTTCCGTCTATCTATCGTTTGGTCTAGTTCCACTTGAGGACAGACGTTGGACTCATCCAGCGGAGCGTCCAATTTGAGGCCATTTATCTGGGGGGAGGAGGAGGGGGGCAGCCCAATTAGCTTGTACTCGCTAGTGGCTTCGTCTTCCTGCATTTCTGGGCAATTAATTTTGCCCTGAAAATTAATTTTCCCAAAGTCCAAAACGGTGTTAATAAGTGGGCGGACAGCGGGCGTAAGCAGTCAATCTTGGCTTAGGAAAAGTCATCTTTGACAGTGCAATATTTACATATCATTTGTTGTAATGTTTGAACGTTTTCCTTATATTTTAATCGATTTTTACACGTTCGTAGCCTTAATGACCAATATGGGGCCACTATTTCCGAGAAAAACAATCTGTTAACAGCGATTTTGGCAAGTTAAAGCTCTTGTTTTTTATATTAAATAAATATAAAGTGTTTTGATGAGGAGTAGTCTTGAATCTTCAATCGCCCACCATCACCTCCTGATTCAATTTTGCATCAACTTCCAGGCAGGCAGGCCTTTCATCCTGCGGTTGCGTGTGCGAAAGGCTGCCAGGTTGCCGCCCTCTGGCGGAAGTCCTTCGACTCTGCTTTACTATCGATTTATCTTCGAGAGAGAGACGCGCTACAAGATTGATGAAACCTCTGGAGAAATGCATATATCTTTGCGGTAATTTGCCATGCAACCGAACAATTAAGCTGAGAATTACTGCGCATACATGAATCCCGTTTTTGGATCTTCGAAAACCTGCGAGCCTCGATTAATCTCTTTGCGAAAAGCCGACCAGACACAAGCCTCACGGATGGCTCCACAGCTGCCCAAAACGAAACGTCACACTTCAATCAGACAATAAAAATATTGAAATGAGCCGACTTGCAGATGGAGTCAGCGAGTCAGAGATTCACCTCTGGGCCGCAGCGTCAGTGAGGCGGCGGCGGCGGCGTCGGCGAAATAAAACGCGAATTTCGCAGAATCATTTTTCGCTCTGCTCTTCCCAGGTAATCCGGCAAATGAATAATTGATCGCGGTCTATAATTAACGGATCCACTCAATTGCCAACATTTTAATGCATGCAGTCCGAACAAAGCCCAGCTCTAGATCTATCTCTACGCATACCATTTCATGGCCGTCTAAAAATCTCATGTGCAATTTCCATGACTCCAACGGAAGTCATGAAGGCAAAGTTCAGTTCAACGAATCCATTTGAATGAGTATTCGTATTCTGGCATTCAGGTAGCAATTGCAAATTGCTTTTCTAGGAAAGTATCTTTTGGTAATGAAGTCCGAGCTGGCTGAATATCTCCATATTTCCATACAAAAGTATAATTGATAATTTATTCAGTTGGAATTGAATTTTTGAGGCTATTATTAATTCGATTACTCAACGTCTTAGGCAAAGACCGAACGAAGCCCAAAGATACAGATGCAAAGGTATGCGTGTGCCTGTATCTGTATCTTAGACACCTGTACCTGAGGCCATGTGACAATGCTGTTCATGGCTGGACTTTAATTGGCCCAGGCCTGTGCTCGGCATTGGTCCACCTTTGTGGCTGTATTAAATTTCTATTATCTGGCCCGTAGCATCGTCTCTTGAGGGTGCATTGGATCGTTCTTTGAACTCTGACACTGACATGATTTATCGGAATGTTCTGGCCTGCTCCCCGCTCCGTCTCTCTCCAAGTAATATCCTCATCTAATTGAGTAAATTTGGTCAACCTTAAATTTATGGTTAAGTAACTTTTGGAAAACATTTGAGAGAGAGACCAGAACTGGTTTAGCCCCACACACTCGATGGGGACGTTCGCACCTCGAGCTCTGTTAAGTAATGCCCCCGAAAGATGATTGCCTCTCGTCTGTGTACTGGTTTTTTGCGTATTTGCGGAAGTGTTTCCATACACAAATGGATATGGATATGGGTATGGGTCTGGGGTCCACCTGGCCCCGCCCCGAGCCAATTGTTGATCGGTCATTCGGAGGGAACCAGTTCTCGGCCCGGCCCGGCCCGGCCCGGCCACTTAGCCATCGTCACTTCGTCAACGTCATTAGCCAGTCGACTCTGTTGGTTATGTACTCCACTGCGAACAAGGGGGCAGATTCATTTAGTTCAATTGTTTCGCAGTCATTTCCTAGTTTTCTGGCTGGCTTTTAGGGCTTTTCGGGCCTTCAGATGCTCCAAAATCGCAGCAAAACGAGGAATTTTTATTTAAAAAAAATAGTAATTAAATAATTAAAGCATAATATTGTTTGTTTATGAAAATCGAAACTTTTCTGTTGGGATAAAATATAAAATAATAAAATGAAAATAAAAATAAAAAAATAAAATAAAAAAAAATAATAATAATAAATAATAATAATAAATAATAATAATAAATAATAATAATAAAAATAATAATATCCACATAATAATAATAAATAAATAATAATAATAAAAAAAAAAATATAAAAAATTAAAATTATGGAAAAATTCCTGGTTGCGGAATTTACTCTTAAAAAATCGTTTCTATTTTTTTGAAGCCCGATTCTTTTTTATAAAATATTTTATTCCATGACATATTGAAAGCAAGTTTCTTTAGCAACTAATAAAAAACAAACCAGATTCGATCTAAAGCAATTCAGTTTAGATAAAAAGATAGTTAGATACAGATCTCTTCATATAAATATATACTTTGTAGTACGAAATGTGAGTGTATTGAATACGGAATGAAGCCCCTGACTACTCCATAAAAATACCCATAAAGATACTTGGACATTCTTGAGGCCATAACAATCAACTTTCGGATGGCAACTTCTGGACTTTTAAACGAGTGACCACAATTACAGTCGAGGCGGACAAATGCTAATCAAATGTGCCTCATCGGAGAACTGCCTTGATTTGCGTTCAGTTTCGAGAACTAATCTGCTATATATGGATCATGATCTCATTGGCAGTTACTTGCGCATAGCCAGTGCCCAGTAAACCAGCACCACTACCACTACCAATACCAATTCTGATCTCAAATCCACTACCAAATTCATAGTCTCGATGGCCGCAAGTAGCTACAGTTTGGCTTTCGGTTCAGTTGCCAATTTAGTGACAAAACACAGATAAAATCGATTCGATTTGAATATTGCCGCTGCCCCCCCTCTGTTCGGTGCTCTTCGAGTGAGCTGATCTAAGCCAAAATAGTAAAACCTATTAAAAATTATTATTGTCCCATGTTCATTAAGCCGGGCCAACAAAGCCACACCAATCGAGGCGAAAATACGATTCCATGTGCATAAATTTGTGGCAGAGATAGAGGCGTCGACTGTGTGCGTTGAGGTACAGTGCGTATCAGTGCTGTAATTGATTGGGTGGCAGGGATGTCATCTGAACAAAGGCTTAAAGTCTATGCGAATCAAATGAGATTACTTTTGAAACATATTCCATGTGAGATGCTTCTAGTTTTATGGATGGAATACAGCTGAAAAGTCCTCGGATTGAGCCCCTATTGCTCATCAGAAATGCTTCGATATAAAGTGGTTAAATATTTAAATATTATTCTGCAAGCCCCCGGTCTCACGCGCCTCGTTCTCGGAGAGGCATCTCTTCTCCTGTCTTACAGTTTCGAAACCCACTGTAACCCATACCATCCACAAGTATAGGCCAGTTTTATTTAAAATTCGTACTTTTATGAAATTTATTGCTGAAACCCCAACCCCGCGACAAAGCAACTACAAAACAATACAAAAAACCATCTACATATTTACATAGAAATCTTCGTTGCGGCAAAGATACAAAATACAAAATACAAATAGAATCCATCGGATTGAATGGACTAATCAGAGTGGAGTCGGGAGTTGGTTCTTACCTGCCGGTCGATGGGGTCGTCGATTCTCGATTCTCTTCTCTTTTCTCTCTCACTCACTCACTGGGGGGGCGTTGGGGTCAACGCGGAACTTTCACAAAGATCTTGGGCGATCATCACACAGATATTGCATTTGCAGACCGAAATTGAACGCGGAAGAGACTTCCTTTTTTATTTCTGGAAGAGACACCAAGTACCTAGTCCTAGTCCAAGCAAATGACTGGGATTTCAATATTTATTTATTTTTAATTTTTTTTAAACCCACTTCTGTAGCTGATATTGGATAATGGGTTTGTTTTTATATTTCCACATAAATTTAATTAAAACAAAAATTATTTGAAATCAACCTGAAGGCCTTGTGGCTCTGGCTTTTGTATCTATTTTCCACGAGACAAACACTAAGTTGTAGGCCTCATATTTAGATTTTGCAATAGACCTCCAAAAAATATATTTTTTAAATTTATCAGCCATGGTTTTGTGACTTTGCGCACGTTCATAATTGTTACGGGGCTTGGGCAAGGCGGTTATCTACCAAATTAATGGTTTATAAAGAGAATTGTACGACCTTTCATAGGATTTTTGATTGGTGTCAATAGAGTGGATATACCCGAAGATATAGCACTTATCTTTCTAGAACTCAATTCAGCGTACGTCTGAATACTCCCTGCCCTTAGTTACAAGCCCTCTTTGGCCACCTCTTGACTCCTTTTCACGCCCTGATTAGACGTTATTGATCGCTGAAACATTGCAAGGACCTCCTGCTGGTGCTTCTATATGTTTTCCACGGAATGCGGCGTTTTTGGGTACGGGGCAATGATTGTAATTAACATTTCTACATGCAATCCAGGAACACCATTATACACAGGCATTTCCGCGAGGCGAGGCGACTGTTATGTTATGGGGCAATGTACAACGAAAACCTGCCTCCAACAAGCGGAAATGCTATAGGGGAAGACAACTCATTACAGCACAGAGAATGTCCCCGTGAGGAGTTTGTGGGGATAGCTCCCCTATCCCTCAGCATAATGTTGTGGAAAAGATGACTGGCAACAGACGAGCACTTTTGTGTGGCAGAAACTACTATGCGAGCAGCGAGCAGGGCGCTGCCAAGATGTCACTCGTCGGGAAATGCAACTAAAAGCGACACTAACCCAATTTCTGTAGGGCCTAATAAAATTATAAACTTTTCACCAGCGCCACAGCCAGAGCCAGCGACAGCGCCAGGTCCACATCTACGATGGCGACGACAAACAAACACAAAGCCTGGGAGGATCGGGGGCTAGGTAATTGCTTTGCACTAGCTCCAACCTGTCCGGGAGGAGGAGCAGCAGGGGGAGAAAGCACTCCACTCGAGGCTGGCTGCCAGACCAAACATCAGCACCCGGTCACGAGAATGGCAGGGCAGATGGCAGCCCGGGACGTTGCAGATACGAGTAGTAGGGGGACAAAATGTATATATAAGAGGTCTATTGTCGATATTCCGACTAGGGGATACCCGATAATTAGATGTGGCTACTGTTTTGTGGCAAATGCTCCAAGAATTGCCAGGAATCAGGAGTTACTGGTTTGGGTAGGTTTTGAAGGGTGGAAGATCCAAGTTTCGAAAGGTTGAAATCGTCGCCACCTTCGCCTTTGATATATATTCGGTTTATGGTCCCATTCTGGCCTATTCCAAGCTCGTACTTCGATTAGAGCAGGGTATACAGGGCATACAGGGCATGCATGGCATACAGGGCCTCCTGTTGGGAGGTGGAGCTTCCTGGGTGTGGAGCAGCAGTGAAACAATGGGCATAAATGCATGGGCTTCGCCACCTCTTCAGAATGGGGTTAATAAAATTGCGCATGGCGAGAGTCGACGTCCAGGAGGCCAGTCACCGCAGGAGCCTTGGCTGCCAGCTCGCATGCAATTTGTGCGGTAAACAAAGTGCCGTGTTTGCAGGACGAGGACGGGGCTGGGGTCCCCAGTCGAGTGCCCTGCAGGCGGACCAGGACGAGGGCCAGGTGCACGAGTGTGCGGGACAGGTGTCGCCGTTGCCGTTGCCGTTGCCGTTGCTGCAATTGTGGTTTGCTCTGCCCTGATTTACTCCAGGAAGGGATATGTACGTTCCATACTTTTCATTTCGGAATCAATTCCGTATCGGTTGTGGCAGTGTGGCACCGAGTATTTGGCAGCCGATGCTGCGTAAGCGGGGCAGAGTCAAGGCTAGCTGGATGCCAGAAACTTGACCCATTTGGCACTGGACGAGCGGAGAACGTTATGAGAATCATCTTTGATTGTGGCTCTTGTCTGTTGGCTGTTGGCTGTTGCGTAATGCCAACAATTTTGCATATTTTCGTACTCTCATCTCTTTGGGGTATCTTCTTTATGCTCTATTTATTCCGCCAACAAAGGATAGATGTTCGTAGTAGGTTTTGGAATGAGATTTGGAGCTTTCTCTTGGCATAAGCATGGGCTAAGGTACGAGAGGTGCTGCGATGGGGATAGGGTTCTGATATTCAAGGTTTGAGACATTTTTGTATACAAAAACATTCATTGTTTGGGAGGTGGACTTTCTTCTGAATGGGGAACAGCAGTTCTATGCTACAGCCTATGCTCCTAAAATCATGAAAAATACCCTCGATGGATCGCGATTTATTAAGAATTTACGGGCAGAGACTATGGTATATGGTACCATATATTCGATTTATTGATATGACATTTTATTCAAAAAATTAAACATTGATTTTCCACTAAAACAGAACCATATCTGATTGCCAAATATTTATAGGATTTTCATATTTATTTTTTATTATTTATTTTTTATTTATTAATTTTTCATTTCAAATTCGTGATAAATCATGGTTCCTTATCGGTTTTTTCTTTATTTATTTTTGAGCTGTTTTAATATTTAATTCTATTAAATAATTCGTGATATATAGTAGATTAATACGAAATATTATTTATTTTAAGCCGTTAAGCAGGAAGGTAATAACTTTTACTATTCCAGTCGTTCTAATCCTGTTAATGATAGAACCTCCCAAGTAAGAACACAAAAAATGAATAAAATTCCTTTAAAATAAAGGATGTGAAGCCTTAAGCGTCTAGAGTGTCTGCTCGTTTAAAATGAATGGAATCCCATGTTCTTTGGTGGAAGATCATTCGGGAAGACAGAACTCCAGCAACCCAACCACAACCCAACAGGTTAATGCTTTCATTTCCGATCTATCACACATGGAAAACCTTTCTTCCCTTCTAAATCGATGCTGCCATTCATTTGTCAGTGGTTCAACATGTCGTATGCGTAACATTCGATGCCTCCTCTGTAATGCGGCCCCTCCCTGGCTCTGGATCAACATTTATTTACATAAATTTGTCAACTCTTGCGGTTAGCAGATGTTGTTCATTGCGGTCGGGGGGGATTGTGGGAGGGGGAATGGGTAATTAACACTTATTTATTTAAATTTTAATTGCAACACAAACACACAGAGAAAGAGAGACAGACAGACGGCAGAAAAAAGAGAGAGGGACAATGACACACAAAAACGCAAACAGTGAGGGGTAGGGGGAGGGGTAGGGGCTGGATTTTCCCCTGGAATGGAATGCGAAAGCAAGTTGGCAGCATCATTGATTTTTCTTCTTGCTTTTTAATGGTTTTTTTTTTATAGTTGCTTTTGCTTTTTTTGCCTTTTTTTTGTGTACTTTGTGTTTGCTTGTCTCTTGTCTCTTTTCTCTTTGTTTGTTTTATTCCTTTCGGTCTTTCATTCTTCCCTTTTGGGTGTCTTTTACTCTGCCCTTTTGGTTGGCCTTTTATTCTGCCCTTTTTGTGTGCTTCTGCTTCTGTCTTTCTGCCAATATCTTCCGTGTGGCGATTGGCGCTTTTCCGCTTTCATAGGGGCTTTCCTTTCCCTCTTATCCCTCTTTTATTGGTCCGTTATACAAATTTCGAAAATTCGTTCGTTCTTTTATTCATTCTTTGCTTTATTCGCTGTATTTTTCGCACCTTTTAGCATTCTTTCCTTCAAACTGTCATTTTGTTTTCCATTTTCCCTGCCTTTGCTCATTCTTTCTCTTTCCTCGTTCTTTCTTTTTCCTCGTTCTTGCTATTCCTCTTTTCTTGCTGCTGTCTTTTCTTCTTTCTTTTCCCTTAAATTCTTTCCCTCTTTGACGTCTTCTTTTGCTTCATTCCAATATTGTCCCAATTATTTCTTAGGCTCTAACTTTCTTATCCTCTTTCTGTCTCTTCCCTCTATCTGTCTTGCTGTCTCTTCCCTCTTTCTGTCCTTCTGTCCTTCTGTCTTTCCCTCTTTCTGTCTCTTCCCTCTTCCCTCTTTCTGCCTCTTCCCTCTTTCTGTCTTGCCGTCTCTTCCCCCTTTAGATCTTTCGAAATTTCTGTCCTTTCATCCGTCATTCTTTCTGTCTCGTTCCCTGTTCTTTCGTTTCGTCTTGTTTTTGGTCTTTCATTTTGTTTTCTCTGTTCTGTTTTCCCCATTCCTCTGTTGCTGCTGCCCCTCGCCTGCTTTGGTCTTTTGTTTGTTCTCCTTTGCGCTGAAATCGCTTTCGAAAGAGCTTGTCTCGACAAGCACGTGCATGCAAAGGATACCCTCTACAAACACACATACACATACACCTACATATATGCATGTGTGTGTGTATGTGTTTAAAGCTCTGCCCTGCTGTCCCTCTGCTAGGGGCGGCCCCAGCCCCCAGCCCCCGGCCCCAGCTGCTGTGTGGCACAGTTACCAACTCTACTATGTGGCACGGCACACACGGTTCCCATTTCTCGTTCTCTTTCCCTTTTTGTTGTTTTTGCTGCTACGGGGAGAGCGAGGTGTGCGTGTATTTGTCTCGCGTGCCTCAAAAGCAAATGAAGAAGGAATGGCGGGGGGTAGGTAGGGGGGCTGGCCGGCTGGCCCCACACTGCCACAAGAAGGGACAACAATTTAATTTTAATTGCCACACTTTTCAGGGCAGGGAAGCCCCGAAAATCGATCATACGCACTGTGTGCCGCCAAAAACAAAAACAAACGAAAGCTGGGGCGCCCCAAGGGGGCAAGGGAGGCCAGGGGGGGCGGAAAAAAATCAATTTGTATTAAGACTGAAATTTCGATGCAAGACTATTGTATCTGTATCTCGTAGATATCCCCGCACGCATGGTGTGTGTCCTGTGCGCTGGTCCTGTGGCTTTTACATAATTAAACGCTGGCTGGCTGGCTGGCTGGCTGGCTGGCTGGCACGCGTTTAGGGCTTTAAGGGCTACGATACTCTCCGATTCTCCGATTCTCATTTGCTTGGGCAAGGACAAGGAGGCAGCGCACTCGGCAATGATTTCCCCCGAGCTTTCTTTAACATTCACTTATCACCATATCAGCATTTTCTTTTCCTTTCTTTTCACACACACACACAACACACAAACACACCTCGGATGGGCCTCAGATCTTGGAGGGGGGGCCGCGGATGGACACTTGGCTTTAGCCTTGATTAACGAGCACTGAACACCGATTTTGGCTTTGGCTTTGGCTTTGGGCTTGAAGCTGGAGCTGGAGCTGGTGCTGGAAAAGATGGAGCAACGATCCTGGTGGCAATCGCATCTACCCGCGTGTTACATAGAGAGACGACACAAACGCAATGGCGAAACGCTGGCAACTAATTTGGGTGACTCCGAGTACGGGTCCGACCACGAGCCTTGCCTTTGGTGCTAGTGCACTCGAGGTGCCGTGCATGTTGTTGCTGGTTGGCCCCCCACTTGGGTTCCACGGGCTTCCAGTTCCAGGCTAGCGGGGTTTCGAACCCTCATTCGGGGGGAAAGCTCTCAGCCTCGTTTCGCTCAGGGGTGGCGCACAAACACACCCTCGCCAAGGCGCAGAGGCACAGAGGCGGCAGAGGTCGCAAGCTTCGAGCACGACCTATCCCAAAGCTTTCGCCTTGGCTCCGATGCGTTCCACATGTGGGGGCCTTCCACTGCGCAGTGTTGACTCTGCGCCGGATTGGCGCCAGCACGTGCCACGCCGCAGTCCAGCTGTTGGTTACCAAATCCACCGTGCCCCCCCAACCCCCACTCAAATCAGTGCCGTGGCTGTGGCTGTGGCTGTGGCTGTGGGTTGACTTTTGACCATTGATGGGGCAGGCAGGCAGGGGGCTCATGGAGATGGTGACTCGGGCCTGGGGCTGCTGATGTTCTGGGGTCGAATGCACTCGCACTCGCACTCGGTCGGTGGGGCCCTGGGGCAGGCATCTCCATCTCCAACTCCGCCTCGGCCGAAGCCTTCTTTATTGACTTTAGCTTTCCAATTGGGTTTCTGGGTCAGTCCTCACAGCACACCCATCGAGTGGATGCAGCCCGGACCTCGGACATGCTTGTACTCCTCTTCTGGGGGGAGAGGGCTGGGGATGAGCTGCAGCTGACACTTGTAGGATGTCACAGTGGATCTCCCTCTCCCTCTCTCTCTCTCTGGAACGAGGAGTATTGAAATAGTTGTCTCTGTATGCTAATTCTAATTAGGAAGAGCACCTAATTAATTTCTAGGACTTACATTGCCCTGCCGCACTGTAAGAGGCCTTTAAAAAGTTTGATTATTGAATAAACAGAGTTTTGGGCCTCTGAATAAAGTGGATTAACATTTGAAATGTACAACAAATGTAGTATTTCGCTTTGGAATCAAACAACGCATCCTCCTATAAAGGGCAAAGGAGTTTGGAAGGGCTCTTTGTCAGAAGACAGGCTATATTTTGGACTCTATACATCTCTGAGATTTATTAGGGAATACTTAGACGTATCTGTTAGTCTCCTGAGCAGAACCTAGGCGTACGATTACAGACAGAGTACATGGAACATTACATGGAAGAGTAACGGACAAGTTTTTCCACTAAAATTCAAATAGGAAGAAAAACCTGCGCTTCTAAATCTTCTAAAATTCTAGAACACTCCATTTTAGACTTCCAACAAAGATCTCCCTCGAATAATGCCCGAAATCAAAGATTATCCTCTAATGTGTGTGTCGTAGGGCTTTTCTTGGTGTCTCTTTTGTGCGGCTGAATGGCTGGGGGCCAAGGGGGCCATCGGTACGGGGTCTTGACGCATTTTGTTCGGCCTTTTTTGTGTGCCTCGGGGCGGCACAGGGCCAGCCAGGCACTTGAGCCCCCAACGGGGCAGGGACTCATCATAATTCGTTGGATCCGTTGAAAGGAAAGCGATGTCATCGGCGAAAATGCAGCAGCAAGAGAGCCCCAGCAATGGGTGTCACACGAGGGGGGGACGGGGCGGTGCGGGGCTGGAGGGCATCTAAACAATGCCGACCAATTTCCAAAACAATGTCAGCGTGCGCAATTTTAATGATTGCAGATATTTTAATGCGGCACCAAGTTATTGTTCTCATGCTGCTGCTGCTGCTGCTGCTGCTGCCACTGGCAAAATGTATCTGTATCTGCATCTGCCTCTGTATCTGAGAGCGTTGCAGCGTCAGCAATGGGTGGCCAAAATCGCTTTTGAAAATTTCTATAAAATTAGTTCAAACACCACTCATGGGCCCCATGGCCCCCTGGCCCCCTGGCTGTGGCTCTCTTGTCTTGGCGCAGCGTCCTCTTAGCCGCTAATCCTGGGGTTCAAGGGTATAGGCCATATACTAGACGATCCTTAATACCGAGTATACCGAGTACAAGGCAGTGGCTCTCCTCACTCATAAATGCGGTATTTTTGTAAGTATTTTTGCACTTTGAAACTGCAAAAATGATTGATTAACTCCCAGCATCATTATTATGATTATTTCTTCTGTTCGAAGCATAGCTGGTCCCCTAATTAACAGACCCGACTCGGTGTCGGAGTCTGGGCTTTGGGCACTGGTCTCTGGTTCTCTGGTTCATTCAACTCTGTCTCTGTCTCTGGCTCTGGCTCAGACTCTGGCTCAGTCTCTGGCTCTGTCCCTGGCTCTGTCTCTGGCTCATGGGTGAAGTACAACCGTTGAACGCCACTCCGCTCAGCTGCTCATTCGGTGGCCACTAATTGAAGCCACGGCGGAATTACCAGATAATTTTAATGTGTTACGGTAGCCCAGCATTAGCCCCAAACAATTTCCACTTCATAGCTGTTTTGTGTGTCTTTCAGTGTCTGCGGCGTGCCTTCGCGGAGAAAATTGTGAGGTCAGTTCTGTGGCCAGTCGCTGATCGATTCAACTTTCTTAGCCGAAGAAATCTCTTAGGTCTTTTTGGTTATTCCACAGCCCATCGGTGGTTGGTGCAGCTCCCACTCGTCCAGCAGTTCCGTTCAGCACCAGCTGATGGGCAGCATGCCTTCCAGATCCTCTGGAGGATCCTCTATCCCTCTGTTGTGTACCTAATGCCCCCTGTTGTGGGTTTTATATGCGGAATATATCCCATGGCTAGCCCTGAATCTGATTCTGAGACCACTGTATCTATTAGAGCTCTCTGCAGGGCATCTATTTGAAGGATTTAACACAGGAAACCTTTGCAAATTAGAAGAGGATTTAGGGACAAAAGAGGAGTCTTTCTCCTCTCCACCCACCGTTTCCTCATGATTGTCTTGGATTTGTTTGCCCCGCGATACTTGAGGCGACACGTGGGCCATGGGATGGCGTGACGGAGGGGATGGTGGGGCAACAATTGGAGGCACGACGATAACTATGGATGGATGGATGGATCACTAGTCTGCGATTGGTCTCCAGGAAGACTACTTACCTCTCACACGCCTCTGGCATTTGTTGGGATCATCCATTACCAGGAATGGGATGGCGATGGTTCTGCCCCCGAAACTGCATTGAAAATAAGGGAAAAAGGTAACCCCTTTTAAGGGGCAGAGCATCAAAGTAGGTTCTGAAATCAGACTCAGAATAATTCAGATAAATTTCTGAAAATCATTCCCTATCTAGAAAGCTATTGAAAAACAAAAGAAAAAATCCAATTTCTTGGGAAAAAATTCAGAAATTTAGGTGCCGGACGATGAACAAACCACATCCGCAACCGTACACCCGCTCCCAGGGCAAATTTGGATTCCTGGGAACTCGGGGACACTTGAGGACCGAAACGGACTCGGAAACGGAGGAGCTCTGCAACCAGCCTCCGCCCAGAGTCTCCCGCCTGGAGTCCCTCGTCGATTTGGTGGAGTCCACAATGCGGCCGGAGAGTCGTCGGTGCCTGGTGGCCTCGTACCAGCGCTGCTCGGAGACCCGTATCCTCAAGGCCATGCTGCTGGTGTGGCAGCTGCTGTGGCAAGCGTTGGTCTGGCTGTGCGGGGAGACCGTCGGCCTCGGCGAAGTCTTCGGCTCGTGGCGCCTCCGTTTGTGGAACGGCATGTCGAGGCTGCGCAACCGCCTGCGCCAGTTGCTGCGGCACATGGTCAATTTCCTGAACGACCTGAACGAGACTCTCGTCTTTTGCACTGTGGCCCTGATCGCGCCCTGTCTGTTCTGCCTGAGCCTCCTGGGCTTCATCTGGGCCGTGGGGGTGCTCCTGAAGAAAGCCGTCGGGCAGTTGCTGTTTCAGATAAGCCCTTGATCGAAAAGGTGTATCGCTCTAATCAATAAACAACAACAATAACTCACAATAACCCGTCTTAATACTAGAATACGATATACTCGATCATAATCCCGACTATTGACCCAAATTCCGACATAAACAGAGACTCTTTTACAACATTTCCAGCACATCTTCTATCTTATGCCTTTAAAACGCACTTTTGGCACTCGGAGAGCACTCTTTATCATTGGAGTTTGTCCCCGAACCGAGGAACCATTTATAGAGATCTCCATTTGCATGGAGATTCATTTGCATCTGCCTTTGGGCCGATGAAATCCGTAAACTGTAATAAACAAATGTTCAACTAACGAATCTATGGCTCTCCAAGCTCGGACGCAACTGTACCACCGACACAGAGACAGAGGGAGACAGAGAGAGGATGGTAGCCGCCTTGTGCAATGTGATCGACACCATTTTGGGCTGTTTCTGTGAAGAGGCGAGTAATAGAGCTAGCGGCACTTAATTCGTTGACTACGAAAGCGGGCACACAACGAAAGATAGATAGATACGTGAGTACATAGATACATGCCCATACCCATACCCTCGCCCAATCGAGTACTCATTTGTTGGCTTCTTCTTCGCTTTTGAGTCGCTTTCCAACTCATTTTACATAATAACTCATAGATACACACTTATACACATATGTATATGTATATAGATACGCTTATGGGTCTTTTATTTTGCGTGCCTTTGTTGGCTATCAAATTGTCTGCTTTTTCTTCTTTCTTTCTTTATCATAATTAAATTCATGGTTCGGTTCGTGTATCATCTTCACGAAAAAAAACAAAACCGAAAACACTCTCCTCTCTTTCTCTCTCTCTCTCTCTCTCTCTCTGTCGTTGCGGCTAGTTCGTGAGCCGCAAGGTGAGTTGATCCATACATCCATACAGACTCGTTCGTACCAACAAACCTCCATCTAGGCAGACAAATGTACAGCTGAGGTCAAAATAGTAGGAGTGTTGCTCAGATGTAGGTGTGATCTTAAGATTTTGAGAGAATATTCTGCAAATTGAAACTGGAATCCTGAATCTGGAGACTTGTAAACCCTTGAAACTTACTTATTCATTCATCACCTTTTACCCTTTGAAAACCAAGCTATTGGCCTTGCGAATAATAAGAACTAATCTCCTTTAAGGCTTAAAACCTAGGAGCCACAGCTTGGAGCAGTATTACCCTAGTTTTCTTGGTTAAGAGCTGTCATATCCCTAGTTTTTTACGGCCCAATTCGGTAGAGCCTTCCACCCAAGATCTTGATTGTTTTAGTCGTTTACGGAAACGATAGTTTGTTATGATTATACGCTGATATCTGATATGATATGCGAGAAGTGAGGATTGGGCCAGGTCTCGCAATACTATGCTTGAGGGCCTTGTTCTCCCAACAAATATGTTACTACATCTAAACTCGCTTTTCTTCTTATAAAATGCATGTCTAACTGGAATTCTGAGAGTGTGGATTCACGTTTTGGCTTGATGAATGGTGGCCCGCCTAATTTTGTGGCTCTTGACTCGGACTGTTCAGAGGAGAGCTATCTATCTGTCAAGTATAATATATACGCTGGAATATCAGCCACTTAAATAGGTTTTTAATCCGATAAAAGTTTTAAGTATCTTTCTAGTAAAATATCAATATTTATTTGGATTTCTATTTCATTTCGAAAACATGCTTGAGGCTAATATTTGGGAAATTCTTCTATTATCATGGCCGCTGCTGTAGCTCGATCGTTTTCTATTGTCCACACACGTTTGTCGAAGAGAAAGACACAGAGAGAGAGAGAGAGAGAGAGAGAGCGAGCGTGGGCACAGTCAGGTTCATGTTGGATAGACGGATCATACATTACAGTTTGCTGTTGCTGTTGTTGTTGTTGTTTTTGCTGTTGTTGTAGTTTTGCATGTGGTTGTTGTGTTTTTGTTGTTGAACTTAATTGCGCTGCCGTTGGCTGTATAAATTCCATCCAATCTTGGGCCGTGGGGTACTTTCGAGCCAACGAAAGCGCCACCCAACCCAAATAGATCTCTCTTTCTCCATCTTTCGCTCTTTGTGCGAGAGCTTCCCCCTCCACGTGCCCATGTACATTTTCCTTTTGATAATTTCATAATCATGTTTCTATTTTTCACACTGATAACTCCGGAGCCGGAGATCACCGGAACTGAGGGCTTTGCGAGTATGCCCGATGCTCCAAACATGGCCCAGTGCGAGTGGCCATAACTCATCGCTGACATCGAATGCTGGTCGCCAACGCAACTGCTGCCTGCCCCTCTCTCTCTCTCTTCGCTCGCCCCAAAACCCACCTCGGCCCCAAGATAAATGAAATGTCATTTGCCTCGTGTGCAGCACTCCCCCTCCTCCTCCGATCGGTGTCTTCATCTGGCCCTCTTCCTCTGATATATCCCCCTATTAGGCCCTCGAGTACCCATCGCAGATGACTCCATTAAAGACAGAGAGAAAATTCCATTGGAAAATGGAAAAATCGAACAGGGAAGAGGGCAGAGAGTTGGGGGGGGAGACGTTGTAGCCTAATTATTGAGTGCAGGCCTCAATTAGCTGAGGTACGTGAAATAAGCACAGATCTTACAATCGTATTCGATGAAATCTCATCAATGTTTGATTTGATGAAACAGAGCGAATGTCAAGTTCATGGAAGAATCAATTTTTCGTTGAAGAACTCTTCTTCAGGGATTGAAGAACTCTTCTTTAGGGATTGAAGGGATTAAAGGAGTAACGTAGGGCTTTCCATACAAGATGCGTGCTGTCTATGGTCATTTCCCTATTAAGTTATAGAAATCAGGAACTTTTTGGATGAAAAGTACATTCGACTGTCGACTGTCGCGAACTCCACAGCCCAAAAAGACGAGCCTATCGTTGAGGCTAACGATATACAGTCTGTATCTGGTTTAGCAGCGCTCATTAAACAATCCACTACCGTGTAAAATAGGGATATATTGACGGCCTAAATGTCCTGGACGACCCTACGGTGAAGGTTTATGCACTATATTCTTCAACCTGAAAGGGCCAAAATAATGGCCAAAACTCAATGCAGATGAAAAAAATAATAGTTTTTTGTCCTGTGGGAAAAAAGAAATAGAGCTGCACTATTTTTTTATTTTTTATTTTTTAGCAGGTATCTTGGTACATAATAAACTTTTATTACCAATTTTTGTTTTTAAGATTGTTTTGTTTTTTAATTATTCTTCATTTAAAAAAATTTTTTTTTTTTTTTTATAATGAAAAATGAAATATGAAAATCTTTTAAAATTAAAAAAAAAAATAATAATTAAAAATTCAAATTATTTTAAATTTTTATAAGACAAATAAAAAAATTAGACATTTTTATTTTTAAAAATTGCATATAAAAATTAAAAATAATTTGTATAATACAAATAAAAAATGTTGTTGAAATTTTTATTCAAAATATTGCATATAAAAATTATGTATTTTCAATTTTTAATAATCAAAATTAATTTTAAATATCTCTTAAACGGGGAGATGTCTATCAAAAACGATAACTTTTTATATATAAAATATATATATATATTTTTACATATTTTTCAGTTTCGGTTTTCGTTTTTCGAGGTCTCTACCGGTTTTGGTACTGGGACATATTTATCAGTCTTGAGAGGTTCTGGAATCTTTACAATGAACCGCTATGTTGGGGAAAACATTCTTAATTGTTAATCTAGCATCTGAGAAAAATATATATCCGTGGCGATGGCGATGGGGATGGCTTTCCCAATTGTCAAGACCGCGCGAAGCACTCAAAATAATATCATAATCACGCACAGATGTCATAGAGAGAGAAGAGCCATTAAAATTCAACCTGAAAATACTTATGTTTTTTAATATTAAAAATAAACGTGAACCACCCACCCACGAACCCAATTGTTGTTGTTTTTTGTTTCATTTCATAGCAATTTCTGTGTACAGCCAGCCAGGCCAGCCAGCCAGCCATCTAGATCGTGGTGGCATTAGTATTGTACGCGTATATGTCCTCTATATACTCGTATAGCAGTATAAAGCACAAAACAACCGAATATTTTAATTAGAGTATAGATAAAAAACAGCAAAAACAAGCGGAAGAGACAGCTGAAGGGGCGGGAGGGGGAGGGGGAGGGCAGCAACAAATATTAACAATAATTATACCCCAAAAATATCAAGAGGCGACACCTATTCCATATAAATTTTAGCTTTCCTTCGACACACACTCGATAAAAATAACATTCCACACAGGCAGGCACCACAGAGAGGGAGGGAGGGAGATGGAATCTGCGACAGATCGGGGAAGTGAATCTTGAATCTATGGATAGTACATAGCGCCCATAGCCTCCCCCTTGAGAGGGGGCCCCTCTAAGTTTCGGGTAAAAATAAATACAAATGTCGCCGGCATCAATAAGATATAAATTAAAAGTGTACTACAATCCCAATGTTAATTAGAGACTCACGAGAAGGGGAGTGGGGAAGGGGGAAGGGAGGGGGAGCCCAAGCAGGCCAAGGTGGAGGTAGATGGTACATAGAAGTCCCCACCCATTTAACATACCTCACCCACAGATCTACAGATCCACAGGGCTACCCAGAACGGAACGAAACGGCACCGTATCGCATCATACCTGCCCCTACCACACGACACGTTCCCTCCCCCCGCTTTTGCCACTCGGTATCGCCCTTTACTCGCTCCACTGCAAGCGTCTGACATGCTGTCGTGTATCTATTAGATACATTAGCCGCCGCCTGCCGTCTTTGGCATCGTTGCATCTTTGGGATCGCTGGATCGCTTGCAGCGTCGCGACAATTTCGATGTTTCTGTATTTCGAGTGTTTTTACGCGTAAATTTATTTTGTTTTTGTCGCGTTCAATAAAGTTGCATCTGCCATGGGATGCCACTATGCCACCTTATAGCTTTCCAGCCCCCGAAAACTTTATTTATTCCAACCTCCAGAAGCTTAATGACTTCCTGGAGGGGCGGCTGCCGCTGCTCCAAGGAATGGGGGGGATTATAGTGCGGTAAAAGTGTATATGGTACCTACTATATATGTGTTTATGTAATATATGGTTGGGTTCTGGTGGGGGAGTCTTGAGATTATTATATATAGTGCGTACTATAATTTATCCAAGGCCCAGGAAATTCCAGAACACATGAAGGGGAAAAATATCTTATAAATCAAATGCGAGTACTATTATTATATGTTATTCGAGTTCTGGCCTAAATTCTCAATTTCAACAATTTTAATGGAAGATCTAGTATGAAGAAAATTCTTGGGAATTTTAGAGTTGAAGAAGAAGTAATATTGCAGTGGAATTTGAATGATTTTCAGCTATAATTAAACATATATCATAACTACTAATCACTCTAACTAATTTTAATTAAATTTAAAGGAAATTCTGCTCGATAATTTATTCAATTCTCAGATTTTTGATACATTTAGTTATGGCTTGATTAATCAATAATAAATACGCGGTTCTTTAGGTTCTGCTATCTAAAAATGATAAATCCTTATATTTCAGTGATTCACTTTAACAATTCCGTTTTATTCAATAATGCAATTTGAAGAGGAACCGATTATTCACGTAGCTTTAGAGGCAAATCATTTTCCAAGTGCCGTCTTATAGATAAAATAACAAATACTTAAATAATTCATTTATTTTAACTAAATAATTTTGATCGCAGATTAGAGCACATGTTCTGCCCTCGTGTTAGGAATATAAATGCAATGTGTATCATATTACTCATTCTGAACAACTCAATTTCTATATATATCACATTATTGTCGCTGATTTATTGAAATCCGTTCGACACTTACGTGGTGGAAAGTCCGCTGACTGATTGAAATAATTTACTGATCAGGTACTGCCTTAGAAATCCTATGATATAATCAAGCAATCAGAGGGGGAGAGTCACCTGAGCGGAAAGTATCAAATGCTTGAAGAGATGGGACTACTAAGGGCCATAGAAAGGGCCATAGGTGCAAGAGTATATACTATATATTTAAATATGTAATTCTAATGATTTGGAGCTCTAGAATTACTAAAAAAAATATCTTTATTTAATTCCTCGTCACTATTTTGTTCAGTTCTAAGCAAAATTTTACGCAGAAATGTCACTATCAATGTATGGGTTTATTATTTATTGTTTGTTTATACATGTACTATGTATACTATGTACTATGTACTATTTCTATATCCCATATAGACAGAAAATTAATTTAAACTAACTTTATTTGATTAAATATTTAATTTGGAACTATTTTATATAAAAACTGTGTGGCTTTTTCTTAGATTTATCTGTTTTTTTTTCGATCAAAAAAAATATATTTAATTCCTCTAGAGCTATATTAGTTCAACAAATATTTGTTGTAGTTATGGCCAAGAGAATTCTTTAATTCAATTGGTCGCTTCTTTCTTCATTCCGAGCTCCGCAATCTTTTCCACACATACGAGCACTCGCACTCGTATTCGCACTCGCACTCATATTCGGAGTCGGAGTCGGAGTCCGAGTCCGAGTCGAAGTCGGGAGAAGTAAGCACACAATCTGATTGTGTGGCTTAGATAATAGTCGTTTTGTGGATGTGCGAGTGTGAGTGTGTGTGTGCTTGTTCATGTGTGCGTGATTGCTGTCCATTCAAAGATATTATTGTATCTGTGTGGCCATCAGAGTGTGTGCGTGCGGGTTCGGGCCTAAAAAATACCAAAAAACAAAACAGACACACACACACACACACGCGCACACCGAAGCCAACAACGGGTCATGCGGGTGGGCAGGCGAACATGTTCGACCCAACACGTTCGCAGGCGAACGGCTGGCATCGGCTGGCATGCAACCCAAACCCAAACCCAAACAGTACACCGCACATCTGCGAGATACTTTTCCGCCTCGAAACAAGAATTCTTATTACGCGCTCGGAGTAAAATTCCAGCAATCAGACGGGCAGGTTCAAGTGCGGCATTACCACCGATTTTCCCTTTTAACTGTTTACTGAGATTTGCATTTGTTTTGGTTTTGGACTCGCACGTTTTTTGCATCAAAATTCCAAATTTATTAAACGAAATAATAACAATAAAAAATAAACAAAGCTGAAATTAAATTTAAAAAAAACTAGCAGTGCAAATACAATACAAAATACAGTGTTAATAAATTAATAAACTATATTTCTATAATATCTAAAAACAAAATAAAACAATTATTTATTAAATTAAAGATAAAAAATTCGGACTAAATAAACAAAACATTATTCACAAAAAGTCTGCAATAAAAAATGTTTAATAGGCTTACATTTGAAATACAAAAAAATATATCTCAACAAACTATCTTTTCCCGAGCTTTGAGTGCCATAACAATATCAAATTCTGCCAAAAAAAAAAAAAAAACACATTTAAATAGGGTTTTATTACGAATTAAACTATATTTCCTTAATAAACTTTGATTATACTTTCTGTAAATAAACATAAAAATATAAACAATTATAGGGCTTCAGTGGAAATGCATCTTCGACACAAATAAACAATCCAAGTGATTTCCAGTGAAAATTCAAACCGAAAACATATCGAAATAAACTGATATTCAGTGCAAATGTCAGACGAAACTCCCTCTAAACCAATAAACAAATTAAAAGTGCAATAAGAAAAACAAAATTTAAAAAAAAAACAACAAAAATTCTACAAAACGAAATTTTCAACAACAATTACAGAGAAACCAACAAATAAATGATTCAACAACAATCACGACAAATGCACCAACAACAACAACAACAACAACGGCAACAAACAGCAGCAATCACTGCAAAAATACACCAGCAACAAAAATCATTAAGCGTCGGCAATTTGGCATAAATAAATAAAAATCCCAGTTGCTGTGCGTTTTTTTGTGTTGCTTTTTACAACCTGATTTTTATGAATGAATGCAGCGCTACAGAAAAGACAGAGAGAGAGAGAGAGAGCGGGGAGAGAGAGAGTGCTAGAGAGTCGCGTGCAAAGGAGTCGCGCTTGTGTCCCCTAGAGTCGCCCTCGATGCAGGGAAAACCCCCCCTTTGTTCGCCCGCAGGCGACTCACACGCTGAAAGCTTGTCGCGGATTTGTTGTATTTGTTGTCTGTCTGTCAGCGGCTGTCTGTCGTCAACGTTGACGTCTACTGTTCCAACACAAAGAAAGAGAGGCAAATAGAGAGGGAGAGAGAGAGACAGAAGCGCGCGACATGCCAGCGGCAATTGTTGTCGTTGCAAAATTAATAACGGAAGTTGTGCATTTTATTAATAAAAAACGAAACGAAATTCACACAGAGACAGAGAGAGAGACAGAGAGAGAGAGAACCAGATTCACAAACCGAATCTGAAGCCGAATCCGAATCAGAATCAGAATCAGAACACGACACAAAAGCAAGGCAAAATCAAAATCAAAGGCAAAGGCAAAATAGCGGAAAAGCAACTACAACTACAACAAAAAAAGGCGGAAAGTGCAACCCAAACCCCAAGAGTTAGCTACTGCTGGCACTGCCACTGCCACTGCCACTGGCATTGCTGCTGATTCCCAGCTGCAGTTTGGTGTTTTGTATACCCTGTACTGGCAGATGGGAAGGGTATAGAGGTGTGTGGATTAGGCAGAAGAAAGGCAGGGCCACAGAGACTTTGAAGGCTAGACACAGCCAATAAAACCTCTCGAATGCAGTCCCCTTTAAATCCAAGACAGACCCAACATTCCACAGCTACATATACGAGTATATAGTCCTATAGTTCCAGGAGTTTTGACCATAAAACAGGAAAAACCTCATAGGTATTGTAATAGTGTGCTCTGACTTCCTATTAGACCATTTTCTGCCTTTTAGCGGGTATCCCCTAGTCGTTATATCCCCCATAAGCTCCAGAGTTCTTGTTGTTGTACTTTTGGTTGTTGTTGTTGTTGTTGTTGTTGACGAAATTGTCAAAGTTGGTGTTGTTGGTGTCTCATGCCCTTCCTCTTACCGTTTTCCCCTTACAGTTTTGCCGCTTGTGCAGTGTTTGTCCCCGCAGGAGCGCATTGAAATCAAACTAAATTCTAAATCGGCGAAAAAATTCGTGTCTAATCATTTTGTAAAAGAGAAATAAACCCTATTTGCTAACCTTCCTCGTTCAAAACAAAACAAAACAAAACAAAAATTACCAGCAAAATAACGCTCGTGTTTCAAAAGTGTTCAAATTATACAATTGTGTCATCGATCGACCGCCATTGCCACCCAGTGACCAAAACATCAAGTGCTTCGCAAGAGAACTGTACCGATCACAGTCCATAAACCAGAAGGAAACGGAGCCCAAAGCAGATACAGATACAGATACAGTGCCAGCGGTAAGTTTGAATACATAGAGTAATACATGTGCTCTATTTGGGCCATAAAATTGGTTGCAGATATTAAGGCAGTGAATCATATGTAAATTTGAACCAAGAATTTCTTAGTAATGATGTACGTAAGTTGTTGCAATGACTAGGCAGTTTATCCCATTGCTCCCTTGGGAAGCCATAGGCGTGTTACCATGGCTCTCCGCCCAGATTGTGGGAGTACTTGCAGCCAAGAACAGCCAAGCTGTAGCCCAGTTTGTCTGCCATTATTCAATAAGAAAAATACGTTTGAAGGAGTGTTTTAGATCATTTTTAAATCAAATGTTAAATCAGCGAAAATACTTGGCTATAATAGAAACCTAGACATCGATGGGAAACATCTTCTAAAAATAAAAGAAAAATTTGGCGTTTATTTGTATGTCATATCTTCATTATTTCACCTTGGAACTAAACAATTTAGATGGTATCCCATCAATTATTAAAGGATTATCTGCTTACTTTATGAATATCATGGGGAAATGGGGAATACACAAGAAATTGCCACTAATTTTCAGGAGAAGTCGTTTCAAAATTTAGTTTTAAAATAAAACAGCAGCTAATTGCAATATTTGTTGTTCATTAATTCCCTTCGCCAGCAAATAATTTAATTAATTTTATAATTTTTTAGAGAATTTCTCACAATTTCATTGCTTATAATTTTATAAAAAATTCTCCACAAGTGAACTTATTTCTGCGATTGGTTTTAGGTTTTATTTTTAAATTTTTTGTTATTTTTTGTACCCATAAAAGTAGGTTAACAAATCATTTTGCTGCCCCAGATCTTTATTTGCGATCTCTCCCGATGATCGTCTGGCTAGTTTTATAGCCTAAACAAAGCGTTAAAGTTTCTTTTGGATTACCTTTGAGAATTAGGCACGATTATGACGGATCCGAGGCCCTTGAAGGTGTCCTCTTCAGTGGCACAGATCCATTTATCAAATCTCCGCATTTTGGGGAATTGCCAAACTTCTTTGGGGGTTTCGTTTCGGTTTGGTTTGGCAGTGGCAGTGGCAATGATGGTAATAGCAGCTAATGAACGCCAGAGTCACAGTCGGAGTCGGAGTTGGAGTTGGAGTTGGAGGTCGGGGGTCTTCGATACCGAATGCCGAGCACCGAACACCGAACACCGCGTAAGTGTAGATTCCTCACCGCGACGAGTGTTGTCTTTGGGCTGTCGACTCCCCAGCATCGAAAACAAACACAAATAGAAGTGGAAACACACATGGGGAAACCCATGGTAGGAGGTAGGGAAGGGCACACAGAATGCAGAGGAGGCGAACAATTAACGCGTCGCTGTAATTACAGCAAATGGTAAAAAATGTTTGGGAACAACTTGCCCAAAAAACACAGAAAAAAACACAAAAAATAACACAAGAAACAGGGGGGATAGTAGAAGAAATATTAATAATCAATAACCCGCTAAAAGGCAGTGCTGGCTGGGGCTCTGGGTCTGGGTCGGAGTCGGTCGAGTTGGTCGCGACGGTTGAGGCAATTTTATCGGTCATTGAACGACCTGCTACATAGATACACAGATACATATAGATAGACACAGATAGAAAGATAGATTTCCAAGCGAAAAACCCCGAAAGGTGCGCTCCGCACCGCACAGACTGCCAAAAACTCGTCATTTTTGTTGGTGTAAGAAGCAGCGATCGGTTTTTGGTTAATTACCCCGGCTAAGGCCCCAAAGACCCAGGCTCCGTTAACCCGAAGGGGGCTATGGCAGGGGGCCAAGGCAGTTAATTACATAAAAACAAGTGATTTGCGTGTGCGCTGCCTCTCTGCCCAACGGCACCGCCATCGTCTTGGGCTTCGTCTTGGGCTCCGTCTTGGGCTCCGTTTCCAAAAATTGTTCCCCTGCTTTCGGGGCTTGGGTAATTTTCAACTCGCCAACTTTCGGCCAAGCTAATTAGCGGAGAAAATATTTGGTAGAAGGCAGCAATGTTCAATAATTGAAGCCCATAGGTGATGGGGATAGGTGTCCGAGAACAAGTGACCTTTGACAGGGGGCTACTACTACTATTCCTGTCTAGATGCTTGGATTCGAAGAGCATCTATGGGCCCTATGCTACTCGTAAACTGCTTCCTTTATCTTCTACCGATGGCTCCATTTGAACTGCCTTCTTGTACAGCCTTCAGTGTACTTTGAGCCCCTTTATTACCCTTTTTATTGGCAACAATTGCACTAGGTCTCATGCTATTATATTGATTACACTGTGGTGGGATGGCATATGGTCTCTGGGCCTCCTTCAGGGCAAAAGCCCATCGAGGAAGTCTTCTCGAAGTCCGTAAATCGGTTCCCCTACACACTTTTGTAAATTCTTTGAGGCTATGGATTACTATATTATTTTAATTCAATTAAATTGTATTCCATCGAATTTTCTTCAATGAAAGGTGCTTCCCATCTTAATGTAGCCATTAATTGGGGCCCATTTCCATTGGCTTGCAATAAATTGAGTTACATTCCATTAAACTTTATAGCAGTTTACCTGAAATTGTTATTGCTTGTTCTCTAAGTCGAAGAGAATCCCCAATCTTATGATCCATTGAATTCCTTCAAGCAATATTTGACGACAGCTTCCTCCGATCCATATTCCCTTCCATATATTCTTGCACCACTCCTGTCTCTGTCCCTGTCTCTGTCGCTGTCCCTCTCTGTATCTCCTTCTCAATCGTCATTTTCTCAGGTCCAAACATCTCGTGACCTTTGGCTGGCGCCTTCCACCCCGCCCCCCTAGTAGCCTGCCCAGCCGTTTCATGCCGTTCCCCCAAACCCTTACAATTTATCATAAAAATAAAAGTTTTTTGGCTTTTTACGAACCTTTTCATGGGGTTTGCCCCCCTGCGGTCATGCAGATGGAGGGATGATGGAGCCGGGGGATGGGGGAGCTGGACAATCGGCGCCGTGGCAGCGTTCTAGATAAATAAGCATTCTTAATTATCCCTTTGCCTTCTCGTCTCGGGGTGGCACAAATGTTATAAACAATGGGAAAACCGCGCACTTAATGCGTTTTCTGTTTCCACAACAGAAAAAGCAGCAAAAAAAAGCAACAACAAGGCAAGTATTTTTCTTCATATTATTCATTATTTTACCCACAAAAAAAAAAGAGAAAGAAAATGTTTTTATTGCCTGCGAAAAAGGGCTGCCATTAGCCGCACTGTGGAGGATGTGGCCAAGGACCCGCCGACGACGACCCACCGACCACAATACTCGTAATTCCAATCAAATTTGAAGAACAACAACGCAACGGCAAAAGAGCGACATTCAAAGTGGCCAAAAGATATGGCAAGATATGGCCGAAAGGGGGTTGGGTCTGCCAGAAATGTGCCGTCGGTAAATGTGATTTCCCCGTCCTGACTGACAGGCCAGTGACTCTTCATTTTTTCCTCTCTGTTTGCCTCGCATGTGAGCAAATGTGTAATTGAAGTTCCGCTCGCAGGACGAACAACTGAAGGAACGAAGGACACTCGTACAGAGAAAGAAGGGACGGTCCGACCGGTTCAATTGTTTCCTTTGTGCCAAGCAATTTCACTCACCGGCGGCGCCCTGGACAAGTCGCGATTGCCCCATGACTTGCCACAAAAATTCTCCCAAAAAGTGCACAAAAAATGCAATGGCTGGGCACTTACAGGGGAGGTGGGGTCTGCAAAGTCGAATGATGTGGCACTTTATCCGTGTTACCTGCAAAAGAAAGAGGAAAATCCTTCAAAAACAAAATATTGTTAAAGGAGCCAAGGATTACCCGTATGACTCCTCAGTGCAGTAACTCTCCATCGATTCGTTGGAATATTCCCAGCATAATATTTGCGATGGAAGAAAAAAGATAGTTTTGAAAGAGCTACAGAGTGGATTTCTTGTCGAAATTATCGTAATATTTGCACAAAAAAATATAAATAAAATGTGTACTTCTCAAGGTGTAGTCCGTGTTTTCCGTAGCTCCTTCTGGCCTTCTTTATCGAACATGTACGATTCTTCGATAACATGCTTTTGATGACTTGTAATATCATCGATAGCTCTCATTATAAATCACAGATCTTTCTATGTCCCAACCCCTTTATATGCTACCCGAAACCCATCTGCTAGAAGGCGCAAAATTCCACAGATCGATTAATCGTTTAAGCTCGATTACTAATCGAAATGCGAGCCAAGTGTTGCCTTGAAGGATCATCCCTCAATTCTTTGACGTAACGTAACACCACCGTAAGCCGTGAGACGTAAGCCGCCCAACGTAAACACTTGCTGTTGCCATTGCAGATATTTTGGTTTCTTCTGCCGCTGCCGCTGTCGCTGCTGCTGGCTCTGCCGCGCCGCTGTCGTTGCCCAACCCACGACCTAAAAAAAAAGCTGATTTCTATGTGGGCTGCCATGTGTGTGCGAGTGTGTGTTTAGTATTATCAAATGCAATTTTCTAACGCAGTCGCACTTTCAACGATGACAGCAGCGAAGCCAGCGTCGGCAGCAGTCCCCGTCCCCCCCTTCCACCCCCCTTTCCTAACAAACAATTGCAATTTTAAGTGAAAATAAAATGCATGACAACAGCCGAAGTAGCAGAGCAGCGGCAGAGCAGAGCGGCAGAGGAGCGGCAGAGCAGCAACAACAATGCATGCCTAAAACCTAATAAAAATTCAAATTAACATTTGAAAGAGCGAGCCAGCAAATAGACCTGCAAGCGACGGAAAGAGAGAGCGCGACCGACCAGAGTGCGACAGAGAGAGGGACAGACAGAGAGCGAACAAAAGAGAGCAGTGCAGGCCGGCCCGCCACTGGCAGAGCCTGCACATGAACGGCGGGGAAGGGGGTGACAGAGCGGGAGAGACCGAACAGATATGCAGCCGAAAAAGCTTATGAAATTCTATTAATTTTTGAACAAAACTGAATGCTAGCCCCCGCCGAATGACCCCCCCTGCGGCCACCCATGGGCAAGCCTCTGCAGATTTTCTAATCGCCCATCGACCGACGCCAAACGAATGGTCCCGATGCCCAGGCGTCCAAATATTGTGATACTCTGGCGGAGGAGAGTGGAAGGTGGAGAGTGGAAGGTGGTACCTATGTGGAAGGTATCAAGGGCCCAAGCGATGCCAGGGTATCAAATCTCCGGCTACCGAAATGTAGCCTTCGGTTCGTGGCTCTTGTTGTTTGTTGTTTTTGCGTATTTTGTTGCACTTTTAGTTGTGTTCTTCTTTCTGTTTTAGTCGTTCTCTCTCTATCTCTTCTCTCTGCGTGTGTGTGGGTTGTACAGATTGCAGACACTCGCATAATAATGCAATTTGCCATCTGCCAGTTCCCTCGTTCCCGCTCCTCCCCCGTCATTCGATTTCGACGTCACGCGCCAAAAAGACGTCGACGTCTGGGTGCCCGCGTCAGCTGCGCTCTGCGGTGGCTGCCTGTCTGAGGAGAGCAGTATCTGTCCTCCCCGCTCGCCCACTCACCTTTAGTGGCATAAACAACGTGCAACATCGGAGCTGCTGCCACCTGCAGGCTGCTTGTCTTCCCCCTCAGACTCTGCTTCGCTCTTGCCGTTTGATATTTGGCTCTCTCTTAGGCTCTCGTTTTTGCATTGCTCTTGTCTTTGCTGTCTGTCCCGTCCCTCTGTCCAGCCTTTGGGGCTGGCTGTCGTCGAGTCGGCTGCTGATACCCTTTTATTGGCATAGGTGATTGTGATTCTATAGAGGGAATGTCTGGGATTATATATTATATATTTCAGTCTCTGGGAGGAATGCAAGAAATAATTTGGATTACGAAAGAAACCTCTTAGCAGTACAGATCATTCCAGGGCAGGGTATCCAATGCTTCGATGCCTGTAGCTAGCTTTTTCTCTTTTATTTTGCACTGCGTTCGTTTCTCGTTTTTCGCTTTTTGTTTTTGTCCTTTTTTTCGCGCAGTTGCGAGTTTTCCACAAAAACAGCTGCAAAAAAGCACGTGTCATCGCGGATTTCCCCGTCGCCGTCCCCGTCCCGTCCCTCTTTCAGCGTGTGCGTTTACAACCGCTTCGTCTCCCTCCGCCCGCCTCCCCGCCCAGCGTCTCCATCCACCTCTCGGGCTGCCACGTTTTTCCCTTTTCATGGTCGTCGATTTCGTTCTCGCACAGCTTTTTCCTCTCTTCTGCTCTGCCCTCCACTTCGTTTATTTGATTTTTATGCTTGTGGATTTCCTTTTGATTCCGCCATTCGCGTTGTTCTCGTGGCTCTGGCGGTTGTAGCGTGGATTGTTGTGGATTGGCAGACAGGACAAAAGACGGGGAAGCCCCCATTGAAAGGAAGATTATGATGATGGTGTCTGTGCCTCAGAGTGCCCCTCCAGAGGTGGGGGTTTTAGGGCAGCTACGAAAAGGTGGACTCAAGGTGAGTCTTTCAATTGCATTTCCGTGAGACAAAGCGGGAACTTCACTATCTTCACCCTTTCTCCTGCACTCCTTCCTTCTTTCTGCTTTTACGGTTTCTTCTTACTTTTTCTCCTTCTCCCCTAACAAAATTATTGATTTGATTTCTCGATTTGGCCGCGAGCCAAGCGCCAAAGTACGAAAAATACTCGTACATTCTTAAGATTGCACATGCACAAACACGCAGCACACACACACACACACACACCCAGAGCCAGGGAGAAAGAGCTGCATAAGATGATGGCATAACGGTTACAGCTTATCCCCACCCCCACCCACACCTCCTCCCGCCCAGAGATTGCAATAAATAAAAGACATCACAAAGAAGTCGCCACTCGGACTGGCCTCCGATTACATCTATATGAGTGCTGTGTGTGTGTGTGTGTGTGTGTGTGCGACTGCATTTGGCTCTCTTCCGTTGGCTCTCTTTCTCTTTTTTTACACTCTTAAGCTTTTTTTTGCTGAGATTTTCTCAGCTGAGGTTTGTTATTGTTTTTCTTGCCATTTTGCCGGCTTTCGGGAGAGCGACAGAGAGAGAGAGAGAGAGCAACCACATGAATGAATATGAATATGAAAGCCCGCTCTCTCGGTCGCCTCCCTCTCCCACTCTCCCGCTCTGCCACCCATCTTCCGAAACTTCGCACACACTTTGCGGTTCGAGTTGGAGCCGATTGCGGCTGGACTGCACTTCGTGTCGGTTCAAACGTGTTCGATCTGACGACGAAGAGGATGAGAGTCTGAGGGGGGAGTGGGAGCGGGCTATAACCGGAAACGGAAATCATATTTGGGCAAGTTCTATTTGAAAGGCTCGTCCTTGCTCGGCTCGGAGTGCAATTAAATAGCGAAATGCCAATTGTTCCAATAGCTCTCCAGCAGAGACACAAGCAGAGAGAGAGAGAGAGAGAAGGAGAGGGAGAGACAACGACAGTGCCTGCCATTAACCGTTAATGCACAGATCGTAAATCGAGTTGGCAGGAAGGTGTGTCATTCGGACTTATAAATAAAATTAACAACTGCCCGGCGATTACAGGGGAGAATGGGGCTGGTAGCGGAAATATTTGCGCGACTTCGACTTTGCTGTGCTGCTCCTTCTGCTTCTCCTTCTGCTTCGTCTCCTTCTTTCCCCCGTAATTAATGGCAAACAATTACAAAAAAAGGAGAACGAATGGGCAGCCCCCAAGTGGTATTACAAAATAAAATGCGAAGAGCAAGTTAAAAAGTGAATTACCTGATAAAGGACAAAACGCGATTTGAGGTGTGTTTGTTGGTGCACCCCCCACACCCCACACCCCAACCCCCACCCCTTTCCCGTGTGCGTGTGTCGCGGGTTAAGCACCCGTGCCCCGCATGGGGTCCTAAGCGGACAATGGGCCTCATAGGCAGATTCGATGCAACAAGTTGGGAGAGAGATTCTGCCAGCAAAAGATATCCGTAATTGAGGGATCTGTAGTCCTTAAGGGCTGGACAATGCGCATGTATCTGTATCTTTTGGGTCTATAAGATGTGCCATAAATTTCTAAATTTCCCACTGTCAATAGCCCACATCCAATCCCTCCCCTACCATCGAGGCATTCACCAATTTGTTCCACTGTGCTTATCCTTTCCAGGGTCCCTTCCGACCGACCAGCGGTCAGTGTCCAGCTGACGCGCTTAATTAATTACGCGATTGTATTTGTGACTAACTGCTTACGGCTGCCCCTCAAACCTCTTGCCCCCGCCTTCTTCTTGGCTCAGAATGTTGTGGTAATGCAATCGCAGCTTGTTCTTGGCTTTGGCAAGCGTGGAGTTTGGCGATGAGGTGTGGAGGCAAGGACGCCGCCCCGTCATTGGGGAGAAATTAATACCCACTTAAGCTTAACTGGACAGTTGGCGGGGCCCTCGATGCCTCCGATGCCTGCCATGCCTCTCTTGTTGCTGTTTTTCGTATCGAAGGTGATTCACGAGGCGCAGAAATAAATCGTTTGGTTATGTTGAACCTTTTATATTCATGCGAGCATACAGCAATTACATTTAACCCATTGGGAACTCAAGGTTTGAGAGTTCTTAAGACAGAAAACAGGAGATACAACGCCTTACTGGATGGCTTTTAGTGTAGAATTCTATACTATAATCTTTAAAAAGCCTGGATAAACGATTTGCCTTCAAAGTAAATCGTAAGATCTCAGCATTTGATAAAGAAAGACTTACTTTAATTTTACCCATATTTATAGGGCCTTTATTTAGTTTTTTTTGAGGCACAACCCACATTGTTTTGAGTTCTCTTCCACCCCAGTGGCTACTTACTTCTACGATTCCTTGCAAGTCCTGCAATTATCCTTGGCAGTGCCAGCCCACACACGAAAATTATGAACTAAAAAACGTTTTTATTACCGAAAATTACAATGTGCGAACGGAAAGACGGGGTCATTGGCAGCGGCAGGAAGGGCAGCCAAAAACAGGAGGAGTTCGGGTCTCCAGCTGTCCTTTGGCCAGGAATGGTATTGTATGAGTTCTGTGGATAGTTGTGGGCCCGTCAGCAAATAAACACTCTCACTAGTCCTGGCCCTCGGCTCGAGGCCAGATCCTGGCGGGAGGTTAATTTCATTAGAAATTCATAATTCTTTTCCATGTTTTTTTTTTCGGGTGGGGGCGGGGCAGCATGTGTAAATGTGAGCAATAAAAAATACATCCATTCATTGTTGTTGTTGTAATTTGTTTATAACGGTATTTATGAAATGGTCACAAGTCAACGCTTTCCAGCGACCCCCGAACACGCACCAGGAGCAGGACCCAGACCAGAAACCCCCCCGATTCGCCCCCATATCACCAATTATTCTTATTACGCCTATTACTACAGTGTGTATTTTTTTGTAACCACTTTCTATGGTTGTTTGGGCGGTTGTTTGGGCAGTTCTTGTTCGCCATGTAGCCCCTGCTGACCTTTTATGTTAATCGCATTTGGCTTAGGGACTCGTACAGAGAGAGGGAGAGGGAGAAAGCGGCCCAAAGGGTGAGAGTCTTGTAGCTGTAATTGATATGCGTCCTAATCATGCAATCCTTTGTGTCCTGTCGCCTCCACACACACACACACTCTCCCAACGCCTCGAAAGGAAACAACTTCAGTGTTTTGTGGCTTGTTAGGTGTACCTAACATCCTCGTATTTTAGAAGAAGTAATTACCATCGAAGCCACGTTTTGGTTTAGAGCGGCGTGACGTCAGAGCTTTGGGGAATGGGTTTATTTAAGGGATGATTGGGCAGGAGATTCGGCTTTGCCTGTAGTAATGCTCAGAGGAGGATCAGCTATGATAACGATTGTGTTTGATCAGAGAAAAGTGATCGAAAGAGCTATATAATTGCATTGGAAGACAGTCAATATTTTGTAAAAATTCAACAGCCGCGATTTTGTGACTTTGCGCACTTTCATAATTTTTACTCGGCTTCTGCACAGCGGATAGCCATAATGATTAATGATTTGAACAGAGAATTGTACGACCTTTTACAGGATTTTTGATTCGAGTCGATAGAGTCAAGAAGAGTGAAGATATAGTGCCCCAAAGTCAATGTTTTCTACCTTTGTTAATGTTTCTTCAACTTTTTTGTATGGGAGGTCTTTAGGGGCTATAATTCTCAATAAAATTAGCTACTAATCATTAAAATTGTCCAAAGAATGTCAAAGGTACATATTATTTAGTAAATCAAACCAATTTTATAATCCACTGGAAAGTACATTCAAAATTGTTCATAGATCTTCAAGATCTTCAAGACCTTTGAGTCTCTGAACGGCAATTTATGCCTCAATCTGTCATTCAGTTCATTCCCTCAATCCCAACTTTATTGTGAGATTCTCTGCCTTCCTCAGAGCCCCATCTTCAATGCCATCTCAGGTCTCAGATCAGCCTCAGCTTCAGTCTCGAGAGTCTCCCAGAGTTGTGGCATTTGCTGGCTAATTAATAAACTTTCACATATCTGATTTCGTAAATCTTTTCACTTGCAACAGCAACACATTGAATGGGTTTTTGTGGATTTTCTAACCGAAAATCGTTTTATGTAAATTATCAACGAATGAAATGCCACGAAATACGCGCAAGTCGCTGGGGAGTCGCCGGGGAGTCGCTGTATTGTATGTATTTGTATAATTTATTGCATTTTGATAGTTGGAGTTTAATTACAGCTTTTTCACTTGAGTTCAAAGTGAAAGTGCAGGCGATGTCAAATGGTATCTGAATCGGATGATCCCCCGATCCCCTGGGCGATCGATCCACAGACCAGAGCCAACCAATTCGATTTGCAGGCAACCTTTGACCTCTTGCCGCACCAGGTAGCAGACGGCAGTAATCGAAACAGTTGCACTTCTAGCCCAGTCCGGTCTCCGGTCTCCGGCCTCCGGTCTCTGGTCGTGACCCCTCTGGAAATCATAAAGCAATAAATCTTTTTAATATCTCTCCTTGTTCTTGGTCTTGAAATCTTGCTGCTTTTTATTCTGTTCTGTTCTGTTTTGTGGGCGTTCATTTTCCCTTTTCTTTTAACTTTTTTTTTTTGGGAGAGTTTCTCACGTCCTTTGCTAAGGCGGAGGGGGGCTGAGGTCGGACTTGGAGGGCGTGGTCATTACTCAAGTTTGTGGATTTGAAGTAATAACTCAGTGCGTCATAAAAATTTTAATTGCTTTGGGTTTTCCTCAGTTTTCGGTTGCGAAAGCAGTTCGGGTAATTAACATTAACCCAAAAATGTCCAAAAAAAGCACAGACACAGCCCTGGAACAATGCAAAGAACCCAGACCCAGACCCAGACCCAGCGCCACGAACATGCCCCAAAACAATGAGGCAATAAAAATTGCAGCGCATAATTTTCCAGCCACCTTCTTAGAGGGAAACCCTTTTTTCCGCGGCACCAAAAATTTCCACGCGTATCAGTAATTAGTTTGGTTATTGTTTTACTCGCGGCAGCGATGGGAAGAGCCCCAAATGGGGGTAGAATGTGAGAGATATTCGTATAGGAGAGCCCTGCACAATCGTACGCCAACCCCCGGCTCACTAGCTTTGCAGGCTCGTGCGCCAACCCCCGGCTCACTAGCTTTGCAGGCTCGTGCGCCAACCCTCGGCTCACTAGCTTCGCTTGCTCGTGCGCCAACCCCCGGCTCACTAGCTTTGCATGCTCGCGCTGATATGAGTAAAATAAGCAGCGAAAAGTTTTGGATCAACGAAATCTTCATCTCATCCAACAGTTCCTTCAACCATTATCCACCTTTGAAGTCCTGGAAATATTCTACTAGTATTTCCATTAAATCCTCCACCAATCGTTGCATCCAACCCACGGATGATCGCTGTTCTCCCCTCCCAGAACTAAGATCTGTTTTTGGTATCTACCAGTATTCGGGGATAAAGAAAAGGCCGCCTTGTCATCTAGCAAAATTTATATGTGGGATCAAAGGGAACCACCAACAAAAATCAACAGCAATTGTTGCTGCAGAGCCCAGTGCTAAGTGGGTGCAATTAGACCAGGGTCCATGCGAGAACAGGTAGAACAGGTAGCACAGGCATTGAGGTCCGAAGTGTGGGATGGTTCCTCATGCATTGGGGGATGGAATGTATCTATTTCGAATTGAGAAACGCATCGAAACGCATCGCAAGGTGGCAATAAATTCTGATTGCAATTGACACTTTTATCGCCGGTCGCCTCATCGAAGGGATTCCATACAAACTTGTTCTAATGGTCAACTGTTTTTTTTTCTTATATTCCCTGTATCTTTTGTTACAGACTGAAGCTGCCACAGAAATACCAGAAACAGAATCAATTGAAAGTGCAGCTGGAGCCGAAGGAAGGAAAAACAGAACCTGCTTCGAATAAAGAAGTACAGTAAGTACCATTCGAATATATGCCTACCATATAGACGGGGAGTCTGGGGGGAGATATTCACGGATAGAAATAGGGAGAGTTTATCTCCATGGGGGCTCCACGACTGGCAACTGGCAAATCAATTCGCTAATTGAATGCGGCGCAATTGAAATGCTTCTTAATATTGTTAAATATCTGAACGAGTTGGCATTCCTTCCCCCGACTGCCCGAGTGCCCGAGCCCCTCCATATGTACGGATGCCCCCCCGGTTAACATTCTTAATAGAATCAAAGAGCGACGCAATATAACTTTTAATTTGGCGTAATTGTGATGGTCCCCTGTCTCGGACTTGGAGACAGATTTACGTCCAGTTGGAAACAATAAAGAATAAATTCGAATTGGAAAGAAAGAGCCATGATTTCGGTTAACGAAGTCCAAGATACTCTTGCCCAATGGAATGCTAAGTAAATACGGAATAAATACGGAATAAATAGGGAATAAATACTGAAAAAATACTAAATAAATACGGAATAAATACGGAATAAATAGGGAATAAATACTGAATAAATACGGAATGAATACAGAATAAATACAGAATAGATACAGAATAAATAGGAAATAATTAAGGAATAAATAGGGAATAAATACGGAATAAATACAGAATAAATACGGAATAAATACAGAATAAATACTACAATATTTTTGAATTCAATTTATAAAACATTGGTTTTCGCATAGAAATAAAAGTAGTCTTAAAAAAACTATATTTCTATGGAATTTTCCTGTAGGATAGGGATCCTATTTGTAGCCAAAAGTATGGTTTATGTAAAATAAATTGTTTATACAGATGTAGATACATACATGGCATTTTAATGAAGATTTAAAGATCCAAAAACTCCACCCTGAAAAAATCGTGTACCAAAAAGTGTCTTTTCTTCGATAATACCCTCCCTAAGACCATCCAAAACAGGAAAGAGACGCCTCAGGAGGCACCCAGATGGGTTGGACTAGCCAGAGATAGATCTTCGAACGGGGGGGAGGGGTAAGGAGTATATGCCCCGACAAATGATGAAATCAATTAACCAAATGGCGCGAGTACTCGACCAATTCCACAGCTTTTTGCATTGGTTAATAACCGCTTGTGCAAAAAATAAAATACAAATAAAAACTAGAGAGAATTGAAATCAAAATCAAAAATATTTCAATACACACAGACACACACAGGCACACACACAGGCACACACACACACGTGGAAGCTTCAAAGGGGATGCCTCTGCCTCTGCCTCTGGCACGCAGTCCAAAAATGTTCTCCTCTGAGGAGCTTCAATTGTCTGCACTTGAGTTCAATTTCTGTTGGGTCTCTGGTTAAAAATGCTTTTAAAGCTGCCACAGCCGCACAGAAAGAGAGAGAGAGAGAGACAGCAGCAGGCGGCGCAGACCGGGGCAGATATTTTCGTCATAACTATAAATTTTATTAAGATTCAAATGTTCTGCGTACAAATTTAGATACAATTATTACTTACTTCAATGACGACGGGAAGGCAAGAACAAAGAGGGAGATGGAAGGTGGGGCAAGGGCAGGGAAGGAGGTACCCACGCGGTACAGGCCATGGAAATCGTGGCATGGGGTCTCGAAATTGGTTGCTGGTTCTATTTTGTATGAAAAGCTCTCCATAAAAGAGTTCCATTGTGCGGAGATTTCTTGGGACTTATTTTATTTTTGGAATAAGTCAATTTCGAATATCTCTTCTCTCATCGGGGATATATTTACTTGTAGAGAGTCTATTGTTCCATTTATTTAGCAGCCAATTGGGGTTTTATATTGGGGATCCAACTGAATTAAATTAACCTCATGATTCCATATGAGAAATCGGGATAAATTTCGATTTTTTGCATCGATAAAGGACCTTTTTTTGGAAAAAACTTAGCCAAAAATCTCTCCGAATCGGAAATAC
The DNA here is from genome assembly GCA_008121275.1 of Drosophila lowei. NCBI lineage: Eukaryota > Metazoa > Arthropoda > Insecta > Diptera > Drosophilidae > Drosophila > Drosophila lowei. The sequence continues at coordinate 24,689,055 of CM017779.1, forward strand.
CTTGAGATAAACAGAGAATGTCCCTGAATGGCTCCTTAAACCCGCTCTTACTCCCTCCATCAGGTTCTTAGAAACAAAAATATATCCCCCCTAATATAGAACTGTCAAATTCTTTGGCTTTGGCTTTGGCTGGGTGATGGATCGGACAGACCAGACCTGAGGCCTTAATTTCCCACCCCACTCACCCTACGCTCCTCCCCGCCCCCTAGCACTGCCCCTACCACTCATCCACCTCTCAGATCATTCGTCAAATGACAATTACAATGACTTAATTACTTTTAATAAAGACGTCCCGTATGTGGCCTCTTCATTAGCGACAGAAAAAAAACCTACGAGTACGGGGACTTTTTTGCATAATGCCTCATTATGCTTAGACCATGGGGCAGGGGCAGATCTGCGAGTAGTGGGCGGAGTGGGGGACGTTCGCCTTAATACATACAAATTGAAAATTGATGAATTTTTCCGGTGTCCGAAGATCTATCTCCCTCTGCATCCATGAGATGCGAATGCAGCAGCTGCCCCTCGCACTCGAATATCAATTAGTGTGTGGGGGGCTGTGGGATTACCTACCGATCCAGCGATCCAGCGATCCACCGATCTGCCCCGGATCCAATCGATTCTATCGAACAATCAATGGCAATTGCTTTGGATCGCCAGCGAAGGGAAATTACTCGTAATAATGACTTTAATTGAATATTGCGCACTTCATTCATTCCGCGTTCTAAATTTGAATTTGAATTTGAGAGAAAAGAGGGGCAGCAGCAGAGGCAGAGGCAGAGGCAGAGCAGAGGCAGCATATTATCCATTATAAACTTCCAATCGACCATAAACACTTGGGAGCCGGGTAGCCGGGCAGCTGTCTGTGTGTGTGTATCCATGAGATACGTACGGTACAAAGTGAGGGATCGATCCAAGCGACAACGGGGCTTTGGCTTTATATTTGGATATGCCGGGTAATGAAGTCCGCTTCACATGGCCAAGATTCGCAGCCAGCGTACCAGAGTACCCCCCCACACATCGAACCCCAACCCCAACCCCATCCCCATTCCCATCCCCAAACAATTCAAGCATGAAAGCAATTTTTAATTTATTTTGGTTGAGCGCTTCACTTTTTTCCTAAAATTATGACATAATAGCAAGAGCAACAGCAACAACAGCAACAACATCCAACGAGCCACCTAATAATGTCATATGGAATTGATTGTGCCCCGAACGACGAGTACCGTACCGCACCGCACCGCGACTTAGAGCCAGGCGGGGGAGCTCTACGAAGTGGAGCGGACTGTACGGACACCTCTCTCTCTCTCTGGGTAGTGTGGGAAAAGTATATTTGGATGCGGACACCTTCCGCTTCACAAATCAGCAGCGACGCTTCAAGAGTGTGTGTGCTGTGTGTGTGTGTGTGTGTGAGGGTGTTCTTTCTGTAGATACTTCGACTCCCATGGCATCAGCGTTTGACCAGTTGTCAGTCGGTTAATGTTATAATTAACCTGTCCACCGCAGCAGTCACATATCGATCCAGCAGCTGTTGGCCTCCAAAAAAGAACATATCACTGCACTGCTTGGGGATGTATAAATATAGTAGTATCCGAGCAGATCTTGGGGTTCTTGTGGTGGGTTTTGGGGACAGACTGGGATTTGTAGAAGGAAAATATATTATATGAAGGGTTTTAACAATTGAAGTTTGAAGGATTCACCTCGAAGACTTTTTCCCAGAGCGATCATCGTATAGAATATGAAAGGGTTAGGATATCTCCTAACATTCCTCAGGTATTGTTATCCCTCATTCTTAGGGGTCTGTAATGTCATAGAAATCAATGGAAAGTTTGAAAGATTGAACTGTATCTGGCTTTGTGTAGAAAGTATCTTATATCTGAATAATTGAAGGGGGATATATCTTATGGGGTCTTAGGTCTTGGCTTCAGTTTCATGGTTCTACTTTTTGAAGATTTATTAAATAAAATTAAGTGTGGATTAAAAATTTGAAAAAAGATTGAAAATTTAAATTTAAAAAAATAAAAATTTGATCCGTAGAGTTTTTTTGCGAAGAAAAAACACCTAAAATATTAGTTGTTTTCAATGTATCGATTTAATAGATAAATAAATAACAGTACCTAACATAATTGTATTTTTCTGGTGATCATTTTTATTCTAAAATACAAATGTATCTTTTAAAAAAAAAAATCTATTATTTTCCATAATATTTGCTAATAAATGTTAATTCCATTAGACAACTTATTCGATTAACCCACCCCCCGACCCCTTGCGATGATTGCTTTCAATTCTATTGAGACAGCCACCTCTCAAACCCCCTAAAACCCCCCCCACTTCTCATAGAGATAGTTTCTCTTGGATTATATCTGTGGCGCAGTTGAGTGCTACGAGTATCCGCTTGTGTATCTGCGAGTATAATTGATTTACCCTCTTCTGTATCTGTATCTGCATCTGTGTTTGTATTTGTATCTGTATCAGGTTTAATTTCAATGGAGTTCCGTGGGCGCAGGAGATGGGCTAACTATGTAAACACGATCATTAAATAAAACATTGAAAGCGAACAGGCAGAAAAAGAGACAAACTGAGAGAGGGAGAGGCAGGCAGATACATTGCGAGAGCGAGAGAGCTGCCAACGCAAATAGAAATAGAAAACATAGAGGAGCGGAGCGGAGAGAGAGAGAGAGAGAGAGAGAGAGAGGAAAAGGAAACAAGTTAACCAATGAAATAAACGCAAATTTAATGACAACCAACGCGCCACGCACAACTTGGCCAATACGCGTTGTTTTCCCCTTCGAGCCATGGCCAAGAGAGCACTTTACAGCGTGAGATCGGATCGTATCGGATCGGATCTCTCTCGAAAAACGAAAACTACAAAATGGAATACATAATAAGTACATAAAAATCTAGGGAACAATGAATTAAATGTTATGAGGCACACACTTACAGCTGTAGATACAAACCATAGATACATATGTATCTGTAGCTCTGTATGGCAGCTCCACTGATCTCTCCCGCTTCTCGTGCGTGCCTGTGTGTGTGTGTGTGTGTTTTTTATTGCTTTTCAATACCGAAAGTTTCGGGGCATACCAGAGGGAAATTTAATGCCAGTATGTGTATCTGTATCTCTCAGATGCGGACACATTCTTGTAGTTGCTTTCTCTTTGTGTTAATTGTATTCCAAAATAATGATGAGCTGTGGCTGGAGCTCCAGCTAGTGTTGGCCTGCATCTTGTATCTGTTAGATACTTTAGCTGTGGCTCCGTCTCTGGCTAATTTAATTTATGGCCAGTTTATGTAAATTTCAAATACCATTTAGTTTGTTTGTGTCTAGTTTTTTTCCCCCACTGGCCAATGCCAGATCGATTCTCTGTGTCTCTGTGTATCTGTATCTTTGTATCTTTAATTTCTTCTTCTACGCTTTAGTTTTGTTTCTTTCTTTTTCAATATTAACAATTTTTATTGTATACGACAGTTCATTGACATCCATCCCAGCCATCCCATCTACTAGTTGTATCTTTCGGTGTGTGCCGCACCAAAAGAAAGTTGAAAAACTCTCGTGAGTGACGGCATTTGCATAAATTTGGCAACACATTTCTTGGCCATGCGAAACTAGCGGCGGCAGTAACCCCACCAGTGGCTCCAGGCTCCGGGCTAATTGCGGCCCATTGAGATGGCTATCAGCGGACTCGCCCCATTAAGAGAGCCATTTCGTCTGAGTTGGAAATTAATTAGGACAGGTTGGCCCATCTCTGCCGGCTAGTGGGTGCCTATAAAAACGCATTGCACCTCCATCGGATCTCCCTCTGGGACGCACTCCCTCCCTCCACGCATCTGACGAATGACGATCCGCCCATCTAGATTTCAGGTTTAAGTTTCGATTGCGATTATTGCGCTTCAAATACTCGTATATTTTGCTTTTGGTTACCCTCTTGGAATGGGTATATTGGGCTGGTGGCAATCGTATGCCAGGAGATTTCTTTGGGGCATACATTTCCCTCACTTTCCAAGGCTTTTGGGTATACCCTCTGTCGGATTATACCTGTTTCTCTAGCGAGTGGCATTTTTTATTTGCTCATTTAATTTCTGAATTTCTGAATTTCTGAAATTACTCAATTAGTTTAATTAGCGGCTGCTGCTAGTGGATCGTGGCCGGGGCCTAAGCCATGCCGAGTGTGACAATGGTATCATACACTGCCGCTACCGCTCCCTCTACCTTGATTGATTTTTCCCAAAAACATAATGTAATTTTCGTGTCGGAGAGAGGGAGAGGCATCATCCAAGTCAAAGGCGACTTTGGCGACGGTCATTTGTCAAAATCATTAATGCAATTACAGCGACCAGACAGCGACTGAGACTGGGAATGAGACTGGGACTGGGACGGGGACTGGGACTGGGACTGGGACTCCTCTCCAGTGAGAGGACTGGGGACTGGGTACTGGGGCTCTTGCCTGGCTGCTAATTATTTTGAATTATTCAATTTCATGTCTCAATTTAAATTCTCGAAGGCAATTAGGAAAAGTCGTTCCATCTCCGTCTCAGTTTTTTAGTTTTTCTGCCATTGAGTGGCACTTTGATGCGTGTCCCTCTATGGCGGGGGCCCGGGCCTGGGCCTGGAGGTTGGGTGCAGAATGGGACCTGTTTTTGGGGGAAAATGCAAATGAGTATGTGTGTGTGTGTGTGTGTGTGTGTGGCGAACAAAAATAAAACCATTTAAATAATTGAAAATCGAACAAATCGAACAAAAAAAACGGCAAAGAATAGATTTCGAACGATTTCGGTTCAATAATAAGTAAAATGGAAAATGGCTGGATGGCTGGATGGCAACGTATGCAAATTCTGAAAAAGAGCCACTAGGTAGGCGTGTGGTTGGGGGGGAGTGTGGTGTGGGGGTTGGGGGGGACCCAGGCAAATCCTAAACAAAATGGTGTCCGACAACTAAATTCAACTATGATGGCTGTACAGCGATATGTATGGGTTGTACGAGTGTATATAGGGATGTGAGTGTGTCGAGTGTTGGGGATGGGTGCGTGATTATCAAGCCAGGCTCGTTCGGAGCCCGTCCCATTTAGGCCGGTTTAACGATGGGAAATATTCAGAGAAAGTATGGATTGTTGAGATTATATGAATATAGAGAAATGTAGAGAAATATATCATCAAATAAGGTTTATATTTCGCTATATTTTGGCTATGAAGCAGTGGAAGAAAGGCAAAGATTTTACCAGAATTCCCATGAAACCAATGAAACCGAAAAATCCACTGAAGCCACCAACTTCTTGGCTCTTCATCCCATGTCCAAAGAGTTGAAAGAAAACCTAAACTAAAGCATGAATAAATATAAAAAAAAAGAATTTAAATGATTTTAATTTAAATTAAATAAATTAAAAAAATATTAAATTTATATTAATATTTCCGAGTATGTATTTCCAATGCAAAAATCCAAGAAAGTGGCAAAAAGTCAGCTCAATCGATGAGATTTCGCTTCTCTATCTTCAATGGTATAGAAGATTGTACAGAAAGCAATCAAAAATCATCCCATATGACCTCTAACCCCTTTTTAAGCAACATTTGTGCTTTTTTTTCCACACCTTCGAAGGACTTTCTTTCACACCAAAAAACACAGTCACGCTCCGCACTCACGATTCACGCACATCTCCAGCCAGAAGGCCTACAAATAGATACACATAGATGTACATATATACATAGGTGCGAACATAAATACAAAGATATGTATCTGTATCTGTGCATGTGTATATGCTGTATGTTGGTTTTGCGTGTTAGATTGTTGATGTGCAAAATCTAATTAATTATTTCATTAAAACAAAAACAAAAAACGAGCCATTTTATTGACATTCTAATTTGGATTTTTAGACTATTCCGCTCTAAACATATACATATACATATGTGCACGAGAAAGATATAAATACAGATACGAGTACATACGAATTACCCGATGTACGAGTATATACATATGTATATGTGGAACCGCCCCCGCATGCCGTAAAACACGGCGGATGAGCGATTTTAATTGGTTTTTAACTAATTTGCCTGCATCCCAGCCCCCAGCCACCCCTCTCCTCCCTGGAGACAGAGAGAGAGAGAGACCCTTTTTGCATTTGGGGCCCTGCTAAAACGTCCATTGTTGACAATCTATATACTATAATTCGATTTGACATTTTGTGCCCGCGCGGCGGCCGACGACCGGCGACCGGCGACAATGACCAACATTTAATCGAGATTTTGTGTGTGTCCAAAACTAATCAGGAGCATAACAAATTATCCACAGAATGGTAACAAATTGGAAATTATCTGCCAGATAATTGGTCACATTTATGGTGGGATACGGATACGCCATCCCCAGATTTTGAGTCAATTTCCCATTTCCTGATATTATATTTATGCGTGTATCTTGTTTATGGTTTCCTCGGCCCCTTTAGGCGTTACAATATGGAGTCATAAACGATATAAAAATAACTGTAAAGATAAAAGTAATGTTGGAACCCACGAAAAGGAGGGACTCGTAAGAAAACTACAGACTTGTACCTCGGATTCGAAGCTCCCTTTTTGACAACTCCAAATGCAAATCGTAAAAATAACAATCATCATCATAGCGGGCGGGTTTGCCCCGGCCCCGGCCATTGGCAAAGTATGTACACATGAGGGGGCGGAGAGGGCAGGAGGGGGAGGGTAAAGTATTTGCCCAGATACTTTCGGTTCACTCACCAAGGCGCCGTATCAATTTACCCAAAAATAACAAGTAACTATGAGCCGTATGGAGTGTGGAGACCCTGAAGATACTCTTTGGTAGGATTTTGAAGGGACAAAATTAGGGAAAATTTACCTTTTTGCGTTTAAAAAAAGGTATAAAATACTGCAGGATTATTTGGCGAATAAAAATAAGCTTATCTTTTAGAAAATGGTTTCTTTTATCGGATAAAAATGGCAAAGTTCTTGAAACAGCAGTAGGTACAGCTCAAAAGCCAGCCCAAAATGGCAGACCAAAGAAATGTATGGCCGTTACTCTTCTGACTTTTTCTTCTTCACAGTTCAATCGGTTAGATACAGTACTCCCTCAACATTTGACAGACTTATAAGCATACCTAAACCATTCCCAAATAGTCTCGAAATAAAGTTAATCTCCAAAAAACCATCGGAAGTAAGGACTTGCTCAAAAGTAGACCTATTGGATGCAAATGGAAAAGTTCTTGAAACAGCAGGAGACTCAAAAGTTCTTTCAATGTATGTAAATAATATATTTTGATAGATGATTAGTTAGAAAATATATATCTTCATGGATCTGATCTCTTTATATCCCGGAAGAGTGCTCCAGCCCAGCTCTGCCCCCAACCGAAGCCATAAAAGGCCTACTATATAGATAACTCCTACAGTAGTGACGATGGCCAACCTTTCCCCCAACCTAATACACCCAATTCCAGGCCGGAACCGACGGGGCTGTACTACAAATAGTTAGTGCCAATTTGATTGTGCTCATGGCCAACAGCCGTTGTTGGCGCAGTCCTAGACGCGACCCCAGCCCCTGCCGAATGTGCGTGTTTGTACAGTCATATGTACGGATCGTTATGTAGTATATATGTATCTAGATATGTGCACACACATGTCTCTGGGCCTGGCTATCTGTGTGTGTTTGCCGATGATTGTGTGTTGTTTAGTAATTCGTTTTTTATTTACCATTATCATTTACATTTATTTGTTATTATGTTACGCGGATATCCAAGCCCTGCCACCCCCACCCCACAAACAAGTACGGGCTAGTATGGGGTGGCTACCCCATCGTACAAGCCCCCTCCATGGGTATTTTATACGCTTTGTTGCCAAATAGATTTTTGTTTTGCTAAAATGTTCGGTTTTTAGGCAGTTTTGCTGCCATTTTGGAACATTTTGAAGTGTGGCAGGGCATTGCATTTGGCAATTGCTGCGTTTGTTGCATCCCTCCACACGTAGTACGAGTATCTGGCACACACCCACCCCCACCCCCACTCCCCAGCCATATCCTTCCTCTGATTACATGTGAACCCCCATTTACATATATTTTTTGTCGGTTACCAAGCCGGAACGTACGTGTATCTACTGCTGTTGTTTTATTTTCGTCGGTTGGTTCTTAGCTTTCGTTATGGCCCCCCTTCTCGCTACCCTTACACACCCCCCCCCCCCACCCGAATTTATGCGATGCGAATGTTTGTTCAATAAACGAAATAATTGCCAGCAAATGTGTTATGATGAAATTGTTTTGGGTTACTTCATAAATTAGCGCAAACGGAAAGCACACGCAGCACCGAGCACTGCACAAGGGGCTGGGGTGGTAGGGGCCCCCATCAACCCCCATGTGGCAGCCAAATTCGTAGTGATGTAGAAACCGTAAAAAGAACTATTAAACAAGATATAAAATGGGTCTACTTTTGAGCAAGTCCTTAGTTCCGATGGGTTTTTGGAGACCATTTGAGAATGGTATAGGTATGCATATAAATCTGTCAAATGCTGAGCCAGTAGTGAACACCGTTTGCCCAAAGACAATACAAAAAGTAGGAAAAGTAACGGCCATACATTTTTTTGGCACGCCATTTTAGGCTGGCTTTTGAGCTGGCTCCAGGCTCTCTTCGATCTCGGGCGCTCTCTTGAAGTCGTGCACACGTATTCTCAAGCGTTTCAGCTATGCCTGCCTGTACGCGTATTGTTTACAGCTGGCTGTCGAAGAATACCCTTTAATTTATACCAAGATTCTTTGCTAAATCCTTTCTTAGCAGACGCCTACATCCGCTTTGCCTGCTACATCCGCTTTGCTGAAGTGTCACTCCACAGAGCAGCGCCACTGAAGATGTATCGACTTAGATATATCTCTTTCATGAATGAACGCTTTCAAATACTGACTTTAGCTATCTTTCTTTCTGTTAAAAGATGCATCTAAGCCTCAGTTAGAAGCTTTTATGGCTTAACCTCAAGTCTTAAGCAGAACTACATTTCCAGACTCCTCAAACAGAAAGTTACAGAACATTTTGATAGCGGAAATGTAAGCCCCAGCTCTCTAGGCAAGCCCCTTTACACTTGTAAGTGACTAAACCAGATCAATGTAATCCCCTGCAACAAGCAAGCCCTGTTCCCCCCGACAATTGCCACAAATGGAATGACTGCACTGCCGGCCAGCCTCTGTTCAATAGGGCCTTAGTCACGGCCAAGCAAGTGATGGTCATAATCGGGTCTCAGGCACCAGAATCATTAATCAAGCAGCGAGGGACTGAGTCAGAGTGGAGTACCCACTGGAAAGGCCGAACATGATCTTAGTAGGGGAATGCCTGAAAAACCACCGTGCGCTGGCAATGCAGGCGCCAATTGCAGGAAAAGAGTTTCCGCCTCCCCGAGATAGGATTGCAAAAGATGGGTAATGGTAATCGTAATCGTCATAGTCATAGATCGCAAGATCCAAGATCAACCAGAGAGGAGAGAGAGAGATGAATGCGTTTATAAATATTTTGATGGTGGTACATCGATCAGGTTTTGGGTTCCGCAGAAGCCACTCGAAGATGGATGGATTGTCGGGGCTCTTCTAATGATCTTGTACAATTGCTTTGGGTTTTTCTCTGTGTGGAGTGGAGTGGAGTGGAGTGGAGTGGAGCATTGTGTGGCTTGTAAACGCTTAGACGTTAAATTAAATTGATTTGCGTCTAATGCCCCGACAAGTGGTGGCCGGCCGGTCTTCGGTTCGTGTAATTAATGATTCCATTAGACACCGCAGCGGAGACCCGGTCCCGCTGCTTATGTATGAATAATTGGTAATAATATTTAATGATTGGCTCTGGCCACCACAACTAGTGGGGCCACATGCCACCTGCCACCTGCCCGAGCAATTGTACCGCCACTAGACTTATAGTTTTTTTCCCCATTTCTCTTGCAGCTCCAGCTCTAGCTCCAGCCATCATTACTAGCTCCGTCCATGGCCACGGCGGCGGCAAGCAGAGTCCGGTGAAAATGGACAAGGGCCGCCTGAGATTGCCGCAACTTTCGCCAAATTAGCAGAAGGCTAGCAGACAGCTACGGAGACACAGAGGAGTCTCTCTCTTTGGCAAAGTAAATATTTGCGAGTCTCGACAAAAGGGCCACAACACAATAGCCATTCAATCGGAGCCGAGGAATTAGCCACAAAAGAAGACGCATCGCGCGAGTCCATTAAGAGCAAATCCCTTCCCCCGTCCCCCTGTTTTGGCTGGCTAGAGGCACGCACAGATCCCGGGAGCAGGTCCAGAGCCGGTCCACTTAAATGACCGAATCCACACAGCTGCAGACGGCGGAGAACAACAACGCGGGCGTGGTGAAAATGGAGCCACCGCCACCGGCGACCTCCTCATCCTCCGGCCACGCGCTTTCCGCACTCTCCATGGCGGCCACCGGCTCCGCCCTCTCCCCAGCCACACCGCCCCCATCCGCCCTGGGTCTGGCCCAGCACCAGCATCATCTCCACCACCAACAACAGCAGCAGCAGCAGCAGCAACAACAGCAGCAGCACTACGCCCTCAAATGGAACGACTTCCAGACCTCGATACTCAGCTCGTTCCGGCACCTGCGCGACGAGGAGGACTTCGTGGACGTGACCCTGGCCTGCGACGAGCGCTCCTTCACCGCCCACAAGGTGGTGCTCAGCGCCTGCAGTCCCTACTTTCGCAAACTGCTCAAGGCCAATCCCTGCGAGCATCCCATTGTCATACTGCGGGATGTGCGGAGCGACGATGTCGAGAATCTATTGAGGTGGGTTTGAGAGACCTAAAACCCCAAGAATATATAGTAGATTGGTAGATAAACCCAATAGGAGATCTAAATCTTGAATATAGTGGAGATTTCAAAGCTTTTCTGCCTTGAAATCCTTCCATTCTATTCATTCAAAGTCCCTTGTCTTCAGAAGGCCTTCAGCCTGCTCATTCCTTCCTGAATACTGTCTAATCTTTCGTTCTATCCCCCAGCTTTATGTACAACGGCGAGGTGAATGTCAGTCACGAACAGTTGCCCGATTTCCTGAAGACTGCGCATCTGCTGCAGATCCGGGGACTGGCGGATGTCAATGGGGGCTATCCCTATGCCAAGGCCCTCTCCGCCGCCCTCTCGCACAGCAGCAGCAACAGCAGCAGCAGCCACAACAACAACATCAGCAGTAGCCACAACAACAACCTGTCGGAGAGCAGCAACCACAACAAGATCAGCAGCTATCTGCCGCAGACCCAGACACAGATCCTGAACAACAGCAACATCAGCAGCGGCAGCGGCAGTGGCAGCAACAGCGGAGTCCTCAACAGCAGTCACGGTTCACCCTTCAGCACACCCCAGGCCCCAGCCTCAGGGCCTGCTTCGAGTGCCGCAGCAGCCGCGGCCGCAGCAGCAGCAGCAGCCTCCCTCACCGCTGCCGTGGCAGCAGCGGCAGCTGCCACAGCCAACGCCAACAGCAGCAGCAGCCAGGCACAGGGACAGGGCCAGAGTGCAGGAAGCGGCAGTGGCACGCCCGCCATCCAGGAGCTGAAGGCATCGGCAGCGTCGCCCGTAAGAACACCCAAACCCGAACCCAATCCCAGCAAAGTAACGCTTGCACCAGACCTGTTGGCCCGGCTCCAGACGCCCACTAACCAGAGATTACCCCCTCGAAACCGTTTCAGGCCAGCAGCAACCATTGGGACATGAGCGATCTGGAGGGCAGCCGCAAGAGCCACCTCACGCCGCCGCCGCAGAAGCGCATCAAGAGCGCCGATCTCTTCCGGGCCCAGCATGGCATCAGCCCCGAGCGGCTGCTGCTCGATCGTGAGTTTCCCGTGGCCGGACAGCACCCGCTGACGCGCAACCGCAGCGGACGCGACACCTCCAAGGACCGGGAGCGCAACCTGGAGCTGCGCGAGTCCCTGCTGGGACAGGCCCTGGAGAACAGCAACGGCCAGCAGGCGGCGAATCAGGTAGGTGTCGAATCCCTCACATCTCTATTCAGAACGGGCCCCTCACGCCGTCCGATATCTGGTGTCGCGCAGAAACACGATCTCGGACAAAGTGCCGGCGAGGACTCGAACAGCAGCGACACGGAGCCCTCGGACCGGGGCGATGGCCAGCACGATGGCACCCTCGATGGCATCGACAATCAGCGCTCGCACTCGTTCCCCAATGCATTCCTCGGCCTCCAGGGTATCCCGGGGCTGCTGCCAGGACCCTCTGGAATGGGCAGTGATTTCGGTGAGTACTGTACTTGAACGATAACGATTACGATTACGATTATGAGCTTGCCATTCGTTTACACTTTATTCGATCGAATATTCTAAAATACTTGCCTCTTGTGTATGATTTACCGATCGATCGGAGCGACATTCGCATATGATTTGCATTTTGCTAGACATTTGTTGCATAGTAACTAACTATCAGTGTATCGATAAACCGATAAGCCGCTAATCGAACGAAATTTTCAAAGAAAACAATTGGCACAAACAAAAAGATGATAAATATACAAATAATTGGCACAATCCAGGCATATGCAATATATACACCAAAAATACCATGTGTTATCGATTAATCGATGTTTTGGCCTGGTTTATATTATTTATCGATTGAACAATGCGAGTTATATCCCAATTTCGCGTATAATTTGCATATTTATATACATTAGATCACTTGTAACTTACTATAGAATAATCGATAAACCGATAAACGATAACATAGGAGAAACCCATTGGCAGCATTCAAATTATAAAGAAAATATAAGCAAAATCCCGATAAACCAAATTGTAAACAAAATCTATGTAAAATCTAAGATAATGAGCTATCGATAGTTATCGGTTTATTGGCAAATATGCTATAATCCAAACCTTTTGCATTCCTTATTCATGTATACAACTTTTATAATTATTATCCACCTAAGTCGTAGTATAAGTAGTGCAGTGAAACACACAAATGACCAATCGGACGAGGCCATTTATCGATAACACGGCCATAACATCTACACCCAATTTAGCAGGCACTCGATCCTAACGAGCCCTGGCCCTCGGGCGGAGGCAATCATTAGGCCCATAACCAACTGTCGCTGGTCCAAGGCTGGCCATATTCCTATGCCTAGGCCTTTATCGATATCCCGTCCAAGAAATATGCGCGAAGCACGTGTCGCATTAGGCCGGACAGCAACTGCTGGCCGGGACATTCGAAAAGCGTGTGATTATAAACCTATTCCAATGGGGGGATAAGTGTACACAACCGCCCATTCACGTATGTGCAAATGTTCTACAAAAAATGATTATTGCTATTACCGGAATACTATTGCTATTGACAGAACTATGGGCAGGGCCAGGGCTATGGCCTGTTACTGTTATTGTGATTATGATTACCATTCGATGGGGAGGCGTTGGAAAGCGCTACAAATACGGATCCGCAGAGCTGTTGTTTGTGTTGCTTAAGCACATGGACAGGCACTTTGTCCAGCATCGCAAATGTCGCATTTATCGCGCATTAAAAAGATAATAGCCCCAGACTCTGGCCTGTCCTGTAGCCTGGGCCCTCGTTTAATATTCAGCGCACATAGATCATTGCAACAAATGTTGGCCGGCACTTGGCCAGTTTAGTCAGACAGCTGCTCGAAGAGAGAGAGGCCAGCGGAGTCCTGGGTTCAGAGAAATCAAATTTAATAAAGCATAAACATTCAATAAGCTTCGCTTCGGTCGGGCATGCCTCTGGACCAAAGTCATTTGAAATTCCGAGCAGCGGTAACGGCCAACAGGCTCAGGCCAGGACTCTTGGCCATTTGGAAATCCGAATCGAAAATATTAACGGCCCGAGCAAAAAGGATAAACTTTTGCGCAATGATAAAAATGATAAGTTTTTTTCGCCTTTCCTTCGGTATGTCCTGTGTCCACACACACACACAGGAAAAAAGGGGCGACACACACACAGAGACATGGAACATGGACATACATATTTAGATTTTATTTCGTTTTATTGCTTTTTTGTGCATTCGATTTATTTGGAAGGCGGCAGGCCAGGCCAGGTCCGAAAACGGACTTGGAAATGGCGCACATGTGTGCGCAAGGACTTGAGAGTCCACCCCCGGAGTGGAGTCCCACATCCCGTAATATGAGTTGGGTTTGCATTTTAATATATTTACTTCTCGCATGCCCCCACGGCCCGCCCCCCCAAGTGTCACACACTCTCACAATCAGATGGAACGGCAGGATGGGGCTTGGGAGGGGGGCAAAAAACTACAAAAGACGGAAAAAGTTTACTTTGCAAAAATCCATTGCAGAAACATTTATAAAGTGGCCCCGGACCAGGCCAGAACTTGGACCGAAAACGTCTTTTGGCATAGAAAAAGGACTAGAATAACAAGGGAAATGTGGGAGAGGCGAACATGGCTGGACCCTTCCTAGGGGGCGTCTTCGTTCGGGACATTTTAAAATGAAAATGATAGCAAGAAGACAAAAAAGAAAGAAAGAACGGACAAAGGACAATGGACAAGGGACAGCGGGACAGCGGGACAGGCAGGCGGCGTGGCGTCTCCGTCGGCGTCAGGTGGGGGCTGGAAGGATTGGAGGCGGCCCAAACATTGACAGCAAATAAATGGCAGCCAAAATAATAACAGCAAAGGGGTGGGGAGGCGGAAAGCGCACTTCAAATCAGCAAAAAGAAAGGATAAGAACTATCCCCGATTTGCACTGCCAAGAGTGATCCTTTCGGTGGCCAGATATGAGCCTTGTCCTGTCTGCTTGCTGCTTGCCAACAGCATACTGACTGATATTCAAAGGGAAGTCGGAAGACAGCCTTTCTGGCAGGACTTGCAGCGCCTTTAGGTGCGAAGAACGCGCTGCAGTTGGCGCCGCCAGGCGTGGGCGCAATAAAAGCGGGCGAGGGGCGGGAGCCATCATTGACATATGAGGCCAGTTGCTCACTTCTTGGCCAAAAGCAAAGGCAAAAGTTTGAGGGACAGCGGAAGCCGGCGACGGAACGGAGGGAGGACCCGTCTTGGCTGGACCGACTGGCGCTGGCGCTGGCGCTGGGCATTTGGCGTTGGGGCTAATGCGCAAAGTTTCTTGCCGTTTTTATTTGCCATCTGGTCCAGACACACGACCACGAATGGGAGTGGAGAGGGGAGGGGGGTACTCCCCTCCTGCCATATGTGGCCAGAAATGCATTTTGCCGCCGCCGCATTTCTTTCTCTGTTGATTTATTCGAAAAATATTATTTATTTGGGAAAACTGATTTAATCTTTGGACTGCATTCGTCGTGACTTGCATTGATAAACGGCAAATAAATTGATTTGCCCAAAGTGGGGCTCCCAGAGGCTATCAATAGAGCCATATCCATCTTGGGAAGTGTATGTGCCTCAACCCTATCCCAATTAAAATTTGCTGCATGCTACCCCGCCCTGTCCTGCCGTGTCCTGCCCTCTCCTGCCCTCCCAAAAGGGGTTACAAATCTCTTCCACCCTCATGGCAGTTCACAGATGATTTAAGTTCGTGGCAATAGAGACATTTAATGACGTACGCTCCCAAAAAGCTGTTAGTCCTGCGGACCCTGCGCCTGCTGCTCCTGCTGCTCCTGGGGTGGGGGCCCGGCTTTGGGCTTTGGGCTTTGGGCATGCGAGAAACATTATTTCTCCCAGCCAAACAAAACGCACCCATCCCGGGCAGGACCAAGGTGCGTGTGTAGTCGTCCTGGCTCTCTATTTGTTGGCGTGTTTGCATTTAATAAATTCGATTAACAACGGAATAAATACGCTTAAATGCGGAGAAAATAATGAAAACTAACGAAAAGCGAAAAGCGTTTTGTTAGCCGCTTTTGCCTTTGGCTCTGCCTTCGTTGGCCACCCGACGGTGGCCTGGGCGCCGCTTTCATTCCATCCGGCATTCAATCATTCCATTCAGTTATTCATTTTACGAGCTGTGTTATTATTGTAAATATGTATGCGTACGAGTGGGGCTGTTGTTGCTGTAACAAATACAAATACATTACGTGAATAAACGCACCCATTATTTCATTTCATCAAGAACCATTAACGCCAACACGCTTACAAACCGTAGCCCCCCTTACACACACTCGGAGTCTTATGTGGGGGATGGGTGTGGGGTGTGTGGCCAGCTTGCCCCCTACTCCCCACACAGGCTCCTCCCTACAGCTGCTGCAAATGAGCGAAGGACATGAAAATGTTCAAGTAGATAGACGGACACGGACACAAAACTTTTGCGTCCGGGGATAATGAGTAAAATGATTGGAAATACATTTGCAGTGCGTGCGTCTGTCGCATGTATCTGTATCTTTGCCCGAGACATTGTTATGTCATCTAAAAAGGAGCCTCGAAGCATATTGAAGATTCTTGAGAGGCTAAAGGCTTCAATTTCGAGAGGTTTGCCCTCTTTTCCACTAGTTTTCCTGCACTGCACAAAATTTATGGCTGATAATTTTGCAGATTTCTATATTTGCTGTTGAATCCTTTGGCCGGCCCCAATGGCACGCCCAAAAACTAAACAAAAACAAAAATTGTTATCAAATTAATTTCAAAAACTCCATCTGCTGCACGTCACACTCAAGTAGGGGGCAGGGGGCAGCCACAGCCTATATGCATATATGGTATATGGGGGGGATGGGGGGCAGATGCCTGGGCGTACAGTAACAAAGTGGCAAAAGTGCCAGAACCGGAGACATTTTGGCCACACCACACACACACACACACACACACACACACACAGGGGGGACCGGCGAAAGGAATCGGGGGATGGACCGAAAACGAAACCGAAACTAAAAACTTTTGAGTTAAATTCCCGCTCTAATGTTTATGTAGATGAGGGATTATGTCATTGTGCGCACAGACCCACACACACACACGCACACACACACACACGCACACACGAGAAGATCCCCAAAAACCCAAAGGACAGCGGACAGGCAGGTTTTCCTCTGTGTGTGTGTGCGTGAGGGTGGTCCTGCAACACTTGAAAATTCGAATTTTCTGCTTAAACTTCAAATGAAATTGTTTTGCACACAGTTTTTGGGAAATAGAAAATGGAAAAAACATTATTATTATGTATGTATGAATGTCTATCGCTGTCTCTCTCTCTCTCTCGCTCTGGATCTCCATCGAAATCCATGTATCTCCCTCTTGGAAGGAGTGCCGGGAGTGGGGGACTGGACAAGTGTTTGCCATAGAAAATACATTAAATTTAAACAAAATTCTATGTAGTTGTTGTTCTACTTGAGCTTAAGCTCACACAGATACAACACACATACAAACAAGGGTCTGGGGGACGGGGGACCGGGGGGACAAATGCAAAAGTTTTGCTCGAAACTATTTGGCGTTGGCTGGGGGTTGAATTTGGGTCTGTTCTCGTGTATAGAGACGGGGTTTTCGGTTCGGTTTTTGGGGTCTGGACTTTGGGTCTGGCTCTGGCCTCTGGTTCTGGTTCTGGGCGGCCCTTTTTGCCACGTTGTATTTTAAATTCAAGTGGTCGTATATAGCAACAAAGCATCCATCTATAGAGACGCACTCACACACACACACTTACACACTTGTGTGCCTGTGTGCCTGTATGCTTAAGGATTTCGTTTACCGAATCCCGAATCCGAATCCGTTTCAAATGCGAATTTATTTCTAACGAAAATATTACAAAAGTCAAAGACACAACTCTCCCCCAGGCCACCCTTCCACCCTGCCTGCCCCCCTCCCCGCCTCCCCACCTTACCTCACGAAAAAGGTCATTTTTGGGCATAGAATTTACATAAATCCATATGGATGCTGGGCCATGTCCATGTGTGTGTGATGAATAATACACTGAGAGAAAGAAAAGGAATATATGTACTCTTGGAATTGGCGAAGAGCTGTGCTTAGGACGAAATAAGTTATAAAATTAGCAGGAGTTGGATAAAAATAGGATCTTTTCACAAAATCAGCATCAATCCATCATCCCTGCCCTCATGGACATCCACAACATCCTCATCGGCAACAACGAATAGCTCGCTCTCCTCCTACACAACTTCAGCCACTGATTCTATGGAGATGGGATTGTTCTTTGTTAAGAATATTCGAAATTCAAATAAAAATACCCTCTGAAAAGCCTCCAAAACTGCCCAAACTTGTTGCTAAATTCTCTTGGTTTTCTCTCAGTGCAGCCGAGTCCATTTGTAGTCCTTCGCCTTCTTCGCTAGTGCCTTCGTGGCCGGCTTCGGGTTTCGGTTTCCACTGCAATCTGTCGGCATTTTTCGCTTATCACCAGCGCTGAGGCGACTTCGGGTTTCGTTCTTCTATTGATAGCCTGGAACAGGAGGTGACAGAGGGGGGACGGAGAGGGTTTTTGGGTTAGGGGTTTCCATGTGTGTGTGTGTGTGTGTGTGCGTGCGGTTTTACAAACGGAAGACGAAGGACCTTCGCCCGGCTCTCGGCCTTTTTCCATTTGACCCCCCCTTGCGCATCCATCTCCGTCCGTCTCTCTATCCGCCATCTTCAAGTTTCCTTTTGTCGAGAGGTTTGCTCTCTGTCGCTCTCTCGCTTTCTCCGCCTCCTGGCCCTGTCTCTGACGCATTGATATCCCTTTTAATGGATGAATTATTGCCGCACATGCGAAAGTAGTTGCTGGCCCGTGCCCCGTGCCCCGTGCCACCTCCTCCTCGACAAAAGGGAGGTTTCCACTCAGCGGAGACGGTATCCTTTCGACCCACCCACGCACACACACATCCGCAGAAAGACAGAGCATTTGTTTGCATTTCATTTCCTTCAGATCTTTCGAGTCGAGTCCTTCGCATCCCAATGGGTTGGGCCAGCCCCTGCCCCTGCCCCTGCCCCGGCCTCTGCCTAGGTTGACATGCCGCTTGAGGTCAGTTAATTAAGGGTGCTCGCATATGGCATCCGCATGCCTCCACCCCCACCCACTGCCACGTGTTCCTGCCCTAACCCCCGAATTGGGGTAGAGAGCGAGAGAGAGAGCGCATAACTCTTTTACCCCATGATATATCACAATTTCGGATGCGCGGGAATGCGCCAAATATCCATAATAATTGAAGGATATTACATCAATAAACCACCAGCCAGCCAGCCAGCCAGCCCTCCATTGACCAGGCCAGAGCTGGTCGTATGGCAGGGGGGCTGCTGGGCTGCTAAGGGGATGAGGGTAAGGTCTGCATTTTAATATTTCCAAGTATCCACAAACACATGAACATATTCGCATATAATTTAGGCATTGACAGGCGCCCACCTACAACGAGGTTAACTGTGCGTTTGTGTGTGTGTGTGTGTGTGTGGGGTACACTGGAGTGGGGTGAGAGAGAAGGTCAGGGTGCCAGCTGGGATGGGGGGCAGTCAGGGTGTCAGTCAGGCGGCCATTCGAGCGCCAACAGCCGACGCCATAAACTAAATTTATTGCAAATATTTCCTCAGCAATGAGCAATTTGTGCGATCGAAACCCCCCTCTCCGACTGGAAGGGGAGTTTGGGAGTTTGGGGCATGATACAAGGGGAGGGAGTTCGTTATGCCCTCCCGTCCGCCGCCTGGCATCGAACGTGTCGATGATGTATTTGCCAGGCCTTGCCTTACACACACACACACACACGTACAGTCTTTCAATGTCCAGCACTGACCCAATTTGGGGCCAAGAGGAAACATTTGACTTCCTTTTTTCCAGATATCTCTGCATCGCCATCTCTTAAAGACACCAGAAATTGTGGATAAGAAAAATATGAGACCTATGAAGTCTAGAGCCTTATATCTGTGTAGGCAACTTCTTCTTGAGCACGAATACTAGGTGTGACTAGGGCAAACTTTGGTAAACAGCTTGCCTATGCCTATCACAGGACAAGCCACATTTCAACTAGAACCCTGCTTGAATCCATAGTATTCATATAATCACAGCTATACTCAAGCCTCTTTAATGCTTTCGACCATGAAGAATCCCTTCTTCAGTCAGTTTCGGATCCCCCCGCATCACTAAAAACCGAGAAACTCCCCTAGAGAGTGAGCGAGAAAGAAAAACCGAAATTTTTGGCTCTGACACGCGACCTGCTTCGTTCAGCTCAGACGCCGATTCGAATACCGAATCGATTGGGTTGCCCATATTAAATTTAAAAAGATCCCTCCCCCAACCCGCTGTACCCCAATGTTCCCCCGACTGACCATCAATCGTGGCAAACAAATATTCACATACATATTTCAGCATTCGCATGGAGGGATTTATTTGATTTAAACTCTTCGTCAAGCGGCTTCAATCGTTTTCGCTAAACTCCTCCTAAATTTCCAACATATTCTATCTATGAAAATTCAGACCCCAAAAACACAAAGAGTTTTTGTTAGTTTCTGTGTGTTTTTTGTTCGAGAAATTACACGCAAAAACGCAAGAGACAGACAGAGAGAGAGAGAGATCCAGTCAAATGAAATTACTCATACGCCCAGTGCCACAATCCCACACACACAGAAACAGTTAGAGAGGGAAGGAGAGAGATATGGGGGCTAGAAAGAGAGAGCCAGAGAGGCCGACAAAATGGTTGGCCAACGACAACGAAACAACAACAACAACAACAAGCGAACGAACGACTAAAAACAGCAATAACAAACATGAATTTTAACAAAATACAATTTCAATACAATTCAAACTTTCTAACACAGACATGCCCACACACACACACACACAGAGGAGCAAACCAAGCGTGTCAGAGAGGGATAGAGAGATAAAGTAGAGCCCCCTGCCCCCCTCTTAACCGCAGTGCCAGCGCCCATGCCCAGGCCTTCGTCCATCATCGAACCAACCCACACACCACCCACAGCCCACTACCCACTACCCCTTTCAAAACCCCACCCCGCCAGCCCCACCAAGCATGAACCCCAACCGAACCGTGCGAATATGAAACTAAAACTTCCTCTACTCATTTCCTGTCCAGGTCCGGGGGTCCCCATTCCGGCCACCGCATCGCCTGCTGCTGATGGTCGAGGGGGGTGACAGGGGGAGGGGGTTGGGGCATGGCAAAAACTATCTCGCCCGACTGTCTCGCCAGTTTTCAGTTGCGTTCTAAATTCATACATTCATTACCATCGCATTTCATTCACACCCAACACCCGACCCATCAGCCACCCATCAGGCCAACCGTCCTCTCATCACCCCCAGCCACACTTCCCCCAACCCCCAACCCCCATCCGCAATGAAGTTAAATACAATCGTTGGTCCGTAAACAAAGCAAGGCCCACTGTTCCACTGGCATGGGTGGGGGTTGGGGGCATGGGGGGGCATGGGAGAGTAGTTCGCTGCTCATAAAGTAATAAATTGTACCGTAAATAGTGCGGCGCAAGTGTTCGATGGAAGGATGGATGGAGAGATGGATAGATAGATGGATGGTTGAATGGTTGGCTGGATGGATGGATGGATGGTTGGATGGATAGCAGGAAGGGACTGTCGACAGAAGGATGCCAGGATGGAACGAGAGCGGAGCGGAACGGAGGAACTCCTCCTGACTAAAGCAATTCATCTCAACTCTTGAGCTGTTCCCCTTTTTCTGTTGGCAGAGCAGCTGGACTCGACCGCAAAAGGAAACTCGAACTATTTCTGCACTGAAAAATCAATTGATTTTAATAGTTGGGAGATATCAAACAGAACTATCCAAAGGGAAATGGATTTCAACCTGTTTTCTTGTGTGTAGTTTCCCTCAAACCCCTGGCGATGCTTCAACCATTCCATAGAAAGATTAGCTCCCCCTCAGCTCCATAGAAATCCCAAGATCATATCAGGCCTTGCGCCAAAGAAATGCTGAAACGCCGGCTATTGAAAGGAGCTTCCCACCACAGAGCAGCCCCTCCCACTACCACTCGCCACACCTACGAGTATCAGCCAAGAAAATCCCCAAAACCCTTCTCTCTCTCTCGCCTTCGAAGCAGCAAAAAGTACCCATCCCTTTGGCCAGACACGATTCCTAATCCCCGGCAATGTTAACCACATACGACCACATCGTTCATCATTGGCCCTGTGCGTGTGTGCTGACACTGCCCCAGAGGGGGGTGGTGGGGAAGGAGGAGGAGGGTATATGTGTGTGTGTGTGTGTGTGTGTGTGTGTGGCAGGGGTGACTATTGGCATCAGGCTGCAGCCTGTACTAATGAATTACGCAATCTAAAACTATGTACATTTAATTCAAATTCACAAAACTGTACGCCAAACTAACCGAAACGAATGCCATATACGGACGGATACGGTCACACACACACACACACACACTCAAACAGGGGCACATATGTATGCGGACAGGACACACACGGCCACGACCATAAACCCACCCGACAAACTTTTTTGCTGCCTCTGCCTCTGCTCTGCTCTGTCAGCGTCGCTGCCCACTGCGCTGGGATGATGCTGCTGTATATTTTGGAATAATTCAAAGCGAATACATTTCGGGGCTTTCCCCGCTGCGCCCCCATCAAAAACCTCGCCCAAAAACTCGAACATCCATCTTCTCTCCAACCCCATCGGCAGCGGCCTAAGCATCGCACATCGCCCATTGCCCATCGCCCATCGCCCATTGCCATTCCATTACCGACACCATTGGCGTCAACGTCAGCATCCATCGCACATGTCCTTGCAATTGTTCTTGCCCACAGTGTCCTCTCCCCCCCCCCCCTTTCCCCCTGCTGACCCTTCTCTCTCTCTCGCTGGAACACTCTCCAACTCTCTGATGCTCCCCTCGTGCTACTCCCCTTGTCGCTCCACCATCTGGGGCAAACACGAGAACGAAAGCGTGCGCAAAAAGCAACAACAGAAAGAGGATGAAGGACTTGTCTCGTTTCGATGGTCGAAGCATTTGATACACTTTGAAGGGCGCACAAAGACTGAGATGAGTAACGGCCATACATTTTTTTGGTACACGATTTTTTCGGGGTGGCTTTTGAGAGTGGCTCCAGGCTCGCAAAAGCCACTCTAGCTCTCGTCTGAGCCATGAGGCAGGCAACGAATGAGAGCATTTATATGGTATTGGGTAGATACTATATGATAGATACGTATGGGTGGGCTTTTGTCGACTTTTAAAGTATTACATATGAAGAATAGAAGCAGAAAAGTGGTTCCCTTAAGTCTGGTCTTTTGAGCAATTGTTGCTATGGCGATATATGTAGGTAGATATGGTAATATGGCAGATCCGATTCATAAGCTTCAAAGTTCATTCATTCTTGACTCGATGGCTATTTAGCATACTTAGACCTTGCTATATTCGATGCTGATCAGGAACATAAGTACCAGTACTATGGTACTTTCTTTGCACCCCTTCAAATGATACGATACCCTCCTCCGTAAAGGGTATAACAACGGCAATAGAATGGAGAAGAGCAACAGCAGAGGCAACAGCAGCAGGGGCAGCAGCAACACCAACAAGCAGTTATATTCCCATATAATATTCGTACACACTTTGCAAACATGTTTGTCGATGATGTATTATACAAAATGCCCATAAAAAGGCCCGCATGAGCGAGACGGCGCGACAGGACACACACACACACACACACACACGCCAAAAGAAAAAGGGAAAGGGAAAGGAAAGCTGTGTGTCTCTCTATGGCACATGTGTGTGTGAGTGTGTGTGCTAGAATGAGAGCATCCGATGGCGTAATCATCGTTTGTCTCTCTATGCTGCCTCGCTCTCTATTTGTGTGTGTATTGGTGGGGGTATGTGTGTGAGGGCCACTAAATCGAAATGCCAAAATGCCCATTTCTATTCCAGAGTCGGGCCCCGCATAAGCGATACGGACATTTCGTTTTTTGGGGGGTAATACATCAAACTAGCCGCATCAATAGCACGCACACACAAACACCATAACACACACACACAGACACACATATAGAAGGGTCCTCGTGCTGTCTATGTGTGTGTTGCAACAACGAGGACAACGAAAAACAATAGCCAAAGTTAATAAGTGTGTGTGTGTGTGTGTGTGTGTGCTCGAGAGAGAGTATATGGAAAAAGAGTAAAATACTTCATGCAGAACCGAGCCAAAAAACCGAATCGAATAGAACAGAACAGAGCAGAGAGCAGAAGAGGAGGAGCAAAACAGAAGACGACAGCACAGAGCAGACAACATGAAGAGGAGTAGAAGTAGGGGGAGTGGGGGCAGTGGGGGGGGCACAAAAAGTTCTTGCCACCAAAAGTAAAGGAGATAATCTTGGCCAGGAGACGAAGAGCGAACTGCTTGCCAAGAGCCAACAACATCCCAACCGATGCCCAAGCCGCCCATCTCCAAGCCCCCCTCGTCGGTAACGGGCACCTCCTGAACTCCGTTCTAATGACCGCCAAGATAGAATGACATTTGGGGCTGTCAGCTTTCATTGTTGGTCCGTTCTTGTATTGTGTTTGCATGTGTGTGTGCCGCACGTGTGTGTGTGCGATGGATGGAGGAGGATGGAGAGAAGAAAACTTTAAGTACACAGTGCCCAAGGAGTCGGGTTTTAAACCAGGCAAATGGACAGTGGTTCGAAGCAGGCAACATTTTGACGAAGGGTTAAAGTAGTTTGAGGATTATGGCCCTTGAAAGATAGGCTTAACAGGGAGTTAACCAACAAGGAATGCTATGCAAACTCATTTAGGGATATTCAGATAGACTCCTCAGGAGTTCTCCTGGAGGAGAACTGGGGAACAATCGGATATATCTTAAACTTAGTTCAAGGGTTAAAGGTAGCCCAAATACTTAGGGAAATATGGAGAATATTCTTGTGAAAATTGACAAATATTTAAGATTATTACAAAATATTTAAGATCTAAGAAAAGTTACCTTCCGAATGAATGGCTTTCATTGTCCTTCGTATACTTTCAAAAGATATTATATCCAATTCCAAGGGATACTCTATACTACCGATACTCTTCACACTCTTCCACAATCTTCAAACCTTCAAATGTGACCTCCACTGTGGCACTACTGAGGTTCTTCCTAAACCTAAAATGAGGGGTGCAACCATTTCCTTGACTTGTCACACCACTGTGCCCCGTTGTGGCCCGTTGTGCCCATGGGGGAAGATGGCAAAAGGCTACATTTCGGCAATAAGACGCCTTCGGTCCAGGCACAATCACCACGAAACCAAGCAGCACAGGCCCAGGGACTCCAAAGGCCCAGACCCCAGACCCCAACTCAGACGCAGACAGTGGCTGTGGGCTGAGGGCAGAAGCAACTGCGGTCCAAGTACGTGAAAATTGATAGATGAGTTATGGGTGAGGCTGTGGGGTGGGGGCTGTGGAGAGAAGAAGGCGAAGGGTTCACATGCATATGTCCTTACACGCACACACACAGGGCCAGAGTAAGAGCCAGAGCGAGAGAGAGAGACAGCAAGATAAAGGTCCTCTCCACCCCCCTGCCCACAAGTGTAGTTGATTCTGTCTGTCTGTCTGTATGTGTGTGTCTGTGTGCATGTTTGTGTGTGTGTTTGTATGTCCTGCAGTTAAGTTTAGCAAGTGGCAATGAGTCCGAAGACGTTCTTCTTCCAACGTCCGTCCACAGCTGTCTGTGTGGGTGTTTGCTGTCTGACTCTGTGTGTGTGTGTGTGTGTGTGTCTTGGGTTCATGTGTGTGTGTGTGGGGTAGGGCAAAGCATTTTTCAACGTTTGCCTTGGCAGCCGGGGGCATTAAAAGTTTTCGTATTTATTTTGTAGTCGGTTAACAATATTCCTTTTCTGTGCCCCCCACCACCCAGCCACCCAACCACCCAACCACCCAACCACCCACCTAACCCTGTCCGTTCTGGTCCCACGACCCACTCATGGCACACACACACACACATACACCGACACGTAAGAGTTGTGTAATTGTATGCGTGCGTTTTGTTTGCGGACGTGGTCGTGGATGTCTTGGACGTCTTGCGGCACACACTCACATGTGGCAGAGATAGATAATACATACATGCACATATAGGAATACGAGTACATGGACTTGGAGGATGCTTGGATGGCTGTGGGGTGTGTGTGTGTGTGTGTGTGTGTGTGTGCGTGAGTGCGGGTCGAGCTGAAAACTTTTATGTGTAATACATCAATTGCAAAAAGATAGCCAAATGCTGTTAACTTTATATACAACTCGTACATACATGCATGCCTTTCTCCTCTCTGCCTCTCTCTCTTTCACTCTATGTGTGTGCGCGTGTATGTGTGGGTACACTTGGCCAAGGACCCGGAGTTACTTACGCCCGGCCAAACTCCTCATGTGGCGCAAGTAAAAGATACATTTATTATGTGCGAAGAGCGATGAACACAAGCGATTTATCCTTTTTAACTTTTCTCTCTCTCTTCTCTCTTCTCTCTCTGCTTCCCACTATCTTTCTCCATGTGTGTGTGTGTGTGTGTCCCGACTGGACCACCCACATCTGGGGCCGTGACTAATTTATGGCCTCCAACCAGCAGCTCTCCAAGAGCGGCCTTCCCTCCCCTCGTTTAAGCCCAGGCTAATTTCGATTTTTGCTTGCAAGTGCCCGCAAAAGTAGGCAACACTTTTTGTGCGCTCCCATACAGTCGCGGGCAGCATATTAGCCGGGCCTGCAACAATTAAAAATGTGTTAAAAGTACATGGGGAATAGCCACTGTACCCCCGAGGGGTACATTTTAATATTGTTTCTAAACGGAGAGCTTACTTGGTGGCGGGGTCCTTCGGAGGGGGATATCCTGTGCCTTAGTGCCGTACAATGTCTTTTTAGAGTAGTTCCTCCTGCAGTGGAGCTCTGGGTGTCTTTCCAAGAGATCTTTTAGGCTATGGAGATTCAATTCAACGAGTATCCGCATCGGAACAACTGCCAGATGATCCCTTTGTCTCAATAATACCTTAAAGTATCTTAAACATAATCTGCTACGCATATGTGTACCCCCTCGGTCCACCCCCTGCCCACCATTGACCGCTGGAGTCCATATGTTGTTGGAGATTAGATATGTCAGAAATCCTTTCAATCGCTCAACGTTCCGTACATATTAAAAACACGTTCGAGAGATGCCAAAAGTTTTCTCATTTCAAAAGTTAAAAAAACAACAAAGAAAACAAACAAACAGCATTATCGTTGCGGGGCCATCATCAACATTCGTCACAGGCCAACGAGCTGCCCAGGACCCAGGAGCCAGGAGCCAGGTCCTAAACCTGGTCTGACATCTGCGTCCCCATCCCCCCGTCCCCCTCCCCATGTCTATGTACACAGACAAAAAGTTGTGCTCGATCTTGGCATGTGTCCGCCTTGAATATGCATTTGGCGGCACTTACAGTTTTCGGGGGGCGGACTGGCTCCCACGGTCGATGTCGCACTCGATGTCGATGTCGATGTCAATGCTGATGTCGGTAGTGCCGGGTAGTAGTCCGCCTCCGACTGCCAGTTCATATATCACTCGGTCTCCCCACCCTTGCCCCCCCTGTCGTCACACATGTGCTCAACGGCAATTTCGCTTTCAATTTCAAATGCTATCTATGAGGGAATGCGAATGCGAATCCGAGATGCGGAGACGCCCACACAAAGCCCCAAGAAAAAAAAGAAAGAAAAGCAAGCAAGTGGAAAAGAAAAGAAAAAGAAAAGAAAAGAAAAGAGAACAAGCAAACTTGTTTGCAAAGTTTAAACAACATTTCGTTTGGCTTTTGCCAGGCCGTACGTGGCCGGGTCCCTGGACCCCCCCACCCCCACACCCAGCACGAAAAAGGACAAAACTTTACCATCTTTTTTTGGCAAACTGTTTTGGTGGCATTTACTTATAAGATAAACAAATGCAGAGATGGATTGTCCTGGCCAGCGTCTCGAATCTAAAGTGGAGTTTTCCAGCGATAAATCTTGGCCCATACCCCGATCCTGAAAAGCTAATTAACTGAGACCCCGACCCGGACCCCTACCCCAACCCCAGGACTGCGTATCTAATGAATTCGGTCAACGATTTTTACGACACTCTCATATGAAATCGAGGGACGAACGGGACGGGCGGGACGCACGGGACGGACTGTGTAATTCACTTTATCCATAATTCAATCACAACTATTTCGCGGGCCCCAGAGATCGTAAAACTGCAGAGACCCAGCGCGAGACCCTGACTGCAGGACGCCGCCAATTGGCTGGGATTAATTTTTGTGGCTGTCGGATACTCGAGAAGTACACTGAGAGGAAAGGCTAGCAAGAACAAAAGATATATCTTCATTTGAAACGAAAATGTGGAACATAAAGGAAGATCTAAAGAATACAAAGAGTTCTAAACAAATAAATAGTGAAAGATCCTACCATTCCTTTGGGAGGATCTCTGCCTCTGCCCTACAGCTTTCCCCTTATAGTTTTTGCCTCCAGTCCTTAGTTTTCCCAAGATTTCCCCCTCTGAAGACTACTTCCTGATTTTCCCCCAGTGTATGCGAGATTTGGCATCTATTTACCCGTTTTATTGCAAAAATTCGTTGATAAACTTGCGCGCAAATAAAACGGACCATAAAAATTAATAAAAACCCAATGTCCGGCCGAGGCTTTATAGTTTTATTATCGGCCAAAAGATGTCCGATTTGGCCTCTCAAAAATTCAAAAGCAGCCCACATTTTGTGCTGAGTGAGCAGTGCTCGTAAAAGTCGGACTCTCAGGGTGGGTGACCGGCCCCCACCCTCGGGAAAATAACCATTTTCCCCGCAAACACGAAAAAAACTTATTAAGTAATAAATTCCAATAAGAACAAAGGCCCTGCCTCCTCCACCCGACAAAATTACAGGGCAAAATATGCATAACAGCAATAACAATAGCAATAATAATAATAAGCGAGGTGATAACGATCGCAAGACATCGGGAAATGACCGTTAAACACACCTACGACGCACCCTCCATTCCACTCGGGGGCAACCCTTTGACCCCACGGACAGAGACAAAGCGCCTTTCGAGAGATATATGTATGTTTGCATATTGAGGCCCTGCCAGAGACAGAGCCAGAGCCATAATAATATCAATGGGCCAGGCCCATTGACGGGAGTGATTTATATAGAAAAATTCATTATTTGCTGGCACCCAGCACCCCCGCCCCCCCTTCGAGTATATCCTGGGCATCAGGAGAGTTCATTTACGAAATGCAAAACGAGTCCAGTCTGGGCTGGGGGACTGCTTCGATATAATGGCCCATTGGCGCGAAAGGAAATGTTACCCGAGTCGCTTTATCTTTAATAAAGCTAATTCCTATTGCCGCTAACAGGGCAGCGACATGCGAGTCCGCAACGGGGATTGGGTCTTGAATCGCAGCCAGACCCCACCAGACCGTCGTCTTCTCTGGTCTGCTCCCCGAGACTGATTGCCGTCGCGCTCCGATTGAATGCTCCGCTCCGCTCAGGTAATTGATGTGGGTGCGGAGGTGCAGCTATAAGGATACACGGATATACGGATGTTCGAATGAGTGTCTGTCAGTCGATGGCTGGAACGTCTTGCATAACCCAAAGGCACAAAGGAATTGGCACAGAAAACTCCCTCGCATGCGTCCATAATTGATGGGCCACCAAGCCCACGTCTTGAACCGGCGGCATATGCACAACACACCCAGGCATATCTTGAGACTAGCTTATTATGAAATAAAAGGCAATTTTCTAACCAAAAAATTAGCTCAAGAAATGATTTCATAATACAATGACAGCTTTTGAATGCACTTTCCACGTTTCCAAAATTCAGTTGTAGGCCTGGATGAGTAGATCACTTCCGCATAATCGGATTTCGCAATACACCACCAAAATCTTTTTTAAGAATTCAAAAACCGCGATTTGGTGACTGCGGATTTTCATAATTTTCACTCGACATTTGCCGCGTGGCTGTCCACAAAAATTGATGGATTAAAAACGAGAATTGTACCAACTTTCCTAGGATTTTTGATTCGTATGGATAGGGTGGTCATATCTGCAGATTCTTTTGTTCTTTCTGTGAGAAAATATTCTACCTACGGAAGGATATGAGCCCTGTCCTTCTCCCCGCTTGGGTTTCATTTTCTTTGTGATTTCCAAAAATAGTTCATATGCTGCATAATTATTTGCAAAATTGGTTTATGCATTTTATATCTCATTAATTATGCACAGCCACAGAAGACGAGGGGAGAGGGGCATACAGAGCGGTGGAGACGCACCAAAATGGTTACGAAATTACGCACAGACCAACGCACACGGCCACCTCGAGCCCCAGCCCGAGGAGATCCTGCAAAGCCCTTTGCATGGGAAGTCCTTCTGCACACCTGTGTCCCTGGGTCCCTGCGTCCCCCCCGTGTGTGTGGAGAACGCATCGCATCTTTCGAGAAGCAGCCATACAAAAAATGCACTTGCTAAGGGGGAAATCTTACGCCTGATTTGATCCGAGGGCCACACACAGACACCGACACACAATGTCCTCGGCAGCGGTTGTCCCTGTTGTTCTTGTGGCTGTCATTTGCAGGCAGGCAGGCAGGACCTTAGACACGAGACACACACACACTCGGTTACTCGGATACTCGGTTTGCATCCTTTCGGTTTCCTCAAATGTGACAAATTCGAGATGTGCTTGGCTAGTCAAAGGAGATCGCCTGTCCTGTCCTGCCCTGTCCCGTCCTGTCCTGCCCTGAATGGGTCTGTCTCTGGCCCTACTACTGTCCTGTGCTGTCGTGTCCCGTCCCATCCACTGCACTTGAGTTTCGGCCAATCGACGAGGACCTCAGGATGCTCACTGAAGAAAACTGTGATGCGACCATGCATGTTTTATGTGCATCTAACTATATCCGAAACCCCGTGCGAAAGACAGAGCTGGCTATACACATGGAAATGGATGGACAGGGCACAGGCGGAGGCGGAGGGAGGGAGCACCCTATTGCATATTGTATTTTCAATTTTATTCGATTGCATTTTATTGTATTTTTCACTTGATATATATTTATGCATCGGAATTGTTTGGTTTGCCTTCTCCCTTGAGTTGTCACGCACAAAGCCAGAACTAAATTGTTTAATTTGATTTCAGTTTTTGGGGTCGCCTTGCGTCATGCATGACCCGCACCCATAAACACCCAATACCCCCGCCTATGCAAATCTCTGGCCATCCAACAAAATGACTCAATATTTTTGGGGCCGCAGGGGCTGTGCCTGGTCCGGGTCCGGGTCCTGGTCCTGGGCCTTGGCAATTTTCTATACATTAAATTGCGTTTTATTTTTCAATATTTATTATTATCGAATATTGAAACGGAATCAGAAATGGGCATGGAAATGGAAAAGGGAGCGTGGAGTGCGAGTGCCAGACTGCAGAAGATGGATCTGCTTTCGAGGCCAGGTGTGTTCATGCACGCCACATGGATATACTATACAGACACTATACCAACGGCATATAGAATATATAGAATATGGAATATAGTCCCGTCCAAACCGGCAATGGTTCTGTGGCACGCGATACGCCAGGCCCTGCCCCCTGCCCCATGTCCCATTCCTCCACTCCTTGCCATGCATCCAACAGTCCACCAATCCACCATTCCACAAATCCACCCTTTCTGCATGGATTCTACTTTTGCGGCGCATTAATACTAGTACAGTGCGTTTCAGAGCCATAAGATAGATACAAAAATGAGGATTAGCGATCGCCGCTTAAGCTTCTTGAATTTTGAAGTTTTTTTAAGGATGATATCAAATAATATTAGGTTACTAGGGTCTATCTATTAGGGTATCACTCGCTTCTCTCGCTCGCGTCAACCCCTGGCTCACTTGCTTCCCTCGCTCGCGCCGATATGAGTAAAATATGGGGAACAACGACCCAAAACTTTGTTTATAGTATAGAGAGATATATCCCTGAATTTTCTATGGGCTATATTCAATAAACGATAAACAATAAACTCTATACTTTGACTGGAATTTCTGCTCCCATCTCCCATGCATGTCTTTGGGTCTTATAATTTTTTCCACGCACTGTAATCCCTTTACTTCTAAGAAACACGAACTATATGGAACTGAATACTACTCCCAGATGAAAGAGTCCCCCATTTGTGAGTTTCACTGCAAAAGCGAGTAAATAGATTGTGAATAAAACATATGATTTCTGTTTTCCTAGATTCTTTGCACTCTTTTGTACTATATTTGAATAATTATTTTGCCTGCCTGCCTGCCTGCCTCGTACTATATCTGTTATATCATACTTAAACTTTAATATTCAATAAGATATATCTATAAACGTTCTGTAATTGGCTCAAACAATCAACCAACAAAGTGAAAGAAAAGACAATTGGCTAAACCTCGACGATCCGTGTGTGTGTTCCGCCGCAGGCAATCCTAACTGTAAGAACTGAATGTTTAACCGTACAAAAAGTCCCCCAACAAATTGGCACTCTAAGAAAATGTTGAAAACCCGAAAAATCTTTCAAAAATTGGCACCAGAAAATTGGAATTACGAAATCTGTAGAGGAGGTTTGATTCAGTTCTGCTGTTCTGTTGTTGTTGCTGCTGCCGCCGAAGAATCTATCTCCCAGATACACACACTCTTCCCCCTATCCCTCCCCCCACTGTACATCAAAATTTGAAGGAGCAGAAATCGAACTGAGAGAAAAGATATCCTTTAGCTTGCTTCTGATTTTTGATTTCACATTGACTTCCTCCCGACTTTCTCCCCCACGTGCTGGCCACTATCGACTGTCGACCCTCGCAGGCACATTCCTGAGTGCCAAGAACAGCATCAAGCAGGAGACGGTCGATCCAGAGGCGGAGGAGGAGCCACAGCCGCAGCCCCATGAGGCACATGCCGCGGACCGTCGCCCGGGGGCCAGCAAGCTGGCGAAGATCATGCAGAGGCCGCAGCTGTCGCAGCTGTTCGCAGAGCAGCGGAGGAGCCACCAGTCGCATCAGCAGCACCATCATCCGACGCACCACCACCACCACCACCACCACCACAATCCTCACCAGCACCACAACCACAACAACAACAACAACAATAATAATTCCAATACGAACCACAACAAGAGGAAAAGGAACCGCTCGGCCAACTCCTCGCCCACGCCCTCGGCCCGGTCCTGGAACGACAGCGAGGAGGAGCACGATCCGGAGGAGAACCTCCTCCACACTGGCAGCAACCAGAACCAGAACCAGAACAACCACACCAACAACGACGATGAGGACGACCGCTCGTCGTCGGCCTCCTCGGCCATATCGCTGACCATGAAGCGGACGCGGCAGTCCAGTGAGTCCACCCTCTATCAGACCCTGCTCCTGAAGCAGGAGCAGCAGCAGCAGCTCCAGCACTCCCGTCACGAGGCAGCCCAACAGCAGCAGCAGCAGCAGCAACACCAACAGCAGCAGCAGCAGCAGCAATATCTGGACGAGCTGCAGCAGTCCGTGTCCGTGTCGCACCAGCAGCAGCTGACCGCCAATCTGTTCATGGCCCGCACCATTGCCCTCAGCCGATCCCGGGACTTTCCCGAACTTTTCCAGAACACCTCGGCGGCGGCCGTGGCAGCCGCTGCTGCAGCAGCAGCCAGTGCCACAGCCGCCTCGGCGGCCACAGTCAGTCCGGGAAATGGCAATGGGTCCGGACAGGGGCCGGGACTGGGACCGGGACCAGGACCTGTGCCCGGCCCCGGACCCGGGCCTGTGCCGGGCACCAGCACGGCGGGAAGCGGGCCAAACAGCAGCAGCAGCAGCAACTATATGCTGCCCTGTCCGTTGTGCGAGACGCCGCTGGAGCAGCGCGTCTTCAGGCAGCATCTGGACCGGCACTACCCGCGCGACAGTCCCGTGTGTCCGGTGATCGAGTGCGGACGGCGCTTCGCCCATCCGAACTCCGTGCGGAATCACATGCGGATCAAGCACACCCTCCAGTGGGCCAAGATGAAGGCCATGCGCTCGTCGGGCGGCCCCTTCGCCGGCGGTCCGGACTTCAAATGAAACTGCGAGGCGGCGCCAGCCCTGTAATACTCCGTATCCGTATTCGTACTCGTACTCCCCGTAAAGCTTTCTAGGTTGCTGCTTTCAGTCACTCAATGGCGACAATAAATC
This sequence comes from Drosophila lowei, assembly GCA_008121275.1. Classification (NCBI taxonomy): domain Eukaryota; kingdom Metazoa; phylum Arthropoda; class Insecta; order Diptera; family Drosophilidae; genus Drosophila; species Drosophila lowei. Next base: position 24,722,941 of record CM017779.1, read on the forward strand.
GAATCTAGCTCTAACACCCAATCTCGAGACACACTCGCATCTATCGTAGATAGCCAAAAGTAGTCCAAGTGCAAGTCAAAGGCGACGGTCGACAATCCACTGATTCAGTAACTAATTTGCGAGCGCACTGGATCCTTTCCTATAGGCCAACCACTGGCCCAGGGCCCAGTGCCGCCGCCCAAACAGTCAGCCATCCGCAGTTCCTTCCTTCTTCCAGCACACAACAAAAATCAATCAGGGTTCAATCAGTTTCCATTTCAAATCCATTCACTTATGGGATCATTGTTCGACAAAAGGAATGATCTTTAGAAGGTTTCAATTCGTCTGAAGAAACAGAAACAGAAGATAATAATGGAATGGTTTCAATCAGTTAAAATCTCCTCGTAGCCATTCTAATTCGAAAAACAGAAGAAGGATGATGAGCTTTAGACGGATTCTAGATGCCAGAGAAGCCTCTTAGCAGACAGTGGAGGATCGATCGATCGCTTTTGGGTTAGGATACTTACAACAATTATTACGTTCCTATATTCAATATAGTACTATATATATATGAAAAATGCAGACAACTAAAGCTCTGATATGTTTGCCCTTGAATAAAAAACTTTGAATTGATTTACAGGGCAAGATTGTGTAGAATAAAACGCCAGTAAACTCCAGTAAAATATGTGCAGTATTATGATTAAAACCAATACCAAAAACCCCAATTAAAACACACACAACCACAAAAATAATAATATTAATTGATAGAATTACATAAGCAGACATATTAAGACGTATTAAGCCATAGAGAGGTTGGAGAAACTATGTAGATAATGAGCTAAAACCAAGCAAACCACAAAATTATATATACGATATATGAAAAACGACGATGTAGTTATTATGAATATTGATACTGAAACAAAATAGAATGTGCCTGCATAATATATTTTTAGCCAAACAAAAACAAAAACGAAGGAATAAGATAAACTAAATCTAAAACGTAAACTAAAGTTGAAGCAAAACCGATTTGTATTAGAGAAAAGTTCAAAATTGATGGAGGATTTGTTTGGATATCTTTGATTTGATTTTGATTCGATTCCATTCGATTGGCGGCCGGCTTTAAGTACTAATTACAGAAGAGCAGATGGAAAACATACGTAAAAAGGTTCCTATAATGTTAATCAAAAGAAAAAACCAAAAAAACTAAAACCGAAAATCGAAAACCGAAACTTGAGCAAAACTAGCCCAAGAAATCGATCAACTTTGAGGCTCGATTAAGCATATAAATTCCATTTCGAAGCGGACAATTTTACAATTGTAGTTTATAAAGCATATAGAAAAAAGAGAAAAGAGAAAACAACACATGGTATGTGATTCGTATGCCATTTTAGTTTGCAAATTATTTGACAGTGTGGATGATGAAATGTATCTGGTACGAGTATCTGCCACATGTGTGTGTGTGTGGAGCGGCCGACTATGAGAAGATGTGTTTTCGGAGATGGCAAATATATTTTGGTGAACAATAAAGAGCAAACGAAGACGAGCCGACTTTTCATTGAACTCTAAGTGAACCCCTCCCTTAGCGAATGAATCGAATCATATGATGAGTAATATCCCTTCTTCTCTGCAGTGTCCCGAAGATCCCTGGAGATGCGCGTCCGTGCCACCGATCCCCGTCCCTGCCCGAAATGCGGCAAGATCTACCGCTCGGCCCACACCCTGCGCACCCATCTGGAGGACAAGCACACCGTCTGCCCCGGCTATCGGTGCGTCCTGTGCGGCACTGTCGCCAAGTCACGCAACTCGTTGCACTCGCACATGTCGCGCCAGCATCGGGGCATCTCCACCAAGGACCTGCCCGTGCTGCCGATGCCCAGCCCCTTCGACCCGGACCTCGCCTCGCGGCTCCTGGCCAAGGCTGGTGTCAAGATATCGCCCGCTGAGCTGCGTGCCCGAGCCTCGCCCACCGGCGGCAGTGGCAGCAGCGGCGGCGGTGGCGGCGGCGGAGGAGGTGGCGGTGGCAGTGGCGGGGCCAAGTTGGATCTGAGCAACGCCAGCGGCGGACCACTGGATGATGGCGAGGACTCGGACGAGGACCCCGAGGACCTGACCGTGGGCAACGGCCTGTACGGCATGGGTGGCAGCAACAGCGACCTCAGTCGCTACCACGAGAGTCTCCTGAGCAACTTCGGGCACGCCAACACCACCATCTCGCGGATGCGAAACGAGGCTGCGGCGGCAGCGGCCACAGCGGCTGCTTTGGGCCAGCCCAAGGATCTGGGCGTGCAGATCCCCACCAGCAATGCTGCGGGCCAGTCCCTGCTGGACACCTACCTGCAGTTCATCACAGAGAACACGTTCGGTGAGTGTTGGAGCAGAACTCTTGCCATCAGGCGACTCTTTCCTAACAAGAATCTTCTCTTATCCCCATTCCAGGCATGGGCATGTCCCAGGAACAGGCTGCAGCAGCGGCTCTGCGGGCCAAGATGGCGCAACTGAATGCCATGGGTCACAGTCTGGAGAACCTGCCGCCAGGCCTGCTGCCCGGACAGTTCGATCTGAGCAAGCTGGCCGCCGGTAATCCCGCCTTTGGCCAGAGCGGACCGGGCCTGTCGATAGAACCGATTCTGCGCCACGACCAGGATCCAGCCCAAGGCCCACTGGCGCTGAACTCTGGCGGCCGAATGCACGGGCATGACTTGGACGATGCGGACAATGATGGGGAGATGCGGAGAGAGGGCTCAGAGCCCATGGATCTGGGCCTGGACAACAATCAGTCGGGCAGCAACAACGAGGTGGCCAACTCGGATGTTGAGGAGAACTACTCCGAGGACGAGGGCGTGCACAACACATAAGGGAGCAGCAGCAGCAGCAGCAGCAGGAGTGTCAGAGTGTCATTGCATCAACAGTTGTATACCGAATACCCATGGAACATATGTAACGAGTAGCCTTATCCACATGTATACCAGTTTATGTGTACAATACGATACAAATACGATACAATACGATAGCGATACGGACCTAGGACTAGGAAAAATCATATTTGTGCCGCTGCCAGAGCTGGCCTAGTAGAATTCAATGTTGTGCTTTTAAACTACCTATACATATACACTATATGTACCATATACATATATGTATGTATAAATATACACATGTACCTGTTGTGTATACAATTGATGAAGGGGATGGATATCCCCGAAACGAGCCCTGACAGGAGAAAGCTAAACCCCTAGAGTACCCCTTTAGTCGTAAGATAGATTTCACATTGAAAGCGAAGAACCAGCCTGTAAATACATACAAAAACACCTATACCCCCATCCCTCAGAACCGATCCGTCGCATTTAAAGTATGTTAGTATCCGAAAGAGGAACTCAAATGTTTATTCAGATGTGCCATGCATGCCACAGCTAGAATCCGAGTATGCCTACCTATGACATAAGCATACGATAATAGCCTTCCAAGTTGCAAGTCTAGCCTAGCCACTCCATTGATTCACAGTGCTTACCATATCTCAGGAACACTATCTCGCGGACAAAGCCAGCATCAACCGAACTACCTCAGCAGACCTCGGCAGACCTCAGCAGACGAATGAGTTTTGTGTGCTGTGTGCGTGTAATCCTCGAAATACCTTAGACTTCCATGAGTTGTGACTGGTCCTGTCCCCGTCCTGCCTATATCCGTACTCTATATATATATAGAATATATAGAAAACTCCAGGGCCCCAGGAAACTTGCCAATATTGAACAGAATAGGTTAAGGATCTGCAATGGATCAGAATATATACATACATACGTGAAAAAGTGAATGTTAATTTATATACAACTACTTATACGGTATACAGTGCACATTTAGCATAGAGACACACACACAGAAACACACACTTAAAGATACACCTGTACTGTACTTACCCAGACAATGGTTAGGATTTGTCAGAGAATTGAATACCTCAGCCTCAGCATACTCAGCATTCGATCAGACCACACACCACACTGAACAGGGGTGAAACAGTATCTCCGCCGTTTGAAGAGAGAGTCATACGATACTTAAGGAATACTAGAAATTAGTTAGTTTATGTGGAAGCACTGCAAGCAAGAGACATACCCGTAGATAGATGTAAGTACTACTCGTAAGTAGTGCCCGTTGACGTTGCCGTTGCCGTGGCTGCGTTTCCTGTATGTATTTAGTTCGAATATGCCTCAGTTATATCCTAGGTTTATGGTTAGTTTCAATCGAAGATGAGCACAGACAGACTCTACAAGAGTCGCAACCACTTGCCTTATGACCAACATATGTGTTACTTTAGTAATTTTCTACCTCAATTAATTTAAATGTAATTTACTTGGATATTTATTTGTAAGTTCGCAATGGCCGTCGCCGTCTCGTCTCGTCTCGAATATGCATTTCATTTGAAATAGCATTCAATTAAGAGTGAAGTACCCCCCAACGTAGCCGAACGTAACGATACAACAGATTGGAGAATACCTAAAAACTATACCTATACAAAATGATATGAATAAAGAAGAGCCCAAGTACATGCGAGTATGTTTAATTTCTTGATTTATCCCCTCCTCGTTTTATGCTTTCGGTTTGTTAGACACTTCTCCTTTCTTGTCTCTCTCGACGCAGGGAGAGTGCAATAGATCGCATTTCCCTAGGCCTGAAATGCATTCAAGGCTAATGCAATTCGGTTAAGACGTTAGTTTAAAAGCAATTAGTTAAAAGTCGTTACATAAGCAATATAAGTAGACATCCATGTGCTTAGAAAGTTATAAATATTTATTGAAATTACAATAAAGCCGCGTTATGAAGAACAATGTTTATGGTGTTTCTATCTGTTCTATCTGGACATTTGCTGGAGGTTCTTTTCTTCGATTCAGGTACATTTGATGCAATGAACATTTGCTCAACAGGTTTTTGCTTTTTTTTTTAAATAAAAGTAAGTATTTCCACAAGTCCAACCGTAATCTTCGCATGGCCACAATTACCTGTTGCTTCATCAGCACAGAAGCACAGAAATAAAGAGGTATTGAAGACGAATTCTTGTAGAATTCTTAAGTTATAAAGGACCGTATAATTTTAGATTGGTACAGAAATATGCAGTAGGCAGCGTAGCTGTGTATTCGATACATGTCCACCTTGCAACAATAAACTTAATGACAAGTACATAAATACATTTAAAATACTCAGAAAAATATTGAAAGTTTTGACTTCTCACATGGAATAAATAATTGGAAATAAACGATTTGATCTTGGTACGGGCATAGATAAATAAAGGTTATATACACTTAAAGTATGATAATGTAGTGACTTATTTGGCTGTAGAGGCTGCCTCGTAGCCAGCGATTTTAGTACGCAGTTCGATCACCTCGTCCTTGCGCATCTTGAGCACTCGTTTCGCGTACTCGTACTTCTCGTTCATGGCAGATATTTCCTTCTTCTGCGCCTCACATTGGGTCTAGAAAGATGCATAGGACGTTGGATGATTTCTTGCTAATAATATGAAAAGCAATACGTACCTTAAGTGCATTGATTTGGCCTGCTGTGAGGGAGGTCAGGTTGGAGGTGTCGCAATTTTCGTTTTGCTTTAGTCTCTGTTCCAAATCTTGGATCGTAGAGTAGCGGAAGCGGCACAGTTTAAGTGCGTCTTGATACTTTAGGTTTGTCTTCTCCAGGACCTTCTCCAAGTCAGACTCTGTCTGTGTATCCACCGAGATCATCGCAGGGGTTATTCTGCATGCTTGGCCTTGGGCCGTTTGGACTGATGCGGATGCCGCTGCAGTCATGTCATTGACCTTGTTAGTGAGATCTTGATTCTTCAGCTTAAGACGTTTCAGTTCGGCACGCGCTTTTTCCTGGTCTTCCAACAGTCGTTTTTGTAGCTGAGCATTCTCGTCTTTCAGAGGATGGTTTTTGAGTTCAATGTTTAATGCTGTCACCTGGCTCTCCCGTATAAAAAGGTCTCGCTGGCAGTCCTGCAGCTTTTGGTTGAGCTCAACACAGTTGCAGTTATTGTCTGCAATTGTGAGGATTATTGATTATTGATTCAGGTTCCATGATTTATGTTCTTAAATATCTCTGACTTACCCACGGGATCCGTCATGGTTCCCCAATCCCGCACGTTGTTCCAGTAAGACTGCCTGCGACGCTCATCGTGTACGCTTAGCCGTCGGTTCTTACGCCAGTCGGACTCAAAGCTTATCGATTTCTACACAATATAGCAGGGTTGGCATTAGATTCTACATTTAAATGGTTTTATCTCAAGCTTACTCTTGGTGCAGCAGTGCGATCTGTAGGAGCGTCCGTGCTGGACGCATTGGACTCAAAGGAGACATTGCTGGCGTTGGCTTTGAGTCCCTGAAGGGCAGTCAAGTCACCCTGTAGCTTCTCCACAATTTCATTCAGAGTGCACAGCTTTTCTTCTAGGTTGCGTTTGTCCTCCAAAAGACTCGACACAGTAGCGTTTACGCGATCCTTTTCAGTGCGATAACCTGTCTCATTGGTTTTCTGAAATAGCCATCCATTAGTTCAATTCACGGAAATGAAAGTGCCATAATCGCTTACCATTGTTGTGCGAAGCCTTTCGCATTCTTTGGTCAGTTCCGCCACTGACTTGCGAGATTGCTCATCTTTCTGGTGCATTTCCAAACATTTTTTGTTGGCTACTTCGAGAGCCAATTTCTGCTGAGACAAGGAGTTCTGTAAGGAGTCCCATGCTGCATCCTTTTCCTTGACTTGAGCTACTGACTGACGAGCCTCCTCCACTTCCTGCCGCATTTCCAAGCATTTCTTATTGGTTTCAACGAGGCTTTGTTCTTGCATGGCTACAAAGTTACGCAAAGTATCACTTTGCGCCTCAGTGGTTTTCTGGAAAAACACATATCGATCAACAAAAGAGGAAAGAAGGTAAAAATTGATGTATTACCATAGCCTTTTGCAGCTTTTGACATTCTTTGGTCAGTGCCGCCACGGACTGGCGAGCCTCCTCCAATTCCTGCCGCATTTCCACACATTTTTTATTGGCTTCTTTAAGAGCCTGTGTCTGCTGAGCCAAGGAATCCTGGATGGTCTCACAAACTGCATCCTTTTCCTTGAGTTGAGCTACTAACTGGCGACTCTCCTCAATTTCCTGCCGCAGTTCGAGGCATTGCTTATCGGTCGAGGCATTGCTTTATCGGTTCTGCAAGAATTTGTTCTTGCTGGGCCGCAGCATTACGCAAGGAATCGCGTTCCGTCTCAGTGGTTTTCTGGAAAGACCCACATCGATGAGAATAAGTAAAGAAGATTGAGACGTTTGTATTTTTCGCTTACCAGTGCCATTTGCAGACTTTCACACTCTTTGGTCAGTTCAGCTACTGACTGGCGAGCCTCGTCTGCTTCCTGCCGCATTTCCAAACATTTTTTATTGGCTTCTTCGAGAGCCTGTTTCTGCTGAGACAAGGAATCCTGGATGGTCTCACAAACTGCATCCTTTTCCTTGAGTTGAGCTACTAACTGGCGACTCTCCTCAATTTCCTGCCGCAGTTCGAGGCATTGCTTATCGGTATCTGCAAGTATTTGTTCTTGCTGGGCCGCAGCATTACGCAAGGAATCGCGTTCCGTCTCAGTGGTTTTCTGGAAAGACACATATTGATGAGATCAAGTAAAGAAGATTGAGATGCGTGTTTTTTTCGCTTACCAGTGCCATTTGCAGACTTTCACACTCTTTGGTCAGTTCAGCTACTGACTGGCGAGCCTCGTCTGCTTCCTGCCGCATTTCCAAACATTTTTTATTGGCTTCTTCGAGAGCCTGTTTCTGCTGAGCCAAGGAATCCTGGATGGTCTCACAAACTGCATCCTTTTCCTTGAGTTGAGCTACTAACTGGCGACTTTCCTCGATTTCCTGCTGCAGTTCAAGGCATTGCTTATCGGTTTCTGCAAGGATTTGTTCTTGATGGGCCACAGTGGTTTTCTGAAAAAAACATTGATCAGAAAATGTAAAGATAATGGGGATGTATTCATCGCTTACTAGAGTTGTTCGCAGTGATTCGCATTCATTTTTTAGTTCCTCCACGGACATGCGAGCCTTCTCCACTTCCTGCCGCATCTCCAAGCATTTGCCATTGGCTTCTTCGAGAGCCATATTCTGCTGAGACAAGGAATCCTGGAAGGCCTCACATGCTGCATCCTTTTCCTTTAGTTGAGCCACTAGCTGAGCATTAGATTCCTCCAGTTTCGAGGAGGCATCGCGCAAAGAACAACACATTTGTTGCTCCTCTTCCAGCATACTTTGAAGGTTTCTGGCATTTTTCATTGTCACTTCTAGGTCTTGACTGCTCGACTCCAGCTTCGCTTTGCTCTCTTGCAGGGAATCCAGCTTCAGCTGCAGCTCGTTCCTTGAACTCTTCAGCTCTGCCACCTCCCGTTGGAACTGTGCTGCCTCAGTAGACATCTTGGCCTCCGTTTCCTGCAGCTGAAGCGTCAGAACAGTCTCCTGTGCGTTCGCAGAGTTCATCGCTTCGAGGGCGCCCTTTAGTTTCGATCGAAGTTTTTCGATTTCAACGGTTCGATCGCTTTGTTCTTTCTGGGAACTGTTGAGCTCGCACTGTAGGCTCTCTACTTGTTCCCTTAGCGCAATGTTAACCCCAGTGGCCTCGGACAAGCATTCTTGCAACCTCTGATGCTGGGAGAGTAGGTCGTCAAAGCCGAGAGCCTTCTTTTGGGCTCTCTGCAGCTCTTCATTGAGGTCACTGTTCTTCGAGCTGAAAGTCTCAAGTTTGTCGAGTAGTTCAGCCTTCTCCAAGGCTGTATGCTTGCTCAGGGTTTCCAGTTCTCGCTCCATTAGATGAAGCTTCTCCAAAGTGCTCGTATGCTGCGCATCCGCCTCTTTGATCTGGGAGTGCAGAGCCATCTTGTCCTCCTTCAGCTTATCCAGGTCAGCTTGGCATTTAGAACTCAGCTGATCGTAATCCAAAATATGCTTCTCGCATCTCTCTTTCAGCTCTTGAATCCTCTGCTGTTCGACGGCTATCAGCTCATCCAGCTGTTCGGATGAGCTGCGGTCGTGGGCGTTCAGCTGCAATTTTAGTTCCTCCACCAATTCCTGGCTCTTCTCGCAAAGCGACTCAAGTTCGAGCTTCTCCTGCCTCAGCTGATCTAAGACCAAGCTATGCTCTATCCGGATGTCCTCTAGCTCTGCCTGGTGTTGAGCAGCAGCTTTGGCTTGGTCTGCCACGAGGCTGGCCACGGTCTGTTCGTAGCGTTCCCTGCCCTCCTCCCACTCCGCGTTGTATTTGCGGAAGTTGACGCGATATTCGTTCTCGCTCTGCTCCATTTTATCGAGATATTCCAGCTTAAGGGCGTTCAGTTCATCTGTTTTCGTTTGTTCAATGGCCTCTATCGAATCCCTGGCATTCCTTAGGGCTTCTTCAAGAGTCTCGATGCGATCTCTGGCCCTCTTCAGATCTTCTTCAAGAGTCGCGATGTGATCTCTGGCACTCTTCAGATCTTTTTCAAGAGTCTCGATGCGATCTCTGGCACTCTTCAGATCTTCTTCAACAGTCTCGATGTCTCGATTGTCCTGCAGCAAACGCTCCTGCATCTCCGACAGGGAGTCTTCAGCCTTGGTGCTGCGCTCGACGAGCTTCGCATTGGTTTCCTGTAGCTGATCGATGCGTCGGACGTCGTCTGCCAATTTCTCTGCTTGTCTTTCCAGGAGCTGCTGCTTTTGGCTGGCATTCGATTGGAGCTCCACCTGCTTCACCTCCATGGACATGCAGCGCTCGTTCAGCTCCTCGATTTCCGTACGCAGCTGATCGATGTGGTTGTCCTTTTGCTGCATCAGCAACAGTTGGTTCTCCACTCGGCCTTGGAGCTCGGCGACTTTGTCCTTCAGCTCGGAAAGGGATGTCTTGAGGGCAGCTATCTCGGATGGCTCCTGGTCTGGCAGCAACAAGGGAGATGTGCTGCCGGGCAGGGTATCGTCGCCATGGGATAGCATGAAACTCTCGCTCAGTGTGTTCTCCTTCACCTTCTCCTGCAGCTCCTCACAGACGATAGTTATCTCGGCATTCTGCTTCTCTAGGGACTCGATCTGTCGCTGATACGACTCTACTTTGTTGACGATCACCGACTTCTCCAGGAGAGCCGACTCCAGGTTGGTCATCTGTTCGCGCATCTCGTTAATAGTTCCCTCCGTGGCATCGATCAGCATATTCTTCTCCGCAATCTCTTTCTCCAGCTGAGCAATGTGGTCGAGCAGACGTCTCTTCTCCAACTCTTCTTCCCCTGGCGCTGACTCCTGGGTGAGTCTGATAATCTGGAACCTGTGCTGTCGCAGCACGCCCTTCAGGCACACGTCATCGGCTGTATCATCATCGAGCGGGTGAGAGACGGTGTGTATGTCTGTAGCTGACTCGAGGCAAAGCTTCAGGCCGGGCAAATTCTGCTCATGAATCTTAGTAGCCCTGAAGAGGCGACTGCAGCCCGAGCGATGCTGCAGCTCTATCTCGTGCAGCGAATCTGACAGCCGGGCAAACTTCTCCAAAAATCCGCTGTCTGCGTCGGAATCAAGATCACTGCACTCGGTGCCAACGCCTGAGCTCTTCATGGACTCGATGTCGCAGCTTGGCATCGACCGCTGCAACTTAAGCTCCTCACGCAGAGCGCTGCACTCGTTCCGCAGGCCATCGCATTCCTGCACACTCTCCATTAGCTGGTTGGACATGCAATCGTACTCTTGCTGCATGTCCGCAAAGCTCGTCTGGACCTCAGCCAGCTCTTCCTTGAGCTGATTGCTCTGGGCCTTGAACTGTTCCGCAAGGGTCTCGGGACTGGGAGCTTCCAAGAGCAGACGCTGCGCCTCCTCCACTCGCTCCCTCAGAGTGACAATCTCGGCCTGCAGTCTGGTGTTGTCAGCCTCCAGCAGCAGAACCTGCTCTTCGGAAGCACTCGATGTTCGTCTCAGATCCTCGTACTCCTGCTGCAGCTTCTGGTACTTCTGTTGGAGTAAATTAAAGTCTGCCTCCATGGCCTGAATGGCCTGCTGCTGGCTCTGCAAACTCTGCTCCAGACTATCGTACTTTCCCTGCAGAATAGCCATGTCGGCATGGGCTGTGGATATTTGGCTATTGAGGCGCTCGCAGTCCTCCGTCTTCTGGGTAAAGGCCACCTGAACGTTCTCCAGCTTTGTGTCGGCATCGGCCAGGAGGCGTTCAAATTCCAGACATTTGGTGCAGATTCTCTCGGGGCTTGACTCCAGCTCGGGGCAAATGGAGCGCATCTGCTCCTCCTTGCTGTTGCGCAGGACATCGCGGGAGATTTCGTCGAGAGTTTTCTGCAGATTCTCAATGGCCAAATCCTTCTCCGACAGGGCCGACAGTAGATCGGTCTCTCGTAGCTTTGATTTGGTTTTGTGGGACTGGTACTCAAACTCCAAGCTCACAGCCTCACGATTCTCCACCTCCAGCTTCTGAATGGTCTCCTTCAAGGCCTTCAGCTGCTCCTCGCACTCTGCGTTCTTGGCATTGGCCGCCTGTACCTCGGCCTGTAGGGCATCGCATCTAAAACAAGACAAGTAAAACGTTACAAAAATGCTCTCGACTAGATATTTTAATGTCTTCAGGATATGAAATGTGTTGTCAATTCTTAGTGACGGGGATGGGGACTATTTTTCCTGATTATTTCTATGCCAATTGCAGTGTCTGATTGTCAATTTTATATGTTCTATTCCTGTGGGACTCACCGCTGTGCATTCTTTTGGCTCTCTGACTCTAGCTCATCGCGCTGGACTGTCACCTCGGACAACTTCTCTGCCAGAGCCTGGGACTTTTCCCAGTCCCCGTCAAACTGCTTTTCTAATGAGGTGAACATTTGCAGCTCCAAGCGATCGATTTTCGTTTTCTCCACCAAGCTATCTCGCATGAGAGTATGAGCAATGCGACGATGATGTGCAGACAATGAATGAGGAGCGGTGTGTGTGTGCGTGTGCATGCAGTGGGTGACGTGTGTGGTTACATCGTTGGGGAAAGAATCTAAAATCTACTTACCTTGAAACTCCCACATTGGGCGTGAGAGAGAGCTCAGCTCTGCTAAGCTCCTTCGTCCTCAAAACATCCGAGGGCCTCAGACCAAAGTCGATGAGCTCGGCTGGGCTGAATTCCTCATCACTGGTGCCAATGTCCAGCGACTTCATGATATTAATGGTCTTTGGACCGTTGTCGGCGCGGTGACTGATGTGCGAGTTGGGAAAGAACACCGGCTTCGGCAGCTGGGAAAGCTTCGATTGTCGATTGTCCTGTTTGGGCTCTGGCAGTCCGCAAGGCAGCGGTGTGGGGATGGCACCCTCTGGAATCGAGGTGGCAGGGCACCATGTACGGCGGCGATTCTTAAACCGCTTGTCGTTCAGCGAGTTGCTAGTGATGATCTTGTGCATGTCGTTCTGGATGCGGTTCTCAAGCTGCTTCACCTTTAGCTGGCTCTCGTTCTTGCGCTGCTCCTCGGCCAGGCGGTCCTTGAGCTCCTTAATCTCCCGCTCCAGCCGCTTCATCATTGTGGCATCGGAGACCATCTCGTTGACCTCGGGCTTGATGCGGATCTTCTTGGCCCGCATGGCGAAATTGATTGTAGAATGCGACTCCTCTATTATCGAGGGTTTGATGGTGCATATGATGGACGTGAAGGCGTTGCCTCCTAGCGAAGCCTGCAGTATCCGCGTCAATTTGGAGTCGCGGAAGCTTATGAACTTATTGTCCACGTTTTCGGACAGATTCATGATCACGTTGCTGAGGAACAGCAGACTCTTGTTGATGTGGCCCCCCTCCTTGAGGCGCGTCCCGCTCGCACCTGTTTGCCCGGCCCGCTCGGAACCGGCCAAGTCAACCAAATTCAAGACACTCTGAATGACGGCATCGTCCTCAGTGCGATCGCTTTTGCGCGACTCGATGATCTGGAATTGCAGGGATATCAATTGCTGAGATCAGTGGAGCAGAAGATCAGACTAGCAGCCGAACTTACGATGCGAAAGATGGCATGGGAGCGACTGGAGCGCTCGTTCATGTTGGTTTCGCCCACAGTGCGCTCCTTGTTGCCCATGCTGAGGAACCGCAGCAGATCCGCCTCGCTGGTTATGATGCACTCCTCGCAGTTCACATTCACAATGCCATTGCCGGCCTCGTGTATCTTGAGGTCCTGGTTCTTCTTGTTCAGCAGATCGTAGATCTTCTCGTTGTAGATCTCAATGTAGCCCACTCTCAGCAAATACTCGCGATCGTTGTCGTTGGCTATCTGCTTGAAGATCTCCTTAGCCGCAAGAACCATTACCCCCGGATTCTCCCTGTCGCCCATCATTGTGTACGTTTTGCCTAGAGGGAGTTGGTGCGTGAGTGTGTGCGGCATATGCATGTGCATGTGCGGAGATGTATAAATACCTGATGACGTCTGGCCGTAGGCAAAAATAGTACCATTGAAGCCCTGCATGCAGGCATGGACAATGTGTTTGGCCATGCGGTCAAACACCTCCTGGTTATTTCCATTCTGATCAAACACATAGTCTACAAATAGGACACGCGCATAAGGGACTGTGCGATCTATAATTTCTCTATGATTTCCTCACTCACCGAAGACACACGGATCGGCTTGGCTGTCGATAAGCCGTATGGAGCGGGCCTCCTTCACTTCCCACACCGAGGTATTGCCGGCCTCGCAGGGGCGCACCTTGATGCACACCTGAATTGAACTCTTTGCAGACATTCTCTGGCTTACCTTGAAGTGTTATCACATTAAACATTCACAAATCAGTTGACTATTCACATAAAAAGACACTTTTCAATGAAACTTCTAGATCAAAATTGTTGCTTTTTTTTGCATGGCGTACGTACAGTTAAATTCGAATAAATGCAGACCGCCGAATTACCGACCAAATATACGGTCCGACCCTCAGAAATATACCGAATACGTCACAAATTTCAAAATATACCGTAAATATACTGGCGAATTATTTTATTTAAGTTGTATCACATTCCTCGTTTTGGATATTCCGTGGAATATAACTAGCTAGCTAAGACCTGAGGGTCTAAACTGATAATTTTATCCGATTATAACATCAATTTCCTACAAGACTGGTTAACTTTAAGTTCTCATCTTTATTGGTTTGTTTATGAAATAAGGTTTAAGCAAAACCAGTCAACAAAAATGTCCACTAAATTAATTTCTTTACATTGTAACTACGCGCTAACTACACATTTGCTACATATTAACTACATTTGCATGTAATTATCAAAGGCGACACCTGAAGGGGAAATGTGTACGTTTCAAAAATTTTTGCCCGTTTTTTTTTCATATAAGCCCCATGGAAGCGCCAGTGTGAAAAACCTCCGTTATCCACTTTTTGACATGCCTTTTTTTCCGACATTTTTGAAAAAATTGAGATTTTGATGGCAAACGATCAGGAATCCGATTCTGGTCACGAATTAGTATTCGATGTGGCCTGGGACATGGCTCTAAGTGGCATTTCTACACGGTTTCTACATTGGTGCATTGGACAAGAGGGTGAGTCCATAACGCGTCTTAAAATATACTGGAAAATACTAGAAAATACTATAAAAAGTATAAAAATTGCGAGGTGTGTGAGCTAGACGTGGTGGCAAGAAAATAAGAAAATCCGATAAGGTATACGGTCTGCCCCTCAGAAATATACCGAAATATACCATCTCATTTTCAAAATATACCGCTAATATACCGATGAAAATGGAACTTAGCCCACTTAAACCACTTTATTTAACAGTATAACACGGTATAACTTGAGTTAAACCGCGGAAAATAATACTTATAATATTAATAATAATTACTCTTGTAGGTCTGACCTTCGCCCAGTGTTATTTGATCCATTTCATTGGAGTTTGGCCTTTTACGTAGGGACATTGTTGCGCTGAAAAATCCCTCCACGAAAAAGAGAAAAAGTCGCACCAAACAGCTATCGATACTATCGACTGGACACGAGCGGTGCGCGCCAAACAGAAATTGTTTGAAAGTGAATGATCCACAAGGATATAAACGTAATCCATTGTAAAAATTTTACGTTTTAAAGAATTTAAATAGGTTTATAAAATTAAATAAATACATAGCAGACTTTTCTTCGATTATTGTCACAAAACTTAAATTAGGCTTGTCAGAAAATTTAAGTTTTCCTAGTGTTGTGTTCCTTGTTATCATTTATACACATATACACTATGTCGCGGCAACAGAAGTCAAGCATTTTTCCGAGGGAGGTCAATGATTGCATGGCGGGTATGAAATCAGAAACACAAGATGCCTTGGAGAGCGGTGCAAAACAACATTCAGTACGTCCTGAAGTATTGAAAAAAATTGTCCATTTCCGTTCCTTCAAGTCGAATCAGTGAGTGAAGATTCAGCTCAATACCCATTAGTCCCATTTATCTGTTTGCTTTTGACAATTGCAGATATTCCGAAGATAAGGCTTTAGTGCCGCGAGTTCACGTCCCTCCTGTTTCAGTCTATACCAAGGACTACAGCCGGTCATTGCACAGTTCCAAATTGCGACAATGTATCGCCGAAAAGGACTTACCCGACCCGGATTTCTGCCGCCGACCAGTCAACCCATTTTACAGCATATCCTCGAGCCAATTCAAATTCATGGATGATCACCACTTGAAAGATTTAGAAACCGAGTATCGCAAAAAAATCAACTTCTTCAGACAACTAAGGTAGCTTCTTATTTTTCAAGTATGTGGTATATAGTCACCGTAAATAACCAGCCAAAATGCTTTCTTGCAGACGTCAATCTCAAATTTTCACGGATTAATAGAGTCCGTACTATCTTTATCTCTAAATCAAATAGTATTCAATAAATGATTAACAAATATATAAACTGCTTATTCATTGGTATCGTATTTAAACTTCGCGCTCTATAGTATTTAAAATGACAATATATCGATAGGCTAATAGAAAAAACATTCGGTAGTTTTTATTCCTGTGAATTAAACATTCGAGTATTTTTGCACTTATCGATAGTGCTTCCGTTATACATTCGAAATTTTGTCAAGCGTTCAAAGTCTCGTTAGCTTTTATTTATGTTATGTGAATTTTCAAGCAGATAGACAAGGATCGGCAGTTTCTTCTGAGAGTGGGCTACATCGAAGTAAACAAGAGAATCTGATCTGATGAACAAGAAGAACCTGCTTCTCAAGATACACGAGGCTGGCAATAGCACTGTGAATGTGAATTGCGAGGAGTGCATCATAACCAGCGAGGCGGATCTGATACACCAAACGGTCCCACGCAATCTTTCGCATCGTAAATCCGACTATAGTCTTCTGCTTTCTTCATTTACGTAGCTCCTCTCCTCCGCTTCCAGTTCGTCGAGTAGTGCCTCGGCGATCGCAGTGAGGACGACTTGGTCAATTTAGTGGTCCTTAATTTAGTGGATTCAACAGGCAACAGCAACCTGATCAATGTTGGGTCCGACAAGCTGTATCCGATTCTGCGGAAGTCGCTCTGCTAACCGAATCGATGAGGCGGAGAGCCTTATGATAGGCAGCCACCAAATACAGGCTCAGCGGATTGGCTGCACGAATTTCCCAGTATTGTAAGTAAGCTTGCAGACAGATCTGCCCGATTCTCATTGCCATTTGGGTTTGGAATATCTTCAAAGACGATGTTGATGCAATTTTGAGAACATAACATTTATTGTCGCCAAGAAATTTGCACCCCCCATATAATCCACCATCCATCTAGTTTAAATTGTATCGTGATATATCAGAGGGCACAACGGACAGTGGGGATTTGTGTCCGAACTATTGTAGAGTATAATCTGGGTGGCACATTTTCCGCAGAAAGAGTGGCCACAGGGCACGAACTTGGGATCCCGCTTTGGCAGCAGGCAAAGCACGCACTGTTCCTGGGTGACCCATGCGATTAATTTTTCATGGGGATTTCCTTGCCTGTATTGTCCTTTTCCATTTTGTCCTTTAAGCTTATCGGAATGTCTGTGGGGTGTCAGGCCTAAGAACTATCTCACTTTTTTTTGGTTAAACATTTACTTACTTATTCGTAAACGTTTGAACGGAAAGAGAGCCTCCAACCAATTTAGCTTAAAAAATTATTGTAATCAAAACTCTTAGATTGAAACTGAATCTGGACAAAAACGAAATCTCATGGCATTCTTTGACATGGATTTTGACAAACTTGCTCGGTGTTTCTCGAAACATAGTGTTTAAAACTTGACATACCAACACTGGTTTTAAGGGTGGGTTTTTATAACTGGTTTTTTTCATCTTTATTAGTTGTAAGATTTTGGGCATATCATATGTACATATATTCTAAAGCATATATAAAATAACAGTTCTAAAAATGCGTGTGCACCCATAAATTAAAATACGCTGGAACCAAACTCTGACTACAAAAAAAGCATACAATCACATATTTTTGTGAGAGCATATTGTGTGCGTTATTCTAACACATGCAGCTGGCACAGATGTATACTGTATGGTTAGTAATAAAATATGCTCAGCCACTTGCAAACTTCGATTAAAAAATCTCCTCCAGCGCGCCAATAAGCATGAATCGTTATCGACAGGCAACAGCCGATCTCCGATTCTCCCTCTCCTCTTCTTCTTTGGCTTTCATTTCATTCTCACTCTCAGCGCGAACTTCGGTCGAAAAGAGAATTGAGAATAAAAACAAACAACAAGAGGCAAGAAGAAGAACCAGACCCTCTCCATGGTGTGTGCGAGAGGGCAAGGTGTTGGCCATTTGCTGATTTTAGCCCGTTTCACTGATAGATTCGGCTCGAACTGATGACGTCGGCCCTGCCGATCGGAGTGTGCGGCCCCGACGAGCAGTAGCGATAAAGCAAACTTGATAATTCCGAAAGTTCTTGATCATTTGCAATTCCAAAATGCTGCCTGGCCCCAAGCTCATTGTGGCCGTCGCCACACACCAGATCACAGTCCAGCGCTCCACCGTCTGCTCCAATGCTTATTGCGTTTGATTTTGGTGATCGGTGACGTCGTTGCACCTACTGCTGCTTCAAGGCGTATTCGACAGTGATGTAACAGTGATGCCCACATATACAAAGATTGGCTCATTACCATTACCGCCAGTGGCCCCGCGTGAGTATGTATCTGTCGGTGCGAGGGAGAGAGACAGCTCCAACCAACCTGAATGCAGTACGCGATCGGCTGCTTCTATTTATAGGGCGTCCCCATCCCCCCCCATCTCAAAGTTTCCCCCAGAGTCGGCTGGAGCTGGCCGAAATGCAGCCACGGGGGAAACATAAACAGTAGTATCTGTTAAACAGCTCTGAACCCAGCCATTGCCTGACAATTTCCTGAAAACATCTCTATATTTGAGTATTCAATTCTTATAAATTCCAGCTGCAAAGCTCTGCAAGAGATGGTGGTCGATCGAATCCAGATCGAGACGAACGAGGAGCAGCTGGGACAGTCCATACAGAAGCTGGAGAAGGAAAGCCTCGAGATGAAGCACCAGTACGTGTCATACGAAACCGATTTGCTTTCGCCGCTGTCACAGAAGGACTTGTCCATAGAAAATCTGAAGAAAACTCTCGACGAACTGTCCCGCGATGTTCTGCGCAACAGCCAGGAAGAGCAGATGCGCTCCATTTGCCCCGAGCTGGAGTCAAGCTGCGAGAGAATCTGCACCAAGTGTCTGGAGCTTGAACGCCTTCTGGCCGATGGCAAAGCCAAGTGCACGGAGACAACCCAGCGTGAGTGCGATCAGCTGCGAGCGGACATCGTCGAGACCCGGAAAAAGCTGGAAGACGTTCAGTTGGCTCATACCCTGGCCATATGCCAGTTGTCCGAAAAGACGGTGGATTGCAAATGCTTCAGCAGTACAATATCCACAGCTCGTGTGGACAATGTCCTGCAGGAAAAGTACGATGGTCTGGAGCAGATGTGGCAGTGCCAGCAGAAGGTCATACAGAGCATGGCAGCAGACTATAATTTACTCCAACAGAAGTACCAGAAGCTGCAGCAGGAGTACGAGGATCTGAGACGAACGTCGAGTGCTTCCGAAGAGCAGGTTATGCAGCTGGAGGCTGACAACAGCAGACTGCAGGCCGAGATTGTCACTCTGAGGGAGCGAGTGGAGGAGGCGCAGCGTCTGCTCTTAGAATCTCCCAATACCGAGGCCCAGATAGATGCTCTTAAGGCAGAACTGGCGGTGGTGCAGACGAGCTTTGTGGACATGCAGTGGGAGTATGACGACATGTCCAATCAGCTTGTGGAAAGTGTACAGGAATGCGACGTCCTGCGAAACGAACGGACTGCACTGTGTGCGGAAATTAAGGAGCTTAACGAACGTTGCATGTCCATGGAGGTGAAGCAGGTGGAGCTCCAATCGAATGCCAGCCAAAAGCAGCAGCTCCTGGAAAAACAAGCAGGGAAATTGGCAGACAACGTCCGACGCATCGACCAGCTACAGGAAACCAATGCGAAGCTTGTTGAGCGTAGCACTAAGGCTGAAGACTCCCTGTCGGAGATGCAGGAGCGTTTGCTGCAGGACAATCGAGATATTGAGACTCTTGAAGAAACCCTGAAGAGTGCCAGAGATCGCATTGAGACTCTTGAAGAAACCCTGAAGAGTGCCAGAGATCGCATTGAGACTCTTGAAGAAACTCTGAAGAATGCCAGATATGCGGTAGATGCCATTGAACAAATAAAAACAGATGAACTGAACGCCCTTAAGCTAGAGTATCTCGATAAAATAGAGCAACTAAGAAATCGTTTAGCCAGCAAGAACCGTCTTCTCGAAGAATGCGAGAAGCTGCGTGCGGAACTGGTAAGCGAAACTTTCGCTTCAATCTTCCTTAAATAATCTCACAGATGCCTGTTTTTCAGAGAAATACAAGTTATTTACAGAACAAGCAGCTGTGCGCGTTGCAAGCGAAGGCCGAACATAATTCAAAACTAGAGGCTCAACTCCAATGCGTGCAGGCAGAACGTGATTCCTTCCGGGACGCTTTGCGCCAGAAAAAACAAAGCCTCGCAGAAACCAATAGGAAATGCCTGAAAATGCGCCAGGAAATTGAGGAGAGTCAAAAACAAGTAGCTCAACTTATAGAAAAGAATGCAGTTTATGAGAAAAAATTGACTCTCGAAGAAGCCAATCAAAAACTAAACAACGATTTGGAAAGGCTTCGTCCAAAAATAGTAAGCGAATATGCAACTTTCATCTTTTTGAAATGAGCGAATAGATGTGTTTTGTTTTTTTCAGAAAACAAATACGGCTGAGCTTATAAGCGACACTGTGAAGGAAGTTGTGCAGAGTACGTCTACCGCTCCTCCAGATCGCGTAAGCATTAGATAAACCCATTTAATATCTATGATCTAATGCAAAGCCTTCTTTCTTTTCCAGAAATCCACAAGAATTGAGTCTGATCTGCGGAAGAATCGTCGAAGAGCCGTCCACGATGAGCGTCGCGCGGCGTACTTTAATGGAAAGGAAAACTGCTTTGAAATTCCTCACAATTTTTGGCGCTAACCATAAAGGCAGGCGTGTTCAGTTCAGTTAATTTTATTTAGTTTTTTATGCTTTTAAGGATTTTTTTATATATGTTTATTTATTTTTGTTTGTTATATAGTATAATAAATGCTAAAATAAATCCACGAAACGTGCCCACGCATAAACGGAGGCAAAAGAGCTGTTGACGCAGCTCTGGTATCAAGTGGGTGATTTGGCGATATGTTAGTGACCGTTTACGGTATTTAGGGTATAGAAACTTCCATACGCAGGTTTTTAAAATTTTCGCTCACAAATCGTACTTACGTGTATCATTTATTCCAATAGATTGCACTTAAATCCTTTTCGGTGGCGCGCACCGCTCGTATCCAGTCGATGGTATCGATAAACGAACTTGAATCGGGTAAGGCGCTCCTTGAACCGGTTGACAGCAATGAGTCTCATTCCGGGCAACATTAATTTGTAAACCGTGTTTTAGTCAAAATACAATACATACAAGTAATTAAAAGTAGTTAATCTTGTAGAAAATATATTCGTCAATGGGATAAAATTATGTGGGCAGAGCTAAGGGTTTTAGTTAGCCAGAATTATTCAACGGAATCTCTAAATTGAGCAATATGGTTTCCAATCCTTGACGGAGAACGATTAACCTATTATAAGCCAAGGGGGTATTTCAATTTTGCACCGAAAATAATAAAAATTTAATCATTTCAGCGCAGTTCAGGTGAAAGATATCGTGGTTTTTTTTTAAGTTCAGAGGAAAGATGGCATGAATCCTCAAGAAGAATTTACTATCGTTAATATTTTCCGCCGTTTACCTCAAGTAGTTTAACTATTTAAATAAAGAGGGCTTAGGTGGGCTAAGTTCGGTTTTTCATCATACGCGACGCTATATTGTTGTTAAGGAACCAAAATTGATGCAAAATGCAATAAAAGCAAGTGTTTAAAATAAGCCAGTCAAGTTGAAAATAGGTTAGTTAATCGGATATAATTATGTGGGCATGGCTAAATCTTTTATATAGCTAGTAATATTCGACGGAAGATCAAAATCGGAATATGTAAAACAGAACTTGAATTCGTCAGTACATTTACGGTATATTTTTAAAATGAGACGGTATATTTTGGTATATTTCTGAGGGTCGGACGGTATATTTTAACGATAAATCCGTGGTCACACTGCTGGAGTGTTGGAAAAGGCACAAAGGTTTTGCCAAAGCAAAACAGAAAATTATAGCAAAAAATTAGCTAATTCGACTCAATCAGCCATGAACTCGGCAACAAAGGTAGGTGCAACGCAGTCACATCGTCTGCGCCCATGCGAAACACCAAATCCAACGCTTTGGGCGGCATTTGATTTGTGCGGGAAAGTGGCGGCACGGTGCCTCAAGTGTCATTCGTCTCCCTCCTTCGAGGTGGGAAATTTGTTGTTCCATGACAGGGGCGGAGGGCGCGTATGTTTTGAATTTGCAAAGCACGTAAATGCCGACAACAACAGCTGCCCACAGACGAGTTGCAATTACCTGCAGCAGCACCATGTTGCACCAAGTGAAACGACATTTTTATCCGCAGGTTGGGGAGATTTTCACGGCCGCCGGACAAGCTTTCAGCAGATTGGGCGACCTCACCATGCAACTGCATCCAAATGCCGAATCGCCGTCCGGGTAAGTGTGCTCTGAAGCCGGTTCCGAGACTGTTTTCGATCGCCAGGCGCTAATCAAGGTGTTTTTGCATGTTCCCTCGCTATGTGGCGCCCAGTAAATGGACGGACGAGGAAATCGACATGTTGCACTCGTCGATTATGCGCTTCTCGGACGACCTTAGCAAAATCAGTCTTAGCATTAAGAACCGTACAGTGTAAGTGCTCATAGCGAGAGAACATGGCGATACTGGGGCCCAGCACACTAACAAAATTCTATCCCATCCCTCACATCTTGCAGCTCTCAGATACGGCAAGCCCTGAAGAAGAAGGCCTTCGAGGACGCCGGCATCCCTGCCAAGCAAGTCCCTGTCCAACAGGTGCAACACGTCATTCAAACAGTCCCCCAGCTGCCCGTCATCCAGCAGCAGCAACTGCCGACAGCGCCCCAGCTCCAGCAGTCCCATCAGCACCAGCCTCAAGTATTTAAGACACAGACTGTACAGCAACTACCCCTACAGCAGCACCAGCACCAGCATCAGCATCAGCCGCAGAACTCGAACATGGCTGCCAGTATCCAGCATATGCAGCTGGTGACGCAACCCAAGCAGATCCTCCTACAGCAGCATCAGCAGCAACTGCCGCAGACAACAACGACGACGGTGACCATCAAGCAGTTCCAGCAAATGCAGCAGCAGAAGGCGGCTGCTCTGGCGGCGGCCGCGGCAGCAGCAGCGGCAGCCAACACGCCGACAATCACGGAGAATATCATTATACAGCAGCCCACGTCGACAACGGCGGCGGCGCAACAGCCCCAGTCGCTTGTGCATCCGGTTCACTCGGTGGCAACGTCCGCCTCAACGCAGATTGTCGTGCCGTCGTCGGTCACCACAGTATTGTCACCGAGCACGGGAGCGGTGGGCCAGGTGGGCACGGTGGCCATTGCCGACGATGTGGTTAGTACAACATCCACCCCCTCCACATCAGCCAGCACGGGTCTCAAGTGCGGGCCGGACGTGTCGATGACACTGAATCGAATCAATGTGCAGGAGAACGAGGTCGATGTCGAGGAATGCCTGCCGGCGGAGGTGGTCAAGCTGGATTTTGTCAGCGAAGAAGTTGCAGGGTGAAGGCTCCTGCCGGCCTTCATCCTCCGAACGTCCCCCGAACAAGTTGAGGATTTCTATTACTAGATAAGACACCGAAGCAGCTGCAGAATGAATCCCGAATCGCGACAAATCTAGATCGAAACGAAACTCTTTAACAAACGGTACGACCTACCGCCCCCTAGCCTAAGCCTAAAATGTTAAGTGTTGTCATATTTGATATACCTTGAAGTCACCTCTTGTTTCCGACCCTTAAGAAAACAAACTGAATTGTGTACAGACAGATCCGTCAGCGAGTAAGAAACTTGAGCAGTTACCGCTGCCTATTCCCACGTCTCTTGTTTGGTTTGGCTCTGGTCCGGACACAAGGCATAGTAGATATTAATACTGAAACGAGGAATGCTGCACCTAGATTTAACACAAAATGCAAGACACAATAGTGCAAAGTACATAGCGATTGTATAAGATGATGAGTGAATAAACGAGCATTATTTTAAGACTTGGTTCATTTAGATAAGGGATTCCACTGAAACGGATTACTAATCCGAGGCACAGAAATGACTTAAATGACATTGGAAATGGCTTATAAACATAATGAAAGTCGGTAAAGAAAATGAAGAACGCTAAGAGTAATCTCTTATAATAATTCAATAGATATTCCCTAATGGAGTTTAAACAGATTCTTTATTTATTCATTCATCCTTCTTCAGTTTGAAAATAGACATTCGTTTCTGTTTTCGTAACCCATTGAATACACCCAGACGAGTCCTTTAATAAAGGACTTTAAGGTTCGAATCAACATAGATGGGAGATTGATTGATATGTGTATGTATCTATAGATTTTGTGAACACAAAACATCAGACAAGGAGAAAGTACAGTCACTCCCAGGATGTTCCTCCTTCTACTTTACTATTTGTAAGGCCAGCTTCTGTAAAGGAAAATACTACTGGCCGGCACAACAGTTGTATTTATTGTCTTGTCTTCTTATAAACAACTTCTGATGCATTCCAAATCCATACAAATATTGGCTTATTCGGTTAATAATGGTTGAACTCTAATGATTAAATTGAAAAGAGTTTTTTTCCATTGGTATAAGCTAAATTAAGCTCAAGCAGGTAGACACCTAAATTTTTTTCAATAAGGGAAAATTAATTACAAATGATTTCAAAATTAAATTAATTTTTACCTATTTCGAAAAAAAAAAAATTAGCTTTGATTTAAAAAATGCTTGAATTAAAATTCGAAATTACCGCCTGACCATTTTGTTTTATTTTGTATACATACCTTTCCATATTTTGCCTTGCTTTAAGCATTCACATGTCAACGTCATGATCGTCCCAGACACACTCCACTTAGGTTTTTTACCGTTGGCAACATCCAACTTTTAATGCATGGGCACGGAATCAACATTCCGCATACCCTGGGGAAATGGATATTATAGAATAAATGAAATGTTTGTCATCGCAGGGTCCAATGAATGCAGAAAATTTTGGTCTGCGTTTTGGCAAGCATTTGTAATCCAAATATTTCTGAAAATATCGATTTGTGATATAATCGTCGACAAAAATATCGCACCGAAAATATCGTATCAGTAATAAAAAATATCACCCATCCTATCAACAACAACAGCTGCTGAATTAGATACTATTATTAAGGAAATATGAGGCTAAGGCTTTTGCTGGCTGTGTTCTCCTGCTTTGCTGGTGCTCTGGCATACAGGCCGGTCGTGATACTCCATGGAATCCTGTCGGGCGCTGATTCAATGGACTTTTTGGTGCGGGAAATCGAAGAGGTTCGTGATTGATTTCTTCCCCTTTGTTATTGTTTACGCTCAATGACAAGTTCAAAGTCGAAGCAAACAACGTAATAGAATGGTTCTTCCTTCATCCGCAGCTCCATCGGGGCACAATTGTCTACAACTGTGACAAATTTAGCGGGTGGTACAGTCTGGAGAATGCCTGGCGGCAGGTCGAGCAAATTCGGGATTATTTGAGCGATGTTGGTAAACAGCACCCGGAAGGAATCAATGTGTTGGGTGGGTCTACAGAAAGTGGAGAGTCCAGAGTCTAGAGAGGATTACTCAATCAATCTATATTTATTACAGGCTACTCCCAGGGCGGCCTCTTGGCCCGTGCGGCTATCCAAAGTCTGCCCGATCACAATGTAAAGACCTTCATATCCCTATCTTCGCCTCAAGCTGGTCAATACGGAAGTGAGTCTCCACTGAATGTACAAACAAAGCTAAATGTTATTTGGTTTTCCAGCCAGCTTCCTGCATCTGATATTTCCGGATCTGGCGGCGAAGACCGCCTTTGAGCTATTCTACTCAACGGTAGGGCAGCACACATCGGTGGGCGGATACTGGAATGACCCGCATAAACAGTCACTGTATATGAAATACAGCGAGTTCCTGCCGCTGATCAACAACGAGAAGCAGTCCTCCAACTCCACCTCCTTCAAAATGGGCATGGTGCGTCTCAGCAAGCTGGTCATGGTCGGCGGCCCCTAACGACGATGTGATAACGCCCTGGCAATCCAGGTAAGGAATCAAGATACCTTTTGAATCTTAAAAAACCTTCTTCCTTTTTACTAGCCACTTTGCATACTACGACGAGGACTTGGACGTGATTCCGTTCAACAAGCGGAAGCTCTTCACTGACGACTTGATCGGCACTAGGACGCTCCAAGAGGCTGGGAAACTTCTCATCATAATCAAACCCCATGTCCATCATTTGGGATGGCACACCAACAGAGCCGTAATACATCAAGTTATCTTGCCATATCTGGACTGATCGATCTGATGGGAACTACCTGGATTGAAGCGACCGAGGGGCTGTGATCGGAATGGCGGGCGCACTCATTAATCAATAAGCAATAATGTGAAATTGCCATTACACTCTGGCATACAGGGCACACAATGATCTTTCATAGACAATTTAGCAATAGGTGATTTACAAAGATTTACATTAATCAAAGCACGGGAGATTTATACAAATTTATTAAATATTTATATAGTTACATAATTATGTATCAATAAACATGACGATTTATAAATAGGCTGAAAGTGTGTGTTTTTGCCAATCAGGGATCAGGGATAACACTTTTAATATATAGCACTTTTTGTCGACAGAAAATGTAGTTGATCTGAGTAGAGCAGCTCGAAGCGTTCGCGCTCAGTCGATAAGCTATAACGATAGTGTCATCGATACTTGATAGTTATCTAGCGATATTGTCTATGGGAAAATTCGTACCTTATTTCAAAACATTCGCATAAACTAAAAATATATATTCAAAAGAAGTCTAATTAAATTAGGTCGCTAACAATTTTCAAATGACTAGCAGCTCGAAGAGTTCGCGCGCAGTCAATAGAATTTACAGCCCTAACGATAGTGTCATCGATACTTGATATCGATATTGTCCATTGCGAAATTCAGCGGCATAAATTGTTTGCAATTATTTGCATTAAGCGCGGTTAAAATATAGCCATGGCAGATAGCAGTGCCGCGGAACAGGATGCCGACAATGTCATCCGCATTATGGTGGCCACCGATAACCACTTGGGCTACGGCGAGAAGGACGCTGTACGCGGCGAGGACAGTTTCACCGCCTTCGAGGAGATTCTGGAGCTGGCGGTGGCCGAGGATGTGGACATGATATTGCTGGGTGGAGACTTGTTCCACGATGCAGTGCCCAGTCAGAATGCCATGCACAAGTGAGTACATTTCCAGACACTGACAATGAACAATTACAAGTAGTCTGTGGATCCACAGGTGCATCGAGCTACTGCGTCGCTATACGTTCGGGGATAAGCCGGTGTCCCTGGAGATACTCAGCGACCAGTCACTGTGCTTCTACAATGCCGTCAACCAGTCGGTGAACTACGAGGATCCCAATCTGAACATTGCCATTCCAGTCTTCTCCATTCACGGCAATCACGATGATCCGAGCGGCTTCGGGCGACTCAGTTCGTTGGATCTGCTGAGCACATCCGGGCTGGTGAACTATTTTGGCCGGTGGACGGACCTCACCAAGCTCGAGATCAGCCCGATTCTAATCCGCAAGGGCGAGAGCCAGCTAGCTCTATATGGCCTGAGCCACATCCATGACGGTCGTCTGGCGCGTCTCTTCAAGGACTTCAAGGTGACTATAGAGTGTCCCGGCAACAGCGGCAATGGCGGTGGCGACGGCGGTGATGCCGATGCCGAGCAGGAGGACTGGTTCCACCTGATGGTCGTTCATCAGAATCGCGCAGATCGGGGACCCAAGAACTACTTGCCAGAGGATCTGCTGCCGGACTTTCTGCACTTGGTGATCTGGGGGCACGAGCACGACTGCCGCATTGAGCCAGAGTCGAATGCGAAGAAAGGCTTTTACGTGTCCCAGCCGGGATCATCGGTGCCCACCTCTTTGTCGGAGGGCGAGGCCAAGAAGAAGCACGTCGGCCTACTGGAGATCTACAAGAGCAAGTTCAAGCTGAAGGAGCTCCCGTTGCAGTCGGTGCGGCCGTTCGTATACGATTCAATTGTACTGCCCGACAAGGCCGAAGAGCTGGGCCTGAACGAGGGCGACGCTTCCACAAAGGTGTACAAATTCGCCCAGGAGCGTGTGGAGTCCATGATTGAAAAGGCCAAGGCCCAGCTCACGGGTCATCCGAAGCAGCCGCATCTACCCTTGATACGCTTGCGCCTGCTCTACACCGATGAGTCCTGCATGTTCAACACGATTCGTTTTAGCCAGATGTTCAGCACGCGAGTGGCAAACGCCCAGGATGTGGTGCAGTTCAGCAAGCTGGTGAAGCGCACCAAGGGTGAAACCGTCAAACTGGACAAGGAGGCCATGAGGCGCGCCCTGGTAAGTCGACTTAACTCTATTCGGATCTCTAAAATATAAATTTTGTTGCGTGTTTCAGGAGGCGGAGAACGCGACTCGCGTAGAGGAATTGGTGGATCGCTACTTCGACGAGGCCAAAACCAAGAAGCCATTGAAGCTGCTCCACTCTAAGGCCCTGGCAGAGATGACCTATCGCCTGGTAGAGCGTCGGGACGCCAATGCGGCTGAAAATATTGTCAAGTTAGTAGGAAATTACCAAGAGATCCGTGTCCCTGTTTATCTATCAGATCTTCCTATCAGATTCTACAAGGAAAAGGCAGTGGAACATTTGATGGAATCAATGCCCAACGACGAGAACATCGATGATGGGCTCCAGAGCTTCAGAGAACGCCACAAGCACGATGATCTGCTCAAAATGCTTGATGCTCGTGGCGTTCGGCCGAAGGATGAGACCTCTGTTTTTGCAACGAAAGATGAAGCCAACTCATCCACTGCAACAACCACAGGCCGCGGACGTGCATCTCGAGGTCGCGGAGCTGCTCGTGGTCGTGCTGCTGCAACTAGTGCTGCCACACGAGCCAAGCCCCAGTTGGATGTGTCCATGAATAATACGGTGAGCTACAATTTTGTCCTCAATTATTGGAATACACATTTTCCATTTCCTGAACAGCGCTCCTCGGGCAGGCAGCAGACTCTACTGACCAGCGTCCGAGCTGCTTCCAAAGGCCCAAGCTACGTGATATCCGATGATTCAGATTGATTCACATTCCTGAGGGCTTCAATTGATTCACATTCCTCAGGGCTTCAATGGATTCACATTCCTCAGTGCTCTGAGCTTTTATATTTGTATGAAGCTACTGTTTTTTTAAATAATTTTCAACCTAATACGTTTACTACTAGAATGCATCTAATGTAATCTTCGAGGGAGAGATTTAAAGCGACAGGTGCTTTCCTTTGTGCCATACGATTATGTAGATTAACTATACAAATATCATTGTTAGTCCTTTCACCCAAAAATTCTTTGGTAAAAGGATCTCTAAACGTCAAAGAACAGAATCTTGGCTACCAAAATGACAGTCAAAGCTTCTTCAATATTTATTCGTTACCACTACTTTAAACAGCTCCCCATGAGCCCATCCCAACTAGATTTAAAATCCATCTGTTAAGAACCGATTTACTCTGATGAAAGATCAATCTTGTTTTGGTTCAACTCAATGTTTTTCTTTTATTATTTAAGATCAATGGTCAGGGCTCTAGAGGGCTCTCTGCCAAATAACTGGGTTCCCCGCTGAGGGCACGTCGCTGCTCCAACTGTAAAATAGATTATCCTAAAACTTAAGATCTACTATAAGGTTAGGGCCTGCTTTCCCAGGCTGTTTGCCAGGCGCGGTTCGGTTTGGATCTTTGGTAGTTTAGCTGCTTCAAGACTCCGCTGCCATGAGCGAAGATTTCTCCAAACATCCGCGAGAGCTAGGACTCGTTACTGCATCTGGGACTCGTAGTAGTAACGATATGGATCCACCGAAGAGCTGCCACCGGCTGCGGTCACACCCATGCCGGCGTTCGTTTTGGACACGGGTCGAATGACGTAGGTGTTGCGTCTGCAAGCAGAGTGATTATCTGGCTGGAATCTTCTCCAGAATAGAATAGATGGCGCCGACTTACCTATTGTGTTCGCCTGCATGGACCTGGAAGCTCGTCTCTTCGCTGTGGTCGTGCGAGAAGAGCTTCTTCAGGGCTATGATGCCGGCTATGGTCAGGGCCACCTTGCTGATCACTAGCGCCTTGCCAGCGATCGCCGCCAGCGCCTTGAGGCCCAGCGGACCGGCGATACCCATGGCCGTTAGCAAGGCTGCAATCACATACTTGATGTGGCCACCATCCTTTTGCTTCTTCTTCTTGTCATGGCCGCGTCCCACCGCCATGCCCGACTCCATGCCCATGTCCATGTCCAGCTTCAGCGTGTGGGTCCGCAGCAGCTTGTCGGCCTTGGCGAGCAGAGCGCGGTCTATGGGGGAGAGGCTGCCAAACTGCCGGGCATCCGTGAGGGAGCCCAGGAGGCTCTCCGTGTCGGTCTGGTTCTGCTTCTCCAGCACCAGGCCATCCATGATCTTAATGGATTCCTGGTCGAGGGCACGCGACAGCGCGTGCAGCGCCTTCTGCTTGAGGCAGCCAATGAAGTCGTTCTTGTCCTGACAATCATCGTACACTCGCCGCACCAGACTCATCTCCGGACCGAGTCCCAGTCCCAGGCTCCAATCGCTGTTGCTGGCGGTAGTAGGTGCCGCCTCCACGATGCTGTGGCGCCGTCGTCGTTGGGTGGCAGCCGCCGAGGAGGACGCGATGCACGCTAGGATCAGCAGCCACTCGAACCGCTTCATTATGTGTACGTGTGTGTGTGTGTGTGTGTGTGTGTGAGTGTGTGTGTGGATGGAATTCCGTATCCTAATGATAATCCTGTAGACCGATGCTTATCAACAGAGTGATGCTGCCAGTCGCCAGCAATCTTGGGATGCTACTGCAGCGAAATCGCTGGTCCGTCGATGCTTTTATAAATTGCGATCATGCCGAAGCCGGCGGCGGTGGCGCACTCAAACGGAAAGAATTGGCGTGCCCCAATGGGATGCAGACGAATCTTTCGCTTGGACCTGCCCACCCAGATCAAGCTCCTAGCAGCAATTAACATTATCCATATTTTGTTATGCGTTCGACTGGGTCTTTTTGGTAATCAGCCTCCGTGCCTCCGTGCCTCTGACATGTTTTCGTTACTCACCCACGGATGGATGCCCATCCATGTTCAGATCTCTCGCGATCGACGGGCTACCAGAAAGTGTGTACTTTTCGATTTCTATATGGCAGCTGTGCATCTGGCATTCAGTTCTCTCCACAGGGGTATGATTACTTATTCATCGGTGAAGCATTCAATTAGGGAATCATCTCTTGAAGAAATCGCAGTGGATTTTATGGATTGTAAAATTGTACACGCTTTAATGGCTTACACCTACTAGGAGGAGATTGGGAGATTACTATCTTCAGAGGATTTTTAGTTCATATATTTTGTGGCTCCGAAGAAAACTAGCAATAAAACTAATTAAATATCAAAATATATCGAATAAAGATAATAATTAGGAATAAATAAGAAATGGAAAGCTCGGCTATTTTAGAGTCTCCAACGAGTTTCGGTTAGTAGAACAGTAGAACAGCCCCAAAATTCATTGCAGTATTCAAAGACCTATTATGCAGACTCGTATTTAGTTCTTCAAAAAGAGAATGAATAGTCGAAACGGTTATTATTGGTTGGATGTTTGGCCAGATCTTCGGAGGCCAGTGTTATGTACTCAGTGGCCCCCGGGAGGCAACAACCGCTCCGAATAACGAATGCATCTTTATGATGCGTGCAGCAAAGTGATTAAGAGCAAGACGACTGCTTGGAGGTGGGCCTGGACTGTGGACTGTGGATGGTGGTGTCCATTGGTGCTGGCATAACAGAGTGCTCGTGTGAGAATGGATGTTGCCCGCAAATTGGCTATCATAAATTGCATCTGCCAGGCCGGGGACGGCGTCGGAGTTGGAGTTGGAGCTGGGGCCTTGGCTGGGGGATTTCATGTCGATGCCGTCAGGTGATCGCTGCACATTTGGCTCAGTGGCCCAGTGGGTGAAATTGAGTTGGATACAGTTAAGAAATTTTCTTTTCGCTCGCCGCTTGCGCACCCACTGTGAAAATCAACGCCCCCACACCCCTCCACACCCATCCGCTCCACACCGGAGCCTGCGATTCGCTTTTGAAAGCGCACCCAACAGCTGGTGACAGTTGGATCGCAGTGAAAAGTGTTTGAGGAGACACTTTCCAACGTCCGCCATAGTTGGCTGGCTAATCTTCAATCTATATGTCTCTGAAGTTTCGGCGAAAGTATCTCAGAAATTGATGTTGAGGGAAACAAAATGGGTCCACGGGTGGTTTCAAATGCGATCTGCGTGTCAAAAGCAATGCCCCCCCAAGACTATTTCCAGTTCAAAGTAATCTGCGAGGCTTTGAATATTTTGCCTGGAATTTTCTTTGAGTAAAAGAATCTAGATCTTCCATATAGCCAGGGTGTGCTGAAACCACAGCCGTCTTTCCTTCTGGTGGTTTCCGTTTCACTGAGTAGGGCAGGCTGATAGTTTTCGATTGAAATTCGCTTTGATTTTCTTGGAGATGGTGAACAGGGTTAGTTTTCAACCCCAGATAAGTGTTTGTGTCCTCTCGATAAAGTCTAGAGTGAGTCCCACAAGTAGATATGTTTTGAAGAAATTCTAAAATGTATTTTTCTGTATACCATAGCCATAAGAAGACCCATACGACAAGTGTCACTGGATGGAGGTTCTGGAAGCCCTTGCTACTTCTTGAACAAATCTAGAACCCACTTGAAAGGCAGAAGCAGCTGGAGGAGTTGTCAAGGAAAAGATAAAGCAAGGATAGTGGTATTTTCATTCCATGTACAGCCCTTTTCGTAATATTTTATTTGTGGGCTAATTTAATTTAATTTATTATCAAAATAAAATTTGTACAAGTCAGGGCACATTAAGACTTGGAATTTAAAGACTTATTCTATGTCCGAATCTGAACCGATTATACATATATTATTTGAAGTTTCCGTTTGAATAATTATAGAAATATTTCCCCGACATAACATCAATAATTCAAAGACATGTGTACCTCTCAAACGCCATGTCATATAGGACAATACATAGTACCCGTACCGACGCACGTGTGGATATGTATATAGAGATACATAGATGAATGTGCACATCTTCATACTTGGACACACAGACATATGAGTGCCACGCACACAAAACCTCTGCTCAAGAGGGCGTAAATAATTTAATACATCAAGAAAATTGGAAATGAAAGTTTCTTTGTTTTGGTTTGCTTTGGCCGCAGATAACTTTTAGTTTCGATGCTCGCAGATAGCAGAGATGTTCCGGGTCGTCCCGTCCCGTCCTCGGGTGCTGTGGTGGCCTGGCCAAGGGCCTGGGAAGACCGGTCGGACAGGGCAGATAGACAGACAGACAGACAGCAATTGTGCGATTTATTTGCACATTTTGCCAGCCCAAAACTCCAGAGTCCTGCCGGATTCCTGGCGTACGTACGTGTGGGGCGCTTCGAGCCACACGGCTCTTATCGTCAATAATCATCATATGCTCAAATTTTTGGTCGCTTAATTGGAAAATTGTTGTTGTTTTTGTGATACGCCTGAGCGATTGGGTGATTGGACGGCCGGATGATTGGTTTAGCCCGAGAGTGCCGTTTGATTGATGACCTCTGGATGGCTGTCTGGCTGTCTGGCTGTCTGGCTCCTCCGCAGAGTGGAGACTTCTACATTGTTCTGCGGCCTTGTAGTGATAATATTTACCCAGCCCAGCCCAGTCCAGAGCTTGATTGGCATGCCATCGAATTGGTCTGTGGTCGGCCCAAGGACCCAAGGGCGGTTCTCGAGCGCGATTGCGCAAAGCAGGAGCTTCACCAGCTTCAAGGGTGGAATATCAGTTCATATTTCGTCATATTTCATAACCCTCACTGCCCCACTGCCACGGCAGAGTGGGCAGAGTGGTGTTGCCTTTGTGGGCGTGGGTAGACCTCATCCAAAATGGCGATGCGGGGGTTGGATGCACTGGCAGCTCTTTGAAGTTTTAGTTGAATTGGCAAATGACAGCACGGGATTGGGTTTGGGTCTGGGTCTGGGTCTGGGGCTCCTTTGAGTGTGCACAATGTTGGAAAATGTTATATCAAAAGAAGTCGGAAACCACAAAGAAAATCTCAGCGGCAAATTTTCAGCTACATCAAATCATTGAGTCCTCCATGCGCCCGTATCTGTATCTGTATCTCCGCCCTGTGTGCACCTGCACCCTGCTGCTCCTGAGGGGCAGACAAAGACAGTCCCGTGCCAGCGGGACCGCCGCAGACGACTCTGCTACCTCCTCCTGCTCTGTGCTCCATCTCTGACTCTGTTTCTGTCTCTGGCGGCTGCGGTTCGTTCCGCTTGCTGCCAACTTTCAACTACTTCCAAAAGTTTTCACATTTTAAATTTGTTGGCTTGTTGCTGGTGCTCAGATTTTTTTCCCCTGTCATCCAGGTCCTCCTCTTCTTGGAAGGTTCTTTGTTTTTCTTTGCTCCTGTTCTTGAGTGCAGGTCAGAGTTTTACAGGGAAAGCTACCAGGGAACCACCCACCTATGGTATTGTCTTCAAAGGAAAGAAGCAAAATGGAACTTCACTGTAACTGATTTTCTACAGGTGCACTGGAAGAATATATTTCTCAGGGATGTACCATAATAGATCTTATATAGATTTTATATGTCTTTCACATAATGGTAGATATTTTGGGCTTGGAAGGTCACAGTTTGCCTCACGATTTGTTTTTTGTATCAATTATGCCATAAATATTCTAGATTTAATTTTAAAAATTTTAAAAAGAGTGTTTAATAGCACCAATCATTGATTGAGGATTAATTTTAGTCTGTTAGTGATTTCAAAATATAGTCCTATACATATTTATATGTTTGTACATTGATTTTTAATACTAAATATTTTCTTAGACATTTCTTTTATTATTCAATTATTTTTTTTAATTTTATTTGTATATTTTAGAATTATTTCGAGTCAATTTTTATGATTTTTTTTTTTGAGTGTATTAAATATGGTAAAAATCCAGTGCTCGAGCGTTCGTCTGTGTGCATATGCAAGTATGTGTGTATTTTGTATTCATACATACAAAACCTGATGTACATATTTGAGTGGAAGGACAGATTTGTAGAAATCTTTCGTTTTGGGGCGACGTTTGCCTGCACCTTGGACGCCACTCAAATGATGGCCAAATATGGGCTAGCACTTGCCACAAGCTGCGGTTGCTCCTCAAATTTGCTTGCACTACATATTTTAGAGTTTACCTTCAGTTGGGCGTTGCTTACATATGAGTGTATAGAGAGAGATGGAAATGGAGCTTGATTTCCTGCAAAAAAGGAGGTTTTTAGGTATATAAATCTGTATTGTGCGGGGTTTTATCTTAGAGAATGGTTGAAGGATACCAAAATACCAACTCCAGTGTTTAGCGGCATCTCTACCTCTGCCAGTACTGGTACATCTAATAGGCCCCCTCCCCTCCACCCCTAGGAAATCTCCCTCCCCCCTTGGGTGGTGGTGTCTCCTTTGTTCGCTTCGTGCAGTTTTCCCCTTCATCGTTATCGATTCCGAGGCGAGTTGAGCTGGAAAAATGTTTTCGTTTTAGCTGCCGCTTATCCCCGTTCTCCCCACCCCCTTTTCTTCTTTCTTATGGCTTTGGTGGGCGTGCCAATGGGGGCGTTGGGGGGTAGAAAAATAAATTGTTGCAAATACAAACAGAAATATAATTTTTGTTGCTTGGAATACATAGAGCCACATATTTATGGCATGCCAGCACGTACGCGATATATTGCAACCCAATCGCCTGGCAGGAAGGCGGGACGGCAGGACGGCAGGCAGGCAGGCAGGCAGGAGCTGTGGGATCCTGGTGGAGCGAGCGGTTTTATTTATTTGGTAAACTTCGTTTATATCGCCCACAACCGACCGTACAAGGGGGAACGATGGCTAGAAAAGCGACGCCATGTTGAATGCTTCGAATGGTGGGTGGCACGCTGGGGTGGCTGCTTGGGGTGGTCTTCACCGTCGCAGGCACCATCATAAAAGCACAGAGACCCCACCAGACCAGGCCGGGAACCGGGAACAGGGAACGCTCCATGTACTTCGTGTTTGTTATGCTTGTCAAGCATTTTGCGCGGGGCTGTCTAACGATATTTCGATTTTGATATCTTTGGCTGTTATCGTTAAACGTCTGTCTGTGTGTCTGAGGGTCCTGTGCTTGCCAGGGGGAAGAGGACACTCGTATACAATGTGCCATGTTGATTATGGTCTCATTTTCGGTATTTACTTTTCATTTCATTTCATCCCATGGCACCGGGGGACTTCTCTTTCCTTCCCTGT
This sequence comes from Drosophila lowei, assembly GCA_008121275.1. Lineage (NCBI taxonomy): Eukaryota > Metazoa > Arthropoda > Insecta > Diptera > Drosophilidae > Drosophila > Drosophila lowei. The sequence continues at coordinate 24,758,965 of CM017779.1, forward strand.
CCCCGAACTCTGGTCATAATCGATGCAGCCCTGTACATGGTCATGTGCGAGACTTTTAAATTAGCCCTCAAATGTGTCAAGAGTCCAGCATCATTATTCCACGAACCCAGGACCCGAGACCCTTGTCCACGTCCAGTCTCCGACCAGCTCCAAATTATGCCGTTTTTGACATGGGTCGGTCTCCATCCCGTGCCCGTGCCCGTGCCCGTGCCCGTTCCCGTTCTCGTTCCCTGCCGTCATATGTCATAATTATAGCTGCTCCATCTCGGGGTCTGCACCGGTATCCACTTGCTCTGATATTGGCTAATTGCGCCTACGGCTGCCCAAGTCTAGACGAAAAGTGTCGGCTCTGAAAAGCACCTCTCGACAGTTGGCACTTGACGGCACATCCGACATAGATTAAATAATTCTGGGCACACACATAATTATGTATTATGAAAGCATTTTTTTAGAGTCAAAGCAAAAGTTTTGAGTAGGGATATTGGAAGATGGAAGAGGTACCCTTGAAAGTCTGGTAAAATATATGTTCTCGTACATCTGTGGGTTCTATTGGGGAATATTATCAGTAAAGGTGATCTATAGGGTCTTTAGGTAATCTTTTAGGGAATCTTTTGTGGGGTATAGTGAAAGCGGAACAAACGCGTTCCCGAAAGTGCTTATGGTATCAGCGACTTACTGGACAGATACTCAAAGGCCTTCCCAGTTAGATACAACAAATTCTATTCCTTTCATATGAATTGGGTGTACCTGGACCTCCACAATCCATACATCCCAGATGCAGATGGAGAGCAGCAAAAGGCTGGGGATATGTGGCAGGGCACAGGCACGGGCACAGGCACAGTGAACCCATTAAGCAGCAGCCGCGAGATAAACTCCTCTCCTGAGAAGGAGGCTGCACCGATGGGCAGGCACGCGATGGCTGGGTGTGATTTATGGGGCTTTTAGGATATTTTATTAAAATGCATATTCGTTGCTCGGATGTCACTGGCGGCCGTCGTTGAATGTTTATGATTTTCATAAGCTCAGCGGCCATTGGCTACCATGCAGAATGGAGGCTGGAGGATGGCAGGCCAAGCAGAAGTTGTTCTTGTTCGGCGGCAATGTTGTATGTCATAAATTGTCACTGCAGTGCCGCAGATCGGGGCAGCAGTGTCAGGTGAAGATATTGTATCTGATCGCTGCGACGGTTGCGGGCCATAAACAAGTGGAGGAGTTCCCCATTGCATCTGGGCCTCCACTCCAGTCCATTCGACGTCTTTTTGGGTTTAATTAAAGCAGTTTGCTTGTCTTCATTTCTGTATCTTTTGCTTGGCAGAGAGACATCTGCGACGTTGGCTGGGGCTTAGTGCGGGGATTCGTTTATCGGTTTATTTAAATTTTCTTTTGCATGTGCGAGGGATTGCTCGTATTTATGCCCATAATCAGGGCGCATGGAATCCCGTTAAGTCGCGTCATAAGGCGGTACGCCATTTTCGCTTATCTTCGACGGAGATTCGGTTACAGCTTACGGCCCCGCCCACCATAACACTGAGGCTGGGTTTTATTGTTGCTGCTGAGAAATTGGATTCGTATCGGAATCGCACACATACATACATGTGTATATATATATATACTTACACCCACACACGTAGTACAGTTTATGGCAACTCATATCTGAAAGACATATACATATAACGCGAATAAAATGCATAAAACTACAAAAAAATTAAAAAAATTTAATGAGGGAATAAAGCTTGAAGTTTTACCTTTTCAGAGAGGTATATATAATAATGATTTTATTTTAAATGAATAGAGAAAATATAATTAAACAAAAAAAGGTCAAAATTTGCGTTACTTTAATATTCGGTATTTTCTTATATGACTAAAAAAAACCTTCTTAATCTCGAAAAAAACGTAATTTTATATTTTATTATGATACCCATTATTTGTTAATGTGTTGCTTAGGCGTTTGTCATATTTTTATGATTTTTGGGTATCTTCATGGCCGATTTTGGCCAACTCTTCCTGAAGCCGTTCCTTTAACGCGGATATGGCCGATATTGGCGTTTTGCGTACACGGCGGTACAGCTAGCTCCACAAATTTTCAATAGGGCTTAGATCAGGCGATTGGGGTTTCGCTTCCACTAATTTTGGGCAGTTATATAGCAGCCAAGACCTTACTTTATAGGCCTAATGCTTCGGTTCGTTGTCCTGATGCAAGTTGAACGTGTTGCCAATGCCCATTTTCCTTGCCGTCTGCTTACAATTTTCTTTGAAAATTTTCTGGAATTGAAAGCTGAGGTCTTTGCCGACCACGGAAAGACCGTTTCAGCCCAAAAAATTCGACGTACCATAAAAAAAACATGGGTACAACGGACGAGTTGCAAGGAAAAAGTCTTTGCTCTCTGAGCGCAACCGAAAATTAAGGAAGGAGTACGCCAAAAAGGACCAAAGCTGGTGTGATGATGTAATATTCTTAAAAGAAAGCAAATTCAACCTTTTTGGCAGTGACGGCAACACTATAGGTTGCCGGAAACCAAATACGAGCTGCATAAGAATCTCTTAAGACCAACAGTGAAACACGGCGGGGGTAGCGTTATGATTTGGGGCTGCATTTCGACAAAAGGAGTAGGAAATCTGGTTTTCATTGGAGGAATAATGAATCAAGATCACTATCTGAAAATTTTGAAAGAAAATTGTAAGCAGACGGCAAGGAAAATGGGCATTGGCAACACGTTCAACTTGCATCAGGACAACGACCCGAAGCATTAGGCCTATAAAGTAAGGTCTTGGCTGCTATATAACTGCCCAAAATTAGCGGAAGCGAAACCCCAATCGCCTGATCTAAGCCCTATTGAAAATTTGTGGAGCTAGCTGTACCGCCGTGTACGCAAAACGCCAATATCGGCCATATCCGCGTTAAAGGAACGGCTTCAGGAAGAGTTGGCCAAAATCGGCCATGAAGATACCCAAAAAATCATAAAAAATATGACAAACGCCTAAGCAACACATTAACAAATAATGGGTATCATAATAAAATATAAAATTACGTTTTTTTTCGAGATTAAGAAGGTTTTTTTTAGTCATATAAGAAAATACCGAATATTAAAGTAACGCAAATTTTGACCTTTTTTTTGTTTAATTATATTTTCTTTATTCATTTAAAATAAAATCATTATTATATATACCTCTCTGAAAAGGTAAAACTTCAAGCTTTATTCCCTCATTAAATTTTTTTATTTTTGTAGTTTTATGCATTTTATTCGCGTTTGAAGTTGAGAAAAAAAAATGCCGAATATTAAAGTTACCCACTGTACATACATATATGTATAAAAGAGGAGGCCGCCATTTTGCGTAAAGGCAGAGAACGAAGCTCGAAGAAAAATGATAATAAAATAACACAAATATGGCAGAGGGAAATGCTCGTTATGTGAGGATTTGCCTCGGCTTTCCTTCTCTTGGCTTTTATTTTTATTTTATGTATTTGCCACATAAGCAGCTTAAGTGGCAACACAGTCAGAGAGAGAGGGAGAGATGGCACCCATTTACATATGTACATATGTATATGTAAAAGATGTACATTTGTATATTGTATGTGTGCGCCATATCAAAAGCAAAAGGATCAGGGCATAATGCCGACGTCGCCGCATGTGCCATAATTTGCAGAAAAGTGCCAGAACAGCCACCCACCCAACCACATGGCACCCCGAGCCCCAAGCCCCAAGCCCCAAGCCACTCCATCCACACCCATCTGAAGCCCCACTCTCCCCTGCCCTCCCCTCCCCCAAGGCTGGCATTAAAATGCCTTTCGAACAAGGATAACATTTTGCTTTCTTTCTGCCAGGCTTTGCCTTTGCCTCGTTTCGTTTCGTTTCGTTTTCCATTCCCCATTTTCCATGTGGCAAATGGGGGGGGGGATGGGCTGGTTGCATGGGGCAATTCGGGGGCAGAAATGGGTGCATGCCATAAAAACAATAGCGCACATAAATTTTGCACAAATATATAAAGTATGTATGCAAAAAGGCATAAAACGTACGAAAAGGGGAGCAAGGATATGCAGGGAAATGAGCCAAGGGGAGCACACACACACACACCCAACAGCACACACATATGCATACTGTATATCGTGTATCGTAAAACATAAAGAAGGAGAAGCAGAAGAAACGGAATGAAATATTTGCGATTTTCGTTTGTTTTTTCCTTTTTCTCTTTTCCTTCAGTTGTGTTCTCGTTTCATTTCGCTGTGATTTGGTCGGAATTTTAACGAGGCCCGATATGGGTGCGAACTTGTTAAGGGGGCCACTGGGCAGGGGGTTTTTGGGGGTCGTTAGAGGCCCCAGGCCATGGGGATATGCTTTTGTGGCATGCGATTCGATTTGTACTGTAGTCACTGTTTATATCTCAAAAGATATGTCTTTTTCAGGCGGGATCTGCTAGAAAAAAGCCCTCAAAAAAGGCAACTCCAGATCCCGCTCGGTGGGCTCCAACTCCAGCTCCATCTCGGGCTTGGGATCGGGGTAGAAACTAGAGGCTTTCTAGCTCCTTGGAAAGGAGATTCTCCCTCTCCTTATCCCTGTCCCTATCCCCGCCGGCTGAGCCGTTCCTGGTGCCTGTGCCGCCCCGATAATTGATGCGATTGCGAAATATTGAACACATTATCCTCTCTCGATCGGAAGCGTTCCACCTCCTGATCACGATTGCTGCCGCGATTTCTAGCGCTGCTCATGGACTGGACCCTGCGGAAGACAGAAGAGAGAAGAGAGGAGAGGAGAGAGGAGAGGCGTGAGTGCAACGAAATTTACGCACATATTCCCGCCCGATAATATATGGAGTGCGATATATAGTTACTGGCCAGAGATCGTCACGTAAGGAGTGGGGGTACTGGGAGTGGGAGGCAGGGAGTCTCGCGCCAGACTTTATGATAAATCTTTTTTTGAATATATGAATAGCGCTGTGTGGCGCAATTTTAGGCGTTCGTTGAATAAATGAACGGTGGAGGGGGGTGGAGGGGGGCGCAGTCGGGGGTTAGTCGCGTATAACTTAATATCAGCCTCTGCTCCGATTTATACATCTATATCTGGATATCGGTTTTCGGTTTTCGAACTATCCGCGGATCTTGTGCCGGATTCCTGGGCCTGGGCCTGGGCCCGGCCCCAAACAGTTTTGCATGTGCGTGATTGGCGTAAGACCGGGGTAATTTATTGATTTATTACTCGGAATCACTCAGCATAACTTTTGGTCTATCTGGTCTATCTGGTCTATCTGGTCCATCTGGTCTATCTGGGCTCATTGAATTTGCCACAAATCTTTCCCAATACTAATTATTCCGGTCACAGCTAATTTATCTGATCAGATGTCGGCCACCGGTATTACCCCCACTCAAATGAGCCCCACCCCCGGCCAAACTGAACATATCGAGAGTGATTTCTATGGTTCTATGGTTCGATATCGATGGTGGCATAGCAAGGGTTCTTTTCTAGGGTCTTAGGTCGAGTTTCATTAGAAATCTTTAAGATATAATTTCACTTGCTTATTAAAACTCATATGATATCTTAAACAATGAAATAATCGTACAAATGAGGCCGGGATCAGAAGGAACAGACGAACGAATAAAACGATTTAACGAAAAAGTGCGTGTGGGCATGTCGCTACTGTGGCAAAGGGTCAGCTAGTGTAGGTACACCTTATATAAACCGAAACACCTTGTATTTGTGAAAACTTAAGTATACAGCAGCCGAGAAACATACATATTCTACACATCCTATCCTGAAACACACCAAAATTTTCAGTCTTCTGGAGATATTCAGAGACACACAACAACTCGAACTAGACAAATTTTGAGATAAGTAAATAATATTCATTCTAACTCGAATTCTAGAAGCAAACGTCGAAATGGCCAAGAGCAAGAACTACAAGAAGAAGAAGCCAGTTGCTGAACCCGGCGCCGCAGTCGAGCCTATAAAGAGTGACGAAGTGGAGCCAGAGCGGGGACAAGGAGAAAGACCACGTATCCAGGGACTAAAGCGCGGTACTCTGGGCCGACTAGGCCAGGTGGCTGTGAACTACTTGCAAGTGAATTTGGACAGGATGCCGGCGGTTGCATATCACTACGATGTCAAGTTCGTGCCAGAACTGCCAAAGAAGTTCTATCGGCTGGCATTCGACAAGTTCCGCGTGGAGCATTTGGGAGGTGCGGTGGCGGCCTTCGATGGGCGGGCCTCCTGCTACTCCGTGGAGAAGCTGAGCTGCCGATCCCAAGGCGAAGAGGTTACTGTCTCTGATCCGTATGGCAAGCAGCTGAAGTACGCAGTGCAGATTATGGAGACCGCGGACCCGGAGATAGATCTGAACTCCCTCCGCACCTACATGCGCGACAGGATATACGAGAAGCCCATGCGAGCGCTCCAGTGCTTGGAGGTGGTGCTGGCCGCGCCCTGTCACAGCAAGGCGGTGCGTTCGGGGCGGAGTTTCTATCAGATATCCGAGCCGGGGAAGGCACATGGCCTGGAAAACGGAGAGGAGATTCTGTTCGGGCTGTTCCAAGCCTTTGTGCTCGGGGATCGGCCGTTTGTGAACGTGGATATAACGCACAAGTGCTTCCAACTGGCAATGCCGGTCATCGAGTACTTGGAGCGCTTCCAGACGAAGAACAAGATCACAGCCCAAACAAATCTCGAGAGCAGGCGCTCGGAGATCGATGCGTACCTCAAAGGCATTTCAGTGGCCTATGACCCGCCAAAGTCCTTTCTCAGTGCCACGAGGGTCTACAAAGTCAATGCGCTGACCCAGTACCCGGCCAGCAAACAGACGTTCGATTGTGACGGAACGAAGGTGACGGTATCGGCCTACTTCAAGTCTCGAGGCCACGTTCTGCGGTACCCCAACCTACTCTGCTTGCACGTCGGGTCGCCGCAGAAGACTGCCTATCTGCCGCTTGAGCTGTGTCGCATTGAGGGGAAACAGGCTCTGAATGTGAGTCCACCTCAACCACTCCCCACGCTCCATATTTGAATACTCCCCTTGCAGCGGAAGGATTCGAAGGTACAGTCGGCGGCCATAGTGGACATTGCAGCCACTTCAACGAACGAACGCAAAGGCAAGATCCTGGAGCTGCTGCGATACTTCGACCACAATGCGGACCCCACCATCTCCCGGTTCGGCTTTCGCCTCAACACGGACTTCATTGTGGTGCAGACGCGCGTGCTCGATCCCCCCCTGATACAGTATCGGAACAAGGCTTGTGCCAATGTGAGGAACGGTTCGTGGCACATTGACAGATCGCAGTTCTTCGATTCGAGGCCGAAGGCCCACAAGTGGGCCATCCTCCACCAAGGCCTGAATTACAATAGAATGCGGGACTTCGAGCAATTTGTAAGTATGGATTGCCTTCGCGAGAGGATCTTGATTATGAGTACTTCTCCGTCCAGGTCCTTAGCCAGAGTGGCCGTGTCAACATGTCCCTGGCTCCCAAGGCAGAGATACGGACGTACACGGACGCCAAAAGCCTGGACCCGCACTTAAAGGAGTTCAAGGCGAATCAATACGATCTGGTGCTTGTGGTCATTCCAAGCTCCGGCAAATTCTACGACCAGCTTAAGCAAAAGGCGGAGCTGGAATACGGCATATTGACCCAGTGCATCAAGCAGGCAACCGTGGAACGAAGATGCAACGCACAGGTTATTGGCAACCTGCTGCTCAAGATGAACTCGAAGCTGAACGGCATCAACCATACGCTGAAGGCTGACACGCCCACGTTGCCCAAGAACGTGATGTTCGTGGGTGCCGATGTCACGCATCCGTCGCCGGATCAGCGGGAAATTCCCAGTGTTGTGGGCGTGGCAGCGTCTCACGATGCCTTTGGGGCGTCCTACAACATGCAGTACCGCCTGCAGCGAGGAGCTCTCGAGGAGATCGAGGACATGGAGTCCATCATGACCGAGCACCTGCGTGTCTACCGCAAGTACCGCCAGTGCTATCCGGAGCACATTATGTACTATCGCGACGGGGTCAGCGAGGGCCAGTTCCCAAAGATCAAGAACGAGGAGCTGCGAGGAATCTCTGTGGCCTGTGCCAAGGTGACCTCAACCCCCCATCCACTGCTCCACTCTGCTAATCCCAAATCCTTCCTCCAACAGATTGGAATTAAGCCGAAAATTTGCTGCATTATAGTGGTCAAACGGCACCACACGCGCTTCTTCCCGAGCGGCTCACCCACAGAGTCCAACAAGTTCAACAACGTGGAGCCAGGGACCGTGGTCGATCGCACCATAGTGCATCCCAACGAGGTGCAGTGGTTCATGGTCAGCCACCAGTCCATCAAGGGCACGGCCAGGCCCACTCGCTACAACGTGATTGCCAACACGGGCCACCTGGACATCGACCTCCTGCAGCAGATGACCCACAACCTGTGCCACATGTTTCCCCGCTGCAATCGGGCTGTCTCTTACCCGGCTCCGGCGTACTTAGCCCACTTGGCTGCCGCTCGCGGACGGGTGTATCTCACGGGCACAACGACGTTTGCTTCCCCACAACAGGAATACAAGAAGCGTTTGATCAACCCAGCCCTGTCTAGCAAGAACCCAATGTACTTTGTTTAGTTCAGTTTTATTTAAATTTTAAATTTATTCGTTGTCAAAAATGTTGAAATTATATTTTATAATGCCAAATTTTTGTGGAAATTGTATTTGCTTCTTTTACCGATTTTACTGCGCATTAGAAAAATTCCTTGTAATTTTAATATTTAAAGATGTTTATTGTAAAAAAGGGAGTGCTTCTTTTTACTATGCCGTTTTTCCCTCAATATATAAACATTTTACGATTTGTGGAACCCTATTAATAAATATTTAAACCATGTATTAGCTGTCGAATGACACCCAGAAGGATGCGTTCCCGACCCCATAATGTATATATATTATATATAAACCGCAAACGAAACGCACAAAATGATTTCCAATAAGAGCAAAAATGTTAGCCATTAATTTGTTAATATGAGGTGAGACACAAGAGGGCGGAAGAGGGAGTCAGATCAGCAGCATTGGGAATGCCTCACCCTTTCATGAACTTAACTTGGAACGAGAGCACTCATTCCTTTTTGATTCTTCCTGCATCCCACTACTACTCTCAATTAATAGGAGTGAGAAAGGGACAAAACCTGACGAATTTTTAAGCACGCACACACACTCTGCTGGAACTCAAGTGATCAACCGAAAAAAAAGCGGGACAACGGCACACCGGAACACATTTTAGATTTTGGCACATGAAAAAAGCAAATTATGCAAAAATATTATGTTTATCTACATATACATATATCACACATTTTACCTACAAAATATCACACATTGCCGCCCTTTTCCTTCGTCGAGCGGCATTTATGCCGCCATTTTGCCTCTTTCTGCGCCCCCACCTTCGGTTCAACACATTTTCTTGCAATAAACACACATTTTATGCACATTTCATCATCTTAACACTGTATCACTACACTAAACTTCACTTCACACACCTGAGCGACATTTTTCCCTTTTGATTTTTTGCCAATTTCCGGATTTTCGCGGATTGAAAAGCGGAGCTCACTTACGAACGCACGCTTTGACCGGTGAAAAAATTAAAGTGAGAGCGATGCAAATGCGTTCATTCTATGCTCTCCTTCTCTTCTTCCTATTTACCCACTATCCCACGCTCTCTCGGGTACTTTTGCTTATGCTTAACTCTACTCCTTGTCTTCATCCTCTGCTACTGCACATACAGATCAGTTAATTTAATTAAATTAAGATATTTTACAAAGAGATACCAAATAATTTAATTAAATTAGGTAAATTCACCATGCGCTGCACCTACACCGCGTACTGTAACTCTCTCACCAGTCACTCCATCTCACTCCCACTCCCACACTCTTTTGATCTCTCTTCGCAGTAGCAGAGGAAGAAGACAAGGAGCATGATGAAGTTATACAAGGTTGTCTGAAAGTCCGCTCTCGCATCGCGCTCTCTTTTTTTGGTCTTATATTGCTCAAAGCGTCAAAGCGCTTTCAAAACGAAAGAGGCTTAGTGGACCACCTTGTATAATTTCATCATGAGCAAAAGTAGTTGAAGTGTGCGTTGGAGAGAGAGCAAATAGGAAGAGGAGAAGGAGATCAAAGAATGAACGTATTTGCACCGCTCTCACTTTAATTTTTTCACCGGCGAAAGCGTGCGTTCGTAAGTGAGCTCCGCGTTTCGATCCGTGAAAATCCGGAAAATGGTGAAAAATCCAACGGGAAAAATGTCGCTCAGGTGTGTGAAGTGAAGTTTAGTGTAGTGATACAGTGTTAAGATGATGAAATGTGCAAAAAATGTGTTTTATTGCAAGAAAATGTGTTGAACCGAGGGCGGGGGCGCAGAAAGAGGCAAAATGGCGACAAAAATTCAGCTCGACAAAGGAAAAGTGCGGCAATGTGTGATATTTTGTAGGTAAAGTGTTCGATATATGTATGTACATATATGTATATAAACATAATATTTTTGCATAATTTAATTTTTTTCATGTGGCAAAATCTAAAATATGTTTTTTTCCGGTGTCTTCCTTTTTTTCGTTTGATCACGTGAGTTCCAGCTATGTGTGTGGGTGTGCGTGCTTGAAAATTCGTCAAGATTTGTCCCTTTCCCACTCCATGATGCAAGAGTGAAGAAGAGAATCAAAAAGGAATGAGTGCTCTCGTTCCAAGAGAAGTTCATGAAAGGGTGTGGCATTCCCATACTGCTGATCTGACTCTCTCTTGTTTCGTGTGTCCACACGAACTTCCGCCCTCTAGTGCCTCACCTTAAATTAATATGCATATCATTTGTGCGCTCTTATTGGAAATCAGTTTGTGCGTTTCGTTTGCGGGGGCGCAGAAAATGGCAAAATGGCAACAAGAAGGCAGCTAGTCGAAGGAAAAGCGCAGCAGTGTAGATAAACATATTATTTTTGCATAATTATTTATTTATTAATTTTTTTCACGTGCCAAAATTTAAAATGTGAAATTTGTGCCGTTTTTTTTTTCGTTTGATCACGTGAGTTTCAGCAATGTGCGTGTGTGTGTGTGCTTGAAAATTCGTCAAGTTTTGTCTCTTTCTGACTCCCATTACTCGAGAGTAGTAGTGGGATGCAGTGAAGAAGAGAATCGAAAAGGAATGAGTCCAAGTTCCAAGTGAAGTTCAGAATAGGGTGAGGCATTACCCAATATTGCTGATATGACTCTCTCTTGTCCCTCTAGTACCTCACCTCATATTAATAAATGGAAATCATTTTGTGCGTTTGGTTTGCGGTTGCGGTGAGGTTTTGTCGTTACTTCGGAGTCGTCGAATCATCATTCATCAGAATCGTCAGAATCGAGAATATGAGAAAAGAACAGAAAGATTATGGGTAAGTGTTTTCTCTAATGCAATATTTCAGCGCATGAATATAAGTATTTTCCCCATGGTGCAGCGTAGTCGACTCTCTGCTTGTGATTTGATACCAAAACAATACTTTTATTGCAAAGGTTGCTCTAGCATTATCCGATTCCATTTTCATATGTTGAGCTGCAAATTCCTATCAATTCTCTTCTCTTGCCCACTTCATTGACTTCCACTCAGTCTGCTAATGGCCTGAAGTTGCAGTTCTCTACGGGTCATCTGAAGTCGGGTGATATCAATCTTCTACACTTGAACTCCGAACTCGGAACAAATGCTAGTGCCAGAGGGCAGTCACGCATCTTCGGCGGGGTCACAGATGTTTGCATTTGGTTCCATCATCATCGATACCCGTAATTGGACATCGACCCTGGTCCATGCATCCTATCCTCCACCTTTCGCCCGTGCGCAATATGTGCGCAAGTAATTGTGATTTTCCGTGTTTTCCATTTGATTTTCCATTCCGTTTCAACCCTCCCCCAACTTCCCTTCGAACGGGACTACATGAATTTGTCGTTTTCAGAAATTTATGCTTTTTAGTTTATTGCTGGTGAAGGCAGAAGTGCGAGGGTGTGCCTGCATAGTTTTATGAGTGGACCTCGTGGGCTGGTCGTCTGATGTCCGTGCTCGGACCTAGGCCCAGCCCGGCACCAGCCAAGTCGATGTGTAATTGGGAATTTATTAGTCGCTGGAGACTCATTTACATTTCTCCTGCTTGGAGGGTGAGTGTGGAGGCCAGGGTCAGGAAACAGGAAAAGGAACCAAGTGTGGGCGTCACCCCCACCACAATCGGGACGGAGCTACTGTAATTATTAGCCATTCTTTTATTTATGGCAAGACAAGTTTTGATTTATCAAGGATATGGCGAAGGCCAAAGACAAATGCGAGGAGTTGGGTAAATAAATTTCCCGAAATTGTCTATCGGATCTGATTTATTACTAATTGACAGTCATAAAGGACTTGAGGCGCACCTGGCAATAGCTTCCGTCCCTGTTGTGAGAGCCTCTGGCCGGGGTCCCCATTTCAAATATTTCCTAGAATTACATATATCGATCAAATTTATAGGGCTTACTTACAGTGGTAAGTTCTTCTAGGTAAACTTTCAGACATGTTCGGGCTTTAGATATATTTCCATGGAGCTTTTATTAAAACTTCGAATCGAGTGTAAGCTCGATATGAGCTTGAGCTGAGTTCTATGTTAATGGGTCTAATTTTACAGGTTTATTGTTAGATTAGATCTGAGAGATTGAGATTGAGATTTTGCTCGTAATTAGACCATGTTTCTAACGATCCACTCCCTGAACGGGTAGATGCGCATAAAGCCATCTGGGTTGCCCTCGTTTTTTGGTAAAAATCCAAAAGTGGCGGTCGCAATAAGATAGAAGCTGTCCGGATTTCCATCGACCACGTTGACACCCATCATCGGCGATCCAGACATAAAGACCTCAGTGCCAGAGATTAAACCGCAGATGTGATTCGAGCTTTGGTTGAACCTGGCAAAGAACTGAAGCGTAGCGCAGTACTTCGGGCCGAGGGTGTGCACCTGGCGTTTTAGGCGCCAGCTACCCTCCGTGCTAGTGGTGCGGAGGAAGCCCACCATCTCCAGCCGCTGGCCAATGTGGTTGCCCTCGACCTCGTGGTCCGGCGGCAGGCAGATTGGCTGCACGAAGTCCCCGAAACGAACGTTCCGATCCAGCTTGGCCAAGGCGATGTCGTTGTCGTGTTGAATCCGGTCGTACTGCGGATGAATGGCCAGCTCCATGATCGTGTAGGACTCCGGCGGGGGTGCGCACCTGTCCGCCGTAAGGCAGTCTATCGCGTGAGTGGCCTGGTTGGACCTCCAGTCTCCGAAAAGTATAGTCGAGGCCTCCATAGAATCATTCTCCCCTATGCAATGGGCCGGGAGGATCGCGTGGCGCTCGCTAAGAAGCACAGAGAGGCAGAGGTATGTGTATTCCTTGGAGTCTGACTCGGAGGAGCTGTAGCCTATACGTCCCAGCCACGGGTACTCATCCGGATCGGTAATTTCCTTGCGGTTATACAGCTGCCACGGCCTCAGTCTCCCACAAGGCTGCTGCTGTGCCTGGATTGCTGTGACTGTGGGGCACCAAGAGTTCAGTTAAGCTTCAGTACGGGGCAGGGTTTCTCCCTGACTTACTTGATAAGAAAATGGGCAATACCAGCACCCCAATAAGACCCACAAATGTGACGCCAAACATATTTCCAGTGAAACTTAATCCGAACTGATTCACGCTGCCCGGATGACTGATCTTAATAGTATCATAAGTTGTAGCTGGTAAAGCTTTCGCCCAGTGCAACACAATGCAAAGCTTCGCTGCGGAGAGCTGCAATGCCAATCAATGATCTCAATGATTCTCAATCTCTTTCTCAATCGAAAACGAGTTGTATGAGTCGAGTGTGTCGCCTATGCCAGTGTTCCGCCAGCTTGTTGGGTTCAACGTACACCCATCAAATCAAGAAGTTTCAGAGGTACTCTAACAAAAAGAAGCAATGTTTATTTAATATTCGTTTATTCCCCAAATCGATACCCCTAATATGAAAATATGACTTTTGTCCGCGGTACACCAACTGATAACCACGGTACACCAGGCACCATGTCGCGGTGACGTCTTCCCCACATCTGCTCTCTTTAGAGGGTCCCTCCGTGCAGAACGTGACACGTTTGCTATGTCTTTCTAGCGCTTGTCTCTCTGAGAGCCAAGAGAGCGAGTTGAACAAGTGGATGGACCCTCACCACATCGGACGTCGCGACGTCACCTTATTATAAAATTCACTCTGTTTGGATCCGATCGCTGTGCACAGCTTCGGCCGGCACAGATAAGCAAACAACAGATAATGTAGATAACGAAAAGCGAGAGATTAGAGAGAAGGCTTAGCAGGGAAGCTCAAAGCTTAAGAAAATATACAAATAAGCAAAAGAAACAGCAAAAATATGCGGCCAAGAACATGCACAGAAAAAGTTTATAGTTAGATGACTATACTTTAAAAGGTTTTCACAACCTTGTTAATGAAATGGTATGTCAATTGGTTAAATTAGTGGAATTTTAATTAATTTAAAAAATAATATCGGTACAGAAGTATATAGAAATGTGTCTGTATTGTGTTTAAATGCTTTTTGCCATGATGGAAACTTTGGCGGAAATTGTTTTTACTATCGTTACTAGAGTTTTAACTATTAATCCTCACTTTAGTGCAAGAATGTAATCAATTTCCTTCTCTATATTTCACATAGAGGAGGATACTGTTTATTGGCTAATATTTGTATACCCACACTGCTGGGTGTTGGCCCTGGAACTGGCTCAAACTGTCCGTCATATGCTTAATTTAAGCCTCGGAGTTTGTACATTGTAAAAGTCCTGGCTAATGGAGGCCATGCCCGTCAGGTCACGCATAATCTTATTACGCACGTCAGAGTCTATCTGGGAGACGTGGGCCTTGACAAAAAAAGAAAAAAACGTAAATTTTAACAACGTCACCAATTTCCGGCAATTATTTCGACTGTCGGTCGATTTAATTTATTCGTTGCTCAAAATTAAAACCAAACCAAAACAAAGAAATCCCCTTGTCCAAGTGAAGCGACATTGTAAACAGGCCACATCCACATCCACAGCCCCGAATCCCAATCTCATTCCCTGTCCAAGATCCTGCCCCGTCTCCATCTCATGCTGTGTTTGTTGGCGCGATTTTTCATTCCAGGCGCAATTGGTTTTCAATTCATGGCCATGTAATCCCCCCCCAGGCTCCATGGGATATTTCTGGGGATTTATGTTGTTTTTTTTCGATTTGATAGACCAAGCCAGGATCTGGGTCTGGGGTCTGGGGTCTGAGGGGTTTGCGCATATTATTAGCGAACGCCGCGTGACTTCGAGTTGAGCTTTTAATCGAATGCACATAATTGCCAAAATAAATCAATCAATTCGGCTCGGCTTCCCTCTAATGAGAACTGACAGTCGCCCCTCTTCAGGGTCCCCCATTCCCATCCCCACGTAGGCCCTGGGCATAAATTACCATCCCAAGGATTTAAGATATTCCCAGTGATGTTTAATAAGCGAGCGGAACGGGGCAGACCCTTAACGACTTGGTTTACGTATCATTTGACTTCCGAAGGTGGGACATTGGCTAATACCTCGTCTTAGCCGAACATAAATATCCATGTTCCGGGCGATAGCGATCGACACGTGACCCCATCGTCGCGCCTTCGTTTCGTTTTGGTAATCCGTGGATATGGCAGCGATGACACGCTCCGCCCTGACTCTGCGTCCATTATGAAAATGACAAATGGAGCGCAAGTGTCCGACCTATGCAGCGGCCCCAACCCCGAGTCCCCGAGGCAGACAGAACGGGGTAAGACCGAAGGTGATCCCGGAGCGCGTGCGAGATTACGTGTCAAAGGATTAGCGACAACGCGAGCCCGTGGATGTTCCCAGAACAGCCGTCGATGCTTTGGGAGTGGTCTGCGATAAGAAGTGATTTGCCATCGAAGAAGGGAGTGTGGTATAGAATTGTGAATACCAAAAGATAGATCTCCAGTTTCCATTGTTTCTATTGATTGACTTTGAGCCAAGAATATCCCAAGAATGTCCCAAAATCTAAGACATATCCTATCCAATCGTCCCTAATCGCTAGCCACCTTTCGACGGACATCCCGCTGCGTTTTAAAGGCTGGCAAACAAATTTGCGTTGAAAATGTTCAACCATAATTTGGTGTCGACACCAAAAAGCACAAGCGAAGGTCGTGCCAGGCAGTGGCAGTGGCGGTGGCGGTGGCAGGGCTGATCTGCCGGAACTGACGAGCACGTTATTAGCCGCAGGGGGAGTTCCCTTCGAAGGGGTGTGTTTTTTTTGTTGGTCTACGGGCTGCGGCAGTCCACAATTGAATTTTAAAAAAACTGCAAAACGCATTTTTCAAAAAAGTGAAACGGAAATGAAAACAAACAATGGAGGCCAAGGAAAACAAAGTAACCTGAGACTCGGAAGGGGATTCGGAGTGGGACTGAGAGTTCAAACGAAACGGGGAATACGACGATGATGCCGATGATGATGATGATGAGGCCGGTGCTCCGGTGCTCCGGTGGAAGACCCGCAAGGGGGGTGTGAAAATCGAATAAGTGTGAACAAATAGAAGCGCACAGTAGGCCTCTCAGTTCTGGGAGAAGTCAAATGGTAGGGCTGCAAGGGGTTGGCCCTCACCCGGGGGTTGCTGCACAGTCCACCGTTTGGCAATTATGTTTCCTCGAGTCCCAGCGAAATGTACACATCCAATATTCGTGGCACTAAGCAAACAACAAACAACAAACAGTTATCAATCAGTTTTACATGCGAGTGTGTATCAGAAAACACCCTGGGTAGTTCTCAGCTTCGGGATTTTCCATGGGGATAATGCAGGGGGCAGGAGTGATAAAAACACAGGGAGGGGGGGACTATAGGGACGTCAGGTGGATCCGAGACAGATTAGGGATCGAAGAAGGGACTAAACTATCTTGTGAGCAGCGGCAAGGGCGGCGGCTCTACTTTTAGACCCGGTACTCAGTCAGGTGATCTTATGGTCGGAGGGACAGACAGACAAGGCTATATGGACTCAGCTATTGATGCTGATCAAGAATATATATACTTTATGGGCTCGGAAAGGCTTCCTTCTAGGTGTTACACACAATTACCAGAAAGGAGTACAGATCTAACAGCCAACAGATGGTATAGCAGGTCATAGAATTTGTCAGGGCTCTCAGATCTGCATGGGAATACTCCATAATGCTTTAAGATTGTATTTTATTCCATTGTGGACCTGCATTTCAGTCTGGTCTGCCGGATTCCGTCCCGGTGTCCCCTGTTTCCTTTATGCCCGTTCGATTGTTTTTCACGCCAGTTGGTCCGTTGATGACCGTTTAAATGAAGTGTCAGTCGAGTGGAGCGACCAGGACCGCAGATGTCCTGTCCCGAACCCAGGAAGCGGCGACCTCATTAAGGCGCCAAAGTGCAGGCCAATTGCAGGGGACCGGTGGCTGCACTTGGCCCCCGGGCATAAATCACGCCATTTAATAACTAATAAACGCCATCGTCGTCGCCGTCGTCGTCGTCGCTGGCCTCCACTCAAGTGGCAGCTGTCAGCTTGTCAGCGGCGGCCGAAGAGCGTGAAATAATCGCCAGACGCGACATTGGACGGGATGGGAATGCCAAGGATGGGATGGGAGTGGAATCGGAAAGGACAGGGCCCAGAGTTCGTGTCAAGTAAAAAGCACCCCAGAGGAATCCATCAGTTTTGTGATTTTCGTATATTAAGTCATCATTTTTGGCCCTGGCCCTCCTGCTGCAACTCCCACGGGGCAGGTCCGCTTCGCCTGTGCTCTGTGCTCTGGGGTCTGCGGGTCAGCCTCGGGAAACTTTAAATTGAAGCTGCCAGGCACCAGGCCGGGGAACAGGGGTGGAGCGGCTGTGTCTGCCTTTTGTGCCCACGATACTGATTACAAGGAAAGTTAAGTGCTTCAGCAAGCTCTGGGATCGCCCTTGTCCGGGTTTCATTAGTGGTTAATGTCGAACATGTCGCGGGCTCTTGGGGGACCAAATAATATTGGAGAAATGGGGGAAGGCTGGCGGAGTTATGTTATTGGATGTTGGAATGGTATCAGCGTTTGTCTAGTGGGATTCTGGGGTGGAAAATATAAGTGATTCCAAGTAACTATTCATGTAATTCTACAAATAAGTATCGACCATCTCTATGATTCCAAAATTATTCAAGAACCTTTTTTTAGGACAATAATAGGCACATTTTCTCAGTATTTCTGGGGCATGTTGAACACAGATTCATTAAGACCGACGACCGACCTGCATCGTTCAACCACCGTTGGAGATCTATCTGCATCTCTTTTATCTATAAGTGAATTTATCATTTACCTAAAAGTATGCTACAGATGTATTTACAAACGCCATCTAGGAGTACGTTCCATCGAAATGCTAGTAAAATTAGTAAAAAGATAACTAACCAAAAGACACAGTTTGAAAATTCATTCACTAATTCTATAAAAACAACACTTTGATAGGGGAAAAATCCAAAGACAGAACTGCCGGAGAAAAGCTCCATTGCATCGACATTCTCCTCAGAATGTGTCCCCCATTCGTACCATTCTCAATAGTATAAAAATATGTTTAGTTTTCTTTATGGAATCACAGAAAAAAGTCCAAAAACGTCGAATCGAAAATCCATCCACGGGAACACGTTTTGTCTTCGATCCCTCACTTTTTTCATAGAAAATGTCCTAAATTATACAATGGATTGCTAGAACAAAGGAATAACCATTGAAAATCCTCAAAATATTAAGTTCATTCCTTCGGTGGGGCTACAATGGAAAGTCAATTCCAAGCCCTTGCCACCTCATCCCCCCACCGGCACTGCACTCATTTGCCTGCCTGCAGGGGGGTATTTAGGCCACCTGCAGCCCAGCCCTGGCCCTGGTCCTGGTCCCCGGGGCGGCACTCTAATGCGTCAAAATCCTTCAACTTTTCGCAGCATTTGCGCACACTGTGGTGGAGGCGTGGCTGCCGGAGAGCCCTTCACCGAAAACAGAAACACAGCACCCGGAAAAAAGCAGGACTGGCAAAAGTATTTGAATTGACAAGTGCCATCAAAATAGAAGCGGAATTAAATTTATCAGGCCAAGTGGTGGCCGGGCGAGGTGAGGCGAAGGCAAGGGCACAGGAGGATTGTGCGGATGCGACTGGGCTCTCGAGGGATGAACACTCAACAATAGTAGCAACAACAATGCAGGAGGAGAGGCAGGAGAGACGTAAAGCAACCAACTCCGGCGTCATCGATCAACTCGAGCGTGAGACAGTTCCGCCGGAAGGAAGAAGAACTTTTAAATATTGTATAATATGTTTTCTTTATTTTCCTACCCCCAACCTCCGCCTAATGATGGGGCGAATGATGAACAGAATCCCGGCACTTCTGCACAGTGCTCCAACACCCAATTGAACACCTCCAATACCCATATCTATATCTTCATATGCACGCTTGGATTCCACGGGTCTTTACCACTGGTTCTCCATGGCATTAGGCCACTGTTTAGGCCTTGACAAGTAGATCAGCCCCCCGATGATGAGGACAATGACGAAACGCTTTGAGATTATTATGCAAAAAAAATCCGAAAAGAGCCTAAGCTGGGGATGTGCTCTGACGGATGAGGTAACACGATGGGATAGTATAAGTACACTGAGAGAAAGGGGACATAGTAAAAGGAAAGCACACCCATATTTAACATATTTAATCAAACGCTTCTTGTATTCCTGTTGTGGTCCGCGAGCGGCGGCCAAGTGGGCCCGATTGCAGCGGGGAAACATGTGGCACAGGTTGTGGGTCATCTGCTGCAGGAGGTCGATGTCCAGGTGGCCCGTGTTGGCGATCACGTTGTAGCGAGTGGGCCTGGCCGTGCCCTTGATGGACTGGTGGCTGACCATGAACCACTGCACCTCGTTGGGATGCACTATGGTGCGATCGACGACGGTCCCTGGCTCCACGTTGTTGAACTTGTTGGACTCTGTGGGTGAGCCGCTCGGGAAGAAGCGCAGCAGCAAATTTTCGGCTTAATTCCAGTCTGTTGGAAGAAGGGTTTGGGTTTAGCAGAGGATAGAATGGAACCAGAGTAGGAGGATGCCTTAAAACTTACCCGATCTGCAGCGTAAGCGTCGGTTTTGTTACAAAACGCTTTGAATGGGTCTCTTAATTTGTATTTAATTTTATAATTAGATCTGAGCCCCGGCGTGCGTCCTGCAGCTCGGATTACAGTGCACGACACGTGACCCTGCCTCCGCCAACGGATTGCCATTCGAGTTTCTCCCAGGCTTCCTGGGACTCCTCGTGTTAACTATAATCCGCTTAGGGCTCATAATTTCTGCTAACAAGAACACCAGACACATGACATGCAATGCCCTGAGATTTGCGTGACTCTGGGGGGAAGGCGAGGGGCCTTCAATGTCAACATCGCGCGAAAAGTGAACAAATTGTTCAACTAAAAACGACAGCAATCAAACAAAATTGAATATCAGCGGAAGCGGAAACGGAACCGCCAAAAAGCGACAATGAAAACGGCCATGGGACTGGCACTGGCACTGGCAGTGCCGGAAAAAAAATGGCATTGCACCAGCAATGGGACGCCATGTGGGTGGGGGCCACACGGCAATTGTTACGTGTCAATAACTGCAATAAAAAATCGAGCCAGCGGGAGCCGAGCCGGGATCTCTCCTGGCGGCCACTCCACGCCAGGCTGCGCCTCAATAACTCTGGAACTCAAATCAAAATCAACGTTGCATTTCAATTGCGAAATTGCCAACTGCCAAGCGTCCGCGTCCGCTCATCAATCGCCCCAGGGCCACCGTCCACACAGTCCACAGTCCCCCATACTCGCATTCATCCAATCCCCGAGTCATTCAGATTTCCAATTTCGCGAACTTTTGTGCCCGTGCGAATATTAAAATAAATGTCCTTCAGTTAGTTATTTCACGGAGTTATTTGTTTCGATTCTAGATTAAATTAAACTAGGCCGGGAATGGCCTGTTGGTTGATCCAAAAAACAAGACCAAATGAAGGATGTTTTGGGGTTTGGCAGATATTCCATGGAAAATTCAATCTTCTGCAGGGAAATGACAATGAAATAGCTCTCTTCTGCCGGGCCTTGAGTGCCGTCTAGTGCCATATGTTGCCGTATGTTATTCATTCGGTGGAATAATCGCACTACTCGTATCTGACATGCAGATCTTGCCAGTTAACTGCCCTTCTATGGGCATATTTGTTGCGTCGAGCTACTCGTTTAATAGCCATTTGCTAATCTGGAGGGACGCATCTGCAGTGATCTATTGAGATGTCATCTTCTGCAGCCAGCCCCCGGCTGCCTGACAATCTCCTTTTTTTGTCCGTATTGTCGGGGTGACTTTGATGGGTTCCTCGTGTTGCAGCAGTTATTAACACGCTTGTAGCGATTTGTCACAAAAATACTCGCTATGACATGTGTGCAAACAAGACCAGACAAACGCGACAATGGCCGGGGGTTGTTCGGTGTCTCTGCCTCTCATCCTCAGGGGCTCTGCGAAAGGGTGTACCGTGGCCTCGATCCACCCTGTCGATGGTGGCCAGCGAGGCGCGATTAATGAATATGTTGTTTACTTTTAATTTGACAAAAAACTTGCATTTTAAACTACAGATTTCCATCGTTTTTCAGCGCTGAAGCGTTGAATCGGAGGCGAGTCCTGCTCGGAATGATTCAGGGTATCTATCACTAAAAGTTTATTTAGAATTCAATCACAATTACCAGTCAGCGTCGAAGGGAGATTGGGCTTTGGGCATTCGATTGAGGAGAAAGAGGCTACCAGAATTACAGACAAGGTGAGGGATACGTTGGGACTCGGCGTCTCAACTTTCTCATTGAATCAAAAAGCAGGTATCGCCATTTCAGATCCTAAATTTCGGTTTTTTTTTCTCGCTCACTCTGTATTTGACTTTCTCGGTTTTCGAGGTGATTCGAGGGGATCTGAATCTACCTGAAGTAAGGATTAGCTGTGATTTTATGATTATATATTTATATTATTTATTTTATATATTATATATTTATTTTATATATTATTTATATATTTATTTTTATATATCCAAGTAAATAGTGGGAACAGCTGTGGTATTCAACGATTTTTTGGTTGTAAATGAAAGGAAATCTAAATCCAAGGAATGTTTTGAGCGTCAAACCAGCTCGATGGAACGAATATTCCATCGAATCGAAACCAGTTATGGAAATGAGTTTCCCAAAGTATATTACCCTGAAGTGTATGGCTTTTTCCATTGCCTAGTTCTTCGACTGCTCCCCAAACTTCCACGAAAACTCCTCCCAGACACACTTGTGTCTCAGGATCAGGGCAGCCGACCCGGACTGGCCTCATTAAGTGGGGCAGCAGCAGAACAAAAGTCGACCACAACATTTCAAATCAAATATAAAAGTCAAAAATCCATCGAAGCCCCTGCCCGGGTCGATGGGTGGGCTCTAAAGAGGGGAGAAGGAGTGACGGGGCTAACCGCAGGCACCGAGCCACCGAGCCACCAAGACGCCGGCACTGAATGGAGAATTTGCCTTTGCGGAAAAACTTAAACACCGGAAACAATTAATTCCACTTGAATTAACATATGCACAGATTGGCCTCGGAACAGTGAGGAGGGTTCTAAAGGTGGTGGGTAGTAGGAGGTCCTTCAATCAAGGACCTTCGAAAGTGTTGACTGGGCCTGGGGCTGGGACTGGGGCTGGGGCTGGGGCTGGGGCTGGTGTGCTGATTGATCGACCCCTCGGATGAGCACTCGGTAAAACTTTCGCCATAATCGGGCCCTCAACCATTCGTGTTTATGAGCCAAAACTTTCGATGGGTCCCACGAACTCTATAGAGGGGTTCCAGGTGCTGTCTGGGTGCACCGCAGTGCGAGCAAACAATTCCAGAAATGAGTTAAAAAGTTAATTGCCGGCGGACAGGTAATTTCTGGCACACTTCAAGTGCAAATGCCATTAAGTAATATGCAAACAAGGGTGGCTCTCCCCCGCCCTTGGCAGGGCCGAGTCAATCAAGGAGCTGACAGACCCCGACAGCCGCGACACGTAAGCCATGAAGTCACGAAACTCCTCGCCGGAATCCTGCCGGCCGACTCGTTGCGTGCCCGTTGTGGTTGGTTGTGGGGCAAGTTGCACGAGGATTGGATGGGACGCAGTGACCGCAGGGAGCGCGTGCCCACGTTTAGGCGTAACAAATTACCATTAAACTGCACCCGCCTCCGCCTCCGCCCCCGTCCACAGTCCACTCCTGTCCTGACTGTCTGACTGACTGATTATTATTTAATGATGAACCCAGGCAGATTGTCCCAATAAACAAAAGTCTGGCCTCATGGGTCCCCCCCGGGTTCATAGTCGAGTTCCTCGCCTAATTATACCTTGTAGGATATATACTATATGTATGTACACCCATTTATCCAGTGAGCGTTGAGCGTGTGCACTCGATTCGCGGCCCACTTGCCACTTGCCCCTCGGAGTCGTAGCCGACGCAGAGCGTGTTCCATATCAGCGATTTAGCTTGAATTGAAAGATTTGGATAATAACCAGGATATAGCCTGGCATATAGACTTTTTTTGCAATGCGGAGAGGGTTTATTCTTGGCTTAAATTTATATTAAAAGGGAGTACTTTCGTCTGGGCTTTATGGGCTTTAAGGGAACGACCTCCAATGGCTGGCTTTTGATGTCATAAGCATTTATTTATGATCAGATGAAACAGTTTGATTTTGAGGGCTTGCCGGATCCTTCACTGAAGATTTGCTTGTACTGCCGCAGGCCTTGTACCTCTGTCCTGGCCGAGATGACACTGTCCTTGGTAGTTTCAGTCCTTTAACCATGGCTTCCGATAAAACTGTGGCTTGGGATCTGTTCCATGGCCTTTTCCTACCCTCTTTTACCCCTTTTATGCGACTTGGAAGAGATATTTGGCTAATGTTCAGACATAAATATTACAAAATGATGGGTTGTGGTAGGAAGCTGAAAAGTACTCTCATACCTACTAAAAATATAAACAAAATTCTAAAAAATCGGTCGTCCCCCAAACACTGTGACACGAGATTTGTTTTCTAGAGAAAGTAACCCTTTCAAAGAAGCTATATTCCTGTATCCTTTTTCACGAATATTTCTACACACATGCAATCACATATAAATCACCCTCTCTCCCCGTCCGTGCGTTTGTTTTCCCCGAATCCTCCCGGTGACTAATACCATCGAAGGAATGCAATTATTCAAGTGCTGCCAGCCAATTCTTAAAATGCCAAAAACAGCCAAACGAATTTTCCGCATCGTCAGCAGGCGGCAGGCAGCAGGGCAATTTTTTAATTTCTTAATTTTTGCGAGCTCATGAGAATTAGCCACGTTGCCACTTTGCCACGTAGCAGGCGAGATGTGTCGCCGGCCCCCCCCGTCCGACCTGGTCGGGGTGGCAATATTTCTCTATCTCCGCAGCCCCAGGACGAAGACGTCGCTGACAATGAGCCGAGTCAGGGTCCGAAATGGAGTCCCAGATGATGCTGGGTGGTGGCCTTTCCTTTGTCTTTGCACCCAGTAGCCAGGGTATATGGCGGACATGGACATGTGGATGGATTGGGGGAAAATGAAGGATTTCTATTAGGGAATATGGGTATCTGGCTTTGCCTGGAGATCTTCGGGACTTCGAAAAATCTACAAAAATCTGTGATCATCACTATGTTATTTTAAAGATATTTGGCTAACATTTTGCCAAAGGTACGTCTCATATGTATAGATTCCCCGAAAGAAAACCCCACTACTCCGACTTTTATTAATTCTTCTTTTATTTAGATGGCTTTTCAAAGAGTGTCCGTCTCTTCCATCTTATATTTCTCCCATTTGAAGGACGGTATCTTTTAGTCGAAATACTGGACCCCTTACTGTCCTTTTTGTTTTTGTTCTTTTGTTTTTCCTCCTCTTCGGACTGCTCTGCAGGCAAAGTTTATTCATTTAGAAAATTTGCTCATTTTCACTGCGAGGGGGGCGAGGGGGCGGGCGAGTTATTGTTGCCGGCCACCATCCAGTATCCAGTAGCCAGTATATCCCAGATCTAGCTTCCAAGGGGGTTAATGTGGTACGTGTGCACAGTTTTCATATAAATTGCGGCCAATAACATTTTTCAGTTGGCAGGACAGGAAAAACGCGCACAAAGCAACCGAGCAGGACGGCAGGAGCGAAAGGAAAAACCCCCGAAAAAAGAAACCCCGAAAGATGAACAAAAGCTGCTGATGATGGCTTCTTTTTGGTTGGTCCGTGGCCCCTGGCCCCTGGGCCACCGAATCTGGCTCATTAAGCTCGATGGTCGGTGGTCAGCGCGGGTGTTGGGCTCTGCGGCTGTGCGGAGGAAATCTGGACACTTGGGCCGGAGTTTTTCCTTCCTTCTTGTGCCCTCTCCTCCTCTGGCACGCTGGCACGGCCATTAGCCAGGCCCTGGAGTGGCGGGAGATGCGATAGATGAGCAAATTATTCCCCAAATACCCCGAGGTAATTATAAATGTCATTCCACGCTCGGCTTAGGAATGGACAGGGACGAGCAGGGGACTGCGACTGGGACTGCGACTGGCATTGCGATGGAGCTCCGGATGAGCCCCCGTCAGTCGGACGCCGTGTTTTGTCCATCATAATGAGTGGCAGTCGGACATTTGGACATAATTGTTCAATTATTTTGTTACTTATGGCTTGTCTTCAGGCCCAGATACAGCACCCACCCACACCGCACCACCCACCCACACAAAACCCACCAGAATCCCCCACATCGCTTTGTTAATTTTGTTGCCTGTCTTTTGCGTTTCATTTCGGATATTTGTCAATTAGATATTCGCCAAATCTTGGACTCCATATGGAGTCCACGCCCACTGCCGCACCACACGACACGACGCGACGCGACGCGCCGTTGCCCCACCCCCAGGTCCCACCCAACGCCCAACAGCCAACACGACACCCACAAATGGAACACGCGACAGTCGAATGTCAAATTCAATTACAAAGCCAGCTCTGGGCAGGACGACTGAGTGTGGCCCGTGGAGGGTGCACTCGTGGAGGGGTAATGGCTGAGGGGGCGCGGCCTCAGGTGTGTTTTTCCATTCAATTATAAATTTTCAATAAAAATTTGTGCCACTTGGCTCTCTCTCCATCGAGTGACGCCTTTATTGTTTTTGACATTCGCCAACAAAAAAAAAGAGGGCGATTCCTCCTCCAGACTATTGCATAATGGCACCCCATGATGTGCTTAAAAGTTTGTCTCTGACTGTAAGCCTTGGGCTGAGACGCAGAGCCAGTCAGAGGGCCCCGGGCGGAGCACGAGTATTCCGCTGGAAGTGACAGTTCCAGCCGAGAAAGTCAATCGCATCGAATGATCGAATGGGAACAGAAAGAAGGACACGCCAGTGCACGCGCATACGAGTACCTATGAGTACTATTCACTGGGACTAAACGGGACTCGCTAGGCACAAGCTAAGAGGACTTAAAAGGCTACTAAAGGGCGAAATACTGTTGGCAAACAAAGGGAAATCTGTATAGGGTAGGGTATGGATTACATTCACAAAAGGGCATATTTTTCTGGAATAATTTAGCGGAGGAGGAGGATGGTATCAAAAACAATCATTTGTGCCAAAAGCATATGTGACTTACCTTTAAAATTCCCTTAAAAAATAACCATGCCTGACCGGCCATTAGTTTTTGTACCCAACTTCTTGATAGATCTCGGTCCAACATCGGTTTATTTTTATACGGCTTAGGACAGTTAATACCATGACGATGCCCTCAGATATCGGTAGAAAGTTATCCCCGTAGAGGCTATGTGCATGGGTCACTATTGGCTTGGCTTTTGGCTTGACTCTAATCTGTTTTTAATGCCTTAATAATGCTGTGCTCAAATATTAGATGGTTATGTTTAGATGCCGCATCTCCAACTCGGAGCTTATGCCACCTCTGCCACAATTTTCATCATTTACTTGCAGATCTATACTATATGATATAGTAGACCGTTTTCCATCGAATGCCCTGGCTGTACCCATGAAAAACTAGATTCAAATTCGTCTCAAATATAAACCTTGTTGGAAAACATATGTATATTGCGACTCGAATAAAAGGTGAATGTACGTGCCCGATCCGAATATCTCATAACATGAAATGTTGTGTGCAAATACAGCAACAAATACAAGAACAAATTCTGGGAAGGGAAGGCTACGGCTACGACAGGCTAGTGACACCCATCCAATAAGCATGCAGATTTATGCATCATCTGGTGCCGCCTTTATGCCCGGCTTGAGTCGCTTCGAGTCGCTTCGAGAATCATTCAAATCCAAGGGTGACAATTCTGTGCAGCGGAGGATTGGACCCGATCCGATCCGATCCGGTCCGGTCCGATCCGAGAATGCGTGTGAATCGCATTGAATCGCTCAATGACATATCGGTAAATCAGTGCCACAGAGGGGCATGGAGTAGAGAGTGGGCTCCAGTCCGCGCCAGTCCGCTCCGCATTCCGTGGCACATAAAGCAAAAGTTCGAGGTCCCAGTCAACGGGGACAGATGGACATGGGGGGGAACAAAATATCGCAATGATCATAAATATTATTCCGTTTTGATGTCCCCCCCACCAGTGTCCCGTGTAAGTGGAAATATTTCTCTGTAGAGGGCAGCAGAGGCCGCCTCATCATCAGGCGACAAGAATTGCCAAAAAGGGCTTTCCATTTTTCACACAGATGCAGATACCGATGCAGATCCCAGATCCCCGATCCCAGATCCCAGTCCGGACTGCTCGTCAAGCGGCGGCGGTAAAAAAGGTGTCGAAGAAATTGTTCAACAACAAAGCCAAAGCGAGAGGAGACTCGACACTGGAGACTGGAGACTGGTCTGAGAAGGCTGCTGCTGGCTGCATAAATGAGGCAGCCACAGACACGCTGTCTGGCAATGCGCGACTGTCTCGGCCCCAGTCCCAGCACCACCAGCTCCAGCCTCAGCCCCAGCCCCAATCTGGAGGCAAGACAAAAGCCGCCCGTCACTGGGGAGCTGTGGAATCCGAATCCGAATCCGAATCCGCATCCACGCAGGCGTCGCATTGTCTTCGCCTTCGCGGCCATTATTAGCTGAGATGTTTGTTAAAACAGACGAAACGATTTGAATTTCAACAGATTCGGCCAGGGGATACGCTCAAATATTAAAATAGTTCACTCAGCGATCTGCCAGGCAGATCGCCGGGCAGATGCAATCGTCGCCGGGTTCTAACAGAGGGCATATGGTGGAGTCAAAGTTTCCTCAATTTGAGTTCCTTCATTCTATGCAAAATATGATAGAAATCTATGTCTGTCCATCGACTGGTGGCTCCTTCGATCCTCAGCTGCTCGACGGCTCGACTGCTTGGCATTCAGCGCGAAAAAGATTCAAAATCATATG
This sequence comes from Drosophila lowei, assembly GCA_008121275.1. Lineage (NCBI taxonomy): Eukaryota > Metazoa > Arthropoda > Insecta > Diptera > Drosophilidae > Drosophila > Drosophila lowei. The sequence continues at coordinate 24,787,341 of CM017779.1, forward strand.
CATTTCTTGTTCTTGTTGTCTCCTGTTTTAGCCATATATAAATTGTGGCTGGGGAACAGTGGGACTGCGTATCAGATAAATAATAGAACCGAAAACAATACCAGAAGATTTCCAGGGGATAAATTAAGTTAAGATAAAATAAATACCTTTAAATAAAAAGAAAATTATTTTATTAGTTGAATATCAAGGTATAGAGGTCGTGAAGCAAGTGAGCCGGGGGTTGACGCATGAGCGAAGCCAGTTCGCAGGGGGCTTGCCCTCTAGTTGGGATATATTATAGTAAAAATTGGCATAAGAAGTATATTAAGTAAACTTCAGCATCGTTTTCGTGATTCTGAAAAAATTTAAATTTTATTGAAACTTGTAATTAAATACTTTAAATTTTGGGAGTAAAAAAGTTAAAGTTTTTTATTTTATTGTTATTATTTATTTATTATTTATTTATTTTTTATTTATTTATTTTTTATTATTTATTTATTTGTTTTGGATTATTTATTTATTTATTTTGGATTATTTATTTATTTATTTTTAATTATTTATTATTGTTTTTATTTGTATTATTTATTTATTTTTTATTATATATTTATTTTTTAATATTTATTTATTTTTTATTTTTTTTTTGGTATTTATGGACAGCCAAATACCATTTTTGGTATTTATTTTTTGGATTATTTATTTATTATTTATTTATTTTTCATTATTTAATATTATTTATTTATTTATTGTTGTTTTTATTTTGTATTATTTATTTATTTTTATTATTTATTTATTTTGTATTTTTATTTATTTTTTATTATTTATTTATTTTGTATTATTTATTATTTTATTTTTATTATTTATTTTATTGATTTTTTTTGATATTTCGTAGAAATTTGTGCCACTGTGCCAACCTCCTGGTCTTGAGAATGGATCGTCGCGTCGATCTAGTCGCGGCGGGCAAAATATGATTACTGTTTGGCAGGGACAAAACTCTGCAGAGTGGGGACTGGGGATCGGGGACTGGGGACCGACGACCGACAAGGCGATACAAGGAACAAGGAATGTCAACATCGATGGGGACTCGGCTCTGGCTGTGGCTCTGGCTCTGGCACTGTTGGCTTCTGCTGATCTTGTTACCGATTTCGATTTTGATGGCGATTTTGACTGCTACGCGAAGCGCTGACAATTCCCTTGAACTGCTGTTGGGGAGACATACATAAATCCCCCGGATGGGCAGCAGCCGGCGGCGGCATGAGATGAGGCATACATATGTACAGGCAGCACTGAGGCAGCAGCAGCATCAGAATGTGTCGAAGCCATTGTCACTGCATGCCCGCGATCCATGATACTTTATTCATTTATTCCAATAATAATAATGCAATGCAAACATTGATTGTCATCGATTGTCAGGCGAAGGCTGCGCACGCGCAGACCGCTTTAACCGGATCCGCAGAGAGATCTGGGAAGGAGTCAGAGTCGGGGAGCCCAGACTTATGCCCTTTTAGGGCATTTTTGATAGGTGACAGATTTTGTGCGCTCGCCGCGCGATTTGTGGGCAAAATTTATGAGTTGTTGTCAGTCGTCGATGTCGTCGCTGTCGGGACTGGGACTGAGACTGAGATTTCCTTTCAGCAATATTTACATTTAATTTCGGTGTATTTTTGATGCCCCTTCGAGCCCGAGTTCCTCCTTTGACTCCTGTTTTACATAAAAAATTGTTTCAATTTTTATTTCATGGCCCTTTCAATGGCCTCAAAGGCGGAGATGGAGCCGGAGATGGAGCAGGAGCAGGAGCAGGAGCTGGTGCGAGGACGGACTGTCGTGTAATTGCTTTTTGCGTTGCTGAATTTAAATGAAAATGAATTCAATATTGCATTTTCACGCCAAAATGCTTCCAAAAACAGATTTTTCATTTACACTTTCTGAATGGCGCAATCCGGATTACGTATCCCACGGGCCCAAAGCATTGATTCTGCTCCTGCGCAGTGGGGCAGCGCCCGCTCCTCCCACCACCAGTGGCTCAAAGGATCCGCCAACGTCCTCGCCTCCATCCCAGTCGCCGGCTGGACACGGGCAATACATTTCTGAAAAGGCTCTTCGTATTCTGAATGCCCTTTGTGGGACAAAGGCTTGGCTTTCGCACACTTTTTCAGAGCCCTGGCCCTGGCCCGGCTGGCCCTGCAGGCCCTGCCCGGGAAAATTAATCAACAACGTGCGAGAAATTAAAGGGAAATCAATTTGCCAGCTCGACACGAGTCTCAGATTGGCTAGACAGTGGGTGGCAGTGTCCTCACAAGATGGTTGAATGGGCCAAAAAACATGCAGATACATTGCCAAGAATTTTAATTATTAAACCCTTGTATTATAGTAAAAAAAACTGATAAATCAAGGGTATGGAGATCCGATGGGCAAAGGCATATATGCTTTCCGCAGGATAGACACCAGATATCCATGTATTCTTCCATGTTTTGGGGGCTTTCGAGGGCTTAGGAATATATTAGCATATCCCTACTCGCATGGGCCTCAAAATGGACTCCATTTGCTTCCGCCACACACACTTTTGGGTCCCCCGGTGTATAATTGAGGTCCGGGTACGGGTCCGGCTTCTACAGTTTTGTGCCGCATTATGCATACAGTGGCGTGTTAAATTTATTTATTGCCATCGAAATTATGGGGTTTTGTACCCTCAATGACGAATGATCTACATTTTGATGGGCTGTCGACTTTTTGTTGATTGGATTTCAGCGCTGGCCAGCCACGGCATGACTTTTTAATGTACTCAACTTGGACTCAGATACAGATACAGATACACGGCAGAGGCCCAGATACAGATACAGCTACAGATTCGGTCGGTTGTTGTTTCGATTCGTTTTTTGTCATTTTAATGTGCATTGAATTTTAATTCACAAAATCAAAAACACTTTCAAAAGCCAGAGAGAGGAGACACAGAGGAAGCACGATCTGGACATACGATGTATACGACGACGATTACGGGGCACCAAAATGTTTGTCAAAATTTTCAAAAAGGCGACCCTGCCTTGCCTGCCTTTCAAAATTTATGCCAATTTTCGGCCTCCTCGTCCCCTGGCTCTGCCTCTGGCTCTGGCTCTGCCCCTCATCCTCTGCCTCTTCCTCCGTCTCTCTTAAGCTCGTAAAAACAAAAATACTTTGGTGGTTTTCTATACTCTTTAAGAGGGTAGTATGCCTTTGAGACGGCGGATTTATTCTTGATCAATTATGAGAGTCTACAAATCCTTGGCCAAATCTCAAAGCGGCATCTGCTGAATGTCCCTAGAGAGTGGCATAATAATTGTGTGCATCATTCCGCCAAATCTGAAAATATCAGATGAATATACAGTGCCGCCCAACTGAATAGGTTCAAACCGCTATATCTTTTTAACCAACTTATTGATTTATATGAAATACATTTTTTTGAATAGATTAATTCATTGTTAATTTAGCAAAAAAGTTTGTGGTTTCCAGGACACGTTTTAAAGGCTATTTATTAATTTTTTCAAAAACATTTCGAAAGATGGTTCCCTTTTTTTCTGATACAAAAAATATTTTTCCCTAAAGAAAAATGATAATTAAATTCTCAAACTTTAAAAATTCATTAAAAAATCAAAAATATTTTCCCCAACGAAAAATAATAAATAAATTCTCCAACATCAAAAATTCCATCAATCGGAAAGGTGTTTTTTTTTCAATCGTTTTTTTTTTTTATTAGAAATCAGTTTTATTTAATTATTAATAATATTTACAGTGGCTTACTAAATATTTTAAGCCGGAAAGGGTATTTCCAGCCTCTGCGTGCCATGGACTATTTTTTTTTTTTTTTTGGGGGAAAAAATGATCTGATTTATATTTGACACAATGGTCTGACGCTGACTGCCTGTAACCATATATATGATGGCACGACGGACCCATGGCACACAGGTACGGATCTGGATCGTATCTGGATCTACCCATAGAGGTGGTACCTATATATTTATACATAACTCAGTTGCCTGCTCTGATACATAAAACATAAGCCACGGCCGCAGCCGCAGCCACAGCTCCAAAGATACGTGGGTGGAACGGGTACAGATTGGCCGATTGGGAGGGGCTCTGGAGGGGGGGAGCGTAAAGTGGGGACCGTAACCGTAAATCGCTGCCAGACGACATATGGCGGCCATTATGATGCGCAATAACTCGAAATCCGAAATGAATGAAACCCACCGACGAGACAAAAAAACACAAAAAGCCCCGCTCATACGCCAGTTGAGGCCCAATTATATCGCAATGAGTGCTCGTAAAATATTGGGGTGTTGACAAATTATGGCAACGCCTTTGCCCGATCACGACCTGCACGTTAATCAGCTCTGCCGGCGACGCCGGCCCAGAATGGCCCAGGGCCCAGGGCTGGCTGAGTATCTGGATCGGTTTCAGGCTTGCGAAAATGGAATAATTTCTGGTAGATTTTAGTGCCGATAGGAGCGTTTCCCCTTGGGAATGTTTAAATAGAAATGGATCAGTGCGGAATGGGGAGTTTTCAGGTGAAAGAATTTAAAGCGATCTCTTCCTCGGAGCGTGAAAGTACTCTGAAAACTTGATCTGCAATAAAGTTCTAGTTTTGATCACATTGAAATACATTATCTTAAATGATGGCCAGCCAGCAAATTGTACAAAAAGCACAATTTGTTGAAGGTAAATGAAGGGTTTTAAAGATTTAAGTTTTATTTTAGATGTAATGCAAGATCTTCTGGTTGTCATCTTGTTGGGTGTTTTTCTGGGTGACCTTCTCTCTTGAATGCCAAAACTGTGTCCAAATATATCATAGTGTTTTGGTGGAAGAAGAACGATCAGTATTAAGGAATATAACATTTGGTCCTTTAAAAATTTCGTAGCTTAGAATAACTGCCGCAATTTTCTTGTGAAAGTCCTTGTTGCATTTCCAGGCAAAGATAATCATTTGATTCAAGTTATCGTCCAATATCGTAGCCTCCGAAGCAACAGCCTTAAGTTTTTTCGACAAATTTGGGACATACTGATCCAGGACATCGATTTGTGGTGTCCAACGGTCGTTGAACAGACCCTTTTGCCCAAATTTTGTTGGTAGACATATACATATTTATAGAGGTTGAAAAATTGTGTCCATGTATTCTTCTTGTTTCAGAATTGCCTGAATTTTGTTATGTTCAAAGTACTATTCAAAGCACCCAATAAATGTGAGTGATTTCGAGATATAATTGCAGACTGACAGACAGTCGGATATGCCTATAGTCAGGAGGATAAGATCAAGAATTCGTACATCTTTTGGAGTGTGAGATATTTTCTACTAAATTCTTCAAAGTCTTATTAAATATTTATGTTTTTATTACAAACTATTTCGTTATTGAGTAAGCACACAAAAAATAGGCCTCCAATTACGACTATTGTTAATATTTTAGGCCAGAAGTCAAGCTATTGATAGGCCCAAATTGTCCCAAATATAACCATTAATTTTCCAACCCCTGCCACAGATACCCCTTCCGCATTCACCTACCAAAAAGTAGAGCGGGTCTCAGACAATATCTTTCAGAAGGCTTATCTTTTGTTGGGGGCATGTGGAACATACCCGTTGCCATTCTCCGGCCCTTGGCGGTTCGGTCGGTCGCAGCAGGCGGGATCCCGGGAACTGTCGCGCGGGTTCGTTGCGCTTCTAATTAATGTGCGCACCTTAAAAGGTGTTAAAATGACAAACAAACCATAAAACTCTGATAGCAGTTGACGCTTATGCACACGAGTACGAGTATTGTGCTCTTGTAAAATATGTATGCCCGAAAATGTAAACAGCAGGCGGCACAGCCCTCGGGACGGGGACGGGTCGGGTCGGTCGGGTCGGGTCGGGGCTCTCGCCCACGAGCAATGCGGAACAGGTGCTTGATATCGGAGGATCCTGTGTGTGTTTGGGGTTGCAGATGGAGATGGGTCTCGACTGCGCAATGTGCGCTGATGTGCGCTTATCGAGTTGTCATTGTTCTGGTCCCGCAGAAGGACCCTCGAAGGCCGCGACGTGCCAATTAATTCGAAAGGATAACGCAGCGACCTGTACTTCTGCCGAGGACTTCTTAGGGCCCATGAGATATGCGCAAACATGCACTTAATTAATTTGAGCCTGTGGCGCAACCAGCGACCAGCGACCAGCGACCAGCGACCATCGACCATGTCCTGCAATGCCTGGTCCTGTGCCACTTCCGCTGCCGCCTAGAGGCTGCGGGCTGCGGACTGCGATCCCTATCGATTCGAGCATTTGGCATTTGGCATTGGCTGTTCTCGCGCTTGTTCCGCATTGCAGGACACTCGAGCCTCGAACATGGCTACTGGCGTTTAAGCCGTTTAGCAACAGCTGATTTATGGCAGGAGTCGGCCGGAGGTCAAGTCAGAAAGGCAGGTGCTTGCCAAGCCCACGCCACCAACAACAGTCCTCCTCCTGCCCGACTCTCTGGAGATAAATCGCGGCCTACACTGAGGGAAAGAGAAGCAATGATCGGGGAGGTAGGGATCGCAGATATTCTACTATTTCCCCCAGTGCTCGCCTGGCTCTGGCCTAGCCCCAAACTCCTATCGGAATCTGCGAATTCATAAATCAAGTGCCTAATTAATGGCCCCGCGGCGGGGCTGTGATAAAGCGCCAGAATTAGAACTCGCTCGTGTTTATCAATTATATTTTTCTCCACTTAATTTGGCCGCCTTTCATGCGCCACCGCCTGCTAATCTGCATGAGTTATTCCCGCGAATATCTCCGCCATATCGTCCGCACTCCCAAGTCCAAGGCCTAGCCATTGTGCTGCCCGCGATGGAGCTGGTGCCATGGTGGGGTTGGGCCTATCAGTACACCAAGGAAATTCCGCAGTCCATCAACGATTAGGGCGCCACATTCAAATGGGAGATGGGATCCACTGGAAAGGGGCGCAGTCTTTGAGAATGTACATTTCTACAAATTGGTTCGTTTCGGGATGTATTTCTATCTCTAAGGAGGTAACAAAAGATTGAAAAAAAAAGGCATATTTGCCCTTTCATAATCCCCATTAAACCCTCCAGCTTTTATGATATTCCTTGCCCCATGTTTATGTTCATTAAAAACATATTTGCTGGCTCAAACCGAAATGCTGATTTACATTTTCAGCTTAAATATTCGTGGGTACATTCTGAAATTCTAATTCGAGTTAATTAAACACGGGACCCCGAGAGAGTCGCTCGCCAGCGACAATCAGATACAAGGCACGAATGGAACGAAGTCCATGGAGGAGTCCCGGACTCGGACTGGTTCCTCCTATCGCAGCCATCGATTTTGAGTATGTCGTATGTCCTTTGCTCCACCACCAGCCTCAAAACTCGAAAACACCAACCGAATTAAGAGGCAGTTAATGAGGACCAAAGAATACTCTTCAGAGGTGCAAAGAAAAGCTGGCAAAGATTTAAAAATATAAGAAAAATAAATACTACTTTCAGGGGGAGCCCTGGGAAGCCTCTGCTGCACTCGAAAGAGTATTCGTACAAAACTCTTTGAATACCCATGACCGATCTCAATATTTATTAGCCGAAAACGAAATTTTAATGAACCGCAGAAGGCTTCAATAAAATAAAATCGATATAAAAATAAAATGCAAGAGGAACGGCGTATAAAATAATGAAGAGCAGGGGCCAGGGGCCAGGGGCCAGGGACCAGCTAAAAATTATCAAAAACAGGGTTCGTGCCTGGTCCTGCCTTGGGATCTCTCGGATCTCTCGGATCTCTCGGAGTACGCACATGCGTTCCAGTCGATCCAGCCCTGTCCCGGGTCCGTTCCCCGATCAAGTTTCTTTGGGCTTTTGTGATTTTCTTATTTATTGATTTTCTACAATAAATTTCGCATGTTTGCATCCAATTTAAATAAAATTCGACAATTCTAAATCACCTCGTTTTGACGTGGGGCTACTGTATACAGTCCCCAGTGCCAGTCCCAGCTTGCTTTTACCTGTTCTTCTGTGCTGTTCTCCACTTGCGTGTGTGGGGCACTGGCACTGGCACTGAGGATCCACAGAGGATGGTATGACTGCGTTTTTGGTCTCTGTTAGCGGAAATGCAAAACAAGGCCAAAGCGGCAGATTTATTGACATCTTCGTTGCTCCGTCTCCGGGGCTGCTGTGCACTGCTTTGCATATGAAATGCCAGGCCCGGTGCCCGGTGCTGGGTCCGACAGTTGCAGATTTCCCATACAAAGTAACAAACACAAAGTAATCCCCGTCTTGGATAGATCTGAATTATCGGCACGCTTGCCACCGATCCAATGACATTTTAGCTGCCCGTCGAACCAGTTCCATGACTCACCTCGAGATCTAGAAATTATGAATACTCAATGAGCGAATCAGCTGGAAATTATTGCGTGCGAATTCGGTCTCAGAGATGGAGCCCCATTTAGACGCCAAGATATTGTCACAGTCGTGGGAAGCCGTTTATTCAAATCCGAATCGATCTCTAACTCTTTTTGTGGTCTTTGGTCTTTGCCTTTGTTTGTTTTTATTAATTAAATGTAGTTATTTGTATGTTAAAATCAATATTCGAATTGATGGCTTCTGCTGTCTTTGAAGTCATGTTTCCCATGTCATTCGGGGAATTTATCGCCTTCGATTAGGTTTCGGGGCATATATTTATGGCAAGCAGTTTGCCAATTTCCATGCGAATCGGTGGACCTAAGGAATAGGTAAGAAGCTACTCAAATTTAGTTATAAATTCAATCTTTTAAAGCTATAAATACTTTCCGTGCAAATCTCTTTATGGTTTGGCTCTGGCGGTTTTAATTAGTATTCGGTTTGGCCAATACCCAAGCGCCTGCAACCTCCTCCAGAGGCCCTTCCCGAGGCAGACTTTCCCTCGAGTGAATCCATTAATTAAAATCGCTGTTAATGCGAACTACGGATTATGACATCTCTCCATGAGTGTTTGTGGGTGTACTCGTACTCGCATTCACATTCGTTTGTAAATCACACTCACTGCCGGCCAGTCCTGCCGTCAGCTGGTGCTTTATTACGGCATATTATGCGGTCGTCATTTGTATTAAAATTGTTAATTGGTTTTGTTTTTAATCTGTCAATCAATTAAAAAAACAACTGCGATTTAATTAATTAAATCAACAAAGACCGCAATAATCCAGCGCCAGCGGCAGCGACGGCAGCGACAGCCACAACAAATATTCATCTCAATGAGTGATAATAAATAATAATACACATACGGTGCGTGTCATAAGTGTAGGACTGCACCAATATACAACAGCACTGGGCTTTGTTTGTTTCAATGAATATTTCCCACTAAATCCGATGACAGATGCATCTCAATTAGCGATTGAACTCAATTAGGCGACTGCCATTGATAATCACTCTAATTCCATAATGGAATCCCATCAATAACTGAAGTCATACGACAAATATGCTTTTGCAAAGCAGATTTCTGTAAACAGATTGCAGGAATAATTACTATAATTACAGAAAGAGCAACACTCAGCCATTTGCTGCCTAGAAATAATGTATTTTATTCCCCTAAAGATTCAGTAAAAGATTTATCAAAGGGGGAATAAATATTGCCTATAAATCTGCAATTTAAATACTCTTTTACCTGGGATTTTGAGCTTTTTGATAGACGATCCTCTAGGACTATTGAAAATAATCGATTGCTGAGTTATTGTCCAAATTTTAATTTCAATAAAGGAGGAATGGAATCAATTTAGTCAGTAACTGTTTCCATTCCTCCATTCTGTGTATTCCAAGATAAAGTAGAACCAAAAATATATAATTTAAAGATTATTTACATTATCGATAGTTATCGATCAATGAAAAAATCAGTTATCGAACCCATTGATCACAAAATTGCAAGCTTTAACCGAAACTAAAGTTCTGTAACGCACCGTAAATAAATATATATGCTATATATGTATCTATCAGATATGTAAAACTGCAGTCAAGTGACGTCAATGGTGGTGGGCGTGACCCGGCCATCCTGCTGCCTCAAGTGGCCCTGGACAGGCGTATGGCGTATGGAAGTGGAGCTCCAAGTGGCCCTGAAGAGCGAGTGAGAGGCAGAGACAGAGACAGAGACAGGGACAGAGAGAGAGTGTGGGAGTTGCCTAACGGGCCTGCCACCTCCACCTCCACCTCCACCTCCGTTCAATGGTGGAAGAGAGAGCGAGAGAGAGGGGGACGGCCATTTGAAATTCGAAATTCGTATGCAAATTTTCATACATTTATTTTCCACACTTTGGCCAAACAGCGCCGCCGGCTAAAAATGATAAAGCGACTTCATTTTTTTTCGCCGTTGTTCGTGCCGCGTTTGGTTTCGTTTCGTGCCACAACAGCCCACCCATCCCCCACACAGGGGGCACCACGACCCAGCCACCTCTACATGCCTCCACCTCCACCTCCACCCCCGTACCTGGTCCCTGGCCCCACTCCAACGTAATTATGCAAATTAACTCTTTTTTTCGGGGCCTCTCTGCTCAGCGGGTCTGTCTCTCCCATACGTACCCCCTGCCTCCACCAATACTCGTATATAATTCTGCTTTATGTAAAATGTCGGTTCAAGTTTAGCCCCACATCGTGAGTGGGTGTGCGGGAGTGTATCTGTGAGCTTGTGGAGTGCAATTTGTTGCTTAGGCGGCAACAAACCTCATCCAGTGCTCTTTGTTCGTGCGCACTCAATATGACAGACTTCCTATGCCCCGCAGATCCCCACGGATGCCCCACGGCTGCCCCACGGTTGCCCCACGGCTTGTGGCAGTTACGCATCAGGCACTTAATAACCTCAGCTCTGGGGCTGGGGGCCAGTTCCGGCAGGGGTTCAACGGAGGACAGACAAAGGGCAAAAACCTGCCATAACTCTCGGCAAAGAAAGGTTTTCCATGAAGGAAATCATGGAAATGGTCGATGTATGTGGGGACCTCCTTTAGATGAGGGTTTCAAGAGGTGGTATACAGAAAAAGTGCCCTGAAGATCAGATTCACAAATCATGCGCCAACCCCAGGCTCACTCGCTTCGATTGCTCGCGCCGATTTGAGTTATCTCTCTCTTTCTCTTGCTCTCTTTACCATATGTCACGTTGGAAGCTAAGACAACACTAAAACCCATTTGATTCCTGCTTCCATCAGCACTGATCATCACTGATCACCGATCACCGATCACCTGGATCGTTGACGTTCTTCAATCATAATGATCTCTTCTCTATTTTCTCTCATAAATATTTATACGGAATGTAAATGCAGCCGCAACTTGTGGGGCCGCCAGGCGAATTACGTATTCCGAGGGGCAGCAAAAAGAGCGGCCTCCTCATTTGGTAAGCCACCAACTAGGAGCTCCACTGCACCACCGCTGGGCAGCACAAATCACCGCATCGACATCACTCACAGTGGGGCAAGGGTTTGAAGGAGATGGAGGGGGACTGGCGTTATGACTGCTCCAGCGCTTCAAACGGCTGCCGAAAGCGTCGCAACGCGTCGCATAAATTGTCCGGCGGCTTTAATAATTCACCTCCGAATGGCCGATATGGGCAATGGCCTGGCGGCAGCGGCAACGGCCTCAACAGAGTCATACAAATCACAGTTATGATTATTGCCACGATTAAAAACTGTCGCCCGCGTCGTCGTCGTCGTCGATGTCGATGTCGATGTCGTTGTCGATGACCACATGCGGAATCGAGAGCGAGATCGATGCCATGCCGGACCTGCCTGGGACCGCCGCCGGTGGTGGTCGGTGCGCGTGCGGCACTCAATCCCAGACAGAGCCAGTGGGGCATTCAATGAGAACGAGTCTATCTTTTGGAGCTCTCTCTCTCTCTGTCAAAGTTGCCATAAATATCATCTTTTTCAAAAATCTCCAGCTGAGCGTTGCGGCTGCCGGCTGCCGCTTGGCGGTTGGCGGTGCAGTTGCAGTTGCATTTGCTGTTGGTGGTGCCTTTTTGTGCACCGCTGTGCCCCAGCGGTGATTAATTAAACCGACTGCAGTGGCTCCAACTCATGATTTATAATGACGAATTTATTTAAGCCTTGGACTCCACTCAACGCAACGCGAATTGATTCCGATTACGCGTATGGCCTCCATTGGCGGCGCCTTTCAATGGACTTTTTTAGCATTCGCTCAATCGGCGATCCCATGGCCTGGCCCACAGCCAAGTAGATATCTCTCTGGGCCGTAGGAGGGAGAGAAAAGACTACTGCATCTGAAGCTATGGTTGTGCAACACTTTCAATTCATGGATGGGATCTATCAGAGAAAGATACATATGAAAGGGCATAGGAAAAGGGAAGGGTATCATTGAAAGGGTTGGACTTTTGATTGACTATAAATTGGGGGTGTAAAAAACTTATTCACTTCACAAAATAATACTTTTCATTCGTGTTCCGCCTCATACATACAACACTCTCTCTTCTCACACCAACACCGGCCGTTACATCTCGCGCTCATTCGACAGGGGACGACAAAGAGTGTGTGAGCGCGAGAGAAGGGGTTTTACCCCGTGGAAGGATTGAGAAATCTGTTAGATAGAGTCCATTTTGATGATTCTGTCCTCAGTTTTCTCGGAAGCTTACCTTTTCTCATAACGTAGCTCTAGTTTTTGGCTAAAGCCAAAGACAATGCCACCGCTGGCCTTGGCTTGGGTCGTTTCTAATGCGATGATCCCACGAGCAGCCCAGACCGACCCAGGCATGCCCCCCTCCATAATCTGCAGCAGCCTGGGACACAATCTTGTGTGGACAGCAGACCGTGTATGCTCCACATCCACTCCCGTATGCAAAGCATCTCTCGAAGGAGTACAAAACGATGCTCCCCCGCCTCGGATGGCCACTGCCTGGGCTGTGGCTGGGGCTGTGGTTTAGTTAGAGCTAAAATACATTTGTTTATGCTAAAATCGGCCAATTAGTAAGATTGTTATTTCTTGCAGAGTCCGCTGATGCTTCATCGCTGATAGGAGTGGAGCCAGACCGGGATTGGGACCGGGACCTGGAATCGAATGGAGGAGGACGAGGACCGACCGACCGACTGGCATGCCCATTTGTTTGTATTTATGCATCCGAACAATATCAATTGTAATGAATTTTGAATATCGTTAAGCGTGAGGCGAGTGTCCCCGACCAATGCCAATGCCAATGCCAGGGCCAGTGCCAGTGCCAGAGTCCCTCGATCCTTGGGGCCCTGCAGCGAAATGTCGCAAAATGGAATGTTTTGTTGTAGATGAGGCGCGATATGAATATGGTTCCCATGGTTCCCAGTTGGCGGAAGAATGCCTCGCCACAGCTGGAGCGAACCCTTTCACAGGAATTCCAAGGGCTCTCCTCGGGGCCTGGGTTTCTGCACACACATATATAAATTATAAATAATTATTTGGCCAGCCATCAAGCAACTGATAGCGAGGAGCAGTGAAAATGTTGCACTTCCTTGTAGGAAATGTGTGTACTGTGCCCCTCGGATCCCCATCCAACGCCAACGCCAACGCCAACGTCTGAGTCTCAGCCAGCCATCCATCCAACCGACTGGCCAATCATCTGCTCAGACCTGGCCCCGGATCACCGACAATTTTCCAACACGATCGTCGTTTTGTGTGTCATCGTTTGATTTGTCATTATCATCGCGCACATTTCGTGTCCGACTCTGGATCCCCCCCAGCCCCCCTGCCACCCCAACCGCTCACGTAGCAGTTACAGAAACACGAAAATTACAATGGATCCAAACCACTCGCGAATATCACTAATAACCGACTTGTACTCGTCGTCGTCGTCGTCGTCGTCGTCGTTTCGGTGTGGGACCCGGCCCTGACAGGGCCTGGGGATGGAGGGAACGGGGGCCGTAAAGTTGTTATGCAATTTCCAAGAGAGTCTGCCAAGAGGGTCTCCAAGAGAGTCTGCCTAGAGGGTCTCCATTGTTAGAGAGCATGAAATAGACGTAATAATGTTGTCAGACTGAGGAAATAGAACTACTTATGAGCTTAGGGCCTTAGAATATGGGAATTCTTTTAGATTTTGTAGACTTTTGACTTCCTTTTTGGGAATATTGAATCCCAAGAGCTCTGTGCCTCTGTGCCACCTCTCATACGTCTTAAATTATACACCCAGCCTCTCGGATCAGTCGAGGCCTATACATATATTTACGATAATTCAGCGAAAATATTCCTTGTCAAATGGAATGAGTCCAATCTTCTTCTCAGGCCAAAAGCAGGCCGCTTCTTCTGCGTTGGGAATCGGTTTGGGTCTAAGACAAGTGTCCGACAGACAGACAGACAGTCGGTCCATCAGTGGGGCCATCAGACAATGGCGAAATCAAACCTGGTTTCGGTTGTGGGGGGGAGCCACAGGAGAATTTTTAATATAGACAAAACTTGACATTTAAATTATGGGAACGAAAGATCACACAGATTTGTGCGAGGCCAACGAGGCACCGAAGAGGAAACAGCCAATAATTTGAGGCACTGGCACCTGCAATCTGTGCAGGGATTTAGGGCACTAGACAACAAAAGAAACATACCATTTCTGGTATTTAAATACATGGTCTAGAAGGCCGTTTTCCATGAAAATGGTGTCCCAATCACCCCGCTTAATCGCTTCGCCTGTGGGCCATATAGAGGAAGACACCTGATGCCTCAAGCCCCAGCCTTGTTGGCCAGTGTAATGAGCGGAAGATCTGCATCTGGGACTCCACTTAGCTCTGCCTCCGCCTCTGCCTCCGCCACGGCTGAGTGCTCTTTTCGAGTCTGTTTCTGGTCGGATCTCCAGACACACACTTGGACCTGGTTATTGTTTAATTGGAAATTGGTAATTCCCCTGCTCCGCTCCTTCCGGGGCCATTAATTCTCGATTCGGTGCAACAACACCTCATCGAGCAATAAATATGCTGCTCATAATAATTCGAATTGCTTTTCAAATAAACAACAAATGGAAAACAACTACAAAACAATAAACAATTTGCCCGATTGGAACATTAGGCGGCCGCAGGAATAATATTTATAGCAATTAGGCGCCCTATCAAAATAATATTAAAGAGATTTATAAAGGCTGCGCCCGGGACACGGGACTGAGTGAATTATGAAATTATCGGTGTCTGGGACCCAACCCGACCCCATGGGGCGGGGAGCCAAAGGTGTAAATGCCCAGAAGCGCCAGTCGAGAGTGCTACCAGAATCGGAGTCGAGCAGGAGCCAGCGTGTAACGTGCCACACTCCAGACAGCACCTCCATCTCTGCCGCCACTTGGATGGAGGCAGACTCCACCCCAGCGGGATTCCACCGCCCGCTGCGATAATCGCCCGCTTAAAGATGTTTTAATCGCTTATTACATTCGCTGCGCCTGTCGTGTCGTCGGTCGTCGGTCGTCGGCTGCCACTGGAGGCGGCTACTGGCTGCAGATTGGGGCTCTCGGAGCGTTATGTTTTGACAGGAAAGGGTAATGCTTGTTCAAAATAAATTGGAATTAGTCGAAGATGTGGGTTCTTGGTTTTATTATTATAAACGACAGACCTCATTTACTATAATTTATTTCCCTCCATGTATACATTTATTCTCCACAAACGATGTCGGATTTCGGCCAGTTATGGCACCTATTCTTTGCAGAAAAAGTGGGATATTGCTTGGTCTATCCATTCGATCCTCTAGCCCATTTCCCTTCCCCGATCGTATGCAAATTTCCGTCTTCTTTTCTGGCAAATCAAATCCAGCCCAGTACCTCGCTTTGGGCCAACAAATTGCAGCTAAATCTGTGCTGTGTTCCAAGCAGCATCTGCATCCGGTTTAGGGATATGCGCGCGTGGGTCGAGCCTTGGGTCCGTCCCTCCATCGACCGGCGACCATCGGTTGAATGCAAAGTTGTACATTTATTTGTTGCATGAATTATGATCATATTCCGGCGACAAATTCGCATCTGCCCCCCGCCCCAGCACTGCCCTCCCCGGACCACTAAATGGCCATCAGACCCTGCTCCTCTCGGGCCTCCTGCGCGGCTGGATCTGCCATATTTTTATGCCACTTCTCGCACATGTTTGTCGCGCATGCAAAAGTGTCGAAATATTTATGTTCCGCAGGTTAGAGACAACTCCTTGTCGCTGTCGTGCCTTGAACATTGCTCAAAAAAAGACCCAGGGAGGCAGAGAGACAGGAGGGGAGGGGGACTCCTCCTCGTGTTTTATTGAATGAAATGGCGCGCCTGGCGTTGATTCATAAATGTGGCCAGGTCCAGGTCCAGGCCAGGCCTGGGCTGGAGTCTGCCCCACCGGCATATGCAAATGCGGAGTCGACCTACGCACGGGCACTTTGAATAAAATAAGATTTGTGGCCTGGGCGCACAGGCGAGGTGCAAATGATTGCCGCAGAATAGCCCTGGGGCTGGGGCTGGGCCGGGGACTGGGGCTGGGACTGCGGCTGGGGCTGGGACTGGGGCTGGGGTGTCCAGGCTGGCGGCTATCAGATTTCACATGTAAAATTTATGCTGCGCCCGAGAATTACAAATCAATGAGATGCGCTCCGTTTTGCATTCGCCAGGAGCCCCAGCCCCAGCCCCAGCCTCAGCCTCACAGAAAGATGGCTGCCTGCCTGCTCAAAGTAGACAACATTTGGAGCTAATTTGAATAGGAGCCTGGAGATGAATATAGTAGGGAAAACAGTACTAAATACCCCAAAAATATATGAATATATGACTAAAGAAAAGGCCATAGGTGTGCCCATTCCTGGCTCCTACTTTCACCGATCACAGGATCATCTGGTGAAAGATCTCCCCTGCCAGAGCGAGTCTTGGATTTCTGAATAACTCGTTAATAGAAATCAGAAACAGGGGTTCCTCTTATTTATGGGGCGGTCCGTGAGGAATGCCAGACCCACTCCATCGGCAGTCAAATTTCTGTGTACGATATATTTTTATTGATTTTTGGTTTGCCTCATAATGAGCCGCATTGGTGTCTGTGGGTCTGGCCGGGACAGAGCCAGAGACAGAGACAAAAGGAAGCCATAAATTAGCTCTATGAATCAAACAGATATCTGATTTCTGGCCACTGATAAAATATTTATATACTCATTTCATTCAAGGCATAACTCTTCCACTCTTCCACTCTTCCACTCTTTCACTCTCTGGCTCTCTGGTGGTTCTTCGGGTTCGTTCGTTCTCCCATTTTAATGGCCAATATTTCGTAACGATTCTCTGGCAGACATTTGGTCTCGTCCGGGTCCCAGCACAGACCTGGAGGAGACCTAGAGGCGGCCCTAGATGATATCATGTCATAAATATCAGAGCCGGCTTATTAGTTTCGTTTCATTTGGTTTCCCATTGACACACAGAGGAATTATGGAAATCATGCTGATCATCACGAGATAGCCCAGACATCTCTCCGTTTGGATTAGCCATATCTATATTAACGGTATACACATGGAGTATCTCTCATCTCATGGAGAAGGTAGAAGGGCATATGGACCTACAGCGGAGGCCTAAAGCAGTGTTTGTGTCATTTTAAACACATCCATAGTAGAGTAGGCTTGTGCGCCAACCCCCGGCTCACGCGCTTCGGTGGCTCGCGCAGATATCAGTGAAATATCGAACGACTAGACCCAAAACTTTTCTTTAAGACTTTGAAATGAGTCCTGAAGCTGGATAGGAATCACTTAAAGCTCACAGAACGCATCGAAGCCAGTAAATGTGTATACTCTCCTGTAAAGAACCAACTTTAACACCAACTATCTTAATATCTATCTATTTCAGTGGATGGCTTCCCAGTCTAGCAATTCGGGGGAAAAGCAGGGAGGGGAGGGGGCCACTGCAATTAGAGGAGGAAAAAGGCGAGCGAGCAACTTGGAAAACATAAGCTATAATCCATTTCTACACATAAATCCAATTAGGATTTGGGCAAAGACTTGCCACTTTGTGGAGCTGGAGCGATGCCCGACCGATGCCTGACCGACCGATGATAACGTTTCCATCTGCCAGACCCAATCACCTCCTCCCCCTCGTCTCCAGCCCTGCCCTGACATGCCCATGTGCAGAAATCAAAGCCAATGCTCGATGGTGGCCGCTGGAGTAAGACAAAAGTAAAAGTAAATCACTCGACGCGATTTTCGCTAATAACAAAAATGATTTGGCCAAGTGCTCGACCCAGGCAGGAGTGCTCAATGCTCCTGGGAGACATTACCGTATGTGTACGTACGCGTATGCGATGCCACATGGCGATAATATACTCCTCCCTCTCCCACTCTCCTCTATCTCAAGGATAGCTCCGGCTCCGGCTCCTGTTGCGGCATTTCGTGTTGGCCTCTAATGAACTCAATCAAAAATCGATTTGTAGAACTGGATTGAACAAGGGGGGGTTGCTATGGGTTGGTATAGATGGCACTGATATACATACATCAAATGGAATTTATGAGATAAATTGGCCAACAGATTGACCCGAACTCAGAGCCAGAACCAGGCTTATGAAAGGGAATTATTAATATCCCCATAAGCTGAAAGTTTTTATGTTGCACTCGATCTCCGGGGCCCCTGAAAGAACATGTCAACTGTCAGCGGTCGATGCAGGGCCATTAAGTAAGAGAGACCCCATATAAGTGTCTTCCTGTCCGGGGCAGGGGTTGGGGCAGGGGTTGGGGATGGCGATGGGGTCTTGGAAAAATATTGTCATCATAAAGCGAGGCAAAGAAGCCGTTAAATATTATTAAGGAGACCATTTAAATTCATTAATGAGCCCGAACTCTCGATCCAAACGAGCTGGGATTTACATACGGCCCAGAGCGGGGCCAGAGCGGGGCCAGAGCGGGGCCAGAGCGGGGCCAGAGCGGGGCTAGAGGCTCCTACCTGAGCCCCAGTCGCGGGTCCAGTCACGAAAATGAAAGACGAGCGGCCCCAGACTCTGTCCCAGTCCCCGTCTGGGTCCCATCCGATGCGGCACATCCTCGTTAAAACAAATGAGAGATGCGACAAAATACAAAAAGACCAAATTAAATTAAGCAAATGAAAGCCCACGTTGACAATTTTCATATCTCGGGGCTCGGGGTTCCCAGTCTGGCATTCTGGCAGTCGGATATTGGCGAATATTGCTTAAAAACGTCAATAATTCATTTGTTATGCCTGCACATTGAATGTCCCCACCGACATGGCCTGCGATATGGCTTGTCCTCAGTCCCAGTTCCAATCCCAGGCCCCATCACAGGCCCAGCCATATCCATCCTCTGGCGGACTCTCGCCTCGGGTCGCGTGTTGAATGTGGAGCGCGGATTTGTGCGCGGCGCTTATGCAAATTAAGATGAAACAGAAGGCGATCCCTACGCCAGAGATCCCAAATTTAGTAAATCTTTATGGCCGAGTGAACCTGTTTACCGACCGATTCGAATATTCAGGTTCTGCAGGTTTCCATTTGGGATAGATCTTTCGATAATGGCAGGGGAAAGTGGTAAAAGTTGGACCATTCTAGAGGTCTGCTGGACACATTTTCCTCGGCACACATAATTCCTGGAAGGGGAAATAGTTATCAGTGCTGTTTTCCTTATAGATTACGAAGGTCTCACATCACGAGAATCATAAATTATTATTAAATTATAATTAATTCAAAAATTAAAATATTTTTGAGGGTACCTCTTCATAAACGTGATGGAATCTGTTTACAAAAATCTTTTCTGGAAAAAAAAAATTTTTTTTAATTTTTTTTAATGAAAAAATAAATTTGTTTTTTAGAATAAATGATCACGGACAAGAAAAAAAAATTTTGTTGTGTACTGTTACTTTTAAAGCAAGAATTTTTAAAGAAAAATTTCAGTTGCGGGTCAAAAAATGTTTCTAATCCTTCACTAAAAATACAAAAAAATACTAGAGTTTCTTAAATTACTAACCTAAATTACTACAGACCCCTGTCTGCCATTTATGCTAGCCCTTAAATGACTTTACCATGGTATTATTATTTCTTAATTGAAAAAAAGTGTGTAATTTTCTATATTCCCACCTCGAAGGGTACTACCGATAGCATCTCCCTTTCTGTTCGTTCTTTACAACCCCCCCTCCATTTGAAGAGAATTAAAAAACTGCCTGTACCGGCGTGTAATCGAAACCATTTATCATTTTTGAACTTTTCATCGCGTCAGCGACTCCGATTCCGATTCCGACTCCGATGCCGTCAGTTAGCCAACAAATTCATCATTAATTTTCCGCATTATGTAAACACGGATACAGAGCGGAAACAGACACAGAAAACATTTTGAGAGCCAGACAGAGAGAGAGAGAGAGAGAGAGGCAGAGTGACATTTTGATTTCCGTAATAAAGTAATTAATGATCGCGTCGTCGAGTCGGGTCCGGGTCCGGGCAATCGGAGTTACAATCGAAATCGGATCAGTGTCGCACTCGGCAACCCCCTGACCACTCGGCGGTCCCAGGAGGCGGCGCCACTAATGATGACATTCAAATGAGGGAGAGAGCGAGAGACTCTGCACATGTAATTAAGTTGCCACAGTCCCAGTTGTCCCAGGCACAGATCCCCGAGCCAGGAAGGAAGGAAGGGTTTCGAGTGCACCCTGGAGGCGATTCATTTATCATTTGAGGGGTCTCCGGTCTCTGGTCCCCGGCTGGTGGCGTGATTATTTTGACATAATTTGTATTAATGAATCGCCCGATCGGCACGCAAATAACGGAGATCGAAAGGCCTCAGCCGTACCCACTGACCGACTATGCAGAGTTTTCCATTCTAGAGAGAGAGAGAGAGACATTTCTGCAATAATTGTATTCAAAATTCATATTATGGCCGCGACTGTGCGTAGAATAATTTAAGGCCGAGGCTCAAGGCCTCGCGGGAGCCGACATCTAAGCGTCGACGTGAAAAACTCTTGGCCAAATGACATTTATGGGACAAATGCTCCACTCCTTCATACTTGAGCACAGTGCGGTTCGCAGCTGTAAGACTGTAATCAAAGTTCGAACAATTGGTAGCCTTTTATAGTTTTATTATGATATTCGATGACTGTCTTACCGATCACGATCGTACAGCCATGAAACGCATCTTATGGCTATCCGCATGGGTATGGCTATGCGAATGACGTTTGCTGTTGGGCCGTTGGCCGTTCCCAGGCGGACTGCCACTGGCCGGGGCCCGTCTCGTCTCCGTTCCGACCAGAACAGAGCTTCTTGAATTTTGGCGCCATCAATTTGGCCGCGGAATCCAGCGGAATGTGCACGAACCGCTGAAAAAGAGAGAGGGCCGAGAGTTGGACGGACGTTAAGTAGGCGCCACCAAAGCAATTTCCAAATGCACAAAAAAATGAGGCAGAGAAAGGGCAAGGGAAGGGCATCGAAGCAGACGAAGCAATTCGTCAATGGAATTCCGCCTTCGAATTAAAGATGCGACATTTCAAATATGATTTACGTTGGGGTCCAGCTACAGGTCCAGGTCCAGGTCCAGGAACAGCCTCCAGCTGCGACTAATTTTATTCGAGGAGGAGAAGACAGCGCAGCGCGTATGAATGAATGAATATGCATGAATATACGTACATAAAATGCTCGAAAAAGCAGTGCACTGCCTGCTCGAAAGATGTGTAATGACATGCAAGCAGTTTACTGCATGCATAAGCAGTGCAAGCGTTGCAACGGTTGGGGCAGAACCGAAGGTTCATTTTTCTTTTCATACATTTTTTAAGCCATGATTGAGTGCTAATTATATTAAAAATTAATATTAAAATTAAAATTATAAATTAAATTAATTGAATCAATCAATAAAAATTATAAAAAAGATTTACCTAGATCTAAATATTAAAAGTCAATAATATAGCATTTCAAACTTAACAAATTTTAAACAATTGACATTATTTTTTAATTATTATTTTTTTAACATTTGAAACATATTTTTAAAATATATATATATATATATATGTATATACAATGCTTATATTATATATTTATATTTATATTTATTTTTTTATTATATATCTATTTTTTTATTATATGTTTATATTTTATGTTTTTTTTTTTTTTTTTTTTTTTTTTTTTTTTTTTTTATTTTTTATAAGTCAGATGATTTGTTTATAAAAGTCTCTCTATCACCGATCACAGATAAATGCCCAATTTTCGGCTGCTAATAAAATTGGACGAATTAAAAGCTGGGCGGCGGCCATGCATAGGGCTCCACCTTCGTAATATTGCAAGAGGGAGAGGGCGAGAAATAGATTGAAGCCAGCACTCCCATATGTTGTGCTGTCCAGGCCTATCGCCAGGCCAACATCGACGATTTGTAGAACAAACAAATTAAGCTGCGAATCAAGGCAAGGCATATTGAATGGTAGGTAGGGAAGGTGGGTAGGTGGCAGGCAAACCTGTTTCACAGAGGCCAACCCTCGGCACAACATACCTTTGGTCCGAGGCTGAGCGAGTGATCGAACCCGAACCGAGAGGCCCCGCATATCGCATGACAGCAACAGCAACAGCAACAGCAAAATGTTCGTGTGGGCTGTGGTGTGCGAGTGTGTGTGTGTGTGTGAGTGTGTGTCGGGAGCTTTTACAGCGTTTACTTCTAGTCTTTGATCATTGATAAGAAAGGGGAAGGGGGCAGCATTTGCATTTTGCATTTGTTTAATAATTTAGTTTATTATATTCTGCTATTACTTTGACATGCTTTATTCGTGCCCGCTGCCTGCACTCGCCGCCTGTTTGCATTGCATATTTATGCATATTTTATATTCATAACTTGTCGCTCTTTTCGCCGCCGTAGCCGCTGCAACCTCAGCTGCAGTCGCAGTCGCTGGCAAAGTTGTAACCGTTTATCGAGCAGCCATCGATGCAGCTTGTTGTCGTACCCTCGTCTACAGAGTCTTGGGGTATGCTGGACTCCCGTCAGACCGAGGGAAATGCCCAAAGAAGAGTCAAAGCAGGTATCTTTTAGTCGCATTGCGGGGCTCTTACCATTTGTTGTTGGCCAGGCACAGAGACAAAGTCATGCGGACACCTTGACACCGTCCACGTCACTGCCCCAAGCCGCAGTCCCCCCCTCCCCCCTGTCGATCGGCGGTGAGTTATGCGGCAACATCGAGAGTTATGACAATTCTCGACGACAATTCGAGTTCGAGTTCGAATGCGAATGCGAAATGCATGAATATGAATGCCAAGTGCTCTGTAATAATTTCAATATCTAATTGGCAAAGGAAAAGCCATGGCGCAGCGGTTCTCTGACCGGGTTTTCTTGAATTACGAGGCGGAGTAAATGGAAATCTGTTTACTCGTTAACCTTAATGACCCTGAATAGTACGGAAATTTAAAACAATTTTTATAGGATTTATGCGGGGATATATTTACCAGAATATTCTGTAGAATAAACGAAATATTGGAGGGTTTACTACTTACCAATAATTTCATCCCTGGGGCAACGAAATAAAAAATATGCAACTCAAGATCAAAATCGAATCCTCTATGATTCCATTATTAGTATAATGATAATTTTATATAAATATCTCTTTCTTTTTTACCAATTCAATATATTCTTCCTATTAAATATCTTGTCTTCAATTTCCTCATAGAGATACGGGTACACACATATTCAAACAGCTGTTTATGTCTCTTGAAGTCCATATGCAATTCATTTACTGTCCAGCAAAGTGTGGCAGGCAAACGCGTTATGATGTCGGTACCCATTCGCATAAAAACATGTAAAAGCTCTTACAGAACGCTCAAGACCATGCTGTCCGTCTCAATGCTGGAGTGGAGCCTAAACGGTGCACATCCATATCCATTTCCCTGTACAGTGCGTTACAAAAATAACGAGAAAGCTGGCTCAAAAGAGTACTCCCTCTACCTGTGGGACTGCCGGCCTCCCTTTGGATTAAAATCTATGGCTATCCCTGTCGTATGGAAGATATCTTGGCTCTTTTTTTGGTATGGCCCTTCTTTTCTTCCTGTAAAATAATGCATGATGATCAGTTCTATTCGAAGGCCACTAGTCTTACAGTTTCGCAACCCACAGTACAAGCAATCTCCTACATTTGTCGCTTCTCGCTTATAAGCCAGAGCCAGAGCCAGAGCCAGAGCCAGGGCCAGGGCCAGGGCTCGGGTAATTAGTTCCAAATCAGCAACTTTCCATAATCGAAATAAATCGCATTTACAACGCTCGTGAAGTGAGGAGTTCTGAAGAGCACTGGCCCTGGGCCATGCCGCGGAGGCCCGTCCCTGGGAGTCCCTGGGCAGCTGTGGTGCTGCCAGTCATAAAGGCGTCCAAACATATTTAAAAATCGGTTAATTGCCTTCCCAGCGCCCATTCGGTTGGGCAGTTTTAGTGCCCGCCTGGACATGGGGCTGGGGCTGGGGCTGGGGCTCTTTCTCTCCCCATTCGATGCACCATTCGCACCTCGCACCAGCGGTAATGAAGACTACTGACAATGGCTCCTCTGGCCTTTCATCTCTACCAGTTTTGCCCCTCTTCAATGCCGCAATAACCACCCACTAAAGCTTTAGTTTCGCTGCGATCTGAACTGAACTCCAAGGGCCCGAGTCTGTTTTACGAGGGTGTCAGCAGTTACGCCTAGTTATGAGTTATCAAATGGGGGCTGCACTGGCCAGGGATGGAGGAGGCCTTACCTACCGAAGGAATTCACTTGGAAACACTCTCTGAAAGCCTGCCAGAGTCTTCTTTTGGGTCGATAACGATCCGATAGATCCGTAAGCCACTCCTGCAGCCCTGCTGCCACCGCAGAAGCCATCAACCTTCGGCCCTGTAAAAAACCACCGATTTTTATGTTCTCCTCGCAATGATTTACATGCGTCAGTGTCTCTCTCTCTTGGGACTTTTATACTGCATGACGAATCGAGCGACGGCAATTAGATCTTGCCGAGCGGAAATTGCACAAAAGTCCAACGGAGTTTCAGTTTCAATTTCAGTTTCAGTTTTACAAAAGAAAGTCAAAGTCAAAGGCAGGAACTGTGGGAACTTTGGGATGCAATTGTCGAGGCTTCGAAGACGATTTTCACACGATATTTTAGCCAAGATACGAGCGCCAGTCCAGTGCGGTGCGGTCCGGTCAATTTTCGTCAAAATTTTGATAGCAGATGGCGGAGATTAGAGAGCCAGTTTGAGACGCCTTTTATGGCCGGGACGTGTGCGCGAATTCGAGTAGCTAATCGGCCCAGTTAGTGCCACCATTTCCCTTCACTTGCCCATTCCCATGACTGTCCCTCACATTTCATTTATGAACACTTTTTTACATATTTGCTGTCGCTGTCGCTGTCGCTGCCGAAGCCCGCACGAAATTGGGGTAATTTGAACGTGTGACTGCGGCATGTCTGGGTCGACATTAGAATTATGGCGGGACTGTATGTGGGGCCAAGTGGTGGGGGATAGTGGTGGTGCATGGTGTACAGTGAGTGCCGTTCCATTATTATGCATGCCGCGACGCCGCTGATTATTGCCAACTAAAATGAAATAAAGAAACCAAATTAAAATATATACATATGTAACAGAGGCACACCACACACGAGTCGAGTCGCTCGCAACTTAGTAGCGCGTCTATGGGCCTTTTTCCAGGCACACACGCACTGTCCCCAGACCCCGTCCAGGCTTATGCTAATTTCCCACAGGCTTCCACTCCTCATGGCATTCCAGTCGAGTTCATAAAACATAATGAGTGAAACAATAAAACCCCAAAAGGTTGGCAGATAGAGGCTCTTAAAGCCCTACCATCGCTCCACTTTCTAAGCGAACTTTTTGCCATGCAAATGAAGGCCTTCCCTGCTATATCTTTAGGACTTTTACACGCCAATACTGAGCTGTCAACTGAACAATTCCCCATCAAGTGAGACCCGATCCCGTCCCTGTGGAAATTGCTGTTCAATGAGCATCGAACCTTCCCGAAATAACACACAAATTTTCAGCATAATGTCAATCGAATAAAACAAGAAACAAGGTTTGATTTGAACACAAATTGGTATAAAGATATTTCTTTAAGCAGAACCGAAGAACAGAAGGAAATCTATAGAAAAAATAGAATTCACTGATCGAAATAATTGCTCGATAATTGCAGTTTGGCATTTAATCGAGCGGGATGGGCTGCACTGGCCTATAAATAGGACACGGGCACAGAAAGGGGTCGAAGCATTCGATATCCTCTAGAGATCCGAATGGGCAAGATTGGAATCTTTGCAGTGGCTGATGAAGGGCTCAAAGCTGCCTTTCCCCAGAGATCATAGAAGAAATTGTATCTGGCTACAAGGCCCATCATACCCCAGGCTAGAGTATACCGAAAAAATGCAACATTGTCGGGGAAAAAAGAGAGCAAGACAGACAGTAGACAGAGGCAGACGGCTGGGCCAATTGTCTAAGGATAAAGCTGTGGCAGCACATTTTTTAAGTGATTTATGCGGCCAGAAATTTGCCTGTTTAATCATCGAGGAATGTCGAATGCATCCGCCAGCAGAAGACAGAGACGGGGAGTCGCTACGAAATCCCTTCGATGCGGATTCTGAGCTGCTGACAGACGAGCAGGCGAGCAGACGAGCAGGCGAGGCAGCACTTGGTCTTCTTGGGCTTGGGCCTTTGGTGCCATGGCAATTGCAATAATTATATTTTTATCTCTTAATTGCCGCATCGGTCGACTGTCCGCCTGGCATCCTCTGGCAGTGTTCAAAGAAAACCAATGAGCTGTCATTACAATTAAAAATAAAGTAAAAATGCAACAGAATGAAATGAAACAAGAACACAACTGTCGAGCAGGCCATCAATCCGAATCGATGATTCCGCCGCAGATACAGATACAGATACAGATACAGATACAAAAAAGAAGGAGAATTCATTGTAAATGCAAATGAAATGCCTCGAACCGACCCATACCGTCGGTCCGCTGCATATTTTGGCCAATATCCAAGGAATGTTTTTTAATCAGCACATAAAAAATATTGCACGTCTACAATTTTGTGCGGACTCTTCTCCCGATCCCATTTCGATCCCAAACCGATTCGATGCCTCGTCGCGAATCGAATCGAATCGCGGCGAGCCGTTCGATTTATTTAATTGCATTTTAATTTATTTGAATTATTTTCGTTGGCATTAATCGCCGCGCGGGAATTTCAATTATAATAAAACTTGAAAAAGAGCTGAAGCATTTTTCAATAGTGCAAGTGCAATCGAAAAGCAATTATAAGAAAGTATTTTATAGTCGGTTTCGAGCATTACATTCCCCCTGCCGCTCCCGCCAGACACCAGCGGTGGCAACAATGAAGCAGACATCCACCAATCAGTCGGCAATCAAATGAGGCAGAATGAGAAGTAAAATTCGTCTTTTTGTTCCTTGTTTCTATGATATAATAAAATATATTGGATGACCAATGGGATGCCAATGCCGGTGCAAAATGGAGGGAAGAGGCGTGGTGCCACAGTGGGGTTCATAAGCGATGGCAGAGGCAGAATCCGTGGATGTATCGCAGAGAAATTCGTATGGTAAACAAGTACAGGCCGTAGGACAACCAGAATTGCCCCACAGGCAGACATTTTCGGATCCGAAGCAGGCCCCTACCCATTCGCTTCGCTCGTGCGCCTACCCCCGGCTCACGCGCTTCGCTTCTTCGGCTTATCTGCTGCGCTTCAGGCGCTTCCTGCTGCGAGGTACATAAGTTCTTCAAAATGCTTCATTCTATGACGATAGATACCTTTTCGGATTATCTGCTGCGCTCGTGCGCCTACCCCCGGCTCAGGCGCTTCGCTTCTTCGGCTTATCTGCGAGCTTCAGCCGCTTTCTTCAATATCCTTCATTCTACGACCATAGATACCTTTTCGGATCCGAAGCAAGCCCCTAGCCAATCGCCTCGCTCGTGCGCCTACCCCGGGCTCACGCGCTTCGCTTCTTCGGCTTATCTGCTCCGCTTCAGCCGCTTCCTGCTGCAATATCCTTCATTCTACGACCATAGGTGCCTTCCTTTGAGCCAACGAAAACTTTTCTTGCCGTATTTCACGACTCTTAAAATCGCCTTTAACATTTTAGGGTTCGTTCGTGGCAGCAAATTGAGCAAAACTCTTCAGTTGAAAACCTTAAGCCATAAATAACAAATTTTTATCTGAAACATTCGCCGGAGCGAGCGAGTGCCAAAGTTTCGGACATTTGCTCGACCGATACTCGAGCGAAGAGGAAAAATAAAAATATACGTACAAAATAAAAATGATGGAAATAAAATACGAAAAGTACGAGGCCAAGAGCCCCGGAATCTATACGTCTGAAGAGTCCTGGCGTTGGCTCTGGCTATGGCTCCGGCGCTGGCTGGCAGGAAAGGAAACTTTTCAGTCACGAATCGAGCTCATGTCCTTGTTTGTGTTAGGCGGACGTGTGCCAATGAATCCTCCCTCCTCTCCCCCTCTCTCTCTCTCGTTCGGGAGGAAAGTTGCGCTGTCCATCAGCTCGGGGCTTATTGCTTACTTATCTGGTGCACCCATCCTCTGGTGCAGACTCCTCTTTCCTTTTGGGCCAGCCGGCGACTTATGAAATACTTACTAACGGCTTTATTTGACCAGCTCTGGACCGGACTGCTGATGAGCAATGCTCCTCGGGGGCGGCTGACGGGACGACACCTTGCTGCAGCTCAAAGGAGACGCTGCTGGGAAAATATTTGCACAGCCCAGAGCCCCGTCGTTCACCCCATCCGATGAGGCAGTCCGAGTTCATATTTTATTTATGTTTACGTAGAAAAATCAATTCCAATTCCAATCGAAATGGCCAGATGAAGGGAAATATCCTTTTATGCTGCGCCCAGAGCCGGCCAGAGATGAAAATCAATTTTTAAACTTTTTCGCTATAATCCCCCTCCCCAGTCGCTGGTTTCCTTGAGCACATTTATTTGCCATAATATGCGATGTACGTGACGCCTCCCCCCCTTTCAATGCCATTCCATTTGATTCCATATTGAATTGCATTTGAGTTTTTTGGCAGCATTTTTTGCGAATAAAAATGATTCCATATGAATTATAAATTGTGCGATTTATGCACACTTCCCGGGCCACTGGCAGGGCTTGAGGTGGGGGTTGAGGCTTTTAGGTTAAGTGGTTTTATGGCCTTCAATAGCTGGCCAAATAGGTGGTGTAGGATTTCATGGGAGGGCATTTGAGGCGGCTTCTAGTTGATTTTTATCCATCATATTCGATCGGAATACATTTCATTATGGTTTTTTGTAGTCTCTGATGGGTTATTCTTGGGAACATGTATGGCTATGGGTTTTTGAGGGTTAAATTAGGGGTTTTATCTATGTTTTGTTTACCAAATATGGCATAGGCATTGGCAAATTTAGCTGAAAGTTTTCTTGGTCAATGCCAAGGAATTTTTCTTTAATTTTGGGCTATATTTTGGTAGCTCTTGTCTGCTAATTTATGTCCTGGATACGAGTCCGTTTTAACATTGTTTTTGGTCTAAATTTTGAGGATTTATATATTTTATTTTATTTTATTTTAATTTTTTTCATCGTGCTGAAGGTCTTAGTAGCTATTGGCCGCTAAATCTTAGCTTTAAATAAATAAATAAATAAATATATTTTATTAGAGTCTTTTCTGTAGGGGTATGTCTTACTGGTTCGATCTCCTATGCCCCTCTTATGCCTCTTTCGATTGCCCCAAGTAACAGAGAGCTCTTTGCCACCTAAAACATTCCCAAAAACAGAAAAAAGAAGAAGTAGAAATCATTGCAATTTGCGAACCGTTTGCCGGTGTCAAAGAGCTAGAATGAATTGTGCCGCGAAAGCAAATCAAATTCTAAATTCAAATTAAAACGTCGGGGGATTAATTGCGCACAATTAAAAGCAATGCCTAGTCACAGGCAGAGCGGGATTTCTGGTCTCATTAAAACGGAGTTCAAGCAACTTTTGTGTAACCATAAAAATAGTAGAAACCGAACAAAAGGCGAAAGCCCAGGGAGGAGTAGGGCTCCAGCTCCGTCTCCGGCTCCGGCTCCAGGCCGGGCCAAAATCAAACCATCAAAGTGTCGGTAATAGTTTCGGGTTGTAAAACTCACACGAACAATAAGTTAATCAATCTCAAATTTTAATTACAAAGTAACAACTTCCTTTAGCAATTTCAGGCGCGATGAACTCGACTCTGTCTCTGGTGGGGGCCTCTCTGGCCCTCTCTCTCTGGCTGACTCTGTTGCTGCTGCTGTCTCTGTTCGAGTCTTTTGGTTAATGGGCATTCGGCTGTCTCTCTGCTGGCGGCGCAATTTGCATAAAAAACGCAGTCGCAGTCGCAGTCGCAGCCACAGCCGCGTCTCAAGGTGTGGGCCGACACATCCACCAGATACTCGCACTGGCACTCGTACTCGTACTCCTAGCGAACATATTTTATGTAATTTGTCTTTGTTTCGTGTAATAAAACGAAAATAAAATTGTGGCTCTCCGAAGTGGACTGGGAAAGGGTTTGGTAGAAGAGGAAGCCGGCTGGCTAGCAGCCGTCGGCTGAACGTGAATGGCCAAGATAATGTTAATGCTCACTCGCTCGCTCTCACCCCCATTGATCATGAAAAATGGAACTCGCACAATGCCAGCGAACGAGCTGGAAATTTATTTGAATTTTATGCGGAGACTCTGCGCAAGCGTGGCCCCTAGCCCCTACCCCAGAGACCATCAGCCATTCCCACCAGGCAGATGCACCGCCAGGATCAGGGTCCCTGTAATCCTTTGTTTCCCTTCAGCAGGTGACGAGGAAATCGATTAGTAGTCCAGTCGAACAGTCGGCAAGGTGCAAAGAGATCGCATACGGGGTGCCCCGAGCTTCTGACAAGTTTATTAACTTTCGGGCCCGAGGGCTGCCGAAAAACAAACCCCCAATGAGCCGCTTTGGGAGGGGAGAAGTGCTCCTTGGGGGCTGTGGCTGTCGCTGTCTGGGGCTGCATATTTCTGGTCAAAGTTTCGGCGCGATTTTCGCCAAACCGAAAGTCAAAAGCTTTTGTCAACATGAACACCACCCCCGCACAAGCCCCCAGCACCCCAGCACCCCAACTCCCCCTACCCCACCTCCGAGGTGCGGTCGCAACCCTTTCGCTGGTGAAATTCCCCTGGGGGCCTTAGGGGGCGCGTACGTGAGCAGTCCGCGGTGCTCTGTGGCCAGAATTTTGATGGGTTTGAGGGGGTTTTCGCTTGGCTTCTCTGCGGCAAAATCTGCGTAAACTTTGTCTTCACGGCTGTGCGTGTGTGTGAGAGGGTTCGTTCTCGAGTTTACTTTATATCTTATTTGCTTATGAAATAAGATATTCCAGCAGCAGCAGCAGCAGCAGCCGCAGCCACAACCCAATCCCCACTGAGGTCGCACGATTTATGCTGAGGTATGGCCCTGCCTCCTGCCTCCTGCCCCCTGCCGCCTGTCTGGGGGACTTTCGGTTTTATGTCCTGTTTATGAGATTGCCTGACATTTTTATGCAGTTCTCTGCTTTACGGCCAAAGGGTTGGCCCCCCTAGACCCTGTCCCCATTCAAATCGAATGAGTTATTGGATGGATTCGATTGTGGCAGGGCACAGCCAACATGGGGGAGCATAAGACAGATTAAATGAGTATGGGGAAAATTGAATATGAGGATTTGACTTCAAGAGAATGAAGGGATAGAATATTACGGATATTTCAGCGGGACTTAAGAGTAATACGAACGAATAGCTTGAATTTAAGATCAATTTCCATTCGATGGAAGCAAGTTTTTCAGAGTACAGCACCTCCATTCCTTATGGATTGTTTCACACATCGGAAACCAAATCGCAAACAATAGAGGCCTGGCCCTTTCTATGGATTTTCCTGCTGGCGATGACAAAACAGAACTCAATCAGCAGCAATTAAAGGAAATCCCAATGAAAGGACACTAAAAGCGAGACAATAAAGAATTGTGCACACACACACACACACATAAATGAAACGATCCAGGGCGTTGTCCACCTCAGGTCATGGGGCAGTCCAGGTCCAGGTCCAGGCTGGACACTCTGCCCTTTCTATTCCATTCAGTGGCAAGGCAGTAGGTGCTCACGAGCACCTGGCTGGCTGGCTGGCTGGCTGTCTGGCTGTCTGACTGGCGTCTGGCGTCTGGATTTTGGGCGTCAAAGCCGCCACCAATAAAACTGGCTAACAAAAGCGAAAATTGGGAAAAAGATTCGAGTGTGGCGCGTGTCTGGAGAGGGATTGAACCCTTCGCCGACTGACTGACCGCCTGCTGTGGTGCCTCGAGCGAGGTGCCAACAGAGGGACTCGACCCGACTCCGGGGCCATATAGAAATCATACGAATCGGGCAGCCATTGTCTGGGCCGTTACAAATTGTTGTGGGCGTTCCAAATCCGCTTACGACTCGACCTCGACTCGCCTTTCTCTCGGCTCCCTCGCTCCCCCTCTCTCTGTTGGCCAGGAATTTAATTTTGTGTGAGTTTTGATCGCATTTCATCTTGTGCTGGGTTTTTGAGCGTTAAATCGCCAAATCCTTCGTTAATTTTGACGTTTGTCTTTGTTCGAATGAAGCGAAGGCGAGGACGAGGGTGCGGACTGATGATGACCGGCGGTCAGCGGATGGATGACCCGCAGTTAGGGTGAACGTGAAGCCTGGAAGGAGCAGCACATGTGGGTGGATAGATGGATGGCTGGACAGACTGCAATTGTCCGTTCGGTTGAGATTAAAAATTTAATTCGAAATTAGCGCAATTGTTGGCATTGCTGTTGCTCCCTTTTTTTTCCGATCGATTCGGGTGAAAAGACAAATAAAATCGATGTCTGGTCTCGCGGGCA
The DNA here is from genome assembly GCA_008121275.1 of Drosophila lowei. NCBI lineage: Eukaryota > Metazoa > Arthropoda > Insecta > Diptera > Drosophilidae > Drosophila > Drosophila lowei. Next base: position 24,820,006 of record CM017779.1, read on the forward strand.
GCTGCCCTGAATGATGGCAACAATTTCCTGATTACTTTTGTGCCCCCTCACCCCACGGTCGCATGCATTTTATGGTCATCAAAGAATGTTGCCTTTCGTTCTCCATCGATTTGATTTGGTCAGTCAAATGTAAGGGTTTCATTGGAGGTGGAGAAGGAGAAGCCAAGAGGTAGTGTAGGGAGAGGTAGTGTCCAACTTTGTATCTGATTTCTACTCCAAAGAGGGAGTGCTGCGACTTGGTGACCCCGACAGCTCGCAGATGGGGCACTGCCACGCTGATTGGTGACCCCGACATCGCCAACTTTGCATCTGATTCCTACTACTCGAAGATGGAGTACTGAGGCGTTGATTGGTGACCCCGACAGCTCGAAAATGGGGCACTGCCACGCTGATTGGTGACCCCGACATCGACAAAAAGTGATCCCGAATCAATCTACGAAAGTGAAAATGAGTCTGCCACGAGATTTACACTTTTAAAAAAAAGAAAAATAACCTAGAGAGATGCAGATATCCGAAATATCTCAAATATCTTTAACTAAGAGTCTCAGAGATTACTCCCCGCCCTACAGGAAGCTGTCTCTTATTTCTCAATGGCTGGACGCTGGACATATCAATCAACTGCTTAGAAATTAGAGCGGGGATAGGGTTTCGACCTGAGCATAGAAATAGGAACAGGGATGGATACCACGAAGGGTATGGGTATGGGGTACGGGTGCGGGTGCGGGGCATGGGGGTGGGAAATGACCATAAAAGCCAAACAATGGCGTGTTAATGGCAACTTTAAACTGACACCACTCCACGCGAAGGTTAATCGCTTCCAGGCCGGACACTGGGCACCCGGCACTCGGGCACCACCCGCTGGTATCTGGGTTAGGGTTTGGATTCGGGTTTTGGGCTAGGCACCGGCACCCGACGGCGTCGCGTGATAAATGCAGCCAGCGCAGCGGGCGGACAGCGAATAGAGTTGTCAACTGGCGGCAGTATTTCAGAGTTGACACGGCCCATAGCCCATAGCTGGATAGTTTCGATTGGATTGCAGCTGAAATTCCACACACGAAACATGAAAAATGGCTCCCCCGAGAGGCGGGCAGCAGGCAGCAGGCAGCAGGAGGATTCTATGATTCAATTACGCTCCATAGAAATGTCACTAAAAAGTTCCTGCATATTAATTGAATCGAAACAGTGGGAAATCGAAATATGGTGTGGGAGAGCGGCATGCCGGAAGCACTTGAATTGTCAATTGATTTTTGTGGTTTTTCAACAAAAATGTTGTACAAATTGTGCAAAAAATCCACTGGAACCACGCCCTTATCAACACTACGCGTATATACGGGGGGGTACGGGGTGCCAGTATCTCGTTTTTTATTTGCCACTGGCACTGGCCAGGTGTGTGGCTGGCTAGTTGTTGTCGACTCTTGTTTGCTTTTGCATTAAACGGTTTGTTTTGCTAACCAAAGTGTTGATTTTATGGCCGACCACCGACGATGCCAACGACGTTTTTTGTTAGCTCCCGCCGCGAAATACGAGCTACTGCATCTAACAGATATGGCATACTGGCATACGGGTAGATATATCATTTCAATCTCTGCAATTTGCCATTGTTTCCAGATGGCAGTAAAACAATTTATATTCCCCTGCAATCGTTTGCTGCGGGGGAGTGCCGAAATAGCAGTTCGGATTCTATAAAAAATATTAGGTTTAGTTCTGAGTCAGCCAATTGTCATTTTAGAGAGATTTTTGAAAGTAAAACCTTGAACAAAGATTGGATTTCCTGGCAAATAGCCTTCAAGGAGATTGAGAGGGATCTCCTCAGCAATGGGTTTGTTCCGAGCCACCTTATAGATACCCAAAGCCTTCATCGCCTCAAAGGCCTTCTTTAAAGAAGTATCCAAAACCCTATTGGAGTTCGCAGTGGAAGAAGGTGTGATATATTGTCATATATTCCAAATAATTCATATTTTAGAATTTATGTGAATTTTCACACGTGTCTGGTGGTGTTTTTGGGGGAAAAAAGTGATTTTTATCCGATTTCTTCAAAACTACAATACAATACGATGTTCTTTCCTTGAATAACAATCTTAGGGATAAACTTTGTTGATCTGAAGCTATCTCAGCCGTGTTTTTGTAATGGAAAATCGATAAAACATCTCTTGGGAGACAGCTCTCTTCAACGAATCACCTTTACCCCATTTTCCCCCTGTACAGAAATCGGTTGCTTGTAGATTGATTACCTCATCAAACCATCTAAAAGAAAAGGTTTTAGTAGCAGCCCAAGACAATACTCTCCATGGGACGGACGTACTCGCCATTACTTGGCAGAGCCTTCCCATAAACCCTTCATTACACGGCACTAAAGCCGAAGCCAAAGCCAAAGCCGGGGGCCATTAAAAGCAACTACAACTAAAACCCCGAAAATAAAAACTCAATTTGAATTCAGAAACCACCAAAAATGGTGCGTGCTTATCGGCCCATGCCCCTGCCCCTGCCCCGGGACCCCTGCCCCCAAAAACCGGGGTCCGGGGCCGAAATTAAACCCTAACTCGAGCCCGATGAGCTCGATAAAGCGACAAAAGCAACAAAAGCGACAAAAGCGGTCTAGAAAATAAATTAAAAATACATTTTTACGTAAATGTGGCACATTAAAAGGCGACTTGGGGCAAGCACATAATAAATATAAAAACACAATTAAATAAGTGCATGGAAAACACAAAAAAAACGAGGAGAAAATTAAACACAAATAAAAAATAGACGAATTCGAATAACATCAAGAAATGCCCCACTACTGGACGTGAAGGGGGAGCACAATGGTTTAAGGGGTCTATGGGTGTACGAGTCCACTGGAGAGAGGGGAATACTAGTATTTTTGGGGATTCTAAGGTACAAGAATCATCAAGGCATCAAGAAATGCCCCACTACTGGACGTGAAGGGGAAACACAATGGAACACGCTCCAGTTTCGGGGATCCATGGGTGTACGAGTCCACAGGAGAGAGGGGAATACTAGTATTTGGGGATTGTGAAGCCTTTGGCTTTGAATTTCCCTTGATACGATCCTTTGATCCCTTGCCAATTCTCGAAACATAAATAGCAGCCCTCGTATTGGTGGAACACTTTTTTAAAGGATCTGTTCGGAGCAGACGCTTTCAATAGGTCCCAAGATATTTCCTATAGTGTCTTCTTATATCTTCTATCCGAGCTGTCTTAAATGATCATCTTATGCACCTTCTTAGATCATATATTGTAAGGCATTGCTTCTTAGCTTCTTTTTCTTGGTCTTAGGCAGTCAGAAATGCCGTCGAAGGCGGATCATCGTTTCTAATGGCATTAGTAAATGGCTACAATCAATATACCCATGGAAAAGTTGTCAGATTTATTCCAAAATCTTCAATTCCTTCTCTCAGCACCTCTAAAGTCTTCATTCCAAGCTCCTAAGAGCCTACCACATCACCCCCAAAGCTCCTATTCATTCCGAAATGCCCAACTTTGGTCTCCACTCCCCGCCCAGACCCCCAGCTGAGACAAAAGAGGTCTAAAGACAAGCCTCGGCTCGAGAAATGTTAATGTAAATTTCAATTGTTTTAATTTATTTTGTGACCCCTTTGTCACGGACTAACTTAATGCTACGAGTATATATTGTATGTCTATTCTATAAAGAAAGAAATAAAACTGAATTAAAATGAAAACACGAAAGTGCTGGCTCTATTCTTGCCCCAAGACGTGACTGGCATTCCACCCAGGGCCCATGGATCTGCGGAAACCAGTGTCCCCGAATGTATCTGGAGCACAACGAATGCTCTCATAACCAAAGAATAGTTGAGTGAACTTTGGGGCTCCACTCCCGACATTTCCTCCAACAAAAAATACAAAAAGCAGCGGAAAAATGCATCCGAATGTTCGATGAAAAATGTCTTCGGTTTACCATTAATCCAGTGCCCCTGATCCGGGGCGACAGATCATTACACACGCGCGTGGACTCCCCGAAACAGAACGTTGAGTGGGGGACATGGGGCCATTTTGTACATAAGTGTATGTAAATTTATTAATAAAAACTCCCCAAAAACAAAAAAAACGGATGCACATCACTCCAGAGAGTGGCAGGGGCACGTGATCGGTGGCAGGAGGCGGAGGGCCGTGCAGTTGTTCTCCGGCTGTAATTTATAGGCCCGTTCCCAAATGACATGCTAACTAATAGTATCATCATAATTTATACATACAAAATACATTGCTTATGTAATTTATGCCCTCACCCCACCCCACCCCAGTCCTCCCTTGAGCCACCCCAGCGCTGATTTCCATAGCAGATCCGTGCTGACAGAGGTCACGGCACCCGCCCTCGACCCCGGCTGCCTTTGAATATCGATCACAATTAAACGGTCAATAATGGCCAATGTTTTGATCAATCTGAAGTCTCTTTATTATATATATTTCGATCTATTTGGACTCCTCATTCGGTACGTTTTGTTGTTTAGCCAAATTTCAATATGCCAAGACTTTGTGAAGGGATTTTGGAGAGGAAATAGAACCAGCTTAGAACCAGCTAGTGCCGTTGTTTTGGCCCCGTCCCGTGCTGGGCTCGCCGAGACCTGCCAGGGAAAAGATTAGATACTTTTATGAACCCAAGATCGGACTCACCATTGGCTCGGCCAGAGCCCCCGCCTCGACCGGAGTAGCCGCCTTGCATCCGGGGGGCCACATTCCTGCCGCCACCCATGCCGTTGCCCATATCGCTGCCCATGCCGTGACCCATCTCGTGGCCTCCGCCGTGGACCATGGAACCACTAGAGAGAGGCATAGACTGTTACTCAAAGGAAGGTTATAGACAGGATCTGCACTTACTGGCCACCCGCTGGTGAGAAACCCCCACCCGATGGACCGTAGCTCCCGTATTTGGACATCATCGAGTTGTTGAAGTCGGCAAATAGATCTGGCGGCGATCCAAATTGACCCTGATGACCCTGGCCGGACATGCCCGGCTGCTGGTAGCTGTTCTGGTTCTGGTTGGAGTGCAGCCACTGGCGGCCACCATGGTTCTGCAAAGAGAGGGGCCCCCCTTCGTATCCTTTCGGTTGAGGGCTAGAGGCAGGCACGACTCACCTGCGAATAGTTGGACATGCCCCCTCGGCCGTGTCCTTGGCCTTGTCCTGCCCCACCGTGACTGTACTCCCAGCCGAATTCAGGCGCATTGTAGTTTCCGTTCTCCATATCGAATTTTGTTTTACCGCAAATAAAATTAACAAATTTTTTATTTTCTTGGAAAAATTTTGAAAATTTTTTTTTTGGAAAAACTTGTAAAAAAAATAAATATTTTATTCGGAAAAATTTGGAAAAAAAATTTACTTTTGGGTTTTTTTTTTGTGTACCGAGATGTTGTCTGACTGACTGCCTAAATCGGAATGAGAATTTCCCAGTTTTATGCCAGGGCATTGACGAATTTCCACAAAAGGCAGAAGTCGTAGCAGACTAGATCTTTTAAAAAAAAGGAATTAATGGGATTTTAGTTGGGGTGGAGTTGGCTTTTCCTTTGCTTTCCATAAAGATAATATTTGTATCTCCAATTCAGGAAAACCCCCGACTTAATGGCTTATTTCCTAGTCTTTGGGCTTTGGGGAATATGAATATTATTAATGCAAAACCAGTAGGAGATTCTTAACTCTCAGTTTTCCCACCGAATCTCCGTCAAACACACAGCAGAGCCATTAGATACATGTTTTATGGCCAATAAACTGCCCACTTATTAATGGCATTTAAAAGCAGTTATGGGAATTTATTGAATTAGTCAATTAGGTGCCTGGCCTGGCTCTCTGATTTATGGAATTAATATTCCGATGTCAATGGGTGTTTATTTATAATGGTTTGTGTACTACTTAATGGATGTACAAATATATTTTTAGAATTTAATGGTGGAAATGGATCTCTCCCTCGTAGAGGCCGACCTGTCTCTGGAGCAACTTCCACCTGTACAGCACTCCGCATGCCGCACAGCTGTGTATCTGTATCTGTGGCAAACCAGTTCCCTATCGATATTATTTATGTGTTTTGCTGTCGCTTGAAACAAAGGCCAAGGGCTGACCTACAAAGGAGCTCAAGACAATGCCCGATGACCTCATAAACTGTCTCGTTATGAGGTTCATAAACATATTATGGCTTCATATTCATAATGCCATTGAGGCTAAGTAGGGATGTGTCCTTGGCAGGGATCTACCTGTCGGGACAAAAAAGTATCTCAAGAGCCCTTAGATTTACGAGCTGCTTTGGGACAATGGCTCTGCTCTGCTCTGCTCTGCTCTGCTTTTTAGCAGCAATTTAAAATCCATAAAATATTTGATGTTTTTCCAACAGAAAACAAGGCATCCCCACATCCTCCCCAATGGCTAATCCCGTTTTATGGCATTCGTGCGGTTGCCGCTGCCTTTTGGGCCATAAAATTGTTTTGTCACCTGTTGGAAACATTTTTTATTTTTAATTGAAAAAACAAAAAAATGTTAAACATTTTCGGGGTCCCTCGGGGTCCCTCGTGGCAGTAGGGAGGAAAATGTTTTCCGTGTGTTTATCTAGGACTATTTTTAGCCCGTGTGCAACTTGGGGAAATATGAATTTCCCACCGCCAAATGTCCAGCCTAATTGCTCTCAATTAACACCTTCAGCATTAAGGCCCTGCCTCTGCGATCCGATTTGTCTGTTCCGTCCTAATGTGTTGTTGTGCCCCAAGAAACATTTTGATTTATCAACTCTTTTTACATTCCCCACACGAGTGCATCTGTCAGAGGTGGAGGACCCCAAAATAGCCGCCATCGGAGTCATCGGAGTCATCTGCATTAAGATCCCGACAGCGACAACACTCGAAACGATTTAACTCTTTGACCCCGCCCACTCGTCGAACACAGCCCCCAACCCTAAACCGAGGCACACATGCGAGGGCCTATTAAAAAAATTGTTTATGAAAACAAACATTTTCGAGGCAATTAATCATCGGCAGGGCGCGTGGGGGCACTGCAGCAGCAGCGGCAGCACCTTCCTTACCCCTTCTCTGCCCCATGCCTCAGATGATGATGATGATGGGCTCCACATCTCTCCATCTGCAGTAGCCGTCTTGCGCTTGAGTTTGAGGCGTTCTGAGTGCCTCCAATTTTCATTCGGAAATCGTTTTATGGCCCCAACGATGGGGCTGTGGGGGAGTGTTAAATGTCTGCCAATTAGTGCTGCTTGTTGCGATCGTTTCCCCTAATTGGCTAAAATATGAAATGCCTTTCGCTTAATCGCCGGCATAAATCGCCCTCGATCGAATCCCATAGTGGGAGGTGCGTGGATCTTGAGTATGGATGGACGGGTGGGGGGTCTGCCTGGTTGATGGGCTTTCTATGGCATTGTAAAGTATAGCTAACAGCTTTGTTTGAATGGAACTAGAATGATTATTGGATTTAGGAGGAGATTTAGTAGAATGTGAAACTGTAGAGGAGGATCCTTAAAGGAATTATAGAGAGCGCAAAGGGGCCTTGGGTTTATTATGAGCGGATGAGGCACTTAGTTGTTAACTGAAGTACAGTCTCCTCGTCGTCCTATAGCAAAGCGAGTGAGCCGGGGGTAGGCGCATGAGCGAGGCGAGTTCGTAGGTGGCTTGTCCCTTAGTTTTGAATAGTTTTACACCCGTTTAAAACCGATTATATCGGTTGATAGAAGTTATCTTTTGGGAGGACTTTAACGTGAAATGGGTTAATGGAAGAAGATCTTAGCAGATCAGTGAGCAACTGTTCTGGGATAAGTGTTTTGCAGGAGAGGAATAACTATAATAATAGTAGTTCAAATCAATATCTAAAAGTGTAGGACATCCCAGTGAAAATGGGATTAGGTGGAACGAATACACGATGGATGAATCCAACAGAACAGAATATATCATTCATTTTATTGAAGAGGTCTTTAGCACAGGGTGCAGATCAGTGATTTGTATCAGGGGTATTCCTTATTTATTTATTAGAACCTAAAACGCTTATGCCTGGGATAAAATGATATATGGGACTCTGGTGCTCGCAGCCTCTAAGCTGTGGCGAGGCCTTGAAATGTGGCATCATTAGGATCACATTTATTGGGTTCGGATGTGACAGAAGCCACTCATTGATGCGCCATAGATGGGACATTAATTTTCGCTGGAAATTGGCTGCAGCTTGGCCTGGTTTAATGTCCTGAAAACTGGCGTAAGGGTCATCTGTCAGAGGGGCAAGAGGTCGACTCGATATTGATTTCACAGCTGACAAAGCGCCGCTTTCGAATGAAATGTGTAATATTTCAATTTTTGAGCCACGGACAACGGACACGGAGAGAGGAGGGCAGAGGGCAGGGGGCAGCCCCTTCCGGCGGGAGAGAGAGAGATGTCACAAATGCGAACATGACAGAATTTAAACTGCCTGACCTCTGGTCAGTCGACGTCGACGTCCACACCCCCCTTTCATTAGACCTGGGCCACCACAGGGCACCACCTCCGTTGTCCATTGTCCATTGTCCATTGTCCTGCATGTCCCGGATCGGGTTTATTGTTATTGTTATTATTCGAAAGTGTTCCCTGCAACTGTCAAACGGAAGTATTTCGGTCTTTTGTTGCTGCACTTCTATGGTGCGGGTCCTGGGACCCAAGCACCCATTGAACCCTGGCACGCGCCAGCGAGGAGGACGACGCCTCTGCCTCGAGGCTAATGACGAGGCCCGACCGACACGACGGAAGCCCGCTCAAGTGCCCCTTAAAATTGTCCCATTCAGCATCCCCCAATGGTCGAAGGAGTCAACTATGTATCTGTCCATCTGTGGGTGGATGTATCTGTGTATCTGCGTATCTGTGTGAATCATAAAGACGGGGCTAAATGATGCAAGGAATGCCCCTTCGGTTGTTGTTGCCGATGGCACATGACAGCCAGCCAAAAACCAATAAATGTTCGCAAATTTATTGCTTTTCATTCAAAAATTACTTTTGTTTGTTTCGGTTTTTCATCCAAATCCATCCATCCAGCCATCCAACCCCTCAAGGATGTTTGTGCCGGACAGGACATCAGTTTTTATATCGAAAATAGCCATAAACAACGGACGAGCACCAGTGAAATGTGGCTACAAAATTGCAATCTTTGAGATACAGGGCGGCAAATCCATGTGGGCAAAGTTTGGGGCGGGGTCCGATGACAGTTTTTAGAGATATTAAAGGGAATCTATGGCTTGAAAGTATTTAGGAGACAAATGTGGCAGGGAGATGGCAGAAGATGCCTTCTAGGACTAGGACTTCTAGGTATGATCCCATATATCCTATATTATCCCATCCATTTGAGATCTCTTCTAAGACCTTCAAAGTGGAATTTATACCCTATAGATCGGATCCATGGATCCTCCTTCGAACTGCCACCGTTCCAGGGAGCAAAGTCATAGGAATGCTTCCTGCGGGCGCTGCCCGTCTCCTGCCCCATCCCCCCGCCGCTTGGCTACCCCCACCCCTGCCCCTCTTTCCGTTCCACCAACAAAAACCCACACCAGGCCAACTGTCAACGCATTGTCAATTCTATTTTTATGTTTTATGTTTTTTTTTTTTCCATTTTCCCTTTGTTTTCATTTTCATTTATGTTTTCTTCTGTTTTGCTCTCGTTCTCATTCTCGTTTTGCGTGGCTTCCGCTGCGCTTCATTTCGTTTCGTCTCCTCAAGCGGTTGTCGCCTGTCGAGATGCCCTACAGCCCTCCCTACACTGAGGAAAACAGGTAGCCATTGAAACAATGAAGACACATGTAATGGTATAGGGGCAAATCTTGAAGCAGATATTATTATGGATTGAATCATTCTAAAATTTCCTGTTTTTTGGGACTTTAAAATTTCTTAATAGCCATAATAATATTACAATATAAATTGGGGGTGTCCTTTGTTTATTATAGGGTTATACAAAATATAAATAATATAATATAATGTGATATAAAATATAAATATATATAAAACTTTGAATTATTATTATTATGGATTATTTCGAATAATATTCAAATTGAATCATTTTAAAATATTTTTTTGGGACTTTGATTGACTTTGAAATTTCCTAATAGCCATAATAATATTACAATATAAATTGGGAGTGTCCTTTGTTTATTAGAGGGTTATAAAAAATATTAATATATTTTATTTTTATATATTTTATATATTATATATAAATTTATATATTATTTATATAGGGCTATAAAAAATATAAATATATTATATTTTATTATTATATTATTTATATATTTTCTTACAACCCTATATATACAATATAATATAATATAAAATATAAATATATATGAAACTTTGATCCCATTTCCAAATTGGATCTCACACGTTTCTTTCTCTTAGTGTACCCATTCCGCCTACCTTCCAGTCTTTTTGTTTTTTAATATTCGAGTGTAATATTTCAGTTTTTTTCTCGGGTCTGGTTTTTGGGCCCTGCCCTGCCCCTGCCCCTGTCGTCGTCGAGTGTTGACAATTTGTTGGTTGTTTTGGAGAACCGCTAAATAGCTACAAATTTATGAGCGTAAATAGCCGGCGTAAATCAATTTTTAATGCATTTCCATTTCCCTTTGTGGCAGCCCAAAATGTCAGCATTAAATTGATGCCAGGCCCCCAGTTATGTAAACGAGCAAATGTTTACTGAGTGGCATTTGTATTGTGCCTTATATCAACAAGGACGACACACATAGGTACATGTCTTGGCGGATCCTTAGGCAGTTTTATGTCTAATTTTGGATGGGTACAGTACGCCAGAGATTCGGCTATTCGTTGAGATTTTGTTCTACAATTTCTGGCACTTTATGCAGTCAGGATTGGGCTTGGGCGGGGATTGCCTGGCTGAGTGTTTTCCTTGATTTCAGGGACTAAGAAATATGGTTTACAAAAATATGCTTCCGGCTACACTTATGCTAGCCCATAGGCAGAAAATATCACTATTTGGACGTTGATATGCAATGACTGCATCTTACAAGTGGCGATGCAATTTCTGCACCATCAAGCGGCCCGTGTGACACCAGCAGATGGCTGTTACACGCGGATCCCAGGCAAAACGCAGCCCTCCTCCCACCCAACTAACCAAGGGGCGCTGCCGCATGACGCGCGGCGCGGAAGCAAGCCCATAGGAAGAACATATCAGTATTGAAGCTCCGATTTGCTATACTTTTTGATGCCTTTCTTTGATGTCTACAAGCTGGAAGCATGTTCAAAATAGTAAGAATCTCAGTTTAGATCTTGTTGAAGGCAGCAATATCGACGGACTGCACAAAGTCCTCAAGCTCTTCAACCTTCTCCTGCAGAAGGTTGATGGACACCTTCTCGTCCTCAATAAAGCACATGATCTGCAGCTTTTGGATGCCAAAGCCGAAGGGCACCACAGCAGACCGTCCATTTCGATGGTGCGGACATTGTTCTCCATCTCCTTCTTCATGTCGGTCTCATCATCCCATGGCTTGTCATCGAGCCGCAGCGACGACGTGTTCTGGATAGAAAGAATCTAATGAGAGATGGATCAGCCAGGGTATGTAAAGCTATATGAGCTCAAAGGCCAGCCTAAGAAAATCGTGTACCAAACAAGTTAGTTAGAAGAAGTCTTAGTTCGAATTAGTAGCTATATTTTGAAGGAATTCTTAGTTCTTTTAGCAAGTTTAGTTCTAATTTTCCTCGCATAATAGTCTAACAGCTATCTTTCCTGCATGTTCGGGTTCGGGTCGGTTAAAGCGCCGCGCGTGATGCGGCAGCGCTCCTCGTTGGGCGGGAGGTGGGTTCCGCGCGTAACAGGCTTTGGCTTGGTGTCACACGGGCCACTTGATGGTGTAGTTATTGCATCGCCACTTGCATATCAAAGCCCAAAGCAATGTATGAGCGTTGCTCATCCTACTATTTGTATAGCCTTTGGTAAGAGTAAATCCTACCCTTAAAGGCCAACCAATTATGAAGAACGTCATTCTGTGTATCTGGAAATTACTCATGTCCTTGCATGCTTCATATACGAGCACATGTAGTATATAAATTTGCATTTCTACGGATATCCCTATGCCATATCGCACTTATCCCTTGGTGCATTTGTGTGTCGCATTTGGTTGGTGTCGCCTGTTCGGTTGCAGCTTTGCCATCAAATCCAATTTAATACGCTTAAGTTCTTACTTTTTTGTTTTTCCTCCTTTCTCTACGTGTGTGGGTGTGTGTGGGGCATGCCCCTGCCTGCTGCTCTCTCAATTTAATGTTATCGATTTTTAATTTTCCTATTTTTTGCTTTTTCTGCAGACTTTGAGTATTTTTCGTGTTCTATGTGGTATTAATGTGAATTATAGGGTGTCCCCCCAGTCCCAGCCCCAGTCCCAGCCCATCCACCTGCCTTACCTTTACCTCTACATATTGTATGTGGCAGGTCCCTCCCTCATGCCACCCCCACCCCGCAATGCAATAAGAATAGTTAAGGCTTGTAATTTAATCGCATTTGTATCGATGCTTTTTGTTTTTCCATTTCCACTTCCATTTCCTTTGTCTCGTTTCAATTTAGTAACTATTTTGTTGTACTTGTTGTTGTTGTTGTTGTTTTCCTTTTCAGTCGCAATTCGAATTAAATTCAAGGCGTGGAAAAATAGTCACACAAATGTGGGGATCATTTACATACATACGATACCATATACCATATATACAGATGTATATACAGATGATATACATAAGCAGGCATTTATATGGGGGCTCCACCCATGGGGAAGCCATACAGATGATTCCGTTGTGGCCCCGAACTGAGCGGAATTTTCATTCGTTATCGATATTGTTTGCACTGCCCTCTGCCCCCCCTATGCCCCTCCCCCTCTGCCGTGGCTGGTAATTAACGCTTTTGTGCTGGAAAATATCAAATAAATGCCCAGTATTTCTAGAACTTTTTTCCGAGGGCTAATTGGATTTGCGGCGGCTAAGACGCCAACCGCTCGATATCGAAGGAAACTAAGCCAAAAGGGGGATAAATAGAACGGGCATAACTGGGTTTATTTGATAGATTGATAGATAGATTTCATATAGATTATATACATAGATTTATATATATATTATATAGATTTATAATTAGATCTCTCATAAAACAATTATTCGCTTTTATTCCTGATTATTCCTTTCCTTATTATTTCTTTTATTCCCTTTTCCAGCATAAATATCTACAATACTGCTCTACAATGCTCTCCCAAAGGAAATATCATTCCCGGAACCCATGCCCGAAGATACATTCCCCCCAATTACCCAAGAATTCATGGATCGCGGACTGCCCGTTTGAGCCGTCGTTTAAATGACGTCAAAAATATTTCACGCTTTAATTAAAAATCGAAATTGAACTGCCAATAAAATGTTTGTTAACCAACATGACCGCATCTGTTAAGGTCCGCGGAAAGGGAGCGCCGAGGCCTCCGATGCCTCCGACTCTGTCGGCTGTGTGCAATGGAGAGTGTCCGGACTCCGGAGTAACCAATGTCCGTGACGGCACTCTCTCTCTCTCTCCCTCTTGCGCTCTTTATCAAAATTTGATAAAAAGCCGAGCCAATAAATTAAATGTATAAATTCATTAAATGAATTTCATTTTTATTGTTTCAGGCCCGAGCCCCAGCCAGATGACGTATCTGTGTATCTATGGGTATATGGAGTACGTGTGTGTGTAGGTGTATGCTTTGTGTGTGTTTGTGTGGATATTAAAAAACCATCAGCGTGTCAATATGTAATTTGTGTCGTCTCTCTCTCAAATAGAACATAAATTAAATATCAATAAAGAGAGGGGACAGGGGCTGAACAGCTGGTGCCGCCGAGCCGCTCTGAGAGATCCGAGAGTTTGATTTGGAAACTTCTCAGCCTCAGTGTTGACAAATTTTCCCTCTTGGGCAGCCAAACAAAGGCCCTCCTCGATGGCTACTGTAGCCGGAGGCACTCGTGGAAAGTTGGCTAAAAATTGCCTCGGGGTTCGACGATCTACGATCTGGGGATTGAATCTGGTATCTGGGATCGTGTGCAATCAACCGCAATTTGTTGAACAAAAGCCAAGACGTGGAGCGGATGACGCATGACGGATGAGACCTAATGAAATGTGTGTTTTGTGTGGAGGATCAGCAAGGATCGCCAGAAATTTTGTCAACCGAGTTCATTAAGCCGGTCCTCGGGTCCTGGGTCTCCTGTCCCCAGGCCCCGACCATTAAATACCAATCTGTCGTCTGTCGTCTGCCTTGTCGCCGCTCTTTGATGCTCTCGGAAATTATTAAGGATTTATTATGATTATTATATTAAGAGCACAGCATGTGAGCCCGAACCGCTCCGCTCCGCTCCGAACAGAACAGAACAATGAATGAATGGAGTCCCCGATGGGACCTGTACCTGGGGGTATCATTATTAGGGATTTAGATTTGTCAGCCAAGACCAAAATATTATTTTACATATCAATTATTTCATTGTTCCCCCTCGTTCTTCTCCCTTTGTCTCGTTTTCCAAATGACAATTTTCGAAAATCACCGAAAATCCTAAGATTTTTCACTAATTGTTTTTTTTTTTTTCTTCGGTTTTGATTGGAAGAAATTTGATATTTTTCCTGTATTTAATTTATGGTTGAAATGCGGGAAATTTGTTTTCCGGAAAAGCGCAAATCGCCGCGTATCGATTACTGGGATCCAATAAAAAATAATTGGTTTATAATAGACAATATGTCAATGCATTTAGTGCAGTTTGTGGGTGGCTGCAGTGATGGATGGACTGTACTTTGAGACAGGGGATTCGTCTTTGTGGCCTACGGGAATACTCGGGGAGTTCTTCTTTGTCTGGCAATAAATGGAATGGAGATTGGGGCTGAAAGCACTCTCTTTGGGCAGGATCTAGAAGATCTGTGGAACCTCCTCAAAAGTCTCTCCAGTCTTCCTTCTTTTTGTCTCCTTTGATATCTTGTATCCACCAAATACTCATGTATCTTTCACTCCACTTCAAAATGGTCTTCTTTTGAAAATCGAACAATAAAATTGTATTCATTTGAAGCAAATACAAAATGCAGGTAACGTTCTCGACTCGTTTAATGAGAACATTAAAAAGATATCAGAAATGCGTCAAAACTCGTCCGCCTTTCATTTCAAACCCCCACACCCCACCCCACCCACCCCACCCCACCCCACCCCGGCCAAGAAAAACACCCACGATTTGCCGCCTCGAAGACCTCTGGGAATGGAAAACCCACGGAAGAACCTTCATTAGGCATGCAAAGCGTGTGTCCAGGTTTAATTTCAATCAAAATCCAAATTATTTGAAAATCAAATAAAAATCTGGAAAAATTGAGGCACTCGTTCGCGCATTCTAAACAGTGCGGGGGCTTTGGGTCTTTTGGGGCAGGGACTGTCGATGTGTGTGAAGCGGGACATAAACTATTTCACATCTCTTTGGCGGTGTCTCAGTCTTCGGCTTCCTTTTATGGTGGGTCGAGAAATATGGCGGGAAGTCTTTTCAGATATGTCAGCACTATCTTTTGGACTCTTCGATGCCGTCAGGGAATTTTGAGTAGCTATAAAGAGTCGAAGATCGCGCATATCTATGGAAAATCATGGGAATAATAATATAAAGAGCTCTTCTGAGTATGTTAAGAGGCAGAAGACATCTAATACATCTTGGAATATCTATCAAATGTGGGGATTTGATTAAAGTGCTGCAGTTTCTAAGTAGATTTTAATTAAAGGATTATCATTTTTCAGTGTATTATAAAATGGGGTAGATTTGATAAATAATTCGTAACGTTGACATTTTTTCGACAATTTTTATGATTTGTAACTAATTTTGTTGAGAATTAATGTCTCTAAAGAACTAACATCCAAAAAAAAAAAATATCATACAAAATATATTTTTTTAAGGCGTAAAGATTGTAGGAAAACTTCACCTTTGGCTCGCTATATCTTCAGGTATATCCACCCTATCGACACGCATCAAAAAACCTGTGAAAGGTCGCTATATCTTCAGATATATCCATACCATAGACACGAATCATAAAACCTGTGAAAGGTTGTACAATTCTCTATAGAATCCATCAATTTTGCGGATATCCGCGTTGCAGATGTCAAGTAAAAATATTAAATCGCTATTAATGAATTTTTAAAAAAGATTTAGGGGCTATATGGCAGAATCCCAGTATGAGGAAGGGATCTATAACTTTATTTTTGTACAAAATGACTGTCGCACAAAATAATCTCGAATATAATCCTCCATTTTGCTTTATCTTCTGTCTAGTTCCCATCCAAATAAATCTCCCTCTCTGCAGCCCCATGTACGAGTATATCGTGCAGCAATGCATACTAAATCCCCTTCGTTAGAGTTATCAATCTTCCCTTTATGGAAGTTTGAGCCAGAAGCAGGTTTAATGAGCCAGACACTGGCAATATTGGTAGCGAGAAGATTTCATCCCCGAAATGATTCAAAACAAGTGAATGACAAGTGCGACGAGGATGAGTACTCCACTCGCATTCACTCATTCACTCATTCATTCCATTCGGCTTTTGCCATTCAAGGCGTAAAAGCTTTTTTCTGCCAGGCATGCAAATTTTATTACAGTCCCGCAGAGAGGGGGGTCTCGCTCCCCACATCATCGAGCCAGTCCATAATTATGTATTTATGCAAATGTCGGAGGGGAGGAGGCCTGCCGCCCGACACCCGCCATATTGTCGCATCATTTACCATTTACGAAATTGTTTAATTCAATTAAATAATTATGCATATGTTTTGCCGACACGCATGACACCCACCACCCTGCACCCTCCACCCTCCACCCTCCCCACCCTCTCTCTCTCAGGCACCCTCCTGGGTGTCGCATTAAAAAACTGAGCCACCCTCGACACTCGACAATAAACTTTGGCTGGGTTTTGGGGGGCGGGGGGGCTTAAGCCTGCTCCAAGGAGCGTGGCCCGTCGGCGGCTGGAGGCACAACGCCCTGCTGTCTGGAGGGGCGCTGAAGCGTATGCGGGCGGCGGGATTCCATCAGCTCAAATGGAACTTTATGCGCGGATTTGCTGAGAAACTTTCAACGAGTCAATTGCACAGGCAGAGCACACATTACCCCCACCGCATCCCCATATGCAAAACGAGAGGAGGTAGCCCTGAGATGGATACAGTTTTATACAGAAAATACCTAACCCTGCAAATGTTGCATCGCATTATGACAGAAACATAGCCCAAATAGAGACATTCATAATCTCCTTATAATCCGAAATGAGAAACCAAGAATTTCATTCCGAAAAATTGTCACAGCATCAGCCCCGGATCGGATCGGATCGGATCGGTTTGGATCGGGAAAAAGGTAAGTTGAAATGGAATCATAACAGGATCACAATGATGACAATGGTTACGAGAGGATGTTTGTCCTTATGGCCGTATCCTAAACAAATAGCTCGCTCGAGAGCACAACACAATGTCGAGATCTCTGGGGTCTGGAGAGAGAGAGAGAGGGAGAGTCGGAATTAACCCATTTACCACCCCTCGATCCACACAACTTTTTTTTTTTTTTTTTAATTTGTTACAGTTGAGTGGTTGAGAGAGGGAGAGGGGTGGAGAGAGAGGTTCTACCATGCCACAAAATGTTGCCGTTGAACAAAAGCTAAACAATTTGTTAAAGACCTTGTTCGACATCTGGAATCGCACCGAAACTAAAGCTTATTTTTCGGTGGATGGTGGAGGGAGGGGCGCCACTTGTGGCCCACTACCCAGAGGCGTTCTGTATTGGTTGGGGGCGGTGGGGGCTTTCGGGCGTGCCATTGACCTGATTAACATAAAAATGCCCGCAGTTTTTGTTCCATTTGTTGCTCTCCCTCTCCCCGATATGTGGGGAAAGGTTCGAGTATATAGACAGTATATATATATATGTATATCTAGTATATAAGATAGCTACTTCCATACGCAATGGAAATTTGAACGCTTTTTGTTGCGGCGCTGGAGCGAGGGAGCAGCTGCTGACAAAAAGTGAAACTGCGAGACGAGGGCGACAAAAAAGGCACAGACACAGACACACAGTGTCGGAGGGGGGGACAGACATCAGGATGGAGGCGTGGACGGACCAAGTTTTTCGGGTAGGAGTAGGTTTTTGGCAATTGGCAAGGACGGTGGGGAATACCCGGCTCGAGCCAAGCGGAAATTGTCACAGACAGAGAGAGATGGAGCTGCAGAGGCTAGAGAGAGACAGCTAGACAGACGCACACATGTTCAGGGCCTAGATATATATGTGTGTGTGTGTGTGTGTGTGTGTGTGTAGGACACAGTCACCCATTGAGACCAGACCACGAGACAGCAGCAGCAACAAGAGCAACAACGCCCATGGCCAGAGCAAGGACATCCTTTGGGTAACAGGATACACACAGAGGGAGAGTGGGAGAGGGGGAGAGGGGGTGCAACACTTTCGTCACTCTTCGACGCACCAGAGACCGTTTCGGGGAGCCCCGTCCTGGCCTCATAATGAAACCGGCTAATATATCTTGTTGACGTCGACGAGCACCAAAAAAAAAAGGAAGAAGCCAACGACAATGCCAGCCCGAAACCCGAACCAGTAGCAGAACCAGAACAGACATGTCTATTTTGGACCTTATCGATTTTGTCGGGTCCCTGAACTTTTCGGGACTGGTGGGCGGGAGTGGGCGGCGGAGGAGCTCGAAGGAGCCCGGCTAAATGGGGCAGCATTTAAATGCAACAATTGTCATTAAATTTTCATCGGACGCCAGCCAAAGGCTGCCGCTTAAAGGGGCACATTCGGGTTAAGGCCATTACATATTTGCTAGACACATTATAAAATACAATATATGTATGATTCATGTATGATTTATCCTAGAAATTCCTTCGATGCCATTCGATGGGGGCACCATCTGTTGCCCCTTCAGGGCGGAGTCGATGACGAACATGTGGCTGCCACGAGCCAAGCTGCCACGATCCCCCAGCCAGAATGAATGTTTTATGTTGGTTTATTTTATGAATTCCATTTTCATTAGGAGAGAATGCAACGCCACATAAATTTGCCCTTTAATGCTGATGATTCAGTGGCGAGCGGGGGAGTAGGGGCGTTGGGGCGTTGGGTAGTGGGCGTGTTAATTGCCAAAAGTTGAATTATGAATCAAAGAACGGCCCCCAGATGGAAAAATCGATGGAAACACTTTAAAATGGTAGTGGAATTGGGTGGGGTGGGGGCTTGGAGCCAGGACAGCCCTGGCAGGCAAAGTGTATCCAACAGATACATTCCGTGGCGCTCTCTCTCTCTCTCTCTCTCTGGCATACAATCAAACGGAATGTATATTTACCTACGCGACAAACTTGCCCCAAGGGCGGCCACTCTCTCTCTCTCTCTCTCTCTCTCTCTCCCTGTCTCTCTTTGCACTACAATTTCTTAGTTTTCTTTTCGATACAGAGAATAGATTTTATTCAACGCCCCCCCAAGGAAATTCTTTTGCCTCGTTTAAGTGTGTAAATGTTTTGCCGCTCGAGAGGCAAATTTCCTCGGCTCCTTTCCAGCCTTTCCTTTCCCTGGGATTCCGTTTATTTGTGTGCTGTGCTGTGCTGTGTTGTGTTTTGCTGTGTCGTCTGTGTGTTTTGTGAGGCTGTTGACATTGGTTTCCAGTTTACAAAGAAATCGATTAAACGCAATCGGGTAAATGGCCCAAAGAGCCAGAGCCAGAACCGGAGACCGAAACAGAGCCAGAGCCAGAGCCAGAGCCAACCCCCGAGCTGGCCCGAGACAAGGTCAACTCTTAAATGTTTTGCCAGTATCCGCTTTCTTGTGTCGTGTCTGTTTTTCGGGCAAATTAAATTGCTCTGATGGGGAAATGGCAGCAAATATATTTTATATAAAACAAAAACAAAGAAAATGGATGAAAATATGTCTCAATCAAAAGAAAAATACATAAAAATAAAGAAATCAATGGATATTTGATATATTTTCAAACCAAAGAAAAATACCAGGCCTAGAAATACAGACGAAAAAAGGGAAAACCAACTGACCAGAGCGTCACCGAGCGTCACCGAGTATCGATTCCCCCAGGTGTCATCGTTAACATAAATCACTCCGAACAAATCAAAAACCCATTCAACCCACACTCGCTCTCTCTCAGCCCGTAGAACCCTTGCGGAGACCCTCGCTAGAGGAGGTACCTCTCAAGTACTTAATTTTAATGGCAGCCAAAAGCCAAAGCCCAAGCCCAAAGAGTTTTAATTTCAATTTCAATTTATTTTATTTCGTTGCCAGTCACACGTGATATATAATATATTAAAGACTGGCCGGGCTGGCCCAACGATCTTGATCGAATGAGCGACGTGCATTTCACATTTTATTGAAGGGGCCCCCGGGCCCCCGGGCATTGGGCAGTGGGAATATGCCTAATGAGCCAGGCAATTAGACACTTGGCCAGCGCAGACGTGACTACAAAATGTATCTATCCATCTATCTATCTATCTATCTGTTTAAATTATATGGCAATACATTTAAAAGTACAAAATTCTAGCCTTAAATCGATTTACAGCCCCTTGGATAAGGAACGCTTTAGCAGATCATACAAAAACCCCTTTAAAAGTGGAATATTCCAGTCACTAGTTCTTATAGAACATAACCTACAGATACTCCAAACCTCTTCTCTTTGAAGCATTGGAAATCTTTAAGAAATAATATTCCCCAAAGACAGAAACGAAACCATCTTTTGCCCTCTTCAGATCCCACCGACTGCTAACCTTAACCTTCTCACGTTTTCTTATCAATAAAGAGAAAAATGGTAAGAAAATTATAAAAGATGTTCGAGAGACCCCTGGTCTCTGGTGGAGGAGGTTGAGGGTCAAGCGTATATTTTGTCGCATTTACCGCTCAAAAATGTTTTGTAATAATTTATTCAAAAAATTTAATTATGTTCTGGTCGGAGATTTTCTTTGATTTGTTTTTCTCTTTTTTCTCTTTCTCGTTTTCATGAACGATTTTTATGATTGTGGAGACAAATCGGCGTCATCAAAAATTTGTTGGAAAGAAAACCAGTTTTTAGGGTCTCTCTCTCTCTATCTCTGTCTCTCTTCCCCGCCCCCAAAAATGATTTGCATAGAAATTCCACTTGCCGTCTCGCTCTGTCGAGGAACCGCCATGATATTCATGGAAAAAAAAAACCAAAGTTCGGTTTCATTTTTGGGATCTTCTTCGATGATAAATGATATGGGAATAGAGAACATTTCCCTCTTAGACTTTGTGGCTCTCTGTCTCCATTTCTGGGGCTAGATGAAGGGTTCTCCATTCTCTCATATAAAATTCTTTAGGGAAATGCAGTCGAACAGCTCCCGAGTACAAAAAGAGTTGAGTCTGCGAGAGGAGGCACAGCGAGAGGGTTAGTTATTATTTGTTAAATATTTTCAAGTAGGGATGTTCCTAGGGGGTTCAAAACAGCACACCACATCGTTTTTGAATTCATTTTTTATATCAACCATTTTGTATGTTGCCAGTGAAATGTTTTTCAGTAATTCATAAGCAGATGTTCCTCCTCTGCATCGAGAGGGTTGGCTTGACATGCAGATACGCAGATACGCAGATACATACATGTACATGTACGTGTACATGTATGGATACAACCCGTACGTGATGCATTCAATCGAAATGAATCCAACTGAAATCAAATCAAATCAAATGAAATGCAATTGGCGGCAGTCGTGACAATCGCATGCATTATTCATGGGTAGAGCGAGGGATTTTCTTCTCTTTTTGGGAATATGGTATTAGATCGGGCTAATCGGAGGAGGGATCACACAAAGAAGGGGGTGTCGGGGGAAGGGATCATAGGAATATAAATGCTTATTTCAATATTGAATTGGATCTTTTATGTACATACATGAGTTTTCGACTAACACTTTTTCTATCTATCTAGAAAAGACCATTCCTTCACTTCAACCATCATTAAATTGACAGAAATTGGAATAATTATACTGATTTTTCTTATTTTTATAATTTTGTTAAAAATAAACCGAAAAGAAATTAATATTTGGGAATGCAATGTATAATTTTTTACTTCAAGGCAGTATTTTCTACTTTTATTCTTTTTAAATGATATTTTTGGTATTTTAAGTATTTAAGGAGAGTACTTGAGTACTGCAAACAATGCTTTGAATTCGTAAAACCCATAAACGATTATATCCCCACTTTAAACTTCCACTAGAATACCATTTTTTATCACGATTTAAGTCTTTAAGCTACAAATTTAAGGAAATATTTAAAACACATTTTAAAGATGTCTTTTTAATGATTGCAATACGATTTTCACGGATACATACAAATAAATACTACATTTTTTACAAAGAATATCTAATAAATCCCTATTATCCTCTATTTTAAATAAATAATAAATTTCTTACAAAGAATATCCAATAATATCCCTATTATCCTCCATTTTACCAGAAAAAACCTACTCTTTTATCCTTACTACTCCCTAAAATGTTTAATATTCTTCTCTGTTCGTTTCCCGTCGGCATTTCAGCTGCTCAAGGAATCCCTGCCCACAAAAAAAAAGGACAATCAGCGTCTAAGAAGCAGAGAGACGAAAAAGAAGAAGGAGCATCAAAAGCTAACATAAAGGAAATATGGATAAATAAAAGAAGCCCTCTCTTCACACTCACAGAGAGACATACATAGCAAGAGCGCAGACACACACACACACACCAACACATAAAGAGTTAGAGAGGGACGGGGCGCACATAAAGGAAATATGATTGAGCTTGAGCCAACGAAAAAAAAGGGAAGAGCCCAACGCCGACGCTGACACCGAAGCCGACGCCGACGCCGACATCCTATGCTCCGCCTAAAGTTGTCATAATTTCCGATGCGTTTTATTTATACGTCGCTGTCGCTCGCTGCGCAACAGAGATAAAAAAACCGACCCGAAGACGATTTTCCGTTTTTTTTTTTGTTTTGTGCCTCCCTCCTCATCCTCATCCTCTGCCGACTGCAGACAGCGAGAGGCCGAGTTGGTGTTGGGCCCTTAAAAGAGAGCTCACACACACACTCAGCCACTCGCATAGAGAGACAGAGAGAGAGATTGATTTATGGCTCTCCCAAAACACTCCCCATAAATGGCTGCCTGGCGTGAGTGAGAAGAGCACAGCTATAGACCGCCGCCATGTAACAGCTCTGTTAGCTGTTATCAGTGTTAACATAAAAGTCTTATACGGCATTTCCCCAACTGTTAAGGGGTTCTGTGCGCTCTCTTGCCACCAGCAGATACACTCCGTGGCTCTCTCTCTCTCTCTCTCTCTCGCGCGCTGTGCCTCTCTGTGTGACGGCATTCGTGGCGCGAAGCTTTCGCACTGTGAATGCGGCGCCGCCACCGAATCGGAATCGCATGAATGCCCCATCGCCGTCGCCCGGCTCCTGCGTGCGAACGCAGCCATCGTGGGGACCACTTCGCTCCAGCTCGCACTCGCAGGACACTGCGCGCCGTCGTCCGTGGTCCGTCGTCGTCATTGCCATCGCCATCGTCGTTGTCGTCGTCGTAATCGCAAGTGCGCGCCTCTGCTGCTGCTGCCTGCTGCTTGCTGCTGCTGCGGCCGTGGTGCCACCGTTAAGGACATTCTGACGTCGACGTCGCCTGGCTCTGGTTCTGCCTCTCCGTTACCGCTGCTGTCGTTACCGTTACCTTTGGCCGCCAGAGCGGCTCTCCAGTGGCGCCCGCCCGCGTTCAGTCGACGTTCAGGCAGCCCCAAAAGCCAGTTGGCAGTACCAGCGACCAGTTGGCAGCTCCTTGGCCACAATTCTATTGCCATTCGCCTTCGGCCAGACCAAAAAAACAGTTAACCGTTAACGGTTAACACGGTGTGCCTGTGCCTGTGCCTGAGCCTGTGGCTGCCGCCCCGTGTGTTTTTATCACCGCCGTCGTCTCGTCGGTCGCCGCTGTCGCAGTCGCTGCTTACGCATATCTCAGCCTTCTTCCTGTGTGTGCGTACGTGTACGTGTGCGTTTGCGTTTGCGTGTGCGTGTGCGTGTGTGGGGGCGGGGGCATGTGTGTGTGCGGGCAGGGGCGTGGGCAGAGCGGGAACGGGGCCGCACTCGGAAACGGAGACGGAGTCGCTTTTTGCGGTCGCGCGTGTTTAATTAATCATAAAATTCACATCAAAATGCAAAAACAACAACGAAAGTAACTCAAAGGAAAGCAGCAAAGAGTAGAGCGAAAAATACAAAGAGAGGGAGAGGAAACAAAGCTAAAGAGAGAGAGAGAGGGCTATCAAAATGTGCAATAAACTTGATTTTTTATTAAAACAACAATTTTTGGAATACTTATAAATCCTGTGTGAAACCAAGGCATCATCTTTGAGATTGCCGTCGGCAAGATACATTCGACAAAGGAGATACTTTCCAGAGATGAACCCCCAAAGCGGATAGCCAGGCATCCTTCAAGGCAGAAGGACTCAAATCCCCCAGCAAAGGTAAGTGGAAATGAAGAGGGGAGCTTAAAAATATACAATGTATAGTGATTTAAGAGCATATCTTTAGAAATACAGATCAAAATTGTATCATCCAAGAAACTAATTAAAGCTTTTGGTCAAAATTCGTTAAAGTTAAGAGGTCTAGGCATTCATAGTCGAATAAGCTGGTTAGAAGTTTGGAATTCCTTTGAGAAGTTTTAAAAATAATTCCAAGTTTACTAGAAATATATTGGCCGCTCTTTTATTTAACATAAAATACTTTACTTTACTTTAATACTTTACTTTTACTACCAAAAACTACCTAAAGTTGTATATTCTTAAGTCTGAAATATTTTCTAATAGAGAGCTTATGACAATGTTCACTGAGAATGTCTTCTATGTTGAGCTGAACCATTTGCCTGCTTCTGAGGTTCTAAAATATATACGGTTACTATTGAGAGACTGTACTTGTAGCGAAAATTACTTGGAATTTCAAGGTATTAAAGCAGCTTTAATGGATTACAATTACATAAGGGTGAAACCTTCACAAATACATGAACTATAAAGAATATCTATGCTTTATTAGGTTGGAACATTAGAATGTGGCTTTGGTGGCTGTTCAAGCTAAAAAATGCCCGGATAGTTTTCATTCTTTGTTCTTAAATGTTCAGTTGAGTGTGAAAGAACTTAGTTAATCTTTGATAACCCCTTCTTTTGTAGTTAATTGTACTAGAACTTAGAGCAATTGATTTTTTTCTGACTAAATAAATTGATGTTGCAGTATAAATTGGGGAAGAAAATAAGCATCATTGGAAGAATCAGGAATAAAAAGTGAATAACTTGCTTTTAAGAATAATAATAATTTGAGTCAACTAAACGGGAAGATTCTATTCCCTAAAGGAATACATAAAGTCTTCTTTCAGTTTCTGACTTGCAAAAGACTATTCTTAAGCCACTTAAGATACCCCTATGTGTCCCAAGCGTACTCCCATTCTCATTTACCTTTAAAGCATTTCTAGACATGTAATGCGTAAATGATTCAAGAATTATATAAAGAAGTGGCCCTGTAGTACTCATTTCAGATTAAATTAAATTATATTCCGTAAAATGCATCGTTTAAATCGTTTATTTTCAAATGACTTCATTGACCGACAGCCTCACCTATGTGACTCTCAAAATCTCTGGCAAAAATTTAATTTTCTACGAGGATCTCCTTGACACACTCCAACCATTCATTTGGCATTCATAAGGCTGCTTCCCCATCCCGAATAACCTACAGAATTGAGGAGTACATCTTAAACCAGATCTAAATTGGGCCTGGGGCTACTTTTTCAGGTTGCACACACACACACACACACACACACACGCACACACACACCTCTCCCTCACACCGTGGCTCTGGGTGGAGGAGAGATTATTTAACTTTGACACTTTATGCGAGGACATGCAACACACAACTGCAGCAGAGGCAGACAGAAACAACAACAACAACAACAACAAACAACAACCAAGGGGAACAACCGAAAAGTTGCATGTTGAGCTTATGTCAAAGTTAACATAAATACAACTACTTTGTGCCCCAAAGGTGGCACGTAGAGTGGGGCAGAGACAGGGGCCGGGGCCGGGGCCGGGGCAGGGGCAGGGGCAGGGGCAGGGGTCAAGGCAGGGGGAGGGTCTCTGACATGGGCCGTTGAGTCGAGAGCATGTGCCGGAGGATATGACAGGGGATATGCACAGATACAAGTGTCTGTGTATCTGTGTATCTGCGAGTGTGTATCCGTATCCGTGTGTCTGCATGTTATGCAATGACAAGGAAGAAGATGATATACAACAGTCCACACCAAAAGGCATGTCAAGAATAAAATTAAAAGAAAGGCAAAGGCAAAGGGAAGGGGAGGGAGTCCAGAAGGGGAGGAAGACTTGTGGGGGTGGATGTGGAAGCTGTGCCGAGCGATTGCCCATCGAAAGGTTAAACGAAAGATGACAGGTGTCAAGTCACTGTGTCACAGATACAAAGTATCTGGCAGATGCCTTTTGGAACTAGAAGAAATCGGTGATATCTATAGAGTGGGCTGTGGAAAAACATTTTAATCAAGTCCCAATTGATGCCCAGCCCTAAATAAGATGGCAAGAAATGTATCTGTAGCCAGTAGCCAAAGATAGATGTGTGCTGCACGGCCAGAAAATGCCCAAGAGCACTGTATCTCCTAAGATGTGCCAAAGAGAGATACATACTGTCAGCGAATAGCCTTGCAATTAATTCATAATCCTGTAATATGCCAAGGAATATCTGACAGATACAAGCTGCGTTTTCTGTCAGTGTACGTTGCTCCCTCTAAATACATTTATTGTTTTATTGTTCTAATTAATTTATGAGTCGCGCGATTCATTTAGCCAACGGCTGGGCACCAAATGTATCTTTGAGTGGCCGTTTCTTTGTATCTTTTCCTGTTCGTTGGCTTGGCAATAAATTCATTTGTAAAAATGCGAAGCGCTTTTCATTTTGTGGCCAGTCTATTTCTCATTTTTCGCGCCTGCATCCCCCCCCCTCTCTTTGTGGCACGTATTATATTTTATATAAAATTTGTTTTCATTTTAATAACGAATACAGAAAAAGGGAAAGGAAAAAGGAAAGACAGAGGAAGGCAGAACACGGGCCAAGCGGACGAGTGAAATATTTATTTCATGTTATGACAGAAATGTGCGGCATAGACGATAGATACAAATGTATCTATTCTGCTCGTGGCATGCGGCATATTTTGTATTTTGCATGCGAATATTTTGCCGAAATGTGGGCCACATGCGCATCTATCTATGCATCAATCTATATACATATCTATCTATCCATCATCTCCCCTCTACCCTTTGCATTTCTGCATTTCATTTCGATCCGTTCGCTAATTCAATAAACCGCATAAATTGAATTTTTATTGCTACGAAAATTTATTAGTTAGAGGCCAAACCAATCCGTTCTAACCTGGCCAGAACCAGCCTTTTCATTGCCATTATTTCTGCGCGGGCAATAAACCAAATTCAATTCATATTCATCAAAACAAATTTGGGCTTTGTCGCGGCGCTGGAACAACAAATTGATGGAATTTTAAATTTAATTTTAATTTTAATTTATTAGACAGGCAAATATGCTAAAAGAGAACTATCTGGCTAGATACTATATCGATTTAAGCCATTACTTAATTTGTAAAATCCACTTTATTAGAGGGAAAGGTATCATGGACATTCTATGATACATTCTATGATACATTCCATCTGCTTGGGGCGACTGATTGGATGGAAAGTTATCATTGATATTCTGTGATAGATTCTATGATACATTCTATGATACATTCTATGATATATCTGCTTGGGGCGACTGTAGCCTTTTGCAGGGAAACAATACCAAGAAGCTTAAGGTATTGTTCAAGGATCAGTCTTCATTCCACAGTCCACATCATAACCACATCATTTCGATATTGAACTGAATCTGAATCATCAATCCAAAGCTGATATCTATTGCTAAATGCCATATGAATATATTATGAATATCTTTACCCCAGTTAATCGTTTAATATGGAATCTAATGTGCTAATCGAAGCCCAATCAATCGATTAGAGTTTCGATTCGATAACTGATCCACAAATAAAGAAGTATCCTTTCCTACAGCTCCTCCAGAGCCGTCGACTCGCATCGAAATTGAGTTACCAGAATTCAGGCCGTTTCATTGTTCCATCTAATTGCCAGATACGGAAGGGAAACAGAAGGGAAACAAAAGAGGAGCCCCAAAGCAGGGAGAGGAAGAGGGAAGGCTACTTGAATGCCATTATTTCCTTCGTTTATGAGTAATTAAGGCAGAAAGGAGGGCAGAGGCAGCAGCAGAGGCAGCAGCAGATTGGCAAAATATCAAAAATGGCCATCAAGGGGGCGAACAAGTGTTCGACCATATATGCAGATACAGATACAGATACATCCACCATGTGTGTGTGTGTGTGTGTGTGTGTGTGTGTGTGTGTGTGTGTGTGTGTGTGTGTGTGTGTGTGAGTGTGTGCGAGGGTACTTTGCATAGATTGTCCACTTTAGATTAAGCCATGAATAATTTATGTGCGTCTCTTATGATTTTAATTGTTTGCAATGGCAGCTTAACAACCCTGCCCTCGACAGTCCCTCCCCTCCCCTCCCCCTCCCCCTTTGGACGAAAAGAGAAAAAAAAAGTAAAGAAAAGAAACGAAAAGCGAAGCGAAAGCAGAGGCAAAAACAAAGTAGCGCCCCAAAAGCAAATGCAAAACAATACAAATTCATCTACAAGCCTCTGCCGAGACCAGACCCAGTCCCAGTCCCAGTCCCAGTCCCAGTCCCTGGCCAAAAGTCCAGACCAGACCAGGCCAGACCCCTGTGCGTCTGTGTGTGCGTCTGTGTGTGTGTGCGGCTCCCCCTTGTGCCGGCCACTTGGCATTGGTCCCCCTCCCTTTCCAAACCCAGCCATTCATTCTGTCCCTCAGACACGCAGACATTTGCATTTCTCACACACTCCGGCAGTGTGTGTGTGTGTCCGTGTGTGTGTGTGGCGCTTACCCCTCGACTTCCTTTCCTTTTGGGCCGTCCCAGCCCCCCGCTGGCTATAAACTCAACTGGTTGACCGTCGCGTCGTCTGGCAGCGTTCCATTTCGCTTCTTTCTCAAAAATTATATGAAAATTATACCAATTCAACTCATAAAATTTTTTCAGCTTAATAAATTTGCAGACATTTTGTAAGCCGGTACCAGGGGGACCCGGTACCCGGTGGCTATGAGCCCTTGGGCTCGCCGTCGTCATTGGCTGTGCCCCCTGCCCACCAGACACATCTCCCGGTTGGAACTTGCCACCGCAGGCCGCATGCCGCATGCAAAATGGTCAATACACTCCCAGGCCCTATATACCCCCAGTACAAAGCATCGGGGGAGCGCTAACCAGACCGGACCCCTGCTTAAGCGAAGCTCATAAATTTGCCCCAAACAATTTCCACCTTTT
This sequence comes from Drosophila lowei, assembly GCA_008121275.1. Lineage (NCBI taxonomy): Eukaryota > Metazoa > Arthropoda > Insecta > Diptera > Drosophilidae > Drosophila > Drosophila lowei. Next base: position 24,849,400 of record CM017779.1, read on the forward strand.
TTTTGTCGCTACTTCAAGCATTTTTTTATTTCCTATACTTTCTTTAGCTTTTTTTTCGGGCAAGAGGGAGGTATAAGACTGGGAAAGGTATGTACATGGAGAATTTCCAGGCAAAGGAATCAAAGGAGTGATATTTCTTCTTTAAAAGTTCCGAAAATTCTCCCATATTCCTAGATTGTCAGCGATGACACTCGCTCAAGTAGATATCCCCGCCAGCAACAGTGTTGCCCTATCTGTCCATTCAGTGGCACTCGCTCGTGGCTCGATCGACGGTTGAAACAACAGACTTCAATCAGTCTTGCCCCCACACCAATCTATAAGACTGTTTACGTTTCGGCTGCGGGTTCATTCATTCAATTGGCCCCCGGATATGTGTCTGTATGTACACCATCAATCAATCAAGCAAATTGCAATGAATTTTGATCAATATCCGCTGCAGACGAGGCATCTATCGAAATGATTGACGCCGTGTTGTTTCGAAGCCCGAAAGATCCGAAAGATCCGAAAGATTTAGAGTTCCTTTGGAGTGGGCTGGCGCTGGACCACCTGCTGACAGGAAAGATGGTATTTTCTCTCGTCAGTGACAAAGGAAATGAGAGCCTGGAAACTTTTTCGGGGGAACCACCGCAGACTTCTTAAAGCCCCGAAGAGTTTTCGTGTTTCGTGTTTCGTGTTTCGTGTTTCGTGTGAGAGGCAATTGCGGAAGTTTTATGTTTTTGGCTGTGCGTAAATCGCTCAAGAAATCAGCTCAAGTGGAATAAGTTGTGGCTGCCGGTCTCGTCTTGGCTCGACTCGACTCACTTGATTTTTGGTTAACACTTTCGCCTGGGCCTCAACTTCGGGTTAACTTCCCCATTCTGCTGGCTCCCTTCGTGGCGTTGGCGGTGGCTGTGGCTGTGGGAAAGCGCTGTCTGCATTAAACAAATTGATTTCGGATGAGCCCATTGATAGAAATAGTGTGCTCGCTGGATGCTCGATGCTCGATGCTCGATGCCTGTGCGTCGATGATTTCGAGTGTGGCCAATCGATAGAGACACACGAATTCGTATTCGTATTCGTATTCGTATTCGAGTGTTTACCTTTGCCAATAAATTCACTTAATTGCCGGGAAATAATCATAAAGCAATCGCCCGTAATGCGGCTCACGTGCGTTTCCAGGCATTTGGAAATATTCTGCTTAATTTCGTGGCGAGGCCCACAGAAAGCCCCCTAGCCCCCTAGCCCCCCTACAATTTGTGGCCCTGTTGAAAGTGTAACTCAGAAATTGTGGGGTATAATGTGGAAATCGATTTGCTGGGGCGATTGGGCAACGCCTTAAGCACTGAGATACTCCCATCACAGTTCCCGGTTAGGTACCCTTCAAAATTCTAAATTTTCCAAGGATTTTTTCGTTTCCGAAATGAATCTCAAGTTCCTGCGCAGCTGGTGGTATCTGAACACACGTTTGCTGGTCTTCCTGGCAGGACGCTACTTTGTCACTGGCGGACGTCGGTCCAACACTCGGATGGCGGTCGATTTTCCCACCAGTTCCAGCCTTTGGAAAGCTTTTCGGAAAAAGGAAATATAGGCAGGGAAAGGTGAGGATAGATACCACTGAGTGGAACCTCTTTTGAGTAGGTCCTTGCCTTGATTTCAGAGTAAGTTTGCGCTGCCGGAATGTACTGTCCAGATTACCTTCTAAAGAACATTCGCATATCCATGGGTGTATTTACATACCTACACTACATACACTACACCATTTCCACAGTAGCGACATGCCCACACGCACTTTTTCGTTATCTCGACTGATTCGTTCGTCTGTTCCTTGTGATCCCGGCCTCATTTGTCCGATTATAACATTGTTTAAGATATCATATGAGTTTTAATAAGATAGTGAAAATTATATCTTAAAGATTTCTAATGAAACTCGACCTAAGACCCTAGAAAAGAACCCGTGCTATGCCACCATCGATATCGAACCATAGAACCATAGAAATCACTCTCGATATGTTCAGTTTGGCCGGGGGTGGGGCTCATTTGAGTGGGGGTAATACCGGTGGCCGACATCTGATCAGATAAATTAGCTGTGACCGGAATAATTAGTATTGGGAAAGATTTGTGGCAAATTCAATGAGCCCAGATAGACCAGATGGACCAGATAGACCAGATAGACCAAAAGTTATGCTGAGTGATTCCGAGTAATAAATCAATAAATTACCCCGGTCTTACGCCAATCACGCACATGCAAAACTGTTTGGGGCCGGGCCCAGGCCGCCGGGCCCAGGAATCCGGCACAAGATCCGCGGATAGTTCGAAAACCGAAAACCGATATCCAGATATAGATGTATAAATCGGAGCAGAGGCTGATATTAAGTTATACGCGACTAACCCCCGACTGCGCCCCCCTCCACCCCCCTCCACCGTTCATTTATTCAACGAACGCCTAAAATTGCGCCACACAGCGCTATTCATATATTCAAAAAAAGATTTATCATAAAGTCTGGCGCGAGACTCCCTCCCCACCACCTCTCCCTCCCACTCCCCCCCACTCCTTACGTGACGATCTCTGGCCAGTAACTATATATCGCACTCCATATATTATCGGGCGGGAATATGTGCGTAAATTTCGTTGCACTCACGCCTCTCCTCTCCTCTCTCTCTCTCTTCTCTCTTCTGCAGGGTCCAGTCCATGAGCAGCGCTAGAAATCGCGGCAGCAATCGTGATCAGGAGGTGGAACGCTTCCGATCGAGAGAGGATAATGTGTTCAATATTTCGCAATCGCATCAATTATCGGGGCGGCACAGGCACCAGGAACGGCTCAGCCGGCGGGGATAGGGACAGGGATAAGGAGAGGGAGAATCTCCTTTCCAAGGACCTGGATGCGGACAGCAACAACAATGGCGGGATCGAGGCGGCGGCGGCGGCGGCCCCTGATGTCGAGCCCGAACCCGAACCCGAACCGGAAGCCGAGACGGAACCCGAGACGGATCGAGAGCCAGAGATGGACGAGGCCTCGGAGTCGCCAGAGCCGGAGAACAGCAACGAGGCGCTGGATCTGTCGGTGATCTCGGCCAGCAGTCGACTGCCCACAAGCGGTCACGTGGCCCTGGAAGCTTTACAACATACCAAAGTGGCGGTGGCCCAGTTCGCGGCCACTGCTCTGGCGGGGGTGGCGGCGGGAAACCAGCGGCCCGCCGACCTGGCCATGGTGCAGTCCACGATCTTCAACGTGCAGCGCCAGCACCTGATGCAGCTGCAGCTCATCCAGCATCTACAGAGTCAATTGAAGCGGGCCGAGGCAGCGGCCCTCGGCAGGCAAGAGGGCCACAACGAAGAGGAGCCGCCCGACGAGGAGGAGGACGAGCAGGAGCAGGATCGGGATCGGGAGGAGGCAACACCAGACCCCACCAATGGCATCCGGGAGCTGGAGGAGCACGAGCTGCGGCGCGAGGAGAGTTCAAAGACTGAAAAGAGAGAGGAGGAAATCGAAAGGGAAAGGGAAAGGGAAAGGGAAAAGGAGCCAAGTCGGTGTCAGATTAAGGCCAAGAAGGACCCCTCGCCGGAGGCCGATCCCGGAGCTGGCTCCGACTACCTGATGTGCGACATCAGCTCGAGCCTGGCCTCGAGCATCATCACCAACCACGATCCGCCGCCAGCCCCCAATGAACCCAACTGCCTGGAGATGCTACAGCGGCGCACCGAGGAGGTGCTGGACTCGGCCTCCCAGAGCCTGCACGCCGCCCAGATGCAGGAGGAGTACTCGGAGTACGCCTCCAAGGAGGCCCAGAGTCGCGGCGAGATCTTCAAGCACCGCTGCAAGTACTGCGGCAAGATCTTCGGCAGCTACTCGGCCCTGCAGATCCACCTGCGATCGCACACCGGAGAGCGGCCCTTCCACTGCAACGTCTGCGGCAGCAAGTTCACCACGAAGGGCAACCTCAAGGTCCACTACCAGCGGCACACGCAGATCTTTCCACCCATGCTGATGCCCCCAGTGGTGGCGGCCTCAAACGGGGGACAGCCCCAGCCCCCCGGACTGCCTGGACAGCCCGGGTCCTCCGCGACGGAACAGTTTGCAGCCCTCAATCCCATCCGCCTGCCTTTTGTGCCGCCTCCGCCGCCACCGAGCGGACAGGAGCCGAGTCCTCTGCAGCAGCTGGAGGAGATGGAGGAGAACCGCATGGAGCAGCAGCAGCCGCAGCAGAAGCAGCAGCCCCAGCAGGCAGAGGATCTCAGCAAGCCAGGACCAAAGGAAAAGGAAAACCTGAAGGAGAAGCCGAAGGAGAAGCCGAAGGAAAAGGAGAAGTCCCACTCCCCCGTGGAACGGGTCAAGACCCCCAAAGTCGTGACACCAGATATCAGACCCGAGCCCGTGCCGGAAAAGCCCGAGAAGGAAGCCGCCCCAAAGCCAGTGGCGCCACCGCGGCGCAACGGAAGTGTCCGGAAAAGGCAGGCGAGCAGCGCCGGCAGTCCGCCCAGCGAGGATCGGGAGCGGGAACGCGACCTGGCCGAGCACATGCACATCGCCAAGCTGGTGCGACGCTCCTCGTCGACGAGCCGGGAGGCCCCCGGCGAGTACTCCCTGGCCCAGATGGAGCGCATCATCGACAAGTCGTGGGAGGACCTGATCGAGATCGACAAGACCTCGGAGACGTCGAAGCTGCAGCAGCTGGTGGACAACATCGAGAACAAGCTGACCGATCCCAACCAGTGCATCTTCTGCCAGAAGGTGATGTCCTGCCGCAGCTCCCTGCAAATGCACATCCGCACCCACACCGGGGAGCGGCCCTTCCGCTGCAAGATCTGCGGACGGGCCTTTGCCACCAAGGGCAATCTGAAGGCGCACATGAGCATCCACAAGATCAAGCCGCCGATGCGCAGCCAGTTCAAGTGCCCCGTGTGCCACCAGAAGTTCTCCAACGGCATCATCCTGCAGCAGCATATCCGCATCCACACCATGGACGACGGCAGTGGCCCGCCGGCTCCGCCCCAGGGCGATGCCGAGCGCCTGGGCATCGAGGATCAGAACTCGAACAAGTCCTTGGGCACCTCGGATACCCTGGACTTCTCCACCACCATCTCGGATCACTCGGGGCAGCGGTCGGAGTCGTCGCAGGGCGGGGACTTTGATGAGTTTATGACCATGGACAGCACGGACGATTCCAGGGACAACTCCAGTGCCGCCACAGCCACGCCTCTTCCTTTGGATAGGGATAGGGACAGAGATAGGGAGCGGGAGAGGAGACCCCCCAATGATGGCTCCGATGAACGCTCTAGATCCGATCTGGACATGACTGGAGGGGGACGTAGCGAGAGCGGAGAAATGCCCGCCATGGATCTCTCCTCGCCATCATCCGCCTCCGCGCGGCTCTTCAATGGTGTGGCAGGCGGAGGGGCCGGGGCTGGGGCTGGGGCTGGTCTCCCGATGCTCGGGATGCCCATGCCCCCGAATCTCCTGCTGATGGCGGCAGCCCGCGAGGAGATGCACGCCCTGGGCCAGGCCCATGCCAAATTTCCCCTGCTGCCGTTCGGCCCCCTAGGATTTATGGGTAAGTACTCGATTTGGGTGTGGATGTGGATACCAAGATGACAAAGCCTCTTTGTCTGTCACCTTTGACCCCGCGAACGTTTGCCAAGTGGAGTCGGAGCGCGATAAATCTGCGATCTCGCCGCGACATAACTCAATTGGACCGAGACAAAGCATTTCCCACTCCCCAGTCCCCCCCCAGTTCCCCGTTCCATGTCTGAGATGATATGCCTATGCCAAATTCCGACAATTTATTTTTAAACATTGGCGCATTCCCGAATCGAGAGATCCAGCAACAGCCACAGACCCCGAAACAGAGACGGCGCGGATCTGTCGCCTCATTATGTCACAACCTTTTACTCGGATGGATATTTATTGTATCGCAGATCGTTTTCCCCGTTTCGACAGCAGCATTTCCCAGCACGTGGCGGATATTATGCGCCCCTCGCGCTGACCTCTCGAGTAACTCTTTGTCTGATATCCGCACTTTATAGGCCTCCATCCGCCCCCGAATGTGTGCAATCTGTGCTTCAAGATGCTGCCCAGCCTGGCCGCCCTGGAGAGCCATCTGCAGAGCGAACATGCCAAAGAAGTCGCGGCTCCGCAGACCCACTCCCGGTCCCACTGCAATGACCCTGGATCGCCCTACGGGGCCAAGGTGAGTGCTAGAAATATATATGGGTATGGGTATGGGATTTGATCGATTTATGATTGGGCGAAAGATCAGTAGGAGATCGGAGATTGATATTGAATAATTTATTGCAAAATTCGTTCGAGGCGTGATTTGTTACTGCATCGATCATCGATCATTTAAGCTCTGTTCAGTTTATTCTTTGTATTTCTATCACCACATCAGCATTGGTTCTTTTTAGAACTGATCATCACTATAGTAAATGCTATAGCATTCTATATTTACCCTGGGGATTCATCTATGTACATTTATTTCGCTAGAACTGTTTGTTGAAGCAATGATAGACCTTAATCAAGACTCTGCAATACCAAGATGTTGCAAGAGGAACCAAAAAGCTGTGCTATGAAGGCGCACGCGGGGTTTCGATTCTCTTTTCTGCGCCTGGGCCCCAAATCCCGCAGCCTACTCGGCCTCGTCTGGGCCCTGAGTCGGTTCCAGAAGCCAATAACAACTTACACAGCCCTGGGCGAGGAAAGACTTACTTTCCGGTTCGAAATAGCCAACAATCCCAAAAATATACACAGTGTTTGTCGACGATTCGGTCGAAAGATCGTATATGAATGCTCTAGATACTGTGATTCATCTTCCTATTCGTCAGAGGAGCCTGTACCCTCTTCCCCGATTGCTTCAATCAGTCATGAGTGTCATGAGTGAATCAATGATCAGTCTGCTTCCCATCCTCAACGTGGTATGCCCACTCATTAGCAATCCGCACTCAGACTCACTCTTCCTTTTGCCAGACTCGTCTCGTCTTTACTCTCCACTAATCACTCCTCCACTCCTCTGTACGTTCCGTTCTTGAGGGACATTCCATGCCCCAAGAAGGGGTCACCACATTACCCTGTCTAATCCCAGCTCGATTCCACCTCCACCTCCGACTCCTCGCGTTGGTCATGATTAATTAAAATGTTCACGGGTTCACTCGTGATCCCGGTCCCGGGTCCCGGGTTGATTTGGCCAAATACGGGCTGGACGATGCCCCGTTATGGCTGGAACCATACAAATTATGAGCGCATTATTAATTGCCCAGCGTGTTCGCTTCACAACTAGAACGAGGAGGCAAGGCCTTATTATGAAGAAATTGTGGCCAAGTTGCATAGTTTGCCTTAATTGTTGGCGTTCCGCTTTGCGGCCGCCACTCGCCCAACTTGGAGTTGGGATTGGAGCCGCAGGTTCATCTCGTTGAGAGAGCTTTAAGTGCCTGGATTACATCGCCCAACAATGCCAATTATTTATTAAAGTGCGTTCGCTTCTCGGGACAGATGTGCGGAGTGGTTATGCTGTGGTTCTGCCACTCTGCCACACTGCCTGGCCATCATTTAAGTACAAATGCGAGTATTAATATTTATTTCTGGCTGGGAGTTGGGGCTGCTGCTGGCACACACTGCGGCATTGTCTCTCGCTCTATGACTAATGACGTCGTTCATTATGGCGAACATTCTTGGAGTATTTCCAAAATTTCTGAGTGAATTTCAAAGCACAGGAGCGGAGTTTGCAGAGACCCGAAGGGCATTGAAAGGGAAAGGAAGGAAGGGAAGGGAAGGAAATTAGGAGACTCAAAATGCTCTAATTCATTAAAGTATCTAGTATTTGGAAATATCAGGCATAATTGTGGCTTCTGGTGACCAAAATTCGTTTAAAATTCCTTCTAGCTGGCTTTTGTTCCCCTTCTGGCCCTTGAACCGCTCCTGTGCTGCAATTGCAGTGTAAATGTCATAACGTTTTCAGTTGGTAATCAGCACGGCCAGGACAAGGCCCCCTGCGGTCCCTGTTTTTGGCAGCCCCAGACAGACCCTTGTTCTCCCATCATATCGCCCCTCCTCCCCGTCCCTCCGGGGGACTGTTGGGGCCACAGCCACGTTCCGATTTGCTCGCTTAGCACATTGTTGATGATCTAGAGCAGACGATCGGGTTAGGGGATCTGGAGTGGGGGAATCGGCATCATCTTTTGGGCTTGAAATTTCTAAATGATTCAAAAATTTTAAGTAATTACGAGAATGCATTATGATGATGCGAAATTTACAATGTGGTCGTGTCTGCGCTATGGTCTGGTCTGGATCGGGCAGGAGATCGGCTAGTGACAGTCCCACAGAGGAGAGAGAGAGAGAGAGAGAGATATAGGGGAGCCTGTGCCGGATCGGTGGCGGTGTGTGCGATGCATTCAAAGCAAATAAATTATGCTACGCTTTATGCAAAATTATTTAATCTTTTGTTCGTCGCGTCTGTGGGGCACACACACAGGCCCCATCCGCATCCCAGGGCCCAGGGCCCCCTCTCGAGCGAGTGTCAACCGCCTGCCGGCTGCGAGAACAATTGTTTTGCCATAAAAATATGAGACCCGGCGGCAACGTCTGCCCGAGATAATTAGTTGGCATTATTACACGCGATGCCATAGAACAAATTGTAAATTATGTTTTTGGCTTTCGGTTAAAAATAAGATTATTAAGAGGCAAGAGAGTCTGTGGCCTGCCGCCTGCCCCATGCCCCATTCTGTTGCATTAACGGCACATTAAACAGAAAATGCACAGAAATTAGCGCCCAAGAATCGGGATTCAGCGTCAGATTCCGATTCCGATTCCGAGTCTGGGTCCCATATAGAAATCTCTTGTTTCTTGCCTCTCATTTCAGCTCACCCTCAATCCGAATCTGTTTGCAAAGAAGCCGCCGCCGGTGCCGCCACCGCCGTCGGGCGACAAGTTGCCCGAGCCCGTGGTCTCCCAGCCCCTGGAGGCGACGCCCATCAAAGAGGAGCCCGAGCAGGACCAGCTCTTGGGCGAAGAGGCGGGAGCCGGCGAGGGAGGAGCACCCGGAGGCGGTGGGAGCTATCCCCAGGATGCCATCGATGCCGAACAGTCGCTGATGAAGATGCAGCTGCGTAAGTAGAGCCCCACAGGCCAGGACTCCTCGGATCACACTGAGTCCCCCCTGTCCCTTTCGAACAGATGCCCATCGGTTCCCGGCCAGTCCGCTGGACTTCCAGCAGGCCCTGATGTCCGCCGGGCCGCCGACCTCCAGCCTGGATCCGCCCGTCAACAACAAGCACTTCTGTCACGTCTGCCGGCGGAACTTCAGCTCCAGTTCGGCCCTCCAGATCCACATGCGAACCCACACGGGGGACAAGCCCTTCCAGTGCAATGTCTGCCAGAAGGCCTTCACCACCAAAGGAAATCTAAAGGTGCGGATCAGGACTATCTAGTGTCCAAGCCCCTATCCTGACTCTCTGTCCCTTCCCCCTGTTTGCGTTGCAGGTTCACATGGGCACCCATATGTGGACGAATCCCACATCGCGTCGTGGCCGTCGCATGTCCCTGGAGCTGCCGATGCGTCCTGGACCGGGTCCTGGGGCGGCACATGGTGGACCCACGGCCGAGCAGGAGTTCATGCAGCGACGACCAGAGCTCTTTTTTCCCTACCTGCCGCCCTTTTTCAATGGACTGCCGCCAAAGGTGAGTGTGGGGCCGTCTCCGCTCTTCCCCCACTCACTGTAGCCCCTTCTTATGTCTCTCTTCCGATAGCCTGGCGAGCTAAGTCCTGGCGCCTTTGCCAACCTACCGCCGCCGCCCTTTGCCAACGGTGGCAAGTATCCCTATCCCCCCGGCCTCTTGGGCTTTCCCGGCTTTCTGGGGCAACATCCCTATGCCCTGGAGCGTGGCAGCAGCAGCAAATCCCCCACACCGGAGCCGGTCCAGAGCCCCTCGCTGCGGGATGATGAGGTGGCCGGCAATATTTGGCATCCACTTAGCCGCATCAAGATGGAGAACCATCAGAACCACCTCCACGAGCAGGAGGATCAGGCCGATGGCGATGCCCTGGAGCCCGACGAGTCGGAGTCCCGCGATGCGGATAACGGATAAGTAACCGAGCAGGAGTCTCGGCCTTGGTTGGAACACACATGGTTTTTTGTGGAGTACATATCTTGAGCATAACCCTACGCTAAGCTTCAACTAGCACAGACACACCCACACACCCACACACCCCCACACACACCCCCCACAATATATATATATATACGAGTATATCCTTTGTGTCTATATACGATAATTGATAGCGATCTTCAAGGCATTTAAATGCATTAAGTTTAGTCGATAAGTTGTAAAAATGGCAGGCACTTGGCCGGAGCCCCCAACGCCCCACGGCCCACCCCCCTGGAGTAGCGGCGCGGATCGAAGGTCAGAACTTAACTAATTTTATGGCTATACCTAGACATACATATACGTATATTAAAGCCTATAGATATACCTATAAATACACGTAATGTAAACTGTGGTAGTTGCATATAAAAAATTGAGAAATCGAGAGAATCGCGAGAGAAATGATCAAAAATAAAGCCGGCGTGCAAAATTGCAAAAGAAAAATATACATATCCTCCTCCTCCTGGCGTTTCTCTTCCGGGAAGTGGCAGGCATTCCGTGGATCCTCCTGGATGCTCGGATGGGTTCAATAAATTCATGCAAATTGGCAGCTCTGGGTAAGTGCCACATGCCACGCGCAGGCCATTCATCATCAGTCCGCCCTAGCCCCATGCCCCATGCCCCATGCCGGGCCAACAGATGTTTTCTTTTCTTGCCTCCCAGACGCATTTTCGGTGCCTCGAGAACTTTTAATTATTCCCTTGTCATTTTGGCAGCCCTGCTCGCCTTTCTCTCTCCCGCCTCTGCCACAAATAATAATTTCTAGACCGCAACAACTTGAGATGTCGCCGCAAATTACAAATTTTCGCTGAATATGACAAGCCCTCTGTGTGCCAGACAATAGGCCAGCAACACAGGCACTTCTGGTAGGGGAAGTGGCAGGTGGAAGGCTGCCTGTTGATCCGATGGATGCCATGCAAGTAGTGCCATCCTGTAGTCAGCGAAGGTTTGTAGAGCCCTGGAGATTCATCTGTGGTTCGGTCAGAGGTCTCCTTTGATTCTGAAACGGAGATCACAAAGAAAATATGAGTTCAAAGCAATCACAAGAGGATACACTTTCCCTATCAGGACTTCGGCGATGGCTTCCTATGTCCCCATGGCTTCCTTTTCTTGCTGTGTGCTTTGCTCCCCTGACTGCCTCGTCTTTCCTTCCATCAACTCCTCCATAAACACCTCGAAACATGGCCCCCCCCTCTGGTAGCTCCCCTCAAGAATGTTGCATTGTTGGCAATTCCATTTGCCATTTTCCATTTTCCACAATGTTGCACTTTTCCCAAGAAATTTAGCTCATTTCATGGGCGCACATATTTCATATGCGGCCCGGGCCGTGCTCCCTCCGGCCGTAAACAGGGAAACTATTAACAGCCCCACGACTGGAGCCATTAGGAGTTGGACCTCCGGCCTCCTGCCTCGAAAATGAGCGATGAGAAATTGTGCCGTGTCTGTCTTTCAAGATCACGATGAGGCACAGACACGATAATTTTCACGATCATAATTCCCCCACCAGTTGGCAGCCGTCTGGTCTGCCTTTTGGGGCATCTTAATAACCTCATTTCTGGCTGTATCTGGCGTATCTGGCGTATCTGGCGTATCTGGCGTATCTGGCTGTATCTGGCTGTGTGCATTATATTTATTTTGCGTGCAATTTGTTTGATCTATTCGAGTAATTAAGTTTCGTCTGCTGCTGCGACGCGTCGTCCGAAAAACGGTCTATGAATAATAACCCAACCCCAGCAGCCCAGCATCCCCACTCCTCCGTCCTGGGGGAATTATGAGTAGAGTGGAATATGCATTCGTTTGATGGCCACCAAGGCGGGCATACCGTGGAGGACTTTGAAGTGTGTCTAATTGGGTGCCACGAGTGGCGCCAGGAGAGCTCCTCTCCAGGTGGGTGTACCGTTAAGCGCGAAAGGCTTCTTTCCGCCCATAGAATCCGAGGTTTTATTGATATGAAAATGGAAAATGGTCTGCCAGGCCCAGAGAACATGCGACCATCGTGTAGCGCGTTTTATGGCACCCACAAATTCCGTGCTAATTGTTGCACCGAGTATTCGAACTGGTTTCCAGTCCCCCACTCCCCACTCAAGCCCCCAACTTCAGTTGCATTCTGTGGCAGCAACAGTTCGGGCAGTTTGCTTCAATTTTGCCTCAATTATTTCGCTTGTTTGTTTATGGAGGAATCTTTAATCTCGGCGCTGGTGTCGCTGCCAGCCTTGACTTCCAGCTCCAGCTTCAGCTCCTGCTGCTGCTTCAGGGTCTGGCACTGCGTGGCCAAGATCTAGACAACACCTACGATGGAGGGAGGGACAGACAGACTGTCTTTATATCTATGATCGTCGAGGGAGCTGCACTGTGGACTGGAGGCTGGGGGTCTGGAGACCGGACAAGTGTTTCGAAAAATGGATTATTCATGTTGTCCTTGCTGCTACTCTTGTCTCCCTCTCTCTCTCTGTCTCTGCGTTGTGGCTTGAGGACTGGTTGAGGCCTCTTCAAGATGGTTGCCGATTGTGGGCTGCAATTTCGCACACCTGAAGGGCTGGCTAAAGCAGTAACGAGAGTGAATATTAGGAGAATCCATACAGTTTCTTGAATACAATCAAATATTGATTATGGGCTATGAAAATCTAGAAAAGAAGAAGCGAACAGCTGGTAAGTGGACTGATGATAAGGCTCTACGTCCGAGCCATCCACTGGAGGGCACATCAGTACTCCGTCACTACCAAAGAGCCCAGCACAGGGCAGATCTTTCGAACACTACCATTTCAGCGCCTGGTGCATGATTCTAGGGTATCCCAGGGTATCCCAGGGTATCCCAGGGTATCCCAGAGTGTGCCAGGGTATTGCAGGGTCTCCCAGGCTTTCATCGTATCTGGGTGGGTGTGTTTTGATGGGCCGAAGCATATCCATCTCCACAGAGGTATCGGTATCCCTCTCTTCTCCATGACTTCAAGCCTCGCACTTTCCCCTCCACTAACGTAACTGATCCTCCCTATATTGCTCACATATTCCATACATCTGTAAGTACGAATGTATGCATACAAATACATCCTTGGGATACATCCGCGTACACATCGATATCAGTGTTTTTCCCCCTAGAAGCCGCCAAGGCCACGCGAGTATCGATAACGCGACCGGGGCCGATCGGACAACATGCGAATATGTTTCGCTTATTGCACGCTGCACGTGACCGTGCCCCTGCCCCAGCCCTGCCCCTGCCCCAGCCCCGCCCCTGCCACCATCCACTGCACAAACAAGTTGCTGCTGGTGCCTCTGCTGAGCCTGTTTGCAGTTGCAGTTGCAGTTGCCACTCGCCAACAAATGCATTTTGTTGCAGTCGTCGGTAGTTGGCTTTAAGCGGAAGCGATAACGTCTAACAAATTAAGCCATGTCCCGGAGAATAAGAGGAATCGCCAGCGGCACGAGAAGGCTTTATTAGCCGAACTCCAAGGGGGTTGGTGGGTGGTATGGGGCAGATGTGACCCTAGAGGGCAGAGTGCCCAAAATTCAACTTGTAAATAAATAAAAGCTGAGCCTGCCATAAAACCCAATTTCGATATCATATTCCAATCAGATCTGGGCATTAAGGTAAGTGCAGCGGGGGCGGGGGACGGGCAGTGTAATGCTCAGGGAAAGCACCCACCTAGGTCAAAGTTCGAATCAATTTCGGGTTGAGTTTGAGGCACTGCGAGAAAAGACTGGAAATTATTCAAAAATAGGACAAGAACAGTCTGAAATCGGAAATATTCTTCCGGAATATGCTGATAAATGTCTTCTCTTTAATCTGGAAATATTAAGGGTATATTAGAGTATTAAATAGTCATAGTATAAGTAATATTAGTACATAATTTCAAGCTTAAATTGGTTTAAACGGATATAAACCTTTTTTAAACAAATTTTAAAAATGATCCCCAGATGTGTCCCTTCTGTTCCACTTTTATTTCCATATTTCTGCAGCTAAAACTTTTCCTCAGTGTAGAGGAAAATCACTTCCAAACCCTGGCAATCGATAGCCGCTGCCCGGCAAATAATTTTGGCAAATATTACAACAATATTTCGTGGTGCTCCCCGAAAGGGACTTGCCACAGGGCCGGCTGGAAGGGGGCGATGGCTGGAATGGTCTTCGATTTGCTGGTCAAGGGATGAGGGTTCTGTTCGATTTTATGACATTGCCTGACAAGTTTATGGGAGAAAAGTGGCGCAGCTTTATGCATATGCGCCCCCAGCAGACTCGTAAAGACAACTGACACAAAAGGGGAGGGCAGGGGATGGCAGGAGACGGGGCAGGGCAGGGGCAGCCCTTGTGGCAAGGAGCACTACATTTAATGGCAATAATAAAGTGGCACAAACATTCAACACTTTGTCAGTGGCTTTCTCGCTGTCTGGGCGCATTTATCATGCCCGGAGGAGGCACTCGACTTCCAGACTATTTTGACAAGTTATCAAAATGAAATGCAGCCAACAAGTTGCTCGACAAAGGCAGCCACAGCCAGACAGGCGGCGGTGTCGGCCCTCACTCTGTCATAATCTACCCAAAAGGAGCTCCGTGCTGCCTGCCCCACAAGAGCTCTCGACAGACGACAAGTGTATTTATGTTATGATTTGAATACCGCTAATGACAGCCAGAGTCTGCCCCATCTTTGGGTGGCATTGCCTCGGGGGCAGACAGCATTTTCAGCGCCCTCATCAATCCAGTAGATCTCTCTCTCTCTCTCTCTCTCTCTCTCTGGATGCTCGATGCTCGATGTTGTAGGTATTTTCACACCTTTACGGATCGAAATTCGGAATATTTTCGGCTGCGCTGCAATTGAACATCATCATTATGATGATGGCTTATGGAGGAGCTATGTTATCCACATCCAGCCATAGCTCTATGTCTTAGCATCCCATTCCCATTCCAGCCTCAACCTCACCCTCATTCCCACTTCTGTGCGTGTGGCATCGTTTCCTTCAAATGCAAATGATGCCACAGCCTCGTCCGCTTTGGCTGGAACCCCAACTCAATCGGTGGGGGGATGGGGCTGCCGAGGGGAGTGAGTTACGATTACGATGCCGCGATAATATCAAGCTTTATAAATTTATTAGTGCCAGCCATGTAGAGCGAGAGATATATTTAGCTGCCTAGATAAATAGATACACACGAGGGCATTGATGGCATCTGCAGGTCTCCCTGCAGTATCGAACAGATAGTTTTGTCAGATACGGAACCATAGATATGGAATATGAGGTGAGGATAAGGACATCAGTCAGGGATAAGTCTTGCAATGATATAGTAAATATATGTGTATGAAAATGTGATTAAAAATCATCATGAACCTATGGTATATAATCGTGAATATACTATATATATATACTATATACTATAGTATATATTTATGTTATTTTTTGTTCATTGCTCGATTAATGGATGGGAAGTTCCTGAAGTTCATTGATATATTATACGAAAAGGGTCCTTAAATACTAAATTAAAATTAAAATTAAATTAAATTAAAATTAGATTAAATTAAAATTATATTAAAATTAAATTAAATTAAAATTAAAACTTAATTAGATTTAAATTAAATCAAAATTAAATTGAAATAAATTAAAATTAAATTAAAATTAGATTAAAATTAAATTAAATTAAAATTAAATTAAAACTAAATTAAAACTAAATTAAATTAAAATTAAATTAAAATTAAATTTAAATTAAATACAAATTATATTAAAATTAAATTAATTAAAATACTAAAATTCAAAACTGTTTCTATTTCGTTATTTATTTTATTTTTTAAACGAATTCTTCTCATAAACCATTTCTTACATTAAAAACAGAAATTCATAGGATGAAAAATTTAAAAAAAAAATCATTATAAACACAAATATCTTGTGTACTATCCAAATATGATCCAGAAGCAATAAATTTCCCAGAAATATAACGATGATAAAATCAATCAGTTTTCGTGGAGCTATGGATCTATAGATCTCCTTTTTAGGAATTCAAGCCTCCAGATATTACGCTCTTTGATTCCTCTAGCGATTCTCGTGCCTGTGCACCTGTCGCCCTGAGTTCTATGGAAAGAGGCAAAGGAAAATCCAGCAGCAATTTGCGAGCGACCCCAGCAACGACTCAATTGGTGCCACATGGACCATAGGGGCATGGTCAGCTCTAGTCAGTTTTTGCCCGCCGTAAAAGGAGACTCGTTCTTAGAGCGAGAGATAGACAGAGAGAGAGAGTGAGATGACAGGTTCAGTGAGACGGAGACGGATGAGCGGACATGCGAATGGCAAAAACAATGAAAGGAACATAAATTGCATATGAACTTGTGAGAGGAGAAGCCAAAAGGAAAGGAAAGGAGACCCATCCACAGAGTCGCAGTTGGCTGCACTCCATCCCCGGCTACGGCTACGGCCACGGCTCCGCTCCACTTGTCGCTGCTGCTGCAGCTCGTTGTCATTCCTTTTAATTTCATTTATTTTGCAAAATACAATTTAATTTGATGTGAATGCAACTGACAACTTGCAACGGCAACGGCAGCAGCAGCAGCAAAGCCAAAGAAGAGCAAAAAAAAAAAAAGAAAAACCATCCTCGAGGAACGACAAAAACGGCAACGTCTCAGGCCGAGCCGGTTGCCGGTTGCGAAATGGCCATAAGGCAAATATTGAACTACAATAATCATCATCAGGCATCGGCATCGGCATCTCGGCAGCCACATCGACATCGACATTGGCTGAGCGGCCATATCAGCGGCCGCCATTTCGTGGCCCCACCATCATCATCATCATCGTCGTCGTCGTCAGAGGCAGAGGCAGAGGCAGAGGCAGAGGCAGGCTTGAGGCAGAGGGACAGAAGACAATCAAGCGCAAAAACGAACGAGCAATTGTGGCACACGGATGAGCCGGGCCAATGATTGTCATGAAGATAACAAAAGTTGCCTTTTTGCATACCAAACATCGTGGCAGCGACTCAGATGCACCGCAGCAACATGTTGCTCAAAACTAACAAAGTATTGATTGCGCCGATTGCCAGTGGATGTGGATCAGCAAGCACTGCGTCGTTGTCGCAGTCATCGCTGATGCCGACGACAGCGACATGGATTGTCATCCAGCTCCTGCCATGACAACAGCCACCGAGGCAACCTCCACTCCAGCCTCCAGCCACCAGCCACCAGCCTCCAGATCCCAGCATCAGCTTCAGCTCCAACTCCAACTCCAGATCCAGCGACTGCAATCATACATCCTCCGCATGAAACAAAAGTCATTTAGTTATTGTTGTTGCTGCGGCTGCTGCTGCTGCTGCCTCCAGTCCTCCAATGGTGCATCCACAGATACTCCGATGATGCCGTCGACAGTCTCATCCGCTTATCAAACTTCAAACAAATCATTTTGTTGGCGGCCTTGCAGGCAGGCAGGCATCAGACATCGGGCATCGGGCAAAACCTCATCGATTCGATGAGCGGGGTACAGTGAAAGGCTATGTAGATGTTCGAGCGAGAGACTACTGCGAGGACAGCTGGAAAGTTGGTTTGTTTGCATCTGAATGGCTGATGCCTGATGCCTGATTAGTTGCTGGAAATATGCAGCGTTCGGGGCTGGAAATATGCGCAGATTCCCACCAAAAGTTGGGGCCGAAACGTTTATGGTTTTAGAAAAGTTTGATGATCGAATGGGAAATGTGTTCTGCGACAATTCAAACAGAGAAGACCTTTAAGATAGAGGTTCTGTAAATATTGTTTACGTTTGAAAGCAGGACTGGCTTCAGGGGCCTTCCTTTCAGAGCCCTTCTCTTAGCAAGAAATCGATTAAACTTATTGAATATTTGGCATAAGAATTAAAGATTTTTGAAGCACCCATCTATGAATACCGTTGCCAGGTAATGGTTGCACCTCTCCTCCTTCTACCTCCCTACTAATCAGCGATAGATTCCCCATCGATTCCCAATTGATGACGATTCTGTTATTGAAATGTTGCCATCTTTTCTGTATTCGCGGAATGCCTGAGAGCCATGCCAGTCGGGTTCGTGTGAGCTCCACCATTCCACCAGTCTCAAGCCTCCCATTCCTATGCTCAGCTCCCAGTTCTCTCAGCGAAATGGGGACTGCTGTGTGGGGAAACGCTGTAAAGACGCCAAATGAAACAAAAATGGAAGAATCGAAAACAGGAAAAATGAAGCGAACATCATCATTATTTCAGCGTCGGGAACGTGAGCGAAGCAGCAAAATTATTGAATTTGAATCCGGCAGCTGCCACTCGCAGACACATCCCCAGGCAGGGGGCAGGCGGGCGGGCAGGAGGATGGGGCCTGGGTGCTGGCTGCTAGCTGCTGGGGCGGAACGCGTTTTGCACTTTGCGTTGATTGGAAGAACCCTGAAAGGAGCCGAGAGCCGAGAGCCGAGAGCCAAGAGCCGCATCGAGTGCAACGAAATTATAAAAGTTGTTATGCAGGGGCGGAGCGACAATCGTGGCGGCAACGTGGGAAACGCGAGGAGAAGAAACGGCTCCCGCAGAGAAATAGCTAAAGGTTAACCCTTCACTGGGTTTACCAGACAACTATTGTAACTATCTTTAAGATGAAACATTTTTTAGTTGAACAAAAACCCAGTAGCCATAACTTTTCCGCTCAATTCCAGGGTTTGAAGCCACTTTAATCCACTTTGCATGATAGTCCTGAGCACCTACATGCAGGAAAATAGCTTCAGAAACTGCTAGAAGTATGATAGAAGTACAAGAAACCATAGAAAATAGTTTGTTTTTCAGTTTAATTTTAAGTCAGAGCATATTGCCTCTTCCTCTTTATCAAAACGACTTTGATCGATGCTCTTTGTAATAATTTTCTGGCTAAATTCTGTATTATTTTTAAGCATTTTGTTTTAAGTGGTCGTTTTTGTGGATTTTTTTGCTGAATATTATAAAAAAAGATGGTATTTTCTAGTATCTTGTACTTGAACGTACTCTAATTTAATTAATTTAATAATAATAATAAATATAATAATAATAATAAATATAAAAATAATAGTATATATTATAATAATAATAAACATAATAATAATCATAAATATAATAATAATAAATATAAAAATATATATAATAATAAATAAAAAATATATATAATAATCATAAATATAATAATAATAAATATAAAAAATATATATAATAATAATAAATATAATAATAATAAATATAATAATAATAATAATTCATAACAATTTAATAGAAGTACTTTCCTATAATTATTTCTATCCAAAATCGTTCCAAAAAATCAGTCCCCTTTAAGGGTTAACTCGTTTTCCATTTTCCGCATTCCGATAGATGTATTTTTATGATGCGACTGCAGTTGGGAAAAGCGATGAGAGGGACAAAGGGAAATAAATGGACAGACAGACACAGAGATACAGAGATACAGAGAGGGGGAGAGAAGGGAGAGCAATTGCGATGGGGAAAATGTGGGAAAGCTGACTAATTTGATAAGTGGAAAGCGGAGCCAGCATCGTCCGAAATTATTCATATTTACAGGGACTCGGTTAACCGACAGCCAAATGGCGGCGTCGACTGCTATTTCGTCCATTTATTATTTGTGGCCGCCGTGCGGACAAACACCGAGTGGAGCAGGGAGCAGGGAGCAGGGAGCAGGGAGCAGGGAGCAGGGTGAATCCTCCTCCGGGTCCCACTAAACAAATGAGCATTGCAGTCCAATTAAAATAATAATTACATTTCTAATGCAACTGCAATTTGTGTGTGTGGCGAAAAAGTGCGCCCAGTCCCCAATCCCAGGCCCCATCGGCACTGCATAAATATTAATGACGACACGACGCTGCAGAGAAACAGGACGAGGGTCCTTTCGGGCCCAAAGCAAATGTGCGTGTCGATAAATGTTTGCATTTCCCATTCCCCACACACCCGGACAGAGAGCAGTCCGGAAAATGTTGGCTCTGTGGCAAAAGTTCGGATAAAATGGCTAAAATGCCTGCGTCTGTGGTCAACTGTTCATATTTACACTCTAAATAAATAATATTCTAATTTGACAAAGCAAACGGTAATTTATTAAAATTGTTACTATCCCAGACCCAGTGCCAGAGGCATTAATGCTTAACAAGTTCCACCAAGGACCCGCCAGAGAGCCCCAAATGGCCATCGAGGTCGAGGCAATTACAGCAGGCAATGGTTTCCTCCTACAGTACTTTTGAACGGACCGAGGTCAAAGTCGAAGAAGTTCGTATAATTATCCCCACTAACGTGAGAAATGGTATGTAAGTCGAGAACTGCTGGGGCATGGCAATGGTGGATACTTCAAAGACTGCAAAGACTATGAAATAGCACGATATTGCATCAGGCAGAAATTCCATATCAATTTTCCTTCGAGGCTTCATGGTAGGGCGCAGAAAAGACTCACTTTTCGGTCCCAAGATTTTGACAACAAAGTACACGGACCTCGGCTGCCTGTATCTCTGAGATAGGTCTTACAAATATGTCATATCTAATGAATTTGAGCTGTTAGCCAAGATAATTGTCCAAAAAATCAAGGAAACCCAAAGAGTCACCGCTTTAGGTACAAGCAAGTCTCTCATACACTTTCAGACCCTTTATTCGATGAGATATATGAATATATAAAGCACAGATATACTCTTTTATTCCTTTTAAAGTCTAGACGAAAATCTAAATTGATTCAAGCACCAAAACGAACGCAAGACCCGCTCCCAAGCGTTGGTCTGGGACTGGGTCCATGAATAAAATGGAAAACCGCCAGCACCGCAGTTGTAACTTTGCATAGAAGCAGGGCAGGCATAAGGGTTGGAGCCGTTGGGGTTGCATGCATTATGATTATGCCCGAAAGTGCCAAATGGAAGCAATCTCCCTTCAAATGGCAGAGGATTATGTGCACAACATTTCATATGCTAAGCTGTGTGGAGCAGGGGGGCTAGACCAGCGCAAAGGGGAGACATGACCACGCATCGACGCAGTGTCGCAGGCCAACCACCACAGGGCCCAGACGACACGAGCAATTTGCATTTTGAACACCGGCCAGGATTGGTTATTAGCGAGATTTATGGATATCATATTTGAGGATGCGCAGCTTCCATGGCCCCACCAACACAGCCCTGGACACAGCAACAGGGGTACGCCTCAAGCTCGAGAGCTCGTGTGCGGATTGAAGAGATATTAAAATGAATATTTTGCGGATAACATGAAATTGAAATTGCTTTCGACTCGGTCCATCGCTGCCGCTTGATGATGACGATGGGAATGGGTATGGGGAATGGGTATGGGGAATGGGTATGGGGAATGGGGAATGGGAATGAGGATGGCGGCCTGTTTAACTCTCGCCAGTGGCCGGGTCGTTGCTTATGGCCCAGCATTCCGATAACAATGAGGCTGGGGCTTGGGGCCCCCGACGGGACGGTATTGAGAGGCAGCCGCAGGATGGCTCTGTGGCTGTGGACGATGACGTTGGCTCCCATTTGCTGCTATCGTGTAATGTGTTTAGCGGGGCGAGTGGAGTGGTCGAGGCATGGACATGCAGCACACAACAGAAGCTCCTCGACTGCGGCTCCTCTGTAGATTTCCATATTAATAAATGGCCACGGCTGCCGAACGGGGCTGTGGCGGGGGTTGGGAGATCTCTCTCTGTGGGACAGAGTTATTTATTGGCAGGCGTGCTCTCAATAAAATTATGGTTCATGCAGATTATGCGAGTGCAGAAACTTGTTTACCGCACTGTAGAGCAGGGCCGAGGAGGCACTGGGGGAGGGTTCGGGCTGGCCAACAAAGAGCAGCCAAGATTATTGTGGCCATGTTGCAGCAGCAGCGGCAGCAGCAGCATCGGTTCCAAGGTGGAGGCTTGGTCGGGGCTGGCGGCAGCAATATGTAAAGTGGACTTATCAAAATGGAGATGATGATGCCGCAAGTTGAGGATGGTCTGGGTCTGGGTCTGTGTTGGGGTCTGTGTTGGGGTCTGTGTTGGGGTTGGGGTCGGGTTCTTCCGTCTGGTTGGAATGATTTCGGCAAATCCTTAATGGGATTATGTGTGGGTTGCATCTGTATGTGTGTGTGTGTGTGTGTGTGTGTATCTAAAGGGTATATCTGTATATATCTGTAGAAGGAGTGTCACTTCTGCGGTCTAACAATTCAATGGGGATGGATGTCAGACACTCATCTATCGATTGCCTTTTTGAATTACAGAAAGTTTCAGAGTCCAATGATACTATACAGTGCCACAATTAGGAAGTAAATATTCTACTTCTGCCTTAAATTATTTAAAATATTAAATATTTAAAGTCTAAAATTAGTTAAAATATTAAAAATTCTTGGTATTAAAGAAGAAATTACTATTCCACTATTAGATTATTCTTCTCTCGCTTTATAAGGCACATGCTCCGATTTTGATGGGGTTTTTTTTTTTATAATTAAGAAAAATATAAAAAATAAATTTTAAAACATTTCCTAATCTTCCTAATCCTATAAGGCACGATTTTTTGGGTATTTTCTTTTTTTAAATTAAGAAAAAATAAAAAAAATTTTTTAAAACATTTCCTAATTTTTTAATCTTATGGGGCACGATTTTTTTGGGGTTTTTTTTATTTGAGATTAATTTAAAATTAAAAACTTTTTTTTTTAAAAGATAAAAATAAATGCATCAAATATGCGTAGAATAAGAACTATTCTTGATTTTCATTTTTTTTTTATTATAATAGTATTTTTTTTAGTAAAATTTAATTTAAAAATGAAAAAACTTTTTAAAAATTTATAAAAATTAAGTTGAAAATTTGAAACCCAGACCAATTGCACATTTTTCAAATTTCGCTGAAAAATTAACCAAATATATTTGCAAAAAAAAACATACATACAAATACAGAAATAAATGAACACTTTTAATATCTTTTAATAAAATAAAAGTGTGCTTCAAAAGGCTATTTAAAGTTCATATCAATTATAATATTTATGGCATATAAAATAGATACAATACAGTTGATACAGCTTAGAAATTAAGGCATAAATATTGCATTTATTATTAATATAATCCATTACATAGTGGGTTTCAAAAGGCCATCTAAAGGGCATATAAATTATAATGTTTATGCCATAAATTATACACAATAAATGCAATAAATCTGGACTACCAATACTACCACATACATATATCACCCATTATCTCGTATGCATGTCTCGTACGTAACAGGAAATGC
Organism: Drosophila lowei; assembly: GCA_008121275.1. Classification (NCBI taxonomy): domain Eukaryota; kingdom Metazoa; phylum Arthropoda; class Insecta; order Diptera; family Drosophilidae; genus Drosophila; species Drosophila lowei. The sequence goes on from CM017779.1 coordinate 24,872,666, forward strand.
TGAGAAAAGTTGATTGATTTTGACTTGGCCTTAAACGTTGGAGTCACGCGATGATCTGTGGCAATGCCCCGCAAATCTATTAAATATTCACGACATTCATATTGAGATAATAATTAATAATTGCAGGAGATAAGAGATTGACATATAATGGGTGTCTGGAAAGACCTACGTTATTATAACTCGGGCATATATTAATTTATAATCTTTTATATGAGTCGTTTTCCACGTTTTATGCAAATTGCGTTCCCAAGAAATAAATCTCTTTGTACGGGATGTACGCTTATCGAGCTCATTAAGCACCGCAGCAGCACACCAGCTTTTTGGGAGATGAAGTGTGGCTACGAATGGCTCCTAAATCTTCCAGTCTCCACACATTTGATGCCACTCTCCCATGTGGAGGCTAGACCAAGCCGCAGCCATTCTCGATGACATCACTGGATGCTGCTGGCCAACACTTTGGGACTAATTAACCTTGGTTACCCCTGTAGCATTTCATTTCGGCCACGATAAGTACAGCAGCCCAGGAGACCCAGACCCCAGACCCAGACCCAGAAGCAGCTCGTTCTCAGAGCCAAGGCTCCGAGGCAGAGCTACTCAAAAATTTGCATATCAATTTGTACACACAAAGCGAATAAAACGGCGGGGAACCGGGTCTCCCAAAAAAAAAAAAAAGAGTCAAATAAAATGGCGTAAAAACTGAAAATCGCGTCGGACCACAGAAACCGAGTGGCACTGGGAGCCCGGGAGCCCGAGAACCGCAGAGCAGAAATCATGATTCTCATTATTTTGCTAAAAACGCCAAACAGCAAAGCGGGGGAGTGGGGAGATGGGGGTCTGGGCAGCCACTGTCGCCCCCGCCAGGGTTGTCGAGCATTTAAAAGCGGCGCGCCGAGCGGCAGAGTCAAATGAAGATATGCAGATTAAAGGAGCCAGATGCAGGAGCAGCAGAAAGGCTGCCTGGAAAAAGAGCTGCCAGCGTCAATGTGGAAAAATTACGATGAGCATTACCAGGCACATTAAAAGGTCCCACAGAGGCAGCACCAGGCTCCGTCTCTCTCCAGCTGGGGGTCACAATGGGAATGGGCAACGGTAGCCGGCAGCCAGCAGCCGGCAGAAGCCGCAGACCAATTCTGAGATATGAACATGGCGTTTTTTTGAGAGCCATATGAGCAGACCCACGGCAGGCAGCCGCAGCAGCGGTAGCCCCACATGCAGGCCGGGAATCGAACGAGAAATATAGCATAAGAATGCACTCGATGGAGCTGCAGTTGGAGCTAAAGCTGGAGCTGGAGCTGGACCTGGAGCCTGGAGCCTGGCCGCGCATCTCGTGGAGGCGATAACAATACATGCGCCACGACCAGCGGAGGCCTGCTGGGAGTCCAGGCCACTGGACAGTGGTACGAGGTGTGGCAAGAATGTCATTTGAACACTGAAGAATAATTTTATGGAGTGCATATGCTTTTAGTTCCAAATGAGACAGATTGGTGGACAATTTATATATAAAATATGCATAAAAATAGGTGTTTTTTGATATTGGGATACAAGTGTCTTCAAAAAGTGTCATAAAACTATAAAAAAATACTAAAGTAAAGGGTATATCTCAATAGAACTTCTAAAAGAAACCCATACAAGCAGGCAGATCCCAATAGCAGTCGTCATACGACAGAGAGTCTGTCTTTTGCGCGCTCACTCGTGGCTTTTCAGCGAGCCTAAATCCACTTTCAAAATCCACGCAGACCAAAGAAATGTATGGGCGTTACTCATCTGACTATACAGATTGTCTTTGCTTGGGGCTAATGTTTCGAACACTCTACACCTTTTCCCACTTTATGATCCTCTCATTTGAATATCGTACCTTTTTGTACATCCCAAACCACTGTGCCCAGGGCCCTGGACTATGGCCACATGAGGTCCCTGTGGGCTGGAGGGCCCTGCCTGTAGGCGGGGGCGCTGCCTCGTTTGCTCTCTGGCAATTGTTCTCGCCGCATGCGCTTTTCCTTTTTCCGTGTCTAGCATTCGACTTGGACTTGTACTTGGGTCTTGGGCGATAAGCGTCAGCGCGCCAGTTAATAGCAACAAATAAATGCAACTAAATGCTCAGCGTTCTGTTCGGTTAGGATCGGATCGGGAACAGAACGGGCTCGGATGGGGGACGGTATGGGACGGCCATGGCCATATGAAGATATCCAAAAGAACGACACAATGCGGCAGTTGCCGTTGGCATATCGTCGCCACTTGGTCCGACTCCGAGTCCAACTCCGACTTCAAGTCCAAGACCAGGTCCAAGACCAGGTCCAGGTCCAGTCCAGTGCCACCCCCGATCCGGGTTGGGGGGTGGCTGTTGCTGTTGCTGTTGTCGTTGTTGTTCCTACATATCTCTTGTAGTCGCTGCCGCTGCGGCTGCGGCCATTGTCATTGTTTCGGGCAGCGCCATCGGGCGGGAGCCTGGGGCATTGTCTTGCTCCTCGTGTAGTCTTTTGCATCTTTTGACTGCGTGTTGTTTTTTTGGTTTCTTCTACGGATTTAACCAAATTTGGTCTGGACCGCGTGATATAATTCATAATTCATTCGCAGCGACATCTTTATTTGAATGTCGCAAAATGCATCTAATAGAGTCGGTCGAAGGCGTGAAATATGGCCAGCCTCCTTGCCCCATTGTACATTTGCATTCAATGTAAATAAATTGGATACATGGCAACACTGGGGGCTCATGAATAGAAGCGAAAGAGGTGTTCGGTCCGGGGTCTAGATGTGGGAGTCATGTCTGAGGTCTTTTTTTGGGTACAGGAATATCTTTTCTCCCTGCTATCCAAGGCCCATCTTGAATGTCATCATTTCATGGCTTCTATCATCTCTGATCTCCGAATTATGCTCTTAAGTGCCCCGACACGCTAAATATCCATTCATCAAATATCTTTCAACACATTTCAAGCGCCTGGGGCTAATTGCTCCAGTGCGGAGGGGGCTATCGGGGGAACCAGTCGCAGTCACCGAATCTTATCTGTGCATCGCGAGGCAACGCCAAGTTGTCGCCAACTGCCAAGTGGGAACACGGCCGCGTGGTGGCAAGTGGCAAGTGGCGAGTGGTAAGTGGCAACAGCCGAGTGCCAAGTGTGGCGTTGCATGTCTGGCGTCGGAAAAAGTGTTCAACTTAAAATTTAATAAGCGCAAACAACTTCATAAATTCAGGCATGACCACAGCCCCAGCCGCACTGCCTGTCACCTGACACCAGCTCGAAGACGCAGAACGAGAGCCAGAGCCAGAGCCAGAGACCAGACCCAAAGCCACTCCAGGCCCAAGAACTCAGCGGAGCACGACGGAGGATCGGATCGGATCTCGACAAGATCTCCTCGTCGTCGTCGTCGTCGTCGTCGTCGCACAGCACGAATATACATTTAATATTTAGCCATTAAATGCATTTATAATGGCCTTATCGTGCCCAGATCAACTTTATCACCCAATTTAGCGCGACTTCAAATTTTTATTATGCACACTTTGTGCGCAACGCCCCTCCCCCGGGTCTGCAGTGCCCCCCAGAGCAGGTCGGTCATTCAAGATGCGGATGTGTGCCTTGTCGGATGTCCAGCAATCTAGGATGGAGCCCCAGTAGGCACTGGCACTGCCATGTTCGGATTGGGCAGAGATAGCGGACATTAGTATTAAATAGCGTGATTTCCAAGTGTTTGAATCGGATTTCGGATATCTTGTAATGAGTGATGGACACATAATACTATGTATAATCTGGGGGAAAAATACCTAACCATTTTCACTTTCTGTATACAAAAGGCATGCAAAATTATGGCTTTGAGAAATGGGGCTAACATCAAAGAAGGCCTAAGAAGATCAAAGTAAAATATAGAAAAAAATTATAATAAATAAATAAATAATATACAAAAATATTCACATTGAAATTTTGAATAAAAGAGTTCAATAAAACGATTGTACGAGGGCGTGCTGATGAGTAATCGGCCCTACCAAAAGAACACATTTCTAGACACACACTTAAATATTTTTTTTCGATTAGTGCACAAAAGAACACATTTCTAGCCCCCCTAAAATATTTTATTCGTTCATTCGCAAAAATTATTTTAAATTTTTCTTGACAGATAATAGCTGATTTTTTGGTTGTTAAATATGCAGTTCCTATCTCTTATTGCTGTGCTCAGTTACTACAAATTCTCTTCTTCTTTGAACCCCATTTGGGGTACCGTTGGCCTAGATAAAAGAGCAAAGTCGCGCTCTACGTGGAATTCATGTGCATTCCTGTTTAATCATGTTTCGAGAGTCGCAGTGTTAGCCTCGTGATTGCCTCAAACCAATAAGAATATTAAAAAGAATTGCATTTTTGGTTAAAAATTCCCCGTAATACTGAATTGCGTGAGGAATAACAGGGAAGGATCCAGGGCATGAAATTCGGGGGCATGAAAACTCTGGTCGAATGGCTTCAATATTGAAAATGGAATACGATTGCGATTGCTTCAACCTTTGATATGGGATCACATGCCCCTGACCCCTAATTGATCATCGTTTTAAGAGCATTAAATACAGGGCCTGGAAGAGTGGATTAAAACTATACAATTATTTATGAGTATACTCCAGAAATACATTAATTTCTGGCGAAAAAACAATAGATAATATTCTATATTTGGGTGGAATTAAATTACTTTATGATTATTTGAACTGAAACGTTTCTGGTCATGATTATCTCCCACATTTGGCTTTCGTTCTAGCTCTAGATTGTGTGTGTCTTCTCCCTCCGAGTTGGCCTGGCCCATAATAATTAACAGCAAACACAAATTAGCACTCGGCGATTGCATTAAAATTCCATTCGAGACGAGACGAGAGAGTCGCAACAATCAGCGCAATGAATTCTCTCACGATCATTATCGTGGCTGGGACTTGGACTGGGACTGGGACTGGGGACCCTGGGGCTAAGACTTGGAGTGCGCCATTTGGCCATTTGGCGGCTAAATGAAGAGGCTGCCAGACAGAGCGCAAAACAGAGTAAATGTCACTTGCAACAAATTTGTAACCCACCTTGCCCCAGAGGCCTGGCCAGGCGATCGGCGATCGGCGAGGCGATCCTCTGAGCTCTGACTGCAATTGCTCCAGTTAGAATTTTTATAACCGAATTGCAATATCTGGGACTAAGAACGAGGCACCGCGATGAGGTTGCCTCGTGCTGCAGGGTGTTGAAAAATTGCCGCGGCACCTCTGATAGCCCTGGCCCTGGCTGAGACCCGGGGCTGAGTGAGGCGTTGCTTGCAGCCTCGCACTTGTGTCACGATCGCCGCAGTTGCCGCAGTTGCAGCCACACATCCATTGTTGCATCTCTAGCCGAAGCCGAGGCTGCGGCAGCGTCAGCGGCAGCGGCTGATCTCACAGAGATTGCGTTTTGCGGCGCGGCGCGGCACTTTTTGGGCCTGGTCATCGCGACATCATCGAAGCCCGGGGCAGCCGGCGGCGACGGCGGCGGCGAATTGATGAACGCTCCAAGTTCCAGTTCGGGCTGGGCTCCAGCTCCATCTGCATCCGAGGCGTTGACTGGGGCTGGGACTGGGACTGGTACTGGGACTGGGTCTGGGACTGCGTCTATTTAAGGCCGAGATTTGATTGTCAAGCGGAGATATGCCAATTTCTCAGTCGAGTCTTGGCAGCTCACAGCTTGTCGGACATTGTTCTGGCTATGAGTGTTGAATGTTGAATGTAGAATGTTGCATGCAGCGGCGATTGGAGTCGATTGATGCCGATTGCCGTTGCTTCTTTCGCCCGGGTCCCTGCCTCCCTGCTTCCCTGCTTGGTCGGAGCGAAAGTGTCAATATAATTGGCCAAATTGATGTTGCTGCCTTCAGGCCCAAATTAGGCAAAGTCGTTGCTCCAGGCTCTAGGCGGATCTTCCAGGAACCCACCAAATCCCAACCACCTGGTGGTGGGGGGCGGGCTCCGAGGGGCACCAGCAGACACATTTCAATCAGATTTCATTTGTGTGTGGAAAAGCGATAAATAAATGACAAAAACCATTTCATAAGAGAGTGAATGCCGCCGAATGCTGACTGCCGACTGCTGGCTGCTGGCAACACTTGCAGCAGTTGCAACTTCTTCTGCTGCATCAAAGCCACTTCCAAAGACAGTCAATGTCTTTCGCGATTTTGCATAAATAGAAACAGACTGAGACCCGTTTGCATGCCACTGCCACCGCCGCTGCCAGTGCCACTGCCACTGCCGCTGCCAGTGCCACTGCCACTGCAGAGACTTTCACATTGTGACGTATTTATGGATATCAAGTGCCACAATTTCTGCACTCGCGGATTCATCTTTGTCCCACACTCGGCAATAGAACCCGCGCCATCGAGGTGCATTTCCTTTTCCACTGACAGCCCAGAGAGAAATCCAGTTAGTTATGTGTCCGACTCCCTCTCTTTCTCCTTCTCTTTGCTGGATCTTCCCTCCCGAGGAGTTATTTGCATATCCATATTTGTGGTACTCACAAACCCGGATTGATGGATGCATTCGCGGGGCAATTATTTCCAACAGACTCCATGCAAATCTTCAGCAGCCATGGAATCACAAAGGAATCTTTTTTGGAATCTGAATAAGATAATCAGGGGGCAGGGGAATTTTCATATTTTGAGATCGTTTGTAAGAATTTACCATATTCGACTATGCATCATTTTAGCATACTCAAAAAATGCAGAGGACTATACCAAAACTTGGATTCAGCGCCAAATCGGAATAGGAAAGCGAGTAAGAATGACATTTCATAGATATGTACATATCAGAAACGAGGGGGAACTTGAATTCCAGTCAATAGAGTCTATCAACATACCAAAAATCAAATGCATATGATCTTATTGTATTAGAAACAAAACAAAGCAATAAACAGTAAAGAAAAACATTCTCTTTTCTCACTTACCCATAATCTTGTTCCTTTACATTTTCCCTTGTCGCATATGAGATTCGTTTCTTACGATTCTGATGAAGAGAGTCACCGTACTTAGGGTAGCGAAGATACGACAAAGCCGGACCGAAACCGCACCGAAACCGCAAACGAAACGCACAAAATGATTTCCAATAAGAGCACAAATTTTAGGCATTTATTTATTAATATGAGGTGAGGCACAAGAGGGCGGAAGTTTGTGTGGACACACCAAGCAAGAGAGTCAGATCAGCAGCATTGGGAATGCCTCACCCTTTCACGAACTTCACTTGGAACGAGAACACTCATTCCTTTTTGATTCTCTTCTTCACTATTCCCTCATGGAGTGGGACAAGGACAAAACTTGACGAATTTTCAAGCACGCACACCCACACACATAGCTGGAACTCACGTGATCAAACGAAAAAAAAACGGAACAAAAAGACATTTTAGATTTTGGCACATGAAAAAAAAGATATGCAAAATTATATGTTTATTTACACCGCTGCATTTTTCCTTCGACGAGCTGCCTTTTTGTTGCCATTTTGCCTTTTTCTGCGCCCCCGCAAACGAAACGCTGAAACTGATTTCCAATAAGAGCGCACAAATGTTATGCATATTAATTTAAGGTGAGGCACTGGAGGGCGGAAGTTTGTGTGGACACACCAAGCAAGAGAGTCAGATCAGCAGCATTGGGAATGCCTCACCCTTTCACGAACTTCCCTTGGAACGAGAGCACTCATCCTTTTTGATTCTCTTCTTCACTATGGCATCATGGAGTGGGAAAGGGACAAATCTTGACGAATTTTCAAGCACGCACACCCACACACATATCTGGAACTCACGTGATCAAACGAAAAAATGCCACACCACGAAAAAATTACACATTTTAGATTTTTGCACATTAAAAAAAGAAATTATGCAAAAATAATATGATTTTCTACATTTATATCAAATATACATATATACATATAACACAAATGTACGCACTTTTCCTTCGTCGAGCTGCATTTTTGTCGTCGTTTTGCATTTTTCTTCGCCCCCGCCCTTGATCAAAAGCTTTTTGTTGCCTTAAAACATATTTTCTTGCACTATAACACTTTTCTTGTACACCACATGTCACTACACACCTGCGCGGCATTTTTCCTGTTGGATTTTTCACCATTTTCCCGATTTTCACGAATTAAAAAGCGGAGCTCACTTACGAACGCACGCTTCGAGCGGGAAAAAAAATGAAAGTGAGAGCGGTGCAAATGCATTCATTCTTTGGTCTCCTCCTCCTCTTCATATTTGCTCTCTCTCCCACGCACACTTTAGCTACTTTTGCAAAAACCAAAAGAAAAACAAGAGACAACGGAAAAATAACACATTTTCGATTTTGTCACATAAAAAAAAGAAATTATGCAAAATTAATATGTTTGCCTGCTTATATATCACATATATCAGATATATACACATATATACATACATATATCGCACATTTTTGCACTTTTCCTTCGTAAATCTGTATTTTTGTCGCCACTATGCCTCTTTCTGCGCCCCCACCTTTGATCCAATACATTTTCTTGCAATAAAAAACATTTTTTTGTACATATACATCTAATCCCTGCATCACTACACTGAACTTCACTTCCCACACCTGCGCGACATTTTATTCGTTGGATTTTTCACCATATTCACGAGTATAAACGCGGATCTGACTTACAAACGCACGTCGAGCGGGAAAAAAATGAAAGTGAGAGCGCTCCATATGCGTTCGTTCTATGCTCTCCTTCTCCTCTTCCGATTTGCTCTCACTCCAACGCTCTCTCGAGTACTTCTGCTTATGCTTAACTCTACCCCTTGTCTTCAAACTCTGCTACTGCAAAGCTCTCTTTCAATCAATTAATTGAATGTAATTAAATAATTTCAGTAAGAAATATCAAATAATTTACTTAAATTAGTACTCCGCGCACTGCAACCCTCTCCGAGAGTCGCATCGTGCTTTCTTTTTTGTTCTTATATTACTCAAAGCGTCAAAGAGCTCTCAAAGCGAAAGAGAGTTATCATACCACCTTGTAAAATTTCATCACGAGCAAAAGTAGGTAAAGTGTGCGTGGGAGAGCGAGCAATTTGGAAGAGGAGAGGGAGAGCATAGAATAAACGCATTTGCAGCGCTCTCACTGAAATTTTTTCACCGGCCAAAGCGTGCATTCGTGAGTCAGCTCCGCGTTTTAAATCGTGAAAATCGGGAAAATGGTGAAAAATCCAACGGGAAAAACGTCGCGCAGGTGTTTGAAGTAATGTTTAGTGTAGTGATGCCGTGATTATATGAAAAAGGGTGTTTTGGTGCAAGAAAATGTGTCGAATAAAGGGCGGGGGGGCAAAAGAGGCAAAATGCCGGCATAAATGCAGTTTGACGAAGAAAAAGGGCGGCAATTTGTTATATTTATGTAAAATGTGTGATATATATATGTTGAAAATCATATTAATTTTGCATAATTTATTTTTTTTATGTGCCAAAATCTAAAATGTGTTATTTTTCCGTTGTCTCCCGTTTTTCGTTTCGTTTTTGCAAAAGTAGCTGAGGTGTGCGTGGGAGAGAGAGCAAATCGGAAGAGGAAATGGAGATCAAAGAATAAACGCATTTGCACCGCTCTCACTTAAAAATTTTTCCCGCTCGAAGCGTGCGTTCGTAAGTCAGCTCCGCTTTTTAATCCGTGAAAATCGGGAAAATGGTGAAAAATCCAACAGGAAAAATGCCGCGCAGGTGTGTAGTGACATGTGGTGTACAAGAAAAGTGTTATAGTGCAAGAAAATATGTTTTAAGGCAACAAAAGCTTTTGATCAAGGGCGGGGGCGAAGAAAAATGCAAAACGACGACAAAAATGCAGCTCGACGAAGGAAAAGTGCGTACATTTGTGTTATATGTATATATGTATATTTGATATAAATGTAGAAAATCATATTATTTTTGCATAATTTCTTTTTTTAATGTGCAAAAATCTAAAATGTGTAATTTTTTCGTGGTGTGGCATTTTTTCGTTTGATCACGTGAGTTCCAGATATGTGTGTGGGTGTGCGTGCTTGAAAATTCGTCAAGATTTGTCTCTTTCCAATCCATGATGCCATAGTGAAGAAGAGAATCAAAAAGGATGAGTGCTCTCGTTCCAAGGGAAGTTCGTGAAAGGGTGAGGCATTCCCAATGCTGCTGATCTGACTCTCTCTTGTTTAGTGTGTCATTACGAACTTCCGCCCTCTTGTGCCTCACCTCATATTAATAAATAAATGCCTAAAATTTGTGCTCTTGTTGGAAATCATTTTGTGCGTTTCGTTTGCGGTTTCGATGCGGTTTCGGTGCGGTTTTGTCGTAACTTCGCAGTGCGTAGTACGGTGACTGTCTTCATCAGAATCGGAGCTTGATTATGGGTAAGTGAGAAAAGAGACGAGAGAAATTATTTTGTTCTTTACAATTTATACTTTTATTTTCTTTGTAATTATTTTGATGCTTTTTTTGTATGTCTTGTCAGCGGGCATAAAAAATCGATTCGAATGACTTTGTTTGGACAGGGTCTGGAAAATATCGCCATCATTTCGCAAAGGCCTCAAAATTAATTAATTAATCAATTATGGAAACACATTTCACCTCAATTCCTCCTCCCAGAACATATCCACATCCACCCAGACTGCCGTCCAGCCATCCATCCATCCGTCCATCCATCCAGCGATGATGATTCCTTGGAAACGGGACAGAGAGTTTTTTTTATGTGCCGACCATCGTGTGTAATGCTCGTTAAACTTTTATTGGCTGCCGCTCCCAATGGGGCTACCCGACAGGGGGGCGGGTATGAGTGTGGGTATGGGATCCCTCAATTATTGAAAGTATGAAAAATGCAAAATCGGGACGCAGCTGGAGGCGCTGATAAAATGTCGCCGCTGCATTACCATTTGGAGTGCGGCTAATTAATTTTGATCTGCCAGCAGGTAGCCCACCCAGGAGATACGTATCTAGTATCTGCCGATAGCGGATAGGACTGAGTCATAGGTACACCAACAAATGGCCATTGGCCATGCTCGGGCCATGGTTATTGCACTTTTATCGATGCCCAACTGGAATTGAATTATAGCCAATTGTCATTCTTGCAACACATTTGCCATTCAATGCCCCTGTCAATGCTGCCACACTCGCTCTCTGTCTCGGTCTCTGTGTCTGTGTCTGCCCCTTGAGGCCTTGGACAGACAGACAGACAGACAGACGGACGGACAGGACAAAAGTCTTCTCTGGGTTTGCATGTTTGGCTCAAATTTTCGTGTGCAATTTTTCTTTCTTTTCGTTTCGTTTTGTTTCTTTTCTGGCTATCTGGCTTTAATGCTTATCCATTTCGCAGGTCAGTCCCTGGCGTATATTATTTCGGCATAAATCAAAACTTTCACTTAGCACGCTCATTTGTTTCAATGACCGCAGCACTCCGAAACACACCCCCTCGCCCTCCACCCCAGCCTCGCTCTGCACTCGAATAGTGATAAAAATCTATTACAAGCTCATATCATATTTTATTTCCGCTTTTGCGCACTTCCGCCTCGCACTCTCCATGAGGGAAATTATGAAAAAGCTTTTTTATGGTTCGTTCACTTTTTACGATGATGATGGGGATAGGACAGGATAGGACACTGTCCACTCGAATGGTCACTCTTCCGACCGTCCTTGGTCCGTGTGACATATTAAATTTAATGGAAATTGATGAGCGCTTATTATGATATGAGATAGCCAGCCAGCCAGCCAGCCAGCTCCTTTGTCCTGTCCTTCCTTTTTGCCCAGGGGGTGGCCCTGGCCCGGATGGATGGATGGGTTTCTTCTTCTTTTTTTTTGGGTCCCGGCTTTAGTATCTTTTTTATCATAAAAGTAATTTCTGCTGATGGTCGCACTAAATTCATTGATTCAATTTCCTCGCTGGCTTTGCGTTTGTTTTGTGTCCGCAGTCCGCAGTCCGGCGGATTCCGGAGACAGCTCCAATAAATATGGATATAATATTTCAATATTTGTGCAACTTTCTTTCCTTTATTCCGGCTCGAACGTAAATCACGATTTGTCGAAATACTTTCTGTGGCTGTTGCTGCCCGATTTAGAGGAAAAGTCAAGCACATAAAAGGAAAGTAGGGAAAAGAGCAGGGAAAATGACTTTAAGATGTGATTGTGGAGATACGAATGTGTGCTTGTATTTACGAATAGTTTTCTGTCTCTTGGAAGGTGTCTTTCAAGGAAGGTGTACCCAAAATTTGGAATTTATTTTACTCAACAACAAGTTTTAAAGATGGCAAAAATTATCCTAATTTTTTAGCTTTTTTTAGGGCTCATAAACCTTTGATATAGTAATAAAATTGGAGTTTCCCTGCTTTAAAATATATTTTATTGAATAAAAAGGCAAAGAACTATATCATTGGAGAACGATGATATGAGAAAGAGTTTTTGTAAACAAAGATCACTCATATCCCTCGCTATAAATATATTATTGATTATATTTAACATATTTTTTACCGAGTACCCAAACACCTTCTTTAGTATCTTTGCTTCCTGTAATTTTCCAGCTGATTTGATTACTCAGACACACTCAGGATTGCTCAGCAGATGCACTCGATACACCCCCAAGTGTTTGGTTCCCGGAATACCTCTGTCCCCCCACCAGCCCCCTCCCGCCAAACACCAGACCCGACCCCAATGCCAAACGCCCCGCATCGCTGTTATGGCCATTGTGCGAGGTCATAAATACTCACGAGCCCTGACAGTCGTCATAAAAATGTGCATGATTCATATGCGAGGCTCCCCGGCCGTTTAACGACACTTTAATAATTCTCTAATTGCAAAAAATACGGCGAAATGTTGCACAGCCTCTCCTGGCTCTCCGGGCCTGGCTTTTAATGGCCGGCGAGTGCCTTTTAATTGGGTGGCGCCCAATGCCATAAAGCAGCACAGCACGAGGGGGGGATGGGCCTCGGCATCGGTATCGGCATCGGCATCGGGTTCGATTCGGTTCTGTCTGGGACGGTATGTGGATGCCCGGCGGGCCAGGCTCCACCTGCCGAGCGTGGTTATTCATAATTATACCTGGGGTTTCTCTGGCTTAAAGGTATATTCGAACCAACGAAAGGGGGGATTTTCAGAGCCATTGGAGCAACCTTTGGTTCCCGATTGTTGGGTATCCTTTAGTCGTAGCCTTTCTCCTTGTTCTTCCCCCCCTTGAATGTGTGTGCGCATAATTTAAAGCGACACTAAAAACAAACATCGTCAAGTCGTCGTGACTTCGTCAGACGTGGAGTGGAAAAAAAGGGGCAAAAAGATACCAGAAATAAACAAGAAACGGAATTTGAGTTTCTGGCTGAGAAGGAGACGCGACTAAACATCATAATTTTCTGGGCATTTGAACTTTGTCCTCCACTGGGGGGGTTTCCCGTCTTAGTCCTGTAATAACTTTCCGCTTCGTCGCCAAATTTCATTACACTCCCCCCCCGCCCCCAGCCTGTGCCCCCTGTTGACATATCGGATTACGCACTAATTATCCTTCTAATTAACCCTTCTTCTGTCTTGCTGCTCCTTCTGCATGCCTTCTGCCACTTTTTCCATTTTCCACTTGCCCGGGGGCAACGGGGCTTTTCGCCCCGTTCGGTTTTCTGTTTCGCTCTCGACTGTTGCTCCTCAAGCATGACCCTCCCCGCCCCTCTCTTCTTACAGACTTATGGCCCTGCCACTTGGCTTTCCTTCCAACACCGTTTTTAAGCCTATTAGACAAAAACTCTCATAATTACTTTGTTACTTTGCTGCCCCCGGCAGTTGCCTCTTGCCCTGCCCCACCAGTCGCGCGTAAGCATATCTATATCCATTCCATAGCAAAATCGATGACACTGACGGGTCTGTCCAATGCTGGGAAGGAGGTGGAGAGCTACTGGTTCGTTGGTTTCGTACCAAACGAATAAATAAATGAGGGAACCGACTACACGATACACTACACAATATACAAGCCCGATATTTCAATGAAAAGTGTAGTTTTTTGTATGACTGTAAATACAAACGAATGCTTAAGTCTGTCAAACTGTGAAGTTCTCTTGTGGCTGTTTCTGCAAAGTGAAATCTTATTGTAAATATGGAAAACACTCGTTTGTCAGCGGCAGAGGGACAGGGGCTCTTCTTCTTGCAATTTGTTTAAGCCTCGAGCGCAGTTAGTAGCGGTGTTTTCTCTCTCTCTCTCTCTTCAATTCTATGAGCAAGCAGCCGAGCGCATTCTTGAGCAGGCCTCTCTCAGCATTGCCACATTCAATCGCTCTCCTTCCGCAATTCCTTTTTGATCTCGCTCTCTCAAATACAACAGCACCGCGCCACACTCGGCTGAGACGATCTCTCTCCCGCTCTCCAGCCTCGCTCTCGGCAAAAATATGAATTGAAAGCATAACAGACATGACTCCACAACGCAGTTTCTGTTCTTTCTTTATTGTTAGTATTTATTAATGCTGAAAAAACCGTGTAAAAAAGACCGTGTCAAAACAGAATTAGGTGTAAATTTCCTACTCCATCATTCTCATGCATCTCCGACATATACAAAATAAATGTTCTGTGTTAGTTTCAGCTGATTCTGTATATTTTGTTGCATTTTTCCTATTGATTTAAGTGTATTTTTTACAGCTTAACTCTCAAAATGTAGAATCGAAGTTGGACTCCAAACTAAAAACGTTTTATTATGAATTAAATAGTCTACGATTTTGTCAATCTCTTAGATGGCCTCTGCGAAAAAAAGACAATCTTTTAATATGAAATCCCCATAAAAACAGCACGGTTGTGACATATATTTTCCTACTTTTAAATACAGTTAAAATTGAGCCAAAAATGACTTTAAAAATTGATGAATTTTAATTTTGAAAATTTATTTAATAAAAATAAAAATAAATTTAAAAAAAGAAGACAAAACTCTACTTGAACTTCACCAATTTTTGTAAAAAATTTGAAGACTTTAAAATTGGACTTTATGCCACACAAAAATCGTGGTGTTTATGGTGCCTGGTTTTCCTTAAGTCCCAATTATTGCCCAAGATTTACGAGTAATTACATGCAATGCTTGATATGGCAGATCGTTTGACATCGCATCTAATTAGTGGGCCATCGTTATGTTTATTTCTAATCCGCCTCCTAGCTGGAGGCCACACTTGCAAGTACATAGATACATGTATCTACTCGAATGCTTGCTGAAACATAGGCATAGATGGCATATCCATATGCAATATGTTTCCATGTACCATCGACAGCTTACTGTCTAATTGTGGGTTCTCAGTTGTTGCATGTAATCAGGAATGTGTCTTTATGGACGCACACACACACACGGACACACACACACACATACGGACACACACACACGTATACAAACAGCAAAGTCAAATCATCAAAGCGAGTGAATTGGGGGGCAATTTAAATATTGATTGTTATATCAATGGATCAATATCAAAATTTGCATATCGACAGCCGCAAACTAGCTCCATCTGCCTTGCCCCCACTTCCACCCACTCCCCCCTTATGCGTTTGTGCCACCAAATGCAAATGCCACTAAATTATCCCTGGCATGGATCAGTGGATGGGTGGGAGATGGCCCTTTGTGATGTTTATCATTAAATGCATGTTTTGGCCAGACAAGCCCCCCCTTGGGGCCGCCCCCCCTGTGAGACATGGCCAGCAAATAATATTCTCCTACTTGTTTGTCTCTGCTTAAATGTCTGTGGATGTGGCATATTATTATTGCAGGGCCCGGCACAAAGGCCACAATGAAGCAATCAGGCCACAATTTCAATTGCCAGACAAGTGCGTATCTTATACGAGAATTTCCATTTATGAGTGCTGCCCCCGTCCCTGAAACAACAATTGAAGATGAAATAAATACAAAATGGATAGGCATATTTATTCTCAATACCTGTGTAGATATTTGCCCGAAAAAGCTGAATCGAAGCTGCAGAAATTCCACTTTTGGGCGGATCCATGAGTTTTGTTTAATTTAAAAAATCGAGAAAAATTTAAAAGTACTTTTCCATCAGCCCTCGTTGAGTCAAGAAAGAAAATCTTTTATTATTATTATATACAAATGTCAGGCATAGAAAAGTTAGCTACAGATACAAATACAAACGTGTATGTGTTTTGTTTGTGGGCAAATATTTGTGTGCCACACAGGACTTGGACTTCAAGAAGCCAAGATGTTTGATGCCTTGACAATGAACGGCATATCCTTGGACAATACACATGCCCGTCTCTGGGTTGTAGGCCAAGTGCAAATACGACCTCCTCCTCGAGGAAACACTAGATGTTGTCCGTTGTTTACAGTCGACGTTGATTAAACAGAACCCCTACCCAAACAGTTCCCATTGTGGCCACGCCTTCGTGTCCGGGAAATTGATATGCTGAAATCAAAGATGTTGATTTCCGTTGGGAATACTCGCGCTGCTTAACCCATTCGTTCGAGTACAATTGCCAGTTGACCTCCCATTCCATGCCGGGATTGACCGCTGCTGGCCCGACCAGTCGACCAGTCGTCATATTCAATTACAGGGCTTTCATCGTGCGACTTCCTGCTCGGGAGAGCTCCAACTGGAGCCCAAAGTTCTGAAATTAATGTGCGCTCTGATTTACATTAAACGTCGGCTCTCCACGGAGTGTATGATATGTTAATTCACAATAACAACAGAGACAGCCAATATCCAAAAGGGACATTACGACCAGAAGATACCCCATGAATTTCCCCACCGAACTTCCACACCGTAAAGACAGCATACCCTTGTGCCACAGAATGCGAGGGGTATTTAAAACAAAAGGCCATCGGGGGCAAGCAACAATTGCAGCGTAAAAGAATACAAAATATATCTGACCGCTGACCAGACCCGGGCCTGGGACAGGGCGTGGCCCAACCGGATGCACCTGAAATCGATCGCCGTGGTGCGAATTGATCCCGTCACCCCAGTCTGGTGGGGGGGAGCTTCAATTATTCCATAATGAGCTCTGGGGCTGTTGCTGGGGCTTCTTCGCACATTTCAATATCATAATTGATATGCGGTCGATTTGCTTAAATGCTGGCTAACACACGAAGCCACAATTTGTCGAAATTCCCATCGTGCAATCTCGAGGGGGAATCGAGTGTCATTCGATATGGAGCCAGAGAGAGATGCCCCAAACGGGAAGTATCACATTTGTTCCACAGAAAGGGGTTAAGTCCCTCTAGCTTTTGATGATTCGATGATTGTTTTTTGTTTGTTTGCACAAACAGAAGTTGCTGCTGATATTCAATATATGGAAAATTAGAGGGGTCGCAGAAAACACTTACTTCTCGGTCCAAAAAATCCAACAATAAATCCGCAGTCTTTGGGGACTTCTAACTTTTTTAGGCGTTCGATTTCCCGCTTTGTCTGATGAATTTCTCCCACCTCTGGTATACAAGTATATGCACAATGCATGAGAGTATTTTCCATATTATATTTCTGGCACGATGGCCAACTGAGCGACAAATGTCCCAGAAACCGCGCGAAAATGGTCTCGTACCGCTCCCGACCTATCTCTGGGGCCGAAAGAAAAGGCGGATAAGATCTACGAGCCGGGCAATTGGCTTGTGACATTTATGATGGGATTTCTTAAATCAACTGTCATGTACGACTGTCATATTGAATAATTTCGGGGGCTTTATGGCCGGTCGGGGCATGCCATGGCATGGATCGAAGCACTTGCTATGCATAATTTATGGCAACATTATGACCAACTCTCTGCGAGCTGGCCAGCGAGTGAACTCATTCTAATTAAGTGGCCCAGACCCCGAGACCGAGACCGAGGCCCACTCCCCTGGAGAGGAGCCAGGCCCCAGACCCCAGACCCCAGCTGGGGCTGGCTACGTGGGCAAATTAAAATGCGCACACACGCATTAAAAATGCCAGGCAGGCACAAAATTTAATAATTTCGCTTTTTGCACAACATCATCAACACAGAAATTGGCCGTCTCTCCGTCTCTTCGTCTCTCCGTCCGATTGACGATTGTCCACTCCGCCGCGGTACGGTACGAGAGCTCCGTATCGCGGCCGAATCGGACTTTATGATTTTATTATTCTCATTTTTAATGACAACGATGATGATGACCAATAAAGATATTAAAACGGCGCATGAAATGTGCCCCCGAAATGGTTTCATAAATGGCTCTGCGCACGCCTTCGGCGGGCAGGCAGTGGGGCAGGGCAGGGCAGGGCAGGGCAGGGCTTTCCCCCACATCTGCCACGAATACAAATTTGTTATGATGGTTTTTATGCCTTCACCGCAAATGAATATGTAAGAGCCATACGCATACGCATTCACATTCACATTCGGACTTGGATTCACCATCGGATCGGCATTCGTTTCGGCCCTTTCCATTCCTGCATTTGAAAACGACGGCGTGTGGCGCTCGATTCAGCTGGAGATGGCATCTACACTGAGAGAATCGGGTTCGGAATCCAACAGTCGAGCCACAGTCGAGCCTCTTAGTGTTTTTAGTGTAGAGGGGCTGTGGCAGCCATAAGAACTTATAGCCCACTCCCAGTTCTCCTGCCTCCACCCCAGCCCCCCCTCCCACTCCCCCTACGGCTCGATCAGGTCTCGTCCCGCGCCAGGAGATTCGAAATCGTAAAGATCTGCTGCGTTGCCAGCACAGAAATCAGGCTCTGGATCTTGGGCCCAAGCCCTCTCTCGCTCTCTCTCTGTCTTTGTATCTGTATCTTTATCTCTCCTCTGCTGGGGGGACGCGGTGTGTGTTTTTACGAATCACGGATTCGATGTTTCGCATGAATACGTAATTAAATCTATAAATCGGCCAATTAAAATGCTTTGATATCGTGACAACATAACATTGGACATCGTCGTATGTTGCGCGATAGTCTCTTTGGCCTCCTCCGATCGCTGGGATTAAAAATAAAATAAAATACAATTATTATACGAAAACAAAGTGGCCAAAGGATCGAAGGAGGGAATATCCCCCTTAACCCTTATAGCACACAATATATATGTATCTGTATCTGTATCTGTATCAACGATCGCCGTTTAAATATGTTATAAGCATTCTTTTAACGATTGTGACAGTTCAATGCCCAAGAAAACTTTTTAATTGTCCAGCAAAACATGAATGAATTTTCTGCAAAGATTTTGATCCCGAAAATGTCTGATAAAGTAATCAAAGGGCATCGAACAGGGTTCGGTTAGCCTTCGATAAGAAAGTACCACTGATAATTGATAAAGAGAAAACAAAACTCTCTGTATCCAAAGGCCTTTCGGAGCTAGAGCCAAAGATGCATTTGAAAAAGGCTCAGGATGCCATAGAACTCCACTCAGAGTTATCTTAATTTCTCATTTATACTCCCATACGTTTCCTTTAAGAACCTGTTCGCTGTTAGCTGCTCGCTTTCATGGTTAATATGCATATTAACTTGGCCATCTCAAACGCAGCCACTGGCCGTCGTCTTCAGTGAGCTTTAAGCAAATGCCCGCCTACGTGTGCTCCTGCCTTCCAAACGCCGGTGACAAACTATCCAATTATAAAATGGACAATTCCGAGCTGGCCCCATCGCAGACATATGCAAATGGGGCAAGCGCCACCGTCTGCACCACCTAGAGGTAGAGCCAGAGCCAGAGCCAGAGCCAGAGCCCAATTGCGACTCATAAAAGTTGTGGCAATTAACAGAAACGAGATCAGACCCCTAGGGGGATCCAGATCCCAGATCCAGTTCCAGTTCCAGGCCTAGGCCCCAGTCGCCACCCACACACTCGGCGGCGCCTGGCGACTGCGGTTGGGGAAAAATTAACTAAAGCGTCGATCTAGCGATTAATCGCAACAAGTGGCAGGCCGGAGAGGAGCGGAGGGAAGATCCAGTAGGGGGCTATCTAGGCGTCGCCTGGGTCGGCGATTCGAGAGGGACTGATGGACTGCGGGATACCCAGTTCACAGATCCACAGTCAAGGGTTCCATTGAAAGCAAGGATCGTGCTTATATCTTTTGTTCTACGAAATGGATTTGGGATAAAGGACCTCCAAGAGGGAGCAACATTGATGGAGTCTGCTATTGGGATTAATCTCCTAAAAGCCTTCCCAAACCACCATCTACCCTTCGCATCACCCAGTACCAGGGATAACCATTTTAGTTCTCGATTTTTGACTACAACTCTGTGGGAGGAGAGGTGGGAGGTGGTTACTTACGAGGGACACCGCGGACTAGAGCTGTGGTGTACATTATTGCCGCCTGTGGCGCCGACTTGAATGGGGGATGGGGACGGGGACGGGGACGGGGACAAGGAACCAAGGGCCACCAACCAATCGAAAACACATTTGTCGCTGGCGAAACAGCGACGACGATCAGTTCGTGGGCTGTTTCGGCGAATTCCCGGCATTGCAGCCGTGTACCCCGTCCCCCCCATGAGCTCCAGGTCCGAGTCCCAATGCCAATCGTCCAGATCGTGAGAGTTTCGTGCGCAGGCAGGCTCACTGAGCCCGAGAGCTTGGGCCTGGGGCCTGGGGCCTGGGCCTAAGACTGGGCCTCGGACGATTCTACCATCATCGCATGTTGTTGGTATTGTCATCATTTTATAATTGTCGTTGTAAGCTCTTCAGCCATGCTTGTTGTTGCCATTGCCGTTGCCGTTGCCGTTGCCGTTGCCTTCGTGGCCGTTGCTATTTGCAATTGTTGTTGCCGTTCGAGCCACGGCCAAAGCCAAAGCCAATCGCAATGCCGACGGAGACGACGACGACGACGACGGCGACATCGACGACTGCCAGACGCCGTCCGAGTTGTTAGCTTCATTTGTTGCGGCGAGTGTAAGCAAAGCCGGGCAGAGGGATCGCACAGGAGCGTACTCTCGGGTCCACGGGGTCTAGTCTAGTGAAAGAAACTGAGGAATAGATATGGGGCACTCCCTATCAAACTTTTTAGAAGGGTCCTCCCCACATTAAAGTAATCTAAGAGTTCCCACATTTCCAATTTGAGATACAAATATTTAAAAAATTAAATTGTTTGGGACATAAATTAGTTTTAAAATTTTAATGCTTAAAATGTAGTCTAAAAATAATCATTCAAATTTAAAAATTCTCAGAGAATTAAAAAGTAATAATAAATAAAAATAAATAAATAAAAATAAAAATAAAAATAATAAATAAAAATAATAAATAAAAATTTAAAAAAAATTTAAAAAAAATAATAAATAAAAATAATAAATAAAAAAATTAAATAAAAATAATAAATACAAAAAAAAATAATAAATAAAAAAAAAATAATAAAAATAAAAATTAATAAAAAAAAAAAATAAAAAAAAAAAAAAAAAAAAATAAAAAAAAAAAAACCAAAATATAATGTTAGATTAAATTACAAATAATTTAAATATAAATAATTTGATAAAAAGGTTAATTTCCAAGTACTAGACTCAAGTAAATAACTTTATTCACAAATTCTTAATTCAGTGAGAAAAAAAATATTTTTTAAATAAATAAAGTCCTTCTAGAAACGCTTTCTACACTCCATATACGATCCACAACAAAGGCTAATATCCCGCTTATTCCATCGCCCCAAATCGGGCCCTGTTCCCCTCTAGTGAAGCGACTCTGCTCCTGGCCGCAGGATCCTGGAGAGTTGTGCCTGTTGCTGGCAGCGTCTCCTGTTCTGTTCTGTCTCTGTAGCAATGAGCGCGAATGCGAATTCTTCTGCGTTTCTGTCTGCCTGATCCTCTCCCCACTGGACATTCGCCAGTGCTCCCTTCCCCCTGCCCTCTGCCATGTTGTTGTTGCAACATTCTGTTGCTGTTGCTGTTGCAGCTCGCCTTAAGCAGGGCTTTAAGTGGGCTCCGGTGCAAGTTATTTTTGTAACTTGTTGGAATTTTTGATTTTGTTCATGTTCGTCGCTTCAGAAATGCTCGCTTATGTTTTCCATAATTTAAATATGGTTGAAATTCTACAACGGCCGGCGGCCATTCGACTATGGCTGCCATAAACTGGCCAAGACGGACACGAGATGGAGCCGGCGATGGAGATGCCTAGCGATACTCTTGAAGAGAGACAGAGGATGGCGGATGGTTGGCATCCAAAGGTAATGAGCGTTCCATCGTCTCGAACTGGAGATTAAAGTACCTGCGTTTCTCACATGGTTTGATGTCTCCTTTGGGCATTTCCTCCAATCGGAGGCCAACAAGATTGTGGCACTGTAGAACCAGCTATGTTTGGCATATTTTTGGGATATTTCAAGAACAGTTTAATACAAATTTATTGTAGAATATAGTCAGGGAAAGCTATGATCTTCCCATATACATGGCTAATATTTGCTGTGTGTTTGGGGGCTCACACATTTACAGAGGCGATAACCACAGCAGCAGCAACACCAGTGTCTGGGGGAGGTCTTGTCTGGTTGCCACTGGAATATTTTTGCCGACTTGCAACAGCAACAGCATCGGTAGAAGGCCCCGGTGGACCCAGCCCAGCCTATGATGAAGTGGAACTGGGCAATGGGCAGTGGGGACACAGACACCGAAACCGGGCTCCCAGAGCCACACGAAAATTTGAGAAAAAGACAATTTTTAAATAGGCACAAATCAAAGTTGAGCATGCGACATCGACAACAAGCAACAGCAACAGCAGCAACAGCAGCAACAGCAGCAGCAACAGAAGGAACAGCAGCAACATTAGCCACAACTTTGGCTACTGTTTGGCCATCGATTTGATCCCCGTGTGCGCCTGGCCCAGGGCAAGGGCATGGACCGGACACTTTGAAGTCGGCCAAGTCTAGGCAGCAGTGCCCCCTGAATGCTGCTGCAGCGGGTCAACAGGTTGCCGTGTGGCAGTGGCGACAGTTGTTGCTGGCTGCTGCTGTTGTCAGCGCTACACAGCTCGTAGAAATTCCAGACATGCCCGGGACCTGGCGGCATTGCAGGAGCCCCGAGTAGTGTTCTCCAGGACATGACCAACTGTGCCTCTAATCGATTGTCATTGTCGGTGCGTGTTGCCCCAAGCGCCACCAGTCTGGAGACCGAAGTCCGAAGTCTGGAGTCGGTTGAAAGGTTGCACCCGCTTCTCGCACATTGCGCGGCTCCTGTTACAGCCAGCAGTCCGGGCCGGCCCGGCCGTCTCCAGTCTCCAGTGGAATAAACCAAACAAAAAATTGTGTTTCAAATCATGTTCGTTTGGACAGAGTACAAACAGCTTGGACAAACTGCGGAAACGTCTATGAGATTGTCATTAGCAGCCGACCGCTGCCTGCTGCCTGCTGCCTGCTGCCTTTCCCAGACTCAAAGAACAATACCAGATGCAACGGCAACAACTGCAACAGCAGCAACAGCAGCAACAGCAACAATTGCAACAGCAGCAGCATCCGAGTGCAAAAAGTTGCCGGCCCCAAACGTAACAGAATACAAGCCGTGAATTTCATTCGAACAACATCGTCTACAAGACAATCGAAGGCGAAGGCGAAGGCGATGGCGAAGGCAACTCTGGCGACATTGGCGACACGGACAACGTTTGCTCTTCCAAACAATAGCCACAATTTTTGGCCATCCACCAGTTCCTGCCCCCCTCGCTGCTGCTGCTGCTGTGGAGAATAGAGAATAGATTCTCGAGGGGCGACGAGCGGGCAGGGCCACCTTGAGGCCGTCTTTAATCATGAGGCCGGTTCGGGCGGCTGGCCAAGCAGTATCTTAGCGGCAATTATTGTCACAACATCGGACGGCGACGACCAGAGAAGCCAGCCAACAAGATGCCAGCTTGTCCGGGTTACACATTCACGCAGCAATTTTCATTTCAATGTCAGAGACTCGTCAGCTGGACGCGGGCCTCGTCGCACTAGGAAAATGATTATGAGCAGTCCGAGGCATGGGATAGACGATCAGCCGAAGTCTTCATTTGTGGAGCAGACTTTCCTCTAGAGAAATTAGGCAGAACTTTAGTTAAAGATATTTCTTAGTATCCGTTTTGTTTAGGGTATTCAAAATTGACCCAATATTCCATAGATTTCTCTAAGGATTTTCTATCTTTCCATCTCTTAAAATATTCACAATATTTTTCCTGGAATTTTCCATAGTTTCCGAAAAACTATTAAATATTTGTGCTTAAATATTTTCGCATTTTTGGTTCTGGGAAATAGAGAGCATTCCTCCGCGTTCCCCTGCGTTCCGCGAACATTTCCATCATCCGTTATTGGCAATTAATATCGATCCGATATGGGCAGCAGTCCATTCAGGAACATCAAAGGGGCAAATACTTGCGCTGTCATCGCGAAATGCTGTTTGAACAAACAAAATGATCTGTGGATCATCGGGAAAACAAAACTGAAAGGCCTTCCCCATTCATTATAGTCAACAAGGCGTCGGCATCGGCATCTGGTGAGTCGTAAACAGAATAAAACAAAGTATCCCCCAAGTAATGCCCCCAGGTGATCCGATCTCGGGCTTGTTCTGATGCAATCCCAACCCATTTGGAGGGGGGCACCGTAGTTTGCATAACTCAACTCTAGAGTTCGGGGGTTAATCTGGGGGTTTCGGGGGTCATGGAAGGTACAGATTCGAAGCATTAATCCATCAAATGGCAACTGCCACGATGGCAATTATTCATTCATTCATAAGGAGATCGGCCATAAATAAATAAACAAATCGAGCAACGGACTGACAAATAATTGATCTATGCCATCGCTTGCCCCGTGCCCCAACCAACGGGAGTGGCAACACCCAATGGGAATGACTTACAGCTGCCAAGGCACAGTGGTTTGAAGTGCAAAAAATAGAGAAATTAGTTTAAAAAAAAAAAAAAAAATACCAGAAATAGTAAAAGGTCGAAGCATGAACTTAGAACAGTAAAAGTACTACAAAGAATATTTTAAGAAATACTATAAAAATATTTGAAAAATACCATAAAAATACTGCACCTCTCGAAAATACTAAAATTGCTACAAGAACGAGGAATGATCTCAGAACAGTAAAATGTACTACAAAGAATATTCCAAAAATACCATACAAATATTTTAAAAATACCAAAAAATACTGCACCTCGTAAATACTAAAATTACTAAAAGAAAGAAAAATGATCTAGGAACAGTAAAAGCACTACAAAGAAAATTAAAAAAATACCATACAAATATTTTAAAAATTACCATAAAAATACTGCACCTCTCGAAAATACTAGAAGCTCGAAGAATGATCTCAGAACAGTAAAATTACAACAAAGAATATTCAAAAAATACTATACAAATATTTGAAAAATACCATAAAAATACTGCACCTCTTAAAAATACTAATACTACAAAAAGAACAAAGAATGATCTCAGATTTATTTTATTTTATATCTTTTTAAAGGGTTTCTAAATAATTTCTTCCTCGTTTTGCATGCCCCTGCACCACTGTGCTCCGTTGCAAGCTGACGTCACTTATCGTCGGACTCTGGGTATATGTAGATATCAAAGATCGTAGAACAGGGAACAGGGAATATGGATCGGCGATCGGGGATCGGGACTCGGGTCTGGGTGGCCGGGCATGGACGTGGGCGGCAGTGTGTCCGGTCGAGCAGCAATGAATGAAAAGTTCTGTTTATAGATCGGATAGGGTACGTCGAGAGGGATGGGGGGTGCGGTTTGGGAGGTGTAACACCTTGCAGGAGACCTATTAGGCGGGTGCGTGCCTCTGCCTGTGCCTCGGCCTGTGCGTATCTGTACAATTTCAAAAATATTATCTGTGAAACTGTTTGTTTATTGTGATCGAAGCCCATTCATGTGCGGCGGCGGCCAGCACACAATTTGTACAAATCAATGTCCGACCCAGCCCCAAAAATCTCAAGAAAGAGATGGACACATGTGCGTCGAAAGAGAGGGCAATAGAGGGGCGAAATCTGAATGAAACCGAAGCATTGCCAAATCAGAATGCGACTCGTAGTGTCTCCATGTTTGAATCGATACCCAAAGAAACAAAGATACATGTATCTGCTAGAGTCAGTGTGTGGGTGCGCATCCGGCCAAAAGCCAGTCCAATAATAAACAGATACGAATACAGATACAGATACAGGTGGCTCTCTCCAGCAAAGCGCGTTTCCGGCGGCATTTTGCATGGAACAGAACACAATTTAAATATTCATTAATTTTATGAAAATCGAAATTCAGGCGAAACGAATCGAACTCAAAGCCAAAACTCTTGGCCTATGGCTACTGTTTGTCGAGTATCTGTATCTGTGAGCTTCGACTTTTGTGTTTTTCAAATTACAATCGGGGCATCTGTATCTGTATCGGTCGGGGACTCTGATTCGGATTCAATAAAATTATTGGGCGCGTCTCTAGTCGAGCGTTAACAAATATTATTGTTCATTTTGCTGTTATTGTGATTATAAATTTCGATCTGTGTGTGTTTTGCTTGTGTAAACAGCGACAGTAGCGATTTAGGGTGCGGCCCCCTGTAAATTATTGTGCAGGTGAGTCTTGAATGGGTTTTATTTTGATTTTAATAACGGAAATACTAAATTAAATATACAAATTCCCAATAGCCAGCCAGCAAGTTGATTGATTTACATTGTTGCAATTGTTTAAGCACTCCCCATACCCTCCCCATTGACTGAGCAACGAGAATGGATCTCGGAACACACCCAGGTTCCCCCCGAGAGACAGATTGGGGCATTGAGATGAATAGGTATAGAGGCAGCGGCGGCCATAAACCATATGGACAAATGCTGCTTTACATATCAATGGCACGATCGCTTTGGGCGGGGGAGGGGAGACGGGAGTAGGCCTCAATCGTGTTCCGACTGAATGGCTAAATGTTTGATGTCAAATTGACAAATTTTGTGAGTCGATTCGATATGTATTTCCAAAGCGATCATAACACACAAAAGACTCAAAGCAACGCCCACCTATCCATCCATATACTCGTATGTAGGAGCGTGTCTTTCCTCAAATGAAGACTTTTTCATGAATAAAACAGCCTTTGGAAACTCAAAGAGGTGGAGTGGTGTTTATACAAAACTTTTAAAACAAAATGGACAAAATAGATAGCTCCACTTGTTTCTGGAATTTACCATAAAGCCCAAATATATTTTTTATAAATTAAACAAAAAGCGCGAGTGCTCAAAATTTTCCCCGCGGGAACGCTGATGTCCTTAAAAATTGATGGTTTGATAAGAGAATAGTGGGATTTTTCCTATGATCTTTGAACTGAAGATATATGGAACCAAAGTTGAAGTTTTCTACCATTTTTAATGGGTTTTTCAGCTTTGGTAACATTTTTCAACTTTACTTCTTTAGGGGCATTGTCCAAAGAAGGTCAAAGGTACAAATTTTTAGTAATTTAATCTAGTTACATTTAATTAATAAATTAAATGTAATTAATCTAAATTAAATTTAAATTAATCAAAATTAAATTAAAATTAAATTAAATTTAATTAATTAAATTTTAATTATAGATAAAATGATGTATATTTAAACCTATTTTTGTCTTTGGCTATTCAAAAGTTTTCATTATGATTATTATAGGGATAATAAAATGAGTGAAAAACTAATTATAATTGAAGAAATTTATAAGCAATCTATTAATACTAAGGTGGGTCCTTAAGTCGCCTGTAAAGCTCTACATAAATCCATTTACTCGTTTATTTTCCTTTCCCCAGACTTCTGTTCAATAGAAATACTTTTCCATATCTTTCTCTAGTTTTCTCCACCTCATTGCACAGCCACTTTACCCTTAACCCTCATCTATCTGATCTTGCGATCATCATAGCACTTGGCACTTAATAATCCCATTCATTTATAGCCGGAATGGAGCCCGTCCCAAAATTGTTTTGGCCAATTTCGACTTCCGTTTTAGCCACCGTCGAAAGCCGATGGCTGGGCGGCGATTAGGCGGCTTTATAATAATTTCAAATATGTTAAGAAGCAAAGAATTAAAATAAGAGAAGCGGCGGCCGAACATGGAAATTATTGTTGGGGCTCGGGCCCCGATAAAACCGCTTCGATAGTGGCAGTGAAAATGCCACAAACAGCTCATTACAAGCGTCAAAACAAATTTATGCAAATACCCGTGGCGGCAGGAGAGTGGCTCTAGAGACTAGAGAGGGACAGATCTCTCGGATCTGCCCCTCTCGGAGGGGGTACTGGAGCTTGGAGCTTGGAGCTTGGAGCGGTGGCAATTAACATTGCGCCGAGCCGTGCGTTGAGCATTAATCATTTTAATCGCAATTTATGTGTCGTCGACGTCGTCAACACGAGCCGACACGACAGCCCCAACATCAGAAACAACTACACCATATTCCCCCCCCCTCTCCCCACTGCAAATGAGCGCTAAACGGGCTTCCACTGCTCTCCAATCGGATCCAGCTCGGCTCGGGTCGGGTTTTTGGGGCGGCCAGAAGAAAGAAAGCCAACTTCATTGAGGCCAGTTTTTCGGGGTCCGCTCCCGGGGCGGTCTTTCAAAGCCACATCTCACGCACTTCCACTCGAAGGAAGGCAGCTTCCTCTCTCCTCTGCTCTGGTGCTGCTGCTTTTGCTGGCTATCTGGACATCTTGTCGGGTCGGTGTCGGTGTCAACGTCATCGTCAATGCCGACACCGAGGCATTTGCTCCGATCAAATTATGTTTCATAAACGCTCGCATTTATGGCCAATGACAGGCGGCAGTGACAACCAGCCAGAGGCCCAGCTATGAGGCAATGATTTGTTACAATTCTCAAGTTATTTGAACTTTTTCGAGATGCCTTCTGGTCCGATGGCCGGCAATCTTCAGACTTTGTTGGAGGCTTTTTGCGGGATTTCGTGCTAAATGCCTAATTATTTTTTATTTGTCAGTCGTTGGGGAGAGGCAAAGAGAAAGAGGAAGGTAATCGTTGGAGGAGTTGGAGATCAAATTGGATCATTGATCCCCAGGTCAATGCATCTATCGGCTGCTGAAATATAAGCTTCTGTTTTACCATCCGCCAATAGAACAGAAATCTCCGTCAAAGAACAGGCCTCGTTCTGTCCAGCGATGGAATGTCTGGGCTTTGTGGCCGCAGATGGCCCCGAGGGTCATTTGGCAGCCAGCCAAATGATTCTCACAGCCTCAGCCGTGGGTCTGTCTGTGGCTCTGGCTCTGGGGATCGGGCTTTTACGACTCCCAGTGGTTGGTCACTTGTAAATTTGTAATAATTGCTGATATTTTAACTCCACTTGGGCTGGCTCCGATTTATGGCCAGCTAATTCGCTTTGCATGTCAATCGAACTGGACTGGACTGGACGGGAGTGGAGTCCAGCTTCAGCTCCTGGACCCGGCCTGGTCTCTGGGCTGGTCTCTGGCCTGCTGACGTCTGACGTTCGCATGATTTTCTAAAAACTTTTATTTTATATTAAAATTTAACGAGACTGCCATAAATCTTCACTAAAAAGCAGACAATTCAAATTTCGCAAGCCCCGCAGAACAGAAAACAGAAAAACAAAAGCCCCCCAATGCCGGACAGCTGCCCCAAAGGGGGGCAGGAACCGGCGGCAGTTGACGGAAGACGACAGCGGGCCACGTTAAACGTTTCGCCACTGAAATTGATCCAGTTGCAGTTGCACCACCAATGCACGGGGCACTCGTGGCTCTGGCTGTGGCTGTGGCAGAATGCCTCGCATCGCTCGAAATGTTTCCATCATTGGCCTCTGGGACAGGATCGATGGGGGAGGGGTGGTGGGGCTGGGGGTACCCATAATTCTTGTGCTAAAAGGCAGACAAAAAGCACTGAGCGATGGTCATGTCAGCAGCTGACTCTCCGACGCTCCGACTCTCCGACTCTTACTCTGAGCCAAAGTCGCAATGTTCAAGCGATTTAACCAAATGGGCAGCCGACGACGGCGACGGGCAAAACTGGTCAAGAGGCCGCCGCCACCACCGCCGCGTGCGTCTGTCCCTGGACCTCGGCCTCGGCCTGACAATAGGCGAAATATCATCGAAAACCATAAAAAACTGACAGCACAAAAAGAGGTGTTGACACATTGATTTATCTGGCATGCTACTGTGCACAGCACAGATGAGACCCCGGACCTGGGACTGGCTTGGGTCTGGGGACTGGGACCTGGGACTGGGACCTGGACTGCGGTCAGTCGGGTGCTGTTTTGGATGGATGGATACCAGCAAAGGCGGCAACAATATCATAACCATAACAAGACGACAGTGACAATGGGCAGGGGTCCAGAGAGAGAGAGAGAGAGAAGCGAATTTCAAAGAAACCCAAAATATAGGAAACATATTTTTCCATATGTGCCAGGAGTATGTGGGAGAATATGACAATCTCTGGGCCTGGTCGATCCATTTAAGCCACTTAACACGCACACGCACACACACACACACACACAGACAGAGACACACAGAAGGACAGACAGAGACAGAGAGCGGGAGTGATCCTTGGGTCCGGGTCTGATGGGTCAGCGCGATATGTGCCCCGAAAAACGTTACCAATTTAAAAATTCCAAATAAAATATAAATTGACCAAATTAATATTGGGAATACATGAGACAATTCTGGGAGAAAAATGTCCACAATTTTTGGTCCCTTTTTTTTCGAGCGTTCTTTCGTTTTGGGCTCTTTCTTTTGGCTGATCACAATTTTGGGGCTTCTTATAAGGTGGGGGGGCGGGGGGACACACTGCTTATCCCCCGTTTCGGGCTTGAAAAACTTTTGAAATGTAGAATCGGAAACAGTCAAGAAGAAATCGCCGCTAATGGGGGGGGGACTGACGGGAAATGGGAAAATGGAAAACTTTAAAATGGGATTTTGGCACTCGTTTCGTTTTGCTCTGCGGTCGAAAGAGGCGACAAGGCATGAAACCGGTAAATTAAAGCAAAAGGATAAAGTTTAATTGGAAAACTATTTCCCCCACCCCAAAATCCAAGCCCCCTCCACGCCTCCTCCTTCTTGGCTCTTCTTTAATCTGCTTACCTTTAGTTTTCTTAATTTCCATCCATTCTGTGCCGTGGTATTATGCCACGTAGATAGATACGTAGATACGTAGATACATATATCCACGAGTGTGAAGACAAAAGTTTCGCTTCCATTTCCGCTGCCAATATGACTTCTACCCCCAGCCCCTCCCACACGTGCCCCCCCCTCTCTCTCTCTCTGTCTCTCTCTGGCTGGCTCTCTTTGCACTGTGAATGAATTTTAGCAAATGAATAGAAATTAAGTTTCGTTGCCGCTTGAGTGCTTCTCTTCCAACTACTGCAATGCCTCAGGGCTTCCTCCCGGTTTCCACCTCATCCTGTGTCCCCCTCTCGCTCTCGCTCTCTCTCTCTCTCTTTCAGCCAGGTGAGATAATGCCGTTATTGTCGAAAAAGTTTAAAATATGCCGCCTTTTATAAAATTTAATGAGAAAAGTTGGCGTTATAAATTTTTGTATGCGGTGAATTTATTTGCTCATTGCAGCAACTCCTCGGCAGGAGGGAGGGGAGAGGGGAGAGATGGTAACTAGAGATAGCTAGAGAGAGAGAGGGAGAGGGAGAGACAGAAGGCACAATTCAAAAAGTTTGTTCGCCTCCAAAGACTGATTGCTGTTTGAATGATTTCTGAATGGCAGCGACAAACAAAAAAGGTGGCAATTTATTTAGCGAAAAGAAAGACAAAGAAATGCCCCGCCTATAGAGGATTGGAGGTTATGGATAATAGATGTCGGCCGATATTTAGTCGCCAAAAACCTAAAACTAAAGCCAGTGTTGGAGCTGCTAAGCCGAGCACGAATGAACATGATAGATAAAGAGACCTTTAATCATTCGCTATTTTGCACGCACGGCAGCGGCCGTTCTTTCGTCTTTCTCTGCAGCTCCAGCCTTCTTCGTTTCGTTTCGTTTCGTTTCGTTTCTACAGCTACAGCATCTAGTTGCTCGCTCGCGCTCTCTCTCTTTATCTATCATGTTCATTCGTGCTTGGCTCAGCAGCAGCCCCGCAAGGCGCTCTCTTTTCAAGCTTATCGCACTTCGTTCTCTCTCTCTCTCTCTCTCTCTCACACCAAGCACATCGTCAAAGCGCTCTCAGAAGTGCTGAGCTTAAGATAAAACCCGAACGTGAGTTAGCGGGCCGACCATCATCGCCCGAGCAGCTCTGACGCTCTCCTCCTCTCCTCCTCACCCCTCTCGCCCACTCTCGCTCTCTCTTTAGTTCTGCGCCGATCGTCATAAAAACCAACGTAAATATTTTCGCATTCTCGTACAAATAAATGTGCATCTATACATATTAAAACTATAAATTCACAATTTTTAGTGATTATTTAGTATCTTTCACTTATTTTAATATTTGGTGACTACATGCTGGAACCGTTTTTTTTTTATCTAATGTATCAACTTTGGTAGGCCCACATATCGAATTTAGACAACTTATTAGACTAAAATTTCCACCAATATATTCTAGGAATTTTAATGGACTTAACAGATTCATTGAAAAGGTGCACAGTCTCGTTACAAGTAGTACCTTATTTCGAATAATTCCCTATAATAAAATCTCCTTCCACTTTCTTCCATCAATCAGTAGTGGAATCAAATTGAACGCATCCTTTTGTGCTCTCAACACTTGCCAGACATTCATTCAGGCCGAATGCCGAATGCCGATTGCTGTCCAGCCTTCATTCGATATCAGGCCACTTAATAACCCGCATTCTCTGATTTTCCATCCGCTGCAGGCCGAAGCCGAAGCCGAAGCCGAAGCCAATGCCCCCTGTGGATGGCCAGTCAACCAGCCGCGATAATTGTCATCTATTTTGCATTATAATACGAGTACTGCCTGTCGTTCTGTCTGTCTGTCTGCCCAAGTGTTGCGGATTATTGTGGCATTGATCAACAGCTGCGCTGCAGAATGAGCGCATAAATGAAAATTTCATTTTCACAATGCGGTTTTTATTGTGGCCAGCAATATTTGCCACTAATATGCGGCCAGCAGCAGCAGCACCAGCAGCAGCAGCAGCACAATGGAGCCGTGGAGCCCCTGAAATGCATATTTATGAGCCATTCAATGTGGCCCCACAGCCACATGGGCACGCACCAGGGAGTCCAGTCCGGCTGGGGATTGTGTCGCCTCCCAGTGGTCGTCGATTTGCATTTTGGCCGAGTGCCTAGCCTAGACACAATTCCTCATAATTCGCACAGACTATTCGCGCCACTCGGTGTGGCAGGCTCTCTGTCACATGTGGCAGACACGTACGCGCCACCGAACCAGAATTTCAAATGAATTGCCCCGAAATGAATGCAAAACTCCTCTATCACAAAGTGAAATCTATAAGCCAGCACCACACAAAACATTTTCCGCCGTCGGATGAGGTCGTGGATGGAAAATCACTCACAGCCCCAAACGATGGGGAAATCAAAATAAAAGGGGTCCATTTTTTACAGCAAGAGCCCTTTAAAGAACCTGGAATTTAAAGAACATTTCTAGAAGTAATGTTTTGGAAGGTGAAAGAGGGGAATTTGTGCCCAACTTATGATAGAAATGTATGGTCTTCAAGCCCAAAAGCCTGTAAGAATTTCATGGGTCAAAACAAGTCTACTAAAACTGTAATTTTAACCTTTCCAGCGCCCTGCAACAAAGTCCTTTCACACTTATTTGAATTAACATTCTGCATTCGAAGCGAAACAATTACAAAGTAGCGACAGATTTCCATACAAAGAATGACCCATTTACAGGCACTTAGAATTGATGATTAGATGGAATGAAAACTGTTATTGATTGCAGGCCCTCTTCAGTTTGGCCTCCATAAATTACAACCTCATTACATGCCCCACACGTGCGGGCCTGTCGTGTTTTGCGCGCACTCATAACACGACACATCAGGGGCCATAAAATCATAAAATAAATTTCATATTTTTCATACAAATTGCCTTGCACCTCACGTCGGTAGCGCCCCACCCGGTAGCAGTCCGCGGAGCCATAATAATCACGAATTAATATCATAAATTCATGGCTATAGCTCCCAAATTCAAGGCACCGCTCCCAGGTCGGAGCGAAGTCATATAATTTTGATATATCGGGCGATAGATACAGATACAGTCTGTCTTGCATGCAGAGTGGGGAAGGAAAAACCCCAACAGTGAAAGGGAGCTCGGATGAACCTTTGTAGCGGTAGGGGAAATCGATTTACAGCGATGTAAATTAATGAAAATTAAAGCCAATCGTGGCAGTAGTCCCTTCCCGAATGAAGCTGCTACTTTCCCTTTTATTTGCTCTAATTTTAGGCCTTTTCACACCCCCAACAGCCTCCAAAGCAAGGCCCTGCGCTCTTCTAAAACACCAACTAAAAGAAATTTCAATAATGAATTGGCACAACGGCGAACCGAAGTCCAACTCAAACCCTTTGGCACATCATTAAGGCAGGACCCTCAAGACGTAAGATGCCATTGTGCTGGCACTTTTATGGCGGCCTCTTCAAAAGTGTAATTGAACTCCATTGACCGGTTGTGCCGTTCCCGGGTCCGTTCCGCAATAAACATAATGGGACCCATGCCCATGTCCTGGGCCCTTCTACCATATGGAGTATGAAATTGCCGTCAGACACAATGTGCGTGGCTCATAGTTTGATGCTGAATATGATATTCCACCCACCCGGTTGACATTTCAATTTATTTTGCCATAAATAAGGCAACCCGAACCCGGTCGAACCCCGGTTGAACCCTTTTTGC
The DNA here is from genome assembly GCA_008121275.1 of Drosophila lowei. NCBI lineage: Eukaryota > Metazoa > Arthropoda > Insecta > Diptera > Drosophilidae > Drosophila > Drosophila lowei. The sequence goes on from CM017779.1 coordinate 24,907,199, forward strand.
CCCCCATTCACAATATTTTTGCCATTGATGGGAGTCGGCAATCGGCAATCGGCAATCGGCCGGGTAGATCCATTAATTATACGCCCACTTCACAAAAGCAGGCAGCAAAAGTCAAAATATTGACAGCTTAAACTTTTTTCGCTCTGCCATGCAATTGTTGTCCTGAAAGGAGAGCCAGGACCAAGACTACTTCAATGCGACTTGCAATTATTCAACGACAATGCCAGTGCTCGCAACAATCGGAAAAGGAAACGAGAAAATATCCTTTGCCCATATCCGTTTATCATTTTTGACCTTCTGCCCGCTTTGGGCCCACCATTGTGGCCGGCCTGGCCTGGGGATTCTCCATTTAAGTTATTGTTTCGCTGCATCCCGGCATTTATGAGACGCGGGAGTCCAGGTTGCTTCCCGGTCCGAGCACTAATGAATTATTATGCCCTGCCCCTGGTCTGGGGCACAGACGCACGCCCCCCGTCCATTCAGCGAGGCCCGAGCTTTGTTGCGAAAATTATTAAATGGCCCGGAATGAATGATTTAATGACCGATGCCGAAGCCGATGCCGGGGCATAATTGCTGGTTCAAGTGCGAAGGGGTTGCCAGGTCTCCCTTAAAGCCCTGCCTGTCCATCTTAAAGCCTTCCTGGAAGTCCTAAAGTCAGTCCAGGGGCAAGGCAGGGCCCAGTCACGAAGTGCACATAACAATTCTCGGGCAATTTTCCGGGAAAGTGCCAAAACGGATTTACACCAAAAAATGTGTCTCTTTGCCGGTGTTTCCGGCATTCATAAAGTCATATGCTATGAAAATTCTGCTGTCTCCGGACTAGGGAGCCCTCCGGGTCCTCTGGGAGTTATCACAATCAAACCGTTGTGTTCTTTACTGCCTCCGTGGCAGGGCGTGGCATCTAGGGCAATTCGCCAAATGGAAATATTATTGGTCTGCATATAAAGTGAATTTTATTCCACTCCTTGCCGGAGAGGGCTCATAACTTTCTGCCTGGATAATGCACACGTCCGCGCTCCTTGGGTCCTGTGTGTCCTGCTCGAAGGAACTGTCGACGAGGCAAACGACTTCCCTGTTCGTTATGTGGCAATAAGCGAGTAGCCTGAAAGTAGTTCAGTCTCTGTTATGTTTGCTAGACATGATATTGTATGGCTGTCGATGTTTCTGCACTGGAATCAAAGCCACAACAAGCTGTGGTTGATGTCAGGGCATCTGAGGATTGAATGGTGCTCCTGTCTGGGCAGCAGGGCTTCTGGAAATCACATCACAGGCAGGGACACCTTTTGGAAGAGGCTAGCCCTATCCCTTTGTACTTTCAAGGCCACGTAGTCGGGTCTCTTTACTTCAGAATCATTTCTCAAACAGTCTATCCATTCGTTTGGTGAAACTATTCCGAGATGGTGTCTATCCTGTCGATTGTTCTGGCTGTCTGGCTGCGCGTAACCTTGGGCTGGTCATATTTTGAGCCACCTCAGTGGTCACCCGCCCCATGTTGGGCCCGCTGCCTCATACTTGGGGCCACCCTGGTGTGGGCCTTGCGCATTGACGTGTCGCCTCATACGACAGGCAAAATGGAGTTATTGGTGGAGACGATCGTGGCATATAACCTACTGGACATAGTGACCTACGGGGCCTGGTGCAGTTTCGAGCCTTTGATCCACCAAGCGGTTCATTCGATGTGCCTGTACTGGGAAATGAGTGGCGAGGCGTATCTCAGGCACGAGTATCTTATGCTGGGCCTTGCGACAACTGCAGTGGCCTGGCCTTTGTGTTGCTGGTTGCCGATATTGTGTTGGTTTGTGTATCTCAAATGGATCGAAATATTAAGATAAATATAAATGTACATTGTGTTGAATATATGATGGTTTTTATAGTTTGTATTCCATTTGTTTAGGGTGCAATAAAGACCATAAAATACCAAGATATTGCCTAGATATATCAGGGAAAAATACCACTCCAATATTTGTTCCATTTTTCGTGGTAGGGTAGTGGTAGGGACGGGCTATCCTTCACCTGTGACCGCGGCTCCTCGGCTTCGTCTGTTCGTCAATGCCTTGGGTCAATCTGAGTCGGTCCCAGAATGAAACAACAACATACACAGTCTTTGGTGCGGTCTAAAGAGGACTTACTTTTCGGTGCAAAAAATCCAACACAGTCTTCGGCGACGCGCAGAAGTCGGTCCCAAGAAGGCAACAACGAAGTACATTGCTTGGGAATTATGCACGATTCCCTCTTACAATCAATGCCTTAACAAATTGTGTGTCTTGGGCAGAACGAAGCATATTTTCTCCAAGTCTGGGACCGAGAACCAAGTCCAGGCCTCGTTCTTGGTCTCGAGCATCAGTGATACTTACCGTAGGAGCAAAAAACCTAGTTCATATAGCTCCTTAGGGGTCCCATGGGAGCCCCAGTATATATAAACCTGACAATAACCGGTTAAACCTACCATTTACCCATCGAAGCCCCTTTCTTTGCGTTTTTCACTGAAGTATCTTTGGTTTGAGCCCAGGTTAGGGGTTTCCCTGTGCTTGGTTTTGGTCTGACTTTGAGATATGCTAATCTATCGAATTGTTAATTTCACGAAATATGCAAATACGTAAAAGTTTTCCGCCAATAAAGGATGATGACGAGACATAAAAGGAGGAAACTGGGAATCAAACAGGACGACCCTTTTTCGATCGAAGGAGGACCTGCGCATTTGAGTTGTTATTAAAAAAAAGTGAAATGAAATGAAACGAAATGAAAGACGAAAGTCAAGCGGAAAATATCCTTTTTTAGCCCCTGTCTGATTCGGGTTTTTGGATCCACAGCAATGGCGGACGGGGCCCAATGGCTGTGAGAAATTATCATAAAAATCGCGCAAACTCCGTGCGTGACTTTAAAGTTGCGACAGCATCTCCGGGTGTCCCTGTCCTGGGTCCTGTGTCCTGGGTCCTTGGGGTGGCTCGGAGCTGATGCTGGTGGTGGTGGCTGGCATCCTTTTTAATATTCCCGTCATACGCGTTGTCATTTTTGTTGTATTTGATTTTAATACGAATTTCACATTTTACAATCAAATTAATTGGTCACGCTGCCGCAGAATTACACCCGTCTAAAGGACACAGGACACAGGGACACAGGGACACGAAGGACACCCATTCCGAATGGCTTAAGCAAGCAAACAAGTTCCGGTGCCCGATCCAATAAGGGATGCATCTGCAACACTCTCTCCCTCTCCCCTCTCCCTCTCTCTGGTGTCGTGCTGGCAAAGGGATAACCGGAGGAACTTATTGTCATTGTCTGCATTTGACGGTTCGGCGGCGCCCGTGCACGTGAGGCCCACGAAGCGTCGCCAATTTATGCAAATATTGACTCAGTCCTCGGTCCTCAGTCCCGGGGCTGAAGAAATCCTTCGGCCGAAGCCGTTCAATTAGTGCCGCGATATTTATTACTTTGTTGGGAATATTTTTGAATATTCAATTTCGGTACAAATACGCAATTTCATGGCTGCCGCCTTGAGCCTCCAAATTAATTTGTAATTCGCTGGCAATTTGGCAGATGAATTATCTCCTATTAGGCACGCCCGTCGCTTGAGCTAAATGCCTGGATTTATGTGAGACTTTACCAAGAGTTCAATCCGGGCCATGAACTCCAGCTCCTGTATCTCCATGTCATCATTTCATATTTCATTGGGCGCGTCGCTCCACGGGGGTTCTCTTGAAAAGTTCAAAGTGAACTTGACTAAATTTAGACATCGGTCTGGGCGTTTGATCAGGGCTGATCACCGCCGCGGCGATCGAATCTAATGAAGATGTATCGCAAATCGCAGCAGGACACCCATCAAACCGGGAGGCCTCTAAAGAGGAGGCTTCTGCCTTGGAATGTGGATCATATGGGACTGTATTTCGATATATATAGTGCCTAAACTCCACTGATCTTTATAGGGAGATAATACATGAAAGTATTTCTGTGTTGGAGGTCTTAAAAGGGGGATACCATTACCTCTTAGTCCCAAGATTCCGACTCCTTCAAGAGACCTGTTTTCACTTCACATTTCTATCCATTATTTTACTTATGCATGCCTGAAGTTTCGTGTCTATTGAGTCACTTCTGTTCGATGGACAAACCATTGCCACTGTGTCAAACACGTGCCCCCATTCTGTGGCACATACAGAGCAGCCCGTACTCGTAGCAGCCACATGTTTACGCTTGTTTGGGATGCATCGATCGATCGACAAGGCATAAACAAAAGGCAAAAACCTGACTGCAGATGAGAGACTGCTCCACGTTGCTCCTCTCGGGTCGCCGGTCCACTCGGATCCAATAAAAAGGAAAATGGAATCATAAATCAGCAGATTAATATTTTATGAAGTGTATTGTGTATCTAGGACTGTTGTTTGCCCGGGTGTTGGGGCTGGAGGCCCAGTGGGGGCTGTTGGGGCTGGAGATGGTCTCTGAACAAACGACTTCCCTTTGTTTAACATAAATTCGTTAATAGACGCTGCCGCGTGTAAACAAATCACTTAAACATTTTCAAATTGACGCCTGACATGATTTTCTTTCTTTTTGTTGTTGTTGTTGTTGTTGTTGAGAGCGAGAGGGCACATCGATAGATGAATATTTATTTAGTTGTTGAAGTACGGGAAGTATCACAAATTGTAAATCTACTTGTTGTAACATCGAGTTTTCTTGTTGCCTTGCCCCAGTGCCTTGCCCCATGCCCATCCTCTGCCCATCTCGTTGGAGATTGAGAGTGAAAACTGGCTGCCGCTGGAGGTCCGACTTGTGTCGCAGCAATCAACTGCGGCGACTGGTGGCCAAAACGAGGGGAGGCTCTGCCCCGAGGTTGGACCAAAGAGTTGGGACAGCCTGGGGGGGATTTCTTGGGGTCCTAGAAGGTTAAAAGAGTGTCTATATTGAGGGATTGTATGTAGTTTTAGCCTTTGGAAGGGGCACACCCGATTGGCACTCCTTTATTTGTGTCTGAGGAGGATATATCTACAAGGAATATATCTATGAGTCAAAGCAGCGCCTAACCCTTCTCCTTTTGGTATAGGAATACATGCCATTACTCCTATAGACTCTTAAAGACTCCTCTTAGTCCTCTAAGTCCTCTCTCATGTGTATCTAAAAGTCTCTTCTGGCAACCCTCGCGGCAAAGAGCTGCAGCGCGTTTGCAATTAGCAATCAAGCATCGGGCATCGGGCATCGGGCATCGGGACTGCTCGAGTGAGACATTGGCTAGCTTCAGCGGCAGCAACAAGAGCTAGGCTGCTGCCGCTGTGGCAGATACAAATGTGCATACGTGTAGCAGGAGTATCTGTGCACCGCGGATAAAAGTTTTATGAAAAGTTCAATTAATTAGCGTCGATTCTCGTCGGCGTCTGCATCGGCATTGGCATAAATATATAATAAATGCATTTATTGGACGTCGCGCCGTCTGCCAGCTGCCAATACAATTCATTTGCGCCACATCACTCCCACTTGGCTCCCCCATGCCCCATGCCCCATGCCCATCTTTAGACAGCTCGGGATGCCAGCTCCCGATGGATGGAAACAAATTGTATCTGTGGCAGTTGCCTAGTATCTGTATCTGCTGCCCCGTCTGACAGCACGTTCCTCTTCCCCGCCTCGCCTCGTTTGGCTTTCGTTTTCGTTTTTTATCTGTAAACAATAATTTTTTACAATATTTGAAACTGAACTACAGATGCATCTGCAGCACCAGCACCAGCACTTCTCCATCTCCATCTCCACCTCCACCTCCATCTTGTGGATACTTGTACTCTTTTGTATGCTGCAATCTGTTTACGTTATTAAATTTCTGCTGCAATTGCCTTCAAGCAGAACATAAATATCATAAACTTTATGCATTTCGAATATCCCAATTTCCCATTTTATTGTGTAGCTGGGAAATTGGTGTTAATATTTTTATGATTTTATTTGGAGGAAGGCAGGAAATTTATGCTCGAACATTTTTGGAATATCTATCTATAGCATGCCCAACTGAAACTGGAATTTCCCTTATAGTTTATGTCGCTAAAATCGGTATAAATCATTTTTATTTACTGAATATTCTTATAAATTCTCTACAAATAGGAACTGAATAGATAGAGCCTCTGTTCCACCATAAAATATATTTAAAATATATATTTTTGGAGGTGGGGGTCTTGATATTTTGATAGTTTTTGCATTACATCCCGGATTCAAGCTCTTAATCGATCCATGGGCAAGCCCCCCCGCTCTGCCGAGCCCCTGTTGGCGCATTCTGGTGCTGTAATTGAAAATTCCAAGCCTTATGCAGAAGGCCCATAAATATTTTAGAGCCCCGCCGCTGAGAAAGTTAGACGAGAATCGAGAATCGGTTACGCGTGTTTATGGGCCCCGAATGGGGGGCGAGGCCTTTATGAGTGGGTAAATATTGTACTTACGGTAATTTAAATATGTTCAGGTGCCCCTTCCTCCCCCACTGAGTGGCGCTAATTGGTATTGAGGACTGCCCATTGGGGCGACGGCGCCAGCGGCGGCCTTTTGACAATTTTCATTGGGTTCGCAGCGAGAGAAGCGGACACCTCTCTCTCTTCTTCAGTCCGATAAGTCAACTCGAGTCAAAGCTTTGACAATTATTATTGCTCAAGTGTCAGTGGCATAGCCGCAGGCATCCGTGAGATACGATCGGAGTAGGCTGGGCATGGGCAGACGGCGTCGACATGCTCGTCGACACGGTGTGATATGTCGCCTGTTCTCACAGATTTCAAGCACGTTTCTAATGATTTTTATGACGGAAAATTGAACCTTTATTTATCTATCTATCTATCTATCGGATGTCCATCGGCAGTACCTCTCTCTATCTGTGGCTGTAATTTTAATTCGAAACTGTCGCCAATTGGGCATTATAATGCCGTCTAATTGGGGGTTCGAGTGGGGGCCCATAAAGCAAAATTTCGTGTTTGGAACAGCACTCGATACGGACTTAATTAATGGGGTTTGAGTCTGCGCGAACGTGCTGGGAAATTGTCGCCGTATTTGCATGTTCCGCACCGTATCGGACCAGACCGAACCGGACCGGGCCAACACGGGAGCGGGAGCTCTGGCTGTTTCGGTGCCCCGCCGCACATTCATGGGAATTATTTCTGCAGCTCTATGCCTGCTGAATATCAAACGGAATTTATAAATTATTAGTTTATTACAACTCGCTCAAAGCCCAAACCCCAAGTCTCGAGCCCCAGGCCTCGTTCCCAGGCCGATTCCGATTGAGGTGCTAATTTGTTTTATCGTCCACGGATCTCTGGCAGCGACATGAATTTTTATGCCCTTCAACTGCGAGGAATCTCTCTCTGCCTCTCTGGGCTTCTATTCCCATCGTCAGCGAATCTTATCGGTCGAAACGGGTTTTTTGCGCCGATTAGGCAGTAAAAACTATTCATAATGCCAATATCCCATCCATATTCAACGAATATGAAAACAAGTCTCGCCTGGATTTATTTGTGCCACAAATGCCGATGCCGATGCCGATGCCGATGCATATCTCCCTCCTCCGATCCCACCCGCTGACTCATGCCAAATGCCATTTGAATATTACTTTTCAATGAACAAAGATACATGTGTTTTTTATTATTATTTTCCACTTTGGAGAACCACTTTCTACCGCTTAGGCTTAAGCCTAAGATCTGCCTTTAAACTGGTTTGCTCTGAGAAGTAGTTCCCGCTTAGTTTATATTTTATATAAATTATTAAACGCCAATTTATTGCTTGTTAATTTAATTATAAAGTATTTTAATAGTCAGAGAATAATTTAATTTAATTATAATGTTTTTTAATATTCAGAGAATATAGTTTATATTTATATCTGATTAAAAATACCTATTTATCTTGGCTAAAATTGAATATATATTGTGTTTCAAGGAGTTACTGTTTTGCAGCCCTCTTCGGCCCTTAAATTCCCAATTTAAATGCCAAGAAATAAGAGCTACTTTTCGACTTTTTCGACGGAATGATATCTATATTTAGAGGTGGTTCTCAAGAATAATTCCAAGTGATTTCAAAGTCGTGATTTTCTTTGAATAAATCCCCATAATATGTGCTGTTTAGGCGGCGGAGATTGTAATATTTATTTTTATTTATTTATTAAATTTAAGGCCTATTTAAGCACTAGCTACTAGGGCCTTCAGCTCTGCTGTTAGATAAATTCGTTTCTTTAGCATTTTTCTAAAAATTAGTTAATTAAATTAAGGAAAATATATTCTTGATAGCTATATCATTGCATTGCCTATCATATCTGATGAATATTCTATCATTACCATTTCTCATCTATTACCCTCCCCCTTCCCTTGAAATATCTGTAAAAATAGTGAAAGTCCAACCCATTCTCTTTCTTTTTTCCCATTCGAGAATTGATTGACTCTGTCTGCAGTCCCTCAAGATCCCCGACACGGGCTACCTTTGACAAATTTCAGCTCCATATGGAGGGCAGAACAGACGACGTCTATCGAAATGCTTATCGGCCTGCATGGTCCGGCCTACCTGCCTCGTTTAACTCATTTCATTTGGGCCCTGCCAGTTGGCCATCCTGTGTGCGCCGTGCGAGTGGGACATGCGTCATCTTTGGCGACAATGTCGAGACGACGACGACGGAGACGGGCTATAAAAAGCGACAAGGCCACGACCGAGACACGGATGGATATGGGATGGGATCAACTGGGTGTCTCTCTCTCTCTGGGGTCTGCTCTGTGCCACCTTATCAATATCTTCCGTCAAGTAATTTATTGTATTTGTATTTGTTGCTCTTGCGGCTGCTTCCTTATGGCCCAGCCTTCGGGCCAGGCCATATCCCGTCTTCTATCCTTTCCTACAGCAAGTGCTTGGCCGCATGTGTGTGTGTGTGTGTGTGTGTGTGTTTAGACATTTGCTTTATGTCTTGTCACATTTTATGGCTAAGGCCTTATGGCATCGATTTTTATTATTTTTCCCCGGATAAAAGTAAATATTTTACCATTTTATTATTACTCCATGCCCCGGCCTCCATTGTTTCGGTCATTGTTTTAATGCATTCTTAAAGAACCTCAAATTTAATAGACACCGTCGTCAGAGTCATGCATGGCCCGATGGAGGTGAAAGATACACTCGCACTGGAGGCAGCGATCAGACAGCCCCTTGTCGTCGCCTTGGCCCGGGGCCGGGTGTTAATGCTGCCCGAAAAACTCGCATAAAAACTCTTTTCATTGTTTTCAATTAAGAAAGTTAATTATTTGATTATTATCAAACATTAATTGCACCGAGCGAGCACCGCACTGGGTTTTATACTGATTTATTTCCATTCCCCACATTCCACTTTGCATCTGAAGAAAATATCTACCTATATTTAAATGCCCGACTAGATGGTTGCATTGATTTCTTTTCCGGGAAAACTGGGGGCCCAAGACTCGTAAAAGAGCCCTCACTATGCCCACTATTTATGGGTGATTGGGAGGTTCTTTGAATGGAAAATCATCCTTTAATTTGAGTACTTGGCTGTGGGGAGTTCTTGGTTCTTGGACGGGGGTAATATTTCCCTTAAAGATGCAGATACTTGATAGCTCCAATCTCTGCCGAGCTTCCCTGCCACCCTCCAGCCCCCCCCCTCATCGACTATTTCACTTGCTGCCCAACAATTTGTCATAATCATAAATCATTTCCGAGCGTTAAATCCAACGCCTAATGCAGCAGCCCCGGCAGGACCCCCGGCAGAACAGGCACAAAGGAAGAAATCACCGCATATTTCACAGCAGGATATTGGCCTCTAAATTGCCCCGCAAAGAGATGGAGGCGGTGGGTGGGGGGCAGGACTGCGAGTGTCCTTCGTTTCGGGGTTCGGTGCGTATATGATTTTCAATTATATGAAGCACCGCACAAAAGTTGTTTGCACATATGTCGTATCTCATCAAATTATTTGCCAGGACAGGGACAGGGACAGGGACAGGGACACACAGTGCGGCGCATCCTTTTGTCTGTGCCACAGTACCGCCCGTCGCTCATTTAGTGGTGAGAAAAGTTGCACAGAAACTCCTGGAAATGTGCAAGAGTTTCGAGCGAAAGTTTTCCGAAGGGTACTCCCACTGACCCACCCACACCCACACCCACACCCGCAGACACAATTCAATTAATTGTGACAAATAATTTATGAAATTCCCCCCCACACATGTCGGGTATATAAAAATGAAAAGTCCCTGCATCAAGCCAGAGAAATGAAGGATATGACAAGCATTTCCAATTTGAGTCAGTCCTTGGGGTTGCTCATCTGCTCTTCCTCCCTGGCCTGGTCCTGTGCTCCCATTTAACCCCTTTTTGAGTCCCACAACCCACACAGACGGAGCTCCTAAGCTGAGTGGCATTTGAGCTTGTTTCGCACTTCGTCGTCGAGGCAGGGATTTCTTTTAGAGCCAACCAATAACAGGTTGCACTGGACCGGAATTTCGGTGGGGAAAAGCTCTCGAAAGGGGCTCCACAGGGTAGCAGAAAGGAGTTATGGAGATATAGAGACTGCCAGAGGTGCCTAATATTGGTTGGGAATGTTTAAAATGGAAGGAATGTCAAGCGTATTAGGGATAGGCCCTATCAGGCGTATGGATAGACTATGTTTGAGGTTGGGAATACATTAAAGGACCATCTGAGTCTCCACAGGGAAGAAGAATGATGGTATTTTCAGCATATTAGATATATAGACATTGTCAGAGGTGCCAAATATTGGATGGGAATGTTTAAAATGGAGGAATGTTAAGCGTATAAGTATCTATTGGGGATAGGCACTATCAGGCGTATGGAAAGACTATGTTTGAGGTTGGGGATACATTAAAGGACCATCTGAGTAAATTTCCTTTCCAATGAAGTTTTGGTCAGCATTTGAGAGATATAGAGACTGTCAGAGGTGCCAAATATTGGATGGGAGTACTTGAAATGAGTTGAATATTAAGAGTAGTAGAGTATCTATTGAGGATAGGCTCTATCAGGCCGAGAGATAGACTGTGTTTGAGGTTTGAATGTATCCCTAATTCAAGGATCATCTGAGTGGCTTGTTTTGGTCAATTTAACTAAAGATTTTTCGTATTATATACACCTTTCAAGTCTCTTACTTCTTCCAGGTGTTCTTGTATCTATGAAATAGTTCCATTCCAGCTACTGAAACAAAAGAATCATCATTGAGATATATCCCTGGTAAAATATCTCTTGAAGAGCAAACTCCCACCGTGATTATTCGCACTTTAAAGATACATTCTATCCCACATTGTATCTATCACCCCGCCGCCCTCCAGAGGCACTTCAATAACCGGTTAACCGTTTCGGCAACCACACCTTCTGTTCGAGTGCAGAGCCACCACCGCCACCACCAGCCCAAATACAGCCACCAGCTCAACACCAGTCCACAGAGACAGTCGAGAGCCCACACAACACTCCAGCAACTCCATTGATGGCTGTTGAAAATCTCCTTATGACATATTTTGATATTTATTTATTATCTTGTCACTCTGATTTGCAACAACATAAGCCGTTAGCCGAAAGCCGAAAGCCACCCTCCACGCGGACCCCGTTGCAGGGTTGAAAACTGCTGAAAAACTTGTCGCGTGTCGACAAAGAGCCTGTCAGCAAGTGCTCTCGAGTACATTCTTTTTTTTTAAATATACTTAAACAAAATTAAATGCACACTTATCAAGGTGGCAGGAGGGGAGAGGGGCGGGGGGAGATGGGCGTTGGAATTATGGCAAGTGGATGCCGCGCATCCCTTTGTCTGTGCAAATATTTGACCAGATGCGGCACTACTCCGCTCCGCTCTGCTCGGCTCTCATCCAGGCCTCTGTGCGGGATTCACTTAATTTTTTATGACATCCATATATGAGGGGGATCAAAGGGGATTTGGCAAGTTCGATGTTTTGGGAAATTGCTTCTGTTCTATCGACCAGCCATCCATTGTGCCGGGCCCCAGCTTAGCCGTAGAAAATATGAGATACGGGAGAGAGATCCCTGGCTTATGTCGATAATTTATGGTGCAAGGGGAATGGCTTACCGACTGGCTTTAACCTGAGGTAAGTTAAGGTACTCGTCTTCCACTTTTTGGGGGGTTTCATCGTTGCGTGTGGCGGCATCTAATGAGTGGGGGCGCTCAATTAGCTCTGGGGAAGAGCTCGTGAATTTTTCGGCAGGGAATATACCTAATGGCAATTAGGGAGATTGCTTTATATTTCATGCCGCCCTCCAGCGTCATCATCGTTTATGATGGGGGACGGGGAGTCAGCTTCCGCTGAACTAATTGAATTTTGACGTTGGCCCGTACGTCATTAGACCCGCACGTCCGTGCAGGGCCATGTAAAAAAGGATACTTAACGCAAATGACTCGAATTTGTCAGACGGGATGGAAGGAAGCTCCCCCCGCTCCCCCGCTCCCCCGCTCTGCCCACAAGGCAGACAGATAGATCCACAAATGACTGCAATAACTGCAATCGATGCGAGGTCTGGCCGGACTCCTCCACGGCTCTGGGGCCGGAGTTCAGCCACAGCTAATTTCCGTGAACCCGCGAGGCGAGTCCTTGGACGCTTTTCTTTCATGCTTTTTTTCGTGCACGGAAATGCCCGAAAGTGCATCTGATTTATGTGCGTTGCAAACTTTCAACTTTGCCTCGGCTTCGGCTTCGGCTTCGGGCAGGGGTAGGGGTTTTGGCCAGTCGGGGTCACCACTCACGTGGGGGGCAGGGGCAGGGGCCTGGGGCAGGGGCAGGAACACGCACGGGCGGGCCGGCGAACAATGGACTACAGGGCAGTGGGAGCCAAAGTTGTGGCTCGTCGGCGTTAAAACTAAAATTCCATAAATTAAACCTGGCTCCTGGCTCCTGGCTCCTGGCTCCTGCCAGGGGAGGGAGTCCGAGTGGGGGGTAAATAAAAGTTTTGCTTTTACCCGTCGCTCGGGCTATAAATCACAGATCTTTTTACATAAATTTATGCTTTGCCATTTGCTGCGGAAAATTCTCTCCACTTTTTTCCGACTCCCCCTCCTTCCAGGGCCCCTCCCGAGGACTACACCTGGCTAATGGCGGATACTGGAGGGAGGGTGGGGGGGTATTTGTGGGCGGTGGCCCTGTTCGTCCTGTTAAGTGCACGCCACACACACACACACACTGATACAGACACACACACACACACTGTCGGACATGGCTGCTTATCGCCAAAAATATGAAAACTACCTTTTTCGAATGGGCGGACGTGAAAGCCGAAGTCGAAGCGCACTTAAGCAGCAAGGACCCTGGAGCGTGTGTGTGTGTGTGTGTGTGTGTGTGTGTGTGTGCTGTAACACGCTTGATAAAGAAAGAGCTGCATAAAAAGTTTCAACTGCAAACGAAAAACTTTTGACCTTTACGAGTATATTCCCCCAACGTGCAGCACACACACGCACACACACACACACACACGTATGTATCTCCTATTTACTGGCACATATGTATAGGTTTTTTGTGGTATATACAGTGGGTTTCGGTAGTGTAATGCCCTCAACAATTGATATTTATTGGGAATACATTTATTTATTTTTATTATTTTTTATTTTATTATTTTTTATTTTAATATTTTTATTTTAGATTATTTTTATTATTGAAACCAGGAAACAAAGCGCAAAAAAATCTCCTAAAATCCTAAAAAATCTTTTAATCAGAATTCACAGCCCTAGAGGTCCTCCCAGACAAACTCTAGTGGATACGAGTCTGCTATGAATATATCTTTTGATTAATTATCTTACACCTCTGAAACGCACTGTACTTCCCCATGAGTATGTGCCTCGTGCATTTCCACATATGAAACAACAAAAAATACTTATATAAACTGCACTTTCTTCATATCCTGATGCCAGTTGGCGCTGAGTTCGCATTTCGTTATTTTAAAAACTTTAGCAACTCATACACAAAATATCCCCCGATCTGTACGGGTGGCAAGTCGTGTGGCAAGTGGGAGTGTTTGTATATTTGTACATTTGCGGATACTTTTCAGTACTTTTCAGACTGCATGCAGTTGGGGCTGCTCTATTTATCGGGGCTTTACATCATTAGCAGACCCCTGCCCGAAATAAACTAAAAGCGGAGCTCCGTGCTTTGGCTGCAGGTTCAAGAAAGATATGAAATCAGACTGAAATTAGTATATGTTTCTGAAAAGTTAGAATGGGAATTACTATCGTTAATTTTGTATTATATTATACTCCATTTTAAACTTGGAGTTTAAGGGATATAATCAGAGACTATAAGTAATGATTATCTTATAGTTTTGTAGCTGTAAAAGTCATCCACTTAAAGAGCCCCACAGCAGAATAAAACATTGTTCCAAGACGAAAAAATACAAGTTTTAAATTATATAAATAAAAACGTATTAATTTGTTTGATATTTTCATGCCATTTTTTAGTCATACTCGTAAATCCCCTTGAAATTTTTGGACATGCATTTTTGTTTATTTTTAATGAAGCTATTAAAGAATATTCCCACCAACTCCCTAGGAATTTTTTTTTTTATTATTCAACTTTGAATTTTTTTTATAAAATTCATCGAATAGCCTTCGTTTTTTTTTCAGAAATAATTGTTTTATTATGGATAATAATTATAAAAAATTAAATTATAAAATTACCTACCAAAAATATTAAAAAAATATACCATAAAAAGTTATACAAATAATTACAAAATAATTATTATATTGTGGATAATAATTATAAATAATCCAAGAATATCCTTAAAGCTGGAAATTAATTTCATTGTAGAATTTTGAAAAAAGAAATTATAATGATTACGATTCCTGGATACAATGCATACATCATTTCGAGCATATCGATCATTCCTTTGTATCAGCCGATGGGTTGTTTGTGATCATAAGACATATCCTTCAGATCGTACTTCAATGTCTTGTAACTTTGTTGCCATCTCGAGTCTTTTCCTGACAGATTTTCCTGGCACTTCGTGTGCCACCAAATCATACTCTATTCACCACTCTATTCCGCAGAGCTTTTCTCTTCTCTGATCAATGATCCAACACAAGTCCCTAATTGAAGAACATTGCCAGCCAAAATGGAGTTCAAATTAAAGACCCATGCAAATGGCTGGGGCTGGCCACCTGCAGCCGGAGATGGAGCTGTGGAGCTGTGGAGCCGTGGAGCCGTGGAGCCGAGGCTGCTTCTGCCTTGGTGGTCAACTGGCAGTGGCAGCTGCTGCTCGAGGAGCTGCACAGATCATAAAAAAAAACGTTGGACCGGGGACTCTGGGATGGATGCACTTCAAGCGGAGCTGGAATAAAGTCGTAAATAAATAAGCCTAGAAAATGTCGTCGTTGTTGCTGTTGCTGCTGTCTGCAACGCGGACTCGGACTCGGACTTGGGGGGCTGGAGCTGGAGCTGGAGCTGGGGGACGGCGCTTCGTGTCCGCATTTTGGTATTCAAATGAGTCTAAATGAGTCTACACGACGTGGCCACGGCTTCTCTTTCTCTCTCCTTCTCTCTCTCTCTCTACGGTTTGAGCCAATTTCTTGGTGTTTTCTTGCTTGGTTTTTTCTTCGTTTTCATTTATTTATTTATGGTATTTTTGCCGGGTCTGTGACTTGTTGCTGCTGCTTCTTGGTGCGCGCATATTTCATGAATCAAGTTGGCAGTCCCAGGTCCCAGGTCCCAGGTCCCCCTCCCCCGTCCCCAGTCCCCCCCGCCGAGTGGCGTGTGTGAAATGCGCGACGTTTGTTTAATTTATATGTGAATGCGCACGCGCAGTCAGCAGCTGCCTCAGATCCATCCCCAGCCCCTCCCCCCTCCCCCCTCACTCTATGACCAGTCTCTGCCCCAACACGCAATGTCCAAATATTTTGCATATATTTTTTGCTCGCCTTCGACTGGCCCGCTCGATTTATGGCCCACGCTCTCGGTGTAAAGTAGATCATTTTGATGATCTAACCTGAGGATCGGCTAGACCCAGAGCCAGAGGTAGAGCCAGGCCCCAATTGGACTTTGATTTCGGGGGCCACCATCTGCTCTGCCGGTCTCCCGGTCTCCCGGTCTCCCGGTCTCCCGGTCGGCGCTCTTCCTGGTGGCCTCTTGGCGCCGCCTTGGAGCCCTGTTTTTGGGTGCATTCGTTGGCGGCAAAGTCGTGACTAATTACAGAAATTAAAACGCTGTAATTTAATTATGTATCTGCGATTTGTTATCGGCCCTGGCGTCAGCCTCGGTCCCCAGTGCCCCCAGTGCCCCCTTCTGGGGCAACTATCGCAGTATCAAAGTCAATATGCAGCAGCAGCAGCAGCAGGGAAGGGGCACAGGAGTTCAATCGAGAGGCAGAGACCGCGGCGGCAGGAGGCAGGAGGCAGGAGGTGGACAAAGTGCAATTCATTTGGCCAAATACAAATACACAAAAGTTCACAAAAGCCTAAAAAGAAAAACAAAACGAGGCAAAACATTGGCTTCGACAACTTGGCGGACATTGGGCATCGGATCTCGAGTTGGACTTGGAGCAGAAGGAGGAGTAGGAGGCAGCGCCATCGATAGCCACTGATTTCCATATTCAAACGATTTCGATTCGCTTTAGCCCACAATTCAGTTACGGATATGGCGACGGACTCCAGCCTGTGGCACAAATTTGTAGTCCGAAGAAGTGGTTGGGCTGCTGGTACTCCCAAGAAGAGGTGGGTAAATGTAGAGGAAGATCTTGGATTGTGGAAGAACTACAGGAGCAGATGGATACAGGAGGAGCATGCATCAAAGAGAGGGCTGAAAGGGGAATAAATATCCAGATATTCCTCCATATATGAACACACAGATACGTTTACTAGGAAGCAAGCCCCTCTCTTTTTATATAATAGAGAGATATTCAATTTTTTGAGTGTTTTAAGGAATTTTGAGGGGGATCTTATTTGGTTCGATTATCCGTCCTGGTTTCCAGGGTAGCAGTCCTCTTAAATCATCGACTGGGTGTATTCTGGCCAGCCCACGCCCGTATCTCGGAAATACACTGGAAAATCAACTTTTTGCCCATTAATTTCCCGACGAATGTAGAATTCTGATGAAGGGCTGCGATCATATAATCAAGCGATCATTATCACCCGAATTCCAGTGCATGTTTTGCCCCATAATATTTACAGAATCGGTTAATGGTAATTGCAAATTATTTGGATTCCAGAATGAAGCGAATTCGATGAAAAGCGAGAATCGCTGCAGCGTCGATAATGAAAACAAACAACAGTTCGCGCAGGGCAATAAAAATCGGTGCACAGATCGACTATACGTACCTATGGGGAGTGAGAGTTATACATATGTATCTGTAGACGTCAGATACTCTGCAGACGACAAAGTTTGATTTAAATTGTATATTGGATGGTTCGAAATCGATTAAAATAGCATGCCTCTTGACAGATACAGATACAGATACAGAACAGAGCAGCCACAGAGCAGCCACAGAGCCGCCACAGAGCAAGTGCCAATAGTTCAACGACAAAGACAAAGACCGAGACCGAAGGTTCATTCATATACATATGGATGACCATTGGAATTATCTGGAAAAAAAGGTGTCTAGAACGGCAGGGCGTCACCTGGGGATTTTGCAATTTTTTGTGAATGGAACGCAAAGTGGAAAATTTTCTGAATTCAATTCCTTTCGGGGCTGGCCCCATTTGCATGAGTGCGGCGTCCAGACACTTGACGGATTCTAATGCAAATGCAATGCCATTTTCCGAGTATCGATTGAAAGCGTTTTTGGGGCTGCCCCAATGCATCTCATTTTGGGAGCCCCAGCGAAAGAGTGGACTTCTTTTAGGGGAGTTTTGATGGGTACAGAGGCCGTATTCTCCATGCAACTGGACGGATATAGGGGGACACATAGATACGTGGAGGAAAGATGATGAACGCCATGATAAGTCGATGAATGGTGCATAGAAACAGAAAGAAGGATGAACAAGAGGTAAAAGAGAAGCATAGATGCATCCTGCTGCCTTGCACTCAGAAAAAATGTACCTAAATTCCATCAAAGCACCACAAATCTCTGAGCATTGGGAAAATACGCGCCTTAACTGTCCCCAAACACAAACATATGTCCCCAAACTCCTTGGAGATCACACCTGACAATCGATGGTCGAAAAAACCGAATCGCGATTCGCGATTCGCGATTCGCGAAAACAAACAAGTCCAATCACGTTTCTTAAAGCGGTGCCCGAAACACCACTCATAAGAGCGCGAAACATTTTGTTGTTATTTTGTAGTTGACACCCGAAAAGTGGCAGCCCCAGCCCCAGCCCCACGGCCTGCCCCCACAAAACAATCCACTGCCAAAAGAGAGGCCCACTCACACCTGCACCAGAGCCTGGGTCTAGGCCCAGTGGTGCAGGCCGAGGCCGTGGGTTCGACGTGTTGCAGTGGTGCACTGTGTGTGGCACTGTTTCGGCTAACTGTTGATGTGGCGGCGGCTCGGCTCGGCTCGGCTCGGATCAATTAAGAGGTGTGCTCGGGCCGACTGAATTAAGTTGCAGGCACTGCCACATGCCACATGCCGCATGCCACATGCCTCACTGGCATTGGCTGCCCCATGCACGGCTAGACAGACATCTTCCATAATGCCGCACGATTGCCGATAATCGGAGCGCCAGAGAGCACCCTCCCCCCCCCCAGAGCCACCCGTCACCATTTTGCTCGTTTCTGGTTGCCGGCAATTTGCTGCAGCAATTCATAATAACTGGGCCCGCTACCACCCACAGGGCGGTTGTTAGACCACAGCACACCACACAGTGGGGCAGGGGCAGGGGCAGGGGCAGTGGCAATCAGACCCCAGCCAGGCCCCAACCGGAACGGAGCCCGCGTCGTCGACTCCAATCGAGGCGAGTCATAGAAAATTGCTGCAATTTTATATTTACAGCAATTGGGCGCAAAGCAAGGGAGAGCAAGCGAGACGGAGCAAAGGCAAATGTAAAAACATGAACTTAAAAATACATAATTGCATATTCCACCCGGGACCGGGACCGGGACCAGGCCCAGGACCGACCAGCAAACCCACCAGCGAACCGATCAGCCAACAGACGACCAGCCCCAGCCACAGCCCCAGCCCGAGACCCCCAGTTGCACAGCTCCAGCGCCAGTGCCAGTCTCCATCTCAGACCCAAACCCAAACCCAAACCCAAGCCCAGTACAAAGTTGGACACACAGCAAAATCCGAACCAAACACTCATACGTCACGTTGATTGGAAATCACTGCACAGTGGAACGAGACTCGATTTGAGTAGAGAATCGGTTAAAAGTACTCACTGAATGGAAACATGGGTGGAAGGTGGGCCTCGCTTTGCCTAACAGCCTTCTGCTGGTGCCTCACGGGCCCCATGATGGTGCAGTCAACGTCCAGATGAAAATGATCACTGAGGAGAGATATTAAGAGCAAAAACAATGTAAAAAGTGAAATGAGTAACGCCCATACGTTTCTTTGGTATGCAATTTTTACAGGGTGGACTTGGAAGTGGCTTCAGGCTCTCTTAAATTGAAAGGAGAGCGCTCAAAAGTCCAGCTCTGCCGCTTTCTTGTATGAGAAAGATATTATAGATATATAGGTATTATATTAAATAGATATATAGATATTATAGATATTATTCAGATATATGTACAGCAGTTTCTTTTCCCACAAAATGCTCCAAAAAACAATGTTGTTTCTATAGGAAGATATGGGCTTGTAGAGCAAACATTCAATGGAGGAATATTGCTATATATTGCACTTGGCATATTATTCGAAAATCGCTTAGAAAACCTAGAAAATTCGTAGAAAAATATCAATAAATTCTCTCTAACTTAATTAAACAATTTTCAATCCAAAAAAATATTTACATATTTTTTTTAAATATTTGAGTAGCTTTTTTTTTTTTTTTTTTTTTTTATTCTGTATTTGAATATAAAATATATTAAAATATATATATTAAAATATAAATATATACATATATATATTAAAATATAAATATATATATATATTAAAATATATTAATATATTAAAATATTATTACAGATAGAAAAACATAAAATACAATTATACAAAATACATCTTATACAACAGTCAAAGGAAAATTTAGTTACGATGATTTAAAAAAAAAATGCGTAGCCTCAAGGTCGCCATCATGTTTTGAGGAATTTTGAGGGGATCTTGGTTCGATTATCTGTCCAGGTTTCTAGGGTAGAGGTCCTCTTAGATCATCTTGTTGGAGTAGCTTTCTTGGACAGTAAAGTGTGGTTTTCCCCTTACAACCCGCCCTGGTCCCACTGTCCTGCAATGATTTGACGTAGCGGAAGGCGGCCCACTGACTGTAAATTCAAATTATACATATAGCAAAAAAAATAAGAAAAAAAAGCACAGGAACACTTTACACTCTTCTGCTGCTCGCTCAGTGGAGGGGGAGGGGGAGGCGAAGGAGGGGGATGCCAGAGCAAGGAAGACAAAATAAAATAGCAAAACGTTTTGCATCCGCAAAAGAAGACTCGAACTGGAAAAAAACAACAACAAAAAACAAAATAAAACCCGAAACAAAATCGAGGCAAATTTCATGACAGGCAAGTAATTTTGTTGTGATTTTTTGATTTGACCCAAACACTCGCCAGAGAGAGACCCACACACACACACACACAGCAGCTCGAGCATGTATGTATGGGTTGAAACGTGCAATTTGTATTTGTAGCCTCCCCCTCGCTCCCTCTCCCTCTTCCTCTCTCTTCGAACAAAACGGCAATTATGCCGCGTTTCTGCTCCCAAAACGAGGGGGAAAATATATTTGAAGCGCTTAGATTTGGACAGTGGGTGGCAGGAGTGCACTGTGGCACTGTGGGCACTGGATTGCTTTGGCTCGGATTGATTGGAGTCCGGCCTGAGGAGCGGTGGCTCCGGGGTCGGATCCGGGTCGGGGCTGCTTTGTCCCGTTGATTTACAGGGCAACACAAAACGATGAATCGATGATTCCAGCATGAGAAATTAGATCGAGGCGGCAGCACACTCATCATCAGCCACGTTTGGCAGCCCCCAATCCCCCAACATCGACAAACAAATCACCGCCGGAGGAGCAAAAATGGTAGGGTTTTCTTTAGATACACTTTTCGTTTGAGGGAGAGCCATAGATCTGCCAGGATTTGGATTGGAGCATTCCAATAGCAGCCGCAAACCCGAGAGTATGGAAAGAGAAACAAGTCAAGTCTACGGCCTAAATGGTGGCTCGATTCTGCAAATTCCAGCGCCTAAATATCACAAATAACTGCCAGATCGAAAACTATATCCCCTTGGCCACATTTCAAACCCATGCCTGAAATTAGAGGACCCCTCGATAGGGTACAACAAGCACCATCCACAGAGCAGTGGGATTGAAATTTTGAAAATTGCTGCTGGGATTGCGGGATTGTTGCTTGTATGGTCTCCACTCCATCTCTCCCTCTCCCTCCCCTCTCTCTCTCTCTCTATCTATCTATCTATCTCCTTCCCCCTCTGTATCGAGCGTATAAACTGTTGTAATTTTCTACTTTGGTCTCTGGTCTGCGCTGCGCTGCGCTGCGCTGTGCTCTGCGCTGCCGCCTGGCAAAAATTGGTTGGAAAGTTGACTCGCTTTTCAGTGTTTTTCATGTAATCACATGGCCATTCCTCACCCCTGCCCCCCTGCCGATGGGGGTAAGCAGCCAAGCAGTAAATCGCGCTGACTGCCGCAAACTGGAGAGAGTCCAGCATCAGCATCCCGCTTAGAATTCCCAACTCGACTCGGGTCTGTGTCTCTCGCAGATTACTCCGGTCCACGCCCATGGGGCAGTGCCGCTCTGCTCCGATTAATGCTTCATCATTTGCAGCGTCAATCGGCAAGGAAAATTATCCGACAAGGCGTTGCCAGAGTCCCGTCCAACTGGCAATCGCCTTTCGATTGTCCCCGAGTCTCATTTGTCGTAATGGCTGCCAGGACTGCCCTCGAGGATTCATCTGGTCCATGCTGATCATATTTTACTGTACCTGGAACTATTTCCAGGGTTTTATGAATTAAATTATATTTAAAAATACTATTTAAATTCGTGAAAGGATTTTTAGTAAAGAAAAGTACGAGCTGAGCGCTTTCTTGTGTCTTTTTTAACCAAATTTGTAGCCTGCAGCCACTCTTCAAAATCCACCCCGAAAAAGTCGTGTACCATGGAAATGTATGGCCGTTACTCATCTTAAACTGTATATTTACTACTGGAACATGTCCATAAACATCGTTTTACATACATTCCTATAAGAAGACATCCCAAGACCCAAATCTATTGAGTCCCCATCTGAAAGAACTCGTTATTTCTGTATCCCCAAAACATGGTTCGATATTGTGGCTGTCAAAACTTGTTCCCATCGAAAATCTACTCTTCCCTTATCTATGCCGTGGCATTGGCAGCCCTGCTCTTTGGCTTATCCCTGGCTTACTACCTTGTTTGTGCCCAAAAGTGTGCCGGGGGGCGTCTACTGGTAACCGCAAAAGTAAATCAAATAAGCCGCAAAAATATCGACAAATAACGCCCATCCATAAACAAAGAGATACAAAGATACATAGACGTATATCATGCGAGTGAGGGCCAATTAATCTGGCAGTGCAATATTATGATGGTGTCGATTGCCCAAAGACAGGCACGAGACATTGACACACCCAAAGGCCGCACGCACGTGACCAGAGGAGGGGCTTTGAGGGGCTTTGGTGGATCGGTGGCACAGGCAGAAGCCGCTGGCTGTCAACTAATCCTGTGCATAATGTTGCCTAAATGCGAGCGCATGTCAAATGCCAAGAAGACGCGACGGCATCGCCCAAAGAGTCGTCGCCAGGTCTAGGCCAGCTTCAATCCCAGCTTCACTCTGGGAGTGGACCTCTCCTCCGAATCTGCCGACGTCAAAATGCTGGCTGGGCTCCGACTTCGACTCCGACTTCGACTTCGACTCTGGCGGCGGCTCAAACGGAGGCCGCCATTGTGTGTCCGGGGACCCAAATGATGTGCCAAAGTGACACTTGCCGATACACAGATACGGCTACTCAAACACCATTAAGGCGGGTGTTGCACGAACCGGGGAGTACGTATGGCACGGGTTTCGGTTCGAGTTTTCGATATTTGTTGGAATGATTGTTGTTGTTGTTGTTAGTTTTATTTTGTGTGACAATTTCAGCTGCGGCAGCAGGAAATAATAAAAATGCAAACAAATCGTCAGATTTTTCCTATAGAAGTGGTTTTTCCTCCCCCCACCACTCTCCCTCGGGGGTGTTGGGTGTTTGCATAAGTGTTTGTGTTGCTGCTGTTATGGCCTTTGTTGCTGGTGTTGGCAGTAGTAGGTGTTGGTGTTGGTGTTGCTTAGATGCACCATGGGGCAAGCAGGTCTCACCAGGGCATACAAATTCTACATCGTTGTCCATTTTCCAAGCAATTTCCAAGCTTGTGGGAAAGTCGAGAAGGCAACTAATGAAAACATCAGGCCTTTGGGGAGGTATGAACAAGTTAGGCCCGTTTAAAAATATTTTCAAAGTAGAATCCACCATTTATTCGATAAAATCTGATACATTTTGGACATATTTTGCATTTTATTCATAAATCTATTATTTATTTAGTTATTTTCTATACAAAAAAAGGAATCAGAGCTGCTTTGAAGCACAAGAACATATTTGAAATATCCAAAAAAGTCCATTACCAAGGGGTTCATGCCCAAAAAGGTTTCGAGAACTGCTAAAAACCCCCTAAAAATGTAACATGTCTCATATACAAGAAATTTCAATATTTTTTTAATAAATATAAAGTACTCTGATTATCCAAGGCGGCAACCATGAAATAAAATAAATTAGATTTGTAAAATGTTTTTTAATGTCGCCCTTCAATTCCATATAAATTGCAATCAATTCAAGTCGATATCGATCGAAACTGAAGCGGAAACAATCAAAAATAAAACCAAAAACAAGTCAGGAAGCGTCAATCAATTAGCTCGAAAACGAAGTCCATGTAAATCCTGTTCTGCATTTATGCCCAGGCCGAATGGTTTGGCACCCACTGTGCCCATGAGGATGATGACGTTGTTGGGTCCGACACGATATCAGAGGCTGAGACGGCGATGAAACGGAGAAGCGAGAATCGAGAAGCGAGAACCGAACCGAAGCCCCGGCAATTTGTGCAATTTTTCTTGTTTAGATTGTTTTTGGTGTTTGTTCGCTTGCTGTGGGTTTTATGCCTGCGATAAGCCCAAACAGTGCCCATAACCATTCTCATATTATTTGTAAGGATTTTTGCATTTATTGGCAGAGTGTTTCAAGGATTTGCCTCGCACCCAGTGCCCAGTACCCATCGGAGTCCCAGTCCCAGACCCAATCCCAGCCCGAATATGGCTGCAGCAGTTATCTTAATAGTTATCAGACGATTGTGTTGTTGTGCAGTTAGTGCGTGGAGCGGCAACTTTATTCGCCACTAAAATTTGATGCCATTTAACGGGGGAGCAGCGGCAGCGGCAGCGGCAGCAGCAATGGAGACGTTTGCCCTATCGTGCCGTAAATCCATTAAATTGCCCCAAATTAAACTAAACACAACTAAAAATGGGAAAGGGACGCAACGGAAGCCGCCGTTTGGGGCATGTGTGACAAAACCGTTGAGAAACCTGTAAATAAACTGAAGGAATGCGAACGGGGGCAATTACACGCCCCAAAATTAACATCAACATGGATCGTCAGACACCCAGCCATAACTCAACTCTGCTCTGCAACCCTCGGTGCAAGGGTTGCTCTTGTATCGGGTCGAAGGTGCTGACAGATCTGGGGGTTACCTACAGCGAAGGAACCGCATCGAACCGCTGACGGAGTGATGCGCTCCTCGTTCATTCCTGCACTCATTCGTGTGTGCTTGATGACAGTTTGTCAGTTGGCAATCGGTGGCCAGTCATCGAGCTGGCATATTAGCCGTGTTAATTACTCACTGACGGCATAGCTCTGTCATGTTTCGGGCAGATGTTTTAAGGAGGAAACAGCCAGAGGATCCTTCCGCTAGAGCGACTGTATAAGAAGGGATTCAGAGCCTAAGAAATGGCGCTGTCTCTGGAAATATTCAACAGCCTACGAAAGGCAGTACCAATGGATGTCTCAGGTACCAAAAAGGTAGCCCCTTCCTTCCCCTTAGAGCCCCCATTGAAAGGCCTCTTCGCACCGTTAAAGCCTATTTTCGTTTGGGGCCTAATCAAAGCTGAGATCCATTCCATTGTTTTATGCTCGATGTAAACATGTAAATGACATTTTCGAATCGAAACCAGTTCAAACATCCATCACATGGACAAAAGCGAATGACAGACCGAGATGGGGATGGGGGGCGACAGGGGGGACCACAACAACACTCAGAACTCAGCGGGTGTCCGTCATTAAAAAGATGACAAAGCGATGTCAACGAGAAATTTTTTGATTAACGACTAAAATGCCAGAGAGCCAAGCCGAACCGAGATCGAACCGAGATCGAGACTGGGACTGTGACTGGGACTGTGTTGGGGGGAGACTGAGAGATCGAATGGAGACGACAAGCGGGAAAAGAGTTAACAAGAAACCAGGCAGCAAAAATTTGTTGTGTTGAAGGTAAAATATCAATTTAAAAGGCAATAAAAATATTTCATTGCTGATCGCGCTCGCTCCATTATAGATCAGGCATTCGACGGTCGATGGGTCGCTCGGAGACTGTCGATATTCCGTTTCGATTTCGAATTAAAAGATTATGACGATAATAAACTTGACTAATCATTTTTATTACAGCCCCAGCGCCATCTGTTTACCACGAAAAAAGAGCTCCCCAAAAAATAGTGGTCTCTGGTTTTTCCCAGAACCCCGATCGAGATAAGGCCCGGGAGGGGGCATCGCCCCGAAAAGAAAACATCAGATTTCATAATTTTTCATAACTTAAATACATGTACATATATATTTATTCGTTCACGTTGATTCTTTTCTCATTTCTCAATGGATTTACTTGTATTTTGTTTGTGGTGTTTTAATAAATTATGAGACTATGCTTAATGCTTACGAACAGATTGTGAGATACATTCGTATCTGTGTATAAGTTAGGTGTGTGTGTGTGTGTGGCACTTATACCTAGGGGCCTCCTTCCTTCCTTCCAGTGAAGCGAAATTAGAGTGGGTTTTGTGTCTCGTCTAACGACTAAATTAACTATGAATCTGAGATACAGTATATGTATCTTTTGTGGTGTGATATGGAAAGCAATCAATAATTTGTATTTCTCTTTTATTTTTACATTTAATATCACAATTTCTCATATATAATTCTTATGTTTTTTTGTTGTTTTTTTTTTTTTTAGTTTTTTCCATTTTTTGTGTCTGGATTTCGAAATATAATTATAATATATAGGTATGTACAAGAGGTGGAAAATAAAACTAATTTACGAGTAGTAGGAAACAAAAGCATCTAAATTTATAGCGTGTCATATTATTGCACATTCCAAATAGATTATCCGTGTATCTGTATCTGTTTCTGTGTATCTGTGAGGGGGGATTCGGTTATCGTACTACAATATATCATATATATATCTGCATATATATGTCTGTCTGTCTGTCTGTAGGTACCTATTATATTTCTATTTGCATATACCTTAAGTTTTTGCTTTAAATTCGAATTTTGATTTTTCTACGCCTTCTTCAATCTTTCAGCCGCTTCAGATACAGATGCAGCACACACACAGATACTGAGGAGGAGGAGTATCTGTGTGCGGCTGCTTCCGTTTTTTTTGTTTTTGTTTTTGGTGGAACATGAAACGCTATCAGTCTCTCAAAACCAAGCAGTTTTTGGGTTCCATGTCCAGGTCTTTTGCTCTGTTTTTCAGCTGGAACACAAATCGCTTTTGATGCATCTTTGGATACGTTTCATGATCGCTGTTTTTAGTATTGGTATCTAGCGCGCCCCGGATCATAAAAGATTGTTTATGAATGGTCTATGGTCTGCCCTCTGCCTCGAGAATATTCAAAGATCGATTGGCCTTTTCGCATTCGCATTTCCATTCTCGAATAATATTTTTGTGGGCCACAATTTATAAATATAAAAGATTTGTATACACCAGCGTCTCGGCCCTCTCTCTCTCTCTCTCACTCTCACTCACTTTCTCTCTCTCTCTCTCTTTCGTTTTTGCTCTAAACCTTGAGATCATTTGGTTGCGAGAATCGATTGCATCTTGACAGAATCTGGATCTGAATCTGGATCTGGTTCTGGAACAGCCTTCTGTGAGGAAAGTGATCTAGATGTCGATCTCGATCTCGATCGTGATCGTGCTGTCTATTTATTCGCGATCAGAGTTCCATTCACTCATCTGTAAAAAGAGGAGCAGAGAAAGAAGATTCATAAGTAAAGGAGAAATGATCATGGGTGTTTTTGGGTCTTGGGAAGGGAGGGGATGGGTGATCGGTATTGGATGACTAATTGAAAGAAAGAAAAATGGAGAAAAGGGGCTTAAATACAAATGTATGCTGTTCTGAGACTGATATCTGCGATGATTCAAGGGCGAAAATGCATAAGAAGTAAAGGGGAAGAATAATCCGAAAGTGATGATGATTTTAAAGGTGCTGTTTTATGCTGTTCGATGGTCTTGAACATGATTTAAGGGGGAAGATACAGAAGAAGTAAGCGGAAGAATAATCCGAAAGTGATGATCAAAAGTTATCATAACAAAATGGCCCAAAGGCAGCTGTTATGCTGTTCTGAGGCTGTTATCTGTGATGGTCTTGAAGGGCGAAGTTGCATAAGAAGTAAGGGGAAGAATAATCCGAAAGTGATGATCAAGGAATCTATTTTGATCCTCAATCCATAGAACATTGATAGAATGGCGGAGGCTATGCCCGTGAAACTGATTGCCAGACTATTTTGGGGCGAAAGAACGTTGATCTTTGACCTGGTGCAAATCAAGAGTGATTATAAAAGAAACGAGTGATCAAGATTGTGCTCTTGGGAGGATTGTGGGGATTGGATTGATATTAGAAGACTTACATACTTTACTGCACGATTTCTGAAGGTCTCCTGCTCCATGTCCCGGATCTTGTGTGTCAGCATGTGCTGCTTCAGATTGCCCTGGAAGAGGAACAAGAAAAGAGGAAAGCTTCTATTAGATCTCTGCTTGAGGTCGGGGGTCTAGCTAACAGTCCGCCCGTAAGACCCGCCCAACACCCCCCCATGGATGGTGGTTTCTAGCGAGAGAGAGAGAGAGAGATC
Source organism: Drosophila lowei (assembly GCA_008121275.1). Taxonomy (NCBI): domain Eukaryota; kingdom Metazoa; phylum Arthropoda; class Insecta; order Diptera; family Drosophilidae; genus Drosophila; species Drosophila lowei. The sequence continues at coordinate 24,935,370 of CM017779.1, forward strand.
GCCACTTACCTTGGTGGTGAAGCCGCGATCACAGATGTTGCACTTGAAGGGCCGCTCCTTGGTGTGGCTCCTGTAGTGGATCTCCAGCGCCGAGTGGCAGGGGAATGTCTTGTAGCAGATGCCGCAGGTGGTGCTGCCCCGCACGCCGCTGAGGGCCAGCGGATTGAACGGAGCCGCCGGCATCACGGACTGGGCGATCTGGTTCATCGCGTTGCACATGTTCTGCGTCGTTGAGGGCGGGAAGAGCGGCAGGTTGGGGAACATCCCGAAGGGCGGACGGGCACCCATCAGGGGATTGGGCGGACCCGCTGGTCCGACTCCGACTCCGACTCCGACTCCTGCTCCTGCCACATCGCTGCCGCCGCGGGACGGGGGCTGGGGAGACGTCTGGCGCTGGGCTGCTGCGGCAGCCGCTGCCGCCGCCTTCTGCTGCGCCTCCTGGGCCTCGCGACGCAGCTGCTCCTGGTGCTGGTGCAGAGCGGCCGCATGCTGCTGCATCTGGTGGTGGTGATGCTGTGCCGCCGCCGCCGCTGCCACTGCCGCTTGCTGCTGCATGAGGTGCTGGTGCTGCTGCTGCAGGTGGTGCTGGAGCCCCGGGGGCAGGCAGTCGATGGCCACCGACGGGGGCAAGGGCGAGCAGGAGAGCATCGAGGGGGGAGGAGGTCCGTTGGGTGGGCTCCGGGCGGACTGCGGCAGGCTGGGCGGGCTGAGGGGCTTCTCCTTGGGCAGCAGGGGCGAGCGGGAGCTGGATGAGGAGGCGGAGGCCGCCGGCGGGGGCTGTGGTGCCGCGCGGGGCGTGAGGTCCAAAGCTCCCTGCGACGCCTCCGATCGGGCCGGGCTGCTGGCCCGCGTGGACGAGGAGCTCGGCTTGGTGGCCAGGTGCGACTGGGAGGTGGGGCTGGTGGGCGCCGAGGCGGATCCCACGGAGTTGGCGTTGCTGGAGGCGGAGGAGCGGGGCCGGGCGGGGGATGGGTGTTGACCACTCCCGTGGCGTCGATGCGGAGCTTCTGTTCGAACAGCAGCGACTTGAAGTCGTCTCCCGATCGCGGACGCTCCCCCGAACCTCCTCCCTCCTGGTCGAGGTGACTGTTGGACAGATGCTCCGAGGAGACATCATCGTCGTAGTCATCCCCGCAGTCCATGTTGTCCTCCATGTCCCCCTGCGACGACTCCGAGCCCAGGGCTCCGTTGTGCGCTCCATGGAGGGCTCCTCCGGCACCCGGCGGCCCGCCCGGTCCCCCCGGCAGGGCGCCAAAGTGGAAGGCAGCCGCGGCGAAGGGGTTCATGAAGTGGCCCGGCATCATGGAGGGCGGCGGATCGCGGATCTCGGCCGCCTGGATCTGCTCGGGCGTGAGGTCCGTGGGCTCGCCCGTGTGCAGGCGTATGTGCTGCTGCAGGACGAGGGCGTTCGAGTACTTCTTGTGGCACACCGGGCACTGGTGGAAGTTGCGCATCGGCGGCCGTATCTTGTGCACGGCCATGTGCGTCTTCAGGTTGCCCTTCGTGGTGAAGGCCCGTCCGCAGATGCGGCACTTGAACGGGCGCTCCCCCGTGTGGGTGCGGTAGTGCATCTGGAGGGCGCTCTTGCAGGACAGCACTCGGTCGCAGACCACGCACTGGTTGGGGTCGCTGATCTTCTTGTTCTTCATCAGCTCCTTGAGCTTCATCGTCTCCGAGGTGTTGGACACCTCGATGAAGTTCTCCCACGAGTTGTCGTTGCTGTGGGGCCGCGGCAGCAGCGCCGCCATCTCGTGCTTGATGGGATTGAAGAAGGGCGATCGCGCCATGTGCCCGTGATGCGGATGCCCGTGCGGATGGGGTCCGCCGGCAGCGGGCGAGCGTATGGGGGAGTTGTGCTCGGGGGAGAGCGTCTTCCCGGTCGTGAAATTGAGGGGAAAACGCTCCGCAAAGAAGTCCTCCCGGTGGGGCATGCTCGGCGGCAGTTGGCCGGGCGTGGGCAGGTGATCCAGGTGCGACTGGGAGCCGGGCGATGGCTGTGGATGCATCAGGGCGGGGGGCTGGATGGGCTGCACCACGGGCGGATAGCCATGATGGCCGTGATGGGCGTGGTGGCCGTGGTGGTGCTGATGGTGGCTTCGATGGTGATTCACTGGCGGGGATCTGACGCGCGGCGAAGGCGTGCGACGCACCTCCAGGTGCTCCTCCTCCTGTTCCTGGGACTGGTTCTGCTCCGACGACTCCTCCTCGAGGCGCTCCTCCTTGATCCGCACCTCCAGGGGCAGGGGCTCCGGCTCGGGTTCCGTCTCCGAACGATCGTGGGCCGAGGTGTCCTGCTCCTCCTCCTTGTCCTCCTCCATGAGCTCCGTCTTGACGGGCATCTGACCGGACAGCATCTCCTCATCCTCCTCCTCCTCCTCCTCCTGGGGGCGGGGAGAACTCGGACCCGAGGACTTGCGCAGATCCGTGGGCATGTCGTGGGAGTGGGCGTGGGCGTGGGCGTGGGAGGAGGAGTGCTTCAGGGCGGCGCCCAGGCCCGGCATCTGGGGGAAGAACGGATGCGGACCTCCTGCGGCGGCGCCCAGGGACTTGAGGATCTCCATGGGCGGGCGGTAGAGACCCTGCAGGCCCGGGAAGGCGGGGCTCGAGGAGAACGGCATGGGAGGCGGGGCTGCAGCGGAGCTCCCGGACGGAGCCGAGGGCGGCGCCGGGGAGTGGGTGGGCGAGCTGTCCGTGGGCGACATCTGGTCGAGCAGCGGCGGATGGAACTTGTCCATGTGCTCCGGAATGGGCGTGGCGTTCATGGGCACGTGCGGGAACTTCTGGGCGTGCCGCTGGAAGTGGACCTTGAGGTTGCCCTTCGTGGTGAAGCGGCTGCCGCAGACGTTGCACTTGAAGGGGCGCTCCCCGTGTGGGAGCGGATGTGGATCTGCAGGGCGGAGTCGGAGCCGAAGACCTTGCCGCAGTACCGGCAGCGGTGCTTGAAGAACGGCTCGTTGCGGTTCTTGCCCTCGCCGGCCTTGTCGAAGGCGAAATCGTCGGCCATGTTGTTGGCCAGGATGCCCTGGGAGGCGGAGTCGAGCACCTCCTGGGCGCGCTTCTGCAGCAGGTCCAGGGAGTTGGGCTCCGGCAGATCGTCGTGGTTGGTGATGATGCTGGAGGCGAGGTCGGAGCCGAAGGGCAGCGGCATGTTCTCCATGTCCTTGAGCTTGGCCAGCGCCTCCTGGGCGTTCTCCTTGTGCTGGACCAACTCCGAGCTGAGGCGGCGACTGGTGAGGGGACGCCTCATGGCAGCGGCAGCCTCCTCCTCCTGCTCCTGTTCTCTCCGGCGCTTCAGGGACTCGGCGGGGGATCCGGAGGATTCCCTCAGCGGGACTCCCGCATTGATCAGATGCTGGCGGGCCTTGGCCTCGGCCATCCGTGCCTCCGCCTTCTGGCGCAGCTCCATGTCGGCAATGCGCTCCTCCTCCTCGTACGTGTCCGTCTCGCCATCGTCGCGCTCCTCCGGCTCCACATCCACATCCGCATCGCCATCCCCGTCCCCGTCCTCCTCCTGGTCCTGGGCTTCCGCGTCGTCCTCCGTCTGCTTGGCCTGGTTGAGGGCCAGCTGCGACTGCAGCTGCTGGATCAGCTGGATCTGGAAGAGCTGCTGCTGCTGCAGATTGAAGAGGGTCTGCTGCAGGAAGGCCAGCTGCTTCATGGCCGCCTCGTTGTCCGCCCCCGTGGACCCGTTGGCAATCGTCTTGGCCGCGAACTGGGCAATGGCCATCTGCATGTTCTGGATGGCCTCCAGGGTGACGGGTGTGGCTCCCACTCCCACTCCGACGCCCTCTCCTGCCGCTCCTGCGGCGGTCCTTGTCTCTGGCATCTCCACATCCACTTCGATGTCCTTCTCGGGCGCCACTGCCGCCGGACTGGCCGCCGTGGCCGCCTCTTCTGTGTTGGTTGTGTGGGGGAGGGGTGACTGGGGCCTGGAGTGGGCCTCCAGCTCGGAACTCGGTTTGGTCATGACCAGCACCTTGTTGTTGTTGTCCTCGATGGTCTCCTGCTCCTCCTCATCGCCCTCCGGCGTCTCTGTGTGCTTCAGGTTCTGCTCCTGATCCTCCTCGGGCTCGGGACTGCGGCTGGGACTGGCCGTGGTCGTGGCCGTGGTCAGCGGCGAGCAGGCTCCATTCTCCTCCTGATCGCTGCCAGTGTCTGCAAAAAAAGAGGCAAAAAGAGTGGAAGTCAGGCTTGTGTTTCTATGGAAAGACCTTCCCGGAGAGATGTTCCTCTCCTTCTACGAGTCGAGTATGGCTGTGGCCGGTTTCCCAGGCCCCTCTTCTTATGGCATATATGACTTAATCGCCTGCAACGAATGTGGCTGTAACTGAATTCAATTACACTGCTTGTTGCAGCATGTGTTCCCCCTCTAGTTGCAGCCACAATTAGTCTTCAAGCCGATCGGTAGCCTGGCAGCCTGGCAGCCACTTGTTGCCGTCGAGAGAAAGCAGTTGACAGCCTGGTTTTGGCCCGGTCCAGTCCCTCCACTGACTCAGAAAAAAGAGGCGCAATCTATGGTTTTTCTTGGTGAAAAATTACTCATGTTTTGTAAAGAAAATTTGGCTTGAATCAGAGTGGGGGCCCAAAGAAACAGCTGTCTGGCGAAATCCACTTAATTAACAGCAAAAACCCAGTCACAGATTGGACCCAAAAAACCAGCAAAACCCAAATAAAAAACCAACTTTTGCCGCACACGCACATAAAATATAATTTATGATAAATCCGGAGAGCCGTCGAAGCCAACGAACCAGTCCCCCCCTGCCTGCCCCTGCCCCTGGCCCCCTGTCGCTATACGATATATAATAAAACATATTTCTGCACAGAAATCAAACGAGTTGAGCGAGTTTCTGTTTCTGCCACAAAAGATACTCAGATACAAAGCCAGAGATAGAGACAGAGACAGAGGTGGAGCGAGAGAGCGAGAGGGAGAGCGAGAGGCCTGCCAGTGGTCGCCTATCAGCGCCATTTGCATATCGATCGCATTAATATTATTTTCGTTATTATTCTGGAAAAGATACATTTATTTTTACCAGGAATTCTTATTTTTTATTTTTTATTTTTATTTATTTTTATTTGTTTTTCCTGCAGTTCAAAAACGAAACCGCTTCGAGGCGGGGAGAAGTTATGATTATGATTGCCGATAAGTAAAGTGTATTTTAATTAATTGAAATTAATTATAATGTTGGCCATAAAGCTTTCAGACAGCGGCGGCACAAAACACAGAATAAAAAATAAAAATAAAAAATAATAAATTAAAAAACAACTGGCAATTATGATGGACATAAAATTGTCTCGAACATGGTTAAGTCATTTTGCAATTGGCCATAAAATTGTTAAATTTACAATAACAATAAACGAATTTTGGAAGGCCCGGGGGTGGGCCCCGGACCCCTGTTTGGGGCCTCGTTAGAGGCCATTGCCTTAGCCCCCGACTGGATTTTGATTTTGAATTTGATTTTTTAGTTTTCTCACATTTGTTTTTGTAGTTCCTCTGACGCGTGGGCGTATATATACCCCAAACATTTAACCAAATTCTATATATACCCCCAATCGATTGGGGGTGCCTCTGTGTTTAAAGATGTATTTTTTTGTGTGTGCCACTGACAACTGTGGCTCTCGTTCGCTCTGGTATCTGGTATCTGGCAGATAAATAAATATGAAATTGTGAAACGGGCAGGAAATTATATTTCCCATTGTTATGTGTGTGTGTGTGTGTGTGTGTGTGTGTGTATATATAAATTAAATTGTACAAGTTTAAAGGTGGATTAAGTCAAGCCATAAATTGCGTGTGCGTCTGTTTCGCTAAATTCGAATGAATTACGGGTATGCGCATGTGAAGCGAATAAATCCTGGCCCCAGAGGAACCCCCCAACCCCCAAACATCTACCCACAAATATTCATAATTGCCGAAAACCCCAGTCCCCCAGTCTGTCCATCAATCCATTAGCCAATGACAACTTTTTTTTGGCACATATTTTCAACAGAATTTCGCTTGTTTTTTGGCTCATCAATTTTCCATTTTGTTTGGGTTTATTTAAGCTTTCAGCAAATCAATTTTTTATGCACCTCAGAGTGGATTTGATACCACTTTGAGTCCCCTCCAAACCCTCCAAACCCTCCATTCACTTGGACTTTTGTTCTGGACTGATTTTTCAATTATTCCATCGTCATATTCAATATGCAAATCGCCTCGAACCCCACCGCGAGCGATAGCCTGAGGTGAAACAAATGTTCAGCCAATTGGAAAATGCAAAAACCGAACCAAAAAGGAAACACCATAAAAATGTATGCAAACGTACGGACAGAAAGCAACAAAGTGGCGGCATAATTGAATAATATATATATCCCAGGTCCGATCCGAACCGATCCGATCCGATTCCGGCTGGCCAGCCCCAGAGGTCGGGAAGAAGCCGCCAATTGAATTTCATGTCGAAGTTTTAGGCATAAATTTTTGATTTTCCCCCTGGAGCAGCGGAACTTTGTAGCCCGAGGCCCGAGCCCCAGTCCCAGCCCCAGCCCCAGCCCGTCAATGGGGGAATAAATCGACAACAAAATCGCATAAATAAAAATAATTAAATAATTAATGTCATTAAGTTATGCGAGCGCGACTTCGATTCGATTACAAAACAAGAGCCAGCGACAACAAAAAAATATAGCTAAATAAATAAATTGATGAGCATTTCCATATGCATATGGCGAGTACATATATACCATATATATATAATATATGTACTCCAAATAAATCATATGGAAATGAGCATCACGCTCTGCGTTTCTGCTTCGATTTTCATTTTTTTTGTGATATTAATTTAATTTTTTATACCGCAACGCACCGCACTAATGAGTTAACATTTATTAATGCCCATCTCTATATATATATATAGTACATATATACCCAGTCATATGCGGTGTATAAATAAAAACCGCGCCAAACAAATTGATAAAAAAAAAAACGAATCCATAAGGAAAAACTGTTTATCACCTTTTTAAAGCTTATGGCCAGCAATTTTCCAAATTTAATGGCAACTCATTTGTAATTATGGATGTACATAAATATACAATATACATATACATGAAAACATAAGCTGTTTTTTATGTACACCTTTCCCCTGAGTAGTTTTCATTATATCGAAAAATTGTGTGGCATTTATGTGAAAAACAGTCTTTAAAATATTTATAATTATATTAAAAATTCTTAAAAATTATGTTTAAATTTTCGGTTAATGAAATGATTAATATTTCATTCCAAATATTTTCTATGTTTTCATATTCGTTGGACTTTGGCTCACATTTTGATATTTTTTAACATATTTTGGGCTCTGTTACAATTTGTTCCCTTAAGAAATCAAATATTATTATTTATGAAATTTATTTCTATTGAATTAAATATTTTGGGAAAATAGAAATTTAAATATAAATATTTAATTTATAATTTTCGAACAATGCAACAATTAGAAAGTTGTTTCTTATCATTGGAAAATATATACAAATAATTTAAAAGCAACCCATTTCGGCGGCATAACTGAAGCATTTAAACTTAATTAACAAATTTGTCATTTTTGTTTTTTTGTTGTTGTTTTTTTTTGGTTGTGTTTCTGGTTTTTCCTCCATCATTTTCATGTTAAATGCTTCGTTCGACCTACGACGTTTGGGCTTTAACTGTTTTTCCATTTGCCTGATAAGACCCCCAAAAAGGGGCACCAACATTAATAATTTTGAGAGTGGGCTGCCGTGGTGGAAATATGAAGTTAAATTTAAATTTTGTCTGACGATTATGTTACGCACTGTCTGAGTATATAAATTATATTTTGCATTTCCAGTTTTTGGATTTTTGGTTTCATCTGCTATTGGCTTCGGGTCTCCCTACCCTGTCCCTGTCCCTGCCCCTGCCCCACGGTTCACGATCTCGTTTTTTATGATAAATCAAAAATCGATTTCGTTTTAATGGACCGTCTTAAAAACGATATGATTTAAATATGGCTTCGGCTCCACTTTATATAGAAATAACTTTTGAGAAAGGCACAAAAATGTTTCGATATTTGGAGGCCTTTCGGCAGGCGCGTTTCCTTAATTGGTTTTGAAAGCTTCGGCTTCCATTTGCATATGTCTGCTCTCCCCTTTACAATATTTATTTAAAGTGTTTTTGCTTTGTTGGATTTGATGAAATCGTAGCCCATCAAATTATGACAGTGCCGCTTCCGCTGTGGGTCTCCAGGCCACAAAATAAACGGGAAATATAGTCAATAAATATGGGGGAAATCTCGAATATTTTGTGCATAAAATATACGTCTAAGGAGATTTAATTTCATCCATAAATATTATGTTTAACTAGAGTAAAATCCAGCGAACAGGCCCCTTGGGACCTAAGTCGAGAGGTCCTTAAAAGATAGCTCTTCCTACACCACAAATATATGTACTTTCTTTAAAATTCTGAACCATTTCTGGGAGGCATATTCCCTATTATATAATATATAAGCCTATACACATATAAGCCCTATTTCTACGCACTTAAAATATAATTTTCATTGATGTTTCTGCTCACCTTTGTCGGCGCTTCGAGCGCGATCCTTCAGCTGTTTGACAATGCCATATTTCACTGTGCCAAATTGTATCATTTTATTGATGGTCTCCTGGTGATTATCCTTGAAGTCACTACGCATTGCACACAGCACGTTGGACAGGTGATTTTTCATCAAGAGAACTTTATGACCGTTGTCTGCTAAGCACTTTCGCCTTCTCTCTCTCTCTCTTTCTTTCGCTCTCTCGCTCTACTTTCTCTTTGTATCCTTTGTTTCTTGATTTTGTTTTGCTTGTACCGTTAACTTTTGATCATTGCACTGTTTTTTTTGTTGGTGGGGTTTGAGGGGGGGACTCTAATATTTTGATCTTTCGCCCAGGACGGGGGGATCTCGGCGGCTGTTCGTTTGTCATGCGCGCAGGACGACCCGCTCCATGTCCACCGTTACACCGTTACAACGTTACACCGTTACTGCGATCGTTATCGCTATCGTTATCGTTACACCGTTTCACCGCTAGCTGAACCGCGTTCTTTGGATCACTTTATCGTTTTGCCGTCGGCGGAATGAATGCAGACCGCCTTGCCGCTGGCTTTGCTGCTGCTTCGCTCTCGCTCTCTCTCTCTCGCTCGCTGGCCGATCGCTGATCTAAAGCTGCCCGGGCACTGTCATCGCTGGATGGATGGATGGTTGTCTGGGGTCTGGTCAGCGCACTGCACTACGCGTTCGATGGGGGGAAAATGGGAAAAACTCTACGCGATTCTCGCGTCACGCATACGCAACGTTGCTCTCGGAATCTGGCGCTGTCGCTGTCGTTGCTGCTGCTGCTGCGAACGAACGTATCTTTGTATCTGAGCGGTTGTTGCTCGTTCGATGTGGCGCGTCGAACTGACACAAACAATAACCGCCACACGACCAGACGGCCATCGGTGGCTCGGCTGGCTGTTCGGCTCCCGGTTCGGCTCTCGCTGCGACCGGTTTCGTGACACCAACACCAGCATCATTACATGCGCGCGCTCTCTCTCTCTCTCTCTCTTTCGCTGCCTCTGTGTGTGGTTGTTATTACAGCGGCAGCACATCCTGACAATCATTCAACCAACCCACCGCACACACACACACACACGCACACGGCGGCACCCTCTCACTCTCTCGCATTTCATTGAATATGCTCTCCCTCTCACATTTCATATAATTTTTCATATGCGCTCGCTCTCTCACACACACACACAGCCGCACAGACGGCGCGCGCGTTTTCCCTCTCATCATAATTTTTATTAAATTGCGCTATCTCGCTTGCTCCCGCTGCCGGGCCTTTGGCTAACTGTTACTGTTACTGTTGCCATCGACCTCTTGCCCGTGGCCGCGCAGCAGCAGCAGCAGCAGCCCCTCTCACTCTCACTCACACTCTGGCGTTCCGTTTGGGATGCGAGATGCTCAGTCGCAGTCTCTGCTGCTGCTGCTGCTGCTGCAGCGCTTACCTGTGGGACAGTGGGACATTTATGAAACTTGTTCGAAAAATTATGAGCCACACACACACACACACGCACACGAAGAGAGACACAGACACACAAGGAGAAGACACACGAAGGAGCAGGCGAGCACGACTTCCTTCCGGCCTGAGAGTGTCCCTTTTTTTTAGCAGCCACTCTTTGGCTCTGCCTGTCTCTCTCTCTTGCTCTAGCTCTTGCCCTCTCGCTCGCACTTTGATTAATAATTTATCATAATTCATACAAAGCCCCTGGCGGCCCCCTTCCTGCACACACACCCACCTTCTCTGACAGCATATGCCGGCCTGCTCGCACTCAGGCCTGCGCGCCTGCCATTTGTTGCGCGAGCTCTCTCGCTCTCTCTCTGGCTCTGGCTCTCTCGCTCTTGCCATCCCTCTCTGTCGCTCGCTGTGGCGCAGTTATGAGCGCCCCCTGTTTTTGTTGCTTTTTTAATTTCGGTTTTATAAGATTTTCTACAGTTCTTTGCTATTGTTCGTATCGCCCCCCACCCCCAAGCCAGCCCCCGCTCCAACTTTCGATGACTTCGCTTATTCGTCAGTCGTGCATGACGTGCACATGTGTGTGTGTGTGTGTGTGTGTGTGTGTGCCTGTGTGAGTATTCGTTGAATATTATGAGCCATTCATCAAATTCGTTTTTTGTTTCTGTTTCTGTTTCGTTTTTTTCTTTCGACTTTTGGGCAACTCCCACTTCTTTAATTATTTTCTTATTGCTTATGCTCGCTCTTTCCGAGGCGGCTTGCCCTCGCTCTCTCTCCCTCTCTCTCTTTGCCGAAAAGACCTGTGGGAGCTGGGCTCTAGATTGGGGAATATTTCGTACCTAGGCTCCCAAAAACACCTGGCGATAAAAAATGTTACTCGTTTTGCCCACAAATTGCTTCAATCCCTGGCGAAACATATGACAATTGAGTTATGATTAATCAAATGGGTATGAATTGTTTCTGGGTCTGATTAATCCATCAATTAAAATCAATTAAACAATTTCAAAAACTACAAAGCAATTCTTTTCAAAAAACAGATGTTAATCAATGGGTGATGGAAGGAAAGGAATGTTTTTTTGGGTAAAACAAAACGTATTCAAGCAAAGAACCTTGATTTGGGTTGGGAAATATAGGCATATGGGAAATAAACAAGTAAAAGGGGTATAATAATATAATTTAGTAAGTGTTTAGGCACTTTTCATCTGTGAATGTTGAAGATACCTATACCTGGATGTTAAGCGGGGCAATATGGAACTGATTCTGGAAACATTTGGTTCCGAAGCTGGGATATTCATAGGTCTGTCCATACAAATAAATAATCCCAGCTATGGCTAAAGGATTTTATGATTTTGGCTATAACTTTAAGGTCTCTATAAGAAGTTCTTATGTGGATTAATATTTATGAAGCCCCTATACATAATTCGAAACATTTTAGATGTTCTTAGTTCAAGATGGGGTTTCCAGGGCGGGGAAAGATTTATCCAACTCGACTGGCTTCCTTTGGCCAATAGGAAAAAACAGTAATAAATACGAATGGAAAAAGGAGTACAACTAAGCATTAATAAAGCTTTCCAAGCTGACGTTTCGCTGCCTTTGCTCCTGGCAGCGCTGTCATAAATTGTAACGGCAGTGGGTGATGGGAAGAGAGAGAAAATGCAGCAAATAGAGGAGCAAAGCGACAGAAAGATAGAAACAAACACTAAAAGAAGGGAGAGCAGAAAAAATAGCAGTAAAGCCAAAGAAACAATGAAAAAAAAAAAAAAAAAAAAAATGCCAGCAGAAAAAAAGTCGAAAGCCAATCTCCGTGCCACCTTGCGCACCAGTAAGAAAGCAGAGCAGCGGCAGAGCGGAAGCGCAGCGAACGGTCACGAGGGAGCGGGAACACCGCCTCCATTTCCAGTATCTGTGTGTGTATGCATGTGTGTGAGTATGCGTGTGCGATGGGGTTTGTTTATGTACAAGCCAAATACATAATTCATAACGCTCATATTCGCTCATTTTGCGCCGTCGCCGTCGCGTCAGCGTCAGCGTCGACCAACGACAAGACAGAGATTGCCGCAGCGGCAGCGATGTGGATGGTTCTTGCCCTTTTCATATCTGCGCTGCCATCAAAAGACACACACACACATACAGACGCAGCGACGGCAGCAGCAGACAAGTTTTTGATAGACTCTCATAATCATAACGAAAACAACAACGCGCCGCTCTTCGCCTCTCGCTCTTTGGATTCTTACAGGTTGCCTGCCTCGCTCTCTCTCTCTCTCGCACGCGTGTATGTGTGTGTGTGTTAACCCTTGTCGTATGCCTGTTCTCTCTGCGCTCATTTCAGCTATTTCTGTCGCACTCTCTGTCCATCTCAGGGTCTGTTAACTGCCGCACTCTCTCACCGAAACTCTTATACGCCTTAACAGTCTTCGATTCTGTCAAAAGAGGGGCATTAACAGCAATGTTAGGGCTTCTCTCCAGCCATGTAGGAAGCTCTGTTAGCCGCTTTATGGCTATGCAGATTTGTTGTGCGGAGAGGGCGGGTTAACATCGTTAAACGCCCAAGATGGTCGCGATATGGGGGTCCAAGACTATGCATTAATTCTCAAAATCCATTAGCTTCATAACCATAAAACAATAGAGCGAATATCTTTTATATTTGTTCCGCTAAAACTCAATAAGGTCATTGGCGAATTGCTTAATTAACGCGAGAGATCATTCAATATATTCTGAAGTATTAATGGACGAAATTCGTCATAAAAGCACTCTGTTTAAAGCTGGTTTTGAAGGTTCTGAATACTGATGGGCTCCACCTCCACAGCAGAGTCAATTCTGTAAGAGAAATAATGATAAAAATAATGCACATAAAATATATAATATATATGATCCAGAAATTAGGAAATCTACTCTGCGGCAAAGCCTTTATTTCCTTCAGGGCTCGATAAATGATCACAAACAATAGTTACATTTAATATCTGCATCCTTGAAGTTGTCCGATCAAATGGCTCTCGCTGGCTAGCATTTTTGAATCAGTTTCGAATCAGCCTTCCCGGTCCGGCACCCTTTCAATTATTCATTGCCATCGATCGCTGCCAGTCGCCACGAATACACAAATAATCAAAAATGCAATCGGTTTTGGTTAGCTCGGGTCTTGTCACCCCAGTTCTGATACCCTTTGCCTTATCTCCGGTGGATAATCTGGAAACCAAATTTCAATATCGTCGGTCCCTTTGGTGGCCCTAATTTAAAATCCAAAACGAAAACAACAGAACAGAAATACTTAAACGAAAGTAAAAACGAAATGAAATGAAATAAAATAAAAAACGGAATTACTTCCGTTGGCCTGTGGGTCGGTTTCCTCGGGCAGATTTATGAGGGAACGCACTCAGGCCTAAGAGACGAGACGCTCCTGCCAGGCGGTGGCCTCAAAGTCCCCCGAGAGAGAGAGAGAACCGAACAGCAGGAAAAGCGAGAAAATGCATCGAGCATTCCTAATGCCACAATTATTGGAGTCACTGGCGGGGCACATAACCAACAATTTCCGAGCTGCAGGCACGTTCCTTGCTCCCCGTCCCCGCTCCCCGTTCGTGTCCTGCCAAAGGATTCATCATTCGTTTGTTCTGGCCGCTCGCGCTTTTCACACTTGTCCCGCTGCCGCTCATAAAAGTTATAGCAGTCCAGCACCGTCCGCGTCCTGGGCAGTCGACCCGTTCCAACGATATATGGGCATGCGAAGAGCCTTAGAGATGGGCTCCGTGATCGGTGTCCCTGAGGATCTGAGACTCAGGAAGCCACTGGGTACTCTGTAACTCCTTCTGTTTCTGTTCTGAATTTTCTACCTATTTTTACAGATCTCAAAGCACTTTTAATGGGATTTTAAGGCAGTCGATCATGCGATCGTGGTTGCCTCCACCTCTGGCCTTCTTTCAAGTATTACATTCTATATACCATCCAATACTTTTAATCAAGATACAGAACGTATGACCCTGAGAGTACCCCTGATCCAATCACGCGTTCATCTCCAACTCCGCGCATGCGTGGCGACTCCGCGGGGCAAGTAGGTGGCTGGGGCGGGTACGTGATCGAAAAGGTAGGGGGGGATTCGTGCTAGGGTGCGTTTTATGGCCTGGATCGAGCTACCGTTTTGGAATTTTAACAAAATTTGAACAAAATGTTATTTGATTTTAATGTTGAACATTTTTGCCGCCTTTGTGGTTCACTTTTCACCAGGTACACCCCTCCCCCCCTCCACAGAGAAGCCCCCTTCACTCTGGCTAATTATGGATTCAAGACCCGTTCGACTGAGAAATTTTCTATCAAAATGCGAACTCATTTAAATCGCCTCGAAAACGTTTGATGTTTGGTTTATGAGCCTCGGGCTCCATACACATTTCTCCATTAAAGCCGGGCTCATACTCGTAAACGGAATTATTGTCGGAATTATATGCAGGTTCTGAAGGTTCTCAAGATTGGAGCGGAGATTAGTTCAGACGACAACAGAATGGGAGATTTTCTAGTCGTAGTTTTTTAATTTTAAATATACTTTTTGAAATATATTATAAAAGATGTCCACCTTAATGTAAAGAAGAACCCTTTTCCGTAAGAAATAACTCCAAAAGATATATATTTATCTGCCAAGTCACATGTCAATCACTCCAGCGACTCGAATGCTGATTTGGGGACAAAACCAGTCGAGCAGCCACCGAAGATCATAAATCTCCCGAAGCAGGGTGGACATCGAGCCAATAAAAATACAGAAAACACATTTATGGAGTCCTTTAATATACTCAAGAAAGAGCTGAAGCCTCGCGAGAGAGAGATGATCGCTCAGGAGAGATCATCGTAAGTTTTACAACTCTGGGAGTCGATAAAGATTTTTATAGAGCGACATTTAAATATGCCCCGGACATTGGGCCAGGGCCAGGGCCAGGGCCAGGTATAATTGCATATAAATCAATGATCCAGAGAGAGAGAGAGAGAGGATCGATGCATAATGATATCTTCATAGACCTTCAGAGGCCTGAGAGTCGATCAATATTTCATTGATAGAGGCGAGGACACTGCGGGCAAAGGAAAACTGAAAGGAAAATACCAAAAAAACAGAGAAAAACAGATAAGGAAAATGTCAACAGCTCTGAGGCTTGGCCATAAATTTGCTCCGGCCCCTCGCCCTCTCCTCTCTCTCTCTCTCTCTCTCTCTTTAGGGAATATTAAAAAAGGATTTCCCTTTGTCTTAGGAAAAACAAAAACCAAATAAACGTCGGGCAATAATAATTAAAAAAGAATCGAAAACAAAAAAGGAAAAACCTTTTTTTACCTGCTCTGATTCGGTGATTCTATTTTTTCGGTTCGGTTTGGGTTGGTCAATGAAAGGCAGACAATTGGCGACAAAATTATGAACTCAAACAACAGGTACAGGTACATACAGGTCGGGGAGTCGATCGTGAGGCGCCGCCCGTCCTGGTCCTGGTCCTGGTCCTGGGTCTGGTTCCACTCATAACTCTCCTGGCGATAAGGACTTGGGTGCCTGGCCTGGCGCCGTGCCCTTTGCGGATGTCCTGTCCAGCCGCAGGTGTCCCTTTCCAACGATTTATCCATTCCGTTTGACATAATTTGATTTGATTGCCAGTCACCGCAACGTCTCGAACGAACGTCCCCTTGAAGGCTGGCCACACGGCCAGAAAACTGTGCGATTCATGCCACAAGGTGATCTGCCACAGCCTGCCACAGTTTCTCGCTGTGCATCTTTCATCGCTCCTCACGCACGCATAATTTCTGGAGAGCTCTCTACTCCACTCCTCTCATTGCTGGCTTCCTTTGTCAATTGCACTCACTTAACGCGATTCCAGTTGCCCTTCCCTTCCTTGCCACACATTTGTTGCACTTATTTACGTATATTTTATTTTATTTGCTGAATGCTGAATGCTGCGAAAATTATATTTGTCGAGCCCCTCCGTCCCATTCGAGCCCACTCGAGTGTCGTTCGTTTTGATTGCGATTGCTTCTTGTGGCCAGCCGCACAAATCACTTCAAAAAATTGTCGAGCACATCATCAGAGCACGAGGACGGGGACGGGGGGGGAGGGCCCAGAACTATGCAGAACCAGGCAGAAAAAAATGAATTATGCTGTCAATTAACTTGTCTGCCAAGTTAAGAGCTTTTCATTAGGCTGGAAAAATGGCAATGGGTAATTGAAAATTATTAAATTTTCGCAGCTCGACTTAGGGGAGGGAGGGTTGCCTGTGAGGGGTTTTCGAGGGGTTCTTCATGGGTTGGTATTTTGGAACAAAAAAGAGGGGACTATATGAACGTTTTTAGGGTGGAATCATAGTAGTTTTAAAGAAAATATTTTATATATTATTTTTGTAGAATTTTTAGAAATTTGAACCGAGTGAAGATCTGATTCTTTTTGTTGGCAAAATAGTGAAAGAACAATTTCTTGTAGTACAGCAATTCACCTGATAAATCAGAACAAATTAGGCTAATGTTTTCCGCTAGTTAAATCTACAATTTTCTTTTACGAGATTTCCCAAGAATATATTTACATTCTCTACTCGAGATAATCAGAGTTTAAAGAGGTTGAAAACCAGCTCTAAACATCTCTAATGGAGCGAAAGGTAATGAGATCACATTTTAAAGTGTTTAGGGATTAGAGACTGAAAGGAGGCCGCCCCCGTCCTTCGAGGTAAAGTGGATCTTATCCAACTGTTGCCTCCCTATAGTACAAATCGAGGGACACCTGATGTCAGACACTCTTCCAGGAAGAAGTCCCACAGTAGCTCGTCTGGGAGCCATAAAAATAGAATCCAAATCGGATCTAGAAAATTAGTCGCAATTAGAGACAAATTTGGTGGACTCTTTTTGAGCAGATAAGAATGCCAAAAAGTGGGAGAAGCGATCAGGGTTTTAATTGCAGCAGTCTCCGTCTCCGTCTCCGGGAAATAAACAAATGATATCGGATCCATCGATCGCGAGAGAGAGAGAGTTTTACGAGCGCGTGTCAGAGGCGGAGTCTGGGGTGAAAGCAGGCCGGGAAGGGGAATGGGAGTGCTACAGGTAGACCCGAATCCACGCTTTATTCGACGAAAGGATAAAGGAGCGGATCGTAACAATGTTTTGGGTTTACGACCTCGCCCCGTCGCCCATTGTGGATCGCTGATCGCGCTCTCATTGTGGACTGTGCATTGTGCTGTCTGCTCTACATATAGACCAGACGATTTATCTTTTATTATAGGTAAACACAGCACAGGCCCAGGCACTGGCACAGCCCAACGCCCGTCTAATCCAAGGCCAAGGATGAGCTGCTGCCTCTCTCTCCTCCCGGAGGAAAAATCAAATTTTTATGATCCCCTGCGCTGCTTTGCGGAAACATTTGAAAAGCCATAAAATCCACGAGAGCACAGCACACAACCCTATGACGCGGGTCAGGGGTCGCGACCTGAATCCATGCTGTATCCATAAACGTGTTGCGTTTTCATTTCTTCATGATTTTATGGCAGTTGCATTTGTTTTTCTTCTCTAAAAATTGTTTCAATTTTTCCCAAATTTTATGGGTTTTCTATTGAAGCAATGCCCACCTCTCTCTCTCTCTCTCTCTCTGGGTCTCTGGGTCTCTCTGTGTGTGTTCGATATTAACGAGTGTTTCGATGATCAGTGATCCGTCTATTTCCAGTCTTTTATTATCTATCACCCGATTGCGGTTCATTATCCCAACCCCTTCCTGCCGCCCAAAAGCTACTGCATTTCCCTATCACCTCCTCCTCCTCCTCCTGGAGGCGGCTGCTTCTGGGGGCTTTACGACTTTTAATTGATGTTAGTTTTTCCATAATTTATTGTTGCATTTTACGGTTTCATTCTAACCCTTTAATGGCCTGGGCCTGGATCTGGGCCTGGGCCCCCGGTGCTTCGCTGGAAATCACAAAATTATGATATTTTTGAAAATTTTTATTGCCCCGCGACTTGGCAGAAGAACGTGCCTGTCATCATCCGCCACCACAGACCCCGGGCCTCATCCGGGGGCTGATCAGCATCGTCATCTGTTCGATTTATGGCATTTGTGTGGAAACACTGGCACCGGCTCCAAGGATGGAGATGGAGACGGAGACGGAGTCGGGGGCACTTTTACGACTGGGAAACTGGAAAACTGGGAACCGATATCCCACAGAGGCCCGGTTTATGGGGAAAACTATATCCAGACTTGTGAAAACTTTATTAATTGAGTTAGCGGGAATCGAGATTCCAGATTAACGTTACTCGGTTTACAGCTCCCTGGATTTGGGGGGTGAAATATCCAAAAGGAAGGCAAGGGAAAGTAGTATATGGAATCGGTATCAGAGGGACTTCTAATCGTATCGTTTATTGGAGATATTACCCTGAAAGAACGCTTAACATCTGATACAGGAAACGCTCTGAATTCCGTATTCCTCCTTGTCATAATTCCTGTAATGAGAATCAACTGAATTTGATCTACTTAATGAAGAATTTGCCAAAAGTTCAATGACAAACAATTCGCGGAACTCCTGACGATGAATGGCGCCCACCACGGAACCGAAGCCCCTATATATCCCCAAGCCCTGCCCCGAACCCCCCAGCGGTTCTGAGAGATTCCTTGAAACCCGTTGTCCAAGTGGCGCCCCGCCACAGACAATTTTCGGGCATTTCTGGTGTTCTTCGTGGAGGCTGCTGCTGCTGCTTTTTTTAATAAGTTATGCGAGGCAGAAGCAGGAGCCCGAGGTGGAAGAGAGGACAGGACCTCCATTTGGTTAGGGCTCGGAGGCTGGGATGTTGTTTTATAATGTGCCCGTCTTAATATGATTTTTGTCCCCATCCAATGGACATACTCGGGATTCCAGAAAGCATCTTTTAATGTTTCGAGGCTGGAATGAAGAGTCGGAGTCGGAGTCTGAGATCTGATGGAGGATGGAGGATGACTCGTCAGCGGCTGTCTGCCGTTTGTCAAACTGTCATATGCTTGTCGCACGCTGCAGCCAAAAAAAAACACAGGCCTCATCCTCGATATATTAGCTGAAATTTTAATTACCAACTGGGGCTGGGACTGGGGCTGGGACTGGGGCTGGGACTGGTGTAGGGACTGGTCTCGCTGACGCCACTGGAACTTGGCTTTGAGTCTTTTTTTTTGGGCGGTCATCGGAAATATTTTCCATGCTGAGCATTATAAAAGTTTAATTGATTGATTTATATATTGGGAGAAGTTGTCAAGGAGATGCCGGCTTTTTGCCAGCAGCCGCTCTGCGGTGGTTCTCGGTCTTGCCTCCTCCGGTATGCAGTCGGGTCTTCTCTGTTCTGTTCTGCTCGGTTGAGAGTCCTGGTCCTGGGGCCCACTTAGGTAGGTGGTCAATGAAATACTTTGGCATTTCGTGCGGTTTGCTGACAAATCAATTTCGTATTTCTATCTGGTCACAGCGAGAGGGAGCGGAGAGGAGCGGAGAGGAGCGGCTAAGCCGAGCTAAGTGTCCTGTAAACTGTCTCAATAGCAACGCCCAGACAATTGTCCCTACTCCTTCTAATCCTACTGCTTCTTCCCAGCTGGACTTCGGCCGGCATGAAAGGAGGTGGCACAATGGCCCGGGGGATCTTCTCTTTGAGTCGGGTCACCGCAGCACATCCAGCAAACAGGATCAATCACCGGAATCCCTCTCTCTCTGTCTATCTCTAACTGATCCTTAGGATCATGCGCGAAAATTAGTGCAAACTTCAGCCAAGACGCGCCAGGTAGTTGCATGCCCCAGGGCCCAGGGCCAAGGGCTTGCTGACCGGAAAATCCGATCGAAGGGATTATAATTCCTGGCAGGCAGGCCTCACATCTCCCATTGTCCGCCTCGTGTTTTGCGACAATTAAGGCAAATATTTTGCGTACTAATTAAGCACGGCCTAGGCCCAGGATCGGCCTAGGATCCGGGCCAGATCAAGGGTTCTCAGGCGATTTGCATATGGCGCGACGGATTTGCAGCCATTACCCTTTTGTTGCCAAAGGATGTGCCGGTGGGCGTTGCGTTTTCCGCCGGCTTATCGGGGCCTCGCCGGCACTTCCCGGAAACCAACCGTCACGCTCCGATCGCATATCACGTCAGGTCGGGCTCTGGCTCTCGGTCCGTGTCCGTGTCTGGGCTGGGAATGATATGCAAATATTGACACCCATCATTTTTCAATATTTGAGCGTGAAATTTTCCATCATTCGGACTCGAATTCGGCCTCGGGTTCGGGTTAAGCAAAGGAGTAGGCGAAGAGACACTGGCTCAAGGCTGACTGGACAATGGCCATTTCCCTGGAGGTCGTTTCTCTGTTTAGGGAAGCTGTTTGAGAGGCGGTGCCGAAGTCGACTGCAAAGGAGCGTAACAAATTATGAACCATTACCATATGGCATGTACATTTAATAGTTTTAATACATACATACTCGTATATGTATGCATATTTTGGTACTGACCATGAGCAGGATATTTTTCATCTAATTTCATAATAAAAGTAGGCTGTAGGCCTGGGTAGACCACTTCCTCATACTTAAAATTTGCAAAGTCCGCCAAAATCTTTTTTGAAAATTAAAAACCTTGATTTTGTAGCTTTGCGCACTTTCTTAATTTTCACTCAGCACTTGCAGTGGGGAGATGCATAAAAACTTATGAGCTTAAGAGAGAATTGTATGACCTTTCTCTGGATTTTTGATGCATGTCGATAGAGTGGTTATACCTTAAGATATAGTGGCCCAAAGTTGAAGTTTTGTATCGTATTTTAAGCAATTGTAATCGTCTTCATCGTCTGCAGAGGATATCTTCCATTGAGGTTTCGTTTGAAGATTCCTTGGTGGGTATTCCATAAATATTATTAATAATGATTCTCACAAGGTATTCACAAGGTATTCGCTGTATTCACTGAACAGTATATACATATGTAGACGTCGCAAAAGAATTTTCTTCAAGTGGATCTTGGGTCTTCGGCTTAGGATTGTATGCCTTTTTGTACGTCTCTCTAGTCTTGGGGCTCAGCGTAAATGTATTCTCACATTCTGCATGTAAAGGTTTTAGGATTGCTAGCATTTGTGGACTTTTTTTTTTTTCGCTTTTACCTTAGCATTTTTAGAGTATTATGACACTTTGGAAGAAACTTGCCCCACAATGTTTTGTATCTAAAGTTTCTTTGGTATTTTATTTGATAAAATTACTATAGGCTTGGGTCCAAGCCAAAATGTAATCGAAATATAAATCCAATTTGCTGAAAGTAGAGAAATTTTGTAAGAAAAAATCTCTAAATCTCTACCTCTTTAAGCCGACCTGACCTGACTCATTGTTCTCCCCCTATGAGGCTATTCCCTTCCCCAGACCGTGAATGGGTGACCTAATACTCAACCAATTCGAAAGCCTAGAGTTACCAGTAAATATGCCCAACATTTCCGGAAGCAAACTTCCACTCAATCCATATGAAAGGATCGAAATGTTTCCGCTTATCAGACAGTTTTTTCTGTCTCAGTCCGGAAGCGAGAAATCATCTTCGGGGGGGCACGGGGGCACACGGGCACGCGGCGATGACAGGGCATAACAGGATACAAAAAGGCGCAGACAGACACCAGACAGGGACCCCGAGACATGGGGCATATGCTGGCAGGATAATCGACGCTAAATAGCGGCACGCGGCCAACATTTTCCGGCCTGCGAGTACGGGTACGGGTACACGAGTATGAATATGATTTGATCGAGATCTAACAAAACGCTGACTTCTTGTCGAACACGCAGCACGCGAGGCGGGTCGAGGCGAGGCGAGGCGAGGGTGAAACGCTCATTATGGAAAATAATTTCATAATTCGTGGGGTAGCAACGGCACCCCTCCGTGCGAACAGAAGGGGGTTGCTCGGTTTGGCTATAATTTTATGAGCGATTCCATTATTAATATGTGGCCCAATGCTGGCTGGAGGAGGCACGTGGCACGTGGCAGGAAGGCGTTATGTTTACACTCCCCCCCTCCCCCCATTCATAGATGTTATGAAATGATTTTGGCCCAATGTAAATATTGGCTATGGCGCAGGATTTGCTCACGCAGATTTGCACATTAATGTGCAATTATTATGGAAGGGAGGAGGTCCCAGACGGAAGTAATAAGAAGTCGTGTTTTTTGAAGGAAAGAAGAAGAGGAATCGCTTTGGAACCCATTGGATATTATTAGATATATTCTTGGTCAGGGATTCAATCTGTTTGCATCTCCAAATTGTATATATTTTGTATCCTTGGGTCTCGTACTATTCCTGGTACGTCTCTCTCTTTTTTCCATTGCCAGACGTTGGCCACAAATCAAAGTAAATGCGAAAAAATTACTTCAACTTGAATGGATTTATGAAAACATCTTTCCATTTTCAGAGCTCCCTCCCTCCCTCCCTCCCTCTGAGGGGATGCCTCTCCCTGCGCATCTGTTGGCCCTTCATTCCCATTTCCCATTTCGAATCCATTTCAAGTGATTTCACTTTCTCTGTCTCTCTGGGTCTCTCCCCACTGCAGCCTGCAACAAATCGAGGCGGCATGTAAACAAGGAAGCCTGGTGTAAAGTGTCGCTGGTGGCAATTGAACCTTCTCCCCGCCCCTGCCCGCCCTCGGCTTCTGGCTGGGTCAACAAACTGTTCCTAAGACGCCATCCCCAATGCCTGCTTCCACTTTGGGATGGAAATCGAAATCATCCCCAGAATGAAATCGATGCGATGCAATGGGATACCATGCAGACGCCGTGTCTCCCCCTCTCTGAGGTTTTTCATGTTCCTCGAAGAAGGTGAGAGCCGATGTTTAAATATGAGCATCAGGTTGGTGGCTGGATGGGTGTTTGCCAAATCTTCAGTACTTTTACAAATTTGCATTGAACGCGAGGGGGGTTATCGGATTGGGATAGGTTTGTTCTGTAGTTAGATCAAATGGTGGGCTAAGAGAGGGCGGGAGTTGGTTATTCAATCTTATACTATATTTATTTATTTATTTATATTTATTTATATTTATAATATAATTTATTATATTATTTAGGATATAAATAAGGATTGTAATATTCATAGAAAAAAGAGTTCAAGGGATTAAAATAATAGCATCACATCAGAGAATGGAGGTTCCATCCGACGTTTACGTGTGACTGGCAATTTGCCATTCTTTTGAATTAAAACAGCTGATTCGTTGGTTTACATTTCTGGGAAAAACATTCAATTTATTGAAAAATAAAATAGAAAAATGGGATATTAAAAGCTTTTGGGTTTTGCAAATTGGTTTAAAAATAAAACTGAAAGTTTAGTAGGTCTAAAAACTATAATGTACACCCATCAATAGCTAAAAAGGCCTATGCTTTATTCCGTTATTAGTCTCATATGATATTCCCATAATTTCCAGCCGCATGCGGCCAGGGTCAGGCCTAGCGCTTCATGGAAAAAGGCTTTAAATAACCAAAAAAAAAATACTTTCCATTAAAGTAAATCCGCGGTCTCCGAGTTAATTTGTTAATTAGTTACTTCCATATATCCCAGAGAGCATTTACAGCCCATCATACGGCAATTAAGAAGGCCCGAAATGAACCCAGGGATGCAGTGGTGCCTGCAGGGAGAAAGGATTAGTCGGGTAATATTTTGGGCAGCCCGCGGATTACACACCGCTGCGGCGGAGGCGGAAGCTTCTTCTTAGTCCAAAAATAGGATCCATCATTAGTTGCCGAAATTTATTGGAGCCCGAGGGCTGCCGCGGCGGTGGCGGCACGTTCCAAAACAATTTAGAAAATAATAAATAGCAAGCATAAATTAAATTATTGTAATATGGAGTTCTGGGTAAGCTTCTCGATCCATCGGGGACTACGTCTGGTGCGCAATTAAGCTAAGTCCCGACGGGCCGCCCCCCCATCTGAGCCCCAAAATATGGAATAGCTGGAGGGGACTGAGGGAATGTCAAAAACGCAATTATTTATACAAACTGAAACATTTGAAAATCAATTAGAAAATGTGGCGACGCATGGCGCATGACGAACCAACTGCCACCGGCTCATGCCACATCACGATCCAGCCACCCTCCATCGTTCCATCGCTCCATCGCTCCATCTTTTCTGTTTATCCAAGCGGCACAGATGAAGTACCCGACTCTGACTCCGACTCCTCTCCTCTGAAGTGTTGCAGCCCGTTTGTCTGCAGCGCCCTGGGCGAGGGAGATCCGCGTCCGCGTCCATAATGATGTCAATGACAAATCACGGGGCGCACGTCAAAAATCTGTCCTAAAATATTCGAGCTGTCAATTCGACTGGGTCTGTGTCTAAAATTAGTTCCCAAATATTGTTACAAATGTGTTGAGTCCAAACAACTGGAGACTAATGAGAGAGGAGCGGGGAGCGGGGCAGAGAGTCCTCTCAAGTGGGTGCCCAACAATTTATGCCTCTTGCCTGAAAGACAAGGGCACAACAGTCCCTCGAATGGCAGTCAATTGAACGGCAAACTCAATTACTTGACAACACAAATATGTACTGTGGAAAAAGAAAACATACAAAAAGTAATATTTTTGAACATGAAACATCTTTTGTTTTCCTCCTACAAAATGTCATATATATTTATTTAAAGAAATTCGTTGCATTTCATTTCAGATTCAATTCAAATTCTATCTAAACTATTGCAATTTGTTGTCAGACAAGAATGAGACAGATACAAACGTATCTGCCTTGATGTTTCTTGATTAAAGACATCAGACCTTGAAGATATTCAAGGTCGATCTGTAGTGCAACAAAATCTACTAAACAAAAGCTACATCGATTCTGAGTGAGTAAATCAAATTAATTTAATTAAATTAAATTATAATTAAAAATAATAATTATAATAATAATAATTCATAGTAATAATAATAATTTAAAATAATAATAATAATAAATCATAATAATAATAAATCATAATAATAATAAATCAATAATAATAATAATAATAATAATAAAATAATAATAATAATAATAATAATAATAATAATAATAATAATAAAATAATAATAATAAAAATAATAATAATAAAAAAAATAGTAATAATAATTCATAGTTCTTGAACCCATTCAAGGGCTTTCATCCCAAATATCCATAGCTCCCTAGCGGGATCTTCATATACATATATACTTATATTATTTATATTTATTTATATTAATATATGATATTTATATTCTGATTTAATTGGCATTTTCCATTGCCATGTTTCAGCCCCTAAATCGTAGCCAATTTTGGTTGGGTTTTGGCATCATTGACATTGAAGGAACCCCTCTCCGAGCCCTTGTATTTCCTATGCCTCTTTTTGGCTGCAATTCTGTCACATTTAATGGAATTATTTGGGGGGAACTGTCATAACACCTTTCAGCCAGGTACTCCACACCCAAAACAGCTGTCGAATATGAGGGAAAAGCAGAACCAAAGTGCCTTAAAAAAATGGAAGTGGAAGTGGAAGTCCTCAGGCGGCAGGAGACAGGCGACAGGCGACACGAATCGAGAGCCTCCCGAAGCGCTGAGAGGGCGCATCAAATCCTCTGACAGATGACACGGAAATTCGCTCGAACAGAACCCTTTTCGCGAGACGAATATGGAGTAATATTAATCTTGTGCCCCTCCGGCCACAGGCCTCCTGCCACCGGCACGGTGATGCATCAAACAAGATTGACAATCCCTCATTCAGATCAATAACCGGCGGCCTGCTAACTGTCGCGTCAACCCCCGAATGAAAATTTTGGTGACATTCGCAACAAAAAAATACAGTCATTTTTGCAACCCTTTTTTTCTGGCTTCTCTTGCGCCACTCGAGGGCAAGCGGAACGAACAAGTGCCGGACAGTAGGGGGGATGGGGGGGGGGGAAATCAAATTAAGCGAAAATATGTTCAGCCAAGGTCTACATTAAATTAATCAATTTAACCAGTAGACAAGAAGGGAGGGGCTTGAAGGGGGCAGAGACAGCCACCGAAAGAGCCGATCAGGCCATGGCCATGGCCATTAGCATGATTTAAAGCGGCGACCCCGCGGCTTCATTAGCATAAAACAGTTCTTATGGCCATTCTAGGAAGCCCAGCAACACACTACACATTTCTCCCAAATACTCTGGAGCCACCCGACTGGAAGATCGGCCTGTTTAGAGCCCGGTTACTGTATAATTTTTATGATATTGCCCGATTGTCTGTGAGGCCTCTCTGGCCAAACATTTTATACTCAATTAATTCATCAGTTGGGGCCCGTCAGTCAGTCAGTCAGTCACTCAATCTCCTCAGTCATCAAAATTTGTTGCGTTTTTATGATTTCGGGCGAAATTTGTGAGTGTTTCTCTTTCTCTTTCTTTCCCTGATTTTGTGGGTCTTTTTTGTTGAAATTTAATTTATTTACATTGAAATTCAATATTTGTTAAATGTATTTTTAATTTTAGTGCTGTTGATTATTAAGGAATTCCATCTTTATTGTCTTAGCTCCATTAAACATAAGATCCCCCGTTCGCGATACGGACGGGCACTGTTGTCCGGGTGTTGGGGCACCACTGGAATATGACACATGGCCAACACCTCGTTAGTTTTTCCATTTTATGGACTGCGAAGAACTTTCGAAGGAGTTCATCGACTCGCCGGGGAAATCATTTGAATAATCAATTCGATTTAGAGTGGTTAAGTCTTTAATTTTCAGAGATTGTTGGGCCTTTGGCATAGGGCTGGGGGCTGCAGCATTCCAGGATCCAAGAGAAAGTCCGGATCGTTGATCCCGCAGTCTTTTCATCATTTCTGGATCTGTCTACGGAAGGGGATTCCCGGCTGGAAGTTATACTCGACCTGTGCCAGGGGATTGCCTTGGCCCATCCAGAATTCTTTGAACTCCTTGATCTCCTTTGTCAAGGTCTTTGATGGTCAAGGAATCAATGAATTCTAGGTAAATGCTGCTACCAAAACAGGCCAAACACAAGCCGCTGGGGCCATGGCTAAACGAGCAGTCAATGAGTGATTCCGGTGCTGGATTCAGGGCTCGTTGGAGCTCCATTGAACTCAAGAGCCCCGTCAGAGGAGACCAAGAAGGAGATCAAATCGTTCTTGTTGTGCCATCACCTCGCAAAGACTGAGTACTGGACTGGCCACATAATTCCGAGGAAGACTAACGAAACGATGCCTAGAGCGACTCCATGGGGCATAGAGAGCACTTGTAAGATGTTGGATTGATGGAAGGCCTTATCATCGTGTATTCTTTGGTTTTCCACTTGAAGGCAGGACTGCCGCATACCCCAACCCATTGAAAAGCGGTCTTTCCTCGCTGGATTTCCTTTTTGCCCCCAGTTTAAGATCACTACTTTCTGAAATACGTCCAACATTCTTTGGAATTTAAGGACCAACCACTAAAATCCTCTTGTAACCAATATCTACCCAAAGTGGAACATAAAGAAAGCCTTTGGATAGAGATAGAGATCATATTTACTAGTTCTTATGAGGCTCTAGGTGTATCTTTTCATTCCAAGTTGTTCTGTTTCGACTAGAACTGTCTTCCCGCTTGTTCTAGAAGACAACCGACATTTCCTCCGTCCAATCTGTAGCATCCGTGTATCATCCATTCCCAAATTGGAGCCCTGCTCCCCCGATCGGACTTACTTGGATGGCGAATGGGCCCAAATGGCAAACAACTTCCGATTAACCATTCGATTGTTGGCATCAATTGGAGAGTCCGATAGCCGCCTGCCATCAGGATACGGCAAAACGTTCCAATCTGGGCCCCACAAAAAGGGAATAGACAATGCACTCAGCTCTCCTCCCCCCCTGAGCCGGGGGAAAAAATAGGAAACAAAAACCCCAAAACCCCAACTCTGTTACAGTCGCAAAAGGAGCGCAAATATGTGGATGGAATAGGGGGCCCAAGGAAGCGGAGGGGGGGCAATGCATTTGCGGAAATGTGTGCACAACATGCAACATAAATGGAAATGCCGTTTGGAAAACATATTGTTTTTGGTCCGTCCCGTCCCGGCCCAGCCCGTCCCGTCCCGTCCCGGCCGCCTTCCAAGCCCCAAAATGCACTAATTTTCCTAACGCGCCCCATGGGGTATCCACAGCACTGCACTGCACTGCACTGGGGGTGTAATGGGTGCATGGGGGGGGTGGGTGGGGGTGGGTGTGGGCGTGGGCGTGGGTGGTGGTCGGTCTGCAGCGGCCGGCGCACATTTTAGAAATTGGACGGCATTTTTCGTTGAATTGTGTGCTGATTGTAATTCATTCCATGTGTGTGTTACTGTCTCTGTGTGGGTGTGTTGGTGTGTTGGTGTGTGTGTGCAGAGTACACATCCCCCCCCCCCACACACACACACAGACACAGACAGAGACACACAGAGGGAAAATTTGAAAATTTTGATTGCATGTTTCGATACAAAATGGCGCTGCAAAAACGAACTCGAACTGATGATGAGGCATGCCAATCCTGACGAGGATGAGGACTCTACCCAGTGGTTAGGAGGGGGGGGGGGCTTGGGGGCTCCCCAAATTGCAGTGCGTCCGTTGTGCGTTGCAACCGGAGTGTGCGGATGCGGACCCGGGACTTTGGTGCGTTGCCAGGACCTGCCTGGGTGCAAATGTGCATTTTAGATCGACGAAGCGTAAATTAGGATTTCAAAATGACATTTGGAATATTTACGACTTTGCTGGCCTATGGCCAGGACGAGTACCAGGACCAGGACCATCACACCCCATCACACCCCCCCTCTCATCCGTTGTTGTTCATGGTAATTGCGTAGCCGGTTCCTCGATGATGCCATGTCCATCTCCCTGACGATGCCTATCTGTTTGTGCCCAGGTAAAAGGCAGAAGAGAGTCGGTTGCCGGCTGCCGGCTGCCAGGTGAGTGGTTGGATCCATTTGGAGCCGGGATGGTGGGATGGTGGGTGCTGGTGATGGCCAAATGCCAAAAGCGCCCTTTGTTGAATTATGCAACTTAAAATTTGGCACAAGTCCGTCTCAAAATTGCCAAAATAGAAGCTTTTGATTGGAAAATTGTTTGATTGGTTGCAATTTCGTATTTAAATATTTTCACAAGGCCACAAAGGCGTCCCATTCGGAGGTATCCCCCCGCCGTAAATGGGCTTTTTGCCCCCTGCTCGAAGCCCAGACCAAAAAAAGAAAACTTTCTGGTATCCAAACATGCAAAACCACTCACAATTGCGTTAAATTTGGCCGAGTTCCATGGGTAATCAATCTCTGGCATCTCGTTTTCATATAAAAGTCAAACTTGTCGTGCGCCCAGAGCGCAAAAAATGAAATCCAAACCATCAGAGCCCCCTCCCCACCCACATTCGCATTCGCAGCACCGTCAAAGAGCCATCAATGTCTACCGACTTCAAAATAGACTCTCGACAAACAGCAAAAAAGCAACAAAAAGACGACGAGGAAACATAATCAACAAGAGCAACAACAATGGCCAGAAATCGAGCAGGGAAAAGTAAAATTATACAAGCAGGAGGGACAGGGTCGACTATGGGATACCCCTTTTTGTAGCGCCGGTCTAGTTTCAGACTTTTACGTCCGTTCCTTCTTCTTGTCGATCGTTGAAGGTCCCTCGCATCCCACTTATCGCACTAGAATATCGGGATATCGGTAAGGGTATTATGGGTTGGGTTAGGGTACTCAAATGTTGCCTTACACCTTATAAAAGATTTATTTAATGTGCATGGAGAGAAAAAGGATCAACAGCAGTTCTCTCAGTTTCGTAAATCTAAAAGGAATACAAAATACATGGAAATCTTAAGAGGATTACTGGATTATGGCCTTCAAGATACAGGTTTAGATACAGATAGACCCAACTGACTTCTGGTTAGTAATGCCTGAATCGAGATAAATTTAAGTGGAAAAATCTACAGATAATTTCATAATTTAAAGTTTAATTTATAAAATTCCCCCAACAGTGGCCTTAAATCTTAAAAATTAAATTTTCTGAATTTATTATTATTTTATTTTTTTTTTTGATAATTTTTATTTGAATTTAAAAATTATCACATATAGAAAAACAAAAAATACAATTGGGTTGTTGGCTGTTACTGCTTGAGCAACTTATACAACAGTCAAGGTTTTCAAAAACATATTCGAACCTCTTGGGCATCACAGATTTCTAACCTCTAATTCATATAGACTCTAACAACAAATATAACAGTGGGACTTGGTAAGATCTATCGTTATAGCTGAGCAACAGCAGTACTATATGATAGATACAGTCTAAAAAGATTTTATAGAAACCAATATACCCTTGTTGTTCCCCCAAATACCAGGTATAACAAGTACCAAAAAACACACTTGCAAACACAGCCATAAAATGATATACATATACATACATACTCGTATAAATGTATGTATATTTTCCATTTTCACCGAAATAAATAAACATCATCAATGTCAAATGGAAATCACTCGCATTGGCAGCAGAGCAGCACCCAAGCATCGAATCGAAATGGAACATGGTACAGGGCTATGGATAGGGGTGTGTGATTGGGGGGGGGGAGGGAGGGCTACCCAGGGCATTTGCTTTTTATGAAACTATTTCAAAATGTGAAACCAATTCGCATAAAATTTTGTCAGCAGCGGCGGCCATGTGAAAAAAGAAAGAAAGAAAGTTTTCCCCGAGCCATCACAGCGGCACTGAGGCATTGAGGGATTGAGGGAGCGACAAAATAAAATATATAAAAATAAATGTCAATATCTGTGTCCTCCCTCCTCCGTCCATCCGTCGGGTGTTTATTGACATTTTGGCAAACGGAAAACGCAAATCCGCCAGGGAGGTCGACGGCATCGTCATCATCCTGGCTGTTTCCCCCTTTTTTGTTCCCCTTGTCTCGGCTGGAAACCATTGGCACATGTCCTTATGAATGATGTGCTAATGTGACAGACGGCAATGTGTGTCCCTGTGTGTCCCTGTGTGGGAGCCTGGGGACTGTTCTGGTGACTGGTTTTTTCAATTTCGAAGAGAAGCCAAAGGAACTTTGGTTCGATCTCCGCTTTCAGAATCTTCTAATCGCCGCTGTTTATAGTACTTTAATGAGACGACCAGCTTGCCTTTGTATCTGCTTTATTGGGCTATTCAGACGACTCTCACTGATCTCAATTACGGAAGGGAGCCCACACCACAATTAGAGGCAATTGTCGGGCGCGCTGTCTGCTCCAAGCCCTCCACGAATCGTCTGAAAATCAAAACCTCCCCAGGGCTGCATAAATTAAAGGCTTGGCTCGACACCAAAAACAAAAAAAAAAAAAGACAGAAAAAAGTAAAATAAAATCTGCACCGGCTCGGGTGTATGCC
This sequence comes from Drosophila lowei, assembly GCA_008121275.1. NCBI lineage: Eukaryota > Metazoa > Arthropoda > Insecta > Diptera > Drosophilidae > Drosophila > Drosophila lowei. The sequence continues at coordinate 24,966,621 of CM017779.1, forward strand.
CGCCCCCAACTCCGGCTCCCCCCTCCGAATCCGAGGCAGGCAACAAAAAATCGCTCTGGGACAATGACAGGCCCCAAAAGCGGCTGCCAGGACACGCTCTGCTCTCCCTGCTGCCGTAACGGCATATCCTTGGGAGAATGTTGCAACGCCACAGAATTCCAAGAAAATGCTACAGTTTTCCCTTCGTCTGGGGGTTGGGGGATGCTGAGAAACGCATTTGACACGCGGCGTGTGACATTTATCAAAAAAAAGAAGAAAAAACAGAAACCGAAACGGAGACGGAGACGGAGTCGGGAGACAGGAATTGTGATTGATCGGCGGGCAAGTGTTTTCCCTCCCCGGATCGAGATGGAATGGAATGGAAATGGTATGCCATTAGCATTGACCTTTGGCACGTGTGCCATGAATAACCCTTTTCTCCTTTTCTCCCCGACCGTTTTTTATTGGCCCAAATCAATCATTATCGGTGGGCCGCAGTCATAAGTGAAAATTCCCAATGCCATAAAGTCTACGATGTTTATCACTCTCCCATAAACATGCGCCCGAGTTGCCGATTTATTCCCGACTATCCACAAATTTATTAATTGCCAAGGACCATAAATACAGGTCCCGACTTTATGACGAATGTTGGACAGGAGGCGACCCGCCAAACGATGCTGGGGAATCGGACTTAGGTCTCGGAGTCTCGGAGTTGTGCCACATGCTGCGATTTATGGGTTGCCTGGTCGTGTCTCCGTGTCTCTGCTGCAGTTGCAATCAAAATGAAAATCGAACGGCATCATTATCTTTCGACCAATGCTCATAACTCAGCGGAAGCGGCAGCGGCAGCGGCAGCGGCAGACACACAGATCCCAGAGATCCATCAAATGGTGTGTCTACCTGGAGTCGAGTCAGGCGCTGCCTGGGCCGTGTAACCTTGGCGACAAGTCCAGTCCATGTCCAGTCCAAGTCCAGTCCCCAAGCCTGGCTCCAACTGTGCATTGTCATAAAACTTCATTCATTCGTTTATAATTTAATATCGATCGATGTCGACTCATACACCACTCAACGGCCGATGTCGATGGCTCTGATGGATGGTTTGGTTCGGTTTGGTTTGCTTTTCTGCACTGGCACTGGCACTGCCTCGTAAAGTTTTATGCCAGCCTCATTGCCACGTTTATGGTCAGCAAAACTTTGGCTGGCTTTTCCTCACAGCCCCACTGGAGTGCCAGCCACAGCGACTCATATTTTTGTGGCCTTTATGGCGTTTGGCAAATCGAAGGCCATAATTCACAATTTAATTAAGAGCCGCAAATAAAGCGAACTGCATTCTTGGCTCAGTTTATCGCTCTGTCTCTGCAGAGCCCAACCACGGATCAAATGTCGCTCAGTTTCAGTTTCAGTTTCAGATGCGAATGCCACGGCCTGTCTTGGCCAAACTTCTCCAGCTTGAGTGTTTATTTAAAGTGTCTGGGAAGAGAGGTGTCCCTGTGACTAAGGACTAACATTTCCTGCATATTACTGACCCGTTTTGAGTGCTCTATAGACCTATGAATCCACTAAGCATCTTAGTCTTTAATAATGAGGGAAAGTGCATCAAAGTCTAGAGCCCTTTCGGGCCGTGATGCATCGATTGTGCGGGTGGGTTTTGTGCTCAATATTTCCACTTTTATTTAACGAATTTTAAGACCCAGGTCTATCGATTGTGCCTTGTTTTTGTTCTCCCATTGTTCCGCTGTGTTTTGCAGAATTCTTTAGAAATATATCCGTTTTCTCGCTAGTAAAATGTGTCCTTAATCCAATAAAATATTAATAGAGAAAAACTAATGATTAAATCTCATTTTAACCGAAAAAATATTTTTTTTTAATTTTTTTTTTTGTCTGTAATTTTTTATTTGAATATAAAATATTATCACAGATAGAAAAACAAAAAATACAATAGAAAAATTGATTACAAAGAATACAAAAAAAAAAAAAATTACTACATTTTAATGTTTCAAATAAATTTTAATCATTTATTACACCAAAATGCTCTACAGCTTAAGTTTGAGACCGAAATACCTCAATTTTGGGTGTTTGAAAATCCAAAAATATTCATTCCGAAAGGAATAAATATATGCTATTGTTTTGTTAATTAAACTATGAATATTTCTTCCGAATCATATAATTTTCGAGATCATGCGAGTCTCTCTTCTCAGCTATAATTCCCATGTGTATCTCATGAATGTATCTCAGTCCCAGTCTCTCTGCTGATCCCCCCCTTATGTGGCAGAAAGTTTTCGCCACACACAAAGGCCTGTCTGTTGGAGGAACTTAAAAGGAAGATGCGTAAAAGTAATTTTAATCGAAAATTGATTTATAATTGAAAAATCTCATTTGCAGAAATTGATTTACCGCAGCATCCGCAGCGCCAAGAAGGAAGCCTTGCCTCCTACTGTTCCACTGCCTCTGCCTCGGCTTTCAGCTGCTTTCCGGGAAAATGCGTGCAATATTTTTCCATTCAAAGGCAGTGCCCCAACGGAGGGGGGGGCAGGGAAAGGAAGCTGAGGTAACCGAGCGTCAAGTGGTTGAGCCAACAAAACTTTTGCCAGCAGAAAAATGTCTGCCAAGACGCTGCAGGAACTTCCTACAGATGGGATGGGATGGGTGGGTAGATGTGGATGCGGCATCCTTTGCTATCCTGGCCTGTTATCTCCTGCCTCTTTGTCATCATCAAAGAAGCGGCCCCCCCCCAACCTCAGCACAGTCCACATTCCCCGGTCCCCTTGGCTTCGTTTCAGCCAAGTTTTCCCATTGACTTTGCTTACGTTTAGATTTTTCTAGCTGCCTCCGCTGCTGCGGTAAGCGCCACGCTTGTGGCAACATTGTAATTTTGAAAATGAGTAAAGTTTGAAAAACCTTGTGGCTTGCCTCGATTTCACCCAGCTCCAGCCCCAGCCCCAGCCCCAGCGAGGCGCTCCTTTAGTGCGGCCTGGGCTTTGCTAAATCAAATTCTTATAGAAATCTTTTCACCCTTCAGCACCGCTTCCGTTTCCGCTTTGACACTTGTTTTGATGCTGTCTATCCCTGTCTCTCTCCCTTCGTCCAGCCTCTCTCTTTCTGCCCCTAATCTAATTCAATTATGCAGCGAGTGCAGGAAAGTTTTTAAATTATTTAGCAAGTTTCTCCGCCTCTCTGCCTCTGCCTCTGCCTCTGCCTCTCCCTGCACTTGTGAATTATGTCCCCATCCGATGGCCATTCTTTGTCCGATTGCGCCGTCTCAAGTGTCATCTTTCTTTGTCTGCTGCCGGGGCCCAAGTGCCGGGACCTGGCCTCTGCCAATTATTGTAGTGCGCACGCACCTCCGGCAATTAAAATTAATTTCCCTCGCAGACGCCATTGTCTGGCAGACCCAGACCCAGGGACGAAACATTGTTTCCCGCTTCACTGATTTATCTTGATTCCGGTGGCTCTGGTGCCCAATCCTTCGAGTCCAGGTGGGCCATGGGGACATGCTCCAGCGATCGCCTGTGGCTATTTTTTCTTTAAATTTGTCGCAGCTGAAAAGGGATTTAAGATTGGCCCTAGACTTCTTTTCATTGACAAAATCGAACTTAAAGAGATTTAAATTGAATATATTTTCGAAAAATAAGTTACAGATCAAATGGCTGAACCCCATAGAAGAATACCACAGTAATTATATATCCTCTAGTAGATTCATGGAATGCCAGATGCCATAACGAGAGTTGGGGCCTATAAAACCGGAGCCAGCAATTAATCATGACGATTCCATCAAAAATTCATTCAATCAGCTCAAAACTTTGAATACCGATGGAATGGACAACCGCTTTTTAATGTCGATGGATATTTGAAATCTTTTATTTATTTTTTATTCCGTCAGGGGAAAAAGAAAAGAAATATTGCAAATAAATTCCAAAAATTGAAACATTAAAAATAAACCTAATCGCTTTTGTGTATCCATCACGCAAATTTTTATAACACTCATAAAATCGAACGAAAACAAAAGGCGACGGCAAAGGAACCAAATGACCAAATGACCAAATGCAAATGGCCCATAGAAGGCGATTTGAATGACAAAACAAACACCAATCGACGCGTAACTCAAACTCGACGAGACCCGACTCGACTCGTGCGAGTCTCTGGCTCTGGCTCTGGCTCTGGCTCCCATTCCCCCGAGACAGAGCCAGAGACAGAGACAGCGACAGACCCGTCTGGTGCGAGTATTAATATTATGCAAACCGAGAGAGATATGGCTTGTTTTATTTGCTCGATTAGTCGCTGCCAAAATGTTGTCTAAACGAGCATTAAGCCATAAAGAAATCAACTTCCGTTGGCCGCATTCGCATGGCCAGGTGTGGGTGTCACAGAGCCGCAGATATGATATGAGTACAGCGATGTGTTCCAGAGATTTTCCAAAGGTTTTTGCCATCAAAATTTCTTGTGGGGGGATTTGGTTTGATTTCAAAAGATCTACAGCTACAGAAAATCCCCAAAGAGATTTGCATTTGGGAATGAAAGTGATTTCCGGAACAGACTATACATCGACTCACGATCACGACTCTGGCTGATCTCCTTCTGACTGTTGCTCGGAGTGGGAGTGGGGCATGCAGCGTGCGGCACGGCACGTTCTTCATGCAAGCGCGTAATTTAACCAAATTTGTCAGATTGCGGCAACGCTGCGTATGCGCAATGTGGCTGTCGAGAGCCGCCGATCGTAGGCCTGTTTGGATTTCGCGCGATATAAATCATGTTGCCATAAATACGAGTCCGAGCACAGAAACTGCATGGAACACATGTCCATGTCTCGGCGAATCTGTATTTAGTGCGTCATGTGTGTTAAATTTCCCTAATAATAGTCAAATGTGCTCAATAAAATGATCACGTACGAGGCGAGATCGATGCTGGCTGGCGTCACCGATTGGGGTGACCGTTTTGGACGCTGAGGTGACACAAATTTTGAACTTGTTTTTGATTTATTGCCAATCTCCGCTCGCACCGATCGCCGATCGCCGAGCACCGATCGCCGTTGCCTAATTCAATAAAGTCAAATCAGTGCGATCAGTCGGGCTACTGGCAAAACTTTGCATCAGTCCCCAGTCCCCAGTCCCCTTTGGGTCCCCAGCTACAAAAAACACTCATATCCCAGTGGACATATCACAAGATGCCACTGTGATCGCAACTATGTCAATATTGTCACGCCGTCCGCACCCGAGTCGGCTCCGATTTGGAGTCGAGAGTTGCAGCCGTTTGCTGCCGTTGCCGTGGCATTTCCATTTCTGACCGACAGCCGTCAATCAATTTGTTGGCTCTGCCACAGCACTGGCCGCTGGCCCCTGGCCACTGGCATCGCTGTGACCTGTCATTAAACAAATGACGGCTCATTTCCAAATTTGTTCCAAGTAATTTTGCTTAATTTGTAATATTTGCTGTGTTTTCGCTATTTTAAATGTGCGATCTGAGGCTACCAAAAGGGGGTTTCAACACATTGTTCGGACATTTGAGCGGCTAAATGGTTTGTCTATTGATCATCTGTACAAGTAAGCATTTAGCCATGGAGATCAGTGAGCAGCAGATGGATTGGGCTCCACGAAACAAGGCGGTTCTGAGGTTTCAGGATAGACTTAGCACAGAAAATCTACTAAAATAGTTATCAAACTGCCTTTAGAAGAAGGTAATTCTTCAATCGATTGGTCTTTCAAGTCCCTAATTTGGAAATTTCGGAAAAGAGTCCCCAATCGGGAGAAGTTTTCCATAATAACTTAGTTCTTTTGGGTCTTATAGGCTTTTCATATTTGATAGATCAAAATTCTAATGAATTTGATCTGAATTTTCCCGCCTTAGCGGATTCCTGTGTTCCTTTCTATCAAATAACCAACAGAATCATATTGCCACTGGGTTTAGCCACAAACGGCACTGAAGGACTACAGACACCTTCACTGTTTTACTATGAATCCATTCAACATCTTTCTTTCCTCAGTTTTAGCCCAAATTTTTGTACAAATCAATGTGGGGGCTAGTCAGAAAGGGAGTTCCAGTAAAGGGGGTTCCTTTCTCCCTCGTATCGGATGGGAGTACAAAGTAAATTGCCAGAGGCCTCGTCAGGCATCAGAGAGGCTTAGGTGCATTTCCATTGCGTTTATTTTGTGGTTGTGCTGGATGAGAGCGACAACACTGGCACTGTATGTGTGCCCCATCACCTGATGAAGCAAAGGTTACACTTAAAAAAAGGAAGAAGGTTCTGGGCAGAACAGACGTTCCTTGCAATGCATTATTCATGGAAAATTTCAATCTTTTAAACGTTTTTTGACAGCACTAAGCAACAATCAGCACTTTCGGATGAGCGGAGTATTCAGTATTTTAATCCTACTCAAATACGAGACGAAGGAAGGAAGCGGATGTAAGTTCTTGATGTTCTTGTTGTGATTCTCTATTGTCTCCGTGGATTTCGCTCATCTAGGGCCCCAAATATTCCTCTTTCACTGTACCATCCCCAGATGACAGGCTTTTCTTTGAGTGCACATCACTTAGTCTCCCGGCCAGTCTTCAGAGGGTACTCTTCAGAGAATAGGGGTAGTGGGTAGTGGGCAGTGGGGCGCCCCAATCAGTCGATTGCATCGCGATTTGATGTTGCCGACCACACAGCAGCCTCGGACACTCAACTCGATTCGAGCAGGCAGCTGTAAAAGTGACAGTCGCCATATGGGTATTCGTACTCGTACTCGTACTCGGAGTATACCCACTCTGTACTGCCGACTGGCGACTGTCGACCGGCGAGCGTTGCCTTTTGTAATAATCATTTGCCCTCCCCAGGGATGGGGAATGGGGGATGGGGGATGGGGGGCACTCGGTTGCGATACCCAAATCACATCCCACCGAGCGGCAATCCGTCCGCGGATCCGAATCGGAGTCTGAGCTGGCATTTGATTTGGCCAATTTATGGCACGCTCCGCTGCCACTGCCCCCTGCCCCTGCCTCTGCAGCTGCCCCTGCTGCTGCTGCTGCTGCTGCTGCTGCCCACCGCCGACGCCGACGTCTCGGCCAAGAATTTGGAGCGGGTTGGCGCAGCGCATGACCATAAAGTGGCGGCGGCCTGTGGCAAGAATGTCGCTGCTGGCCAAAACGGCTGGCCAGCGGCTGGTGGCAGCGACTGAGGCAGAAATTATTGCAATCATTGTTGCCCCGTTGCAGTTGCAAGCAGCCTGTGCCCGGCGCATGTCAACATGGGTTTCATAAATGGCAGCGGACAGCGTTTTGTCAACGCGTTATGTTCTTTCTTGTGGTTGTTGTTGGTTTTCTTGTTTCTTTTTTGTATACCCTGTACTTGTGGACGAAGAAGGTATGATGGGCTTAAGAAGTGTACGGGTAAAGAGCTAATACGTTCTATGCGGAGAGGAATAACCTACTGATCCACTGAAAACGATCCCAGTCGGTGGGGTTTTACGGATCAAATAAGGATAACGAATGGTAAAGATATCCCTCTTTTTATATCGATCCAATACAAATTATTGCCCACTACGCACTCGATTCTCTGGTGAGCCAACCCCCGATTCACTCGCCTCAAAACGTTTTCACCCAAATATAAAATGGAAAAGAACTCAAATATTCCCTTGAATATATCCTTTCACTGTGAAAGTTCTGTCTCTCCAGGGTACCCCCCTATTCATACAATTTTTTACCGAATTTTTTAAGCTCTGTGCTTCTGATGTTGCTTATGTCGCTTTTGCCTTTATGTGTCGCCTCGGTATTCAGTTCAATTTTTTTGCTCAATTTTGTGTTTGTTGTGTTTGTGTGTGTGTTTCTGCTTATTTATTTAATCTCTGTTTTTGTTTTATTGCACCGCATTTGGCAACTGGTTATGAAGTCTCATTTTCGTATTTCTCTTAATTAAAAACTGCACTAATTTTTAATTAGGCTTTTTTCAGTCCATATTCGATGCACCACAAAGTCGTTTGTTTGGACATGCCGCATCGATCGGCCTGGCCTGCTCGACTTGTACGCTCACTTATTAATTAATAATTTATTTTGGCTTGATTGGCACTCGATTTATGTAATTCGGAGTCGGTTGCGCGATGAATTTCAAATGGAAAATATCAATTGAAAAGCGATTCGATTGCGTCTGTTAATCGAAACGGAATGAGACATTAAATACTGCCTTTAAGTATTTCCGGTTGTTAAATGGGTTAATGAAAGGACTATCTTTTAAAGTAAACAATGCATTAAATTAGATAATTGCTGGGGGGATGTGGGGGATATGGGGGGATATATCCAAGAATAAAAGTCCTGAACTATTAGAATTTCGAATTTTTTATTTCAAGTAGCTTATTCCTTTGTGTTTCATTAAATAAATAATAATAATAATAAATATATAATATAATAATAATCAAAAATAATAAATAATAATAAATAATGATAAAATAATTTCTTACCAAATGTATCTCCACAGATAAATATAAATATATTTCCTTATGTGTACAGAAATTCAAATATTCTTTATTCAACTTAAGCCTTATTCTATACGGATAACTAAGGACCATATTGGCCTATGTGTGGCCGTGCTGAGGGCCGTCCGGGTTAACCTAACCAAACCTAATACTTATTCAATATTATTCTAATTTCTATAACAGTTAATATTTCATAATCATTGAAGTTCTTCATTCAATAAATTACATTTGATGAATGGCTCACTCTATTTAAATAAATTAATTCTCATTAATTGACACATACAAATTAACTTTTTAAAATAATTTAATTTTTAATTAATTGACCCCAAATAATTTTATTTTATTATTACTCTAAAGTACTATAATTTTTGTCATTTAGTACACTTTAATTTAAAAAATAAATTGGGTCTCTAACGTGTTTGGTTTGTAATGAGGTGTCCTATAAAAGTAATAAAAGTAGTGAGGAGAAGATAGGTATTCTTAACAGATACGACTTCTCATTAGAGTTTTTCTTATATTCGTAAAATAATAAAAATCTTATAAAACTTTTCCATAAATTTGCCCTAGAATCGATATGTACATAGATATTTATGGATTATTCTTGATGGTTTAATCATCTCTGACAACACGTGGCTTGTTAATAAGGAATGAGCAGTATTTATTTATAGACTAAATAAAATTTGCCATATACCAATAGTACAATGATGACCCTTTCTTTAAGATACGAGTATCTACATTGAAACACCCTCAAACTTATTCGAAACTCATTCAAATTTTGCTCTTTGCCAGCTCTTCGACCCTTATACTCGTATACTCGTGGGGATGGATCATCAATTTGATTTCATCTTTCGCTGGTTAGATTTATTAAGTCGAAACTTGAGATGTACAAACACTCCGACTCGGATATTATTGCATTGTACTTGTACCTTGTGCCATTGAGAAGGGAGGCACGCAAAAAATTAATGGCCCTGCGATGGAGCACAACGATGGAGCTTATAATGATTTCGACCCCAATTTATCAAGCGATTTCCCAGCGAGAAAGTGAAAAGTCGCCGGGCATCGGCATCGCCCCACAACACGACATGCAAAACAGAATGAAAAATAAAGTTTCGCTGAATATATAAAGCACGAGCCATCAAACAATGATGATGCGCAAGAATTCACATTTTCAAAATGGATGGATGGGCCCGGCCCGGCCAAGGGAATGAATTATATGGATATACATCCTGGAGGGGAGTGGAGTGGCGATGGGGGATGGAAACGCGGAGCTCGAAGCGCGGCATGTCAAAAAGTTTGTGACTTGAGGACTTGAGGCATGTTTGTTATCATTATCATTAGCCGGAGCCGGAGCCGGAGCCGAAGCCGGCACTGGGGGCCGGGCATTTTTCAACGTGCTCCGTGGGCGGAGACCGGGAGGCGGTGCCCGCCCATCGCAGACGGTCATGAATTATGGCTGTCAGTTTTTCTTGAGGTGGCAGCCAAGTCCTTCAGTCCTGGAACTTGGCAAAGATGTCGGAGGGGGATGGGGATGGGGGAGGTGGAGGCACTTTCATTAGCTTTAATTTGCTGGAAATATTTTTCAGCATACTCCGGGGGTTTCTTTCAGTCCTGGAACTTTTTTTGTGGGGGCTAAACTCTTGGCATTTCTTTTTTGTTGGCTCGACCCTTGGGGTCGGCGGTTCTGCTTTGCTTTTTCCTCTTGGACGCCCCGGGAGCTGTTTTTAATTCGGTTTACAGATTATTAGCTGCTCATCGCTTAATGCAAATTCGATTAAGGAATCTCAGAATAGGTGTTGGAGGAAACCCCCCCCAAAACCAAAGCCCCCAGCCCTTCCGTTGGAGGGGGCCGCTGAGCTACATTTCATGGTTTATGTAATTTCATTTTAATTTCGTCTTTTGGTACGTCAATGACATTGTAATGCTGCCCTCCCCCTCCCCCAGCCCGTTCCCGTTCACCTACGTGTGATTTACGGGTCGCGATAGCCGCCGTCATATTCCCTGACAACCCCCCTCCAAGTCCAAGTCCCAGTCCCAGTCCCAAGCCCAGTTCTAGTTGTAGTCCCCGGCACAGTCTCGAAGGCACACGCGTGCTGCGGCTGTGATTCCTGGAACAACAAGTCCAACTGTCGCCGAACGTGTTCGGTTCCACTTATGACATGTTCATTGAGTCCGCTCCATATACGAGCATGCTGTGCACGCATTCGACTCCACCACTCCACAGCTCCACAGAGCTACATACATACATACATATGTACGTACATGTACGTACGTATAGAACGTAAAAATTTTCATAATTTTATCGCTTTTCTTGTAAATGTCGCACACATTTCCCGGGCGCACGTTTCTGCGCCACTTGATTATGAGAAATAACAATAAAACCTTTGCCTGTTTATGACTTGAATGAATAAATTTTCTCCCCCTCAACCTCGAGGCCCCAAAAGCATTTGAACCGTGATAAGACCCGCTCCCGGCAAGGTGAAACCTGGCCAAAGGCTTTTCGTATTTGTGGCTAAAATGTAGATATATTATGCACATGAATAATATACCCACCCACGCATATCATATTCCATTTCATGTAAAGGGCCTCCAAAGTGGGTGAGTGGAAAATTATATGCAAAATTCGTGGCGATTTGGTTATGGGATTGGCACATGAAGATAGGCAAATGAAGAGCATGAAGGCCCAGGCATTTAATTGGGAAATCCCATACATATATGTGCTTGATTTCGGTGGGAAAGCAAAAACCCTGAAGAGTGCATATTGGTAGACAGCTCGTACATGGAGTATGAAAGCTTCGCGGCGATCTACTACTGGGGATACGAAGTATTCAATCATTTGATTTGATTTGATCCCACCTGAGCTTTCAAATGCATATGTTCTAAAATCTCCATCTGTCCAATAATCTGATTTTGATTGAAATGGAAATAAATAAGAGGATTGGTATGATATTCTCCATTTACTTTCAATTTAAGCTATTTAAAATGTTTTTGGCGGTACCTATTTATGTAGGTCTATCATTAGAAGAGCCTGGAGCCCATCATTACCTGGACTCAACAGTGAAATCTGGTGGAAACCATATAAAAGTTACTTTTGGACGAGACCTGGAGTTATATTTCTAGTTTTCCACAGTTTCAAACCACGTTTCAAGCAGTTTTCTAAGTACTTATCACAAAAGTAATATAAACTAAGTAATTGGAACTAACTTAAGAACTTAAGAATTAACTTAAGAATTAAAATATTAAAACTGAAGCATTTTACAGCACAAAAGAAAACAGAAATGTGATTTGGAAAGAGGCTCAACGAAAAAAGGTAGACATCTTTGGGAGAGCCGATTTATAAGAATTTATTTGACATCCAGTAAAAGGCCATAATTTCACTTCACAGGCCATCAAATCTTTTAAATATCGTCCACCTAAGAACAGTGCAAATATTTCTAATGACATAAGATGTAAAATACATTCAAAAATGATGCAAAAATCAATTTCAAAGATATACTTACTCATACTAACTCGTAATTCTGATGCCTCAAGCTCTTCTTAGTACATTCTCTACTGAAATCCTCAGACTGTAATTCTTAGCCTGAAACAATAATGATCTAACCCCACAAAATCCCGCAAGGGTTGATTCCAGCTAAGGATTGATGGTGCGATGGTTCGGGCGGTAAAATTAAGCGCCGCGGATGTGCTCGTAGCAGCGGATACACGCGTGAAAGGTTAATGTCTGAGCCCATACCATTTTCGGTTAAGAGCAGAACGATGAAATGTAGGTTTGGCAGTGGATTCCCCGCCTTTTGAAGGCATGTTTCCGCATAGTGATGGCCACTCGCAGATAGATTAAGGCGCCAAACCAAAATATTCATTATATTTAATGAATATATATACATAAGTCTGAAAGTAGGAAGGCTGGAGACCTTTACAAAGAATCTTTAGAGATGATTTTAGTTCCAGTTAAAATACATTTTGTGCAGCTAAATTTTAAGAATATCTTAAGGCTCTTAAAAAGTATCATTATAGAAAGTTTCTGCCTCGAAAGTTTAGAGAAATATCAACAGAAAACAAACACAAAGAGATGAAAGCCAGACATACCCTTGGTGGTGCACTCACTTACCGGGGTGACTGTGCCTGTGTCCATGAATCACTTTTTAAGTGACTGTCGCACACGTTGCCCGTTCCGCCCTCCCCAGTATGCCCTTGGTGGTGTGAAAAGGACAAGTGCCACAAGGGCCGGGGCCGGGGCCGGGGCCGGCAGGACACAACCGTTATGAAAATTCAATTTTGTGTCGAATTTATTAAAAGCAGCTTAAAAATGCTAAGCGCATTGAAAAGTAGACATTTGGGAATTTCGACAAGTGTAGATTTGAGCAGCTTCCAGTTCCAGGTCCAGCCTTCGTCCTTTGGGGGGCGGTTTTGGCCGTCAGGCCGTGGCCCTGCCCTAATGGAATAATTTTTGGCCTTAAATTAATCGAATGAAAGTTCGATCTGATATGGCCCAGCGGGAGGCGTATCTGCCAGATATCGCAGATGGCAGTAACGGGTGTATGATTATCAAATTAGGATTCAACGATGGAAACTCAATTAACCAGCGAATGGAACTACTATTCAGAGCCACCTTTGAGGGACAGAGAGAAAAAGCTGTCTATATTTGCATCTCCTACGAGTGATCCATCGAATAGGGATCCAAGTTCGACTCTCTCTCCCTCTCTTTCTGTGAGACATTCTCAATGGTTTCAGTATGTGTTCCCCCTCGTAGACATTCCACAGACCCTCTAATAAGTGGTCAAGTTTCAAAAGCCTATGCCAAAGTACCCAAAGCCCGAAAGTCATCATCGGATCCCTCTCCCCAGGCACCGTAATCCACAACTTTGCTCACTTTTTACATTCTAATTCCGGGCTGGCATATTTTCCCATTTTATGTAAATCCCCGAGCACAAATGGCAAACCCTTCCGACCACGCCCCCGTCTCCAGGCCGGAAGGAAGCCAACCCTCAGATGCGATGAACACTTTGCTGATTATTAAAAGCATACTTCTGACGAGGACTCGGCGAAGGATGAGGATGAGGACAAGTGCATAATTTTCCAATTGCTTTGTTTTATTTGGGTCTTACGGGGTGTTGTTGCCATCCGTCCGTCTGTGCTCTCATCCGGAGAGTCCGCTCCTTTATTGCCGTACAATGTAAACAACGGCAGAGCCATAACAGATCTCAAAAGCGTTTCAAAATTTCATTATTTTAATTTAATATGCAAAAAGGGGGACGAATCTCTCGCCCTGGCCCCGGCCCCGGCCCCGGAGGGTTAACAGACATTTTGACATATTTTCATTTTCATTTTCTCACTTACCATAATTTCCCTTTTCATTGCGGAGATTTTAGAGTCCCTTTCCCGTCTCGTCCTGCCCTGCCCGCAAGGTGAGGGCAGAAGTGCGCAATTTCAAACGCAGCCAGCAGGTTGACTTCCCGCCCAGGACTCACCCCGGGTCCGGGTGAATCTTGCCGAGAGGGTTGCTGTGGCAAAGACAACCCCTATTCTGTGCTTATGATTATGATATTATTTGGAAATTATCCGCTTAGCTTCTCGGCGTGGAAGTGGAATTGGAAGTGGAAGTGGAAGCGGGCCATATGTGCGGCCATTGTGCCGGAAAATGGAACCATCTCACTGTTAATAATGATGACATATGATTTTCATTGTCAAATTTGTTGCTGGCTGTTGTTAAGTGAATTAGGCGCTTTGTCATCTTTTTTATTGAGTCAACTCGACTCAGATATGGCTGGAAAACGGGCAACGGGTAGCGGGTAGCGGGTAACCGGTTGCGTTAAATTTGTTGGCACATCATTAGTCAAGGCAATTCCAAGGCAAGGTGCATCGGCATCGGCAGCATCGCCTGGGTCCGATGTCACCGCATCTGTTTTGATATTTAGCTGGGGGTGTGCTCTCGAAGGATAAGGCTGATACTCGCACCCAAAGGGTTACATCACACAGACAATTGACGATGTTTGCGTTGCGCAAAGTGGGCGGCTAACGGCGCAGATTTTGATTTATGATTGGCGAATGGAATGGCTGTCGACTGCGAGAATTGTGGGGTTTTTGGTGCTATCCAGACATCCCTTAGATTCCAAGATCTGTTGAGTTCAGGCGAGTGAGTGAGTGAGTCCAGGCATCCCTTAGATTCCAAGATCTGTTGAGTTGAAGTCAAATGAAAATATAAATCTAAAAATACATTTTAGGGCCATTTTTGTTTCCAATTAGCATGTTTTCTATAAATAAAACCCATAAAAAATATATTTTGATACTAAAATAATTTGAATTTGGTAAAAAAAAATTAACTCGTAAATGGTTTGATCTGTTAACGAATTTGCTTACGCTATGGCCCACTAGGGAGGCTCATCCCTCGATCACTGGATGGATCTACATGGAATCTACATCGATCTACATGAATCTACATGATCACTCTACTTGAATTCTACACGTGTAGAATTTGAAGGCCCTGCCTGAAAGTAGGCAATACATAAATAAACATATTGACTACATGGACGATCGATTCTACATACTTGCTACATGAAGTCTACAAAAATGCTACAGGAAATGTCAGTTTGAAGCAAAATCCGATAAAAATAGTACCATTAGCATTTGTTAACCTGAACAATCATCCGCAATCATTCGATTCCGACCCATTCAATTTTTTGGAACATAGACATTGATCAACCAAAGGTTTTTTAATTTTTTCCATATTAGTTTTAATATTAAAATATATTGTAAAGGAAAATGTGTCATAATTGATCTCAGCAATTGAATATAAGAATTTTTGTATTCTTTACTTTAACAAAAGATAATATATGATTGCTAAAAATACATGTTCAAAACTCTTTATGACTTTAAGGACCTATTTTATAGATGGTATATAGCGGTTTGACTTTTGAAAATTGTTGAACCTATTCAGTTGAGCGGCACTGTAAATGTAGATTTCTTTCCTTAAGATCTGCTTCCATTGCAACACGACTACAGATACTAATGTCATTGATTTAGTAGGCAAATACTTATATATAGTTCCGAGATCTCTGACGCTCTTCCTGGACCAGAAAACACCTCCCCCCAGCCACCATTTGCCTGGCTGGCTAAAGCAACCCCTTGCCCGCTAACTCGCCGTAACTTTTCATTAAAATTCATAAAACTTTAGTTAAAAATTGCTTCGAGATCACGTTCGGACCATCAATCACATGACTGGCGGTACACGAGCGAAATTTCCAATGGCCGCCAATCAGAGTTGGGTCTAAAATTACGCCAGAAAGTGACACAAAATCTCCGCCTCGGGGGGTCCCCCATCCTCACCCTCCTGCCACCCTCCAGACTCCTGCTGAACTGACGATTTCCACCTGCTGTGCCGCAAATTGTTCATTTTGCTTTTTATTGAAAAACGCAAAATCGCTGGGGGATTACGTTTGCCTCCTATGGAGGGAGCGGGGGTGCAGTTATTCGAGGCAAATTAATAAATGGACTGAACAGGATCAGGAAGGACTCAACCACTCCCCGCGGTGTGGGGGCGGGGGGGCTGGAGGTGGCGACTCGAGGTGAGACGGCAGAAACCGCTTGACAATGGACATGAACAAATTTCATGCGATTTGTTCTCGCCGCGTTCTCGTCGTGATGTCTTGACGGCAGGTCCGAAAGGACTCTACACTCCTTCCGCCTGGACGGGAAAGGATTGGGGCTTGGTGGGTTGGTGGGCTGGTGGGGGATTATAAAAATACAAACTGCCTTTTGCCATATGCCATTTAAATGATAAAAGGATTTTACCCCCAAACACCGAAGCTAAGGCTGACCGCCCCGCCCCGCCCCGTCCCCACCTCCAAAATGGACACGCACACGTGGTCAATTGCGTTTGGGGTCAACCCTTTCGCACCAGCGCCATCATTCTGCTGTCCAGCCCACCCCAGCTCCCCATTCCAAGAGCTCCTGCTCCTGCTCCTGCTCCAAGTGTCAGCACATTTTTCAAAGGCGCATATAAAATGGCAGTCATACATTAGGGCCATATCTGCCCGGGCCCGGACCAACCGTTGTCAGTGGATCAGTGGATGGTCAGCAAGGGGTTCAGGTCGGAACGTAACCCCAACGTTTTTATGTGTGTGTAATGCCTCGGTACAGATTATGCATTAAGCGCTTATTTAGCATTTTTCTTACATAATGTCGCTTCCACTTTGCAATTGCCTCGGCCATCCCCAATGGGCAACAGGAACTCCTGGTCGGAGAGGGCATTTACTTGGGGATGTACATAGATGGACAGTACATACAAATACATATATAAATACACTTAAAAGTGAACCAATTTGTGTGCTCTTTAAGCTTTTTGCGGCTTTTGCTCCTCGGACAAGTGCCACTGCAGGCTGCGACTTGTTTGAATCGGTTTTCCTTGAAGCAGGGCGTTCCACCAAACACCAGACTTGTTTCCTAGCATTATATAGGAGGTCTGCCCAATACTCCTTTTGAATTTCCCACCTGGCTTAATGCATTTCGTTGTGGCCTCCCAGGAAGCCCTTGAAAAAACTCACGATATATATGAATTCTTCCATTATTGACTGACTTTCCAGTGAGTCATAGAATATGATTGAGAAAGACTTTTTGCACTAGAGCACTCCTTCGATTGGGTTCAATGCAAATGGATCTCAAGGAGCGAACAACAGAGAACGAATAATTGCTTTTTTGCTAATTAATTTGTCGGACTTGCTCTTCATCTGCTGCCCCATTGGAGTCATTGGCATGGACTGGCCTTTTGGATGGGCTCTGGTCTCTGGTCTGGGCTGTCTCATTTCTTTTTGTTCGGCTTATTTCGCTATTAGCGAGGAGCTCTCTTAGGCACAGAATGGATAATTAAATAAAGCACCGTGTGCCATGCCACGCCACGCCGCTCCGATTTAATGAAAATTGCATTTTAATTTCATAAGCAAACAGCCCCCACCGCCAGGACTGGCAGCAGGCAATCCCCCCAATTAATTACCAGCCCCAAGGCAAGGCAAACCTTCATAATTTCCCTCGCAGCCAAATGACCGATGCGGCTTAAAATAATTGCCCAGTTGGCTTTAAGGGGACACAGGAGCATCTCATAGTTAGGACCCCAAAAGCCCCCCCCAAAAAGGAGCCAAGGAAAAAACGGTTGCTCGAAAGTGTCCGTTTTTTATTTGATTTCTTTTTTGGCCATTCGGTTAGCTGTCGCTCACGTAGGCAGCGTCCATGTAATTAAATTAAAATGGAAAATTTACTCGTACTGCGGATTAAATTAATTTTCATTTGCATTTGCATAAGTTTGTCCCTCGTTCTCCACTCTCCACTGTCCACTCTCCATTCCCCACTCTCTGTTCTCGGCCCGGCCCTTGTCCATTCATTAATTCCTTCATTATGCCATTTATTGCTGAATTCACTAGAAATGTGCCTCTGTTTTTATTTCTGGCCCATGTCCACTGTCAGTGTGCGGCGAGGAGGGAGTGGAAGAGAGAGCCTTAGAACCGCGAAAGCCATGTGCTCCCGAAACCCTTTGATTTGTCATATGGCATGCCTATTATATTTATAGCTTGGTTACACCTCGATATTGAGAGAGTAACGGACATGTGTGGATATTTTCCAAACATTTTCGAACATCTCTCGTTTCACGGTAAGCCGAAACCTCCTTCAAGTGCGCTCTGCTCGATACCTGGAGGAGTGTAGGGTAGGCCTTCAACCCTCGCGAACACCTGCCAAAACCACTTCTGAATCCGAGCCTTGGCAACACCCATGTTTATGATGTTCTGGTTAGACATGCGTAGATGCACACACACATTCCTTATAGATGCGGGAATGTGGCAGGCGCCCCAGAGGCGACAAAATTTATTATGTGTACAATGTTCAAATTCCAAATTAAAATCCCTCAACGAAAATTATTACATTTCATTTAAGCCGAGCCAGCAGCAACTTAGGACACATCATAATTAATCCCATTCCATCTCTGTCAGCCCCTGCCCCCAAACTGACAAACTGACACACTGGATGGGCTGTGTGCCGGCTCTTGTCATATAAATTCCATAATACAATGTAATTAAATTTTAACTCAAACTAAGGGACGTAAAGCTGGCCATAATTGAGCGACATCATATGAGCGACAGACAGATACGGATACGCATACACGGAGGGTATGTGGCAGCCTCTCATATGGCATATGAAGTCATAAACAAAGTGTGCAATTAAGTCGGGTTGCTGACAGGGCCCAAACCACTCCTAGAGCCGGGGGTTCCCTTATTATACCCAATGCTCATGGAAGACAGGGGTATATCGAGGTTTCGAGGCGTTTCTTCCTTGATCTTTCTGCCAGAATCGAGGGTATCCCTCAGTCGGGCATAGCGGCCTTCCACTCGCCTTTGAGAGACAATTTTTATGGCTTATAATTTACGAGCCAGTGCGGGCAAGGAGCTGCGGCAAATTCCCTCAAGTCAAAGTCTGAGCGTTGGACATGGCGGGCAAGTGCCAACCTTTGTCCACTTTGACCCTTCCTGAGTCGCGGGCTTCTGGCCTCTGGCCTCCGGTCTCCGGCCGAGGGCTCATTACAAAATGTTGGCGTCGGCTGTCAGTTACACATGAAAATTGCACAACTTTTGCCTTATTACGGAGCAGAATGTACACCGAAGAGAACACAGAGTACAGCCGGGAAATTCTTCCTCCTCCTTCTTCGGCCGTGTACTTGGCATTCGGCTTTTTTCCATCTATTTTTTTGTACGTCCTTTTTCCTCATTTCATTTTAATTTTTGTACCCTTCTCTCTCTTTGTCTCTCCTTTTCCGCCTTTGGTTCCGCTGCCTCGCTCTTTTTATTCTAATTAAATTTTTTTCCTTTCTCCACAAGGAAGGGGGGGTGAGGGGCTCGGCGGCGGCCCAACAAGGCAAATTTATTCTTCTGTAAAAACAAGAAAAATTACGCAAAATAAATAAATTTACATAAGCTCGACGCGGACTGAGAAAACAAACAAAAAACAAAAAAAAATGTGTACATAACAATAAATAAAATTGCATTTTCATTTACTTTTTGCCTTCCTTGGGTTCGTTTTTAGGTCTAGCGCTTTGTTTCCTGCCTCAAAGGAGAACCATACCAACAACAACAACAACAACAACAACAACAAAAAAGGTTGCACAATGAGATCGCCTGGTATTTTTCTGTTATTCGAAAGTAATTAAAAGAGTAAGCCCTTAAATCGTGCATACTTACCAGGAATTTGCCCAGCACCCAACACCCAACACCATCGCTGTCCCGAAGGGATCTCTGGCGGCAGCCCTTCCGTGGAGCTGGGAGTTCCAACCAATTAAAGAAAATATGAAGTATTATAATACTGGCCTTGGCTGATATTTAAATCCATATCAAAAGGCCTGCCTCTCCATTTTTGAACGATCTGAAACCCCAATGGAATACTTTGCACAGACAAATCTTAGGGTATGATCCCTGAACAGAAGAGCACCCTTCAATGTATCATTAGACCCCAGAAAGGAGGTTTTCCCTTCTATTGTTGGTTAGTTCCCAAAAAAACCTCAGCAGCGGGATGCAATTTTCCAGGAAAATTCTCGGGACTGGTTGCATTTATTGCGCGCTACGCAAAATATGGCCCCGCAATTATCGGCTGCTAATTCAGGTGGAAACCCCACACGCAGCCCTCCCCCCTGGGGTCCCCCTGGCTGACCAACAATTTGGATTAGGCAACGCCAATGGTGGAACAAAGGAATAAATTGGTGGTCCCCGTCCGCAGTCTGCATCCCTTCGTGGGTACTGGGGTGGCCTGGTTTCTGGGGCTTTGTTTTATCAGCGGAACAACAACACGCTCTGAAATAAACAGAAGATTGCTAATGGGGGCGTAGGGGCGAGGTCAAGCCCGTAAACAAATAGAATGCAAATACATTCCACAAATGACCATCCACAAGGATGCTCTCCAGTGCATGAAAGGCAAAAGGTATAGTGCCATCGATCGTAGCAGCGATTTTATATGAGTATTGAGGAGGAGCCCCAAATTATTAGTAGATGTAGGCCTTATATGTGGGATATTGTGATTAGTGGGAGTCTGGATCGCCTAGAAATAGGTATTCTATTAGAGCATTGAACGTGCCTCTTAAAGAGGTATACAGACCCTGTTCAAAGTGGTCATTGAAGGTCCTTATATGTGGGATATTGTTGGAGTCTAGATCGCCCAGAAATAGGTATTCTATTAGACCATGGAACGTGCTTATCAGAGAGGTATACAGACCCTGTTCAAAGTGTTCAGTGAAGGACCTTATTATTAAAAACGAAGTATTTAGGAATTTCTTCTAGATCACGGACTCCACAAAGATGTTTGGTCAGCTTTAAGGGAAACTACTTTGACTTCTTATGGCTTTACGAGTCTTATATTCGTATACTATGTATGTGTATCTTTTTATATCCCATTTTGGAGAACTCCTACGCGTCTCAGACTTTTCTTTGTATCAATGATATCTTGGATCAGAGGCCGTGTCAAGAAATGACTGAAACGACTCTGATAGTCATCGATAATATATGTTTCAGTGGAGGCATCCTTGAGTCGGCCCTAATTGGTGCTACGTGCATGGCCAGGGCCAGGACCGGGACCAGGAGCCGGAACGTGCGGCATTTTCCTTCATTTTGTTGGGCTCCAACTGTCGCCTGGCCCGCTGCGGGGCTGCCTGACGTTATTTTAATAACGTGCATGCTGCGCATTCGGGATAACATCTGAATTTATGTAACGACGCCTGGGCCCCAAACCAAGATGGCCGTGTCCTGGGCCCCGGGCACGGATCTCTGCGGAGCTGTGGAAGAGGACTCAAATGAAAACTGATGCGGATTAGTATTTAAAATAATGTCCTGCAGGGATATAACTTGTTCTCCCCAGCCCCAGCCCCATTCCCATGCCCATCCCCATCCTTGGGGCGCTACTTTGTTTTTCTTTTGCTGTTTCTTCTTTTCTCACTCGCTTTTTTCGTTCCATTTTAATTCCTTTGCTGCGATTTTTTCTTTGGGGGAATGTTTCATAAAATTTATATTTGCAGATAAGTCTGGTAGGAGGGCTGGACATTTTTATTACAAGACAATTTACATATTTTTCTTGTTAAAATTCCTCAGCACAACACTCTCTTTCTCTGTCTCCCTCTCTCTCTGTCTCCCTCTCTCTGTCTCCCGTGTCATATGAATTTTTGTCCATTTTCTTGTTTCTGAATTAATGTTAATTTTTATTACACTTACAGGGCCGCCCCCACTGCTGCTTTTACTCATTTAAATTCAAGTTTGTTTGCGAGAAAATAAACACAAAAAAAAATAAATAAAAATGTGGGGAAAAGTGGAGGGAAAACGAAGGAAAACGAGGGAAAATGCCAATGGCGAAGACCGGATGAAAATGTTAATAACGAAACAACAAAATCCAAATGAATGCGTTGCAAATCGAAAAATAATAAAAACAGAACTTGTCCTCGCCCTCCATCGATGGCCCCAGACCCTCGAGGACATCCTGGAGGGAAATCGTGGGGCATTGGCCGCCTGAACAGGAGCCCTCATTACGTATTCCCTGAACAAATTCTATTAATTATCGTTATGTCCTTCTGATGGGTGACTGCAATTGGAAGGTTTCCTGCTGTTTGCTGTTGGCCCTGCCTCTGCTTCTGCTCCCCTCTGGGCCCCAATAAAAGTTACACCGGGATTTTCTTTACCTCCCTCCCCCAAGAGCTTCATTCGAGTCCGGGAACGATTTGCACCTAATCGATATCGATTCTTAGAGGACCCTCGTATGGTAGTTTAGGTGAAAAATATACCCCCCACAAAAGATATTTTAAAACATTTAACTGACAATTTTGTGCCTACTTTGGTGCTGGAAACAGGGCCGAGTATTTCACAAAAACAAAAGCAAACATTAACCAAGCAAGCCATGCCCGACCACAGCCCCAATGACAAATTCGATGTCGTGTGAGAATACTGGAAAAATATCAGTATAGTTCGGAACGTCCGGAGTTAAACACATAAAAATAAAATTCTAAATTTGTAAATTTTGTGAAATATTTATTTCGGTTTTTTTTCAATTAGGTTCAAGCGTAAAGTTTTTTTTTTTTTTTCTTAAAGTGAAAGTGCCAAAAAAAAAAAAAAAAAAATACATGTAACACGCCATGCTTTTGCTGTTTCCTGTAAGCATAAATTTTGGTTTTAGGTGGAATAAATTAATCAAATATTTATTTTTTTCTAGAATTTCTTTCGTTCCATATTTACTTCCCGGAAAAGAGACGACGAGGCGTTTGAATTGGTATCCGACGTTTCGGTGATCGCCTGGTAAAAAAATACAAACCTTTAACGCAGGGTAAGCATAGATGGTTTTAAGTTGATCAAATTAGTCTAAAATGTAACTTTTTTTCTAGGCCGCCTGTACATCCTGTTATTAGTGTTCTATATATATATTTTGATACTAATGATTATATTTTAAACTAAACTACAATTTAAAGGCTATTAACAATGCAAAAACATCCACAAGCGGAGCTTGATCTGGTTCATGGCAAACAGCCGGTACAGGGCCTGAGGTCCCGCCAAGGGCAGCTCCTGAAGCTTTGCGCACTTGCTGGTCGCATTGAAAAAATGGCGGTAGAGACGCATGCGTATGTCCTGCCGCTGCCTGACGCTGCAGTGATACTAATGATTATATTTTGATACTAATGATTATATTTTGATACTAAAATACACAAAGATGTTTATTTTATTGAATAGGAATGGGGGAGGAGTTTCTCTACGATACTCGAACAGAGTATAGGGGTATAGGATGTGTGTAACGCCCAGAAGGAAGCCTTTCCGACCCCATAAAGTATATATATTCTTGATCTGCATCAATAGCCGAGTCGATTGAGCCATGTCTGTCTGTCCGTCCCTTTGGGCGCCTAGTTTTCAGGGACTATATGATCTAGAGCCACCAAATTGGGCATCCACACTCCTGTGTCGAAAAATGAAGACTATTAATTTGAAAATTTTGCCATGACATCCTGAAAAATTCTCTGGACATACCTCTCGGCCCAGACCCAGACGAGGTAAGCCTGTCACTATCTGTCAGACGATTGGCATCGACAAAACGTATTTGATTGTCCAAGAGATAGACTATACCAAAAAGACTATTGCCGAATAAATGCGAATGCATTGGATGCATGGAATAGAGGACTCTTACAGCGGTATAGCATTTCCCCAACGAAGAGCCCCCACTGAATTATTCCAATTTAATTTCCGATATACAAATAAAATCACGTCTCCCTTTTAGCCAACTGACGAAATGGGGGAGATTCTCGAGAGGCAGGGAGCTGGTGCGAGTAGTTTCATAGAAAATTCTAAATGTTTCAATCAACAATTCGCATTATTAAATATTAATGGGGACTGACCCTTTCGATGCCAGCCCCAAAAAGGTCATCATGTGTCTGCCACAGCAGTCCAGAAGGTCCAGAAGCTGGCAAAAGTAATTTTGGACATTTTTCATCATAAAGACAGCATCGAGAACTCTGTCTCTGTCCCTGTCCCTGTCCCTGTCCTGAGAGCCACTTCTTTGGCGGAGCTTAGATTTCGAATTGGATTTGAATTGGGAATTTCTGGCATTCAAGGGCCGTCGGTCGTCGGTCGTCGGTCGTCGGCTAGGAACTGCTTGTGGAGTCAGAGTTGGTCAAGTTGGTCAACGCATAAATATTTCTCTTTGTTCAAGCATCGCATCAGAGCCAAAAAAGAGCATTACGGACTCGTCCGACTCGTACATACACGTATTGTGTGTGTGTACCTGTGCCATCTGTCTCTCTGTCTGTCCTCTGACCCTGCGTCTGCCGGCAGGACTACAGCACAAACAAACAAGGAGACGGGGTGGGCACTGGGAGCCTGGAATGGATGGCCAGATATGAGAAACGGTCGAATGGTCAAGTCAAAGTTATTGTCATGTCATGTAAGTGCCTTCCAGCCCTGCCTCCCCCCAACCCAACCCAAAACCCATCCCCATCTTCATTTCGACCCTGTTCTTGTTCGGATTTTCCAATTTCATCTTGGAGCTCCATACACTGCCAGCAAGCCATTTTGTTTTTCGTTCTAGCACTGGGGACTATAGGAATATGCAACGAATTTTACATAATTTAACTCCAGGATACTCCTATGGCGACAGAAGCCCTGTTCATTGGCTAATTAAGAGCGTTGCCATCTGCAAATATTCATTGAAATCTGGTGGATCTGGCAATTGGCTTATTTCCCTCTTTCCATTAATAATCATGACTGTCACTCGTGCGCTAAGGCACACCTGCAAATAAAAAGGAGAAAAATCATCAAAAATTGACTGAAAGTTTCCATCTGTTCGATGTTTCAGATCGTGTTCGGGGCAGGGTTTCCCCTGGTGTTGGGCTTGGGGTAAAATGTAAATATCGGGTGTAATGGTCCCTCCCTCGGGGGGGAAGAAAAATCAACTGACCAGTAACTTTGGAGCTAACTTTGATGGCATCTTGCGAAAGTTCAAAGTGACTTAAGTGAAATTTCCACCTCGGGGCAGTCCGGAGTTCGGCCGCTGCTTCTCCTTCCATTTGGGCCATGGGCTCCTTGAAGGGCCATGGCCATGCCAGGCCATGAACATGAGTAAAAATTAAATTGATTTTCCTCAGACATTGCTCGAACCTGGGCAAAACTTATCCGTTTTTCTACCCGCTAATCGTACAGATCAGGGGTATGTTATATTTCTGTGGATCTATGCCACAGGCCGACTTATAAACGATGTCTATATACGCATACATTCCTGGCCGATGTACTCTCTACCGATCTCCGCTAAAAGCAACCACATCCCATGGCAATGCTGTCCCAAATGAGTGTCCAAAGAGCGTGAGAGACTCTAAGTAGAGGGTATCTTTTAGTCGGAAGACAGACGAATGCTTGCTTTCCTTTTTGTTTTCTCGTTCAGGGGTTTATGGCAACCCCATGGACTGCTGCCGTGCCCCCTGCGTTTGTGCAACTTCATGGTGTCCACTTCGACAGCTGACCATCCGAGCTCCATCAGCCGGCCTGCCTGTGCCCGTGCCTGTGCCTGTGCCGCATATTAAATTGGCGTGCAAATAGTTTGTGTCCTTGAGGCCTGCTCCTTTATTGACTCACTTATTCTAACTTTTCAGTTGGGCCTGGAGCAAGGCCTGCGGCTATTTTAAAGGACTCGGGCGGGGATTCTGTGAAGCCTCTGGAAAGACTCTTTCTCGAAGCTTTCTCTATGGATTCCACGCCAAAGTAATATTCGGATCTGATTCGGTATAGTGGTGCCCAAAGTTTTCCATCTCCAAGCCCATCCCAGGGGCAATCAAGGGGCCATCCCCACTTGACTTAAACGACAATTTCATTTCAATTAAATTATAATTATATCTGCTGTCTGCCTACCCGCTGGTCCCACCAGAAAGTACCATTTTAATTTTCACCTTGGCGTTGATAATTCTCGAAAATTGTTTGACACTTCAAAGTCATTATGAAGATAGCAGTCCCCTCCCTACCCGCCGCACCCGTGGCCTCTCCATCTTGATGGTGGAACTTTCGTACAAGAATCCTGACATTTCTTCACACAAACCTCCTTTGGAGTCGGCAACGCCCAGGCATTCCATCCCATGCCATCTCCACCTCCATCCTTTTGCCACTCTGCCTCCTCATTCGAGCCTGGGCCCACGTCTGCCTACATTCCGGCAGCGCTTTTTGATGTAATTTTGGCATAAGCCAAAAAATGTTTCCTTCCCAGAGATGTCTTTGTCGCGATAGGGCCTCCCCCTCCGGCCGGGGGGGGGGGGTAAGCGAGCGGTTTCCGAATGCGACACGCTCCGGCAAACTTATCCGGGGAAAATTAAGAAAATTGTGGCCCTGCTCTTCTGTTGAAAAACAAAAGGCAATGAAGACGGAGAGACGCTGGAGTTGGGAATCAAATTTGGAATTAAAATTTTAGCATTGCGCACATAATTTTATACCTCCAGGCCGTGCCATCCCAAAGGGTTCCATTCCTTACTGCCGGATGAATCCCTGCCACGTTGTCTGACAGCCAAATGCGTGACGAAAGGGCGTCAGGGGCACTTCGCTTAGATGAAGATACATCTTGAATGTCTTTTGTTCATTTTGGTGCTATAGACAATACCTATCCAGGCAGGCTTTCAATATTTCCACCCAATAACTTCTGTTTCAGAAGGAACTATACATCAGCTGATATGTTCGTATATATTATTTGTGAGACACGGCAGAGCTCTCTTATCACAGGAGATATCGATGTTGCCTGACTACAGAAGCTGTTCTTCGGGCAATGAACCACAACTGGAGGGTAAGGAGGACTATGATCATCCCACATGCCTATCTTTGGCTCGGCAGCAAATTCTATAACAGTTGAATTACTCTCCAGTGTCCCAGGACAAGGTTAATCATGCTCATGACATATATTTTGTGCAAATCTGATGAAAGCACATGAATGTAGGGATAGCTTTGGATGCCAAGGGTAGATGGGTGTTACTTTACAGATATAACGCTCAAAATTCGTTAAAGTATGGCATAGAGGGTATAAAAAACTCCTTGATTGCATTAAATCTCATATATCTTCTAATATTTTCTGCTCGTACTCATAAAAGACATAAAAAGAGATTGCTTGGTTCCCATATCCCTATCCCACATTGACAACAAAAGATTGTTTCTTTGCGGAAAGTGTGAGTACCCCAAACCCCAACCCCAACCTAACTTCCTGCTCAAATTTCAGTATCTAAAATGGGAAAAAACCCCAAGTATTGAACACAAAACGTAGAGAAATCGAATAAGGAAATGGAACCCTTTGGCACTGTCCATTTGGGTCGAGTCTTCTATAAATTATTTCGCAGATAAAACATATACTCTTATGGGTGGGAGCCCCATCCATCCGCCACCAAGCCACCCCCCGCCTACACCTTTTTGCAATCTGAGTAAAGGCCGGCGCTCCCCAGCGACATTTTCTGACCATCGGAACTGACAGAATTGAAAAATAAGCGACGCTCGACCATCTGCCTGGGTCGACACGGGCAGGAGGCGAAGCCTGCAACTGGGAGGGGGTGGAGAAGGAGGAGGAGGGATGCCGAAGGTGAAAAATAAAAAATGGCGTCCAGTCGAGTGCTCAACCTCAAGATTTATAACAAAAGGCGAAAAAAATCGAATATGAAAGCCACTGTCGATTGCTGGGACACCCTCTATTCAGATTCTTCTCCTTCTAAGGATTAAATTTATATTGGAAAAGGTTCGTATTATTAAGAAACCTTGGGAGTATTTCTATAAACAATAGAAAAAGAAAGAACGCAGTGCACAGCCATATATTTCTGCATTATTGGTCAAATATTTAATCGATAAAGATAATTTATAGCTGATAAATCACAGTATTTATTGGGTATATGTCCCTATTACAAGCCCGACTCATAAATGCCCTAGCGAGCGTAGCGAGTGAGCCGGGGGTCTCTTATAAATCGAATCGGTTATAAATCGGGGCACCCTGAAACATTATACCCTAGGTCCCCACAAGTACGGGGTCTATGCCGAGCTGGAGAAGGAGAGAGAAAAGCACACGTTAAAATAATGCAAAAGGTGGAGGAGACAGCGGAGTGGAAGAGCAAGGCGGAGCATCAATAAAAAAGGAAGCGGAAATAGCCGCATGCTAGTATGATGAAAATACTCACACACACACACACACACAAGCACAAGCACACATATGCTGGGAGAGAGAGAGAGAGAGCGAAACCGCACACAGCGAAACACAGCAACAACGGAAATGGAAAGGATAAAATTAATTTTTTTGGCTCCCGCTTTCCACTTACTTCCGCTTCCGCTTCTGCTTCATCTCCTTCTTCTGTTCGCTCACCTCAATCGCGGCTCTCACCTGGGGGGGGCGGTGGCGGTGGGTGGATGCCAGGGGATCTGATGCTGACGCTGACGCTATCAAATGCCACAAACACATTTAGTTTGCGGCGAATTTGTTTTTTTGCCTCGCTCCCTTAGCTCCCGCCATAAAAATGTGGAAAAGAAATGAAATGAGAATAAGAGATGCTCCAAAATATCGATTATGCTGATGAAAACTCCACAAAAGAGGGATTTATATGGTATATAGAGCATTGGATGTATAGAAATATCTAATTGTCTTTCAGGGAACCCTCTGATCGTTATGCAACACTGGAAAATACACACCTCTAGAGGGAGGAAGGGTGGAGGAGTGCTGTGTGGAGGCACGTGGGAGGAGGAGTGCTGTATGGAGGCACGTGGGAGGAGGAGTGCTGTATGGAGTCACGTGGGCGGAGGAGTGCTGTATGGAAGCACGTAGCCACATAAGACCCCTCTCTCCCTCCCACACTGTACCTATCTCTGTCGCAAACATGCGACAGAACGCTTATAATAAATCTACTTTTTTTTTTTTTGCAAAAATGCTGGAAAACTAACGGAAGTTTCGTCAAATAAAAAAGGAGAAAAATATATATAAAAGAAAGTCATGCACATGTGAGCAGCACTCTGGTGGGGGCACGGATACGGACCCCAAGACGAAGTGTAATCCGTGTCCAGTTCAAAGAGAATAAAAAGTGAAAAAGAAAAAACCAATAACAACAGCAACGGGGATGCACAGAGCGGGGATAATCCGATGAGGCAAAGAACCAAAAAAAAGCAATAAAAATGAAATGGGAGACCTCGGTTTTGGGGGTAAAGAAATGCCTGGAAAAAGATAAAGGTCCGGGCAGATGGAGAGTACAGATCGAATATCAAGATTTCATCTTTCATCGTTAAAGAATCCTTCAGGTTTATACCTGGCAATGGGTAATGGTAAATGCTGTATGCCCCATCCCATATTCCATCCCGCCTTGATGGCATATTGCGCATACGCACTATGGTGCCCCGAATGCCATGTGGAGTGGAATTATGAAAGCAACCACAGGAATTATGAATTTGAAGGGGGGGGAAGTGGAAGTGGCATTGCCTCCCCTCAGCCAATCGGGAAATGGATCCACCAGGAGCAGAACCAACCACAGGACAGCCTCAGAGCGAACCGGCGCTTGTTGCATAAAGTTATGTGTGTATATATCATAATCCATAACGTTTCATATGCCCAGCGTCCCCAGCCCCTCGCGAGACGGAAACGAACCCTTGCATTGCTCTCCCCGTTGTTTCTGGCTTCAAATTACAACCACAAACACAACGGAAACGGAGCAGGCGGTGGAGGGAGGTGGGCTGTGGGGGAGACTCTGGTAAAGGGACTCGTCAGCAAACAAGAGCAGCCCTTAAAAACGCACACACATATAGCCATAGAGCCAGGGCAGGGGAGTCGCTTAAATCAACAAAGAGGAAAGCAACGAAAAGGAAAGGAAAGCAAAGAAAAAATAACCAAAAAGAAAGCTGTTTTTGGGGGTGAAATCCAAAGTCAGGCGCGATGCCACCCCACGCATATCCGAGGGCGATGTGGCGGCACCCTCAATGCCACCCAATTATAACCGTATACAAAAGGCTATATCTGTGTGTGTGTGTGCGTGTTTGGGTGGGTGGTTGCATGGGTGAGGGGGGGTACGAGAGCTTATTTCAGGAGCGACTTCAACTGCGTCTCTCGTTTCGTTATTGTTTCATTTTTTTTCCTTTTCCTTTCGAATTTTCTTCCATTTATATATGTGGGTGTGTGCCATGTGTGTGTGTGTGTGTTTGTATTTATCTTGGATACATCCAAGACACAGATACACGTAGCCCCCCCGTCCACCCACAAGATGCTGGGAAAGTTACTGCGATACGTGCAACATCATAAAAGGGACAAAACAATAACAATAAAAATCATATATACTCGAGCCCCCCCACATGGCATGTGCCTATGTAAGGGAATATATGGTTATGTACATATGTGTAACGAAACCCGTTAAGATATGAGCGTAGAACCCGTCCGTACGAGTGTGCGTGTGCTCTCCTAGTGGTTCGACAGTGGTCATGGCCTCGCACACAGTTGTACCTATATACCGTAGCTCGGGATAGATATGTAAAGGACATGGAAGTATCCTTTATGAAATTCAATTTCCGCATACTCATTACAGTCTCTGCGGCGCTCAAGGGGCGCTTGACGAGTGTGCGGCATAGGTATGAGTGAAGCACATCTATAAGAAGGTATATAGTATATTTTCTTACAAACAAAGACACGGCACAATAGTCGTAGGTCCTTATTTTATACTACCCTTCAACTCCGAAGCGATTTCTTCAATGTTATTCATCTATTTTGAACCAAGGAAGTCGATCCTCATGAGTAGCATACGTAGGACAATCGATAATTGCCAGTTGCAAGTGTCCTGTTTGGTGTCCTCGTATCAGCGCCTGTTTGGCTAGAGTCCATCGATTTCTTTCCGCCACAAAATGAAAGCACATTAGTCCAGAGTCCAGTCCTGTAAGACGTCGGTCCACTATGCGGGGGAGAGGTCCAGCCCTCCGCGTCGTCCGTTGTTTGGCCTGATAAAATGCGTTAAAACGAAAATTAAGCAACACAATTAATGGCCTCGCTTTATCATACAATTTTAATGGCCCAAATAAATTGGCCAAGAGCTGGCCCAGAGAGCCACAGCCCTGCTGAATGTCTGTTTCTGTTTCTAGAGCACCACCAGCAGCGGCACACTCGGATATAAAAGTTTCTGTATTACTTTGTGAGACATAAACACATACACATATGTACATATATACTTGCCATATATGTACATAGTTATATTTATTTGAGAAGCTCTTATTTTCCTGATTCAATTTGGTCTTAAGCTTAATTAGTTGCAGGTTGCTTTTCATGCCCCATGCCCCATACGCGTCTTGTGCCCCAGCTGATTCGATGATGCTCTCTCAAATGGAGTCATCTTCGGAGAGGCTTATCCCTATTATGACGAATCATGTGTTCTCTGCTCAGTCTTCTTTTACTACGATACCTATATATACCTACCGATACCTAGATATACCTACCTACTGGTAAATATCCCCTGAACCCATATGGGATAGCATACATCCAGTAAATAGCTCTATGGGTCCCCATATTTTACTCATATGAGCCGAAAAAGCGAAGCGAGTGAGCCAGGGGTTGGCTTGCATACATGTAAATATGTTTCATACTGAAATTTGATCTTGGAGAATGATTTTAAAAGTGTGTTCCATTCTTATGGGATGAATTTCTAAAGAATTTCTTAATTTGAAGGAAGTGGAATTACAATTCCTGGGAATCACGTATTCCCACAAAATTGGACTGCTTTTTACATAATACAGAGGATACCTATGTTATATCTTTTCGAAAGAGTTCTACCAGTATTATCTTTATTAATCTTCCTTGTTCCTTCTTGAAATCGTTTGGGAGTCTCCACTTTATACTTCTGAGAACTGTTCAGAGACTCCTTAAAAGTTAGGAGCTCCATAACTGACAACATTCGCAATGTTTTCAGCGTGTGCTATAAATATCTTCTTATGTCTTGACACCCCAAGCGAGTGGGGTGAAAGTATGACATCATATTTTAGAGGAAACCGCAGAGCAGTCGCCCAACAGGACCCCAACCACATGCCCAACGCCCTTCAGTGGGTGGAAGGGAGAGTATATGGCCTAAGCGCGGACTGGCTAACATTGTTATAAAAGTGCAAACAAACATGGCCAGCAGAGTGGACCTGGCCTAAACGAACCAAACCCAACCAAACCGAACCGAGGGAAAACGAGGCCCACCCGAGGCCCCGACTTGACCAGAGGAGACTTGAGCCAGGAGCAGTGGCCGCAGACATATTCGATGAGGAAACGCGCTATTTTTCCCAGGCAACCCTGGACCACCCACCAGGCACCTAGCCACCCACCCACTGGCGGAGAAAGCCGAGGGAGAGCGAGAGAGAGACAGAGCAAACAATGCTCTGGACAGGGCGGGAAATTATGAAGCTGAAGACGGCTGCAAGGAGCGAAAGGAGGTGGCAGTGGGGATGGGGATGGGGATGGGGAATACAGGACACCGCCGACCTGTGGCCGCCGAAAGGAGGAGAGAGAAAGGACAGCAAAAATAACAAAAGAGGAAGAGCAAAAAAAAAAAAAAAAAAAAAAAATGAGAAACCGTGTGGTCCGCTGGCTCGGCAAAATAAATCGCTGGACATAAAAACGGGGCAGTGCAAGTGAGACAGAAGAAGGAAAAGGAAGAGCACGACGAAGAAGAAGGTGGAGAAGAGAAAGAGAAAGCAACGTGAGGTGAGGTGAGAGCGAGAGCGAGCGAGAGGGCCAAGCAAGCGCCAAACAGGAATAAAAAATTGAATGAAATATTTTTATAACCACACACAGAGAGAGAGAGAGAGAGAGAAAGAAACATAGAGATAGAAAGAGAAAGACAGATTGAGAAATGAGAGGAATATAAAGAGTGCGATAGAGAGAAAGAGAGAGAGAGCAGTTGAAGGATATTGATGGGGCGCAACAGTAAAAAGAAAAAGAAAAAAAAAACCCACCAACTTGCTTATCAAATATGAAGGAACCGAAAGTGGGTCGAGGCTGGGGTGTGGGTGGGTCGGGCATCATAAAACCCATGAGCTCACCTGGCCAAGACAGAGACAGAGACAGAGAGAGAGAGCGAGAGAGAGAAAGCTGTAACTGGAGGCGGCTCGCCCAAGGGTAGTTGTTGGGTCGAAAGTTTTATGGATGCCCCATCGGACGACAGGTGGTCAGAGGCACGCCCACGCCCACACCCACACCCACACCCACACCCACACCCACACCCACACCCACACCCTGCTCCTAGTTTCCCCACCCCCCCCACCGCCTGGTATCTCTCTCTCTCTCTCTCTCTGCCCCTGGTCATAAAACGGTACATTGTGCTAGGGGTGTGGCAGTGGGTGGCACGGCACACGTGCGGATAATAAAAAATGTTTTACTTTTCAATCGACCAATAATATGGCGTTCAATGGACAGGCCAAACGTGCAAAACCCATCAGAATGGAATGGATCCAAGTTTTTCTCAAGAGAGAGGGAGAGAGGGAAAGAGTGGGACATACATACACCCACGTACGAGGTTCAATCATCGTTAAAAAGAATTTCATTTTGAAAAATGCCAGAACTTCAATAAATTATATTGGCAGGACCCCCAGGAGGACCCCCTCTTGCCATCCCGTCACCCAAGGATGCTGGGCGGTGGGCGGCGGACTCTGTGGTCTGCCGCTCGACTTGCTGGCACCTTCGCTATCATAACCACAATACAAAAGGAAATGTGAAATGGGAAGGACAACCCACATTGCCATTGCCAGCTTTTTTTGTTGGTATTCCCAGTCGCATCCGTAAGATATCTGGGTGCGGACAGGTGAATCAGGTCAATCTAGGGGCGGGGTGGGGGTGGGGGCCATTGTCCCAGTGTCCGGAACGAGGATGGGCAGCCAGAGCCAATGGCATTCTGAAGCATCAGCGTCTCCAGCTGCCCGCTCGATGGTTATTGGTTCGCGTTGCAATAATATAATATACAGACATGCACAGATACTCCCACATCTGTGTGTATATATATGAAATAAAAATTGTGAAATAAAAACAAGAAAGAACCGAGAGAAAGCTGCAAAAAACTATCAAGCAGGGCAGCAGCAGCTGGAGAGGGGGGGGACTGGAGCTGAGCAGCAGATTTTAACTCAACTTTGTTGCAACGCGACAGTTTTTTCTCCTCGCAGCTGCAGTGGAGGGAAACCCCAGAAGGAGTCGAGCTTGTGGGGAGCAGTAAATGGGGTCGCCGCGGAGGAGGTGGTTCGCCATTGTCATAATGACGTGCATTCCAGGGCGTTGCCCGACACCCCCCCCGCCACTTGCACTTGGATATTGATTGCAGATCCTTTTGTGCCGTTGTCGCCTCCGACCGAGACACGGCATTCGCTAATTAAGTCGTGGAATGCCAAACCTACACTGAAAGAAAGGGTAGCAGTGGCACCAGAACCATAGGATTGCTAGATCTTCTAAGGAACCTATTTCAGACTGGGGTAAGCTCAGCCTCAGGCATTTGTAGTCCCGGTGCCGTCTGTGAATGTGAGGTCAAGGCCTCGGGGCGCTTATCCGGGGAAATATATCATGAAGTATGCTTTCAGGAGGAATAAACAATTCGAAATCTCTATTGGGAGCTGGGATCGGTCATTAACTTTCGACAGGGCTCCCAGGGTTCATCACGGCGTGCCGTCCACGCGCCTAATCATTTTCTCGTCGTGCAATGTGTGGCGGAGGAGAGCCCTAATGACTGATTATCTGGTATAAATGTAGAGGCGCGGCCGTAGCAGCGACTCA
Source organism: Drosophila lowei (assembly GCA_008121275.1). Lineage (NCBI taxonomy): Eukaryota > Metazoa > Arthropoda > Insecta > Diptera > Drosophilidae > Drosophila > Drosophila lowei. Next base: position 25,001,279 of record CM017779.1, read on the forward strand.
CAACGGCCCCTCATTTATATTATATTTATTTATTTCAATTATACTCATTTTTCCATGACAAATTGAAGGCGGAACTTCTAAACGAACAGTGTGTTATAGAACTTTTATTGGGGTCGTTTCGAATGGGTATAACCATATGTAAATACTATTGTACCATACTTTCATCGGTAAGACGGGAGAAATGCCAAAGTAAGTTAAGACGGAATCAATTTCTAAAATGTGCAGAACCTTTAAAGTCTTAGGGCATGGCCATCGACTCCACTGCAAAGCCGCAACTAATCATACAAAATGGATTTGTTCTGCCATACGATAAAGGCCAGGGAAAACAGCAGGAAACTGATTAGTTCATCATTGGATCTGCCCAAAGCCGAACCTGAGACAAAATGAAGCTGCTGTTGCTCTTCTGGATGCTGTGTGGAGCGTGCACTGTCAACGTGGCCGATGAACAGGACTGCGATCAGCCGCCGGGTGTGAAGGGGTTGTGTCGGATGGTGTTGCCCCGATATACCTACATAAAAGCCGAAAACGAATGCGAAGTGTTCTTCTATGGAGGCTGCGGGGGCAATGAAAATCAGTTTGAGACCCAAGAAGAGTGCGCGAAGACCTGCGTGAAGCCTGCGCGGTAGTTAATAAGCTCTTTGATAGATAAATAAACTGGTGTCCTGTTCAGCTTTATCGTTATCCACAGCAACCAATCGACATGAGAGTCGTTGGGCCTTCGTTAGGCTCTGGCCTGCCACCAGATTCCCAGGCGCGAGATCTGGATTCCCCAAAAGCTAATCAGGCAAAGCAAACCGAATTTGCGAGGAAAATCCGTCAAAGTCAGGAGCGTTTGGCCCGCGGCAGCCCATTAGCCTGGCCCATAACGGTATACGCTCCCACATGTCAGCCGATTGTCCTCGAGGCGCACTCTGGCATTGTCATCATCATCATCATCGACATCACCGCCGAGACCGGAGCCCGTCAGCAGGGGAGATCGAACGAGTTGGCGGAAATCTGATACCCGAGGAAAAAAAAAACGCGTCAAAGGGGGAGGAGGGGAATCTAAAAAATGTGTTGCATGTTTATTTGAAAAATCGCTAAAGGATAACTAAAGGATTCCCCTAAGGGTATTTCCCGAGCTCGAGTGATTTGTTTGCGAATTTACATACACGCAGAGGCCTCGGCCAGAGTCTGCTCGGGGCTCGGGGCTCGGTGCTGTCTCTTCCGAAATCCCTGGGTGTTTTCCAACTCGTTGAACAGCCCCACCCTGCCAGCCAGCCCGCCCTGGGCCCAAACCCGACCCTGATCCGACTCAATACGTTGCGGCAATAATTTTGCATAAAGAATAAGTAAAAGTATCCAAATTGAATCAGTGCAAAATTGAATCCGACTGACTCTGCGGCACCCTCGGAACGGCACGGCACGGCCTGGCATGCGGTGTTAAGTGCCAAATTCAATTCAATTTCGCTTACAGTGTAAACTGTAATACGGCCCAAAAGTTGACATTTATGAGAAGGCCATTTTGTGGATTCAGTGCCTCGGGATATCGATTTCCAGCCCATGTGTGCGTGTGCGTGCGTCTGTGTGCGGGGCAACAATCCCCAAATGGCAGCATCATTAACTAACCCACCTCTTACCCCTGGCATTCCACACGGAGTCGGTAAATAATGTAATTTATGAATTACAATTAAAAATACACAGAAAGGGAGAAGCCACGGCCGAAGGTTGAGCAGGGTAAGCCTGGAACAAGAGAGCTATAGATATAGATACAAATACATACAATATACAGATACAGATATATGGATAGAGCTAGAGCCAGACGTGCCACATGAGTTCCCCTTTTGGGGTGGATGGGGTGTTGGTATTCCGTTCCGTTGTCTGGCAATTTTTGTGCTTTGCTCATCAGTCGTCCTGCTCCTGCTCCTGCTCCTGGTTCTGGTTCTGGCTCTGCTCCCCCACCACTCCTGCAGCTGTAATAAAACTCCCCATTTGGTCATTTGGCAATTATCCCGATAAATTAGCAGCCGGACAATGCCACAGCAGCGTCGCGTCGCCTCCATCCCTGGACACTGAACAAGGGTTGGACATTATTCAGCGAATTCTTTGGGAGAAAGAAACCAGCGCCATGCCCCAACCTGATTCGTATGATACGCAGTGTCGCAATGCCAGGGACGGGTGGAACCAGCAGATCTTTGAACACAAAGACAAGGTGCGTGTGGTGCCCATAGTCCTTATCTGTGAGAATCCACCTGTAAATGGTATTAAAAGCCTGGGGTGTTTCCAGATCCCTACCAGCAACGGAGTCCCTTCAAGTTTCTTAAAGAACTCCGAGCACATCCGCTTCCACCACCGTATCCACGAGGGACTCCATCGGGTAGACCAGAGTTTTCGAGCTAAACCCACTTGTTTGGCATTAGCTGATCCATATTGAATTGTTTCATATTATTTACCATTTGCCATCATAAAGGGTGTTTCCTGTTTAATCGGAGTGAATAAGCAAAGCCTTCTGCCCAGGAGAATCAAATATCCCCCCAAGTCCCAAGCAATCCATGCCCTACAAAGCCCCAAATGTCAAATTCGATGTTGTGTGAGACTACTGGAAAAATATCAGTATAGTTCGGAACGTCCGGAGTTAAACACATAAAAATAAAATTCTAAATTTCTAAATTTTGAGAAATATTTATTTCGGTTTTTTTTCAATTAGGTTTAAGGATTCTTTTTTGATTAAAAAAAAAAAAAAAAAAAAAAAAAAAAAAAAAAGTTGGTACATTTGAAACATTTGAATTGATTTGGCCACGTAGATTACAACGGCTCTCAGGATCTACGTGAGGGAAGGCAGTGGCTTGCCACTACGCTCGTCCACTCGGTTTGCGGCACATCAAACACAGTGTAAGCATAAATGGTGTTGTGGTGGTAAAATTTGTTTAAATTTTCACTTTTTCTAGGCGCTTGACAGGACTACATGCTACACGGCTCGCCAATCGTCTAGGCAGGACACTATACGCTTCCTGGGGTGGTATGGATTCCACAAGATACCGACGGATATCGGAAATATAAAACTATTGGCCATCCAACAGGTTCACACATTTCTGGTTTTGGCTCTTACGTTCTTACATAGAACGGGGTCCAAGTCGTCGGTCGGAGGAAGAAGCGTTTGAAGTCTTTGGTTCGACATTCTGATTGTTACTTATTTTGATACTAAAAATGATAAATCTATTTTGATACTAAGAATGATTATATTTTGATACACAAAGATGTCTAATTATTTCTATTGACAAAGGTACGAATGGGGCAATTAGTTCATTTTGGGAATACGAACGAAAGATATCAATTTTGGTCTTCAGGCATGCTTTTAATTTTTTTATTTTATTTTATTTCATTTGATGACCAAAACTAAATCTAAATCTAAATCAGCATCTAACACCATGGCCATCGGATCCCCATTTAGCGTCGCCTCCATCCCAGGACACTGAGCAATCGAATCCTTTGCAAATGAAAACTGAGTTAGCCCCAGGATGATTCGTATGATAAGTAAAACAAGCAAGCATCCCAGCCTTGCCTCCGATATTCCCCTTTGTGCGTACCTGTTTGAATAGTCAGTGTATTAATCTAATGATATTTTTCTTTAATATAACGAACCAAGTTCTTGCGTAGAGGAGACCTGCCCGACACGGGACGGGCACTCCGTGATGATGGAGGAAACAACCAGAAATTGGAAAGAGCAAATTTGCACTTTGGCCGAGTCCGATGACGGCGGGTATAGGATCGAGCCAGAGCCGGTCCGTGGTTTGAACCATTAGTCTACCAGGAGTTGGCGGGACTGATGGTACCGCCTACTATATAGGCTATATGCGCAGCGTGCCATCGATGGGCGAAGAATATTCGGAGGGCAAAGCCAGTCCGTGTACCCAAATCCCTCTTACGTGGGTGATCCCAACGCCAGTCTGAATATTTACCAACAAATGGACTTCTTTGCCTTCTTCGATTGCGTGCTTGACGACCCTTGTCCCTGAAATGCGTGGACTTGTTGGATGGCTGAGCCATCTAGTTTTCGAGTATATGGCTTGTGTCAAATGTCCATTGATGGGGTTTCTATGATGGTGAAGTAGGACTGAAAGATTCCGACTCCAAAAAAAAATTCCCGATGTATATGGCCTGTAGAATTATGGACAAAAATTCATTAATTGGCTTCAAAAAATTTTGCTTTTTTACAATTTTAACGGACTTTATGCCCAAATTTGATAGTAAAACGACTTATCGGCTTAAACTTATTTAAAGTTTTCCAGTATTCTCACACGACATCGAATTTGACATTTGGGGTTTTAGGGGCATGGATTGCTTGTTTCAGTTTTTGTGAATTTTTGCGTTGATTCGTTATTTTGAGGATTTTTTGTTTTTTTGTTTATGCCGTTTATTATTAATAAAAATAATTAACACAAAGAACAATATACGATAACATTACATATGTACTGTAATTATTCCGTCTAACCGAAAGTTCAAGTATTAAAACCATTAAAGTCGCCTTTAAAAGTCGCGAGTCCCAACAAAAGTTCTAGTTTTAATCCATATTCCCATTGTTTGTCGTAATAGCGACATATACATATATCCCACGAGTCCCAGCGAGTTCCAGCAAGTGTTTAGCAAAATATTTGTAAAAGTAAAGATGAAATCTTGAATAGAAGGAATATTTTTCATAAATTTAGTTGTTTGTTAAATTTAAACTTTTTTTCTATTTTGAGAAAATATACAAAATCAATGCACAAAACCCGGGAGTGCTGCCGAGTGTTCAAGAGGTGTAACATTTTGATGGAAATTTTGTCCCCACCCCATTCTTGAAAAATCAAATTTAAAACATCTTTGGCCTTCTGTGTTCGAAACTTTTTTCGAACAATAAAATTTCATTCCTTTTGATAAAGCAATTTTATCCTTTATCAGTTGAAAATTTCTCCTTGTTGTCTTAGCACGACTGCTAGAAGAAAGTTACATTTTACATATAATTTGATAAACCTAAAACCATAATATACATAGTACGAATGGGGCATCCATCCCTGGACACTGAGCAAGCGAATCCTTTGCCCCAGGATAAATGAAAGCGCGCCTAGAAACTGTCGAAATTTTGATCTATTTATTCAACCTAAAACCTTAAATTTTGTTTCTTTTTGCATACAAAGAGCCAGTGTTTGCTTATGTTTAATATTGGAAAATCATCGGAAATCTGGAAGAAATTGTACCACCTTGGACAGACCAAATTACCACCATAGTTTAAAAAATACGAAATATGAATTTTTCAACAGTGTCAAAACGCGCTCCTAGAAAAGAAATATTTTTTACCGAAAATATGAACCGTAAAAACAATATTGTTTTTATACCATACGGAGAGACTTATTTTTGAAAAGGTTTTGTGCGTTGAGTCCCAGATGTATATCTTGGAAGTATTGTACCACCTAGTATAATCAAAGTTTAAAAGCATTACGTTTCCGTTTTTTTTTGACTTAATATAAAAATGAATTTGCAACAGTGTCATGAATCTCCAGCCTTGCCTAGATAAAGAAAGGAAATTTTGATCTATTTATTCAACCTAAGACCTTAAATTTCTTCTTTAACGAACGAACCCGTGTTTATGTATGTTTTAAGTTGGATAATACCCAGGAAAATAATCAAGATGATATCTTGGAATGTATTGCCATTTGGTTTGAGGGGGTTTCTACTTTGCGGCTTAAACTACGCAAAAAAAAGTTAAACTTTATGCACGAATATTTACCAAAAAAAAACCTTCTTTAAATATTTCGAAAAATTGAGTGCCACGAATTTTGTTTTGAAATGTTTGGACTTGTTGGATGGCTGAGCTATATTACTATATTTTTCGAGTATATCTCACACGACATCCATTTGGGGTTTTATGATGGTTTACCAGTATGGATTCATTTGTTTCGAAATTTTACTTTAATTTTTCGATAATTGGAATTTTTACAGAATAATGTCATTGTTCGTAATAAAACGAATCAACGCAAAATTCAAAAAACTGAAACCAGCAATCCATGCCCGACAACAGCCCAAATGTCAAATTCGATTGCGCGTGAGAATTACCTAAAAAATATCAGTATAGTTCGTAGCGTCCGGAGTTAAACACATAAAAATAAAATTCTAAATTTCTAAATTTTGGCAAAATATATATTTCGATTTTTTCAATTAATTTAAGCATAAAGTCGTATTGGTTTTTTTTTTTTTAAACTTTGTTAAAAAAAAAGTGAAAGTGATACAAAATTTAACATTTGCCTGGTACACGGTGGCACAATAAGTGATCCCCAACATATCAATGTGCGCAATTTTTTCGGTGTTGCAAAACAAAACCGGTTAACAGAATCATGGGTGGTAACGGAATTAAACAGGAACGAATGAAATTTGAACTTTTTAGGCGTTGAACCAGCATACAGAGCCGATTTATGGGGTGTGGGGGATCAAAATGCGGTCCGGATGCAAAATGCAAAATCGAATAATCGATTTCAAAAGGAGCATTTCTGGTTTTGACTCTTAACAAGCCTCCACATTTCAACGGATGGAGGAAAAAAGTCTTTGCAGTACAAATTCTATGGATTTGAAACTATGGTGGTAATTTGGTGGTACAATATTTCTTACACCAGATTTCCGATGATTTTCCAACTTAAACATACGAACACGGGCTCTTAGTTCTATAAATTTTGGTTTTAGGTTGAATAAATACAAAAACTCCTTTCATTTTCTAGGCGCGCTTCATTTATCAAATTATCGGATCGGTCGTTGCACGGATTTGTGGCCGGTGGAATGCCGTATATAAAAATCATGAGCTCCTTGAAATGACAAAGGTTTATCAAATTAGTCTAAAATGTAACTTTTTCTAGCCTCAAGTTCAGAGGAGAAATTCGAAATGATACTATATTTTGTTGGAATGATTATATTACTCGTGATTATATTTTGATCGTAAAATACCCAAAGATGAGTAAAATTTGATTGGATTAGAATGGGGTAGGAAATTTGTTTTCCAAATTTTCGTTTGCTTTCGTTTGCCGATACACTTGGGATACCAAATATCCCCACAAGTAGGGGGAACCAGATTAGAGCTACTCGTAGATGATGGTAGCTCCTGCATTGGCATTCAAGATTTCATCCGGCTTTTACAAATATTTCCAATAAACACATAATGTGTGTATATATGTACCTATACTATTACGACAAACAATATTTAAATATGGGAATTTGGTTAAAAGCGAACTTTCTCCGATCTTTACTCTCATCCCTCGGATGCTCTGGATGGGTGAATGTGGATCAGGACGGCCGATCTTGTGCCTCCAGAGCGGGTAATCTGGGCAGGCTGTGTTTGACCTTTCACCTTGGTGGGCAGGAGGTGCTCAAAATTTTCTAGGATGCTGCGTGCTGCAGATAGATTCATCTCGCTGCAAGCTGCCACTAGAACCACAACAACAACAACAACAAGGTGAACGCAGGGAGCATCGTCACAGGGAAGACGCCATGGATGCAGTCATTGTTCGCGAAATTGCAGGTCGTACGCGGCTCGTGTCCAGGAATCCCAGCGAGTTCACCAAGCTCAATCGAGCCGCCAGTGAAGGCTTGCTAGAAGGATATATTTTTCCGAAATACGTAAGAATTGGTTAAATTTTTGGGACTTTTTGGACGCGTGACGTCTGTGGCTGAAAGCGCCAGCTTTGGCACAGAGCCGCAGCTCGTTCAGCGCATTAAGATAGCCGTTGCATTTTGGCGGCCAGGGGCTTGTCCAGTAGCGTCAGCCAGGCCTTAAAATATTATACACTTCGCCGGACCAAAAGTGGATTTTTTTCGAACAATAATTTATCATTCCTTTTGCATAATCACAGCAGCCTAGGTTCTTTTATCGTTGAAATTTGGTCTTGTTGTATTTGACGCAGATATTCACGCATATATGTACAGAACCACGATCTTTTCTATAAAATACATGGGCGAATGGCGCATCCATTGGACACGGCGAACGCAATTTTAATTATACGGACAGAAATCTGCCAGCATATTAATACCATATAATGAAAGAAATGTCAAATTTGTTACGATAAAAAAAAATGAAAATAAATAATTCTCAAAATGTAGATTTTATATTAACATATTTAACTCCGGATATTAGAACTAAACTGATATTGTTCCAGTATTCTTGGAACGAAATCGAATGGGAAAATTTGGGCTTTTGTCGGGCATGGATTGTTTCCGTTTTTTCTGAATTTGGTGCAAACAATATTTTTTTTGACGAACAGAGACAGAATTCTGTAATAATTTTCTTGGATAAGATGTCGCGTTGTTCTTACAAAAGTCGCTGGGCATTGTTATCCCAAGAAGGGATTGGCAGAAAGCATTTGAAGAAGAGGAGTAACAATATCTCGCTCCCGATTTCCGTGGATTATTTTCTTAAGGTAAAAACTTTACGGGCAAATATTTTTTATTATGGACATCTATCGACTTTGGCCCTTGTCCTTCCGATTTTGGAAGGAAATACAGTACCTGTTTGAAAGTCTATTTAATCTAATCGTATATGGACTTAAATAACTGAATGTCCTCGACCAAAGGTGTTTTTTGCACTGGATTTCTTGGAAGGATTACCCTGCGAGATTAGTAGACCTTGAAAATGTTAGCCTTTTGTATTTGGAGGGGCAATTTTTCAGGTGTTCGAAATCGGCTACGCATTCACAGAATAAACTTGGTAACGGATTTAACCAACAAAACGAATGAACGCCTTATTTGAATTGTCCGGCACGAGACTTATACAAACAAGTGGACTTCTTGGATAACAATGTATTATTATTGCCGAATAAATGGCAATCAGCTGTCCATTGATGGGGAATAAATGGTGCACCAGTAAACATATCAAGCCTCCCAAATTCAATCAAAATTAATATTTTTAATTTTTCGGTAAGATGGAATAGTTACAGAATAATGCTCTGTTCGTCGAAAAAATGAACGCAAAATTCAGAAAAACTGAAACCAGCAATCCATGCCCGACAACAGCCCAAATGTCAAATTTGATGTCGTGTTTGAGAATACTGGAAAAATATCAGTAAAAGTTCGTAACGTCCGGAGTTAAACACATAAAAATAAAATTCTAAATTTCTAAATTTTGGAAAATATATATTTCGTTTTTTTTTTTTTCAATTAGATTTAAGCATGGAAAGTGATTCGTTTTTTTTTTTAAAGTTACGTTTAATAAATAAAGTAGGAAAGTGATACAAAATATAAAATTGGTGGTACACGGTGGCACAATACATCCCCAACATATCAATGTGAGCGATTTCCAACAAAAACCTACATAAATACGGGCTCTGCGTAAGCATAAATTTGGGTTTTAGGTTGAATAATATACATATAAATGATCAAAATTTCATTTCTTTTCTAGGAGCGCTTTCATTTGACACTTAACAAATTCATATTTACCCGGACAAAAAAAAACTACAAATCTATGGATTTAAACTATGGTGGTGGTCCTTGGTGGTACAATACTTCTTCCAGATTTCCGATGATTTTCCAACTTAAACATACATAAACACGGGCTCTTCGTAAGCATAAATTTGGGTTTTAGGTTGAATAAATAGATCAAAATTTCCTTTCTTTTCTAGGCGCGCCTTCATTTATCAAATTATCGGATCGGTCGTTGCACGGAGCTGGTGGCCGTGGAATGCCGTATATTAAACACAGTGTAAGCATAAATGGTTTTAGGTTTATCAAATTAGTCTAAAATGTAACTTTTTTCTAGCAGTCTCAAGTTCAGAGGAGAAATTCGTAACTGATACTATATTTTGTTACTAATGATTATATTACTCGTGATTATATTTTGATACTAAAATACCCAAAGATGTTTAATTATTTGATTGAATTAGAATGATTTGCTTTCGGTGCCGATACACTCGGGGATATGCATTGGATATCCCCATTCCCCTTTTGGAATTCTTTTAGATATAATCGTAGATGTATAAAATCCCCCGAGAGCATTGGTATTCAAGATTTCATCTTTATTTTTACAAATATTTCCAATAAACACATATGTATGTGTGTATATATGTATATGTATACTATTGCGACAAACAATATTTAAATATGGGAATATGGATTAAAACTAGAACTTTGTTGGAAATGACTCATCCCTCGGCAGCAACGGGTAGATTGACGACGGGCTTTGCCTCCAGAGCGGGTTCCTGGGCAGGCTGTGACTGGACTAGCACCTTGGTGGGCAGGAGGTGCTTGAGGGGCTCTAGGATGCGCGTCTGCTGCAGATAGGTGAGCTGCTGCTGCTCCAGCTGCAGGAGGCTTATGCCCAGGTGAACGGTGAGCGACTGGGGCGGGAAGACGCCATGGATGCAGCGCTGGACATAAGGCACCAGGTCGTACGCCAGGCAGGAGCACAGCTTCACGAAGTTCTCGCGCTCGTTTCCAGTGAAGGCTTGCTGCTCCTGGCGGTAGAAGGCGAGCACTCGCTGGGCCACCAACTGCAGGGACTGCTGCAAGCAACGCGTGACGTCTGTGGCCAGCGCCAGTGGGGCACAGAGCCGCAGCTCGTTCAGCGCATTCAGATAGCCGTTGCAGAGGGCGGCCAGGGGGTAGAAGTCCAGTAGCGTCAGCCAGGCCTGGAAGAGGCGATCGCTGGGGGTAAGTTCAAGCCGTTGCAAATAGTGGATGCACCGCGAACTAATTTATCATTCACTTGCCCATCACAGCTTTCCTAGGTTCTTATATCGTTGACATCCAAGAGGTTATTTGACGCAGATATTCACGCACTACACATTCACAATCTCTCGTTGAAAAACTGTGGGCTAATGGCGAGGCCGTTGGTACGGCGAACGCACATTTTAATATTTGACACAATTCTAGCATATTAATAAATATAATGAAAGAAATGTCAATTGTTTCACTTTACCAAAATAAATATTTCTCAAAAATGTAGAATTTAATTTTTGTGTGTTTAACTCCGGATGCTACGAACTATACTGATATTGTTCCAGTATTCTCACACGACATCGAATTTGACATTTGGGCTGTTGTCGGGCATGGATTGCTGGTTTCAGTTTTTTCTGAATTTGGTGTTGATTCGTTTTTCGACGAACAGAGACATTATTCTGTAATAATTCCGGTTAACCGATAATTCAAGTCGATAAAGTCGCTTACAAAAGTCGCTGGGCATTGTTATCCTCAGAAGTTATTCCAGCAGAAAGCATCTTGAAGAAGAGGCCTAAAACATGTCTCGCAAGTCCCGACAGCCGTGGACCCTCATTGCGCGGAGGAATTTCCTAAAGAACTTCCTACGAGTCGTAGAATATTTTATTATTATGGACCGATCGCTCCTTTGGCCCGTGTCCTTTGGCATTTTGTAAGAACTGGGATAATACAGTACGACTTTCAAGTAATATTTAGCCTAGAGTCGTATATGGACTGAAGGACTGATATGTCCACCCTTCAAAGCGTGAAACATTTTGCAAACATTTTTGGAAATATTCCGCCTGCTGACGTTGAGAGACCGACCCATATAAGTACTTTTTGCCTCTAGCAGCAATTTTTCAGGTGTTGCGAAATCGGCTTTCCCGGTTAACAGAATCAACTTGGTAACGGATTTAACAGGAACGAATGAACGAATGAACGAATGAACGAATGGCCGGCACAAAAACCAGCACAAACAGAGCCGATCTATAGAGGGTGGGGGGTGGTGGGGTGCGGTCCGGATGCAAAATGCAAAATCGAATAATCGAAGGGCTCTCAAAAACGAAGGCAGCGAGCGTAAAGCGTGTAAAAAGCCTCCACAAACTCAATCAATCAACGGATGGAATAAAGCGCGTATACGCAGTGTTGTCCGTGCGATGCCAAAGTAACAAATGAACACACACACAGTGCAAACATAGATACGAACAGACAAGGACACACACAGAGACAGACTCCAGGTTGTTAGTCGCTTGTTTCGCACTGCTTGCCCAAATACCACAAAATCTATTTCGATTCGCAATCAAAATCCCAAATTCCATTTGTACTATGACGAGTCCAGGCCGGACTACAGCCCGGACTACGGCTGCCACTACGGCCGTATGAAAGGGGCATGGAATGCGTGCTCGTCGCGTGTGTGTGTTCGTTTGTGGAGTAGGCCGGCAATGGATGGGGACAGGGAAATCGTGGCCAACTTGTGCTTGAGTGCTTTCGTTTGTATTTAGTGGCGGACTTAAAAATACAGAAGCCTCCGACCAGATCCCGCTCCGGTTCCGTACACGGCTCTAGCTCCTGCCGTACCCATACCCCTACCACCGGCTGCACCCACAAAGGCCGTGGCCACAAAACGCATCCGGCACTGACGTTGAACGATGAGCCGCCGCTGAATGTTGAGCGCTGTCTCTCTCTCTCTCTCTCTGTCTCTCTCTGCCATGTCCATGTCCATTTCCCAGTCTCCAATCCCTTCTCTGGTTCCTGTTCCACTAGTTTTCGTTCATTCAGCTGCCATGTTTTCCAATTTTCGGCGCACTGCGTTGCATTCAGATTCATTCGATTGCAAGTTGCAACTAGAACCACAACAACAACAACAACAACAACAACAGCAGCAGGAAAATCGTCGCTCGCTTTTCTCGAAATTTAGTCATTGTTCGCGAAATTGCTTATAAACGCGGCTCGTGTCCAGACCAATCCACTCCTTCCCGTAACCACGCTCAATCTGACCCGCCATGTCGACGCTTTAGTCAGGATATAGACGGAGATATACGTAAGAATAGGTGGGGGGGTAGAGAATTATCGGTACGGATGGATATACCTAGGGTGTAGCTGATTGCTCCGCTTTGGCTTTGGCTTTGGCTTGGCGGTTGGACAACCGCAGAGAGCCGCTTTTTGATCGTCCGGCGCTAAGGTTAAAATATTATTGCACTCTCGCGGACGCCACCCCGTTCCCAGCCACGGTACCATAGTGGGTCAAAAACACAACCAGGTCTACGCCAAGCCCCACCCCGTCCGCTCTTCCACTGGGCAGCCTTTTGTGCCTCATCGCGAGTTTGGTCACTGGGAAATTTGCTGATTTTACAAAACGATTGAGTGGAAGAACCACTAAAGTTTACACCTCCCAAAATAAATGCAGACTTGTGTAGATTTCAATGAAAATTTGAGGAGTTATACGGTTTAGGGACCAACGATGGTCTTAGGAATCTAAAATATACAAAAATTAGCTACGATAAAAAAAAATGAATATAAGAATTAATAAAATACATGGCTGTAAGGGGCGGAAGGCCCCCACCCCCAAGAGGAAACCGGGGTATCCGCTATAAGATCCCTGAAGAGACTCGAGTGCGTCCTCTGCAGCACAGCAGGTCTCGATGTCTTGGCCGAGCTATCTGCCATGAAGGATTTAATCATAGCTCCTCGGAAAGGTAATACCTCTCTGGTAGATAAAGGGATCCCAGTGAAAAACACTCAAAGCATTGAGGGATTGGCCGAGTCTTTGAACCTCGAAGAGTTAACAATCTCCTCTGGCCCCGAAAGGGGTTCTCTAGAAGGTCTCTTTCGGGCAAATTGGTTTTAGAGCCCAATTCTATCGACCTTGAAGAGAGAGGCTCGCGTGCTCGTGCAAGTTGATTCAATCACAAGTCTAGTATGCGGCTTCAAAGACGAAGAAAGCTTCTCCCTCTTGGCTAACATGACTAATTTCGAGAGTCCTTGACATCTTGACAATTTGGGCAGTACATACTGCAACATCCGCCTTGACTTCCTGACAAAATCACTGGACATACTGAAATCAGTGAGAGATCCCTCGACCCAAGGTCCATTGGGAATCTGGATTTCCCCCTCTTTTCTATGACTGTATTTTCCCATAAATTAGTAGACGAGGAGCCAAATGTATACACGTATTCAGAGTGGCATCCACAAAGTCTCAATTCGTGCTTTCGGGCTATCTTTCAGATGATCGGCACCGACAAAACGTATTTGATTGTCCAAGAGATAGACTATACCAAAAATTCTTCTAGGCTAACAATGTAACATTATTGCCGAATAAATATCAATGCTATGGATACATGGAATAGAAGACTTTTCCAGCTGCATATCATTTCCCAATCGAAATTCCAATCAAAATTAATACTTTAATTTTCGGTCAGATGGAATAATTACAGAATAATGCTCTGTTCATAAAAATACGAATTCACAAAAAACTGAAACCAGCAATCCATGCCCGACAACAGCCCAAATGTCAAATTCGATGTCGTGTGAGAATACTGGAAAAATATCAGTATAGTTCGGAACGTCCGGAGTTAAACACACAAAAATAAAATTCTAAATTTCTAAATTTTGGAAAATATTTATTTCGGTTTTTTTTTTCAATTAGATTTAAGCACAAAGTATTCGTTTTTTTTTTTACTTAAGTTAAGCATAAAGTGAAAGTGATACAAAATGGCAATACATTGCCAAGATATCTTCTTGATTATTTTCCAACTTATTTTCCAACTTAAACATACATAAACACGGGCTCTTCGTAAGCAAGTAAGTAAATTTAAGGTTTTAGGTTGAATAAATAGATCAAAATTTCATTTCTTTTCTAGGAGCGCTTTCATTTGACACTGTTGACAAATTCATATTTACCCGGTCAAAAAAAACTACAAAACGTATGCTTTTAAACTTTGGTGGTACTAGGTGGTACAATACTTCTCCAAGATATACATCTGGGACTCTTTCTGTAAAAACCTGCATAAACACGGGCTCTTCGTAAGCATAAATTTGGGTTTTAGGTTGAATAAATAGATCAAAATTTCATTTCTTTTCTAGGAGCGCTTTCATTTGACACTGTTGACAAATTCATATTTACCCGGACAAAAAGAAACTACAAATCTATGGATTTAAACTATGGTGGTACTTGGTGGTCCTTGGTGGTACAATACTTCTTCCAGATTTCCGATGATTTTCCAACTTAAGCATACATAAACACGGGCTCTTCGTAAGCATAAATTTGGGTTTTAGGTTGAATAAATAGATCAAAATTTCCTTTCTTTTCTAGGCGCGCCTTCATTTATCAAATTATCGGATCGGTCGTTGCACGGAGCTGGTGGCCGTGGAATGCCGTATATTAAACACAGTGTAAGCATAAATGGTTTTAGGTTTATCAAATTAGTCTAAAATGTAACTTTTTTCTAGCAGTCTCAAGTTCAGAGGAGAAATTCGTAATTGATATTATATTTTGTTACTAATGATTATATTACTCGTGATTATATTTTGATACTAAAATACCCAAAGATGTTTAATTATTTGATTGAATTAGAATGGGGTAGGAGACTAAAAGTTTCCAGCAAAATGCTGGTCTACTTTCGGTGCCGATACACTCGGGGATATGCATTGGATATCCCCATTCCCCTTTGGAATTCTTTTAGATATAATCGTAGATGTATAAAATCCCCCAAGAGCATTGGTATTCAAGATTTCATTTTATTTTTACAAATATTTCCAATAAACACATATGTATGTATATATGTATATGTATACTATTACGACAAACAATATTTAAATATGGGAATATGGATTAAAACTAGAACTTTGTTGGAAATGACTCATCCCTCGGCAGCAACGGGTAGATTGACGACGGGCTTTGCCTCCAGAGCGGGTTCCTGGGCAGGCTGTGACTGGACTAGCACCTTGGTGGGCAGGAGGTGCTTGAGGGGCTCTAGGATGCGCGTCTGCTGCAGATAGGTGAGCTGCTGCTGCTCCAGCTGCAGGAGGCTTATGCCCAGGTGAACGGTGAGCGACTGGGGCGGGAAGACGCCATGGATGCAGCGCTGGACATAAGGCACCAGGTCGTACGCCAGGCAGGAGCACAGCTTCACGAAGTTCTCGCGCTCGTTTCCAGTGAAGGCTTGCTGCTCCTGGCGGTAGAAGGCGAGCACTCGCTGGGCCACCAACTGCAGGGACTGCTGCAAGCAACGCGTGACGTCTGTGGCCAGCGCCAGTGGGGCACAGAGCCGCAGCTCGTTCAGCGCATTCAGATAGCCGTTGCAGAGGGCGGCCAGGGGGTAGAAGTCCAGGAGCGTCTCTGGAGGCGCAAATGACTCGTTTTCGCTGGCGGATAGCGAGGTGGGATCCACCTGCTTGCGCGAGTGCAGCGTAACCTTGTTGATCAGCGTGAACCTCTCCAGCTCCTGCTCGAAGTTCTCGTTGACCTGCTCAATGCTGGCCTCGAACTTGCTCTGCACCACGCCCACAAAGATGGGAGCCATTAGGGCCCGAAAGTCGGCGCCGACGCGGCTGAAAGAGAGCCCGAAGTACATGCACTGGCCCAAAACCGTCTCAATGGATCCAACTCCGCGATGCAAATCCTTTTCGAGGGTCTCCAAGAATGCATTAATCTGCGAACAGCGAGAGATTATTATCAACATGAGGGTGTCTTCCATGCGATTACCCACTTTGTTGTGCAGCCAGGCCTGGAAGAGGCGATCGCCGTTGCAGCTGACACCCTGCAGGGGCCTCAGACAACTGCCCTGCGCCTTGCCAGCGCTCTCTTCATCGGGAAATATGGCCCGGTACTGGGTGATGATGTTGAACAGATTGATGCGCGTGATCTCGATGGTCTTGGTCAGATGCTGCTGGGCTGTAGGGACGCTCAATGAGTCAGAGAATCTCTTTGTATCCATTCGATAGCTTACCATCCGCTGTGGGAATGGCCACAAGGCAGGAGGTAAGCCAGGAGTCGCGAGCCTGCAGGAACTTCAGCTTTAGCTCGTTGTCCCCGAAAGCCTGCATGCGCCTCAGGTATCCGACGATCTGCAGGCACTTGGGCAGCTGCAAATCCGAACGCAGCTGGGCCACCAGCTGCACCAGCATGGTGTGCCACAAGGCCTCCACGGCGCGCACAATACTCTGAAAGGGTAAAGTAAATGCTTGTAATAAACATCTTTGGGCGGGGAATTCTCGAGAACACAAAACCTACATTCACCACAGATATGTGACCCTGATGCTGGCCCAGCTTCTGCACGTAGGCGGCCAGCTCCAGGGCCTCCTCGTAGCGTCCTTCGCGTATGCAGCGCTCCATCAGCTGCGGCAGCTCGAGGATCTCCAGCAGCTGGGCGTTCTTCTGCAGCGTGATGGAGTTGAGGCGGCGCTGTTCGTTCAGCTCTGCGGAGTCATTCAGGAACTGCTCGCACTTGCCACTGAACTCTGGCAGCTTGCCAATCAGAGTGCCCACCTGCTCCTCCGTCTTCAGGAACTCGTTGAATATCGATCGCGAGTTCTCCGCCGTCGTGATGAAAGTCTTGTAATTGGAGATGGCCAGGTCCTGGGTCTGCTCCAATATGGTCTTGGTCTCGTCGGCCAGGCGTGTTTGCTCTTTTTTGAGCTGATCTACCTTGTAGGTGCCCAGTTTCCCGAGATAATTGTCCAATTCTGGATTGCCACGCAGATTGTCTCGAATGGAAATGGAAATTTTAATTTATTTGCTATCACAGCTGCACATATATGATAGCATACCTGGCACACCATCGGGAAATATCAATTTGAGCACCCTTTCATTCTCCAGATCCATTTTATCTACAAATTCCATTAGTTTTTTGTGTGCGTTTTAAAAATGTTTCTACATCTGTTGTTTAAACAGCTGATCAAGCAGTGTTGTAAAGCGGCCGTAAAATAATGCACTAAGGGCGTCCGTGGAAGAGTGCTGTGTAATGCCGCGTTCGCAGTATTTCAAAAGCCGGCTGCTTTCACACTCAGCCAACTGTTGTGACCGTTAAAATTCAAATTGAATCTGTTTTCCTTAAGTTTTATTTGTGTGTTTTCTGTCACCCCAATCATCTGTTTTATGGCAGCACCTCTCTGCTCAACACCCCCAACCGGCACTATGTGCTGTCTGCCCAGCCTGTATACCGCTGCTGGTGCTGCTGCTTCGGTGAAAGTAGAACGTTTATTTGTCTGTTTGCTAAAATTTCAAACATATTATCTTTGAAGTCTGTCCGCATGTATCTCTCTCTCTCTCTTTCTTTCTCCCTCTTTCTGTCTGTTCATGTTGTTGTAAGCCATGCGTCGCATTTCCCCCTGCCCCAACGCTAATGAACACGAGTTGCAGTTCCATTCAGAGTCGCATGGGAAACTGCCTTCTGCCACAGCCAGTGGGGCACTTTCATCGCGCCATGAGACAGCATCCAGCTCCAACTACAACTCCAGCTCCAGCTGCTGCTGTTGCTGCTGCTCGGTGCAGACATTTCGGCGTCTCAAGCAATAATTGCAGACTAAAGATGAAGCTGATGATGCAGCTGATGATGATGATGATGATGCTTCCCGCTGGGAGATGAAGCACTGATGGGGATGGGGATGCAACGCGTGGTTGTGGCCGCTAATGGGATTGTTCTGATTGCATATTTAAGCCATTATTTGGAGTGCAAAATAGCGACTATAGCGCTGAATGCCCCTAAATACTCATAAGTAGCCGCCAATGGTGGATCAAGTTTCGTAACGATCAGATAGGAGCTGATAAACCCATGATATCCATGTCATATCCGTGATTATCTATAGAAAAATGATACTGTTATCAATGCAAAACGATAAGAATGCAATATCCTTTCTATTTTAATCCGCTGAAGGAGGGTTTGCCAAAGAATGTTAAAGATACGAATTATGTGGCTTTCCTTGGAGGACACCTAAAGGGCATTACTTTCGAGGGGCTTAAAAGGGATTTGTTCGGCACAAGATCTGCCTTGAACTGCACCATTGACTATTCCCAAGGATTGGATTCATTTAAGTGAATAATCCTTCTTACTCTAGGCTTCTTAAAGGTGAAAGTCTTTCGGGATAATACATGTCCTTCTTACAGAAAACTAATCGCTTTTGGTGCCAGGTCCACCAAGGTTTCCACTGGGGGAGACTCAGCGTTACATTTATTCACTCTTTTCAAGGGTCCTACATTTCTGGACCGCACTGTATGCCAGTACAAACGTAGGTAGTACCGGGGCCACATGATTAAAGCAACCAAGTGCCGTGAACCGCAACCAAAGTTAATATTTTTACACTTTCACTTGCTCTACCCCAAAAACATCGACATCTCACAGATCTCGCGATCTACGTACCCCAAGTATGGGGCACCAATAACATTCCCTGAGTTGCAGGAGCAAACGGTTTGGGCGTTCAAATTCAAAAACAAAATCCATCCAAAGTCCACACACAAGTCTTATTCGTCTTTTATTTGTAGCAAGTATTTGTTGTAGTACTCGTGAGTGTTGCAAGTATTTCGCAATCGGAATCATTTGGCAGGAAACCAGTTTGGGCCCAGCGTCAGGCCTGGGGACCACCCATTCCATGTCCCCCTGCGATCCCTGCCACAAGTCGTGGACGTGTGCCCAGGCCAAAGACTTACTCAATGGGAAACTTCGTGGCGGCATGTGATCGGCCAATAAAAAATAAGGAAAAATAAGTACAGTAAAAAAAGAACGCAACAAAAAACAATACTGTTCTTGTCGTGGCTTGTGGGCGTGACAGGGGGGCTGGGAAAGACATAATAAACACACAACAATAATTAAACTGAGGTTAGTCCGGCCACCAAGTGGCTTTCAACAGTTCTGTCCAGTCAGGCGCCAGCGAGGGCCAGTCGATAAGTTATGGGATCTGAAAGCACTAGCAAAAAGGAATCAATCTCGACGAGTTTCTCATGGCAGGAGATTCTGAATCACATATATAGATCGTCGGAACGGAAAGATTTACCAATTTAAGGGGCTTTGTTTTGAAGAACTCCGAAAGGACAATGTCTGTGACAAGACTGGAATGCATTAAAATTTGCTGTTGTATATTCCAAGTGTTAGACATGCAGCACAGCATTCCATTCCACTAAATTCCTATATAGAAAATTAAAGCCAACAAAAACTAAAACTATAAATCACATCTTTAAAACCATGGATACCATACTCTGTTAAAGTAAGACGACAACGAGGCTGTGATTCCTCTAGCTCCTATAGCGAGGAGATTCTCTCCTTAGCTCTACTCAAAGCTACTCTACTCTAAGAACTCTCTTGAGCAGCCCTCGGCCAACTGCAACACTCCCAATCAAGCCTTGAAGATGCGCGCCAAAACAAGCTTTGACCGTCTAATCCCCAGCAGCAACATGCAACGCCAGCAGCAGCAGCAACATCTGCGGCAGCAGCAGCAACAGCAGCAGCAACAGCAACATCCACAGCAAATGAATCAAAACAAAAACCCAAGCAACAACAATGTTCAGGTCCACTACTGACCTACTAAGCAGTCGAGACGACGCACTCGTCGTCGTAGTGCCAGCCCCGAAGACGTATCATCGTCTCTTGGGTCTCAGTGCCAGTCTCTGCCTCTGTCTCGGACTCGGACTCGGCTCCAACATCGGCCGCTCTTCGCTGGCGTTGCGTGTGGCGCTGTTTCTTGTTGGTAGTATTTATTTTTGTTGATTCTCTTCGGATACCCTGTGCTCGCGGAGAGCAGAGGGGTAGATGGTGTATATATGTTATAGGAAGACACATTTTTTTCAGAGACATCCCTTCGGCTACGGAACAAAAGTAAACGAAGGGAAACATAGAGCCCAGAAAGGAGGAATGCACGATATTCAGTAGCTAAGGGGTCTGACACGAACGATATGTGTACGCCGATACTGCCTTGAGATACTGGTAATCCACAGCCCTAATTTTCACTAGAAGATTACACCAAATAGTCAATGGTGGTCAGTGGCAGTTTCTTGAGCCAGAGAGCTGCGAATGACCGCACATATTCTCGAGGTGAAGGATTGAGTTGGATGAATATACCGATACTTAAAAAATCATTAAGGAATAATGCATAATTATGGAATTGCTAGAAATCTAGAATTCCCTACTTATTGTTCCTTGATTGTGGCCCGGATTGATGGCAAGTACCAGGTATCCCTTAGTCGTAATACGAACCTTATGCTTCAGCTGTTGGTCGCGCGCCCGGTCGTTTTTCAATGTTTGCATTTACTCCGCCACCCGACGACGCCGACGCCGCTGACGCTTCGAATAATAAATAAGAAAAAGTTTTCCTGCAAACGCAAAAAACGAAGAAAGAAAGACACAAAAAAAAAAACAACAGAAAACAAAACCAAACCAGAAGAAAGAAAAAACCGAACAGAGCCGTAAAAATAAAAAGCGTTTTCGCTTGCGCAGCCGAGCCCCGACCGATCGCTCTCTGTCGTGAGCAAAGGGGAGAGAGGTCTGGTGTCTGGTCTCTGGCTTTGGTCTCTGGGACGGGGTCTGGAGCTGGAGCTGGAGCTGGAGCTGAGGCTGGTGCTGGTGCTGTCTTTGGCGTCGTCGTAGTCGTCGCAGTTGCAAACGTGAGCGCGAAGCGTGTGAACGTGATTTTGATTTTCGGCCTGGGACTTGGCTTCCTTCATTCCTCGGTTTTGCAGCGGTTACACTGGGAAAAGCCAGAGCCAGAGCCAGAGCCAGAGCCAGAGCCCAGCACGAAAGCGGGGCACCAGAGGTCGCGGAAAACTGCATCCAAGCTGAAAACTCTGTGTGTCGGCAAATGAAAATATGGATTTTACCACTAATTGTTATCCCGAATGTGAATGTGATCCCGAGAGTGCGACACTTTCGTCAGCTGCTGATCGGCGGACGGACGTATAGGGCGTTCCGTTTCGTTCCGCACCGACTCTTTGCACCGTCGCGTAGTGATTTTGTCCAAGGTGGAAACATTGCCAAATCCTTGACAGATTTCTATTTGCCAATTAGTTTGCATTTGCCATTTGCCATTCGCCATTCGCCATTTGCCATTCGGCATTCGGCATTGGGATAGTGTCAATCGAGTGAAAGTGAACAATGAAGCGCACCCAAATGGATAGGCGGTTTCGGATCACGCAGCTAATAACGGTAAGTGGGGTAACTGTTCGCAACTGTAGCTGTATCTATGTCTATGTCTGAGCTTTAAGTGTGAGAATTGTTTGCCAACATTAAGGGTTTGCATAACCAGAAGTGTCCAAAAGTTAAGCAATCGAGTATCGAATACGACAGAAACCATCTATCTATCCCTACATCTTAGAAACTATCACAACATTGCATTGATATCACAATACACAGAAATAAATACCACAAACTGACAGCAAAGCTCTTTCTTAAAGAAATCCAGTGGCCTTGTGAAGAGATTGAGTGAAATCGATCAAAGTAATTAACTTTCCTTCGAGGATATGTTCCTCTAGCCACACAGCAAGTTTCCTAATTTCTTCTAAATGAAAACTCCCTGCTATAAAATGATTTATTTAATAGCCCCCCCATATACTGCAATTGAACATAAACCAAGTCAACATCTAGCCATAAATATTTGTCGGAAAAGATTTATTTGTTTGAACTGAAAAGCCAATAAACCATGAACCCCTCGATCCCACAGCTTGTGCTCTAAACATTTTCGTATCAGTGTCAATCAGAATAGCTGATTGATTGGCTGTGGCTTGGGCTTTGGGCCCTGTTCCATCATTGATGAAAATGAAAACGCTATTAAGAGATGGTCACACGTCTTCTCCGTTTCCATTTCTCAAAATGTGTTGAAATCGATAAGCTGTAGTATATGGGGCTCTGCTCTAAGCGTTTTATGCATATTAACAACTTCTGGCTGTATCGATTCGTTGTGCGTGTGTGTGTGTGTGTTTTCAACGCATGACTACGCAATCACAAAACCATAACCAACAGCATACAAACCAACAACAACAACAACAACAAAAACGTCCCAAAGAGAGACGAAAATGAAATGAAATATAAAAAAAGTTTCACTTTCTTCGAGAGCAAATCGGGGGCCCCGACTGTGGGCCCCGGCTCACCTTGGTTATTGGGGATTGACTTGTCGGATTTTGGCCCGATAGTTGGTAAGACCAAAAAGAGAGGCGAATGCCAAAACCAACAGCCACTTGCCAATTTTGGTAGCGAGGTTGTGGGGGGGGGACGGGGGCCTTTTCCGGTGGTGGGGGCCACAAGTGAAATTTCATTCGAGTAATTAGCGATCCATGAATATGCATTCGATCTAGGGATGGGAATGGGAATGGGAATGGGAGACGGGCTGCAGCAAAGGCAAGTTTGTCGCTTAAGTCTTTTGTTTGGGGCTTGTGGAAATTTCACCATTCGCCAGCTGGCTGGCAATTAGCAGCAGAGGCAGCAGAGGCAGCAGAGGCAGCATCCACAACAGCAGCAGCCACTGAAACCGCCGCACCACCAAATTTGGTTAAATGTAACATCAACTTTATTTCCAGAGCCAATTGAATTTATAAATAATTCATTCTAGCAGCTGTCGTCGAAGTTGCAATGCGAGAGTGAGGCAGAGACAGACAAAGAGAGAGAGAGAGAGAGAGAGGCTGCGGGAAAGACTGGGGGCAACATTGTATTTGGGAAATGAAGACATACACTGGAACATCTCCTCGTGCCGAGAGCTGCTGCTGCCTTGTCCTCCCCATCTGGTTGGTTTTCGTAGAAAGTCGCTGACACATTAAAGTGTTGCAATACATTTCTGTGGCGACAGCTCGGCATCAGCGTCTCCGATTGACAAATGTCTTCCTCGATGCGAGTTGACTTAATGCCCATTTGCACTGCTGCACTGATGCTGCACTGGCGAGCTCTCACGGCTGATTGGACATATTGATTTGTTTCACCGACTCGGACTGCTGACAGCCACAGCAGCAGCCACAGCAGCAGCACTTGCTCCAATTTCCTTCTGGCCTCCTCTGGCCGATGCCGCTTCCAAGAAATATGACAATGTTAATGAATAGCCATAGCCATAGCCATAGATCTATGGACCCGTTTCGACTCCACTCCACTCGACTCCACTCGAGTCGCCTCACCCGCGGCTGCATGAGATTCGGTTTAATTGTCTTGCTGCACATGACAATCGACACTACGATAATGCTACCACCGATCGCAGATACCCTGGCCAAACAAAGCGAAAGTAATTCTGCTTTCCATTTCAGGCTTCAGCTTCAACATCTTGCGGTCTGGCAACGGCGGCACTCGCATTTGTCTTTGTCGGTTTGACCTGATTCGGTTTTCAACACAAATTAGTTCGAAAGAGAGCCAGAGCCAGAGCTATTTGCTTCGCACCCATCTTGCGGTCCCATCCCCGATAATCCAATCATCACTGGATCAGATCACTTTCTCATTATAATTGCCCAAAGTGGAGGAGGTACTGCAAATCACTTGATTGAAGTGGTTCTCTAAAGAAGTTCATTATAAATATTTGCCCCACATTGTGGGAAGGAATGCGAATATTACTCTGCCATTCATATTGCTTTAGACAGGCTCTGGCATACCAATATTCATATTAGAATTACAATAGATGATCCGTTTATTGAATCACATTCTGGGAAACCCAATGTTTTGAAGAATTATCCTAATCGAAGGGCTGTCCCTATGGTACTACTGTGTATTCACTATGAAAAGATTTGTTGTTATGTCCCATAAAAACATCAAGAAATCGGCCCCAAATAGAACTGAAACTGTTTCCCCATTAATGGTACCCTTCAACAAAGAAACGAATGTTCAGAAAAACTGTTACGAAATAGATTCAACCCAAAACAAACCCAATCGTGTTGACCCAATGTCAAGTGTTTACATATGCTAATCAGGCTGGAGGAGGCTGGAATTTTCCCCAAGCCCCCGAGGACTGATGACAGATGACATAACGCAATCGTGTGGTGTTTAAGCGTGTTAAGTTCGCACTTTGGGATCGATCCACATCCGCCAACAAAGCCACAAGGGAGCCGAGCACTTTCTTTTCGGCAGGGCGAGTGAATCATTGGCAATCGATACTCAGATACAATATGTGGCATATAATATATACGAGTACGAATGCGAGTCCGGGCATAGGCGATAACTGAATGCATATCAATTTTTGGGTAACGAACCGGTTCCCCCAGAGAGACAGAGAGAGGAAAAGAAGAGACAGGCCTGGTCCCTACATATTTCTGCTATATAAAGCGGCTTTGGCTTTGGCTCTGGCTCTGGCCGACGAGGACTGAACCGTTTCCAACAATTGTGCAACCGAAAAGGAAAGTTGAAAGGGCCTCCACAGCCAGCAGGGGGAAATGCCTGGGCTTTTCCATCGTCGCGACGTTGCGGTTGGACTTGTACAGGCAACGCGACGGCCTGTGCCGCAATTTACTTTTACTTGGGTAACCCATTTCGCTTTTGATTGCTCTTTGCATTTCACTTTGCCGGCTGCCGGCTACCGGCTGCTAGCTGCCAGCAGTGGCCGGCCAGCTGTCGGTCGTCTTCCGCCAGTTGCCGGTGGCCCGGTGGCCACTCACTCACTCGCTTTGTTGGTGCAACCAGTCTCTCCCTCTCTGCCTCTCTTTCTCTCTAACTATCTATCTCTCCAGATGCAGTCTGTCGGTTGCCCGTTGCAGTGGCATGCAAATGCACATCGATCATCTTTATGACTTGTGATTGTCCAGAGTTGGCTTTGCGTGAAAGTAAAATTTGATTTTCTACCGGCTCTGGGAGTGACTCTCTGCCTCGTCACGGCGTAACGGCAGACAGAGACAATTTGTTTGCCCCGAGTGAGAGCCAGGTGCACTGAGCCCCCATTCGGCTCCAATCCCTGGCATTCTCCCACTTCCCAGGCCAATAAAAAGAGAGTTTTAGCGTCACGCCATTTGCTTATCAGCGACATCCACTCGATTCTCATTTCAATTAAGATTTCCTCTTCAGCCAAGGCTGGAAATGTTTGGTTTGAGCCATCCAAAGGCAAACAAATTTGAAATCATCATGGAAAAGGCTTCACAAAAGATTTCAGAATGTAAAAGCCTGAGCACAGCTGTGGGATATCATTGTAGGGGTATCTTCTCAGAAATGTTCATATTTGAATACTCGTATGCACAACATTTATTGAACAGAGCATTCAAAA
Organism: Drosophila lowei; assembly: GCA_008121275.1. NCBI lineage: Eukaryota > Metazoa > Arthropoda > Insecta > Diptera > Drosophilidae > Drosophila > Drosophila lowei. Next base: position 25,027,103 of record CM017779.1, read on the forward strand.
CCAATGGAATGTTTCAAATATGGATTCAATTGTAGGATTGAATGAGTTGAATTGAATTAATTCACTTATTTGTAGGCGTTATTCGCAGAAATAACTATAAAAAGCAATTAGATATTGAAGATATCGATATAAAGGCGATCTGAAACCCAAACAACTTTGGTATACATTTTAAGTGTAACATTAAAGAGTTTGTATTTATTTTCTTGTAAAATATTCCACACTTACAGGACGATGCCATCCTCTGTCTATTGCTGATCGTAATGGTAGCCCTGCCCATTGTCGCCACTGGATTTGGCTTCGACTCGGCCAACTCTTGCACTCCCAATGGCAAGATGTCGCGTCGCGGCAGGGCCCAAATGCTGGCGGCCATTCCCTGCGATCTGGGGAAGCAGGCCTTCTGCCACCTGCCCGGAACCGCATATCCCTGGCATGCAGTCCGTCGGTTCGTGCATGAGAACCAGGGACTGATGAAGCGCATGTACGGGGATGTGCGACACATCTCCATACTGCGCGATGAGATCCAGAACAACGAGGTGGATGAGGATGATATAGAGGACACGGCGGAGCGTTATAGCAAGGACGGAGGACGTCGCAGTGCCAAGTATCTGATGCATGGTCGGGATCGGGATCGTGATCGTGATCGGGATGACTTTGTGAGCTACAAAGGGAATGATGTGCTCATGGAGCCCCACTTCCGACCCGTTTCCACGACTACGACCACGACTACAAAGGGAACGACAACAACGGAGGCTCCACCCACCACCAGTACCACCGACAGAGCATCCACCTCAACCATAACCACATCTACTGAAACATCCTCTTCGAATTCATCCAGTACGAGCACAACAGCTGCTCCACCTCTTGAGAATCCCGCAGTAGTTCCAAATCCGGATTCGAATAGTGTCTACGAGGTTGCGACCTCAACGACCACCAGCACCACGCCATCGCCAGGCAGTGCAGGCACTGGAGACAACATCCAAATCATCGACTCGCCTCAGTTGGGATTGCGGAATCTCAGCAGCGAGGTGAAGGCGGATCCACCGACACCCACGACTCTCAGGCCAACCGCAGGGCCCAACAAGAGCTCATCAGCCACGGCCAGTCGCAGAAGAAAGCCAGCAGAGCCCTCCACCATATCGGCCACTCTGAGGGCAGTTCCCACGACGACAACCACAGCGGCTCCAACCACCACAGCCACTGTGCTGATCCGACGCAATGCGACCAAATCCTCGCCTGCGATCTCTCCTTCGGTGACCACGCCCGTCAGCTTTGCCTCCCTCTTTTCGGGCTCGTCGACAGGCTTCAGTCCGGAGAAGCAGCGTAGGCCACTGACCACAAGCACCACATCAGCGCCGACGCCAGGTCAAGGTCCAGGTCAAGGTCCAGGTCAAGGTCCAGGTCAAGGTCCAGGTCTTTTTCCAGCTCAGGCAGGAGCCGCAACAAAAGCGGGACTGGTGCGTGAAAGTCAACTCTTCCAGGATGCCATGAAGCAGGAGCCGGTGGCGGTGAGCAGCAACATGCGCGGAGTGTAAGTCTAATCATAAGTCTACTCTGGAATGAAGCTAATCTCTCTCTAATTTCATTCCATTCAATAGCAATGCCTGTCCGGTGAAGGATGAGGTGGTGGCCCCCTTCTGGGCGAACAATACACGCGGCGAGGTCCTGGCCCTGCTCAATCTGTATCCATTCGAGCAGTACGTCCACTGGGAGAAGTGCACCCAGGAGTTCAAGCAGATGTTCTGCCGGGATGGATGCCGTTGCGAGCAGCAGTACCGCCTCCACCGTCTGCTCGCCTACGACCCGCACAACGAGTGCCGCGGCATCTTCTCCGACTGGTTCCGCTTCCCCTCCAGCTGCATCTGCAAGTGCTACAACATACCAATGGAGTTTCGCGCCACCTCCCGCAGTCCTCGCTCCGACAGCAGCTTCGATGCACCGCAGGAGCGGATGGACCTGAGGTCGGATCCCATAGAAGCCGCAGAGGCGGAGGTGCAGCGAGCCATCTACGACCATGCCACCGAGGAGTGGTATAGACCACGCGATGATTTCGACTTCTTCGAGGGATAGTTCTTGGATATGGAATCTGCAAACAGTAGATCCATCAAATGTACAGTAGATGAATAGGTTTATAGATATAGATATAGATATACATATACATATACATATACATATAGAGTATCCCCGCAAGATCTTTCAGTCTCACTTTCTATCTAGTCTAAGAGCTACATTAACCCCTATTTTATTAGCATAGTAATAGCATTAAGATTATCGTTTAAGCGTGGCATTATGTCATTGTAAATATAGGCCGACATAATGCCCGATCTAGCCAACACTTTGAAGAGCGAATGTACCTTGAAATACTTTTTGAACATATCGCGGCCCTCGAGCCGTGTCCGATGGTATTTAATTTACTTATTTATCTTTAGCTTAAGTTACCAATAATTCTAACCATATACAGATTGGGAATATATCAAAACAGTGGCCATAACATTTTCTAGAACATAGAGCAAGAAGCGGAGGCATTTTGGAAAAATATTTATTGCAAAAATGTATGCGATCGATCATATATAGATTGTATATGTAGAATGCTTACGTATGTATGTATAAAATAGATTTTAATGTATTTAATACGTTGATATATATATATATAAATATATATATACATAATCTTTAATGTTTAAGGCATACATATGGGTATGATAAATTAGATTTATATAAATTGTATTTATGTGTAGAAAGGGTTGGTATCTTTTCAATCATTTGAATTCATTACAGCTTAACCGATTACCACCTACGGCTAGTGATAGCGTTTTTATTTTGTTTGTCATTTTGTAAACACCCAATCAATCAATCAATCAATCCATACCAATAATATTGTTCATCGAATAAAACTTTTAATGTTGCACAACTAGCAGCCGACTGTTCTGATTGTCAGGATCGACAGAGGCACACACGACAGGTAAGTAGTAAAGTTCGAAATACATCGCATTCGATTAGAGGGGAGTAGGGGGAACTATTTAATATACACAGTTGAACAGTTGAACGGGTTAAAGCCAAAACTCTCTATTGCCACTTGATTGGTTTATAGGTGTATAGGATAAAGGTTTATGTACTTACAAATACATAATAATAATTAGATTGCATACAAACAGACAAGTAGAGAAATTACATATGTAGTTTAGACGCCTTACAGACTTCCTTTCAGTTATATAAATAGTATGATATATAAATTGTGGACAACCCCCATCCGATTCAGAGAGAGAGAGGGAACTTTACAGACAGACCGAACATAAAGAACATACTTGGCTACAGCTACAGATATAGAAATAGATATAGTACATAAATTAATTGACGGAGACAAGAAACAAGTAGAAATACCGCGCCCTAAAATGCAAACAACATCCTTGCTGCAGTTGCAAATTCGACGGACGCCCATAGAATACTCTGCGTTGAACGAAACGAATACAAACTTGATAATATTGATACGCATTGCAAAATACTAGGCTCGGGCACTTAGCATAAACTAAATCTAGGAAACTATGTGTGAAATCCGTGCTGCCATCAGGCACTCGAGACGGGCACCCAGAGCAGCTTGTCTTGCTCCTTGTCGACGGCATCCTTGATCTGAGTGCACATGTGCTTGATGCTCACGCCGGGTATGACGGCTGCAAGAAACAACAACAAACAAGAGTCATATAAAGTTGGGGAGGCAACAACACACACTGGAATCCCACCTGATATGTACTGCTTGTAGTCAGTCTCTAGCTTCATGGCCCGCTCGTACATCTCCTTGGCCGCCTTGGCCGAGATTTTGTCAGTGCCAAAATCACGGATATCGCGGATTTGCTTGGCGGACTTGAAGCGCAGCAGAAGGACAATCGGATAGATCTGCAGACGCTGGAGCCGCTCAACGGCCGAGATCGACACATCCAGGATGCAGTGACGTCGATCCTAAGGGAAGAACTCTAGCATTAGAAAAGCTAACCAAAAATTATGGGTCCACTTACATTCTTGCAGGCATTGCTGATAGCCTCCACGGTGGTGCACTCGAACTTGTTGCCCCGCCGACGATAGTCCACGAAGATGTTCTCCTTGAGACCCTCCTCCATGGCCTCCTGCGAGCAGTCCATGGCCGTCACCTCGCACAGTTTGAACAAGTTGGAAAAGTCAATGGTGAGGCGATCCATCAGGCACTCGGACAACGGTCCAATGATCAGTACAGGACGACGTGTGGGCGCTACGTGACATGAAGACGATGTTAGATCCCCTTTTAGTGGTGGGAAACAACTTACAGTCCAAGAGCTCCACACGCTGATAGCTCAGGGCCCCGCCATCGTCGTTGAGTAGGCCTAGGTCCGGAAAGAAGCTAAGCTGCGTATTGCTGAAGCTGGCAATCTCCGTGGAGTCGCGGGACGAGCTGCGCTGGTTCTTCTTGCGACGAAAAAACGAACGCCGAGCTGAGGTGCTGCCGCGTCGCGCGGTACCCGTATCACAGTCGACCACCTCGCCCGAGCGCAGCTCCTCTTCCACCCTGCAAGACAATACGGATGGCATACATGTTATGGAAGATATTAATCAGCGATAATCGGCTACGCACTTCATTTGACTGGGTATGATGCCGCACTCTTTGCGATGCCCCATGGCGTCCAGCTTCCAGGCCCTCCACAGACCAAAGGTGCCATTGAAAACCGTATTGTCCACATACAGCACCTCATCCTTCACAAAGCGCAAATCGTCCTCGTTCAGCTCTCCGATCCGATCAAACCCTACGCGTATGTAGAACGAATCACCCGGCTCGTCTTTTATTTGCTTAAGTGCTGCGCGGATAATAAAGTGGGAGTTGATAATGGGAACACACAATTGAGTGGAGGAGTGCTTACTGTGTAGCTTGTTCTGCACCAGCATGGTGACGGTGTCCGTGAGCTTGGAGATCTCGTTGGCCGCCTGCTCGGCGGTGACTCCGCTCAGGTCGACGCCATTGTACTCAAGAATCTGATCGCCCTTGCGTATGCCGGCATGGTCCGACGGCGAGCCGGGCGCCACGTCGTGCACATATATACCCACCTTGTTGCCGCCAAACAGCTTGATGCCCAGGTTCTTAGATTTGTCCATGTGCAGCGTCACGTACCGCAGAGCTGCAAAAATAAGAACCCAAATTAGTTTCATATACAATACGGATTGGGTGTTTGTTAGTTGTAGATCTTGAAGATCTCACAGTAGACTCTGGACTCACTGAACCTCCTACGCACAAAATGTCGGATCGTAAGCTTATAATTCTCAGTGTACTTGTTGGCTGAGCATGCACTGAATCCTTCTAATAGCTGCGTATTTCCCACTCGTACTCTTATGTGTCTCGTCCCTTTTCTTGGCTGTCCGTTATTCTTGTCCCTTGCCTATTCTATTGCTGTGCACGTGAGACTAACTCAAAGAGGATCGTAGTACCATGAAGCTCAATAACAGAAGGCTTCCCAATGAATATAAGTTGCGTTTGAGAGTCGAGTGAGAGAACCTCCACATCGCCAAAAATCCAAGGAACTCCAGGCTCCAGACATTTTCAAGGCTGATTAAATTAGTGAAGCTTCGAGAAATAATAACGAAAACCCGACACATTTTGCAGCCGAAAACGCTTCCTGATGGGTTAGTCAAACAGGAATAGGAGTGACTCTACGTACTCTCTGCTGGAACGGAGACGGGAGGCGGCGGCAATGTCGGCTTGGGGTCCTCATCGTAGACGGTCGAGGTGGCCGAGGCTGTGGTCGTCGTTGTGGTGGCTGCCGACGAGGGCATGTCCTGGCTGCTGCTGATGTCCGACTGGTTCTCCAGGCTGTCGGTGAAGCTTTGATCCTTGATGGACTGGTGGGAGAGCGGGGCTCGCGAGCCACCGGACGACACCGCCGCCGACGGCAGGAGGGTGAGCGGTTGCAGGGGCAGCGGAGCCAGGACATTGCGGGCCGGTGGACGCGGCGAGTTTCGCGGCGTGGGCGAGCCCGAGTGATTGAGGGGAGATTCTGGTTCCAAATTGTGCGTGCCCATCTCGTACTCCATCGAAGGGAACTCTGCAAAGGGAGAGATTGGTATTAGATTGGGTGTGATTGAGACTGCCGTCTCGATCTGCTTACTCTCCGGATTGTACTGGACAAGCATGGTGAAGGAGTCGCCGCATTGCCGCAGCACATTGGCCGCAATCTCCTGCGTGGCCGCCCGCATATTGATGCCGCACACTTCCAAGAGTTGATCGCCCACCTGGAGACCGGCACGCATCGCGGTACTCTTGTCAGCCACGGTCGACACGAAGATGCCGCCCCCGTTGTTGTTGCACTGAATGGTGATACCGAGCGACTTGTCGCGCTTGTCGATGGTGACTCTTCTAAGGTCTCCAGGGCAGAGAAAATCCGCAGGCACATTGGAGCTCCGTTTGCTGCCGCTCCCAGCCCCATGGCTGAGCACCTCCACGTGCACCTGAGGCATGGGCGAGCCGCGGCCACTTCCGCCGCCGCCTGCTCCCCCGTTCGCCGCTCCCCCTCCGGGCACACTCACCCCGAAGCTGGCATGGATGGCCGTGCTCATCAGAGAGACGGGCGCCCGGTCCGAGGAGGAGGCCGACGAGGCCGGAGCCATGCTTGTGACATAATGATGGTCGATGGAGCCCGAGCTGTTCTTCACCATGCTGCTGCTCTTGCTGGCGACGCTCGGATTGGACGGTATGCGCAGTCTCTGGTTGTCCTTCTTCCGAGGGAAGGTCCCGCCCTCGTAGATGACACCACCCCCTCCGCCTACACCCATATACGGATACGGGCCATGACTGGGATGGCTTGGGTGGCCGTAGTCCAGGTACGGCGGCAGCGGATGGGGCAGTGGATGGGGATTCATGTGCTGTTGTTGCTGCTGCTGCTGCTGATGATGATGCTGATGCTGCTGCGGATGCGGGTAGTCCAGGTCTGTGGGTATGCCAATGGCACTGCTGCTGTCATGCTGGGCCACCGTGGCAAGAGGCTGTGGCGGCGGCGATGGCAGCGTCAGTGGACTGGAGCGACGCGTGTTGCGCAGAACCTGGACGCTGGGCGCGAACGTGGGAAAGAGCTGCGTGTGTCGGTTGCCCGAGATGTGGCTGGCCTGCTGCGAGTAGATGCCCGTGCCGATCCCGAGGATGCCAGAGCCAATGCTCTCGCTGTCGCTGGGATACTTGGGCACATGCTTGACCGCCTGCGGCATGGGCACATGCCGTTTCGGATAGACGCTGTACTCGCTAATGGGCGGACTCTTGGCGGACAGTATCGACTCGATGGAGTTCTGCGACTTAAGCGAAATCACGTCCGCCGGCTGGCTTCCGGCTGGATGCAAGGGCATGCCCCCCCGTGACGGATTCAGAGGCATGAAGACGGCATTGGAGTTGGAGCTGGAGCTGGCACTGGTCTTGGGCAGAGGCGGCGGATGGAACACATCGAAGATCTGCTGCTTTCGCACGGGAAACTCCCCTGCCGCCGGCCCAGGCCCAGTCCCGGATCCCATACCCATCCCCATGCCCATTCCCATGCCAATGCCTCCTCCGCCGGCACTGGGGTTCATAACCTGCTGCTGCGCCTGCTGGCCGCTCGTCTTGGGCTGGTAGAAGTCTCCGCTGGGCGTGATGTTTAGCGAGAAGCGATGGTTGCTGTGCGGCCGGGCTCCGTAGCGGTCCTGCGAGGGCATCTTCACCCGGGCATTGGCTCCCATAAGGGGAGCGGCACGCTGCAGCGGCTTCTGGGGCTCCTCCGCGGCGGAAATGGTGCCGCCGTAGAGCGAGTGGCGGGGATGGGATGGATACCCAGGATGCCCCGGCATGCCGCCCACTCCCCCAACGGAGGGAGGAAATAGAGCCGAGGGCCCAGAGCTCACGGGATTGGAGTTGCGGTTCGGATGCGATTTGATGGCGCTGCCATTGGCATTCCGGATGTGCGCCAGCGGTTTGGACAGCTGTGGCGGGAGTGGGGGCGGTAGATCCTGCAGCTGCTGCTGCAGCGGCTTGTCGAGCGTCGCATGACCGACCACAGCATCCGCATGGACATCCACATCATCGTCCTTGTCCACGTTAATGGGACCGGCGGTGAAGAGGGACATGAGGGCGCGCTTCTTCTCGCCACCCCGTTGGCCGATGGTGCCCGTGGGATTGTCGTGCGAGATGCTGGCCCGCGGCCAGGTGCCCATGCTCTTGGCGGCCGCCTCCTTCTCCTTCTTGGTGCGCTTCTTGCGATTGAAGAGATTCTCCTTGCTTTTCTCCGAGCTGTTCTCGCTGAGCACCGAGTCCAGTGCGGCGATGGCATCATCGTGCTCCTGCTCAAAGTTATCGTCCGGTGTGCCCGGCTTGCTGAACTTAAGCTTTCGCAGGAAAAAGTCTGCGAATTTCGAAGGATGTTTGGTGGCACTACCGCCGCTGGCACTGGTGCCACCCCCACCACCACCGCCACCACTCAGCTGCTGCATGGAGTCTATGGAGTCGGTCTGAGCCGAGGATGTGGTCATGCGGCAGTGGCCCTCGCCGCCCTGCTGCACCTGCATCTGATCCTGCACGTACTTGAGGGCAAATATGTTGAGGCTGTCGCTGCGCGAGTCGTTGAGCAGCTGCATCACCTCCTCGATGGACTGCACCGAGTCCATGGACTTGTTGTTGATGCTCAGCACGCGGTCGCCCACATCCAGCTCTGGCTCGTAGAAGGCCAGCGAGTTCTGCTCGATCTTGGCTATGAACACGCCCATGTCCAGCTGCAGACCGTGCAGGGTGTCCCGGTCGCGGGTCTTCAGCTGCACGGAGTACGGATGCCGCTTGCTGTGGCGCGTGCGGGAGACGAGTAGCAGGCTGCGCGGGGCACAAGCGCGGATCTCGTCGAGCACCATGCGGCGGGAGAGGGACTGACAGTCCATGTTGTTCACCTTGCAGATAACGTCGTTAATCTTGAGCTTGCCGAAGGCGGGCGAGCTCTTGGTGACGCCGCAGACGAGCTTCCGCTTGTTGCTGTCGTCCAGGATGATGCCCAGATCGACGGCATGGTCATAGTTGGAGAGCTCGATCTCGAGCAGGTCCTCGCCCTCGTAGCTGCTCAGGCGAAAGCTGCGGCGCGAGGCATTGTCGAGGTTCTGGTTCTCCAGCTGCTCCTTCAGCAGGTCGATCTTCTTCTGGGCCTCGTCCTTCTGCTTCTTAATCTTCTCGCTGTCGCGGATGGCCATCAGCGAGTCGGAGATGGCCTTGTCGCGCTCGTGGCGCATCTTATCACAGAGCGTCTTCACGGAGTCGCGCTCCTGGACGATCTTCTCGCGCTGCGAGATGGCCCAGTCGCGCACTCGCTTCGCCTCATCGGCGTCCTGTCCGGCCCGATCCACTTCGGAGAGGGCTTTCTCCAGGCTCTTGCGCAGCTTCTCCAGCTCCTTGCTGTCCTCCTTGCTGCTGGAGGAGAACTCCTTCGACCAGGAGCTCTCACGCGACTTGAGCAGATCGCGCTTCTTCAGCTCGGCATTGGCCAGCTGCAGCGCCTTGATCTCGGTGCGGCACAGCTGCTCGTCCTTCTTGAGACGCTCGATCTCCTTGTTGGCCAGCACCAGGTCGTCGGACATCTTCTGGGTCTCCTGCAGCACGTTATCCTTCTCGGAGAGCAGCTGGTTCAGCTCCTCGGTGAGCGAGACCACGTTCTTCGTCTCCTTGGACAGCAGCACCTTCAGCGTCTGGTTCTCATCGCCGCGCTCCCGGTAGTAGTTGCGCTCCTTCTCCAGCTCAATATACGACTTCTTGTACTTCTCCCGCTCCACCACCAGCATGCTGCGCTCCTTCTTCAGCTCCGCCAGCTTGTCGCTGCAGCTGCCATCGCAGGAGGAGGCTTTCCCGAAGTAATACGGATTGCCGCCCGCACCCTGAGACGCTCCCTGTGCGCTGCCATTCTGGTTCTGGTTCTGGCTCTGGCTCTGCTGGCTCTGGTTCTCCAGCAGGATCAGCTTGCGTTTAAGCCGCGCACTCTCCTCCACCATGTCCGTGAACTTCTTGCTATCCGCCACGTAGTGCTCCTGGTAGAGATTGAGGTCGGTGGCCAGCTCCTCGCAGCGCCGCTTCGTGTGCGAGTGCTGCTGCCGTAACGTACTCAGCTCCCGTACCGCCACCTCGTACTGCGACTGCAGCAGCTCGTACTTCTTTCCGTTCCCGTGCCCGCTGCCGGACACCCCCACAATGGCCGTGCTGTTGATGTTGACGTCCTTGTTGGGGCCGTTGTTGTTGGCCATATTGGCGGCCGTTGTGCTGCCGCTGGAGTTGGACGGCGGACGGAGAGTGTTGTCATAGCCCACATACTCTGAGCTTTCTTCTGCGGGAATAACCAAGAATACAGCTATAGAAATCATTACCAAGGGAATAATGAACGATCCACTCACCCTCTTGACTGCTCGTGCTGGTCAGCGAAAGATCTCCCGATGCCATCTTTGCCATCACATCTTTTGGACAATGCTCAACATATAGACGAAGCTGCGGGGGTAAACCAAATAAACAAAAGAATATCAATAACAAAGTTCTTGCAGGAGATAAAATATACAAGCGAAAGTGCTAAAGAGAATGTCCTAGAATGCAAAAACAACAAACATGTCGTGAATACAAACGGGGACCTGAAACGCGAATGAAAAAAAATGCATTTCGTGTGCATGACAGTTCATACAACAACAATAATTTCAGCCCAAAAAAAATATAAAAAGCATGATGTCTTATATTTTTCTTAGAAAACAATACACCGGAAATTCGCATTCTCAAATTAGTATTTCGGTTTACTGCCCAATCGACGTTTATCGCTGACTGTACGAGTACATCCCAGAATAGAAGAGCTAAGAACACCATAGGTCAGTAGCTGAATCGTTTGCTATTTATAAATGTTTAATCTTTATCATTTGCTAACAAATATTCGAATAAAACCAAAATCTAATCAAAGAAAGATCATTCTAGGTATCAGATATACTCATTATATCATTGTACTCCATAGGTACAGAGTTCAATAAAAGGTCTTCAACCTTTAGTACATGTTCCCAAGTTTACGAAAAATATTTCGTCATCTATTCGTATCTAACAGATTTGTTTTATCAAATTAAAAGATAAAAAAGGAATTTAAATACTACCAAAAAATGAATAAAGTACACATTAAATGGTTCCCATGCAATCTCCACAGTCGAAATATTAACTCCTATTGTTTAAAAGAAGCCGAAAGCAATCGCTTTGCTGCATTAATTATGGCATGGCATGGCAGGCATGGCTACTGGCTACTGCTCGCTCATGCCTCTCCATGGGAGAGAGAAAAACCCAAGTTATGGAAAACCAAAACTTTCACAATTTTTGTGAAACTGCGATTTTCACAATTGAACAAATAAAATTTAAATACAGCCGCAAGAAAAAAGAAAGAAGGAAAGAAAGGCTTGCTATGGGTCCGAAGCTTTTGGATACATTTAAAGATCGGTCGTTTCTATAGGAGATACTACGTGATATAGTATTCTGATTTTTTGGATTTTAAATGGATGTTGGTTTAGGGTCGAGGCTTGAGATACCCTTAGAGACATCCAATTGGAAGGAATATCATTCCCCAATTTGAATGGATCTGTGGTATAAATTGTGGGTTCCGAAGAATCCACATACTACATCCAAGGGTACGGTCAGACGAAGCCCAGCCAGAAACTTCATTTCGGAGCTTTCAAGAGGTAAGAAGGGGGGGGTAGGTAAGGGGTTAATGAGTTCCGTTTCCACGATCGAGAGCGCGCTGCTGCTTGTTGCGAAAACGAGAGATACTTATGAGAGGGTACGGGGTACGGCGTACGGGTATGTGTGGAAATTAAGCGAAATGTAAAAGAGCATCGGGCAGCAGGCAGGAGGCAGAAACTAAACCAAAGAATTAATTGAAGCAGCCAAGCAGAAAGCGTAAATTAATAGCAATAAGAGTATGTACGTATGCATGTACATCCCATAGATACATATGTACATCTATATATATACTGCAGATGTATCTTTTAGATGTACAGATGTACATACATACGGGTAAAACAAGTTGCCCGAATGAGAGAGAAAGAGAAGCACAAGCATCAGCGGAAAGAAAGAAAACGGAATTATATAAACTGCAAAACATAAGTATTTACTGTTGCTTACCTTCTAATCAACACTGTTGTTGTTGATGTTGGTGTTGGTATTGGTAGCACTGTTGTTTGTGCTTGTGTTGGTGTTAGTGTTGGCAGTGTAAACACAGTAAGTGTGCAACGGAGGAGAGGAGGAGCAGCCCCAGACAGAACAGCTCTACTCTACGGCATGAATGATGGGGCCAGCACGTGCCGTATATCACTATTTTCTCGCACTAAACATCAGCCCAGAGACACAAAGTATTATAGTTGTTTCACCATCCAAATGGACATAAAATTCTGCTGCCACTGGCCTACACGCACGCAAACGCAACAGCTGAACGGGGTGGGGGGGAAACTCACAGAGAGAGAGTGAGTGAGAGAGAAAGGCGAAAGAGAGAGCTCCACCCCAACAGGCGCAACAGGCGAATGCGACAGAATGATTGAGACTGCGATTGCGGCCCCGATTGAGACTGATGTACTGGAGTGATTTGGATCGTTTTTCGTTTTATGGATTTGACAAGCAGCGCATTTACTCCACTAGTTTCCCGGAAGCAAAGACGTGCGGGGAAGAAAGGTCAAACTCCAAATTGTAAGGACGGAATGAACACACACACTCGAAACGGTAACAAGTCTTGGCCGAAACACCACACAATTACTACGCGAACGATGACGAATCTGCACCCGAAAACGTTAAATAAAAGCGAACAAAAACTAACAAAAAAAAAAATAACTACACAATGCAAACGTCATGCAGTGTGACCGTATAAAAATAATCACACCCATGCAATGAAATACTGAAATCGGAAATCGGTAAGAGGCTATCGATCAGCTGATTTATAGTTCGATAAGCAAATTCAAAAATCCAAGAAAATAAAATTATTTGGAACGCATTAAAAAAGAAAAGAAACGGGTTCGAGATATTTTTGTATTATTAAATTTGAATTTAATAGTTGGGAAGGAGTGCGGAGTTACGCGTCTATTGAATCCCAAATGTAAGCCAATAAATAGGGTAATCTTTGATGCTATAGCTACCACCGAACAGCTAAAGAGTAGGAACAATGATGTTTTTAGATTACATTAGAAACGTCTGACCAATTATTTCCGAGCCAAATTTGAGGCTTATAAAAAATTATTTATAAAGAAGGCACATAATTTGATGTTAATGCATCAATAATCTATCCTTTTTTTTCCTTTTGCAATAAACAATTGCAATTGTATTAAAAGCCGTTTTCTTTTCATTTCATCGAGGAAAATGTTTTCGTTTTAGAAACGAAGAAAAAATACGAAATCTGGTTGTGAAAACGGCAGCCCCAATTTATGTGATTTCAAAGGTAAATCGGAAAACTCTTGTAATAGTGATAATCGGAGCCTGGCTGAATTATTAATAAATAAAATTTTTACAGCGCCAGGAGGCTGATATAGAGTCCTTGTTCATGTTACTATTCCCCGCCACTGGGGCCGCTGGTGCCACACCCTCCCCGCTGTCTATGGCAATGGCGGCTATTCTATGGGCTATGTCAATGTCGAAGCGCTGTCCAGAGTTGGCCAAGTGGCTTACTTTGTGCCACTTGCCAGCGAACGCTTGATGGCGTGACTTCTGCTTTCGATCTGGAAAAAGTTAAAGAATGATCAGGGGTATCCTCTACAGCGTTCAGGCTCTGTTAATCCGCCTTACACAGTTAATTGAATGCGTGATCGGGTCATAGTCCACGGCACGGATATTCTTACCGGCCGCGGAACATGCGTAATCGTATTTGGGAAGGCCAGAAACTCTTCAGTTACAAAGGTTCAGGGTTGCCTGGGACGAAAAGCGGGGGAAGAATATTCTCTGGGGGCCGACACTCGAGCTGATGGATTTTCCTGCTCTGTTTAGCTTCGCTTCGCTGCTCCTTACCTTTAGATCCTTTCCGAGTCGTTGAACAGCTCCGCGTGCTTTATTTAGCTTCTTCGCCTGCTGGTCTTGCCGACCTATTGAACAGCTCGCTTTGCAAAATGCACGTCACGATTTTCCTTTTTTTCCGCCGCGTGTCTGCCTATTTCGAAAGGACCAAGTACCATCCAAAATCCAATCGTCTTTGGGACGCCTCTAAAATGTTGTTGTAACGCAATGTTTCAGCTGTTTTTGTGGTGAAAAGAGTAAATCGTATTTCGAAGGCAGTGAAGCAATTTCTTTGAGATTTATGATTTCTGTTCGTTTATACAATATTTACACTTTGCTGAATTTATTTCATGGCGACTAAACGATAATGGTAACGGCTACTGTCCCACTCGATCCATTCATGTTCACAAATGGGGGGCTGCAAGGCCGTTTCATTCAAATTCAAAATCCGCCTGCTGGGAAATTGCTGTGAAAAAAGGGTATGGTCAACAAGGTATGTTCGAATAAACCTTGGGGACGAAATCGCGAGGTAAGGTTCGTACAAATTTTGCAATTGGCTTTGTCTGTTTTTGCCCCATTCTCTAGGCTCATCAAAATTACGACTCATTTTTTCGTTGCAGGAGAGAGCAGCAGTGTAACCGTCTAACCCTCCGAAATACCGCAAATATACCGATGAAAAACCGAAGTTAGCCCACTTAAGCGCCATTTATTTAAACAGTATAACAATTGAGTTAAACCGCGAAAAATAATACTGTTTGTAAATTATTTTTGTAGATCCATCCTATCCTTCCCCTTTACTTGCCAAAAAACCACGATATCTTTCACTTCTTCAGTGGAGTGTATTTTAGTACTGGTCAATAATGGGTTAAGTCTACCCATTTTGGGAAATCATATTCCTTGATTTTAATATTCGATTTTGTAATACTAACTACCTAGGACCGCCAGCCCTAAACAAATAAGTTTATCTAATTGATGAATAACTTTTCTACAAGATTGGCCAATTTTGAGGACGCCTTTCGATTTTATTGTTTATAAAATAACATTTAAACATATTTGTTTAAGCTTATTAGTGAAATGTAAGTGAGCATGAAATGTTACGTTTTTTTACTTTAATTAGTATTAAAACTCTGTTTTCCAAGCTAATTTGAATCATTACTAATTACTTTTACCTATATTATACATCGATCCCGATGACTATTTCTGGTCTCTGTAAGAAAACAGAGACTGTTGCGGAAATGTAAAAATAATAATGAAATCTAAAATATTAATGCTCCAATGCTAAAAGAAATCTTAGTTCGGGAACATTCCCCGAATGGGAGCATCTTATGCGTCCGAATGTATACAAAGTTCGGTTAAAATGTTCGACCAAAATGTCGTCGTAAAAGGTCGCTCAATTGGTCGCTCTCCTCATCGCTCTTTACCACGCGTTCGTCCTCGCTCTCTTCCTCACTCTCTTCATCTTTTTCTTCTTCTGACCATTTCTGGGCGACAATCAAATACGTTTTATCAAGGTCAGGCATCTAAAAGATAGTACAAAAGCACAATTTGAGACTTTGGGAATGCCCCGCTGAACGTGCATTCGTTTGGCTTACCTCGGCTTCTAATTCATAAGAGCTACAAGGGATAGGGGAAATCCGCATCTCCAATGGACCTTGGTTCGAGGGATCTCTCACTGATTTCAGTATGTCCAGTGATTTTTTCAGGAAGTCATGGCACGTGTGGATTATTGTGTATGTATTGTCCAAATCAATAGTCTTAAGTTTGCGACACTCTCGGAAGATTTCAAGGAGGTGCCCAGAAATATTTATAAGAATATGTTCCGAAGTGATTTCCAGACTCTCGAGATTAGTCATGTTAGCCAAAAGGGGGAAAATTTCTTCGTCCTTAAAGCCACACTTTAGACTTGTGATTGAATCAACCTGCACGAGCACGCGAGCCTCTTCAAGGTCGATGGCAGTGTGCTCTAAAACCAATTTCTTTAATTTGGGTGTAGCCTGCACGGAAAATGCCCGGAAGAGACCTTCTAGAGAACCCCTTTCGGGGCTAGAATAGATTGTTAACTCTTCGAGGTGCAAACACCCGGCCAATCCCTCAATGTTTTGGGTTTCTTGCACTGGCAAAATGCACACGAGTCTCTTCAGTGATCTTATAGCGGATACTCCGGTCACCTCTTGGGGTGTGAGGCTTCCGCCGCATACAGCCAGATATTCTAGTGTGGGGCACTCCTTGGCGGCCAGGTTCCCAAGAAGGTTTGTTAGGGAGCCCGTTCGATGCGAGTGCAAAATCAGCGCTGCTAGCTGCGGAATTTGAGCTAGCTGTTCTATTTCCATGCCGTCGACACAGGATAAATCGCACGCCAGTCTTTGGAGAGACTTCATTTTTCTCACTTCCCTCAGATCTGCACTGCTTATTTCGTAAGAATTGTCCACTCTCAGTTCGTCCAGAGTCTCGCCTTGCCAATTGGCCAGCTGGCCGAAGAAATTATGCATGTTCCTCCATATGAAGGATCCACGAATACTCACGTGCCTTAAATTCTGCAGGCTAGCTATGGAATTCAGGTCAAAGGCATTGGGAAAGTCAGCCTCGGGCTCGATACTCCAAAAGTCCAAATTTCCAGTACTCTTATCGAATATTACGTGTCTTGGAGATAGCACAAAAGTTTACACTTTTTCGATCGAATTAAGATTTATTTACAAACCTGTCAGAGTTGCCCTTTTCAAGAACTTGGAAATAGTTTAAATGGAGTAAATGCTGGATACTTCGTCCATCGCAAAGGTCGCCTATGAATCTCGTCCACGAAGTAATCTTGGCCAACTCCGTAGTCTCACTAAAATCGAGCCATCTGCCGGTTTCGGACAGACTCTGTAGATCGTGACTTTTTCTCATCGCTAGGGCGGCAAAGAACTCTCTCAGTGAGCCATGGTCTCCTTTTATTTTTAAATGGTTTACGGGTTCAAGGCGGGCCAGAGGTTCTATGGCAAGGTTGTTTTGTTTAAAGAAATTCATATCTACGTTTAATTTCTTTTTTTCCCGATTGAACGATATACGGCTGTTGTTGCTCTGTATATAAATTTCACCTTGACAGGCCTCCAACATTTCGACGAGGATTTTAGACGATTTCATATCCACAAACCAGTGACTAGTCTGGTCGTAATACATTTTTATGTTAATTTTGGCTAACTTTTTGCAGGAATTTACAACTGTAAGAATCCCAGGCGATATCTTGGCGAACATTTCATTCGACTTCAGCGACAGCTCATTGAGTTCGGTTAGTTGAGACAGGAGCTGGATGTCCACAGAATCAGCGAACCGACATTTCAAAATTTGCAAAGATCTTAGGCGCGCCAGTTCCTTTGCCTCCAAGGGATCGATCTTTCCTCTTGTCAAGGAAAACTTTTTGAGGGTCTGCGACTCCCTCGAAGCCAAAGCAGCCAGGAGGCGTTGGAGGGATCCTGGAGATGGCACAGATGAAATTATCAATTCTTCGAGCATTGGTATTTTTGCTAGCATTTTGAGTTTCTCATCGACATTTTGAGTTTCGACAAATCGACACTTCAATCTCCTCCGTCAAAGTAGGTGCTTTCCCGACTGCCAATCCATTTAGAATCGGCTTAAGTGTACCTGTTACCGCTTCCATAATTTCAAGCGAAGACAAGCCTGGCAGAGTCAAAAGTGGACTGAAGTCGGTGCCAATCGAATTCTTCCCTTTCATCTGAAGCGTAAGTTCTCTACTTAGTCTGTATAATATTGACGCATGAAATAGCTCAATATTTCCCTGCCGCCCCTTCGACTCCTTTAGAATGCTCAGAACTTGCTCGGATATCGCCCCAAAGTCGTGTCTAGACAGTATTTCCAAGTGGTAGAGTAGGGTCAGCTGCGACAACTGCCCAATGCTCTGGGGATCGTCAAATGCACACTTCACACTGTTTAATGTTTCAATCTGGGCTATTGCCTGCGTTTCTTTTAGGTCTACTGGGGCATCGTCTATGGACAATCGTTTCAGGACTTTGCGCTGATTGCAGGCCAATCCATCTAGCAAAGGATGAAGAGTGCCCTTTTCGTG
Organism: Drosophila lowei; assembly: GCA_008121275.1. Taxonomy (NCBI): domain Eukaryota; kingdom Metazoa; phylum Arthropoda; class Insecta; order Diptera; family Drosophilidae; genus Drosophila; species Drosophila lowei. Next base: position 25,045,147 of record CM017779.1, read on the forward strand.
CACGCCTGCGATTTTTAAGTGGTTAAGTCTAGGAATCTTAGCTAAAGGCCTGTATTCGCTTGCATCGCAGTCGGGTCTCATTTTGAACTCCAGTTCTTCCAACTGTTGGCAGTGCGGGGCAATCGCGGCCAGCCTTTTTCCTCCCGTTTCATTATTCATGTATGCCAGAGCGCGCAAGTTTTTGTTCAGGCGGCAGATTTCGACCAAATCATCAATATCCATCCGAACATTCAAATGGAGTCTCTCGAGGGTTGTAAGTCTACCCAAACAACCCTCCATGGAATAGCCTGAAAATGTGCACAATATATACATACATAATATACCCCTCGACCTCGACGAATAATGCTCACCTGGAACAACAATTTCCAACTCTTTCAGATTTGGCTTGTTGTGAAGTTGGCCTATGACGGTTCGAAATGCTTCCATGTGCTCACTATGGAATGATTTGGGAGCGTAGTGTAAGTTGACTTGGGTCGAATCTGAGTCCCTGATGGCGCGGCTTAGGGAACTCAGAGCGAATTCCTTGACCTTTGCTGAGCAATTCTTCAACCGGGCATACACCTGTTCAAACATGGTTATATACTTCCTTTCATATACGATCTCACAAATCTTCAGCCTGTTATATAGTTTCGCATCCCATTCACGGAGCAGATCCATAATCAACTGGGAGCTAACGGAAAAGCTAATGAGATCGGCATACTTAGTTTCGTCGCGTGCATTTGGTGCCTCGGTCTCGCAGTTCTTTCTTATGTACTTAAATATTTCGAAGATGCAGTCATGTGGCAAGTCAAAGATGGTCACTTGGCTCATATTCAGCTTATTACATAGTTTCGCATCCCATTCACGGAGCAGATCCATAATCAACAGGGAGCTAACGGAAAAGCTCTTGAGATCGGCATACTTAATTTCGTCGCGTGCATCTGGTGCCTCGGTCTCGCAGTTCTTTCTTATGTACTTAAATATTTCGAAGATGCAGTAATCTGGCAAGTCAGAGAAGGTCACTTGGCTCATTTTTGTTATATATTTAATGGCAGCGTTTGATTTGGCACTATTGAGAGTCCAGTGAGTTTTTTTGCAAAATAAATATTATCTTGATTTGTTGTTGTTTTGTAGAAAGCACTGAAAGAGCTTTTGCTTCGATCTCACGTACACAATGCCTGGTGATTCATACAGAAACAAGTACGATTAGTTTTCTTTTAATGTTATTATATATTAGTTAATACGGCATCAAATACATGTTTCATGTATGCAAACAAGTACTTTGTAATTACACTTCAATGAACGATTTAACATAAATAAATTCCCATAGAGTACACCACTCACTGACTGTGTAGGACGTCAACGCTCTCTGGGGTGGGGCTGCACTGTCGCTTGTCTGCTGGCAGCTGCTGGCGGCTGGCTGATAAAAGCTCTTTATACTCTCTTTCTCGGCTGGAAATATTCTCTCTATCTGTATTAGCTGTGTTAGCTTCGCTCCCCCTCTCTTTTCCGGTATATATCGGGGGATTCACAAATTTCACTTTCTTGAGTGGGATGTGTAGAAGAGATACTGCTGTACGTATGAGATGTGTTCCAGAGGGTGAACAAATCTTGAGCTTTTCAGACGCGTAAATACAAAATTAAAGATTTTGTGTTAACTGAAAAGGTGGTACAGTTTAATTAAATCAAAAAGTTAATAAATAAAGTTGTAGTGGCGCCTGTCCAACAAAAATATCGCACAACCGTCCCACGGTTTCCCCTTCCCGTAGACATGCACCTTGCACTGTTTGGGCAGTTACGCGCAAGCAAAAATGACATAAGCTAACAGCGGCAACTGTCAATGTGTGGCGAAAAAAGGGAATGAGAGAACCAAGGGCTTGTACCTGTCTTTTCAATTGTACTCGCGATCTCAGACGGACATCTGAAAAAAAAGGAAAAAACCAAAGTCATTGCAGTGAAAAGAAAGAACAATTCTAACTTCGACCGTAATTACCGCGTGTCCAGCGTGGCTAAGATCTATTCCTACTTTTATTAAGCGAAGGCCGAACCCATCGGGTGAGTGAAATTGTACCCCAACTGCCGGCCAACGGAAAATTAAAGTTCGTTTTTTTTTCTTAAAACCTAACCATAGGTTTGGCTGTACGTAGTACCGTACGAAACGCCGATCGTAGTGCCGTAAGCCGTACCCACCACATTCTCGTCATCTTGCCGCACATATATGTAAGTACCCATCGTACCGATCGAGTACCGTATGTGTTAGCCGTCTTCGACTCCAAATCTTCTTGCGGCTTGGCATCTGCATACATGTGAGCATCACTGGGTCCACACACATACAAGCCTAGCTCGGCCTACACAAGTGAAAAACGGTCGATGGGCTTATACATACATATCTACACGTGCAGTGACATTTGTTTGTGAAGTTTACGATTCCCTCTTCAGAGAACTTTCGTCATTTCTACGTCTCTGACGCCGCCCGCATACGAACAGTAACGCTAAAGGAGAGGACGATTACCGGTGCCGTGATACAGTTTGCGTTGCTGAAAATGTCTGTGTCTCGATCATGGCCATGGCTATGCCCATGCATTTCTTCATATTGGAAAAATACTTTGGATACCCACTATTGTACGGACCCTAAGATTGACATTAAAAGTTAAATTCGTGTGAATCGGTTTGTTTGGATTAACTTTCTGCAATTCTGACTCATTGTTTCTAATGCTCGAGCTCGTGACGCGATCTCTCCCTACCCCACCCCCACTCTACCCGACTAACCATGAGACCGGCAGCAACGCGTGCATGGATCTCGATCATACCCTCCATCTGCTCGTCTACCGTTTCAGATCCTAGCCTCCTGCTTCGTTATCTGTTACAAAGTATACAAATTACAAATTGGCACGGCCTCGCAAGTACGTATGATGGAACAAGCGCTTCATATTCAGATAATAGGCGGCCCTTATTAGTTAACAGAGTGTGTCCAGATCTAACCTAAACCTAGAGTGTGCATTTCACGTGCCTTTGCCACCCGGTGCCCATGGCTTCGTACGGATAACACTGCGTATACGCGCTTTATTCCATCCGTTGATTGATTGAGTTTGTGACGGCTTTTTACACGCTTTACGCTCGCTGCCTTCGTTTTTAAGAGCCCTTCGATTGTTTTTTTTTACATCCCAATGAGCTCTTTTTCAAGATGCTCTCTACTGGAAGAACTTCTGAGGATAACAATACTCAGCGACTTTTAAAGGCGACTTTAATGGTTTTAATACTTGAACTTTCTGTTAGACGGAATAATTACAGTACATAATGTTATCGTATATTGTTCTTTGTGTTAATTGTTTTTATTAATAAGAAACGACATAAAAAAACAAAAAATCCTCAAAATAACAAATCATTGCAAAATTCACAAAAAAGTGAAACAAGCAATCCATGCCTTTTTTCAAATTCGATGTCGTGTGAGACTACTAGAAAAATATCAGTATAGTTCGGAACGTCCGGAGTTAAACACACAAAAATTAAATTCCAAATTTTTGAGAAATATTTATTTTGGATTAATTTTTCAAATAAGTTTAAGCATAAAAGTGATTCGTTTTTTTTTTTTTTACTAAAATTAAGCATACAGTAAACTTTGCTAAAATTAAAAAAAAAAACAAAAAAAAAATTGGAACATTTGAAACCAATGTGTGCATTTGTACATGTGTGCATATTCCTACAGGCCATATACACATGCGGGAAAGAGTCATTTGTTCAGTCAATCGTCAAATCTCTCAATCGTTCTACTGGTACATCTGACACACGACATATACTCGTAATACGTAAAGACTGAACACGAAACTACAGGTTAGTATTATTAGATAAAATTATGAACTTTATGTTCAAGCAAGTAATACGCCATCCAACAGGTCCACACATTTCACACGAATAAAATAGAAGCATTGTAGAACCCCCATCAACTTTAGCAGCTAACACAATTCAAGGCGCATCTCAAGGGTATTCCTGTGTAGATCTGGTGCACACAAAACAGTTTGGTAACAGTCAACACAAAAAACTACAGGTTCGTTTTATTGAAGAAAAATAAAAACTTAATTTACGATTAGATTAATGCACTGACTATTCAAACAGGTAAACACATTTCCTCCTGATATCGGATCGGGTCAGGGGTCTGGGCTCAGGATCTTCGAAGTGAGCAATGGACTGAAAGGCATTTCTTTGAACGTATCTCTTCAATAGTATCAGCAGGGCTCGAGGTACTTGTGCTCCTACTGTTCGAATGAATGTCGGCATATCTCTAGTGCAAAGGAAACAGAGGAGAATGAAGTTAATATATTTTGATAAACTGGAGAATTATATATTTTTATACAAAATGAAACATAGAGGTGTGTGGTTATTTCAGGGAGAATTATGTGCTACAAGGTACAAGTGCTTATCATACGAATCATGTTGGGGCATGGCGCAGGTTTCTTTCTCCCAAAGAATTCGCTGGATAATGTCCAACCATTGTTCAATGTCCTGGGATGGAGGCAACGCAACGCTGCTGTGCCATTGTCCGGCTGCTAATTCATCGGGATAATTGCCAAATGACCAAATGGGGAGTTCCGGCTCCGGTTCCTGCTCCTGATCCTGAACCCAAGAAAGGCTAATAGTAAATGGAAATACAATTTTATTTATTGTTATGTACACATGTTTTAGGCCTCTTCTTCAAGATGCTTTCTGCTGGAATAACTTCTGTGGATAACAATGCCCAGCGACTTTTGTAAGCGACTTTATCGACTTGAATTATCGGTTAACCGGAATTATTACAGAATAATGTCTCTGTTCGTCGAAAAACGAATCAACACCAAATTCACAAAAAACTGAAACCAGCAATCCATGCCCGACAACAGCCCAAATGTCAAATTCGATGTCGTGTGAGAATACTGAAAAAATATCAGTATAGTTCGGAACGTCCGGAGTTAAACACACACAAAATAAAAATCTAAAATTCGAAGTTTTTGAGAAATATTTATTTTGAATTAATTTTTCAAATAAGTTTAAGTGAGTCGTTTTTACTATTACCAAATTTGGGCATAAAGTGAACTTTGTTAAAATTGTAAAAAAAAGCAAAATTTGGAACATTTGAAGCCAATGTAATCGAATTTTTGTCCATATTTCTACAGGCCATATACACATGCGGGAATCTTTTTACAATTTTGGAGTCGGAATCTTTCAGTCCTACTGGTACACCATCATAGAAACCCCATCAATGGACATCTGACACAAGCCTGGCTCAGCCATCCAACAAGTCCACGCATTTCAGGGACAAGGGTCGTGGCACACTCACGCAATCGAAGAAGGCAAAGAAGTCCTTTTGTTGGTAAATATTCAGACTGGCGTTGGGATCACCCACGTAAGAGGGATTTGGCACACGGACTGGTTTGCCCTCCGAATATTCTTCGCCCATCGATGGCACGCTGCGCATATAGCCGAGCGAGGCAATATGGAGAGCCTCGAAGGTCTCGGCAGTTGGTAGGCGGTTAGTCTGGGCCGTCAACTCCTGGTAGCACGGGTGGCCGGGACCACGGACCGGCTCTGGCTCGATCCTATACCCGCCGTCATCGGACTCGGCCAAGGAGTGCGAGCTGGGTTGCTCTGGGTCCAATAACTGGTTGTCTTCCTCCATCATCACGGAGTCGCCCGTGGCCCGTGTCGGGCAGGTCTCTACGCAAGAACTTGGTTCGTTATATTAAAGAAAAATATCATTAGATTAATACACTGACTATTCAAACAGGTACGCACATTTCCTCCCAATATCGGAGGCAAGGCTGGAGATGCTCATGCTTGTGCACCTACTTATCATACGAATCATCCTGGGGCACAACTCAGTTTTCATTTGCCAAAGGATTCGCTTGCTCAGTGTCCTGGGATGGAGGCGACGCTAAATGGGGATCCGATGGCCATGGTGTTAGATGCTGATTTAGATTTAGATTTAGTTTTGGTCATCAAACACAAATAAAATAAAATATAAAAAATTAAAGCAAGCCTGATTTTGACATCTATTGATATCTTTCGTTCGTATTCCCAAAATGTATAGAACTAATAGCCCCATTCGTACCATTGTCAATAGAAATAATTAGACATCTTTGTGTATTCTAGTATCAAAATATAATCATTCTTAGTATCAAAATAGATTTATCGTTTTTAGGATCAAAATAAGTAACAATCTGAATCAGAATGTCGAACTCCTCCGACCGACGACTTGGACCCCATTCTATGTAAGAACGTAAGGGCCAAAGCCACAAACGTGTGAGCCTGTTGGATGGCCAATAGTTTTTAATTTCCGATATCCGTCGGTATCTTGTGGAATACATACCTCCCCAGGAAGCGTATAGTCTCCTGCCTAGACTGCCTAGATTGTCGAGCCGTGTAGCATGTAGTCCTGTCAAGCGCCTAGAAAAAGTGAAAATTTGAACAAATTTTACCACCACAACACCATTTATGCTTACACTGTGTTTGATGTGCCGCAAACCGAGTGGACGAGCGTAGTGGCAAGCCACTGCCTTCCCTCACGTAGATCCTGAGAGCCGTTGTAATCTACGTGGCCAAATCAATTCAAATGTTTCAAATGTATGTACCAACTATTTTTTTTTTTTTTTAATTTTAACAAAGTATAAAAAAAAGAATCACTTTATGCTTAAACCTAATTGAAAAAAATCCGAAATAAATATTTCTCAAAATTTAGAAATTTAGAATTTTATTTTTGTGTGTTTTACTCCGTACGTTCCGAGCTCTACTGATATTTTTCCAGTAGTCTCACACAACATCGAATTTGACATCTGGGTGTTTGTAGGGCATGGATTGCTTGGGACTTGGGGGATATTTGATTCTCCTGGGCAGAAGGCTTTGCTTATTCACTCCGATTAAACAGGAAACACTTTATGATGTCATATTGTAAATGATATGAAACAATACAATATGGATCAGCTAATGCCAAAGAAGTGGGTTAGCTCGAAAACTCTCGTCTACCCGATGGAGTCCCTCGTGGATACGGTGGTGGAAGCGGATGTGCTCGGAGCTCTTTAAAAAACTTGAAAGGACTCCGATCTCCCATCTTTTTACTGTAATAATAATAGAAATAGACTCACCCTTTCTTCCAGTATTTAATGAGAGTATGAAAGTATTAGTAAGTTTGGGACCACAATGAACTACCTTCCAAGGTAGCCAATACCCTAAAGAACATTCCCCCTATATGGTATATTATTATACATTTTTATCATCATTAATGTGTGCTCTGTGCCCCAGTAATGAATAAGTGCACTAGCCCTTGTACTTGATAACATAACAGAGTCTTATCACACAATGAAATGTGGTCGGGGCTGTGTTTTCGGTCGCGTCCCGGAATCGCAACGGGCAAATAGCCAGTTCTATCAATTTATTTATTAGGCGAATCCAAGTGATATCACCACCCCACCGTGCTCGAAGCTGCGACTGACATCAGGTTCAATTGAAATCATTCGGCTGGCTGCTAAATTGAGCTTCAGTTGGGTTCCATTCGCGCTGCCGACCGGTCGCTTCGCATCATGTGTCCCATTTGTGCCGTACTGCTGCTGCTGGCAGCCCTGCTGGCCTTGATCTACATCTTCCTGACCTGGAACTTTGGCTACTGGAAGAAGCGAGGCATCCAGACAGCCAAGGCATGGCCCCTTGTCGGCAGCTTTCCCAGCGTGTTCACCCAGAAACGGAACATGGCCTACGACATTGATGAAATCTATCGGTAAGGCAGAGTACGATCTGGTTAAATACCTATTCATAGTTTTGATCACCATCTGCAGGCAGTACAAGAACACGGAAAGCGTTGTGGGAGTGTTCAACACACGGATCCCACAGCTAATGATTCTGTGTCCGGAATATGCGCACAAGATTTTTGCGGGCGAGTTCCGTAGTTTCCACGACAACGAAATGGGAAAGTTTGTAAGTAAAATTGGCTCGGATCAGTGTTAGGTTTTGCTAAACCCAAGTCTTTCTTACTCTATAGACAAACAAAAAGGTGGACAGGATCACAGCCAACAATCCGTTCATACTAACAGGAGAGGACTGGAAGGAGAGGCGCGCTGAGATAACGCCCGGACTTTCTGCCAATCGGGTAAGTTAAAGACTGGGCTCTGAATATGCTGCTGAATATGCTGAATATAATTGAGGGGTATATTTGTAGTGTAAGCACAGTATATTCGTGTGAAAAATGGGAGTGTCTTTCGGTCTTTCTATCTGATTGAACATCATGATCGTGTAGCTTTTCAAAGATATGGAAACTAGGTTTATGTATGCAAACTGTGATGCCAATAGAAGGTTGTTGTACACAAAAAGGTGAATGGGAATAGTGTTTGAAATGGATTTAAGCCGATACAGATTGATTGTACATACTGTATATACAGTATATTTTCACTCAGTATTTCAATAGCAGATATCCAAAACAATTGATGGGTTGTATAAACTTTCATAGAACTTTTTGGTTTTAAAAATGTATTTGAATTTTAACTACCTTTCTCTACCCCCAAAAAAGGTCAAGGCCGTCTATCCAGTGTCGCAGAGCGTGTGCAAGCATTTTGTGGATTACATCAAACGTCAGCAGCGCATGGCCCCCTCCGATGGCATCAATGCAAAGGACCTGTGCCTGTGCTACACCACCGAGGTGGTGTCCGACTGCGTGCTGGGAATCTCCGCCCAGAGCTTCACGGACACCCCCACCCCTCTGGTGGGCATGATCAAGCGCGTGTTTGAGCAGTCCTTTGGCTTCATCTTCTACATAACAGTGGCGACCCTCTGGCCACCAATTCGAAAGATCTACAGCGTGCCGCTGTTCGCCAAGGATGTGGAACAGTTCTTCTTCGACATCATGGAAAAGTGCATAATCTTGCGGCGAGAGAATCCTAAGCAACAGCGCGAGGACTTCCTCAACTATATGTTGCAGCTGCAGGAGAAGAAGGGATTGGACACCGCGGAGCTGACATCACACACGATGACATTCCTCACGGACGGCTTCGAGACCACGGCTTTGGTGCTCTCCCACACGCTCCTGTTGCTCGGTCGCTATCCGGCGGAACAGCAGAAGGTGCGCGATGAGATTGGGAAGGGGGATCTAACTTTTGAGCAGCTGAGCGAGCTGCCCTACATCGATGCCTGTATTCATGGTAACGAACCACTGACCAAGTTCCATTACTCCTCTATTTGGATGATATTTTAATTCCCAGAAACCTTGCGTCTTTTTGCACCACTCCTGTCCGCCCGCAAGATGGTAACTGAGGCCTACGACTTTGTGAACAAGAACGGTGTGACCGTGCGCGTCCATCCCGGGGATGTGGTGATCATTCCAGCCCATTCGATGCACCACGATCCGGAGTACTACGAGGATCCAGAGGTGTTCAAGCCGGAGCGTTTCCTGGAAATCAATGGCGGGGTGCGCAAATATCGGGAAGCAGGCGTATACTATGGCTTCGGCGATGGACCACGCGTTTGTCCAGGTGTGTCCTAAGTTCTTCTTTCATTATGAACCGCAGATCAGAATGCAGCATACTCCTTCTGTTTATAGGCATGCGGTTTGCTCTCACCCAAGTCAAGGCTGCCTTGGTCGAGATTGTTCAGAACTTTGAGATTAAGGTCAATCCCAAGACGCGAGCGGACAACGAACTCGACGACACCTTCTTCATGGCCACCCTGAAGGGCGGCATCTGGCTGGACTTTGAGGCGCGCAAATAAACCTCGATCGATTTTAGATCGATTCGATCATTGTATATTAATATTATTCAAAGTTACATAGAATTTTGTACCTACAACAAAACCCCGAATCAAATCTCTAGTCTCGACTCAGGGCTAATTGAACAAGGGGCAGCACTTTGATCGAGGACAGATCCGCCAGAATCGACTCAATGTTGTCCAAGGAAGCCACCTGCATGAGGCTCTCCTTGCGGAAGCTTAAGATAATAATGGCAAAGAGTGGCAGAATCTCCAGGCTATCGAAACCCAGTATCTGAAATAAGAGAGCGGAAATTGAAGACTTGTATTCGGAATGTGGTTTAGGGAACTACCCACCAAGTCCCAAGGATAAGGAATATTCTCTTTCTTGGACTTGTATCTTTACCTCACGGAAGTGCGTCCAGAGCTGGGGCTCAGCTTCTCAAACATCAGGCAGAGGCTGACAATTCTCTGGGAATGCGTAGCATGGTGCTGGGGACCTGAGATCCTGTGTAAAGATGTGTGGCGTGGCCCTGGGGACCGGTGATCCTACACAAAGATGAACAGCACAGCACTGGGAACCGGTGATCCTGTGTCAGAGTGCGTGGTGCGGGACTAGGGCTCCGACTTTTTTCTCGATGGAATCGAGGGATTTTTTTTCCGAATTGAACAGTTTGTGGGCTCCGGCTGACTCGACATCTTCGATCTTGACATCTTGATCTGTTCCGGGTGGAGGCTAGACCTTGACTTGAATGTCATGCAGTTGGCTGTCCGTCCTGGCCTAGGCATCAATATAATTACAAAGAAAATAAAAGTATAAATGGTGAAAAACAACATCATTTCTCTCTTCTCTTTTCTCACTTACCCATAATGCCTCACCCTATTATGAACTTCACTTGGAACGCACTCAGCACAGCACTCATCCTTTTTGATTCTCTTCTTCACTGCCCTATTACATTATGGAGTGGGAAAGAGACACACACACATAGCTGGAACTAAAAAAAACCAGACAAGGAAACAATAAAACATTTTAGATTATTGCCCATGAAAAAAAGAAATTATGAAAAAATAATATGTTCATCTACATATGTATCACACATTTCCAATATACTATGTACATATATCGAAAATTGCCGCACTTTTCCTACGCCGAGCTGCATTTATACCGCCATTTTGCTTCTTTTGCGCCCCCGCCCTTTATTCAACATATTTTCTGGCACTAAAATACATTTTTTTATATAATCACTGCACCACTACACTAAACTTCACTTCACACACTTGCGCGAAATTTTTCCCGTTGAATTTTTCACCATTTTCCCGATTTTCACGAATTAAAAAGCGGAGCTCACTTACGAACGCACGCTTCGGGCGGGAAAAATTTTTAAGTGAGAGCGGTGCAAATGCGTTCATTCTTTGGTCTCCTGTTCTCTTCCTATTTGCTCTCTCTTCCCCGCACACTTTAGCTACTTTTGCAAAAACGAAACGAAAAACGGGAGACAACGGAAAAAAACACATTTTCGATTTTGTCACATAAAAAAAAGAAATTATGCAAAAATAATATGTTTGCCTGCATATATATCACATATATCAAATATATACACATACATATGTACATACATATATCGCACATTTTTGCACTTTTCCTTCGTAGATCTGTATTTTTGTCGCCACTATGCCTCTTTCTGCGCCCCCACCTTTGATCCAATACATTTTCTTGCAATAAAAAACATTTTTTTGTACATATACATCTAATCTTTGCATCACTACAATGAACTTCACTTCACACACCTGCGCGACATTTTATTCGTTGGATTTTTCACCATTTTTACGAGTTTAAACGCGGATCTGACTTACAAACGCACGTCGAGCGGGAAAAAAATGAAAGTGAGAGCGCTCCATATGCGTTCGTTCTATGCTCTCCCTCTCCTTTTCTTATTTGCTCTCACTCCAACGCTCTCTCGACTACTTCTGCTTATGCTTAACTCTACCACTTGTCTTCAAACTCTGCTCTCTTTCTATCAATTAATTGAGTGTAATTAAATAATTTCAGTAAGAAATATCAAATAATTTAATTAAATTAGTACACCGCGCACTGCAACCCTCTCCGAGAGTCGCATCGTGCTCTCTTTTTTGTTCTTATATTGCTCAAAGCGTCAAAGAGCTTTCAAAGCGAAAGAGAGTTATCACACCACCTTGTAAAATTTCATCACGAGCAAAAGTAGGTGAAGTGTGCGTGGGAGAGAGAGCAATTAGGAAGAGGAGAGGGAGAGCATAGAATGAACGCATTTGCAGCGCTCTCACTGAAATTTTTTCACCGGCCAAAGCGTGCGTTCGTAAGTCAGCTCCGCTTTTCAATCCGTGAAAATTCGGAAAATGGTGAAAAATCCAACGGGAAAAATTTCGCGCAAGTGTGTGAAGTGAAGTTTAGTGTAGTGGTGCAGTGATTATATGAAAAAGGGTGATTTAGTGCAAGAAAATGTGTCGAATAATAGGCGGGGACGCAACCTCTTTGCCGGCATAAATGCAGTTTGACGAAGAAAAAGGGCGGCAATTTGTTATATTTATGTAAAATGTTTAATATATATGTTGAAAATCATATTAATTTTGCATAATTTATTTTTTGTCTGTGCCAAAATCAAAAATGTATTTTTTTCCGTTGTCTCCCGTTTTTTCGTTTCGTTTTTGCAAAAGTAGCTGAAGTGTGCGTGGGAGATAGAGCAAATCGGAAGAGGAGATGGAGATCAAAGAATGAACGAATTTGCACCGCTCTCACCTAAAAATTTTTCCCGCTCGAAGCGTGCGTTCGTAAGTCAGCTCCGCTTTTCAATCCGCGAAAATCTAACGGGAAAAATGCTGCGCAGGGTGTAGCGACATGTGGTGTACAAGAAAAGTGTTATAGTGCAAGATATAAGGCAACAAAAAAGGTTTCGATCAAGGGCGGGGGCGAAGAAAAAGTGAAAATGGCAGCAAAAATCCATCTCGACGTAGGAAAAGGGGCAATTTGTTATATTTATGTAAAATGTGTTATATATATGTACATATGTTGAAAATCATATTACTTTTGCATAATTTATTTTTTTTATGTGCCAAAATCTAAAATTGTTTTTGTTTCCTTGTCTTGTTTTTTTTTCGTTTGATCACGTGAGTTCCAGCTATGTGTGTGTGTGCGTGCGTGCTTGAAAAATCGTCAAGTTTTGTCCCTCTCCCACTCCATGAGGGAATAGTGCAGTGAAGAAGAGAAACAAAAATTATGAGTGCTCTGTTTCTAGAGAAGTTCATGAAAGGCTGAGGCATTCCCAATGCTGTTGATCTGACTCTCTCTTGCTTAGTGTGTCATTACGAACTTCCGCCCTCTTGTGCCTCACCTCATATTAATAAATGAATGCCTAAAAGTTGGGCTCTTATTGGAAATCATTTTGTGCGTTTCGTGGGCGGTTTCGGTGCGGTTTTGTCGTTACATCGGAGTCGTCGAATCATCATTCATCGGAATCGTGAGAATCGAGAATATGAGAAAAGAGCAGAAAGATAATGGGTAAGTGTTTCTCTAATGCAACATGGTGCTTGCGATTTGATACCAAAATAATACTTTTATGGGGGACCAACTGATTCTTGCATTTAATTTGTTGTCCTATGTCCAACATATACTCCTACCCATACTAAAAACAAAAACAAAAGAGAACAGCAATCTCTCGAGCTGCATATTTGATTTCTGGATTTGACAATGTTTCATACAGATCTATTGTTGGAATCGAATTAGCTGTGGCTTATATCTAATATTTTTATATATTCAAAGCCTATAGGGGAGTATTGGATTTGTGATGAAAGTGGAAGTGTCGTCCCAGAAGGAATCGTTTCCAGCCCCGCTGAGTGCCTAGATCTCAGAGACTAAAAGAGCTGACCTTAATCGTGCAGTGTGCGTCCTCTGGTTGAGGGGAGCCATACTGATTATCGATCAGGTATAATTGTAGAGTCGTGGCCTTAGCTGCGTCTCACAATGTTCCCCCTCGTTCCTCCTATTCTCATGCAAGAGAGCCGGTCTGGCTTACCCTTGCCTTTGGAGGCTCCCAAATCTGCTTCGTCGGATTGGCTTGGCCCTGTGGTTGTCTTTGAATGTCCTCGTGGCCGTTGGGGTGTCTTGGCGTGGGTTGGACGTAGCAGGGCCTTCACTGTCCAACCTCCGCGATCACAACTTGCCGCTTTCCACTCAATTGCCTCTCCAGTCCAGCTCAAGCCGGCACGCGTCCCTCCTGCTATTGCTGCTGCTACTGGGAGGGTGCGAGAACGGCTCTTCGGTTCTTCCCTATTCTTCGGCGCTATTTTTCGGCGGCGACGCTGCACTTTGTCGTTTTCTCTTCTATTGTTGCTGCTTTGTGGGTGTCGCTTGCTCTCCGTCGTATTGTGGTGAGATTTTGTTGCTGTGGTTTTCTGCTATGGTGTTCTTCCTTGCCGTCGCTCTCTTTGGTCGCTGCTGCGAGCCAGTTTGTCTTCATTGTCGCCGCTCTTTTTCTGCTGCTGTGAGCTAGAGATGCTCGCTTCCCCTATCGTGACTCGCCCCACCGGTCATGGTTCCCTAATATAAGCTTTTTAATTGTCTTTTCCTTGCGCGGCTTAGGCCTCTATTTTTCATTATCTACAGCTCTTTTAACTAATAGGAAATGAAAAAGAATATGGTCAAGGATATAAGAACTACTGATAAGAGATAGTGAGAAAAGATTAAGCATAAAACAAAGGTGCGATTGGCTTCACGCCTGTCTTGTTCCGCCCCTGTTATCTAGCTTCTGTCACTGGGGGGGCCTGGGGAAATTATGCCCGCTGCCATGAATGTGGATGGGATGGATGTCGTATCCGGGCCACACATCGCGGCCTGGAACATCTGGTAGTTCAATGAGGACACGGCGAGTACCCTGTATGCAGAGACGCGCTATCTCCATCCATTACCGATGTCATGGATTTTCGAGCATCTACTTAAATTTTTATCAATGAGCTTTTTACTTTACTGATTGTAGAAATAGGCTCACCCTGTCTTCCAGTAATTAATAAGAGTATGAAAGTACTAGTAAGATTGGACCCACAATGAAGTACCTTCCAAGGTAGCCAATACCCTAGAGATCATTCCCCGTATATGGTATATTATTATTAATTTCTATAATCATTAATAAGTGCTCTGCGGCCCAGTAATGGACGAGTGCACTGGCCCTTGATCTTGATAACATAACAGAATCTTATCACACAACGAAATGTGGTCGGGGCTGTGTTCTATCAATTTTTATACCCGATACTCAAAATGAGTATTGGGGTATATTAGATTTGTGGTAAAAGTGGATGTGTGTAACGTCCAGAAGAAAGCGTTTCCGACCCCATAAAGTATATATATTCTTGATCAGCATCAATAGCCGAGTCGATGGAGCCATGTCTGTCTGTCCGTCCGTCCGTCTGTCCGTCCCTATTGGCGCCTAGTGCTCCAAGACTATAAGAGCTAGAGCAACGACATTTTGTATCCAGACTTCTGTGATATGTCACTGTTACAAGTGTATTTCAAAACTTCGCCCCGCCCACTTCCGCCCCCACAAAGGACGAAAATCTGTGGCATCCACAATTTTAAAGATACGAGAAAACCAAAAACGCAGAATCGTAGAGAATGACCATATCTTCTAGACTGCTGAATCTGAATTGGATCGTATCATTATTATAGCCAGAATGAGCAACCAAAAACAATTTCAGTTTTTTTTCTCGCCCCCAAAGGACGTCTCATCCACAGATCTCAGAGACTAACACACTGTCACGTATCTATTTGTAATTTAGCCGGCTTTGCCTATTTGCAGTGGCTACGCAGCGCCCGTCGACACGTTCTGACTGATTTTCTCTCTCTCTCGCACGCACTCTATGTCGTTTAATGTAGCCATACTGACTATGTATCGGGTATAAATGTAGAGTTGCGGTCGCAGCAGCAACTCACAACGTTCCCCCTCGTTTTTTTTTGCATTTTGCATTTTACTGGAAGGTAGTGCTTTAAAGAATTCAGTTCATTTTATATGATCCCAACTGACATCCCAATGAATAACTTTTCTACAAGATTGGCCAATTTTGGGGTCGCCTTTCTATTGTATTGTTTATAAAAAACAATTAAACAAATAAGCTTAAAGCATAAAACGTAAAAGAGCATAAAGTGAACGTAAGTAAGCATGAAATGTTACGTTTATTTAGTTTAATTAGTATTCAAACACTGTTTTCCAAGCTGATTTGAATCATTACTAATTACTTTTACCTAGATTATACATCTCGATCCCGATGACTATTTTTGGTCTCTGTAAGAAAACCATTCACTGCAAAATATCGTTGAGATAGCTTTCAAACAGAGACAGTTGCGGAAATACTTGTAAAAATAATAATGAAATCTTAAATATTAGTGCTCCAATGCTAAAAGAAATCTTGGTTGGGGTCGCGCTCGAACTCATCGATGCCCTCTAGCACGCTTTCGTCCTCGCTCTCTTCCTCGCTCTCTTCCTCGCTCTCTTTCCCCGCTGTCTCCCACGATGTCACCCTCGCTCTCTTCCTCGCTCGAACTCTTCCCCGATCTCTTCCTCGCTCTCTTCCTTGCGGTCAATCAAATACGTTTTATCAAGGCCAGTCATCTAAAAGATAGTACGAAAGCACAAATTGAGACTTTGGGGATGCCCCGCTGAACGTGTATTCGTTTGGCTTACCTTGAATTGATGGAAAAGGTTCAATATATCTAATGGACCTTGTGTTGAGGGATCTCTCACTGATTTCAGTATGTCCAGTGAATTTTTCATGAAGTCATCGCCCGTGTGGATTTTTGTTGTAAGTATATTCTCCAAATCAATAGTCTTAAGTTTTCGACACCCTCGGAAGATGTCAAGGAGGTGCCCAGAAATATTTATAAGATGATGTTTCGAAGTGATTTCCAGACTCTCGAGATTAGTCATGTTAGCCAAAAGGGGGAAAATTTCTTCGTCCTTAAAGCCACACACTAGACTTGTGATTGAATCAACCTGCACGAGCACGCGAGCCTCTTCAAGGTCGATGGCAGTGTGCTCTAAAACCAATTTCTTTAATTTGGGTGTAGCCTGCACGGAAAATGCCCGGAAGAGACCTTCTAGAGAACCCCTTTCGGGGCCAGAAGAGATTGTCAACTCTTCGAGGTGCAAACACCCGGCCAATCCCTTAATGCTTTGGGTTTCTTGCACTGAGAAGACGCACACGAGTCTCTTCAGGGATCTTATAGCGGATACTCCGGTCACCTGTTGGGAGGTGAGACCTCCTCCCCATACAGCCAGATATTCTAGTGTGGGGCACTCCTTGGCGGCCAGATTCCCAAGAAGGTTTGTTAGGGAGCATGATCGATGCGAGTGCAAAATCAGCGCTGCTAGCTGTGGAAGTTGAGCTATCTGTTCGATTTCTGTGTCCTTGACCCAGGATAAACGGCATGACAGGGTTCGGAGAGAATTCATTTTCCTCACTTCCCTCAGATCTGCACTGCTTATTTCGTAAGAATTGTCCACTCTCAGTTCCTCCAGAGTTTCGCCTTGCCAATTGGCCAGCTGGCTGAAGAAATTATGCATGTTCCTCCATATGAAGGATCCACGAATACTCACGTGCCTTAAATTCTGCAGGCTAGCTATGAAATTCAGGTCAAAGGCATTGGGAAAGTCAAGCTCGGACCCTTTTCTCTCAAAGTCCAATGTTCCAGTACTCTTATCGAATATTATGTGTCTAGGGGATAGCACAATAGTTTACACTTGTTCAATCGAATTAAGATTTATTTACAAACCTGTCATCGGTGCGCGTTTCAAGAACTTGGAAATCGCTTAAATGAAGTAAATGCTGGTAGCTTTGTCTATCGGAAAGGTCGCCTCTGAAGCTCGTCCACGAAGTAATCTTGGCCAACTCCGTAGTCTCACTGAAATCGAGCGAGCTGTCGGTTATGCAGAGACTCTGTAAATCGTGATTTTCTTTCATCGCCAGGGCGGCAAAGAACTCTCTCAATGAGTCAGCTTTATGGTGTCCTTCAATTTCGATATGGTTTACGGATTCAAGGCGGGCCAGAGGTTCTATGGCAAGGTTATTTTGTTTAAAAAAATTCATATCTACTACTAATTTCTTTTTTTCCCGATTGAACGATATGTATCTTTTGTTGCTCCGTATATAAATTTCATCTTGACAGGCCTCCAACATTTCGACGAGGATTTCAGACGATTTCATGTCGACAAGACAGGATTTAGTCTGGTCGTAATACATTTTTATGTTAATTTTGGCTAACTTTTTGCAGGAATTTACAACTGTAAGAATCCCAGGCGATATCTTGGCGAACATTTCATTCGACTTCAGCGACAGCTCATTGAGTTCGGTTAGTTGAGACAGGAGCTGGATGTCCACAGAATCAGCGAACCGACATTTCAAAATTTGCAAAGATCTGAGGCGCGCCAGTTCCTTTGCCTCCAAGGGATAGATCTTTCTTCCTGTCAAGGAAAACTTTTTGAGGGTCTGCGACTCCCTCGAAGCCAAAGCAGCCAGGAGGCGTTGGAGGGATCCTGGAGATGGCACAGATGAAATTATCAATTCTTCGAGCATTGGTATTTTTGCTAGGAGCTCAGCATTTTGAGTTTCGGCAAATCGACACTTCAATCTCCTCAGGGATTTTATTTCAGACACTATTGCGATTTCTTCTGCCGTGATGCTTTCCAACAACAAGTCCGTCAAAGTAGGTGCTTTCCCGACTGCCAATCCATTTAGAATCGGCTTGTACTTGAATCGGCAGGTATACTCTGTTACCGCTTTGTTAATATCAAGCGAAGACAAGCCTGGCAGAGTCAAAAGTGGACTGAAGTCGGTGCCAATCGCATTCTTCCCTTTCATCTGAAGCGTAAGTTCTCTACTTAGTCTGTATAATATTGACGCACGAAATAGCTCAATATATACAAGCGTCCCCTTCGACTCCTTTAGAATGCTCAGAACTTGCTCGGATATCGCCCCAAAGTCGTGTCTATACAGTATTTCCAAGTGGTAGAGTAGGGTCAGCTGCGACAACTGCCCAATGCTCTGGGGATCGTCAAATGCACACTTCACTCTGGTTAATGTTTCGATCTTGGCAATGGCCTGCGTTTCTTTTTGGTCTACTTTGGCATCGTCTATGGACAATCGTTTCAGGACTTTGCGCTGATTGCAGGCCAATCCATCTAACAAAGGATGAAGAGTGCCCTTCTCGTGCACGCCTGCGATTTTTAAGTGGTTGAGTCTAGGAATCTTAGCCAAAGGCCTGTATTCGCTTGCATCGCAGTCGGGTCTCATTTTGAACTCCAGTTCTTCCAACTGTTGGCAGTGCGGGGCAATCGCGGCCAGCCTTTTTCCTCCCGTTTCATTATTCATGTATGTTAGAGCGCTCAAGTTTTTGTTCAGGCGGCAGATTTCGACCAAATCATCAATATCCATCCGAACATTCAAATGGAGTCTCTCGAGGGTTGTAAGTCTACCCAAACCCTCCATGGAATAGCCTGAAAATGTGCACAATATATACATACATAATATACCCCTCGACCTCGACGAATAATGCTCACCTGGAACAACAATTTCCAACTTTTTCAGATTTGGCTTGTTGTGAAGTTGGTCTATGACGGTTCGAAATGCTTCCATGTGCTCACTATGGAATGATTTGGGAGCGTAGTGTAAGCTGACATGGGTCGAATCTGAGTCCCTGATGGCGCGGCATTGGGAACTCAGAGCGAATTCCTTGACCTTTGCTGAGGTATTCTTCAACCATTCATACAGCATTTCAAAGTCGATTATTCCGTTGTCACGTGCGATGAATTTTGAGATCACATACCTCTTCAGCCTTTTAAATATATTTGCATCCCATTGACGAAGCAGATGGATAAACCCCTCGAAGCTAGCGGCAAAGCTAATGAGATCGGCATACTTGATGTCGTCGCGTGCATCTGGTGCCTCGGTCTCGCAGTTCTTTCTTATGTACTTAAATATTTCGAAGATGCAGTAATCTGGCAAGTCAGAGAAGGTCACTTGGCTCATTTTTGTTATATATTTAATGGCAGCGTTTGATTTGGCACTATTGAGAGTCCAGTGAGTTTTTTTGCAAAATAAATATTATCTTGATTTGTTGTTGTTTTGTAGAAAGCACTGAAAGAGCTTTTGCTTCGATCTCACGTACACAATGCCTGGTGATTCATACAGAAACAAGTACGATTAGTTTTCTTTTAATGTTATTATATATTAGTTAATACGGCATCAAATGCATGTTTCATGTATGCAAACAAGTACTTTGTAATTACACTTCAATGAACGATTTAACATAAATAAATTCCCATAGAGTACACCACTCACTGACTGTGTAGGACGTCAACGCTCTCTGGGGTGGGGCTGCACTGTCGCTTGTCTGCTGGCAGCTGCTGGCGGCTGGCTGATAAAAGCTCTTTATACTCCCTTTATCGGCTGGAAATATTCTCTCTATCTGTATTAGCTGTGTTAGCTTCGCTCCCCCTCTCTTTTCCGGTACATACAAATTTCACTTTCTTGAGTGGGATGTGTTGAAGAGATACTGCTGTACGTATGAGATGTGTTCCAGAGGGTGAACAAATCTTGAGCTTTTCAGACGCGTAAATACAAAATTAAAGATTTTGTGGTTAGTGAAAAGGTGGTACAGTTTAATTAAATCAAAAAGTTAATAAATAAAGTTGTAGTGGCGCCTGTCCAACAAAAATATCGCACAACCGTCCCACGGTTTCCCCTTCCCGTAGACATGCACCTTGCACTGTTAGGGCAGTTACGCGCAAGCAAAAATGACATAAGCTAACAGCGGCAACTGTCAATGTGTGGCGAAAAAAGGGAATGAGAGAGTGGCTTGTGCCTGTCTTTTCAATTGTACTCGCGATCTCAGACGGACATCTGAAAAAAAAGGAAAAAACCAAAGTCATTGCAGTGAAAAGAAAGAACAATTCTAACTTCGACCGTAATTACCGCGTGTCCAGCGTGGCTAAGATCTATTCCTACTTTTATTAAGCGAAGGCTTAACCCATCGGGTGAGTGAAATTGTACCCCAACTGCCGGCCAACGGAAAATTAAAGTTCGTTTTTTTTTCTTAAAACCTAACCATAGGTTTGGCTGTACGTAGTACCGTACGAAACGCCGGTCGTAGTGCCGTAAGCCGTACCCACCACATTCTCGTCATCTTGCCGCACATATAAGTACCCATAGTACCGATCGAGTACCGTATGTGTTAGCCGTCTTCGACTCCAAATCTTCTTGCGGCTTGGCATCTGCATACATGTGAGCATCACTGGGTCCACACACATACAAGCCTAGCTCGGCCTACACAAGTGAAAAACGGTCGATGGGCTTATACATACATATCTACACGTGCAGTGACATATGTGTGAAGTTTACGATTCCCTCTTCAGAGAACTTTCGTCATTTCTACGTCTCTGACGCCGCCCGCATACGAACAGTAACGCTAAAGGAGAGGGCGATTACCGGTGCCGTGATACAGTTTGCGTTGCTGAAAATGTCATTCTGTGTCTCGATCATGGCCATGGCTATGCCCATGCATTTCTTCATATTGGAAAAATACTTTGGATACCCACTATTGTACGGACCCTAAAATTGACATTAAAAGTTAAATTCGTGTGAATCGGTTTGTTTGGATTAACTTTCTGCAATTCTGACTCATTAGCCGACCCTAGTCTATTAAGATCTTTCATCATGATATTTTTATATAAATAATTAATCTTAATTGCAGCTTATTTGAACATATTATCATTATTACCTTAGTAGCCTTTATATATATATAACCATTTAGCAGCCATGAGAGCTTTTAGGAACGTTTAATGAATAAACTGTTTATAATGATCACGTTAATCACGTTAATTGTTGCCGTTATTAAGGATCATGTATCGCCGAGATGACGTAGCCTAGCAGAAGTAGAGCGTTTATTTTAGGGATCGTTACCAATTACTCAGCCTATTTGGACCGGTGCGATCAAGGAAGGGTGGGCATACCGAGTTGCAATGACACCGCAAGCAACTCCCGCTCGAATTCGTTCCGCTGACTCATCTCCCTACACTGTCATTTCTCTGTAAATCTCTTCCGTCTGAATCTTGAACCCCACCCCCACTCTACCCGACTAACCATGAGACCGGCAGCAACGCGTGCATGGATCTCGATCATACCCTCCATCTGCTCGTCTACCGTTTCAGATCCTAGCCTCCTGCTTCGTTATCTGTTACAAAGTATACAAATTACAAATTGGCACGGCCTCGCAAGTACGTATGATGGAACAAGCGCTTCATATTCAGATAGTAGGCGGCCCTTATTAGTTAACAGAGTGTGTCCAGATCTAACCTAAACCTAGAGTGTGCATTTCACGTGCCTTTGCCACCCGGTGCCCATGGCTTCGTACGGATAACACTGCGTATACGCGCTTTATTCCATCCGTTGATTGATTGAGTTTGTGACGGCTTTTTACACGCTTTACGCTCGCTGCCTTCGTTTTTGAGAGCCCTTCGATTGTTTTTTTTTACATCCCAATGAGCTCTTTTTCAAGATGCTCTCTACTGGAAGAACTTCTGAGGATAACAATACTCAGCGACTTTTAAAGGCGACTTTAATGGTTTTAATACTTGAACTTTCTGTTAGACGGAATAATTACAGTACATAATGTTATCGTATATTGTTCTTATTAATAAGAAACGACATAAAAAAACAAAAAATCCTCAAAATAACAAATCATTGCAAAATTCACAAAAAAGTGAAACAAGCAATCCATGCCTTTTTTCAAATTCGATGTCGTGTGAGACTACTAGAAAAATATCAGTATAGTTCGGAACGTCCGGAGTTAAACACACAAAAATTAAATTCCAAATTTTTGAGAAATATTTATTTTGGATTAATTTTTCAAATAAGTTTAAGCATAAAGTGATTCGTTTTTTTTACTAAAATTAAGCATAAAGTAAACTTTGCTAAAATTAAAAAAAAAAACAAAAAAAAAATTGGAACATTTGAAACCAATGTGTGCATTTGTACATGTGTGCATATTCCTACAGGCCATATACACATGCGGGAAAGAGTCATTTGTTCAGTCAATCGTCAAATCTCTCAATCGTTCTACTGGTACATCTGACACACGACATATACTCGTAATACGTAAAGACTGAACACGAAACTACAGGTTAGTATTATTAGATAAAATTATGAACTTTATGTTCAAGCAAGTAATACGCCATCCAACAGGTCCACACATTTCACACGAATAAAATAGAAGCATTGTAGAACCCCCATCAACTTTAGCAGCTAACACAATTCAAGGCGCATCTCAAGGGTATTCCTGTGTAGATCTGGTGCACACAAAACAGTTTTTTAACAGTCAGGTTACAGGTTCGTTTTATTACGATTAGATTAATGCACTGACTATTCAAACAGGTAAACACATTTCCTCCTGATATCGGATCGGGCCAGGGGTCTGGGCTCAGGATCTTCGAAATGAGCAATGGACTGAAAGGCATTTCTTTGAACGTATCTCTTCAGTAGTATCAGGCTCGAGGTGCTTTTGCTCCGACTGTTCGAATGAATGTCGGCATATCTCTAGTGCAAAGGAAACAAAGGAGAATGAAGTTAATATATTTTGATAAACTGGAGAATTATATATTTTTATACAAAATGAAACATAGAGGTGTGTGGTTATTTCAGGGAGAATTATGTGCAACAAGGTACAAGTGCTTATCATACGAATCATGTTGGGGCATGGCGCAGGTTTCTTTCTCCCAAAGAATTCGCTGGATAATGTCCAACCATTGTTCAATGTCCTGGGATGGACGCAACGCAACGCTGCTGTGCCATTGTCCGGCTGCTAATTCATCGGGATAATTGCCAAATGACCAAATGGGGAGTTTTGGCTCCGGTTCCTGCTCCTGATCCTGAACCCAAGAAAGGCTAATAGTAAATGGAAATACAATTTTATTTATTGTTATGTACACATGTTTTAGGCCTCTTCTTCAAGATGCTTTCTGCTGGAATAACTTCTGTGGATAACAATGCCCAGCGACTTTTGTAAGCGACTTTATCGACTTGAATTATCGGTTAACCGGAATTATTACAGAATAATGTCTCTGTTCGTCGAAAAACGAATCAACACCAAATTCAGAAAAAACTGAAACCAGCAATCCATGCCCCTACAAACACCCATGTTCATACAAGTAACGAGCTCTGCAACAGGTTCAAATTCTGATGAGAAATAACTATATTTTGTTACTAATAATTATATTACTCGTGATTATATTTTGATACTAAAATACCCAAAGATGTTTAATTATTTGATTGAATTAGAATGGAGAATGGAATGGCCCAGCTTCTGCACGTAGCCGGCCAGCTCCAGGGCC
Organism: Drosophila lowei; assembly: GCA_008121275.1. NCBI lineage: Eukaryota > Metazoa > Arthropoda > Insecta > Diptera > Drosophilidae > Drosophila > Drosophila lowei. Next base: position 25,069,224 of record CM017779.1, read on the forward strand.
TCCTCGTAGCGTCCTTCGCGTATGCAGCGCTCCATCAATTCTCAATGGTCAATTCTCACGGAATAAGCAATGCAGAGCTGGGGGAAGTGAGTAAAATGAAGTCCCTCAGAAGCCTGGCGTGCGGCTTATCCTTTGTTATAGACATAGAAATAGAACAGCTAGCTCAACTTCCGCAGTAAGACTTTTCCAGCTGCTATGATATGCAATCGAAATTCCAATCAAAATTAATACTTGAATTTTCGGTCAAAATAACGAATCAACGCAAAATTCACAAAAAACTGAAACAAGCAATCCATGCCCCTAAAAACCCCAAATGTCAAATTCGATGTCGTGTGAGAATACTGAAAAAATATCAGTATAGTTCGGAACGTCCGGAGTTAAACACACACAAAATAAAAATCTAAAATTCGAAGTTTTTGAGAAATATTTATTTTGAATTAATTTTTCAAATAAGTTCAAGTGAGTCGTTTTTACTATTACTAAAGTTGGGCATAAAGTAAACTTTGTTAAAATTGTAAAAAAAAGCAAAATTTGGAACATTTGAAGCCAATGTAATCGAATTTTTGTCCATATTTCTACAGGCCATATACACATGCGGGAATCTTTTTACAATTTTGGAGTCGGAATCTTTCAGTCCTACTGGTACACCATCATAGAAACCCCATCAATGGACATCTGACACAAGCCTGGCTCAGCCATCCAACAAGTCCACGCATTTCAGGGACAAGGGTCGTGGCACACTCACGCAATCGAAGAAGGCAAAGAAGTCCTTTTGTTGGTTAATATTCAGACTGGCGTTGGGATCACCTACGTAAGAGGGATTTGGCACACGGACTGGTTTGCCCTCCGAATATTCTTCGCCCATCGATGGCACGCTGCGCATATAGCCGAGCGAGGCAATATGGAGAGCCTCGAAGGTCTCGGCAGTTGGTAGGCGGTTAGTCTGGGCCGTCAACTCCTGGTAGCACGGGTGGCCGGGACCACGGACCGGCTCTGGCTCGATCCTATACCCGCCGTCATCGGACTCGGCCAAGGAGTGCGAGCTGGGTTGCTCTGGGTCCAATAACTGGTTGTCTTCCTCCATCATCACGGAGTCGCCCGTGGCCCGTGTCGGGCAGGTCTCCTCTACGCAAGAACTTGGTTCGTTATATTAAAGAAAAATATCATTAGATTAATACACTGACTATTCAAACAGGTACGCACATTTCCTCCCAATATCGGAGGCAAGGCTGGAGACGCTCATGCTTGAGCTCCCACTGTTTTTCATATTAAGAAAACAAAACCAATCAACGGAAATCGAAGCTAATATATTGTTGCGAATGGATTATATTGGAAATAGTCCATCTTCGCATTTAGCTGCTTGGAACAACGCACAAATCTTTTTCAAAATTAAGTCTCGTCTCTCCGTTTGGTATAAAAACTCTGTTATATTCTCAAATGCGGAAAATACGAGCCGTATAAACGTGACAATATTGTTTGCACGGTTCATATTTTCGGTAAACAATATTGCTACGTTTAAAAAGTTCGTATTTTCCGAGTTGAGAATATAAAACAGAGTATTTGTACATAAACAGAGAGACTTTATTCCCCAAAAGAATTTTTGATGCTACTATACCCATATATTCTTGAGTAACGGTTATAGAAATAACAATGATGATAAAATTACATTTAGTTAAATTAGATTAGACATTAGATAGTTGGTTAGTAAGTCTCAACGGCTACTATGGTGAGGCTTCTCAACGGACCAGTTGAGCTTCCCTTCTGTTGCTGGATGGATCAGTGTTAAGCTGGGTGTTCTCTTGTGGGTTGGATGGTTTTGTCAGTCGAACTGCACGGTTCATATTTTCGGTAAACAATATTGCTACGTTTAAAAAGTTCGTATTTGTACATAAACAGAGAGACTTTATTCCCAAAAGAATTCTTGTTCCAAGCAACTCTGAGCCAAGACTGACAATTTCTAATATAATCCTAATATATGTTAATATATAATATAAGCTTGAGAATTATATATTTGTATGCAAAAAGAAACAAAGAGGTGTGTGATTATTTCATGGAGAGTTCGACAGTGCTTATCATACGAATCATCCTGGGGCACAACTCAGTTTTCATTTGCTTGCTCAGTGTCCTGGGATGGAGGCGACGCTAAATGGGGATCCGATGGCCATGGTGTTAGATGCTGATTTAGATTTAGATTTAGATTTAGTTTTGGTCATCAAACACAAATAAAATAAAATATAAAAAATTAAAGCAAGCCTGATTTTGACATCTATTGATATCTTTCGTTCGTGTTCCCAAAATGTATAGAACTAATAGCCCCATTCGTACCATTGTCAATAGAAATAATTAGACATCTTTGTGTATTCTAGTATCAAAATATAATCATTCTTAGTATCAAAATTGATTTATCGTTTTTAGGATCAAAATAAGTAACAATCAGAATCAGAATGTCGAACTCCTCCGACCGACGACTTGGACCCCGTTCTATGTAAGAACGTAAGGGCCAAAGCCACAAACGTGTGAGCCTGTTGGATGGCCAATAGTTTTTAATTTCCGATATCCGTCGGTATCTTGTGGAATACATACCTCCCCAGGAAGCGTCCTGGGTCCTGCCTAGACTGCCTAGATTGTCGAGCCGTGTAGCATGTAGTCCTGTCAAGCGCCTAGAAAAAGTGAAAATTTGAACAAATTTTACCACCACAACACCATTTATGCTTACACTGTGTTTGATGTGCCGCAAACCGAGTGGACGAGCGTAGTGGCACGTAGATCCTGAGAGCCGTTGTAATCTACGTGGCCAAATCAATTCAAATGTTTCAAATGTACCACTTTTTTTTTTTTTTTTTTTAATTTTAACAAAGTATAAAAAAAAGAATCACTTTATGCTTAAACCTAATTGAAAAAAATCCGAAATAAATATTTCTCAAAATTTAGAAATTTAGAATTTTATTTTTGTGTGTTTTACTCCGTACGTTCCGAGCTCAACTGATATTTCTCCAGTAGTCTCACACAACATCGAATTTGACATCTGGGTGTTTGTAGGGCATGGATTGCTTGGGACTTGGGGGATATTTGATTCTCCTGGGCAGAAGGCTTTGCTTATTCACTCCGATTAAACAGGAAACACTTTATGATGGCAAATGGTAAATGATATGAAACAATACAATATGGATCAGCTAGTGCCAAAGAAGTGGGTTTACTCGAAAACTCTCGTCTACCCGATGGAGTCCCTCGTGGATACGGTGGTGGAAGCGGATGTGCTCGGAACTCTTTAAAAAACTTGAAAGGACTCCGATGCCGGTGAGGATCTGGTAATGCCCCAGGCTTTTAATATCATTTACAGGTGAATTCTCACAGATAGGGGCTTTGGGAATATTTTTCCAATACTATTGTACTTTACGATTTTACTTTATCAATGATCTTTTTACTGTAATGATAATAGAAATAGATCACCCTTTCTTCCAGTATTTAATGAGAGTATGAAAGTATTAGTAAGTTTGGGACCACAATGAAGTACCTTCCAAGGTAGCCAATACCCTAAATAACATTCCCCCTATATGGTATATTATTATACATTTTTATCATCATTAATGTGTGCTCCGTGGCCCAGTAATGAATAAGTGCACCAGCCCTTGTACTTGATAACATAACAGAGTCTTATCACACAATGAAATGTGGTCGGGGCTGTGTTTTCGGTCCCGTCCCGGAATCGCAACGGGCAAATAGCCAGTTCTATCCATTTATTTATTAGGCGAATCCAAGTGATATCACCACCCCACCGTGCTCGAAGCTGCGACTGACATCAGGTTCAATTGAAATCATTCGGCTGGCTGCTAAATTGAGCTTCAGTTGGGTTCCATTCGCGCTGCCGACCGGTCGCTTCGCATCATGTGTCCCATTTGTGCCGTACTGCTGCTGCTGGCAGCCCTGCTGGCCTTGATCTACATCTTCCTGACCTGGAACTTTGGCTACTGGAAGAGACGAGGCATCCAGACAGCCAAGGCATGGCCCCTTGTCGGCAGCTTTCCCAGCGTGTTCACCCAGAAGCGGAACATGGCCTACGACATTGATGAAATCTATCGGTAAGGCAGAGTACGCTCTGGTTAAATATCTATTCATAGTTTTGATCACCATCTGCAGGCAGTACAAGAACACGGAAAGCGTTGTGGGTGTGTTCAACACACGGATCCCACAGCTAATGATTCTGTGTCCGGAATATGCGCACAAGATTTTTGCGGGCGAGTTCCGTAGTTTCCACGACAACGAAATGGGAAAGTTTGTAAGTGAAATTGGCTCGGATCAGTGTTAGGTTTTGCTAAACCCAAGTCTTTCTTTCTCTATAGACAAACAAAAAGGTGGACAGGATCACAGCCAACAATCCGTTCATACTAACAGGAGAGGACTGGAAGGAGAGGCGCGCTGAGATAACACCCGGACTTTCCGCCAATCGGGTAAGTTAAAGACTGGGCTCTGAATATGCTGCTGAATATGCTGAATATAATTGAGGGGGTATATTTGTAGTGTAAGCATAGTATATTCGTGTGAAAAATGGGAGTGTCTTTCGGTCTTTCTATCTGATTGAACATCATGATCGTGTAGCTTTTCAAAGATAAGGAAACTAGGTTTATGTATGCAAACTGTGATGCCAATAGAAGGTTGTTGTACACAAAAAGGTGAATGGGAATAGTGTTTGAAATGGATTTAAGCCGATACAGATTGATTGTACATACTGTATATACAGTATATTTTCACTCAGTATTTCAATAGCCGATATCCAAAACAATTGATGGGTTGTATAAACTTTCATAGAACTTTTTGGTTTTAAAAATGTATTTGAATTTTAACTACCTTTCTCTACCCCCAAAAAAGGTCAAGGCCGTCTATCCAGTGTCGCAGAGCGTGTGCAAGCATTTTGTGGATTACATCAAACGTCAGCAGCGCATGGCCCCCTCCGATGGCATCAATGCAAAGGACCTGTGCCTGTGCTACACCACCGAGGTGGTGTCCGACTGCGTGCTGGGAATCTCCGCCCAGAGCTTCACGGACACCCCCACCCCTCTGGTGGGCATGATCAAGCGCGTGTTTGAGCAGTCCTTTGGCTTCATCTTCTACATAACAGTGGCGACCCTCTGGCCACCAATTCGAAAGATCTACAGCGTGCCGCTGTTCGCCAAGGATGTGGAACAGTTCTTCTTCGACATCATGGAAAAGTGCATAATCTTGCGGCGAGAGAATCCTAAGCAACAGCGCGAGGACTTCCTCAACTATATGTTGCAGCTGCAGGAGAAGAAGGGATTGGACACCGTGGATCTGACATCACACACGATGACATTCCTCACGGACGGCTTCGAGACCACGGCTTTGGTGCTCTCCCACACGCTCCTGTTGCTCGGTCGCTATCCGGCGGAGCAGCAGAAGGTGCGCGATGAGATTGGGAAGGAGATCTAACTTTTGAGCAGCTGAGCGAGCTGCCCTACATCGATGCCTGTATTCATGGTAACGAACCACTGACCAAGTTCCATTACTCCTCTATTTGGATGATATTTTAATTCCCAGAAACCTTGCGTCTTTTTGCGCCACTCCTGTCCGGCCGCAAGATAGTGACTGAAGCCTACGACTTTGTAAACAGGAACGGTGTGACAGTGCGCGTCCATCCCGGGGATGTGGTGATCATTCCAGCCCATTCGATGCACCACGATCCGGAGTACTACGAGGATCCAGAGGTGTTCAAGCCGGAGCGTTTCCTGGAAATCAATGGCGGGGTGCGCAAATATCGGGAAGCAGGCGTATACTATGGCTTCGGCGATGGACCACGCGTTTGTCCAGGTGTGTCCTAAGTTCTCCTTTCATTATGAACCGCAGATCAGAATGCAGCATACTCCTTCTGTTTATAGGCATGCGGTTTGCCCTCACCCAACTCAAGGCTGCCTTGGTCGAGATTGTTCAGAACTTTGAGATTAAGGTCAATCCCAAGACGCGAGCGGACAACGAACTCGACGACACCTTCTTCATGGCCACCCTGAAGGGCGGCATCTGGCTGGACTTTGAGGCGCGCAAATAAACCTCGATCGATTTTAGATCGATTCGATCATTGTATATTAATATTATTCAAAGTTACATAGAATTTTGTATCTTTAACAAAACCCCGAATCAAATCTCTAGTCTCGACTCAGGGCTAATTGAACAAGGGGCAGCACTTTGATCGAGGACAGATCCGCCAGAATCGACTCAATGTTGTCCAAGGAAGCCACCTGCATGAGGCTCTCCTTGCGGAAGCTTAAGATAATAATGGCAAAGAGTGGCAGAATCTCCAGGCTATCGAAACCCAGTATCTGAAATAAGGGAGCGGAAATTGAAGACTTGTATTCGGAATGTGGTTTAGGGAACTACCCACCAAGTCCCAAAGGATCAGGAGCGCAAACTGGAAAGAGTTCAGTTTATTAAAAGGATAAGGAATATTCTCTTTCTTGGACTTGTATCTTTACCTCACGGTAGTGCATCCAGAGCTGGGGCTCAGCTTCTCAGACATCAGGCAGAAGTTGACAATTCTCTGGGAATGCGTAGCATGGTGCTGGGGACCTGAGATCCTGTGTAAAGATGTGTGGCGTGGCCCTGGGGACCGGTGATCCTACACAAAGATGACCGGTGAAAACCGGTGATCCTGTGTCAGAGTGCGTGGTGCGGGAATTTTTTTCCGAATTGAACAGTTCGTGGGTTCCGGCTGACTCGAACTTGACATCTTTGATCTGTTCCGGGTGGAGGCTAGACCTTGACTTGAATGTCATGCAGCTGACTGTCCGTCCTGGCCTAGGCATCAATATAATTGCAAAGAAAATAAAATTATAAATGGTGAAAAACAACATCATTTCTCTCTTCTCTTTTCTCACTTACCCATAATCTTGCTCCGGTTCTTACGATTCCGCAAACGAAATGCACAAAATGATTTCCAATAAGAGCTCAAATTTTAGGCATTAATTTATTAATGTATAAGGGGGCACAAGATGGCGGAAGTTCTTGTAGACACACTAAACAAGAGGGAGTCAGATCAGCAGCATTGGGAATGCCTCACCCTTTGACGAACTTCACTTGGAACGAGAGCACTCATCCTTTTTGATTCTCTTCTTCACTATGGCATCATGGAGTGGGAAAGGGATGCAACTTGACGAATTTTCAAGCACACACACAAACATATAGCTGGAACTCACGTGATCAAACGAAAAAAAGCCACACAACGAAACAATTACACATTTTAGATTTTTGCACATAAAAAAAGAAATAATGCAAAAAATAATATGATTTTCTACATTTATATCAAATATATATCCATATCACACAAAATTACGCACTTTTCCTTCGTCGAGCTGCATTTTGATTTTGCATTTTTTTCGCCCCCGCGAAAAAAATGAAAAAGTTTTCTTTTTGTTGCCTTAAAACATATTTTATTGCACTAAAACACGTCTTTTTGTACACCGAACTTCACTACACAACTGCGTGCTACGTTTTTCCCGTCGAATTTTTCATGATTTTCCGGATTTTCACGGATTGACTTAAGAAACGCACGCTTTGCCCGGGTGAAAAAATGAAAGTGAGAGCGGTGCAAATGCGTTCATTCTTTGGTCTCCTGCTCCTCTTCCTATTTTCTCTCGAGCCCACGCACACTTTAGCTACTTTTGCAAAAACGAATCGAAAAACGGGAGACAACGGAAAAAAACACATTTTCGATTTTGTCACATAAAAAAAAGAAATTTGACAAAAAAAATATGTTTGCCTGCATATATATCACATATATCAAACATATACACATACATACATATGTATATCGCACATTTTTGCACTTTTCCTTCGTAGATCTGTATTTTTGTCCCCACTATGCCTCTTTCTGCGCCCCCACCTTTGATCCAATACATTTTCTTGCAATAAAAAACATTTTTTTGTACATATACATCTAATCTTTGCATCACTACAATGAACTTCACTTCACACACCTGCGCGACATTTTATTCGTTGGATTTTTCACCATTTTTACGAGTTTAAACGCGGATCTGACTTACAAACGCAACGTCGAGCGGAAAAAAATGAAAGTGACAGCGCTCCATATGCGTTCGTTCTATGCTCACCCTAAACCTCTTCTCATTCGCTATCACTCCAACGCTCTCTCGAGTACTTCTGCTTATGCTAAACTCTACCACTTGTCTTCAAACTCTGCTCTCTTTCTATCAATTAATTCAGTGTAATTAAATAATTTCAGTAAGAAATATAAAATAATTTAATTAAATTAGTACACCGCGCACTGCAACCCTCTCCGAGAGTCGCATCGTGCTCTCTTTTTATACCCGATACTCAAAATGAGTATTGGGGTATATTAGATTTGTGGTGAAAATGGATGTGTGTAACGTCCAGAAGGAACCGTTTCCGACCCCATAAAGTATATATATTCTTGATCAGCATCAATAGCCGAGTCGATTGAGCCATGTCTGTCTGTCCGTCTGTCCGTCTGTCCGTCCGTCCGTCCGTCCGTCTGTCCGTCCCTATCAGCGCCTAGTGCTCAAAGACTATAAGAGCTAGAGCAACGACATTTTGTATCCAATTTCTGTGATATGTCACTGCTACAATTGTATTTCAAAATTTCGCCCCGAATTTTCCGCCCCCACAAAGGACGAAAATCTGTGGCATCCACAATTTTAAAGATACAAGAAAACCAAAAACGCAGAATTGTAGAAAATGACCTTATCTTCTAGACGGCTAAATCTGAATTGGATCGTATCATTATTATAGCCAGTATGAAGAAAACAATTTCATTTTTTCTCGCCCTGTCTCTCTCTAACACACACGCATCATAGACGGCTTTGCTTAGCGCAAAACTTTGACGCCTAGATCTCAGAGACTATAAGAGCTAGAGCAACCAAATTTGGTATCCACACTCCTGAAATATCGGACCTTGACGAGTTTGTTTCTAAATTCCGCCACATTTTCCGGCCCTTCAAAGGACGAAAATCTGGAGCATCCACAGATCTCAGAGACTATTAGACCTGACTGTCGATTCTCACTGCTAAACAACTATTTGTTTTTCACTGCAGAACTCACTGTTGATAGCTCACTGCTTCAAAATTTCGCCCCACCCAGTTCCGCAACCATAAACAACGAAAATCTGTGGCAACCACAATTTTGAAGATAGGAGAAAATTAAAAACGTACAATCATAGAGAATGGCCATATCTACTAGACTGCCGAATCTTGCCGAATCCGAATCAGATCGGATTATTGTTATAGCCAAAAGTAACAAATAAATTTGCAGTGGCTACGCAGCGCCCGTCGACACGTTCTGACTGATTTTCTGTCTCTCGCACGCACTCTATGTCGTTTAATGTAGCCATACTGACTATGTATCGGGTATAAATGTAGAGTTGCGGTCGCAGCAGCAACTCACAACGTTCCCCCTCGTTTGTTTTTATATTGCTCAAAGCGGCAAAGAGCTCTCAAAGCTAAAGAGAGCTCATACCACCTTGTAAAATTTCGTCACGAGCAAAAGTAGGTGAAGTGTGCGTGGGAGAGAGAGCAATTAGGAAGAGGAGAGGGAGAGCATAGAATGAACGCATTTGCAGCGCTCTCACTGAAATTTTTTCACCGGCCAAAGCGTGCGTTTGTGAGTCAGCTCCGCGTTTTAAATCGTGAAAATCGGGAAAATGGTGAAAAATCCTACGGGAAAAGCGTCGCGCATGTTTGTAAAGTGATGTTTAGTGTAGTGATGCCGTGATTATATGAAAAAGGGTGATTTAGTGCAAGAAAATGTGTCGAATAATAGGCGGGGACGCAAAGAGGCAAAATGCCGGCATAAATGCAGTTTGACGAAGAAAAAGGGCGGCAAATTTGTTATATTTATGTAAAATGTGTTATATATATGTCGAAAATCATATTATTTTTGCATAATTTATTTTTTGTCTGTGCCAAAACCTAAAATGTATTTTTTTCCGTTGTCTCCCGTTTTTTCGTTTTGTTTTTGCAAAAGTAGCTGAAGTGTGCGTGGGAGAGGAGCAAATCGGAAGAGGAGATGGAGATCAAAGAATGAACGAATTTGCACCGCTCTCACTTAAAAATTTTTCCCGCTCGAAGCATGCGTTCGTAAGTCAGCTCCGCTTTTCAATCCGTGAAAATTCGGAAAATGGTGAAAAATCTAACGGGAAAAATGCTGCGCAGGGTGTAGCGACATGTGGTGTACAAGAAAAGTGTTATAGTGCAAGAAAATGTGTTATAAGGCAACAAAAAAGGTTTCGATCAAGGGCGGGGGCGAAGAAAAAGTGAAAATGGCAGCAAAAATCCATCTCGACGTAGGAAAAGGGGCAATTTGTTATATTTATGTAAAATGTGTTATATACATATATGTTGAAAATCATATTACTTTTGCATAATTTATTTTTTTTATGTGCCAAAATCTAAAATTGTTTTTGTTTCCTTGTCTTGTTTTTTTTTCGTTTGATCACGTGAGTTCCAGCTATGTGTGTGTGTGCGTGCGTGCTTGAAAATTCGTCAAGTTTTGTCCTCTCCCACTCCATGAGGGAATAGTGCAGTGAAGAAGAGAAACAAAAATTATGAGTGCTCTGTTTCTAGAGAAGTTCATGAAAGGCTGAGGCATTCCCAATGCTGCTGATCTGACTCTCTCTTGTTTAGTGTGTCATTACGAACTTCCGCCCTCTTGTGCCTCACCTCATATTAATAAATGAATGCCTAAAAGTTGGGCTCTTATTGGAAATCATTTTGTGCGTTTCGTGTGCGGTTTCGGTGCGGTTTTGTCGTTACATCGGAGTCGTCGAATCATCATTCATCGGAATCGTGAGAATCGAGAATATGAGAAAAGAGCAGAAAGATTATGGGTAAGTGTTTCTCTAATGCAACATGGTGCTTGCGATTTGATACCAAAATAATACTTTTATGGGGGACCAACTGATTCTTGCATTTAATTTGTAGTCCTATGTCCAACATATACTCCTACCCATACTAAAAACAAAAACAAAAGAGAGCAGCAATCTCTCGAGCTGCATTTTGATTTCTGGATTTGACAAATTAACGAATAATCCCAAATATTTAATGTTTTTATGTCGCAATGTTTCATACAGATCTATTGTTGAAATCGAATTAGCTGTGGCTTATATCTAATATTTTTATATATTCAAAGCCTATAGGGGAGTATTGGATTTGTGATGAAAGTGGAAGTGTGGTCCCAGAAGGAAGCGTTTCCAGCCCCGCTGATTGCCTAGATCTCAGAGACTAAAAGAGCTGACCCTAATCGTGCAGTGTGCGTCCTCTGGTTGAGGGGAGCCATACTGATTATCTATCAGGTATAAATGTAGAGTCGTGGCCTTAGCTGCGTCTCACAACGTTCCCCCTCGTTCCCCCTATTCTCCCGCAAGGGAGACCGGCTTACCCTTGCCTTCCGGGGCTTGCCTTTGGAGGCTCCCAAATCTGCTTCGTCGGATTGGCTTGGCCCTGTGGTTGTCTTTGAATGTCCTCGTGGCCGTTGGGGTGTCTTGGCGTGGGTTGGACGTAGCAGGGCCTTCACTGTCCAACCTCCGCGATCACGACTTGCCGCTTTCCACTCAATTGCCTCTCCAGTCCAGCTCAAGCCGGCACGCGTCTCTCCTGCTATTGCTGCTGCTGCTGGGAGGATGCGAGAACGGCTCTTCGGTTCTTCCCTATTCTTCGGCGCTATTTTTCGGCGGCGACGCTGCACTTTGTCGTTTTCTCTTCTATTGTTGCTGCTTCGTGGGTGTCGCTTGCTCTCCGTCGTATTGTGGTGAGATTTTGTCGCTGTGGTTTTCTGCTATGGTTCTCTTCCTTGCCGTCGCTCTCTTTGGTCGCTGCTGCGGGCCAGTTTGTCTTCATTGTCGCCGCTCTTTTTCTGCTGCTGTGAGCTAGAGATGCTCGCTTCCCCTGTCGTGACTCGCCCCACCGGTCATGGTTCCCTAATATAAGCTTTTTATACCCGATACTCAAAATGAGTATTGGGGTATATTAGATTTGTGGTAAAAGTGGATGTGTAACGTCCAGAAGGAAGGTTTCCGACCCCATAAAGTATATATATTCTTGATCAGCATCAATAGCCGAGTCGATTGAGCCATGTCTGTCTGTCCGTCTGTCCGTCCGTCCGTCTGTCCGTCTGTCCGTCCGTCCGTCTGTCCGTCTGTCCGTCCCTATTAGCGCCTAGTGCTCAAAGACTATAAGAGCTAGAGCAACGACATTTTGTATCCAGACTTCTGTGATATGTCACTGCTACAATTGTATTTCAAAACTTTGCCCCGCCCACTTCCGCCCCCACAAAGGACGAAAATCTGTGGCATCCACAATTTTAAAGATACAAGAAAAGCAGAATTGTAGAGAATAACCCTATCTTCTAGACTGCTAAATCTGAATTGATCGTATCATTATTATAGCCAGTATGAAGAAAACAATTTCATTTTTTCTCGCCCTGTCTCTCTCTAACACACACGTATCATAGGCGGCTTTGCATAGCGCAAAACATTAGCGCCAAGATCTCAGAGACTATAAGAGCTAGAGCAACCAAATTTGGTATCCACACTCCTGAAATATCGGACCTTGACGAGTTTGTTTCTAAATTCCGCCACACCCCCTTCCGGCCCCGCAAAGGACGAAAATCTGGAGCATCCACAGATCTCGGAGACTATTCGACCTGACTGTCGAGCTCTCACTTACACAACTATTTGTAATTTTTCACTGCAGAACTCACTGTTGATAGCTCACTGCTTCAAAAATTTCGCCCCACCCAGTTCCGCAACCATAAACAACGAAAATCTGTGGCAAACCACAATTTTGAAGATAGGAGAAAATTAAAAAAATCATAGAGAATGGCCATATCTACTAGACTGCCGAATCTTGCCGAATCCGAATCAGATCGGATTATTGTTATAGCCAAAAGATAGCGCCCGTCGGCACGTTCTGAATTTTCTGTCTCTCTCGCACGCACTCTATGTCGTTTAACAGCCATACTGACTATGTATCGGGTATAAAGACTCACAACGGTTAATTGTCTTTTTCCTTGTGCGGCTTAGGCCGGAAGCCGGAAGGCTTAGGAAATGAAAAAGAATATGGTTAAGGATATAAGAACTACTAATAAGAGATAGTGAGAAAAGATTAAGCATAAAACAAAGGTGCGATTGGCTTCACGCCTGTCTTGTTCCGCCCCCATTATCTAGCTTCTGTCACTGGGGGGGCCTGGGGAAAGTATGCCCGCTGCCATGAATGTGGATGGGATGGATGTCGTATCCGGGCCCACATCGCGGCCTGGAACATCTGGTAGTTCAATGAGGACACGGCGAGTACCCTGTATGCAGAGACGCGCTATCTCCATCCATTACCGATGTCATGGATTTTCGAGCATCTACTTAAATTTTTATCAATGAGCTTTTTACTTTACTGATTGTAGAAATAGGCTCACCCTGTCTTCCAGTAATTAACAAGAGTATGAAAGTACTAGTAAGATTGGACCCACAATGAAGTACCTTCCAAGGTAGCCAATACCCAAGAGATCATTCCCCGTATATGGTATATTATTATTAATTTCTATAATCATTAATAAGTGCTCTGCGGCCCAGTAATGGACGAGTGCACTGGCCCTTGATCTTGATAACATAACAGAATCTTATCACACAATGAAATGTGGTCGGGGCTGTGTTCTATCAATTTTTTTAATTCGAATTCAAGTGATTTCACCTCCCCACCGTGCTCGAAGCTGCGACTGACATCAGGTTCAATTGAAATCATTCGGGTGGCTGCTAAATTGAGCTTCAGTTGGGTTCCATTCGCGCTGCCGACCGGTCGCATCGCATCATGTGTCCCATTTGTGCCGTACTGCTGCTGCTGGCAGCCCTGCTGGCCTTGATCTACATCTTCCTGACCTGGAACTTTGGCTACTGGAAGAGACGAGGCATCCAGACAGCCAAGGCATGGCCCCTTGTCGGCAGCTTTCCCAGCGTGTTCACCCAGAAGCGGAACATGGCCTACGACATTGATGAAATCTATCGGTAAGGCAGAGTACGCTCTGGTTAAATATCTATTCATAGTTTTGATCACCATCTGCAGGCAGTACAAGAACACGGAAAGCGTTGTGGGTGTGTTCAACACACGGATCCCACAGCTAATGATTCTGTGTCCGGAATATGCGCACAAGATTTTTGCGGGCGAGTTCCGTAGTTTCCACGACAACGAAATGGGAAAGTTTGTAAGTGAAATTGGATCTGATCAGTGTTAGGTTTTGCTAAACCCAAGTCTTTCTTTCTCTGTAGACAAACAAAAAGGTGGACAAGATCTTGGCCAATAATCCGTTCATACTAACAGGAGAGGACTGGAAGGAGAGGCGCGCTGAGATAACACCCGGACTTTCCGCCAATCGGGTAAGTACTGGAGTCCAGATAGTGCTGCTGAATATGTACATAATTAAGGGGGTTTATTTTTATTTGTAAGTATAGTATATTCGTGGTGAAAAACGGGAGTGTCTGTAAGTCTACTGATTGCACAACTGAATCATGTAGCTTTTCAAAGATAAAAAAGTTAGGTATTAGGTATGCAAACTGTGATGCCCATTGAACGTTGTTGATTCTCCGAGAATTGTAATGTTTGGTAAACCGAATTCGGAAGCAAATCGTACTTCTGGGATGCCCACACTCATCAAAGTTGTATATACTATATATGTATACTGCATATGTATATACCGTATATACTTTCATAATTTTCACTCGATATTTCAAACGCCGATATCCAAAAACTCATTGGTATAAAAGAAATTAGTATTTTTTTTCGCGTCGAACACATTGACGTCTCTTTGTTTTAAAAATATATTTGAATTTTAACTACCTTTCTCTACCCCCAAAAAAGGTCAAGGCCGTCTATCCAGTGTCGCAGAGCGTGTGCAAGCATTTTGTGGATTACATCAAACGTCAGCAGCGCATGGCCTCCTCCGATGGCATCAATGCAAAGGACCTGTGCCTGTGCTACACCACCGAGGTGGTGTCCGACTGCGTGCTGGGAATCTCCGCCCAGAGCTTCACGGACACCCCCACCCCGCTGGTGGGCATGATCAAGCGCGTGTTTGAGCAGTCCTTTGGCTTCATCTTCTACATGATGGCGGCGAACCTCTGGGCACCCATTCGAAAGATCTACAGCGTGCCGATGTTCGCCAAGGATGTGGAAAACTTCTTCTTCGACATCATGGAAAAGTGCATAATCTTGCGGCGAGAGAATCCTAAGCAACAGCGCGAGGACTTCCTCAACTATATGTTGCAGCTGCAGGAGAAGAAGGGATTGGACACCGTGGATCTGACATCACACACGATGACATTCCTCACGGACGGCTTCGAGACCACGGCTTTGGTGCTCTCCCACACGCTCCTGTTGCTCGGTCGCTATCCGGCGGAGCAGCAGAAGGTGCGCGATGAGATTGGGAAGGGAGATCTAACTTTTGAGCAGCTGAGCGAGCTGCCCTACATCGATGCCTGTATTCATGGTAACGAACCACTGACCAAGTTCCATTACTCCTCTATTTGGATGATATTTTAATTCCCAGAAACCTTGCGTCTTTTTGCGCCACTCCTGTCCGCCCGCAAGATGGTAACTGAGGCCTACGACTTTGTGAACAAGAACGGTGTGACCGTGCGCGTCCATCCCGGGGATGTGGTGATCATTCCAGTCCATTCGATGCACCACGATCCGGAGTACTACGAGGATCCAGAGGTGTTCAAGCCGGAGCGTTTCCTGGAAATCAATGGCGGGGTGCGCAAATATCGGGAAGCAGGCGTATACTATGGCTTCGGCGATGGACCACGCGTTTGTCCAGGTGTGTCCTAAGTTCTCCTTCCATTATGAACCGCAGATCAGAATGCAGCATACTCCTTTTGTTTATAGGCATGCGGTTTGCTCTCACCCAACTCAAGGCTGCCTTGGTCGAGATTGTTCAGAACTTTGAGATTAAGGTCAATCCCAAGACGCGAGCGGACAACGAACTCGACGACACCTTCTTCATGGCCACCCTGAAGGGCGGCATCTGGCTGGACTTTGAGGCGCGCAAATAAACCTTCTCGATCGATTTTAGATCGATTCGATCATTGTATATTAATATTATTCAAAGTTACATAGAATTTTGTACCTACAACAAAACCCCGAATCAAATCTCTAGTCTCGACTCAGGGCTAATTGAACAAGGGGCAGCACTTTGATCGAGGACAGATCCGCCAGAATCGACTCAATGTTGTCCAAGGAAGCCACCTGCATGAGGCTCTCCTTGCGGAAGCTTAAGATAATAATGGCAAAGAGTGGCAGAATCTCCAGGCTATCGAAACCCAGTATCTGAAATAAGAGAGCGGAAATTGAAGACTTGTATTTGGAATGTGGTTTAGGGAACTACCCACCAAGTCCCAAAGGATCAGGAGCTGATCGGGTGGCAGGTGTCCGGAAAAGGCGCGCATTAGCCATTTGAAAACAACGCGCAAACTGGAAAGAGTTCAGTTTATTAAAAGGATAAGGAATATTCTCTTCCTTGGACTCACGGCTGTATCTGTAGCTCACGGAAGTGCGACCAGAGCTGGGGCTCATAGGTCTGCAGCAGCTTCTCGAACAGCAGGCAGAGGCTGACAATGCCCTGGGGATGCGTATTGATGGTGGTCAGTCGGTGGCAGTATCGTATATAGAACGCACGGAAGGTGTAGTACAGATTGACGGGCGAATCGTACAGATAGCAGAACGGAGCGGCGAACATGCAGATCCCGTGGAAGGGCACCACGCCAGAGGGAGGGCCCTCGTACGTCTTGCCCTTCACCGGGAACGCCTCGTAGTCCACACAGCTCCCAATGTCCGTGTCGCGGGAGAAGCAGAGCAGCACCTGGTAGAGCACATCCTCGAACACAAAATACTGATCATCGTTGGAGGCCGTTAACTGGATGTCCTTGAAGACCAGCTTGTCCACGATATGATCCGTAGTCCAAACAGTGTTTCGCAACTTCTGCCAGTGTTCTATGTCCTGGAGAAAGATTATTCAAATAGATATCTTTTCCTTCTTTAAGCGATTGGGTATCCCTTACATAGTCATGTAGCTTGCTATCGAGCACGGCTGCCCAGAGGGCTCCTCGATACGGGGCCGGAGTGCAGCCCTTCTTTAGGAAATGCTGGCACATGGGTGCATGTCGGGTCTCCAGGATGCGCTGGCACTGCGTTGTTAGATCCGGCACACCCAGGTAGCCGTCACTCCGCAGCAGATCCGCGAAGTGGGTCCGCAGCTCGAAGAGATTCTTCACGGGCAGAGCAATGTGCGAGAACTCCCATTGAGGAATTTGGCTGAAGAATAAGGGAACGCTGAGCATAGCACCGATTGCGGATGGGCTGGGGTTGGGGAGCTGCTTACTCTGTATTTTCGGTGGTCTTGGCGGGTCCTTTCAGAGAGAGCAGCACCTCTAGCAGATCCTTGGGCGCGTACACAGGTCGATAGTTGGCCAGGTCTAAAAATTCCATTGGAATTCATGAATTTATTAAATCGGAGACGAATCTGGGTTGTACTCTCACCCATGCTGTAGTTGCTCAGCTCATTCCATTTGGCCATAAAGTCCTCGCGATCCGCACTGATACGGGGCTGTCCATGGAGCGGGACCTTCAGCTCTGTGCACATGGCATTCAAGCTCTTGCGCACCCGTCGATCCCACAGTACTCCGGCTCTTTTCAGATAGCCCAGGGGATCGCTTAAAGTGGTTTTCTACAATGAAAATATAATGGAATAGAAGGCCATCAAGATTACATCAATTGCCAGATATACTTCAGGAGCCGTCATCTTGACAGCATTGCCCCGGAGTGCTGAATTGTCTTGCGAATGTTTTAAGTGTCTACACCCATAGACAAAAGCCCTGGGAACAGAATTATAGGTACACAGAGATTTAAATATATGCCATTATATTTGCACCGAGAGTGGAATTATTAAAATTGAAGTCTTTTCACTTACATTTTGACAGTAATATGAAAATATTTGATATAATATAATTAACTTTATAATTAAAACCAAGTGAATTCTATTTAGTTTCACTATTTGTACAACCGACAGTCGAAAATAGTATATCTTGAAAACTGTGGATGCCACAGACTCTTGTCCTTTGTGGGGCCGTCCTTGATGAAGTGTGATATCATAGGACAGACAGACATTGCTCAATCAAAGCGTCTGTTGATGCTGATCAAGAATATATATACTTTATGGGGTCGGAAATTCTTCCTTCTGGGCGTTACACATATCCACATTCCTCACAAATCTAATATTCCCCGTAAACTAATTTTGAGTATCGGGTATACAAAAAATTAGTGACCTTCTGCTGATTTCTGTTCACCTGGTATCGAGCTTCGAACAGAAATCAGCAGGAGGTCGCTGGCTTGGACATAGCACCAATCAGCACTTTCGGATAAGCGGAATCAATATTAGACTGCGAGACGGAGAAACGAAGCGGATGTAAATGCAAACCTTTCGTATACAGACACACACACATTTTTCACATTTTATATGTGATATTTGTATATGGTTCATACAAAAATACTAAAATCACGCCTAAAAAATGGTTGGTAGTGGTAAGAAGGTGAAAAAGACTTTAAGATCTTTTCACATACCTACTAGAAGTAC
Source organism: Drosophila lowei (assembly GCA_008121275.1). Taxonomy (NCBI): domain Eukaryota; kingdom Metazoa; phylum Arthropoda; class Insecta; order Diptera; family Drosophilidae; genus Drosophila; species Drosophila lowei. The sequence continues at coordinate 25,087,872 of CM017779.1, forward strand.
AAAGAAATATAAAGATCGGTCTGTAAAGTCCACTAAACACTTAAAATTATGAGAGCTTTTGGACCTGTCTTAATTTTCAGAGATAAAATCTTAAAGCTCTCTTACACGAACAAAATATAGCCCGTCTTGCCATCGAGTACTCACCGGTAGCTGTTTGGTGGTGGCGGTGGCCTCTGGCTTGGACAGACGACTGCGCACCAGATTGTAGACAATGTTGCGTATCTCCGTCTCCAGGCCGGCGCCCTTGATGGCATCCTCCAGCGTATTGCGCATGTCGTTGGGATCCACATTGGGACTGCAGGCAAGGCGCTGCAGCTCCTTGTAGATGGGTTCATAGGACTTGGTGGTTTTGATGGCCGAAATAACCTTGGCTGTCATGTGGTGAATGCTGGCATCCTGCAGTTCCTCCATTGTCGCTGCCCTGTCCCCGGGTCCAGCTCTCAGTTCTGTTTCGGTTCCGCTTCAGATCCGCTGGGTTTGCGTTTGTTCAGCCTTCCTCTAATGCTTGCTACTTACTAAATATTTACTTTGTTTTGGAGTTGTGATTAGCAGCCCCAACAGTTGGGACTTTCTAACAATCGTTTGACTTTTATCGATCAAACATTGTCGCCTGCTTTGATTTGGATTTGGGCCCGACGGACTCGACTGACTCGACTGACTGCATCCGGAGCTGTCGTCGCTTCATAGTTACGGAATGCACACACTTGTTTGGTTTCACTCGATTCGAATTGGTTCGCCTTTCGCTTTGGTTTTGGCTTTAACCAGCCGCCCCTCGCAACCGAAAATTCCATTATGTTTTCGTTTGCAATAAATACAGCCAAGGCGCGTGAAATTGCTTTCGGTAGATGCTCGGTACACCCACAGACTGGCATACGCAGCCATTGCACAATGGGGCTAAGGGGGAGGGGAAGCTCTTTGCTTGGCATCTGTCATCTGGGCCAACGAGTTGCCGAAATGATTGACAATCTGTAGCTACTGCTGCTGCTCCTGTTGATTGCCATGTGGAAAACACAGAAACCCACTCATAATGGGCAGTGATGGAATCCCCAACCACATGCCAGTATATTTCCCTAAATACTCTCACTCCTCACATTTAATGTATGCTTAAAGTATGAGAAATAATTGTTTTTTTCGGATTGTATATACTATGATATTGTCAGAAGATAAGGAAAGTTTCAAAAACTTTTTCAGCCGTATAATTTAATAAAGCACTCCTTTCATTCCTTCGCAAATGGCTGATTGCTGCAGTATAGTAACAATATTAATTCTAAGCAAGAGATTCAGAATCGTTGGGGATACAATGGCCAGATATAAAGTCAATTTAGTTCTGGCCGTGCAAGGCAAAGCACATGAGAGGCCAGAATATCGTCACGGCATACTTAGTACTCGGTGGATCCGGCGTTTAAGTAATAGCCTGACATTACCTCAAGCGCTGTGGAGGTGACCCTTTTGGGAGAATCAGATACTTTTGTAGCACCGCATATCTGATGCACACTCATGATGTGATTTCCAGTGCAGATCGAATCAGGTTTGCCTTAATCATATGTTAGAATTCAAGTGTTCATTTTTATAAATAAAAAAAACCTTGCCGTATACCTCACCTGCCTGGCAAAGCCCTCTTGTTCAAGATTCAGACGTTCGTTGACCAGGCTTACCATCCGCAGCAGCGGAGCCAAACTGCCACCCAGATGACCGAAGAACTCATTCCATTTTGCCCCAGCCAAACAGTGGTAGTGGTGAATAGAGCTGCGACTGACAGGAGAATGTTCCTGACAGTTTACTTCAGTGGATTCCTGATCAGCTTCAGCTGCAGACTCTCGAACTGAACAGAAATTAACCAATAGAATGATTAGAACCAGACCTAACATATGCCTACTGCTTCTTCGAAGAGGGTTCTTTCCTCTATCAACTTGGTCGTCTCATTGTGTTCCTCAAGGATATACAACATGACAAACTGATTGAGAAAGGCATCAATGTAGTATAAAAAGCAACAAAACCAAGTAATAAGCACTAGAGTCCTGCATGAACTAGCCATCAGCGTCTCAGCGGAATGAACGTTGTTTTTACTGTGTTGGATCCGAAAATTTCGGTATTTTTTCTCGCTCACTCTCCATGTGATTTGCTGGTAGAGAGGGAAGGAGAAGGAAACGAAACCATTTGCTGGCTTTTCCTTCTGCCTGTAAATGGTTATCACTTTGTATTTTTTCGGGGGCTAAAAGTCCCGCTGTGCATTTCTGCGGGATTGGTGGATACGATACCTCTGGGAACACCTTTACAGACGAAGGGTAACTCTCTTAAGCCAGAAGGAATCTGTATCAACAGAGGTTCCATTGAGGATTCAGTAAGGTGAGCAGAAAAGCCAACAGCGGAGACACGTTCCCCGACTTCGTCCAGATCTCTCAGAGTTCTGATAGTCGACCGAGATGCACCGCGTTGCATAAACTATTTAAATCAATTTCGGTTCGTTCAGCCGGACGATACATAATCGTACGTATGCACATATGTAGATATATGCGGAACGTTTGTAATTGAATTTCACGCGGCCATGTTTGGCGGTGGGGCCCAATGAGGGGCGATTTAATAACCGAAAAATATGAAATGGATCAGAATTATGGTCCTAGGAAGACTGTCCCGTGACCAGTTTTGAGTTTTTGTCTGATCTGATGAGAATTAAATTCAATTTTAATCTTCTATGATGCTTTGATCTCTTTATGAAATTGTTTTTCTTCAAAAGAATGACTTATTAAAGCAAATTCGGATAGCTGATCATTGAAAAGTCTAATTATAGTCTTTGATCAATTAAATTACTGCTTCCTATATGCTTCCTCTTCCAGGATACCATGTGCACCAGGTATTGAGTGCGCTCCTGGCGGATACCATTTGTTTTGGTAATTGCATCGTAAATCTTGCCTTAAATTTCGTGTCAGCAACGAAATTAGAACTTGTGCCACAGACGTGGTCACCACTTGGTCTATTTTTGCCGGGGCTAATACGAAAAGTACACACAATTTTGTTGAAATATGTAAAACAATCGAGCCGCTCTATCCCCCATGTGCACCCGCCGCAGAACGGGTGTAGTGCCTCCTGTCTGGGGACACATTCCAAAAGTGCTTCACGTTTTGTCATAAATAATAAAAATCAAATGACCATCAAAAGTTGCTGCTGCTGCTGCTGCTGATGCTGATGTTGGTGCTGCCTTTGCCAAAAAATGCCGCCGGAAGGTTACCCACAGATACAGAGAACTACTCGTATCCAACATCCAAGTTTCCATTCCCATTCCCATCCCCGTACCCGTACCCGTACGCCGCCAGACCTGGGCGGCCTGTCCATCTTCCTTGATGTCCATTTGCCAGTGCCCGAATGCCTGTTTGTTTGTTTTAACGCAAAAATATAAAACCAAACCAAATCAACATTTTTGCGCAGAGAACAATTTGCGAAAGAGAGAGAGAGACCGTAGCATGCCCCAGCAGTGGGACAGCAGGGCGGCGGTTAACCGCAGAACCCGCACCAGCAGAGATCTTGTGGAACTACCACCACCACCAGTGGGCATCTGGCCCACTCACGATCATATGGACAAAAATTGCTATAAAGTACTAAAAATACAATTACCGTGAGAAAATCGCGCTGATTTTGTGACTGATTGTGAAGACGTTTATAGTCGATTTTTAGTGACTGAGTGACCGACCGACGGACGGACGGACGGACGGACGCACACACTCCGTGTGTGGGAGGATGGATAGTACATACAAATGTACATATGTATGTACATACATTTGGTAGTGAGTGTGTACGGTGTGTGCTGCTGCTCTTTGCATAACTGTGGCGTGCGCTGCGGTGCGCTCGGTTTTTCCGGCTGCCAGCGGAAAAAAAGATGATGGAGGCGAGATGACGTCGTCGATGCTCTGGCCCGACCTTAGGCATCAGCCAACACCAAAAACCAAAACCAAAACCAAAACCAAAACCCCGGCCCCCAGTGCACCTGTAACACTTTGATCTGATTGAGATTTTTGCGTCTGGCCAGAATCAGTCTCCGGCTGCACCCTCTCCAGCCCCCTCCCATCCCATGCACAGCCCCAGCCGCATTCCGATGGCTCTTAATAAAGTATTGCGCCAAAAGCCGAAAGTCGAAAGCCGAAAGTACGAGTACCCCCTCTGAAGGATGGACAGATGGATGGATGAGGCTGCTACTGCCACGGCTGCTGCTGCCTTCTGCCTCTGCTGAGGTGGGCTTCTGCCGCCGCTGCTGCTGCTGCTGCTGCTGCGTGACGCTTCCACTAAGCAAAATATGCCGTTTATAAATAATGATCTTGGCCAGACGATCGGTTTAGTGCGCGCCCGCAGGCCAACGCAGTTGGAACGCATTCTAGGACAGCAGATCGCCGCAGCAGCATTCAGTTTCGCCATTCAGTCGGAGATCGGGAATAGGAGATACACGTTCTACACACACGGAGATCCGCGCCCAGCAGCCCCACACACAGATACAAAATGGTATCTATCGGTTTATTTTCATGATTGTGCAATCAGCCGTGCAACGGACTAACTTTTCCGCTTACCGCAGGAGGACGATGAGAAAATGGACATCATGCGCAAGGCATTCCAAATGTTCGACACACAAAAGACGGGCTTCATCGAGACCCTGCGCCTGAAGACGATCCTCAACAGCATGGGTCAGATGTTCGAGGAGAGCGAACTGCAGGCCCTGGTCGACGATAACGATCCCGAGGACACGGGCAAGGTGAATTTCGATGGCTTCTGTGCCATTGCCGCCCATTTCCTCGAGGAGGAGGACGCCGAGGCCATTCAAAAGGAGCTGAAGGAGGCCTTCCGTCTGTACGATCGCGAGGGCAATGGTTACATCACCACCTCCACCCTCAAGGAGATCCTGGCCGCCCTCGACGACAAGCTCTCCTCCAGCGATCTCGATGGCATCATTGCCGAGATCGACACGGACGGTTCTGGCACTGTGGACTTTGATGGTGGGCACTGAGAGCGCTACAATCTGTTTAGATATATCTGGACTAATCCGTTTGATCTTTTTCCTCTTTCAGAATTCATGGAGATGATGGCGGGCGAGTAGAGGGGGACAGGGAATCATTATTTGCTGACATAAAACCAACGTGGAAACAAGCTTTTGGGTTTAATAATAATTTTTTATTATTTTTAAATAAATTAACTAAACGCTTTCGTACAAACTTTAGTTCTTGTTTAGGTCTACGCGCAAATACTCAACAAAACAAAATGAAAAATGAAAAATGAAACTGAAACTGAATCCAATCGATATATATAGCTAGTTTATATATAGCTTACACTCTGCTCTTATGGGATATAGCGTTTACTGTCTAGATCTAGCTTAAACAAGAGGTTACTCGATAAGACATACATAAGTTAAACAGTTACGGTTAGAGATAGAGATAGAGATACATATACTTCATATATAGTATTTACAGCATCGCTTATAACGATATAATATATATTATATATGTATGATTAGCGGCCTATAAACATATATGCGCCATATTTACAAAACAAAAAACAAAAGAACCAGGACTCAGATATCCTAAATATCGCTATATACTATACTATATATAGTGTGTATGTGTATGTAAATGGGGGCTTAGGCCATCGCTTCCTGGCTTCTGTCTTTACACTCTGTCTTAAGGCAACTAATTCTGTGGATTTTACATAAGGCAGCACTTAGTATCTTGCACAATTCGGCAAAGACTTCACTTAAACACTAGACATACAAACAGAACAGATGTACATATATGCTGTAGTACCTTCGGATCTTGGTAACTGCGTACAAGAGCTGGCACAAAAACTATACTCTCTCGTACGATGCTATTATAATATTATGTTAGATGTTAATTTCGAATTTGATGGATTTTGTCGTTCTGTTCTCATATCCAAAATATATGTCGTATTTCTGTGCATATAGTATTTCTCAAATAGTTAAAGCATTTTTCTAACCAAAGATTTTGCATGGGGTACTTATTTGACAAAGATCTTAAATTACATACTCGCTACAGTTCCTAGCTTACAATCAGTGCGGCCCTTAAAGTAACCGTAGAACAGGCACCTCTGAAAGGATCCTCTCAAGTACAAAACCATCGTTGCACCCGGAGACAGCTTACAATTAGAAACTAACTAGGAAGGGCACAAGACTCTTCTTTCGATTGAAAACAACAGAAAAACAGGAAGAAACTAAATGCAACTTAGGTCAAACCTAGAACGAGACTACAAGACATATTTAATATATGCACTAAGGGGCAGCACAGGGCCACAGGGCAGCACAGGGCCACAGGGCCACAGGGACCCAGGGCCTAGACAATCTTCATGGGCACATCGATGAGGCAGTCCGCCTCGAGCCGACCCAGGGTCTTCTTGACGCGCAGGGCCGTCAGCCGCACTGTGGGATTGGGATGCCAGCACTCCAGCATGATCTTGGAGATGGTGGCCAGGACATCGTCCTCTTGCCAGCGCGACGGTATCGGCGGCCGGAATCCCTTTACGCACACAACGGCATGCATGTCCTCGAACGTGGGATCCGATGGCACCACATCGTGGTAGGGCAGGGCGTAATCTTCGCAGGTTGTTGTCTTGGTGCCCGAAATGGGGGTGTAGCACCGACGCGCCATCTCCCACAGCACCAGGCCCACCGAGTACATGTCGGCCCGCTTGAACTCCTCGAACTGCTGCGCGTTGAGGGCCTGGCTGAGCACCTCGGGGGCCATGTATCGTCGCGTGCCGACGCGCGTATTCTGCGCAATGTGGATCTCGTCCAGCTCCGAGTTGTACTTGACCGCCAGGCCGAAGTCGGCGATGGCGCACTGTCCATTCCGCTTCACCAGAATGTTCTTGCTCTTGATGTCCCGGTGGGCGATGGCCGGCTTGCCGGGCGTGCCGAAGATCTCGTCGTGCAGGTGGGCCAGGCCCGAGGCCAGGGAGTAGGCAAGGAGCTGCAGCTTCTGCGGATTGATCACCGACATGGAGAGGTAGTCGTGCAGGCTGCCCATCTCATGGTAGTCGGTGATCAACAGCATCTGGGTCCAGCTGCCGTTGCCCTTGATGTCGGCGGCAATGAACCCAAGGATGTTCTCGTGGCGCATCAGTACTGTCTGGTAGATCTCTGTCTCGCGGAACCACGAGGCCTCCTCGGTGGTGAAGAAGGTCTTTACGGCCACACGCTCGTCCCGCCACTTGGCCAGCCACACCTCGCCGTACCGTCCCTTGCCCACCAGCCGCACCATCTGGATCTGCTTGGCGATGGTCCGTTGCACCAGCAGCGGCAGACCCGACCCGGAGCCCGAGCTCTGCTCCACCAGCTGCGACAGCGGCGACAGCTGCGAGTTGTACATGGAGTTGATCAGGCGGGGCTGCTTGCGCAGCTTCTCCCGCCGCTTGTAGGTCAGGCAGAGGGTGGCCACGATCAGCATGAACACGGACAGGCACACAATGATGGAGGCGAACAGGGCCAGCGTGTGCACGGACTCGCTGCTCACAGGCAGCTCTGGGGCCGGCGTTGTCATCTTGGGCGTGAACGTGGGATGCAGGTCGCGGTTGCAAAGGTCCTCCTTGTCGCAGCAGACGATATTCTTGCCATGCAGGTGCGGTACAGCGGCCACTTTACACTGTAATGGTTAAAACCAGCAATTAGTTAAGGAACTCTTTTCCTTGGATATGCGGAAAAGTTACCATGAGAAGGCCGCCATTGTCTTCGGGTGGCATGCATCCGTATGTGCGCTCTTCCTCGTACATTCCACTCGTCTCGTCGTACAGCTCCTGGACGGCACTGAAGCAGCTGCCGCCGGGTCGGGTCTCGCAGGTTCCATTGCTTACGTTGCCCGGACAACTGCCATCGCAGTAGCAGGTCAGGGAGCGGGCTGCAAGTGGAAAAGGTACAGATTTGGGGATAAGTTTGGGTTCAAAAGGAAGGAATCTCCATTTCATTGATACAATTCTAAAGGTGTGGAGTATATATATGAAGATCTAAGCCTTAAGAGAAATGTGATAAACAATCCCCGGAATGAATATATTCTTCAACATAAACGTATAAAAGAGGTGCTCCTATTTCTCCCATTGCGAAAAGTACAAAAGAGAATCGGTGAGAAAAACCAAATACATGTCGTGTGCATAACAGTTCAACTCGAGACTGAGAACCATTAGTTTCCAATTGCTTTCCCAGTAGTAAACAATGCTTAAGCCCTTAAATGATTAACAATACTATTAAATTTCTATCAACGATGCCTTGATTGCTTCTAAACACAAAGAATCAGATATATTCCAATACCCTGTACCTATCTGACATGTCAATCTGCATAATCAATCCGTTTCAAAAGCCGATTACTGCCCGAATGGCGAATGAAAATAATAGCAAAACCAATCAATGGCTGAGCTTCTCTCAATAACAATATATGTAAACGATCTCTGAGCTGATGGATATCCATGCCAACAGCCAGTGTGGGAACTGCCCAATCAATTACCATCATAAAGCCGATTAGTGTCCACCCAATGATTTTCAGAGAATACTCGTACCAATAATCTTTTATGCAGCTGCAACGGTAGTCCGCTGAATCAATCAACTTAAGACCGTAAATGTTGGACTAACTATCTAAGCAAATCGCTTTCGACTCAAGCTTGAAGCGTGGGCTGTCTGATGCTAAGTATTATCCCTGGCCAATGCAGTAACGTCAATCCGTAGAGTCAATCCATTATAAGGCAAAGATTACAGCTGGATGCCACTTAAAATGCACTTGAGCTTGAAGCGTGGGCTGTCGTAGTATCTGGTATTATCCCTTACCCAAACTACAAAACTCCCGTAATAGTCCCCCCCGAATCAATCAATTGCTAAGCCCCCAACTGTCCGGCTAGCGATTAAAAACGCTGGCAAGCCGCGACGCACTCTACCATGAAAATGCGTTTGAGCATGAAGAGTGGGGCCTGGAGGGAGGAGGGTAACGGTAACTCGGGCAATTGATTCAGGTCGCTGGCAAATCTGCAACTAATTACAAGCTCGTTGCAAGTGGCTGCTGCTGCTGCTGCCGATCGGTAGCTGTGGCCGCACTTGGAGGCTGGACTCCAGTGCCGTTTTGGCGGCTGCATCGTTGGATACATGGGGCACAGCTTAACAGTTATGGGTGGGCGTTGGGGTATTGGGCATGTGAGTTTTATTACCGTTTGCCGCATGCGACACTGGAGTAGGAGCAGCACTCTCCCAAGGCACTCTCGTTGCACGAATGACTTACAGCCACTTGTGATACTCTCTCTCGCAAGAAGGGTATGGAGATATTCGAAGGCAGTACAATGAAGGCATCTCTCTACATCTTATCTGCAAGGGTACACAAACATTCGTTGCCAGAAGCTATAGCTTTTCTTCTGTGAATATTTTTTGCTTCGATTCGATTTGGGTGAGTGCGTGGATGAGTGGGTGGATGTGTGGATGTGGTTCCCATGGCTGGATCCCGGACCCCGACCTGCTCAATATCTTTCATATTTAATTGCATTCAGACACTGTTTTGTCCGTCTCGTTGCAGTTCCATTCATAAAAACGCATTTAATGCCCCACTCCCTGCCTGAATGTGCCATATTTTTTATGGCTTAAAGACACAGTCTGTGAGGGTGCGGGGTGCGGGTATTTAACATATTTTTAGACATTTTTTTTATAGCGCAATTGACTATTTATAAGTCGTAAAGTGCTCAGTCGTTCAGTCGTTCATTCGTGCAGCAATCGTTTAAAGAGCCCCAACGGATGTCGCAGATACTTTTGCAGCGTTGGCTAACCTGATTCCCTTTTGGTATTGGATTATGTTTGTTTGTTCGTAATATTCTGGGCTGGAAAACAAGCTCTCAGGTTCCCTATCATTCCATTTGTTTATGCCTCCACTGGGCGGGGGCAGGGGGCGGGGGATTGTTATGTGATACCAAAAAAAACCCTCACTCACAGTCTCAAAAACGCACATTCCCAAAAAACAAAAATGAGATCGGCCATTCGACCATAGAATGATCTCTAGAAACCAGTTAAAAGATACATTTTGGAGTGATTAATGGTTTGTGGCATTTTGTGGCACAAACAATGAGACACACGACATTCTTCAAGTTTCATTTTTGGTGGCAATTGCATTTGACGGATACCCGAGATTCGAGCTCGAATCCGAGATCGAGTCGCGTGTCTTCAAGGCTGTTGCAGATCTTTGACGGCATGCCAATCGCAGCCACTCACAGCTAGATACTTTTGTATCTACACATAGCGAAACAGAGCGAATGCAAAATACGAAACAAATCAACAAATTGGCGGATGTTGTTTGCATCTGACCACGCCTCCCATCAGCAGCAGCAGCAGCAGCAGTACCTCTGCGAGATAATAATTTAATTACAATTTAATAGCAAACGACAGCTGCTGCCGAGAGAGACACAGCAGCAGCGGCAGCGGCAGCGGGGCGGTTTGCTGGCTGTTTTTATCGCGCCAAATGTATCTGGTGTCGGAGGGGAGGCGTTTGGCTAGGCGAAAACGTGACTGCTGCCCAAAGATATATGTTCAATTGTATTTCAACTTTCATTGTCGCATTCATACATATATTATTCACATCTGCCATACCTGTTGCTCGCTCTCTCTCTCTCTCTGTCTCTGGATGCTGCCACAAGGAGCAGCGAAAGGAGTGGAATGATGGCCACGTAGCACAGTAGCCCCTTGCGGTGCAGACAAATTATGAATTTTTGTGCACAGCAGAGACCAAAAAAATAAAGTCAAAAGCAGAAGGAGAAGGAAACCAAATTATGAAACGAGCCGCGGACGAGGGCATCCGCCAGACAACGTCGCCGCTGAGGAGGAGCTGGGGTGGAGCTGGGGAGGAGCTGGGGACGTTGCGCTTTGAAATCAAATTGTTGCCTCTTCTGCTGCTGCTGCTGCTGTTGCTTCAGGGGCAAGGCAATGTGGCGGCTCCAAGTTGGCGCCAAGTGCACGCGCTTGCCACTCAACAAAACCGACAAACACAACGGCCACAAAAAAAAAAAACTTGCTTGAAGGCCCAGAACAAAGCAATCTTCAGGTTGCTCATGTCAGTAGTGTGTGTGTGTGTGTGTGTGTGTGTGTGTTAGCCGAGTTGCAATAAACAACAATTTTTATGTGAAACTCTTTCAAACACGAAAAGGAACAAACATGAGGGCAAGGGCAAACATCATCAGAAAATCATAAAAAATAAACGTTCAAATCATAATCGATACATAAATAGTCGGTCCATCAGAACTCACATTTCTTGACCGATAACTGAAGCCTGTGGAGATCTAATCAATCGAATATTCGTATGTTCAATCACAGTCTGATTTCAATAACCAATTCGGAATGCTAACAAAACTAACGATTAACAATCTATCTATCAATCAATAACCTTTTGAATAGTCCATATTTATTCGGAATAAAATCATTTGATTGTTCCAATACGAATCAAGGGTTCAACTCGTTTTAGTTGAATAATTAAGCGGATTATACTTCTGGATTATAATGTAATCCCCATCATATAGTTCTATTACTAATTCCAAGGGTTTTGAGCATCAGATAAACTTTTGCGATTCAATCACTGCTTTGCAACAACATCTTTAAATCGATATAATATCATTTTTATCTCTCTAAAATATAAAATAAAAGGCCTGTTTGCATTTATTGATCTTATCGACCGGCTTTCTACTAGATTATGTCTCATTTCCTCCCACTATTGCTATTGAGATCTCCTCTTATAGAGTGTAATGCCCTGCACAGAGTACTATATAATGTGTTTCCATGTTTCCTGTTTCAATTCACAGAATCTACAGGCGTCTATCTCGAACAGTTTCAATTTCTTGAGGTGATATCTCAGGTGACAGTTTCCAATGAGATTCTCCCTTTCCGTGTATAGATGATGTCGCATAGAGAGCTTTATCTCAGGGATACGATTGCTTTACAGTGTGATTGCCAGTTCAAATCGATTGCTTACTTAATCCAACAGCTAACCCAATTCGATAAGTGTTTCCATTGCCTAGAGCAGCCCTATTTGATAACAAACGGACTTTATTCGACACTAACTCAATTTGTTCAATGATGTTTGCTCCAATGATAAGAAGTTGAACAACTTGAACAACTTATCTGGTCTCGGAATATGTGCCACAAGTATCTTAATTCAAGCAGAGGTTCCTCTCTTCTCTGTCTATAGGGAATCTGTTTTCCTGTAGGTTTCTAATCTTTGTCGACCGAAAACTCTTGAGATTTCTTTGATACTTCTTGGGAAAACGTTTTCCTGCCAGTTACTTTTCCCAGGAATCCGTCTCATTTCAAAGCTCCATTTACAATCAAAGCCGCAGAGAACGAACCACCGCGTTGATTGCCTTTTCTGGCGTAGAAGCAGGCCCACATTTGGAGTCTCCTCCCCCCTACTCCAGCCAAGAGTCCGACATTGACCCGCAACGTAATTACTTTATATGGATTGCAATTTTAATTAGTCTTTGGACTGCGAGAGCAGCTGCTGCCACAGCCATTAACAGTGCGCTGCAAAAGTATTGACTCTGGGAAACAGAACAGGAGTAAAGCGAAGACAGTCGTACACTTTTGAGGAGGATCCTTGATGATCTACAGCTGGAAGTGTGCAAGATCAACGATCTATAAATTGGCTGGGTTTTATAGTTTCGCAACGCACTGTCGTCTGTTGCATATGGCGAATATTTTATGGCATGATTCAGCTAACGATTTCCGCTGCCAACGCTCGCTCTCTGCCGCTCTCTCTCCCTTACAGATGGGTGCAGTAGTTTCCCCCACAGTCCGACCGTTCATCATCGTCATCATCCGCTCTCTTCTCTGGGTCTGTGGGCTGTGGGCTGGGTCTTCAGATGTGGATGTGGGCGTGGGTCGCCTGCTGCCTCACTGTCGTGATCGTGCCGCAAAACATCGCTAAAAATATCTATTCTATGCTGCAGCTTGAGCTACCATTTGCTCTTCCTCATTTGCTGTGGAATGTTTTCGCATGCCGCTTCCACCTCGAGATCTCGGGATCTGCCCGCATACTCGTATATGCAAAATATCCCAAGAGTCATGTGATTGCTATATATACTCGTAATAGGTACACAAAGCTCTCTCTCTGCCACAACTCGTACTCGTAGTACGATCAGGTGGTGTGAGCTCATCAATGATCTAAACAAAACAGCGCCCAGCACTCAATCCAAACAGAATCAGCGGGGAAACTGCAGGCACATCAACAACAAATGGGAATCCAAGTCTGTGACGTCTGCGGTGGAGCGACTGATCAGCCGAGACACGAACCCACCCAGCCCACAGAGGAAAATGTGAGGCGAAAACAGGTCGACTTGGGGAGCACTCTTCATCTCCATTTCAATCTGAACAGATCTCAGAGCTTGGTAATGTCAGGGCTGAAGTGTTTCCTACAAGATTCTATGCTTTCTTTTCTTCCATTGCTCCGAGACTTATTCGTTCCCGCGAATGCAAAAACAAAATACATTTCGTTTACGTGACGAGGCTCTCGCCGCAAAGAACAAGGAGGGGAAAACTTTGCATGTTTTACTTAGAAAACCCTCTATTCTTGAGACTACCTCCCCCCTGGAAAGGGTATAGCATATTCGCTTATTTCCACTTCCTATTTCTCTGCCTTTCTGCACGTTTTCCGCTGATCATTTTCCTTTCAGAGCCCGTGAGGCGCTGTGGGCGTCTGTTTTCATTTTCATGGCTTGTTTTTGTGCGATACGTTTTTATATAATAATGTTCGATTTTATTGTTTAACGTAGGCCGGACCGAGGCGTGTACCCGTACCCGTACCCGTACTCGTATTGGCATTTATTATTTAAAAACAAAAAAAGAAACAAATTTTTCAAAATCCAAAAAAGTGGGCGTCGTTTTTTCCTCTCTTGTTTTCCATAATTTCTGTCAGGCCTCTAATGAATTGCCTTTGGTGGCATTTTAGGCCCTGCTACAAGTACTTTTGCTATGGGTAGTACTGTATCCTATCTGCCAGATGGATTTATTTTTATTGGCAGATTTATTTGTGTGGGTCCACGGCACTTGTGACTTGCTGACGTTGGCTTTTTATCCATCTATTCATCCAATGTTTGTTTGTTTTTCGTTGGCTATAATTCTTTTGGGGCCAATTTAGATGTGTGTCTGAAGCAATTGTTTGTGCGGTTGCCAAATTTTATCAAGCCATTTGCGCACTTCCACTTCTATTTTCCTTTGTTGCTCGCCCGCTTCGTTTGGGGCACCCAGAATCGGTTAGATAAGACGACATTCCTAACGACAGTCCAATCTTCAAGTTTAATAAACATTTCTCTGTAAAAACGGTCTCCTTTGATGAGTATATGATGGAAAAGGGCTGGCCAAGGCAGGCAGATCAGCCACATCCGGCCTCTGTTAGTGCCCTGTTGCATCACTGCTAAACAGCAGCCACTGTTTCTCTCTTAACATTCGCTGCAGATCAGAGCTGTGAACCCTTCTGTTAATGTTACATCCTACTAAAAACTGTTAATGCAATGTTAGTGGCTTTACAGGAATTGCGTTTGCATACGAATCAGTCCCTCTCCTCTCACTGTTAACGCACTGTTGCATCACTGCATCACTGTTGAGCAGTGACTGTTATTGGTTTAACAGCCATTGTTTCGCTCCTAACATTCCAAATGCGTTCCGATTTGCATAAATGCATTTTACAAGCGTTTAATTGACTTTCAAAACGTGTCACAGCCAATACAAACATGTTTTTGCTGTTAGCCAGCTGTAAGATGCATGAATGGCTGAATTTTTGCGGATACCCTGTCAACGTAGTGGGCAAGGGTATGTGGTAATTATGTGGAATTATCGAAGACTCTGTATAGCGGTTAAGATCTTGGGAAAGGAATAATAAGCCTAATTCCTGGCCTGCAAATGGGAGTGCCATTTACACTACCAAATATACCAAATATAAATGGCGATTATCTAACGAATAATTATGGATAATTAAACGTGAACATTTTCTCTTTAAAGATCATTTTGATTGTTCTTCGTAGAAGTTCTTAGCTGTTTAAGCATTTTCCACTCAGTATAAATCTGCTTACAGGGTATCCCATAGTCTCAACAACAGTCCCACCGTTCTTACTTGTTTTGTCTTCCACGCTGGCTTATAGATAAATCAGCTAACCAGTTATTTCCCATAACTCGTTGAGCGGTTCACCGCAGAAGCACAAAAAAAAAAAAAAAAAGTAAAA
The DNA here is from genome assembly GCA_008121275.1 of Drosophila lowei. Lineage (NCBI taxonomy): Eukaryota > Metazoa > Arthropoda > Insecta > Diptera > Drosophilidae > Drosophila > Drosophila lowei. Next base: position 25,103,076 of record CM017779.1, read on the forward strand.
TTGTTATCGTGGGCGTCGGTTATTCAGGCTTCAGCTTCCAGCCTCAGCATCAGCATCTCAGCGTCGTCAACCTGCCACCAAGTGCCTGAGGCTGCGGCTGCGGCTGCGGCCTGGCTCTTAATCAAAATGCTGTCAAAATTCTTAATAAAATGCGCTGCAGTCTCTCTAAATATTTGCAAGTGTCTCTCGTCGCATGCGTTTTAATTAAGTGTCGCATATTTTTAATTAAATCGCAAACGCCCAAACAGCGAGGCAGGCGAGTGCGACTTCTAGGCGATAAAAAAGACACGACGCGTGGGCAATGGAGGGACTAATTTTGGTAACACCGAAAGGGAGAAGAGGGAGACACAGAGAGAGAGTTGGCTTAACAAAATGCTGAACAAAATGTCTGTCTGGTCTGCGATGGTGCGTGGGCAGAGCCGGATGCTGTGGATGGCACCCTACTGGAAACCATTCGAATCTCAGACAAAAAAACCTACACCTACAGCCCCGGACAGAGCGCTCTCTCAGACAAGACCAGAATGAATGGTTCAATTTGGAACGCCCTTTGCATAATCTGCATAAATCGAAAGCAATCTACATTAGCCTCAAATTGATTCGCATTAGAGACAAACACACACACACACACTGCCACATCCGGGTTCAAAAGTAACGTTCCACTCTCCAATCCGAACCGATATTATGTATTATATATATACGAGTATATGTACATTCATGTATAGTCTGTAGTCTATACATTGATTTCTATACCTGTTTTGGTGGCATGTGAGCCGAGAGGAAACTGCTTGAAATGCAAAGCATAGAGTGCTGCATAAATTATCGGGGGATTGACTGAAGATTGTATACTCGTAACAGAAATAACAAGAGCTGGCCACAGCAACAAGAGTTCGAGTAGGAGTAGCAGTCACATTAGCAGACAGTCAGCGAAGTGACAGGAAACACAGGAAAGTGTCAAGAAAGCAGTTCATAATAAAAATACAGCGGCTATCAAAGCAACAGCAGTGGCATTAACTAACATAATCCTTAACATAGCCCCCAACAGAACCCCTAACAGAACCCTTAACAGAATACCTAACACAACCCTAACAGATATTTTATAAAAATAGGACAAATCTGTTCCGAATTTTGAAAACTTTTTGCTCTAACGCCACAGATGGTAAAGCTGTCATGAAAATTATTAAAAATAAAGGAAGTATGGATCTAAGCAGGCATAAAACGGGCATCTGGCACTTATCTGGTACTTGTAGATGATGTAGTGATGGATTTAGGATTGTGAGAACCCGAACTATCCAAATTCTTTATATTATTATAAGCTTTAATTTAGAGGAATCTCCCATTAATTTATCAATCTAATGATCATTAGAACAAAACATATAACAACAGAAGCAATCACATTAATATTAAAACCGGCTCTGACAAGGTATTATTAAGTGAATAAAGACAATTATGTTATGTTGATGCGCTGAAATGATGATATATATTATTTCTAGAGATTATAGAATTCTTTGGGAGAAATATTAGAAGTAATAGATATTTTGATCATTCTACAACCCCAACAAGGGGCTCATTTCATGGATTGCAATCTAATAAGAAACTAAAATACTGTGCGATGAAAAGTTGCCAAATAATTGAAGAAACTACCCCTACGGATAGCCCTTGTTCTTTAATTTGTGGTAAAAAACTGGAACCCCTTGAGTCTCAATAAATTGACAATATTTCCAGTCACGCCTAAACGTTGAATGACAAAAGCCTCCTAGTGGAACTGCCTTCCTTCGAGAAGGAGCATGACCATTACTTTATGTATTTGTTAATGCTGCTACTGTTGGTATTGTACCATTGCTGGATGGATGATGATGTTGCAACATTGGCAATGAAGTCATCATCTATTTACCCCCAGGGCTTTGGAGCCCACATGCGCGGGCAATAAATAAAATACATTTATATGTGCGGGATATAAAAAACAGTGAAAAAGAGAGAGAAAAAAAGAAAATGAATGACCGCCTGGCATTTTTGGTCAAACGATTGCTAAATAAATCAAGCATACGCCCCGTAAATCAATAGCAATTAATTGTTTTCTACCCATTTTGCATTTTGCATACACGCCCCCTTCAATGAACAATGACTTATAGATAGCCCCCATGTACAATACACGATATAAGATACATATGCACAGACCTACGAGTACATACATATTCATACAAATTTATATGTAGTTTAGGAAATTTTATGACTCTAATTAGCCGTTCCATTGTTGGCCGGAGAAATTATATTCAAAGCTTAGAAAACAGACACTAAATAAATGAGCGAAGTGTGAGGCTCAAAAGGCGTTTAATAATGCTGCAAAATTTGAATTCAAACCGTAGATAAATTATGAATTTAATTCTGATTTTTAATCGTTTGAAATCCCAAACAGTTTGTTCTATAAAAAGAGGCAATTATCGTGGCAGAGCGGAAAAAAATCCAATAATTACTGATTGCAATCAATGAACAATTTGAAATTTATACGGATTAACAAAAGGTGATGGGTCGCCTGTCCATTGAGTGGCGAACAAATGATCGAATAATGGTAGCTATCAATTAGATCTGGTTATTAATTCCATGAGCAGAGACAATTGTAGAATCGGTAAATGAATAAGGTTAAAGGTTTAAAAAATCTCCCTTTAAATGAACTGAAATATAGGATTAATGGGCAGCACAACTTGCTCAGCGATCAGTGATGGATTTTTTACGATAGTGCCGATGATTAGTGATTTTTCAAGCATATAAGCCCAAAAGCAATCCATCATGTATTAAGACAATGGAGCAAACTATTTTTACGCTCCATTTCCGAAAATCTGATGCATGCAATCCATCACTGAGCGCCGAACATCCATTAGGATCTCTAAAAGCATTCTGGATAGATCGTATAAAAAAATATATTCGAAAAATTTCAGCATTTGTGGAAGAGAACACCTATAAATTAACCTCCCAATAAATCAAAATTTCAGTGCTTCTGTTAAAGCAAAAATTAGGCCAGTTATCAGATATATTCATTAACGAAATGGAACAGAACCATTTATAGAACTGAACCCAGTCCACTATCTAATTCAATTAGTTACCAAATAAAGACACTAATCGAATACTCGTATATTCAGCTTAGAAATTAAAGCCCAAATGGAATTCGCACTGCCATGAGAAATAATAAATAAATTCAGTTTAGTAATTATATTCCTAAGAGAATTCACACTGTCATGAGGAATTTGCCTAAATCTTATAAATAGCCTAGCTCAAAAGCCACCTCTGATATTCCTAGAAATTTACGTGAATTAACATCCTCCTGTAGGGTCGCTTTCTGTGGAAAACAGGGCCCCCGCCTAGGAGGTGTCATAAATTTATGTTCTATAAATCCTTGTGGGAATCGCAATTCCCCAATTCCAGACATGGCCATGCCGAGTGAATTTTTGGGGATACAAATCTACCAGATTAATCATTAGAGAGGTAGAGGTAGGGGGTGATCGGAAAGACTCTAACCAAAAGTTAAAGTCCAAACAAAATCGTTTGTTTTCCTAATAAAAAACAGAACCGATGGCGAAGGTAAACGGGTTTTCGGTTTCTCGATGCTGTATTTGCGGTTGCCAAGCCTTTGTTGAGGCTGTGGCTGTGGCTGTGGCTGGGGCTCTGTGGCTCTGGCACTCCACACACCACTCTACACGCTTTCGGGCATGACAACTTTTAAAACGATTTTTCCTTATAAATGGCTATAATTAATGCCTGTGCTGCCTATTTATATTTCTACATTTTTTTTGTTTCGTGTGTTTCCAATTCTATTTGGACATTTGTGCTTTGAAAATCATGAATGAAATAAAACAAACCTCCAAAAGCCAATCCCAGGTCAGGCCAGGCGAAAGATTAGGAGAAGTTTTTTCTGTTCAAATGAGCAGATGGCCAGATTTATGTCTCGACACAATTTTGGCTTATGGACTCTCTCTCTCCCTCTCCCTCTCTCGCCCCTGGCCTCTTCTTTCGGGCAATTAAAAACAATTGCAGCATTCATACACACACACATACACATGTACGTTTTCGCATAATTTTCCTACATTTTTTTGTGAGTTTTTTCTTCAGCTTTTTCCCCTTTGCAAATCAACACAATCAGCTTTAATTAGAGAGCCCGGCGGGCAGACCGCGCTGATTTGGCTTAATGATTTTTAATTGCAAGCGCAAAAATATTAAAAAAAATTACAAAAAATATACACACACGTACACAAGTGCATACATATGTATAGGCACTCTCAAATATGAAATATTGCAGCAGCTGGCAAGTGCAGCGTCCGACTGGCGGCCGCTGGTGCTGGACCACCCATGCGAGAGGCGTTTAAAAACGCGCCCAAATCGCTAGCGATTTGTGAAGATGGGAAAACAAGTCTCAAAATGTGGTCTGGGTCTAATCTAATAAATTACGTACAAAATACAAAATAAATTTTAAACAAATTATGAGAACTTTCTAAACTTTGAAAAATCATATATTTTCAAACCATTAATCTTGAGTTTCATTTAAGCTCTGCATCACCTTGTATCTGTTGGATTTTTCAACCCAAATACTTTACCAATCATTAGGGGCCCTCTTCTAATCTTTAAACTTCTCTTCTGTGGACTCTTCGCTTTGATCTTGAGATCAAACTTACCTGAAACGAGAGGAACAGAGAGGAGAGAAAAAGGTTAAAAATCAAACATAAATTAGCAATTGAAAGTAATCAATGTATTGGGAAAATTAAAACCACAAATAAAATCAACGCTCAACATAAAAATCTTATCGGCCAGCGGACATTTATGGGCGGACAATGCAATTCCAATGAAGTAAAAAACAAAAAACAAAAAAAAACCCCATCTTGGGCATTGGCTTGTTTATGGATTGCGAATACTCGATTTGCATAATTCAACGGCAGCACCGGCACCGGCAGCAGCTGATACAATTTTTATGGCGATTTTTTTTTATCAAGAAATCGAGAAATGAACAAGCCAGCAACAGGGCAGCAGCAGGGAGCAACGACATTGATATTGATATTGATATTGATATTGGGGCGATGATGATCGGAGATCACAGATCATTGAATTGAAATCGAAATTCAAATTGAAATTGGAATCGAATGCTAATCGGGAGGAAGGCGTTAGCCAAAAGTCAGTAAAATCAAGATTTGACGAGATGATTCCGCCGCCGCCGACTGCGGGAGGCATCCACAGTAGCCGTTGGACAGATGGACAGATGGACGGATGGACGGATGGACAGATGGGGTATGGCGATATTGGCCTGGGTCAAAATTAAAATAAAAACAACAGAACAGCTAATTAGTCGTAGTCGTAGACTATGTCTCTGGCTGTTGGCTGTTGCCTGTGGCTGTTGCCTGTGGCTGTTTCTTTCTCTTTGTTTCTAATTTGAAATTTATGCGACTGCCAGACAAAATACCAAATGCTATTTGGCTGAAAATAAACTTGGACACATACATATATATTCAGACATTGTCTGGTATCTGTATATACGTATAATGGCTATAGCTTGGCGACACAAAAATAAAGTCAAGCTGTCTGCTCGGTTGGCATCTGCAATTTGTTGCCAGACTGCGGAGAGACGCAGCAATTGTCTAGAAGTGGAGGATTTTGTGCAGATCTTGCCCAAGGATCGATCAGTTATCAAGGTTTGGGCACCTATCTTTTCCTGTTTTAGCAAACAGGAAACCCAAACTGCAACGGATGTCCAGGCAGATGATGAATCATTGACCAACGAACGAAACATTGTCGCCCATGTTGCCAATTTGCATACCAGATTTATGCCAATGTGGGTGGGCCCCGTCGGGCCAACAGCAACAACAACAACAACAACAACAACCCATGCAAGTCGCGTCAAAATGTCAATTCAATTTATGGGCACAACCCGCCCGGCATACACAAAAGCCCAGTCACATCCACAGCCACAGCCACAGCCCAATCCAACCGATCACCGATCCACTATCAACATGTTGCCCATTCTATTATATGCATGTGCATATAGTACACGGATATAGTGGCAACATGTTGCTGGCCGACTCTAGGCCCAGACTGCTCGACTACCCGACTGTTTCACTGTTTCACTGTGCCCTGGCAATTAGTCTTTTGATTTTTTTTGTTTTGTGCTTTTTTTGGTCACCTGATGATGAATCAAATGTCGTTGTGCCGATCGCTGCCTTTTAAGGCTGCCCCGGCGACAGCATGACGTGTGCTGGCCAAATGAGAGGAAAATACAACAACTACAAATGTACGTATAATAAACCAAAAATATGCAAATGTTTTATAGAAATATATAGAAACATATGCAAATCTTTTAACGAAATATATATACTTTTGTACCAGGTATTGAATGTGTACCTAGGGTATATGGGTATACAGGAAAGATGCTTTTACCTAGAAGCTTTACATCTGTTTCAGTTTCCATTTTCTGAAAGTCTTTTGGAATCCCTGAATACCAAGGTCGAGGCTAGTGCTATCATACTTAATAGAGTTGGATCCACACATATGAATGTAGCTTTAATCTACCTGTATGTATCTTGACAAACCTTTCAAATTGGATATATTGTATATTACATCGAAGGTAATGAAAATCCCAGCAATTTTCTATGAATTTGTATTTCATTGTGAGGCTTAGATCTGATTTTCAGGTATCCCATAGTCGAATGACTATATCTTGCCGACTGGTTCTTTATATGACATGCACATACGCCCAAATGAGCAATACGTGCCATTGTGCGTTGTCATTGGCTCTCGATTTGCGATTTGCGAATCGCGATACTCGTTTTTCCCATTGTGCGGCTAACAGTTGTCTGCCACTGTACACATGTTGTTGTTGCTTTTGTGCTTGTAGTCTAATAAACATGCCGCCGTGCTGTCTGTCGGTGCGACACATTTACTTAACCGCCAGCAACAATAGAAGATGGGTGGGGAGAGGAGGATGGACAGGCGGACAGGAGGGCAGGAGGAGTACAATAAAAGTTATAGAATTTCGGACATAAAAGCAAATACGAGAACGTGTCTCTCTCCATTAGCGGCCGTAAACACTGTTCGATTTTAACAGCTCACTGTTAATGGGAGAGCTCTGCTGTGGAGAGATTATGGCCAGTGACCTTGAGAGAGACAGTGTCGAGAGTCAGAGAGGGAGAGACATAGAGTGCAGCAGAGCAGAGATAGCATCAATGTTAATCCTCTGCATAAATCAAAAGCCAAAAGCAAACTCGTAAAAATAACGGGGACGTGGGTCTACTACGTGCATTGCAGATGTTTGTATGCAAACAGTGGTGGTCATAAAAATAGAACAGACACAAAATAATGAAGGTTTTAGTCCCTGATGTACTCATATTTTTACATACACCAAAGCTAGCAATGCACAGAAGTTTCCATTAACTGGAAAGAACCCACCGACTGTTAGGATTATTCTGACGGCCACTGTCTGCCTGCACACCCATCTGTATGTGCATATGTATGTATGTAAATCATCGAAAAGTTAAGGTCTGTGCGCAGACCAAAGAGATAATCGCTTGAAGCATTTAACGCATTTGTTTGTGGAGATGCCACACAAAGAAAACAACCCAAGAACAGCCTTAACAACGGATCTCCAAGATAAATTCACTCAAATTTCACTTCATTTATCACGAAATCCATCAACAGAAGAGCCAGCAGGAGCAGGTCGGAGCGCAGGAAAAGGGAGGAGGAGGAGGAGGGAGGAGCAGCAGTAGTAGATGGAGGAGTACCCACCCGAAGTTACTGGCATTTATTTGATTTTGATTAATCGTCAACGAAATTAAGCGGAATTCATGGATGCTGCTGTTGTTATTGTCCGCTAATGGAGTTTCTTTTGCCTGACAGGAAACTGCATTTACATATGCCCCACCAGCAGACATCGAAAGAGATGTGCATATGTATCTGGCAGATACATTTCATTTCACTTGCCTCGCCTCACAGCAAAATTCCATGCCAATGTTTTGACAAACAGCAGCAGCTGCCGCCTACTCAGCATTCAGCATATCCGCATCTCCTCGGTGCAGAACGACGAACGCTCATCCTCCATCCACCATCCCACATCCCCGCAGACGGACAGCACCAGAAGCAGAACCACACTCTGGGACTCTCCTTAGTCGTCATTTTCACGCGCTCTCCTCGCACATGTGTGCTCCACACGCTGGCGACAGATCGGATCGGATCGGATCGCTTGGGAATGGGATGGAATGAGATTGATCCGCAGAACAGGATATGCGGACGCTGCACTCGAACCGCAGGGGAACGGAACCGAGAAAATAAAACTAAGCAAACATTTTCTACTTATCCGATAATGAATGGAGGGAGATCTTGATCTTCACATAAAACAAGAATTCAATTTCAAAGGGCTCGAAAAGAACCGAATACTTATAGAACAAGTCTCCATCTTTTCGAAGGTAAAAGTGTGAATAAACCCTGCCTACTGCGGGTTCTAATGAGAATAAGTGTGTTCATCAATCAAACAATTCATTAAAATATAATATATGCTTGTAACTGCCAGTTCCACTAGCTAATTCAATTTTTCCATCTTTCTGCAACCGTTTAACTTTTTTCTAATTTATGCAGCAATTTTCTCAGTATTAAAACTGATATTTTTCACACTTTAGTCGGACAATAAAGAGAATAATCATAATAAAACCTATTATATCACATTTCTAGTCAGGTTTTATTGGGGAAAGTACGCGTTTAAATTGTGATTGCAGTTCCTGGAAACATTAGCTAATCTTCTGGGGGATTTAATTATAATTCTAGTATTTGTGTGGCTTTAACCTCATGTGACTTTAGGCCAGCCCAATGTCAGAGTTATAGCTGATTTAATGAAAGCCACGTAGCCCCGATTCGAAATTATTACGGCGTCGCCAGATCAGACAGAAATTGTCTGTCCAATTTTCTGATTCCGCCCGAAGACGCGACCGCGACCAGACGGCATTTAGAGCGATTTTGGTGGTCGTGTAGTCGTCGGTCGTAGACGACGGTCTAGTCGGGGTTTCTGCTGATCACACACTGAGAGGCCCCCCCAAGACAAATCAATGACCTCTTTTGCGTGTCTTGGCCGATGAAAAATAAATCGACAGGTTGGCATTTAAATTAAAGTAAAAATAAATGAAATTTCACTGAGCAAATTTTGCGCGTGTGAAAAGTGCAAGCCACAAACTATTCGGTCAATGGTCAGCACAAACGTCAGTTTGAAATATAATATATGTGTTTTAGATGTGTTCGACAAGGGTACAGTTACTGTTGTTTTTCTGGGGCATGCCTCTCCCTGAGAGATCTGTAAGTTATGCGCTGAGGCGGCTAAAAATGCCACTAAAATGCATTCGAAATTTCACAAACAGGCACACGTTTGGTCGTAAAATCAAGCGGGTTTGGCATTATTATACACGGTACTATCGGTGGCTTTATTAGAGTACGGCAACGTTCTACGCGTTTAATTTGAAGCTTTTCAATGGAGCAAATGCTGCCCAAAAGAATCATTCTTTAGCATATTCCTATCAGGCCCCACTAGAATCTCAATTAAATCGAAATATGATCTGATTACCAGGTATCAGCATAGTCGAAATAACGCTTATATCATTGTGACTTGTTTTTGTTTCCCTTTCCGTTGACTATTATTATAACTATATATTTTTATTTTGTTTGTTTACGTGAACAGGCGGCGGCGGCAACGTCAGCGGCGGCAGACGACAAAATTGATAAGATTAGGGTCTAGTTCCCGGCCAAACCTATAACCTGAACAGCGGCCAGTCGGTCGGTCATATACCTGAGAATTAGTACTATTTAGCGCCTGCCATAAACACACACAGATACGCACGCGCATACGCATACGCATGCACACTATCACAGTGGTGTTATCATCGAATTCTATATCAGTTTAGAAAGCATAGAGTTTTGTTTCGTGAAGGTGATTCCACGAAACAACATTTCGAGTGCTTCCATTCGATCATCAATACCATACCCGACAGCACAGCACAGCGCAGTCACGTAGAACCGACGTCTGTCCAGCACTTGTGATGAGAGAAGTGGACCTACATTCATTCAAACATATGTCGCCCTATATCAGGGCCTCTTATGGAGCTCTCTTCTGTCCTGAACAGCTTAAAGTTTCAATCAAAAAACCTCAAAAAGTGACTTTCCTTTGAAGCATTTTCGAGGAAAACTCAGTCTGATTTCCCTGCAAGTGTGTGCTATGCCTGATATCTTTTGTCTTTGCACACAATGCCCACATCAAAAGGTGTTTTTCGTATTTGTTGCGCTTTCGAGGGTTTTATCTTGTCTGTTGTTTGGCATTTGTTGCGATTTGTCATGGGCGCAACCGACCGCCTGACTAAAAGAACAACCAGAAAGCGGGGCAGGGCCACGGGGCAGGGAACGACGACACCCCCCGTGGCCAATTTATTATTAAGAGGGACTGAGGACTGAGGATCGGGTACTGGGAATGCGACTGTGACTGTGACTGCACAAAGCAAATCATATAATCAGACAGCTCTCTGCTCTGCCCTGCACCTGGACGGGCTGCCAAAGCGACTTCAAGGCGTTTTTAAACGCATGAAATGCAGATCAAAAGAAGACTTGAAATAATATTTTATTCAAGTTATTTTAAGCAGTCAAAGGAATGAAATATAGAACATTTAATTATAATAACTCTGAAAAAGTAGTCTCTACAAATCCCTATAAAATCCCTCGCTTTCATCCGAGATTATTCACAATTGAAATGCCATTTTAAGGCATTATATATTTATGATAACGTTTTACTAGGCATCTTTCGCATTTAAATATTTATTGTATGACGTGTACGGAATGACTTCCCTGATAAAAAAAAACTGTATCATAAGGGAATGACCTCATTCGAATAAAATGATGGAAAAATATGGTGTATACCCAGAGGTATTGGTATTACGAGTATGTCTTATAATAATTCTGACCAATTTAGAAACGAATCTATTCCATTTCTGCCGCTTGCCGTAAACCTAGTCTGACGTAGTTGCCAGTCACACGTAAACGTAGTATGACTGGAGATACTGAAATCAGGTTGCTTGTTGCATACAATTCTTATTTAAATAACATCTTGTCCGATGTTATTAAAAGATCTAAAGAATGATGGGGGATTATCTGTTTGTGTATTCCCTAATCCATCCCCACGCGCGGTCATAAAATACGGTTCGTGGGCCCATCCCCAATCCCAGGTCCCAAAATCAAATCAAATGCTCAGATGCATATCAAAATAATCTAAGCAAATGAAATGAAATGACAACAATGTTGGGCACACACAAAAAAAGGCATAAAATATGGGCATGCAACACCCCAGAGAGAGAGGGAGAGAGAAAGATAGAAGGAGAGCTGGAGGTGGAGGTGGAGAAAGAGAGAACAAGAACTGTGGCACCCATAAAATTGACAGCTGATCTTTTTTGTTCGTTCTTTTCCTTTTTTTTTTGTCTGTATTTTGGGTATCAGAGCAATGGGTGCCTTGCCCCATTGTATCTCCCTTGCCTCTCGATCTGTCTCTTTCGTTTCTTCAATCTTTTTCCCGGATTCTACCTGCTTGAGGGTCATAAAAAATTAAGAAAAACATGGGCAAACTCAGCAGAGGAAAAAGGAGACAACGACAGGCGGAGACGTCGCATATTTTAAGCCGATGGGATCTCCTGGCGATGGGATGGTCAGGGCTCTGTCCCAGCCACACTTGGCATAGAATAAGATCCCGAAACCGAACCGAACCGAACCGAACTGAACAACAAAACGCAATTAGAAACATAACGAAAAACCAAACGAATTTCAATTGAAAACACAAGCAGTGAGTGCCACAGAGTGGCAGGGGATAGAGTCGGCGGCCAACAGGATATGCTCAAAGATTTGTAATATGAGCGCTGCATACTTATGAGACGACAATGATCATGGTACAATGATAATGGCACCAACTTGTCCGTCCGTCCTGCCGATCAGCGCCACGATAAGCGGCCCAAGACCAGGCAGGGCAGTCTTCTTCTCTGTGGCACCACAGCCAGTGAAAGCTTTAGGGGGAAAATCTCTTAGAGAATCGCAAATAAAACTATAAATGGCCAAGAACAAGAACCAGCCATTCCCCAGGGAAACTCAAATCGGGGTAAACAAATAGGAGCCAATACGAACAGGGGATACACTAATCAAAGGAAAGAAATCGTTGGATACAACCTCTCCCTAGATCTTCAAGATGGATAAGAAATGAAGAACCAAACCAAAGTATAGAATAGAAAATGATTTCTATCTATTCCAGGAATTTCTAGACGGTGAAACGGATGTTTCGAGGACATTCTTATAGATAGAGTATTATGGAAAGCAGGTTTTTGTTTGGTTATAGTATCATATATTTAAGGACAACTGTTTTCAGATTGTTGCACTTTTCCTCTTTCAACGGCTGAGGATTTCTTCCTAAAGTTCCCTTCTATGGAACCCATATATACCCCATCATTCTGGCAGAGATCATTGGAGATTTGTAGATTGCTCAAGTTGCACGAATGCCACCATCGTAGAGGTAGTTATAATCGGAGTAAATTACGAGTTCAGACCCTCAGGTCTTAGCTAGCTAGTTATATTCCACGGAATATCCAAAACGAGGAATATGATGCAACTTGAATACAAATAATTCGTCAGTATATCTAAGGTATATTTCTGAGGGTCAGACCGTGTATTTTGATATTGATAATCCGCGGTCACACTGATAATTCGTCACGTCCGCAATGTCTGCAATGTCGTCAATGTCGTCAATGTCGTCAATATCGTCCCATTCGTCGTCTTCTTCAAACGATACCGTTCTGTCTTATAATCTGTCTACTGCTAGCCAAAACAATTTATGCAACGTATGCCATACAAATATAAAATCTGTTTTATTGCGCCCATGCAACAACGTTTGTATTTGTGGTGACTGTTGGGATAAGATGGTTGACAAACAGGAAAACGTGTTCTTGAGCAATGAAAAGAATGCATCTCAAAACCAAAAAAAAGTTTTTGTTTAGATTTAATTTAACCGATTTCTTCGATCTTTTAACAAAAAAGAAACGATTCAGAGAAAATTGTTTAAAACATCGATAGTATCGGTGTTTGTAGGGCCGCCAACTCTTCCCAGATCCAGGGCTGTAAAACACTTTCCACTGGGATCAGTTTGGCATAAGAAAGAGCTCAATTTAACGTTCAAAGCAATCTTTGAAGTTCGAAGCCGGTTAGACTTGTTCTAATAATAACTCAGATCTGAAAACTGCACAGTACTTAAGCAATCTGCAACATAACACTCAATTTGGATCGACAATTTGTGAAACAAATTTCCTGTACTTTTTCAGTTATCATTTGACCTCCAACCGAGACGAGAGATATTCTTATCACTATGTATAATCCCAAAAGCACTGACCTGGAGCGTGATTACTTTCCCAGTTATCACACCATACGGTTCCAGGACCAGCCCGCACCCAATTTGGCCGTGCAAGACCATTTCTTACAGCTAACAGTGCAACGTAAGCAATCGAGAAAATAATTAAGATTTAAAGGATGATCCTATATTCAACGATACTGATACCATTCCAGAGGGTAAAGATCTGACTACCAAGCAGGGAATTAAAGTGGACCATTTACGATATGGCGGCCAAGAAGATCGTCAAATCGTGGACATCTTTTACAACGATTCCACCACTGATTCCTCTCCACTCTTTGTGTATGTTCACGGGGGCTACTGGCAAATGCTGGACATAACCCAGTCGTGCTCCATTGTCGGTCCGTTGGTGCGTCGTGGCTACCGCGTGGCTGTCATGGACTACAATCTGTGCCCACAGGTGACCCTGGAGCAGTTGATGCTGGAGTTTACCAATTTCCTAAACTGGACTTTCGCATATGCCGAGAAAGTAAAGATCACGGAGATACATTTTGCTGGACATTCGGCGGGCGGACATATGCTGGCACAGATTCTAAACGCCACCGACGACTCCGGCATTCGTTTTGAGAGAGTATAAAAAGCAAAGAAATGTTATATTAATATTTACCATGAGCCTTCTTCTTTCTGGATTTCGGCGCCATGTCTGATGATTGTTATGCGGTGCGCGGGGCAGCGGCAGTGGCAGCGGCTGCAATGCAACTTTGTTGGTGTTGTGTTCTTCCTTCTCCTCCTCCTCCTCCTCCTCTCCTTTCACAGAGTCTTCCTTCCACACTCTCTTCTCCACTCTCCACTTCTCCGCTCTTCTGGGGCTGTGCAACAAAACAATAAACGCGAAGCAGCCGAAGCAACAAAAGCAAAACAAAAGCACACGAGATCGTGGATCTCCAGAAGGGGGAATACGATCTCCCTCTCTCTATCTCTCTTTCGTTGTCTCTACGAGGTATCTGTGTGCGCTGAAGAACTGGATTCGTATGCTCTCTTCTTTTGGGTTTTGTTTATAGCGCCCCGTTGGGGGGGACCAGGAGCAGCCAGCAGAGGGGGCTGGGGGACTATGGCGACGGCGTCGGTCAAGCCGGCGACACCATGGAGCCGACGCAGAATTATGGGTTTTGCCAAACTTGATCCTTGGAGGACGGGCGGGACGGATGCAAGAAGCTTTTGTTGGACTTGGAGTTGGGGTTGGAGTGTTGCTAACGTTGTTGTTGCTGCATCTGGTGTTGGAAACGTTGTTGTTGTTGTCGTATCCTCTTGTGTGTGTGTGTGCGTAAGTGTGTGTGTGTGTGCGGATGGTGTGAGCGCGTGATCACGTTGATTATAATTATATACGAAAGGTGGCAATACAAATCAGGTGAAATTCAATCCTCAATCCCTTTTCGCTCCTCTCTCTTGTTATGTCGCTGGATCTCCAAGAAGGTTTTGCACTATTATTGGTTTTAATCGATCAGCACTAGCACAACATAAACACTATTTTTCATTTTTAATAGATCTCCACATAGATATATTCTTATGTTCTTTTGTTGATTATTTTTCGTTGAAACAGATTTGATTGAAACACGTTTTGCCTTTAATTTGTAGTTAATAATATTATCCGTAAACATGTGTGTTTTATTTATACACCCTCCAGTGTAAGCGAAGGTAAACACCAGAAACTAACGTCACGAATCGCGTACCACATATCAGAATACTGAATGTGCAACAGGTACAAAAATATACTATATATTTTTTTGTTTGATTTTCGATATTTTTGTGTGATA
This sequence comes from Drosophila lowei, assembly GCA_008121275.1. Taxonomy (NCBI): domain Eukaryota; kingdom Metazoa; phylum Arthropoda; class Insecta; order Diptera; family Drosophilidae; genus Drosophila; species Drosophila lowei. The sequence continues at coordinate 25,118,262 of CM017779.1, forward strand.
TTATCACAAAGATCTCACGAATTTTCTACCCAACACACGCAAATTTCGAACACGGAGCGACGCGGCCGCAACTTCGAAGATTCAAAAAAAGATTCAGCGCGTATTTTCCTCAACAAGAATATATATGGACATATACGACGGGGTACATGTTGCTGAGAGCCGGTGGCATGGTGTGTTGGTACAACGAGGTAGCGGCCAGCAGCATCTGAAATGTTGCTAAGCTATCTGGCTACCTGGTTTTCCTACTAGCACGCCCTGTAAACGGTGTAAAGGCAACATTTTGATGCGGCACAAGTTGCGCTTTCTTGGCAACATTGCTCAGCATTGCGAGAGAGGAAAACCGACCAAAGCCGAGAGAGACAACAACGAAAGCAAGAGAGCGTTCTGGTTGAATTTCAAGTTTTTTGAATGCCTCTCCTAAGTATGGGTGTATCTATGTCTGTATGGATGCATCTGTATCTGTGTTCGCGAGCGTGTGTATCTTGATCTTTGGTTAGCATCGTCGTCGTCGTCGTGGCCGTTGTCTGTGCGCTCGTATTTCGCTGCTGCTTATTATAACTGACATATCTAGATACGGCAGCACGGGGAGATGTGGACGTGCCCCAGGAAGCGGCAGTACAGCGGGGGACTGTTGGGGGCTGGTTCGGTGCATAATTGCAGGGCCCTTTTGCATATGGGGGCATGCAACAATAATAACAGTTTTGGTCGAATTTGTTAGCGATTCGGGGCAACGCAAGCCAGTGATTAGCTGCAACACCATTGCCAACTAATAGTTTGACTCCTTTTGCTGTTGCTCTCACGAGCGTATCCATGAGATACTCGTACTCGTACTTGAAGATATCATTTAGACTGCGGTTCCCTGTCCATGTCCAGCCTCTCCGCCTTCATTAGCCGCACAGTAGTCGCGGCTAATTATGGTCTACGATAGTCTTCTCTTTGTGGTCTCGCCTCACAGCCGGGTACCTGGTGTCAGAAGCGCTTAGCACTTCTTCCTTTCTAGCCACCAGGTAGTCCTAGACCTTCAGCCTGGCTGAGCACTTTCGGCATTAAAAACGCATCAGTAATATCTCTGATCCGCACTTCAAAGAATATAAAAGCTTAATATCATCTTAATATCCATCCGCAGGTCGCAATTGTATTCCTTAAGTATTAAATAATATTTACATATATCTTTTAATACCTTTTCCCGTTAAAAGATTGTTTTGACTCTCAAATAGAATGAGCCAAGAGTTTTTCCCAGTTTCTTTCCTTGGTTTATGGCCAACGCGATAACCCCCAAGAGAATGGCTCCCGAACTTCAACCTCAACCTCCTTCAGTCGAAACCCAATGCCCAACGCCAGACCCGGGGTCTGATCTCCCGTTTATTATCACGCCCGCGGCCATAATTCATTTTGCTCCTTCGCCTCCACCTCCGCCTTGGTCTGGGTCTGCTTTGCTCTGGTTTTGTCTAGTCCAATCTATAGATGATGCCCTTTTAGCTCCCATTCCATTCAGATTTTGTAGTTGCTGTTGTGGCAGCCACTTCTTCTGCTGCTCTGCCCCTGCCATTGCCCCCGAGGTGTGATTTCTCAAGTGTAGGAGTCATGCGGCGCACAGCCAGACGCGGCACTGTGTGTTGCACCAGAGACCAAAAGACCAGAAAACTGCAGCCGACCAGAGGGCCACTGTTTTGGGGGAACCAGAAAATCAAGTTGGTTCTATAGATACCCTTGATCAGATCTCAGCCGAGGGGGGAATTTTTGGGAGAACCAAGATGTTGCAGACCCGATTGGGTAATCGGAATCAGCGGCAGCAATACATTTCGTAGAATTATTCAAGAATCATTCTGCAGATTTGGCTTTATAATTTCTTAAATTAACCATCAGTTTGCAGGTGCAAAATGTATAAAAAGAACTTTGTTTTATTGCTTCTTTTCGATGAAATCAAGAATCGGTATAATTTTTCAGCGATAAGTTAAGAGAAGACCTCCGATTATTCTTCAAAAACCTGATAACCTGTGAACATTTCATCCAAACGCAAGGTTTTTCAATCAATTGGATCTTTAGGCACAACGAATATGTGATATAATTAACGAAATCTAGTGTAGGCTGATCAAAAAGCGTTATGCATAATCACGGATAATCTATCCTTCGAGAATTATTGGGGAACATTTCAAAACATAAGATATATTCACAAACATAATCTTAATACCAAAACTAAGCGACCTACAAAAAAGACTATTCCAAAAGATTTAATATAAGAAAAATATCATACAAAAATAAATTAAGTTAAGAAAAGTTCTCATAATCTAGCCAGAATATTTGATTATAGCATATTACCAAAACTAATTGATATGAATATACCTAAAGTGCAAATCAACAAACAATTTCATTCACTTTTATGCCTAAAAAGTATTTCTTAACCCAATTTTCTCTTCTATCCTTTCGCTGGGTACCAAAAGCGTCTTATATCTTATTGGATTTGTTCACTTGTCTTTCACCCAACTAAGTATTGCAGCAGTGGAGTGGAGTGGTGCATGCAACGCGGAGTGAAGTGGAATGCGCAGAGTCCATGACTTGTGCGGATCGCATTTGATTAGAGGCAAAAATTCTGAAACTCTTTCTAGCGCGAAATTTCCATACGATGATCTTCGTGCTAATACGCGTAATGGAGGAAACCCAAAGATAAACGTGAGGATTTGCTGCATTGCCCAATTAGCACCTGTGCTAAAAAGCCCCTAACCGAGACTCCCGACTCGACTCGACTCCAATTTACCTGTTCCATTAGCACTGCACTGTGCTTTGAAATTTGTTTGAGTTTGAAGAACTGTCTGTGCTGGGAGGTGGAGGAGGAGCAGGAGGTGGAGGTGGAATTTCCAGCAATGAATCGAGCAAATACCCATTATTCTGTTGTATACAATATATGTACAATAGAACCATGTATTCCATGCTGGATTTTTTGAGTATTTCGTGTGAAAAGCGGGCGGCACAGGCAGGGGGAACACTTTCCTATCCACAATCCACACAATAAACATATACAGAACAGGCCCAGCCAGACAGAGTGGCGGGCCCAATGGATCGTTTGTATCTGTAACGAATCTGTATCTTTGGGTTTATTGTTAGAGCTCACATTAGATACAGATACAGGGAGGAACCTTCTCTGCTGCTCTGCTGCAGGTCACTCGCATTCTCAACATGGCCAACAGATGTGCGCAACAGGCTCCCAAATCAACGAAAAGAGAAGACAAAAGACAAGGTCTCTCACTGGAACAGAAAAGGTTCGAGTAGATGTCACTTGGAGTGTGGCTGGGCCTTAAATCAAAGTCAAAAGCAAAAGTCCGAGACCCAAAAACAAAGCAGACAGAAAGCAGATTGTTCTCTTAAGTCTTTTTTTGTTGGTAGCAGCAGCACTACTGTCCAGGCATCTCACAGATACAACAGAGTCTCTGCGTGTGTGTATCTGAGTATCTGCAGCATGGAAATTTTCGTAGAGTACAAGAAATTTGTGTCAACGTGGGCGACAGTTTTCATTGTGTGTATAAATAAACCGAAAGACATTTCATGCTGTCGGCAACATGTGGAAAAATGCTTGGAATTTGTTCCATTCTTGCACACTTTTGCAATGCCTTGGATCTTAGAGATACAGAAAAACAATCGACTCGAAAACGAGACCAAATCTCTTGGTGCAGCTTGCCAAGGTGTAAATGCAACTCTGTCTCTTTGAGTCTGTTGCATCATTAACACTCTCGAGTGGTGCCCCCCATTCCATGACTGTTCATCAAAGTGAAGTGCAATTAAGCATGCAACAGGCCCTCTTCTTCCACCATCTTTCCTCATTTTGTTTCCTTCTCGGGTTCGTTTCGGTTTCTGTTCTTCTCTGATCTCCTCTCTGCTGCACTTCGCGGTTCCAAGGTGAGAGGTGTTAAAGTTTTATGGAATTTCAACAACGATAAATTATAATTATACGCAGCGCTGCGCATAAATCTACCCACTCTCTCTCATAAATGCCTGCACACTCCCATAGATACACACATCTACAGACGGTCCTCAGCCCCGAAGCGACTTAAAACGCGTCAAACATAATTTGTAAACACATCAAGAATCCTCCCTCCCCGGCATTAACACCTTTTGAGGGTGATTCGAGCCCTGTCTAAATATATTAAATACGAAACTAAACGCAAAAACAAAACCGAAGGTCCCGCGACTCTGCCTAGAACCAAGCGATAAAAAGAACTAAGAGTATATTCGAACCATTTTCAAGTATAGCTTTTCGCAAACTGATTTCAACATCCTCGATAGTATAGTGGTCAGTATCCCCGCCTGTCACGCGGGAGACCGGGGTTCAATTCCCCGTCGGGGAGAGATGTAAAAATTCTTTTTTGTTAAATTATGTAATTTTCCAACTTTTTGGGTTTCACAAGAACTGATATTTTGGGGTATCACAAGCTTCGTTTCCCCTGGTAAGACTTACTTTTTGTTAAATTTTATACAAAAAATGGATCCAAAACCATTCAGCACATATTGGAAACTAAAACGTACATATGCACGAGTAATGTCCCGCGACTGTGGCAAGAACGAAACGAAAAGCAGAATTATATTCTAACGATTGTGAAGTATAGCATTTGGCGAGGCGCTTCCAATATCCTCGATAGTATAGTGGTCAGTATCCCCGCCTGTCACGCGGGAGACCGGGGTTCAATTCCCCGTCGGGGAGAGTTTTAAAAATTCTTTTTTTTCTTCGCTTTTGTTAGGAGGTGTTTTCTTCTTCTGATTTTGATTCTTTTTATCTAATTTTTCGAGTTTTGTTGAATTTGAAAGATCAAATGAATCCAAAACCATTCAGTACATATTGGAAACTAAAACTTATATAAGTATAAACGCGTAAGCGTTAAATTGTAATTATTTATGACCATAATTTAGATACCATATAAAATATACCCTGACCTAAGATAAATAGTTCTTAAATTTCGTCAGGCGCTGTCTTAGTAGTATTCGTCATTTGCTTGTTGTTGTGTCGGAACGTGATCTTCTGGTCCTGCAGCACTTGCTTCTGATCCAAAGTCCCCACCACCGAGGTTGAACTGTTGCCACGACTCCTGGCTGTGCGTCTGCAGATATAGATTGTCCCTTTGCCTTATCTGCTCAGTGGTGTCCGATGCTATTCGATTGAGTTCGATAAGCGCCTGCAACAGATGGTTGCCCTCACTCTGAACCGATTGGGGACCCCGTTCCTCCTGTCGCTGTATTCCCAGCATTCTCATTATCCGACTAACGTGCATCTTTGATTGGACGATGTGCCCCGCGAGCGTGCCGCCCCGCACATCCGCATCAGCTGTATCGATTAGGATTTGTTCCAGTTCCTCATGCAGCTTTAGGTTCTTTTCCTCGAGGCTCTTGACACGATCCTCCAAACTCTGGTGATCATCCGGCGCATCCGTCGCATCCGCCGCCTGTTTTGCTCTCAAGAGCTCCCCGCGCAGCTGCTGAATGATATCCTTCAGCCTACTGACCTCATCCTCATGCTGTTGATCCAATCTCACCCCCGGCTTGTTCATGATTGGCAGAGTCCGATCCGCAAAGCGAAGGGTTCTCAGAGTCTCGGATACATTGACATCGGCGGAACTCACGCAGGCAATTAGCAGCGTAATGGACCTGCCGCCCAACGAGTCCTGCAGCAGGTTCGTCAGCATCGACTGTCTGTAGGGAATGTATTCGGCCGCAATTTCCCCACAAGCCAAGGCGTTCATCACGTTGCCAAGGGCCACGAGACCCTCCTTGGATCGGTCACCGGTGGCTAAGGTCCAGCGTCCCGAACCGGCCAGATCTACAAAATTAATCTTGGCGGTGGTTTCAGAGGTAGTTCCTCCTCCACCCAACTTCCTGGCCACCATAGTTAATGTGAATATGGCATGGGATTCGGAAGGATTCTCACTCACTGCCCGTTTGGCAAAGCCCCGCATCAGATGATCGGTTACCTCCTGGGCGGAGGTGACCTCCAGTTCTGTCAGACCGGGCCCTACAAGGCGGCTGTTCAAATTATTTCTTGGCAAGAGGAGGTCAAAAAGCTGCTCCTGGTAGATCTTTACGAAGGAACAGCTCACACGGAAACTGTACGACTTCTTCTGAGTTTCAATGTACCGGAAGATGTAGTGCACGGCTCGTGGAATCAAGCCCACGTTGTCGTCCATCACACCATTAAAGTCCGTGCCCATGGTGTAGGTCTTGCCAAAACCCGTCTGGCCGTAGGCCAGGATGGTCACGTCGTATCCCTGAAGAAGTCTCTTCAACTTCGACTGGACACAGGTCTCGAAAAGATCCTTCTGGGTATCACTTTGGTCGAAAACATAGTTGAAAGCGAAGCATCCATGGAAATCCACCGACACATGGGGCAATCCGTCCGGTGTTCGCTTTACCGCAATGCTGCTTCTACATTCCAACTCCAGCCTGTTCATTGGACGCAAGCGCACTGCTACAGCCATCGAGGTAGCAAAAAGGTTGGACATCTTTGAATTTTGATCGGTAAAATAAGGATATGTATGGTTGGTGTAACAATTTCAAAATGAATGCTTACTTTTCCAACAGATGCCTCGACTTCTTACAATAGGGATACTGTGTGAAACTTATATAAAAATTTTTTATTTGTATTTTGACATAGGTTACAGAAATTATGCGAGGTAAGACCCAAGCCAAAAGAAAAAGTTGCCCAAAACCGAAGAAAACTCAACGAAAACGAAAAAATTTAACAAAATAGAAGAAAAAAAGAATCTTTACATCTCTCCCCGACGGGGAATTGAACCCCGGTCTCCCGCGTGACAGGCGGGGATACTGACCACTATACTATCGAGGATGTTGGAAGCGCTTCGCCAAATGCTACATTTGAAAATCGTTAGAATATACTTGTAATTCTGTTTTTTATTAGTACCTTTGGTTTTTGTTTGGTTTTTGTTTTGTTTTGCATTTAATATATTTAGACAAACATAGAATCACCCACTAAGGTGTTAATGACGAGGGGAGGATTCCTGATGTGTTTACAAATTGTGTTTGACGCAGTTTAAGTACCTGAGGACTGTCTTCAGATGTATTTTTGGGACAGACAGACTAGTCAGCTATTGATACTGATCAAGAATTTATGTATATACATTAAGGGGTCGGAAACGCTTCCTTCTCTATACCGTATACATGAATACTTCTATACCGTTGAAAGGCCGGGTGCAAAAAGAAAAAAAAAATATTATTATATCTCTCCCCGACGGGGAATTGAACCCCGGTCTCCCGCGTGACAGGCGGGGATACTGACCACTATACTATCGAGGATGTTGAAAGCCGCTCGCCAAATGCTATACTTGAAAGTCGTTAGAATATAGTTTTGGGTTTTTGTTTGGTTCTGGCCACAGTCGCTGTCGCGGTACCTTCGGTTTTGATTTTGCGTTTAATTTCGTTTTTAATATATTTAGACAGGGCTCGAATCACCCTCAAAAGTTGTTAATGGCGAGGGGGGAGGTTTCTTGATGCTTTTACAAATTATGTTTGACGCGTTTATGTCGCTTCGGGGCTAAGGACTGTCGTCAGCTGGATGTATCTCTGGGAGTGTGCAGACGGAGGGACAGACAGACATGGCTGTAGGAGTCGGCTATTGAATCAAGAATATGCGTACATTTTGTGATCGGAAACGCTACTACTATACCGTTTGAGTATCGGGTATACAAAAAAAGAAGAAAAAAAGGATTTTCACATCTCTCCCCGACGGGGAATTGAACCCCGGTCTCCCGCGTGACAGGCGGGGATACTGACCACTATACTATCGAGGATGTTGAATTTCCGGAGTCTAGCGGAAAACTCGAAAGTAGAAGGGCTCTTCATGTTATCTATTCTAGTACGGGATCTATTTTTGTTGTTCTACTAATCATGTGTCCTTTGTTCTAAAATAATAATTCTTGCAATATAGATATTTAATTGATTTCCTGTATAACTTATACATCCATCCTTAATTCTATATATGTTTCAACAACACACTGAAGGATAATTTCTATCCACTTTAAGTCAACCAATTGTGGATTTGACACTTACCACTCTCCATGACTTTCTCTTTGTCGTGTGTGATGGCTTCGAATCCCTCCAAACTCGGTCCCGGTCCCATTTCCATTGCATTCAATGCGGCCGCAATGGCTTCGTCGTCTGGCCAAACATTCGCACTGAATTCACCTACAAAGAAGAACCAACGAAACCCATTCGGAAATATAGTAAATTGAAAAACTGTGTAACTAATTTGTAAGCAGAGAGAAAGAGTGGACAGAAATAGAGCGGGAGTGAGACATGGGGAGCACTGCCACTGGCACTGGCACTGGGCGCACTTGAGTTGCTCTTCTGTGGCGCCAGGCAAATGTCAATTAATAATTTAACAACAACAATTGTCGGATTGTGGGGCGCCTGAAATACGAGATCTTAATTGAAAATAGAAATGCAGAGGGCCGGCTCTGTGAAGATATAAGTGGTACAGAAAGTTCAATAGGGAGGCGGTTGGGTTGGGGTTTCTTCCTGTATTCGAGCGGATGAGCGTGGGCCAAGTTGACTGCATGTGGGATGCCCGGACTGGCAGCTAAACGTGTGTCATAAACTTGGTCAAAAGGCTGTAATTTGCCGCTTCCCTCGGAAACCAGTCTGCCTGCTGCTGCTGCTGGCAGTCCCCGTCCTCCAGCCGACTTAAAGACGTCTACGCGCATCTTTAAGATACTGTTTGACAGGCCTGCCGAGATTACGTCTAGTTCTGTCGTCTGCACGCAACCCAGACTTTCGAGGATGACGCTGACGACTCGTCGGCCCACGTTGCTGCCAAGACGGGGACTCTGTGGCTCTGGTACTTGCCATCCACTTCATTGAGGTGCGAATCGTTGACGCTGGGGGCTCCCGGAGCTCCCACTGGGAAACTTTCATGGTCTGGCAGCATGAAAGGCAGTCAGCGGAAGCAGCTCAGACTCTGTGTCTTAACGGAAGGGGGAGATTCAACGTCTGGGAGGCAGAGAGAGGCAGACAGCGCAGTATTTCCCAGATAAATTTGCCAAAATTAATGAACAAACTTCATACATCATTTGATAAGCGAAAAAGTGGTTCGGCCTGAGCGGACTTATCAAAACATTATTTATTATTTATGATGCGTCTCATTTCGAGTGGCAGAGACACACAACACAGGGAAATGTGTGTCACTCAACGGGCAATTGAAAACGCGCGCTCTCGCTGGGTGGCATGCGGCGAAAATCGCCAGCAAAATTCAGCGTAAATCTGTCAAAATACTGTCCGATGAATTATGCGAGTGCCAGTCCGATAATAAACTGCAATGGAATGGGGGTGGGCTACGAGAAGGGGTGGGGTGGGGTCCAAAATGTCCAAGTATAGAAAATGAACGACTTTCAGTTGATCTAATAGACGCAAGTCTATTATTCCGCTCATCTGAAAGTGCTGATTGGACAAAAAATGTATTCATTGACATGTGTCAATTTAAACATGAGGCAGATGGTATGTGTTGCTGATCAGGAAAAGTACCACCATCTGAAATTGAGACACTATCAGAACCATCGGTCATCGGCATGAATCCAGATTCAGACCAGTTCGAAATAACAGAAATAGTTCAGATGGTGTGCCGGGTCAACTAGTATTTTATAAAGAAGACTCTCCATATGAGAACAGAACATTTACTTATTGGGATACCAATTCTCTTAACACCAAAGGGAATATTTATCAATTTCTGTTGACCCAAATTTAAGTCAATATTATGTGTATACGTTAAAATATATCTGTGATACCAGCTCGCATAAAACCCCAAAGATTCTTTGAAACTCCCCCAACATTAGCAGAGTATTTAAGGCCTTTGGACTGCACAGGCTCCCAGTGCACTGACTATGCAAATCCAAAATTGATAAAGACCCAAACATGTGCCCCAAGAGAGTGTTTGACTATCGCTAATTGATTGAGTGCCTTGGCACTTGCCGACTCCATTCGCAGACTGAGCTACGTAATTCCCCCGAAGCGTTGTTGGGGCTGATAATTTCGTGTTTTTTTTCGCACACAGACACTCTTTGCTTCGCTTGGCAGTTACACAAGCCATCTATCAAAGATTGTGAATGGTGGGTGGAAAATGTTACGGGTCTTTCCAAGAACCAAACCAAAACAAACCACAAAACAGCGCAAACGGAGAACAAAACAAAAGAGAATAGAAACGTGACAATCCAGGTGGGTGCAGCAAAACAACAATCAACTGATAGGAAAGGCTAAGGTAGCGATACACTGGGAAAAACAAGATGATAAATATGCTCTTGAGATAGAACAAGGAAACGTGTGCAAAATGAACAGAGCAGTAGAAAGTTTCAGATTGTTTATTTTTCACATGAGTCTCAGTGAAATCATTATCTTTTTCTTAGGTCCTAGACCAAAAATCAGTTCTGCAAGACTTCATTCATTTTGTTTTGTTTTTGCATTCGTTTAAGCCTTGATCCCAGTTTCTAGTCAAACAGCAATGTGTCTTGTCATGCACAAGACATGTACTTTGTTTTTGAGCAATGGATATGCTCGATTCTTTAACCATTTCTAATCGAAGTATGTACGAGTATGTATTGGAATGACCAGAATACTGCAACCTTTTCAGGAATAAATATCTGATATCTTATTTAATATTTTAAGCTTTAAAAATAGAAAAATTTGTAATATATCAGTCGATAGGTTTTTCCTTTCAGTGTGGGGAAAGGTGCTGGGTAACTAATTTCATATGCAGAGAGCACGGCAAGGCGACAACAACCAACCAAACCCCTGAGCACAAATTGGAGCACGTGCAAATTGCCTAGCAAATAGCCCAGGCAATCAATCAATATGCATACGATGATGATATAGTTCGAGAGCGTCGTTCGCATCGCTTCAAAAGATTCGCAATTACGGGGAAATAAAAGCAAATGCCGGCTGCATTACAAATGAATTCACTGACGCGCCAGTCAGATGGTCATTCAGTCGGCGAGCGAGAATCAATTGGGTGTGGTCCGTGGGTAGCCCCGGCATTCAAGGGGGGTCTTGTTTGAACTTTGCTTAGCCGATTTTTGTTTTCTGAATCTGTTTTTTCTTTCAAGTGCTGCAGCAAAAGGCCTGCCCCAGAGTTCCATTCCCTGTCCTATCTCGAGTGCAGTTGCAGCAGTAGCCAGCCGCAAAACAAAAACATTGCCAACATTGCTGCCACAGATAACAAAATACATGAATAATGATGAATGGTAAGCGAATGCTCGCCAGATAAAAACCACACAATGAGTGTGTGGGTTCGGGTTCATATTCATATTCATATTAAGTGACTGATTGATTGATGGTCCCGACCAAGCTCTGAGGTTTATTTAAAGTTAGGTTCGGTTTTTTTTTTGTGACTAAGTCACACGGTTTCGCCAAATCGCTCATGGTTTGGGGTATGTCAACACGGAGATTGATGGCAGAACTGGGTAAAAGGAAACCCCCCAAAAGCCAAGACTATCTATCGGGGAAATCAAGAGTGCCATCGGTGGAGTGTGGGAGAATTGCATATATTTTATGTAAATGAAGAGGAACTTTCAAAAGACTTAAAAAGGGGAAACGTTTATGAAATGATAGATGTTGAACATCAGATAAGAGAAGTTAGATAGGATTATATTTAATCCTCTTTGATATTTCCTCAATTTTAGAGGAGTTTATGGGATGGGTATTAATAGTATATTTTATTTAAATGAATAGTTTTATGACAATTTTATTCCCATGGAGGAGACTCCACCTACCGCTGGGCGCTGCTGTATGACGCGCGACATGCAGGAAACATATTTCACCAATATCAAGTCGATCTTTTAAAGATCTTTTGAAAACATTTTGTGAGACTTATTTATGGTTTAAGTCTGTTCCTATGGTCACAATAAGTGTAGAGTAAGATTATAGAAACATTTATAGGTGTTTTTCGTCAGTTATCAAAATATAGTTTGGTCGATGACAAAGCTGTCTGCTGTCTATCGATTAGCCTTCGCTATAAAGTATCAAAAGATACGATAAGCATTCCTTTGTAGCATATGCCTTAAGTTTAAGTTAAAATTCAAACGCAAATTGTCTTAAATTCATGCCTATCAAACAATGATCAAATTTCCATTTTAATCATGATCCTATCCACCGCAAAACCCATCTAATTTCGAATCCATACACCCAAAAATGTATCCCCATTGCCCAGGCGGATAGACTCCCGAAATTGGGTCGTCCGACAGAGTGCCGACACTTTTCTAGCAATTAAAAAGTTTAATATTTTTTTGCCTTAAACTAAATTCAGCAAAAAGTTGCAGTCTTTGCTTAAAAATAGATCAAAGTGAACATTATTTTACGGATTTCTGTTGGGGTTTTTTTGAGGAAATTATGCATTCAGTGGGTTGGCGGGACGGGACGGGGCGACGCGGCGGATGCGTGAGTGGGACAGGGGTCCAAAAATAACATTCCTGGCCGGGCCGAATGTGGCCAGAGTGCAGCAGCAGCCGTTTTGGGGTTGGATTCTGATTCTGATTCTGTCCATCAACGCGCCGAGTCTATGCTAAATGAGCTGCACCCCGCTGCTGCTCGGAGACTCCTCGGGGGCGTGTGAACATTAGTCAAAAATGCGTAAATGAAATCAATTAAAATTACGCATAGCACACGAGACGCATTCGGAATGGAAATCAATGCCCCCAGACCCCAGACCCCAGACCCCAAGACCCTCACAGAATATGTTTACACATTCGGCCTACGCGCTCTGCATGGCCTAATGAAGGCACGTACATTCATCCATACGTCCCCTTCCGCCCCGTCCCTAAACCGTAGCCGAGTGCAATCCGTAATGGCCAACGAGAAGGAGGAGAATGAGTGCCACTTCAATTTGTTTACAACTAGCTGGGCCCGCTGATTGCAGCTGGGCCTTGCAGCACAGCGCAGCCCAGCATCATCTTCATCTTCAGCCTCTCCAGCATTTTCTGCTTAATCATATCGCTTCGGTTCCACAATGCAGCCTTAATTTTCTTTCGGATCACGCCAGAACAAAACAAAAAAAAATAAGAAAAAACGAGCCCAAATGAGAAATGAAAACTCATCGTATAATAGCACTGTCAATGGGGTACTGTGAGCGTTCGTGGTGTGGCTCCCAGGTGTTGGGCTGGGAGATCCTCACTTCAATTCGGGCTGGCATAAATGCACCATAATGATCTCTCGCCTGGAAAGAATGGCCGCAAATTGCTGAAATCACATCAATTTGTCTACAGCAGAGTCTGTCTACAGAGCCGTCAGAGAAACCCCCCATGAAAATAGATCGTTCCATCATTAATCGCACTTTTGTTTTCTCAAATAACTTAATACCTCTCTCGAGGAAAAGATGGAGCAGAACAGAGATTGGCCTAATGAAGAAGCTTTTGGAGTGGTTTGTTGATTGATCCACATATTTTTAATGCATATACAGCAATTTGTTTCTTCTTCTGGCACTAGAGGAATGATACATTAATGGATAAATACATGATTTGAAAGAATGCTTCTTTCTTTCTATCTATCTTTTAAGCTCTGTGTCTTTGCTTACAATTCAATATCTATAGAGCTATGTATCTTTGTTTCGATCACTCTTGATCTCCATTTATGTGCATGTATCTCTTGGCTGTCTGTATTTAACATCAATCTATTGATCACAAATATTATACATCCATTCGTTACAACAGACGTATTTCAGGCTATATTTTACAGGAATTTGTTGGTCTATCAAGCTATATTATCCGTTGAGCTGTGTGTCTTCTAGAACTGTGAACAAATTGGCAGATCAAGTAGACCTAAGATGCCATGGGATGCCATGCCGGTCCGACTGGGAATAGTCAGTTTTGGCTTAGAAGAGTCTTGACTTTAAGAGGCCATACACAAATCTTTATATTTCCTATTACTCAATCCAGAGGTACTTTATGTATCCTATGAAATATTTGAATATATTCATGGTAATACTTTTTCTATTGCTATTTAGGTTACTGTAATTTGTAAATGATACATTGAGGCACATTAAGGCTACACACATCGTTGCCGTATTAGTTCTTCCAATCAATCATCAAATACCGTAAATACAGAACATCAAGAATGCAATTCGGCAAACCGTCTTTTGTTATTATTTATGGCTTTATGCCTGGACTTTGTTGGTTTTCCTATTTCAGACGAATGTGCAACTCGATGCCCACCCAGGGCCACCCATGCCACAAGCTCGAGCCTCGTGCTCCTAGACCCCCTCCCCTCCCCTCCAGCTGACAGTCGCAGTCATGCATTTATGATGATTATTTATATAATCAGAGATATGTACGCATGTATTTTCCAAATATTTTCCAACATTTGACAGACGTTTGATTTGTAATTGAAAAAGGCAGCCGCATAATTTTCAGCTCTTCATGTGTGTGTGTGTGTGTGTTTTTTTCATCTTTTACGCTGTCGGACATTTTGGGTGGTCCTAGAAGCCACCAGGCGGCCATCGGAGAGATGAGTTGTCTCTCTGGCCATAGACCATTGCCTATGACGTTGGCAAAGTTTTGCGCAGTTCTCGATTTCAAAGGCCGCTGAGACGACGGATCCACAGATCCAAAGAGGCGGCGGCGCACAACGAGCAATTGAAGATTTCCTGTCATGATGCTCATTATGGGGTAGATTCTATAGAAAACACTTAAATTGAATAATGTCACCCGAAAGCGCTGAAATTGATGCAACCGCGCGCTGAGACGGCAATTTCGTTGGATGGGCATGGTATGGGATGGGGATGGAGGGTACAACGGATGCTCAGTCGGTCTCTCACTTGATGATATGTCAGCAGCCACGTTGGCATGTAATTCAATCTCTCCTCTATCTTTCTCGACTCGAGTATCTCTGCTGAATGCCAAAGTGTGAAGAGGCGCATTTCGGATAAATGTATTGTCTACAATTTCAGCAGGGACAACACCAGACAAGACAGCAGCCGCAGCCGCAGAACACCAGAACCAGGAACCGAACAAAAATTGAAAATATGTGCAAGTGTCAGCGGCAAAGGTACACAGCATCTAGAGGTGGACTTGATACGTGAGGGGAATAGACTCGTAGGATCAGAAAGTTAAAGACTCAAGACTGATGCTCAGAAAATACAGTAGGGCATACAGTAGAGGCTATGATGGCATGGTTGTATCCATTTTCTGCATGATCAGCACAGATAATCGTGTCACGGGCACATCTCCAACTTAAAACACAATCACAATCAGACACACACACACACCGGGGCAAAGATAGAGATGCCCAATGATAAAGACAGCGACGATCTCAATCTCGAGGAGGCCCCTCCACACATACAAACATACCTCCACATAGCGGCATCGTCGTCCACTGAAAAGGGTCTCGTGGTCGGTCGGTCGTCATATGAAGTGCCCGCTCGTCTTGCATGCCAAGAAGCACAGACACACACACACACACACAACACACCGATAACCAGCGAGTACGAACTCTGGAAAACGGAATGGGGCTCATGCTTTTTTTTAGTGTTCTTTGGTTTCTTTGAGCATCTACATATTTTACTGCTTCTTTCTTTTGGTTCTCCCGACTGCCTGTCCCTTGGCTGTGTTTTTTTGGGGAACCTTCAAGGCGAATGTCCAAAATAAAAACAACACAAGGACGGTGGGGGAAGGCGAAAGAGGAGAAGAGAAGACGACAGCCGCATTTGAAAAGAGACAACGCAAATCAAATTGTAAAAGTGTTAAAGGCTGACACATTCGAGTGTTTGACGCGTCGTCGTCGTCGTCGTCCGTCGTCCCCGCCGAACTATAACTTTACGTGTTTTATGTGTGTGTGTGTGTGTCGTACCTGTGTGTGTATCTGTGCGTGTCATGGTATCACTTTCAAAGACTGTCTGCCAGTCAAGGGCCAAAAGGCAGAAGCGAACATTCGCCGACAGCTGCCAGAGAGCTTTTTTTCGATTTAAGAGATCTCTTCAGAAATGTCGAGTCTACAATTATCCAATACATAGACATGGATGTATTTACTTCCAAGAGATAGATGTCTCCAGGGAAAAATCCCTTGTTTTTGCAGCTGTTTACCAATTTATGTCCTTTTCATAATAAACTAGGATTATAAATATTTTTTAAGTTCAAAAAAGTACGTTGGTAAAATTCTCTTAAGTCTGTTTTATACCGGAAGTGGAGTGAAACTCCTAAAAATAGAAATTTCTTTGGGAGATTTATGTTTAGAGAAAAAGTTGGTACAGTCAGACAACCACAAATATCAACCTTTATTAGCGAGTCTCGAGTCTAGCAGAGATTTTGTTTTTGCATTCTCGGGCCCGAAATCCTGTCGCGAAAGCCGCCTGGCGCCAGTTCCCGAATGATAGTCCGGAGCTAGTCCCATGAATTTCGATTAAAAGGATTTAATTTTCTCTCATTATTCTCTCATTATAGTGTTCATCATTAGATGAATAAAGTACCCAAGTTCCATTGAGGATCTTAAGCAGAAAGGATGAATATATTATAGATGAAATATAGGTTTGTGTTTTCTATATTTTGAGTGCGAATGTTTCACAGAGATAATGTGTGCCATTCGGTTCCAATTAGTACCCAAAGAGACGAACCAAAAGCTTACAGTACGAATAGCTCTGTAGAAAGATTGATAGCAGGGACTATCAAATACATAACAAGATTCCCGGGTATCAAAATGTTAGAAAACTCATTAAATACGGGTTTAATAAAATAGATACCGCAGACATTTTTTTTAACAAACTGAAGCAGCATTCCTCTTAACCAGATAAGCACAGGAATATTTTTAAAAATGCAATAGAAATCGCACCGTATTTAAATACAGATCCGAACCCCCTGTTGATATTTCGAATATAATCATTTAAAATAGTAGCTGGCCAAAGTGAAATTCGATATCATTAAAGCGAAGAGGAAGCAACACCAGCAGAAGCTGTACCAGATACATCGATCCATGAATAACGTTAACGATCGCGCACCCTCATAAATATCTCTGGGAGATCTCTCGAGCTGAATGTTGTGTGAATGTTATGCCCCACTAGACTCCTACGCGATCGCTAAAATTCGCATTAAATGCTAATCCCCCGGCAAATGACATCTTCTTAATTAGCCCACAAATTTGTTAAAAGCAATGCTAAAGCCATAAATACCAGATGGCGAGGAGTATATCAAACTCCCACACGATCTGGAAATGTTAATTGTTGTGGCACAATGGCACATCGCTTTTTAACCACTGCCAATGGCCTCGAGGTATGCGCTCGGGAACAACCAATTCGTTACGACTGAAAAAAACCCAAAAAACTATAGGAAACACAAAAGGTTGAGCTCGAAAAGTAGAACAAGATCGATCGCTGAGTCTCGATGCGATGTGATTTCGTTTGATTAGACAACGAAATGCTCTTTGTGGCCGAACGGCTGAACGGTGGACCCATTGGAACAATGGGGGAGCCTACAACCGAACCTAAACTGAAATTCAAATGCGGTTGTTGTGAGTCGAAATGTTTTATGATTTGCCACACGTTGCCATTGAGTGAACCGAAGAAAGAGAAGAGATATTGCTGCTGTGGCTAATTTGCATTCGATGCGGAAGCTGGATAACCGATGATCATGCTGTCGAAACTCTAGAGAAAACAACTGGAGAGAAATAGGTTGGTCCAACATTCGAAGAAACCGACTGTTTGGAAATCTTAGGCCAATCAACTGACTATATAACACATCCCTTATCATTATGCTATCGAAAATATCAAATAATCGATATAAAAAGGTTTTTATTAACCATTGGCAACGATTTTATATCCATAAATCCTGTATAATCTTAGTTTGAAATCGATTAGAGTTCCTCTTCGATAGTTCATACATCCGATAAAATGAATTCAATAAAACCTATCAAATAAATTCGATAAGTCCGATAAAATTATACCTAATTGATATTGTTTGCAAGAATATAGATAGTTTTAAAACATTTATGTTTCGATTTAACATTGTTACTGCATCGATTTTATATCGATAAATCATATATAGTAAGATTCATATCGATAAAAAAAAACTATAAGCCAATCAAATGCGATTTTATGGAACTTCTTCAATATTTCATATTAAAACTGCTTTTACTGCACTTTAAATAACGATAAACCCAATAAAATTCTACTAAATAAATTCCGATAACTTTGTACCATCCCTATAACAGACCCGCATATTGACTGAGAGAATTCCTGTCTCAATTTCTGGCATTGCCACCATTATTTGCCAAACTAAACAGGAAATATTATGCAGATCTTCATTTCATTTCATTTTGATAAACACGAATGCTGCTTGCGGAGACTGCGAATCGGAATGGGGTCTGGTCTTCAGCTGGAGAGCCGAACTTTTGCCTGATGCCCGCCGCCTGATAGCGGGGGACTCCGTGGCATGGCCCGACTTTCCAAGGAAAACATGGTTATGGCCTGGGGGCCACAAAGGCCAGCTATGAGAGGTGGAAGGTGGCATATCACAGTGGGTGTGGGAGTCATGGTGAGAATGTGGGCGTGCTGCAACATTTTGGCCGGGAAAGAGGCGCGTGGAGCGTGCCTCATAATTGGCAAAAAGTGGAAGAGGACGGCGACGAACACCGCTAACACGACAATTATTTGGGCAATGTGGTAAACGGTTTCTCGTTCTTTTTTGTTTGGCTTGGTGGCTTTTTCTCTGCTCTCTCTGGTTGTGGCCGGGCCGGGCCGGGCCGTTGCGATCTCCGCATAACTTGGCTAACAAGCAAAAAACTGTTGACCAAAAATTAAGGCTCGCAATGCGCGTGCAAAGAGTCACAGAAGCAGACACAGAGAAATGACACATCAGATAAGGGAATATCACCTACCAACAACCAGCTCCAGCCTCAGACCCAGCCCCAGCCCCAAAACTCGAACCCGCACCAGAGCCCAGGGAATCCGGCTACCAAACGAGGTCTCTGCCGCGCATCCACAGAGAGAGCGAAAGAGAGGAAGATGCCACAATTGATTGCCACAGAACGAACCGAGGCCAGGCGCAGAAGCTGCTGAACAATGCTGCTGCTGCTGCTGCTGCTGCTGGGACTCCAACTCGATTTGGAGGCGGCTCCTCAGGGTCGTTGCACAGCAGCGACGTCTGCGTCGTTCCCCATTTGTACTTTGCAATGCAAAAGACGCGACGCGACGCGACGTCCTCGGCCCTCCTGCTCCTCCACCAAATCCTCTCTGGATCCCCATGTCGAGTACACGAAGTACAACACAAATTGTGGTGTCGAACATCATGTTCTCCTTACCCCAAAAGAAACAAGACAGAGAGAAATGGTAGGCCTGGGAGACCGAAGTTTTAGATACCCTCGAGGATGGATTTGTTTTCGATTATCTCTGAATTTTTCTTACAGATAGATCGTTCCTGTCATACTATAGATATAGTAAAATAATTACCTATAAGCAGCCACGTGGCCAGAGAAAGACTTGGAGAAAATGCTGCTGCCTCTTTCATTGAATGCCAAGGATCGACGAACGAAATATAGTACCCCTTGCAAGGGTATACCAACACAATGGACCACAAAGACAGGCCAACAGAGGAGCAGACTTGTCTGGGGCTGCATACTGCACTTTTCGGGTGGATTTTTGAGGAAAAGTCTAATTGATGAGTGACTGGCTGACTGGCGGTGGCATGTCCTATGGCTAGACACATGCAGCTACGGCAGCAGCTCATTACTCGATGCCCAATGTCTGGGCTGGTCTGGTCTGGCCTGGCGGGTCTGGTCTGGTCTGGTCTTGGCCAGACGGCACACAATGGACGCATAAAGCAAGTCGCATAGTCAGGGAGTCAAAGAGTCGATGGGACGACGCGTCGCTGCGAAAAGATGCCGAGAGTCGGCTTTGACGCATGAATAAGTAAGCAATGCCAATTTTCAATTTCCAATGGCAATGCCAAGATCACAGAACTGAAATTGCCAGCGACAGTGGACCGTGGACCCTGGGCAAAGGGAAATTCTTCGCCATGAAGCAGAATACTACCAATAAAATATATCTCAAGAAAATAACTTCGCGGCACCCAAGGAGAGGTTACAAGAGGAAAATCTTTACCATCGTTGGTGATGAAACATCAATTGGAAGTATTTTCTTCGATTGTTATAGTTAAGATCAGTTTGTTAAAGGGAACCTTGCGAAAAATTCTTTAAAAAAATAGACACAACTTTTGTCTGGGAACTTTTAAAATTGTTTAAGTAATAAACTATATTACTATAATAAATACGTATATAGTATTTATACTGCAGAATCATAAAGAATGATAATATAGGTACTATAGTCCAGAAACACGCTGCAATCGGATCAGTATTATAGCCAGAATGAAAAAAAGCCCTGCTGTGGTTTGACTATTTGAACACCTGGCTAGCCGTTTGGCTATTTGAACACCTGGCTTTTGCTCACTATTAATGCTAGAGCAACGCGCTTTTGAGTCTATACTTCTAGGTTGCAAAGGTATATAAAGACTATCATAAATCGTAGCGATTGAATCACTCTTATACCCAGAAAAAACAAAACAAAATGTCCCACTCTTACGAACTTTGAGAACAAGTCATATCACATCCCAAGATCGTAGAAAAATACCCCAATGAATCGATCTGTAGTACATTTTTACCATTTTATATGTATAAACCATTCCCCCCACCCCATGACAGCTACAATATATACGAGTAATACTACATATATTCCCTAACCCTTGCCACACTGTTCAAATTGGTGTGAATGCTGCCACACACACAAAAAAAAAAAAGCTAAATAACAATCGCGACAACAACAAAAGCCCTACGTGACGTTGCACAAAAATTGACGAATATTTTGTTGGTTGATTTTTTTCTTTAGCTTTTTTTTCGACAGCCCCCAGAGCCACAGGAAGAAATAAATTGCGATCTTTTGTCTGTGTGGGTTTCAGTGTTCATTGTTGCTGCTATGGCTGTTGTTGCTGTTGCTCTTTAACACTTCACGTGCGAAATAAGGCAGCAGGAAGGCAGCAAAGGAGGGTAGACGGTCGGGGATCCACAACTTTAAATTAGCTTTGACAAGATAAATGATCAGGCATCGGGCTAAAAACGAAATGAGAAATGGATACACCCTCCTCTGCCTGCTCCTTCCCCACCATCTCCACCATTTAGCACTCGCATTGCTTTTGCCCAAAGTACCCCCGGTAATTGTACAGTGGGTTTCGGAACTTTAAGGGCAGACCGTTCAGGGGAGAATATATAATGCCATAAAGGATTTACAGCGTAGAGGTTTTTGGGAGAGGTTTGTTTGAAAAAAACGAACATTAGTTCGTGTAAAAGTGATATCTTCTACCTCTGATTTGACATATTTCAGAACTATCTGATAATCCTATCCTAGAAGACTTTGAATAACAAGAATGCTATGGTTAGAAAGAAAAACGTCGAGCAAAAAGTGTTCTTAAAGTGGTTATGGCTAGTACAAATCTTTCTGCGCCAACCCCGGCTCACTCGCTTCACTCGTTCCCGCCGATACTTCCGTTATATAATACAGAGAAACAATAGATCATTGGATATGCAAATGGATGATTTCTTTGATTTCGATAATCGACAACCGACTCCACAGTTGAATCTTTTCAAAAAATAAAACCTACATCAGATTTAAACATTTCTACAGATGTAGTCTTAAAATGCTGACCCGCACTGTACTGTAGAGCCCTATGCAAGTATGAACCGGAGCCGACAGTGACCTCCACTGGGCATGAGGGTTACACCTCGTTCTTCTCCGCGACAGAGCCTCCTCATTATGCTCGTCTCCGTTTGCGTCAAGCATTTGGTCTGCTATTTCAATCGGACCGGAAGGGCCCCAACGCTAAGTATATATAATTTGAGACTCTGCTGCCCCTCTGGAGCCGGTTCCATGCAATTTACAATTGGCATTGGCATCGAGGCGTCAAAAGGCTTATTAAAAGAAATTTGCAATTGCAACGGACAGCGGACACCAGACGGTGGACGGGGCACAGCGGACAGCGGACACTGTGGAGCGAAAAGAGCGAAACGAATGGAGAGGAATGGAGAGCCCAAACGAAGCACATTTCAAATTGCATCCCAAGATGCACAGCTCAAGATTTACCATTCTCGTCGGCCGTCGAGCCATTTATGTTATTTTTGCTGACTCTGTCTCCAGTTCTGGTTCTGGCTCTGGCTCTGGCTCCGGTCCTGGCCCTGGCTCTCCATCTTCGTCTTGGTCTCCTTCTTGTGCTGCTGCTGCTTCCACTCTATAAGGCCCGATCGCACACAATCCCAATCCCCCAATCACAATGGGGCAGGCACGAAACTCCACTTTTAGAAGGCACCTTATCTGTGCAACGGCATCATTATTTCACACCAACCCAGCTGAAGGCACAAAGCCAGCCACAGCCACAGCCAGCATTCAGCAGCAGCAGCAGCAGCAGCCGCCATCAGCCTGGAGATGGAGCTGCAGGAGAGACGTCGTCTGTGGCAGGCAGGCAGCAGCACCAGGCAGCAAAGGGCACACAAACGGCATAAATATTATGGCCAAGCTGCGAACGAAAGCTGCAGGAAGAAGCAAACGTAAACAGGGCCTATAGAGATGGCCAGAAAAAAACATCACGAGAAGGATTGCTAAAGCCCAAAAATGTCTTGAATCGATTCAATCGAAGGCGCATTTATGGTTTGCTCAGAGGAGCGGCTTCATTATGGCTGGAAGCTCTGATTTGGGTTAAAGATTTTAGCTAGTAAAACGTAGTTTAGGCAACAGATTTAGATGGTATAACAATCTGATTAACTTTTGTAGCTCATTCCAGAGATTAAAAGGACTTTTGGGGTCTATCATAGCAAGATTTTCGAGTAATCATTCCTATGGTTCTAGTTTTAGGAACTTTTCTTACTTTAAATACTAGGTTACAAGCACCCTGCGCACTCGCTTCCCTTGTGCGCCAACCCCCGGCGCACTAGCTCCCGCTTTTTGTTCTGTTTTGATATTGCGTGTCACGCACACAGTCCATCCCTAGGCCGTACAATGAGATCTCATATCGAGAACAGTACGTGGAGGACTGGCAATGCCATGAAATGCTTAAACATAAATTCAACGAGACGAGGAAGTGCAAAGGAACCAAGAGAGAGAACGAACCCCCAACGGAGGAGAATGGAGGCCTAAGCCGGGTCGGTCTGTGTCTGTGTCTGTGTCTGTCCTGGCGATATGTTCTGGCAGATTAGTCTGAGCCATAGAGCAGCTTCGTGTTTCTCTTTCTGTCTGGATGGCCAGCAGATCCAGATCCACATCTGCCACAACAGGAACAAAACGAAACAGAAAAGCAGCCAAACAGAACGCAAGCTCGCATTTTCCATAGTCCCATAGTCCCATAGGCTTAGGCTTTTCTTAGGCTGGTCAAGCGGGGGACTTGACTTGGCTGATTCCAGAGCCGATGCTCGATGCCCGATGCCCGATGCCTGGAGTGGAGCGCATTGTTCCCTTGGCTTTGCAATAAATTATCGATTAGAGTGGGCTGCTGCTGCCGTCTCGATATGGGCAATGATGGTTCAACGACCAGGTCCCAGGTCCCAGGTCCAAGCCCTGCTTCAACTTATTACAAACCAAATTACATAAACGAAAGGTATTCGTTACGCTTTAATGGTGGGTTCGAAACGATCCATTCGGGGGTTCCTAAAAGGTTCACGCCTACACTTAATACATTCTCTCTCGCTCAAATCTTCTCTCTCTCTCGCTGGCCTGCAACTGTACTCCGAAAGGTGTGAAATTTGCAGCCTGGACATATTCCCCAAAGGCCCACAAAGTCAGCCTCCTGCTGCTGCCGCTGCTACTCCTTCTACTCCTTGGTGGACCTTCGGTTGGGGCCTGGGGTAGCCCTAAAGCCTTTAATTTAATGCCAAGGCAATTCGCTTGGCCGCCAAACGTGGCTGGAATTTTAAATGTATTTCAACAACAGCCACAGCCACAGCCATAGCCACCACAAAACAGCGGACAAAATCTGAAAACGGCAAACGTAAAGTGTGATTAACGCGTACCTGCAACTCAGACGGGAATTGAGGACGGGCACGGCACGGCCCGGCTCTGGGACCGGCCTTTTTGACACAAAGCTGCTCTCGGCTCTCGGGATCCCTGTCCAGGTCTGGCCCTGGACGTGGACGTGGACTTGTACGTGAACGACGCGACGCGACGTTGACAAAAAACCCGCGGGACCGATCGTCCTAAATGCGCGCAGAAGCTGCACAAAAACTCGCCAATCTTCACGTCTCCTCGCCCCATCACTGCTTTAACCAAAAATCTTACACTGAGGGAAAGACTCTACCTAGAAGACTTGAATTTTGAAAGCTTGATATTATTGATTCCCCAATCGAAAGAGTGCTCTGAATAAAAGTCCTGGTTAGGGATACATTTTCAAATCCATATGGTTTTTGCAATATATGAATATATATTTTAGATTTAAGCTCACATATGAATGTGGATTTTTATATAAATGTAAATTATATAGAAACTCCTAGAACTTTAATCCAATCTTCCTACTAATCCGTCCTACGATTGGGAGGTCCAATCGTGAAGCAATGTCGGAACAAAGAGTATTGATCTAGGCACTATAAGGCACTTAGGAGACGATCAAACCCAGCGGTGGCCACATGTCCTTGCTCCCAGCTCTTTCCATTGCTCCGACATTCATTTGTCAAAATACATGTCGTGTGCATGATAAGGCACATTGCTGCTCGACGCGAGTTTTGCCGACTAGGATTGCTTTTTTCTGACTGCTTCCCAATTAAATTTGACGCTTTCTTTTGTGATTTTACTTTTATTAAAATCATGGCTTACAAATCTTCTAAAATCTGTACTTAAATGTATCTTAAGTAGTTAAATAAGATCAAATTCCCTTTGGTTGAACCTTAAACATAAGCATAACATATATACATACATACTATTTCTTATATTACTCGTATATTCATTGCTTATTGTTTGTTTCACTTTCCAACCATAATTCTTGCAGTGTAGCTCTTTCCGTTTCTGGGCTTCTACCTGAATAGCAGTTTGTAGCTTTTGTGTGGCTTGGGGCTTAAATGCCCCAACTCGTTATGCTTACCGCAGCAGCAACAGCAGAAGCAGCAGCCGCAGATAAGCAACGTGGGGACGACGTGGAGGAGAAGGAGGATGAGGTTGCAGGTTGGAGGAACCTGCACCACCACCAGTGGAAGCTGCCCCAATGCTTCACTTTGCATGCAAGACCCAAGATCCCTTCTACCCGCCGCAGGCTCTCATTTAATGAGTGTTGTCTGGGTCGGTCGCGAGACTCGGACTGAGGATCGTTCTGGGTGCCGTCCTCCAGTGCCGTGTCGCTGACTGCATCATTTTAATAATATTGTTTACGTGACATTTGATTTATTATGAACTTTTCCTTTTGACAGATTATGTGGCGGCTTGACTCCATGCCAGTTGGCTACTGTTTCGGCCTGGTACGTTGCCGTGGCACGCACAGTCCCACAGTCCCCGGGACTGGACCGACTGGAACGACTCTTAATGGATCCGCGAATCAGGCTGGGAATTCTGAAGAAGCAGCTGCTGCTGCTGCCGAATCAATTAGACTGCCACAATTATCCCAAATTACATAAAAGGGCATTACATCAAGAAGGGTATAACTGATGAAACATTTTATGGAAGTTAAAGGATGGATTGATAAGCAAATATATGAACAAAATTTAAATTGAATGGCCTATAATTTTAAACCCATTTGTGTGTGTAATCGAAGGCAACGTTCTGGACTTGTTTTGATTATATTTCCAACCCTTTTCTTTCATATAACCTTACATTTCCCATTCGCTTCTTTATATCTATCGCATAATTGCAACCCTGTGTGGTGTGATTTGCTCTATTGAGACGTGGAAATCATCCCTCTATAAATCTATAATGAAATTCATGATTTAAGATTGCATATGCATAGATGAAAGATATGTCAAATGGTTGAAAGTGTGACTAAATATATGATAAATGGGTTTCAGATAGTACAATATTTAGGGATGACTGGGAAGTGAGAGATGGGGGGATTTCTATAGTAATTTAAGCCACACTTTGAGTACTATTTTAAATCAATAATGTTATATATATTTGAAAGAAAGACAGTCTCATCTTAGCAAAAGATTAAATAAGATTCCCCCATTCTCTCCTCCCATTCCCCTTAAACCCCTTGTCTAATCTCAATCCCCCATATCTTTTTGAACTGCCGAACCGAAATAGTTTCATTTCCTTTAATTTCCAGTGATCAGCGTCAAAATTGATTCCCATAAAACTCCCCTTCCTTTTATGGCCAACGATTCGTCTTCCTGCGCGGCCTTTTAACGCCTTTTTTTACGACTCCCAAAGACGAACGAATGAGGATGGAAAAAATTAATAGTTCTTGTCATTTGAAGCGACCAAAAATATAATTAAAAAACGTCTCAAGTGCCAGAGCTCTCGATAAATCAGTTGGAGGCGACACAAACACCAGAATCGGCGAAACGGACGGATAAAAAGAGAACCAAAAACAGGCCAAGAAGAAATGTTGGCCCAAAGCCAGGGCCCTACACCTACCTTCCTCATGTGATCCCCAATCCCCAATCCCCAGTTCTCCAGCTCTCGTTTGAATGTCGGGAAACGGCAGAAAAATGTTTTCAAATTATAAGAGAAGAGACCTTTGCGTGGTGTAGTTTCTGGGGCTAAGGGTTTTTTTTGGTCCAGGGCTCGTCTCTGATGATACTCGTATTCTGGTTCTCTGGGTCGGTGTTCCTCTGTTTTTTTTATGTTGTCGTTTGATTCGTTACGATTATTTACAGAGAACTCGACAATGTCGTTTTAATTAAGAACCAGTTTATTTTTAGGTTTTTTTTCGGTGCGGTTTGGTTCTGTTCTGTTCTGTTTTTTTTTTCGCTTTTGGCCCATCGACATTTACAAATTAAATGGTGATAAGCAAAAGTTCTTCTTCATTTTTTTTTTGGTGTGTTGGTGGGTGCTGCCCCTCTATCTTTCTACTAAATTTAATTATGCTGCATGCAACAGCCACAATCAAAGGCCATAGCAGCAGCAAATGTGGCAGGGTGCCGTGGTGTGGCTATCGCTAAGACTTTAATCTTTATGGGTTATGAATGCACTCGAGTGGTTAGGCTCAATTTAAACAGCCATCGAGCTCCGAGCTCAGAGCTCAGAGCTCTCCCTGCCTATCCTATGCCTCTGCGCTGGGGTTATTTACGATAGGCTGTCAATAATAATAGTCATAATAAACACACAATCGCTGTACCCTTATGGGAAGGTGTTGCACTCATGCGGCGAATGATCGTGCCTACTCGTACGGTCGGTCGGTCGGTCGGTCGGTCCCTGGGTTCGGTTTAATATTGACCGATTCCCCGATAATGTCATAAATGTGACAGCGATAAAAATCAACTCAATTTTGGTTGAGTTGCTGGGTGTGTGTGTGCGTGTGTGTGGGGGGTGCTATGTATCTGCCTATCTCGCTCTTGGTTCAGATACAAGTCATACAGGTTGCTTGAGATACATGCAACAGAGAGATACAATTCAACTTCAAACTTGTTTACACTTTACAGCGTTGGCAAATGTTTGATCGAAAGTCCCCGAGCATATATTGACACACTGATTAGGGTTCAACGGAAACATTGCCGCAGGCAGGAAGAAGCTTCGCCAAAGCCCAAAACCTCTCAGACCCCTCGAACCCCGAAGACCCAGAAAAAAGACAGACGACTGCCACACACTGACGACGGCATTTCAGTCATTTCCATTTCCATTTGCACTGCCATTTCCAATTTCAATTTCAGTCGGGCGTCCCCGACATTTTATGCAAAATCAGACACGACTTTGCACTAAAAAAACCTAAACGAGACCCTGAGAGGAGCGGCCCAGGGTGGCCCAAAGGCTGAAGTCTGGTTAGAGCTGCGCTTTAAAGACTGCGATTTGGGAATGCTCTTTTGGGCAGGGACAGCCAAGACAAGAAAAAGTACTTTAGGCGTAATGTGGTAATGCATTACCATTATAATGGAAACAAGGCAGGGAAACGAATTGTTGATGATAATGTTTCATGTAGGAATACAGTGCCTATAGTCCTACCCATGAATACAATCAGAATTCTATTAATCTAAAGAACTATATTGGAAATGTTCAATACAACCAGTAGGTAAGCTGCTACCCTTGAAGTTGTACAACCACTAAATTGGCAATATACATATCTTCAAAATATGATATAATGTAGTAGGCATAACAATCCTCCAGCACCATCTCAACAATTTACGAGTGTATTTCATGATTTCTGTATTGATTTTTCGATTTCTTATCGACCAGATCATTTCCATGAATCAACTGGACATAGATGAAATAGCAAACAGCTATAGATTTTAAGTAAAGCGCATGCCATGAGAGTACAAAATAAATGTTACCTAACTATAAGCTAATTGCTGTGTTTCGATAAGCTGACGGCTATGAAATTAAATAAAGTTCCACGGCAGACAGCTTGTAAAGTTTCACAGCAGCCAGCCTTAATAGTCGCAGACGCAGACTTCTTTTGTAGTGTCATAGCAGCAAGATTTTGGAGTTACATAGTAACCAGCTTTTATAGCTTAATTACAGACAGTTTTAAAGATTCACTGCAGTCATTTTTTACAGTGTCATAGCAGCCTGCTTTGGTAGTTTTATAGCAGCCAATGTTCTAGTTTTATAGCAGTAAGCCGTTATAGTTCTATAGCAACCAGCTTTTGTAGTTCAAGCCCAGCCATAATGTAGTTTCTTAGCAGCCTGATCTAATAGTTTCATACCTGCCATATTTTATAGTTTTTTGGCAGTCTTGTTTTATAATTGCATAGCAGTCGACTTAAGGAATTTCATAGCAGCCGTATTATAGTCTCGAAGCTACCATCTTAGAGTTTTACCGTTAAACATTGATATTTTCCTGTATGTTAAAAGATCTTCCAACGTTTAAGTTCTCAGATAAACAAAATATGCAAAATATCCCCACGCCCATCCACGTCTATGTATGTATATATTTTATTGGTCTGTAAACTAACTACATAATATAGCAATTGCATTTTGACCGAATCATTTTAAATTATGTGAAAACAGTAGTACCAAAAGACTGCCCGTTGGGGGAATATCTTTTCAGACTGAGAATAAGTATGTACACATATGTACTATATATGTACTTTATAGGGTCAAAGATGTATCCTGGTCAATTTGGTTCTTCGAATATGATTTCCTGTTCCCTTGTCCTTCTTGTCCACTGTTCTTGGAGAAGGTATGCCACTGCTTGGGCCATGCATATGCAGATATATTGATCGTTGTCAGTCATCTACCGCATGGTACAGTGAGGCACGGATTGCATGAATCCTCAGTACATGCCAACAACAACCGCTCTCTGCGTGTGAGTGCATCTGTGAGCGTCTGGGGGTGTGTGTGTACGACTGGTTAAGCGAATGGCGAGTGAGTGAGATTTCTGCGCATAGATTGAGCATTGAGCGAGCGAGCGGCAGGCAAAAAGAGGCAAAAAAGAGGGAAATAAATTGCTTTTTGCATAAAAGCTGAGCTGCGAGGAGGCGAGAGAGGAGTCTCTGAGGAATCTCAGCATCCGAGAGGCTTCCAGCAAAGCGCGAAATTTCTCGTACGTGTCCAGTCCGCTGCCATCCCACAAAAGTTATGGAAGAGAAGAGGGACTGTGGAGAATCGAGAAATATTTTGCGGCGTTGTTATCGCCGTCTTTGCATCGCTGGAGCTTGGTGCTGGAGCTGGAGCTGTAGCTGGAGCTTGAGGCTGTAGCTGGGGCTTAGGATGAGGAGAATGCGAAAATGCGACGCACAATTAATCATATCGGAATATATTGCGCCCTTTGGTGGCATAAATCTCGGTGGGCTTAAAGCCCCGACTTAGCCCCGGAAAGCCTGCGGAGGCTATTAAGATGGCAAAAGGTTTTGGAGTCTGGCGGTAGAGAATTGCACATTTTAGCGCTTCACGCGCATGCGCAACAAATCGCTTGATTAGTTTCCTATAACAACCCAAGCCGATGCCGGAGCCGGACCTTGGAGCTGGATGATGAAGTTGAGACGAAAGATGGGTAGCTTCCCAAGCATGCCCAATTCTGGGCAACAGGAAATAAGCTTAGCGAATGCTGCCTGGTTCGGATCAACATTCCCATCTTATTAAAGTCCGTTTCGTAATGAGCATTCCCAGCTGCATTTCTGCAGGCCATTTGCCAATTAAATGAAATTAAAGTCATATCTGGCAATTGGCAATCCCTCCATCCCCGCCTTCGCCTTCGCCTGCGCCTCCGCCTTGGTCTGATGAGGTGTCGCCACTGGGACGCGTCATTAACCCCTTGCTTGCAGCATTCCCATGCCCCTCAAACGCCAGTCACAAGTGCAGACTCTTCTAATTAAATTGTGGTTGGAACTTTTTAATTAAATTGCCGCGCAACACACTGCCTGGCAGGCTTCCAACATCGCAATCGGCAGAAGTACATAGTTGGGGGCAGGGCATCTAGAATTGGAGGCAGTAATCATATCCAGTGAAGCCTGACCCGACAGCTAATGAAATCAATCTTCGTATAGTGGAAATTTTGATAAGCAACCAAAGCACGAAAAGCTCTGAACCACTTCTGAACCGATCTGAATACCCTACCAATCAATTGATACAGTTGGTATCTAGAATGAACGATTATTTTTTATTTAACGGCTAACGCAGTCCGTAAGGATCAATGGTCCTTCTGGCATGGATGGGAGCTCCTCAAATATATGCTCCTCATCTATGTGGAGGATTTCCAATGACGCCAGTCTGTGCACCTTGAACACCGTATAAAATACATCAGTCTTGAAGCAGAATCCGACCGATTATTGTAAATATTTAATTTTACGAAGAGACATTTTTTTCCTTAGTTTGTTTTGAGAGACGACTTTTTAAAAGGATTCACTGGATTGTTTCGGTTTTTCCTGAGAACTGTTAAGCCATCGATTCTCTATCGATGTTTTTTTTGGTACTATCGATATTTAACTTAGCTTTCCGGGTGACAACTGTACAAATGTAGGCTCAATTGAACTGCAGGCTTAAAGATATATTTTATCTCTTTACAAGTAGGAGATTGCGTTGTAGATTGCGAATACAAACCAATCTAGAATCAGTTTAAAATCTTGTATAATCGTCTATCCATAAAAAAGCGAACGTCTCGTTTGATAGAGAAAAGCCATAGTCATAGTCTTGCCACCATCTCCTGCCCCTTTCTCCTACTAATCCGCCTCTCCTTTGACAATTCAAAGCTGATTCAGTGCATCATAAGCAGGGACAATATTGTTGCCTTTTATTGAACCAGCGAGACCATTCCCTGGCCAGGGAGTCGACCCAAAAGGAGACCGCAATTAAGTGCATATAAATTTTGTATTTTTACGATCGTTGGCCTTATAAAAAGCCCACTCTATGGGCACAGTCACCGTCACAGCTGCCAGAGTTTCTCTCTCCCTCTCTCTCTCTCTCTCTCTGTCTTTCGGCCAGGCCAATTCCGCTGGGCTCTTCAATGGCATAAAGTGAGTCGATTTATGCCCACGACTGCGAGACTGGAGAAAATATTAACCAACCAATGTTGGCGGACTGTCGGATATTTCCTAGAGAAGGGATACCCTCGGCTTATGCCCCGATACTTGCAGATTACTAGGGTATGTGGTATTCGTAAAGGGGTATGTAACAGGCGCCAAGACGTATTCGACGTACAGTTCTTTCGAATGATGAGAATGAGGTTGATGTACTGTACAAATTTCCCATAAACGAAAGGATACACACGATTTCGAATGACACAGAACATTCGCCGTGGCAAATTGTATTGAATTATTGTAAATCTATGCTTTCTAATGCTAATATTATTGATTAGAAACCAGTTTTCCTGTGGAACCACACTCGATGGAACCGCTTCTCTAATAGTGAGCTGCCTACAGATGATCATTCTTTTAGCTGCGGATTAACAAAAAAGATCATCCATCATGCATCCACACATGGCCGGCATAAGTTCATTCGATGTTCAAGGGTAAGTAAACGACTCGACACCCCAATGCTAGCACTTCTTTTTCTGTTTTTCTATTGCTAATTAGCCGTGACATTGCCCGAACTGGTGTCTAGCTGCGGGCCACTGCCAATTTTAGAGGCATCGTTAACGCTAACCTGCGGTGAGTGGCCAGCCAGCCAGCCGGCCGTAGGGGACCAGATCCAGATCCACATCCACATGCAGATCCAGAGCCCCTTCTGAAGCTTATCTTAATTTTTGCATTTAATAACCGCATTGCCAGCAAAAACTGCCACTGGTCAGTGCCGGTCAGATCTGGGGACCTTTGGACAACGCTTCGACGATCGCAACGGGCGGCCATTAAGCTTAATATGGCCAAGTAAATTCTTGGCCCAACTATGCAGAGGTGTGAAGAAAAGTGTCGACTTGTTAAGCCGCTCGCTCGCTCGCCGGTCAGCAGACAGATAGCCGACAGAGGGGGTAGAGAGGGGATCGCCAGAGGATGAGCCAGAGAGACATTTCTCGGAACCGACGCGCGCGATTCGTGGAAGCAATAAATATAAGCGGTAGGTGGAGGCGAGCAGGTCGGCATTGTCCTTCATGTGTGTGTGGTGCTCTGTGGCTTTGCGAATGGGAATGGGGGGCAGCATACGTAATAAATTTTTTTTTTTTGTTGCTGCACAAGGATATGTCGGCCAAAGGGCCCCATGCAATACACCATGCCACACCGGGCTTCGTGCAACCCCCACACCCCACACCCCGACGCCTTGTCGCACTCAATTAGTGAACGCGAGTCGCGCGCGTTTTTGGCGCGGCAAAAACCGTTTGATCCCCCAAGAGACGCTCTCTCTCTCTCTCTCTCTCTCTCTCGTGCGATTTTCTTGTTAAAGCAAAATTAACTAGACTGGTCCTCCACCTAAAGGGGGGGCTTTTTGGTGGGCTGTCAACACTCGTTATTGTCTCTGCAGCAGCTCCAAAAATCTGACAAACAAAAGGTGGAAATAATCATAAGTTGCCTATAAAGTGCCTGCTTAAACTTTGATGAGCTTAGACCCATAAACATTATAATGGTAGCTGCTCTATAAAAAAACAGCTCGCAAATAAAATAAAAAGCAAAATTAAACCAAAAACTCCCGTGAAAGGAAATTCAATTTGTCTCGAATCGACCGAAGTCTGTGTACACTTTTTATGGGTCTCTGCGGCCATTCGAAGCGGTTGTTAAAAGCGAAATTTGCTTTTTAATTGATTCCGGGCAGCAGCAGCATTTTTTAATCATATTTAAATTGAAAGTAATAATACGTACGTAAAGTGGTAGGACACTTAAAGTGCTAATACCCAAATCGGTTAGGCATTAGCATTAGCAGAGGAAAATCGATTTGGTTTCTAAGTGTTTCAGAAGGAAGTGAAAACTCTTTATAGATATTTAATATCACCGACTATTAAAAAACTCTCTGCCCACCCCACAAAAACGCCTTATAGCAGTCTGTATGGATCAATTCCTGTGCTATGTATCCTATGAGGAATTGGACATTGGACACTGTACCGCTCCTCCAGATGAGGATAACTTTCCATGTACATCTTCACTCCCGGTCCTTCTGGCATGAATGGGAGCACCTCAAATATAGGCTTCCCGTCTATATGGAGGATTTCCTAGAACAACGTATAAAATCCATCAATCTTTAGGCAGGATATCAGAAATTATAAACCTATAATTTTCAGGGTTTTTTTTGCAAATATTTTTAGTATGAGGTCAAACGATTTTTCCCTTAATTCGATTTTACGAACGACTGAATAGCATTATAAATTTTCTTTTGCACTTTTGTTTGTTCCGTTTACCCCTTTAAATTTATCGGTGTATCGAAATCGCATGTCGAAACTATCGATAGTTTAATTGCTGTTCCTTTCCATGAGTTCTTTAGCTTTTCAGGTGCCGAAGAAGCGTATACGAGGGAATCCAAATACCAAATACACCAAATCTTGAGCATTCCCGACCCAGTTCGCTTGAAGAGTATTAATTGATGATACGCACTCGGACGTGTATGAAATTCTTTGTTATTCATATTTAAATCGCTTTAAAATCGCATTAAAGTCGAATGACCAATTGAAGTGCTTCCATTCGCCATAGATGATGTCTGAGCATAAACTCGGTTGTTTATGGGTTTAAGCCGCCGCTTTCTTGGCCAAGTAGTGGTCTGGCCTCGACTTCGCTATCGGTATCGGTATCGGTGTCGGCCTCTGCGTCCGCCTCTGCTATCTGCGTGACCAGGTCTCTCCTCAGTCGATGCTGCCTCTAATCCAATGGCAATTAATTACATCGTTACACGCGCAGCCGCCAAACAACTTAATACAACATAAATAATTGTCAAAATGTGCGGCCACAGACGCGCGAATTAGTCTTCATTATGTCAATAAATCTTAGCCAATTGCCGCAACCAGAGATCTCGTGTGCATGCCACCATGCCATTCAAAAAAAAAAAAGAGAAAGAAAAACTTCTTTTACTTGGGCCTTGGGCAATTTTCTTATCACGAAAACGTTTTCTTTTTTCTTTCTCTGCCAAAGGAAATGCCAATTGCCATATTGATGGATGGCTTTAGAGAGAGAGACATATAGAGAGGATACCGAAGTTAGGTCTTTGGACAGGGGACGCCACCATTTATGGCAGTCTCCAAAGATGATTATGGTCATGACAACTTAATGATGAACGCTACTCTTCATGGGAACCTGATCCCCCGATCCCGAACCCTAGTCTCTCTGGAAGCCTCTCAAGTCGGTGACCGAAACCGAAAAAAAACCTGGCAAATTTGCATAAAAATCAGCGCTGCCCGCCCTCCGTTCCGCCGATCGCGTTCTCTTCCATGTGACATTAACAAGCCACAAAAGGAAGCAGCCAGCCACTGTGATACGACAAAATTTTAATTAAAAGTTTAGTGGAGCGAGAGACACACGCCAACGACAGCCACCAGCAACAACCATTGGGGCACAAGCAACAACAAAAACAACAACTGTGGCACCACCAGATCTTCTGGGGCGCAATGCAACCGCAAAAGGTTGCTGAGGTAGAATGCCGTGCCAGGCCGGCCGGTCGGCCGGGGCCGTGCAACAAGTGTCAGGCAGGCAACATGGCTAACAAGCGTCAACGTCGCCGCTGTTTCTTGTTGCTGTCTTGACACCCTATGGGAGTGGGGTACAGAGGATGCATTTGGATGGAAGTATGTGACACTGCCGGAAAGAAGTGATTGTTTATACACTTATGTATTTATTCCTGCTTCTGCATGATTCAACAGTCAAAGAAGCAACGACCACCTGTCTTTGGGCGACTATAATATCTGAAAGAATTTGATATTTTAACTTCTCCTCCAAGACCAATAAGAGCAGAAGATCAGCATCGATTGGATCCATATTAGTTCAGCCAGATAAGCGAAAATAGTGTCTTGTTTTTATGAGATATAAGGTCATATATGTATTTATCCCTACTGTGATTATGGTACGGATCTTTAGCTACTCTTGGCGTTTGGTATTTGGTCAAGCTATATCTTTAATTCTTCAACACCATTATATTCCACTAAATGCATTTCAAATAAACCCAAATTTGAGGTATCGCCTAGTCGTAATATCGAATGCTGTAACCATCCTTACTTGTTTTGCTGTTGTTTTTGTCGCCGCCGCCATCGCCTGTCAGCAAACACACGCAAAAAATAAAAAATAAAAAAACACCACAACCAAAACAAAAAAAATTACGAGACAAAAAAGAGGTACAACAACATGGACGAGGTGTTAAGGTAAATATGCAAGCGCTTTACAACAAATTTTACATGCCGCTGCAATAATTGAAAAATCATGTTGCCACACAAAACAAAATGTTGCAGCGCGCCCAAGCAACATGTTGCTACACGATTATGTGCTTAGGCCTCACAGCCCCTCCCCCCAAAACACCCACCAGGCACTAGCAGGAGGGAAGGTCAAACACGGAAAAACATGAAAGATGGAAAGAGATCTCTGGCTGCACTTTACAGAAAAAAATGGTAAAAAAATGTTCGGAATCTGACAGGATTCTGGAGAGAGGAGAAGAATGAGAGGCTCTGGCAAATGCAAATCATGAAAGGCCACTCCATTGGGAATTTTTCAAGTAAAAGGGCGATGAACTCTTTGGTAATTACATTGGTAAAAAGGTTAAACGGTTACAAATCAAGAAGAATCTAAGAATACAAAGGGCTCCTTCCTCCCCACTCCTATATAGTACTCCTATTAAAGATCCTAATAATAATAGGACAGCATAGTATGATCTGGTTATGGAATCGCCGTAGACTATTCATAAATAATCGCATATATAGTCCGTTTTAGGAAATATCTTTTCATTATCCAATAATTCAGTGCGGTTTAGAGATCTCTATCGAATAATAAAGAAAATATTTCCTTAAACACAGAAGAATACGTAACCTGTCATTCGAAAATCTTCATTTACAAAATCAAGCCATTTATTAATAAAAACATATCACATCTCAATGTATTGGACGTCATACCGATATGGTATTTGATAATCTAAGGAAGACGTTTCAGAACTTAATCATTTATAAGCGCAAGATTTGGTAATACATAATACATAATACATTTAATCTTTTATAATAATATTCTATATCTCCTTAGAGAAAATGATATCCAGCCGAAGAAAGGAAAAACTCAAGCCTATTCCGATAATATGTGATATGGTAAACACTCACCAAAAACTGCTCTAAGGAACTACTGATACATATCTATCAAAAAAGAGAAATTATGCCTCTTTCAGATTAGGTATTTTTTTTATAAAAGAAATTTTCTTGACTTTCTGTCAGAATTCATAAAATATTAATGCTGTTTTCATCCCTCATTTGTACTATTTTGTAAAACAATAATTCTTCACCCATTCTTTCAGAATTCCTCGAATAATTGGCTACATTTTTCTTATTAGTCCTCGCAGAATTGAGTAATCCTTATTCTCAGCGGGTCTTTGGGGTCCGACACCGTCTTTGTTATTTTTGCGATTTCCTCTAGCGGATTGCCCAGATGTGCATCAACAATAATGCTCTGTTTTGCCTCAGCATCAGGTTCAGATACAGTTTCAGATGGAAGGGAGAGCTTTGGGCCCTACAAGAATGGCAAACCGCAGATCGACACGTACATAAATAAATAAAAATCTGTATGTTTGTATATTCACACCGCAGCGGAAGCTGCTACTGCAACAGTGGCAACAGTGGCAGCAGCAACATCAACAATCGTGCAACAAACAGTTGAAACAACAAACATTGGAAGCCGCCACCGCAGTCTGTTGTGGCTGCAATGCCGCTGCAATTGCCACTGATCGCGTCGATTCAATTAGTAATTCTAAAAAGCGGCAAGCGACGTCTTTTGCATCTTAATGAGTATTGTTTGCTGTTGATGTTGCTCCTGCCACTGCTGCTGCTGCTGCTGCTACTGGAGTACTGCTGTTCCTGCCGCATAGCACATTTGTGTTTGTTGTTGCAATAACATTTGTTCATAACAACAAGAAACAGAGACAGGCCTTGCTTTCCAGGGCAAGTTTTTCCAATTGCCGGCACTGCACTTTTCATGCCCAAATGCAGTTGCTGCTGCTGCTGTGATTGTTGCTGCTGCTGCTGCTGCTGCTGCTGCTGTGTCTGTTGCACGTTGACTACTATTTTTGTCATTGCCGTCGCCAATGTCCCCACAAACACAGCCACGCACTCGTCGGGCAACATGTTTGCGCGTTCGTCTCCGGCTCCGGGCCTTTTCCACAGAAAATGTAATTACAGTGATTTAATTTTGATACCCTTTTTTCAGAGAGTACAAGAGTATATTTTAGTGGAGTTGTGGGTTCTTGACGATCTAGCGATGATGTTTGTTTAATTTTAAACTCGCACACGCAGGCTAAATTAATGTTTCCTTTCACTTATGGGACATTTTTTGCACCGAATCAATGTTTTTCTCATCATCAAAGAGGGGTGTAAGATATCTATAAGATATCTATGTACATATATGAATCCCAGAAGGAACCATCTATCGATCTTAATAATGTCTGTCTTTCATATTTGGGAGACCAGCACTTGTAGCTTTTAGGGATGCCCCGAAGATCAAGATTAGACCTTTGTCCCCCTGTACTCCATCTAGGGCTAATCGGAAAATACAGCCAGTAGTAGCCAGAATTGTATAGATATTCCTCTCCTTTCTGGTTGAGTTATTCATAATGCTACTAGCTACAGATCTACCAAAAACTATCACCGATGGACACATATTCATTATAACAGCTGGATCAATTCCTTCGAAATACTTTTCCTTCGTTAGGTTCCAGGCAAAGGCTTCACCAGAGAGATATATCCAAGTAGGAGGTATCCAACAGTAGTTAGGTTCTTCTGTAGCCTTCATACTCGTTTTCCTTTTTTGTTCTCCAACATTTACTTCTATTGCAACTGCTTCTGAGGCTGCTCTGCTGGCCATTTCTGTACGTGCATTACAAACTTGGCTCAAATTAATTCTTCAAGCCCAAATGCGCTCTCTTGCCCGGTCCAAAGCTAATCAAACTTTAATCAATGCGGCATTTTGATGCGACATTGCTGCTTGCTGCTTACTGCTCACTGCTTTTTATCCTCCATCCTTTGGTTTTCTCTTCTTTTTCTTTTTTTGTAGCCAGTTCCATAGTTGGAACGATGGGAAAATATGCGGCATTGACTGAGAGGAAATCTCTGCCAGGCACAGCCAAGAAATTGTTATTAATCTGGAATGGTCATATACTCGAACTCGTATAAAGGAAATTTTATGATCGAACCGCTTAGGGGAATACTTTAAATGCTTTCCAAGTCGTTTCGATATTTGTTAAAAGCTGCAATCAATTAGATATTGTTGGTTTTGATATGATAAGTGGATACAGCAATGGGTAGTAGTTTTTATAGGTACCGTACACACTTTCAGCTGGATCATTTAGATTAGCAATCTTCAGAGTGTAGTACATTTTTTAATCAACCTTTTAATTGTTTTAAAAATATAATGAGAAACAATTATTTGACGTTGTCCCAATTTCTATTGAATTTTGAACTTTGACGTGTGTTTAATCGCGTGCCATACAAAATACGGGTGCATATTGTATTTAAATACCTGCACATACTCATTATTTCATATGATATATGATCATTTTTAGATCAAACGTCATGCCTGACTAATATCTGTCTTCCAAAAGCCCACATTCTGGTAGGGCACATTCGTTGAATGACATTGATTGGATGTACAAATTTTCCGTAAGTGAAAGGACACAATCGTTTCGGATGTAACAAACAAATCGTTTGCTAAATTGTATCTGAATATTGAAGGTATTTAACTTTACTCCTTTTAAGGGACTACCTTTATTCTTTAAAGATTTGTATGGGGGGCTTATAAGATATATTGTAACCCTATCCCAACTCCCATTGGTCTGACAACGCCCCCCGGACGCACAAGCGAAAAGTGCAAAAGAGAATGCCCGAGAATACAGAAACAAAATACATGCGTGTGTGCGACCGTGTGGGCTACCAAATTCAATCGCTGCTTAGAACATTGTTTTGTATAGGGAACTTTTGCAGTGCAGATCAATTGTACTCCCTTCATATCCTTAATTTGGCTGAAGAAGTCGTGAAGTTTCAGGTGACTGAGGTTCAATGTCCTATATAAATATTATGCTGAATGAAGAGTATTTGCTATGCAGCTACCTTCCTAAAAAAGGCTAAATACATATGTATTTATCTACTACATTCTACTGAACTTTGGCGCGTTTTTAATCGCGTATAATTTCATATGACTATATAAAAAGATTAAACTTGAGCTACAGATAATAACAGCAATGATCGACTGCTTTACACCTCGTAAATAGTCTTTAAAAGTTTCGACATAACACAGACTTTGGTGAAGCAAGGAATGAACTTTCAGAACATCCAACAGACTTTTATAAAATGCAAATCCTATAGTAATCTTATTCTACATGAGCATTAAATTACCCATACAACAGGCTGATAATAAAAGCAATATACTAGGTAAACAAAAAATTGTTGATTGCGACTATCAGCATGCGACTTGATCTCAAAGCTACAATATTCCAGGGCCCAGTGGGCTGTGAAAAGCGCCGTGAATCGGATCGGCGGGGAATATACTATAGCGGAAACATGTTGATTGCTTTGCTGGGTACTCCTCTCTTGCTGTTGGGGGTGTGGCTGCTCCTCCAACGGCTCAATCGGACGTACTTTATCCTCTCGCTGACCAGGCGAGTGCGCACCGAGGATGGCAGTCCGCTGGAGAGCAAGGTGGCCGTAATGCCGGGCACCACGCGTTTCGGCAACAATCTGGATATTCTCAACTGTACACCCTGTAATTAGAGATAGTTTATATGCCATCCGTTGTCTATAGCGATACCTAATGGACTCTCCCTGCAGCCAGTTTGTTCAACTTCTTGCGAGACTCCGCGGCCAAAGCTCAGGGCAGGAACTTTTTGTGGTACTTTCTGTTTGCCCCGATGTACAACGTGATTAGAGCCGAGGAGGCCGAGGAGATATTCCAGAGCACCAAACTGATAACAAAGAATGTGATCTACGAGCTGTTAAGACCCTTCCTGGGAGAGGGTCTTCTAATAAGCACAGGTTTGTGGTGGTATAATATCGGTATCGGTAAAACCTCCTATTTTTACCCATTTTTGAAATCTTCACCAGATCAGAAATGGCACTCCAGACGCAAGGCTCTGACTCCCGCCTTTCATTTCAATGTTCTGCAATCATTTCTGGCCATCTTCAAGTGAGTGTTTAACCCCCGACTGGTTACTACTATATGGTGTCTAATCTTCGATTTATTACAGAGAGGAATGCAACAAGTTGATCAAAGTGCTAGACAAAAAAGTGGACGGGGAACTGGATCTTAACCAGGTCATTCCGCAGTTTACTTTAAATAATATTTGCGGTAGGTCGTTGTCTAATTGCAGCTATTAAATGACGCAAAGTTCAAACGCCAAGCGAAACTTTGATCTTTAATAAATGCAATTTAATTATTTATCTCGTTTTAGAAACCGCTCTGGGCGTCAAGCTGGATGACATGTCCGAGGGCAATCAATACCGAAGAGCCATCCATGCCATAGAAGAAGTCCTGATTCAACGCGTCTGCAATCCGCTCATGTACTACAACTGGTACTTTTACTTGATCGGCGACTACCGGAAGCAGGTACAGAACCTGCGGATAGTCCACGACTTCTCCAGTCGCATCATCGAGCGCAAGCGACAGCAGTTCAAGCGGAAGCAGCTCGGAGTCGTGGATGATTTTGGAAAGAAGCAGCGGTACGCCATGCTGGACACCCTCCTGGCGGCTGAGGCGGATGGGCAGATCGATCATCAGGGCATCTGCGATGAGGTGAACACCTTCATGTTCGAGGGCTACGACACCACCTCCACGTGCCTCATCTTCACTATCCTGATGCTGGCCCTCCACGAAGATGATCAGGAGAGGTGCCTGGAGGAGGTGTCGAACCTCCCCGAGGACACGGATTCCATCAGTGTGTTTCAGTTCAATGAACTGGTATTCCTCGAGTGTGTGATCAAGGAATCCCTGCGCATGTTTCCTTCGGTTCCCTTCATTGGTCGTACATGTATGGAGGAGTGTGTCGTGAATGGCCTAATCATGCCGAAGGATACGCAAATCAGTATCCACATCTATGACATCATGAGGGATCCACGCCACTTTCCGAACCCGCATGAGTTCCAACCAGAACGATTCCTACCCGAAAACACAGTCGATCGTCATCCCTTTGCCTTTGTGCCCTTCAGTGCCGGACAGAGGAACTGCATTGGACAGAAGTTTGCCATTCTGGAGATCAAAGTACTCCTGGCCGCTGTTTTAAGGAACTTTAAGATTCTGCCAGTCACTCGATTGGAGGATCTAACATTTGAGAATGGCATAGTGATGAGGACACAGCAGAATGTAAAGGTTAGGTTGGTGCGTAGGTAGAGGGCGGGATAATGTTTACAAGAATTCCGAAAACTTCATTGCCAAAAATAGTACCAAAAACTAATTATAAATGAATTGTAATTAAAGTACATTTTTTCTTATTCAAACCTCTTTGAAACCTTTTATTCCAGAACAGCTATAGCTATTATTTATATTCCCTTTTAATGTCTAGACTATTTTGTACCTCTCAAAAATAAACCAAAGAGTATTGCGAGTACAAGTACCAGTTTACTCTTCGTTTGACTCTTTATCAATTCGGAATTACTGAAGATATATGTATGTATCAAATGCTTCAAGTAGAACTGAATCTAAATTACAAATGCCCCCAAAACATAAAAGAAGTGCACAATATGAGTTTTGTTAATCGAAAAATCAAATTTCTTCAGATAGCAGGGGACCACAAAGATATCAGCATGATTTTTCTTCAAAATTCTACACGACCATTTTTCAGGGGTTCATGAAAAATAATGCTAAAACGTAAGAAATTAATTTCGAATTGGTTTTATATCTACCATGATTAAGACCAAGCTGTTATTGAGAGTTACCAAGGCCCCAAATGAATTTTTTTAAATTACTGCTTCCGAGGAGTTTTTTGGGGAGCACTACAGCACTATTTACCACTAAAGGATGTGGAAAACGTGGACTGCATGCATCACGCTAGAATTATAAATATTTATAATTGAAGGTGCCATAGAAATGATTAAAGTCGATCTACCCTTCTAGATCATTAGATCATTGCGTACTTAAACATGTTATATACTAGGTACATATTATATTTTTATTTCGCAAACACATTCGTTCATCGCCGACAGCCATTTGTAGATTAGAGCTTAATCTGTGAGGGAGCCTCAAGTCTCTCCCCTGGTCTGTGAATAATGTTTGAAATTCTACTGGGTATACCGCTGATCGTTCTCCTTTGCTGTGTCCTGTTGCGGCGTCTCAACCGAAAGTACTTCGTCCTGAGCCTATGCAAACGATTGCAAGCAGAGGATGGCAGTCCTCTGGAGAGTAAGATAGCCGTCATGCCGGGCCGGACTCGGTTCGGCAATAACTTTGATCTGCTCAACTTTACGCCGTGTAAGTGGGACAGACAGCATCCAATCGTGAGACATCTCTGACAGCGAAGTGGATATTTTCAGCCAGCGTCTTTAATTTTATGCGCGACTCGTGTGCCAAAGCCCGGGGACGGAACTATCTGTGGTACTTCTTTGGATCGCCCATGTACAATGTCATTCGAGCCGAGGAGGCCGAGGAGATATTCCAGAGCACCAAGCTATTGACAAAGAACGTTGTTTATGATCTGCTAAGGCCGTTCCTCGGCGAGGGTCTGCTCACCAGCACAGGTGTGTGATGTTTCTTTAGTCTCTGTTCTTTATACCATTCATTAAATCCCCTTTTTTTTCTTTCAGATCAAAAATGGCACGCCAGGCGCAAGGCTTTGACTCCAGCCTTTCATTTTAATGTTCTACAGTCCTTTCTGACTATTTTCAAGTGAGTGATTGATTCTACGAGAGAGGTGTCCGTTTTTAACGAAGGGTTATTACAGGGAAGAGTGCCACAAGCTGGTCAAAGTGCTGCATGAGAACGTGGAAAGCGAGGTGCTGGTGCTGAATCAGGTCATTCCGCAGTTTACTTTGAATAATATTTGCGGTAAGTCCAGAGAAACAAATGGAAAATCCGATAGGAACAGAAGAAACAGTTCTTATACGTTCGGGTTTTGATAATTCCCTTAAGCGAACGGACAACTTCGATTTGAATGTCACAAGCAGAGACCATTCGCCACGAATGAAGCGAATGCTGTATACACGGAAAATTGCCGTTCACGTGTGTAGGTCGTATGAAACATCCGCGAACGTGCTCCTAATGGCACTGTGGTACAATAGCTTTGAACCCCCATAAAATAAAATATCACCATGACTGGCCAATTTCAAGATGGAAATTGCTCCCCAGAGTCCAAGTTCAAGTCAAGCAAAATGTAATTTGTCGGGTGATAAGAGGCAGAATAATAAGCAGATCATTATTTTCTGACTTTAATAGTATCTATAATTTCTTTATATTATTTATTATAGAGACGGCCCTAGGCGTCAAGCTGGATGATATGGCTGAGGGTTTCCAGTACCGCGAATCAATCCACGCCATCGAAGCAGTCATCCTACAACGCATTTGCAACCCTTTTCTGTACATCAGTTTGTACTTCTATCTTTACGGCGACTATCGGAAGCACATAGACAGTCTTAAGATAGCCCACGACTTCTCCAGCAGCATCATCGAGCGAAGGCGGAGAGATTTCAAGCGCAAGGAAGTCGGAGTCGTGGATGATTTTGGAAAGAAGCAGCGGTACGCCATGCTGGACACTCTCCTGGCGGCTGAGGCGGATGGGCAGATCGATCATCAGGGCATCTGCGATGAGGTGAACACCTTCATGTTCGAG
The DNA here is from genome assembly GCA_008121275.1 of Drosophila lowei. Classification (NCBI taxonomy): domain Eukaryota; kingdom Metazoa; phylum Arthropoda; class Insecta; order Diptera; family Drosophilidae; genus Drosophila; species Drosophila lowei. The sequence goes on from CM017779.1 coordinate 25,162,660, forward strand.
GGCTACGACACCACCTCCACGTGCCTCATATTCACTCTGCTGATGCTGGCCCTCCACAAAGATGTTCAGGAGAGGTGCCTGGAGGAGGTGTCGAACCTCCCCGAGGACACGGATTCCATCAGTGTGTTTCAGTTCAATGAACTGGTATTCCTCGAGTGTGTGATCAAGGAATCCCTGCGCATGTTTCCTTCGGTTCCTTTCATTGGTCGTCAGTGTACGGAGGAGTGTGTCGTGAATGGACTGGTAATGCCGAAGGATACCCATATCAACATCCACATATACGACATCATGAGGGATCCACGCCACTTTCCGAACCCGAATGCGTTCCAACCAGAACGATTCCTACCCGAAAACACAGTGGATCGTCATCCCTTTGCCTTTGTGCCCTTCAGTGCCGGACAGAGGAACTGCATTGGACAGAAGTTTGCCATTATGGAGATCAAAGTACTCCTGGCCGCTGTTTTGAGGAACTTTAAGATTTTGCCAGTCACTCGATTGGAGGATCTCACAATCGAGAATGGCTTAGTGTTGAGGACACAGCAGAAGGTGAAAGTGAAATTGGTAAAACGGGTGGGATAAATTGTTGCTACGAATATCCTGTAAAATATCACATCCTGAATTTATTGATGTCGATTTTCTTATGATATTTAGATAAGCAGATTCTTTTTCGCCCAGATAAGGTTTAAAACGGGAGACATGAAATATTCGAGCCAAAAGAACGATACAAATATATTTACATAAAAGTATTTTATATAAAAGATCTAGACGCGAACGACATGGCTCTGTGGCGACACCTGACGACACATTCGTCAAACTGCTATTTCAAAATAAAATAATTCGATTTTTTCTTTACGCAGATCAGAAATATATACACGTACATCTATATATTGCAGAATGGGCCTATTTGGGAATAGCCATTATCACATTATTTTGTACATTATTTCTGTTCAAACATGTTAGAAAATGTATGTAAAATATAAGAGTACATGTAGAATGTAGATGTAGTTTCTTTAGGATACCTGATACATGCGGACGGAATGTAAATAATTATCATGGAAATATATTGATGATTAAAAAATAGAATTATGAATATATATCAATAAATATGGAGCACCATATATACATACAATAATGAATGGCAATAATGGTTTAGTTGGAATGGAGTACCGAGACTTGTTCGAGTACCATTTTCCAATCAGAAATTTCCAGGAATGCCTGTTGCTGTCAGGTGGACGAGAAAAAAACGCGGTCCAAAATGGCAGCAATGTTTTTCAAACAAATTTTGATCAAATGCAATGATATAATTGCATTTAGCAACATAATGCATACCCTTAAACACATAAAACATGTAGTTGCAGTCAATTTTAGGATGATTTTCGGTAGATCCTGGCCATTACAACATTGATGGCGCGGCTATGCCAGTGCTGCAACTTTTCTATCAGCAAATTATTGCAATTTCTTTGTGGTTGGCCATTCTATGCCTCAGAATGCCTTCATAAATCATTAATTTAATTAACTTAATGCCATTTTACGGATCGAATAACAAAACAAACCGCATACACACACACAATAGCACGCACACACACATGGCCAAACAAACAAGCCATGAAAAACATGTCGTCCCTGGGCTTTCCCGCCTTATGGTGTTCTTCAATCTTATTACTTTCACTTATATGGTCTTTAACTTGGGACTCACCATTTATTAGATGCACAAAAACCACAAATACACAAGAAACAAACGAAAAACAGCACATTATTTACTATTGTTATATGTATCGGACTTATCGGTAAAACATACTGTCTGACCCTCAGGAATATACCAAAATATACCGTATCATTTTCGAAATATACAGTAAATATACTGACGAATTCAAGTTCTATTATACATATTCTTTGTTTTTGATATTCCGTCGAATATTATTAGCTAGATAGATCTTTCAGCCCTGCCCACATAATTTTATTCAATTAATGAACCTATTTTCTACTTGACTGGTTTATTTTAAATACTTGCTTCTATTGGATTTTGAATAAAAAACCCAAACTGTTTCACAACGTAATTAATAAAGAAATAGAGAGCAAAATAAAAATAAATATCGGTATTTTTGTGCGATAAGCGTAACGAATTCGGCGGGAACCTGCGTTTGTTTTTTAAAATGTCTCAACGTCACACGATTTGCAATTAAATTATGTGACAAATACCCTGTAAATTTAACTACATTTTAAAGTTTATATTTTTCAACAGCTGAGTTTTGAAGACAGCGCATAATCTGTTTGCCTATGGGAAATTTGTACAGCGAGAAAACGTCATTCGAATCCTTTGACAAATGTGCGCTAGTATACATGGATATTGGGAGGCCACTCGGATCCTGTATAAAGTCGGAGCAAGAATATTCCATTGTCTCCGAATTTCAATTTTAATTTTTGAATCATAAATGTACCACTAAGGGTCCTGGAAGCCTATTAAATATTATATAAAAACTCAATTGTAATGGGTCTTTTTAATAATTTTATATTTGGTTTTATATTTTTTGATACTTTTAAAAAGTAAATTTCTATTTTGATCGAAAGTATTGGGTTAAGCAGCGTTGACCACACATGCCATGCATACATAATATTTACTAATGTGTTGAATCGAAATATGTATTACATAGTTAGATCAGGGGGATATTGTATTCCCCTACAGATAAACCGCGGGTGCGGGTGAAAAATGTTTAACAAAATGTTCGCGTTCGCAAAAGCAATCGAAGAGTATTGGCTAACTTAAATCGCGTAAATACAAAATACATTCAGTTGTGTATAAGATAAGGTGTGGTATGGATTACAGATGTACAGGTCTTTTTTCGTTACATATTATATCAATATCATAGATCATTTTGTTTCTTTTTGTTTGTTTGTTTGTTCTACCAATAAAATTAACAACAATTCCGATGCATTTGGATTGGGCACGTGATAAACATTTGATAAACGTGGCTTGCCTACTCTCTCTCAGACGCATAACAAATTTAAAATACTGTTTTTGTTCTTTCTTCTAATATAATTATATGGTAATAGACGTTAACTATTTTTGCGTAGTCAATTATTAATGTCAACATTGCAGTAGAATATATAGCGATATCTATATATTGTATATTAAACGAATACGCGCGCGCATGTAAATAGTTTCCCCGTTTAGTTTTTGTCGATTATTGTGTTACAAATTGGTACATTAGTGTGTGGAGATTGTTCCTCTTTGCGCGTGGGTGAGTTTTTTAGTTACTTTTTTAGAGTTATTGTTTTTGTTTTTGTCGATGTGCTGTGCCTCTTTCGTGTCGAACAACATTCATTTACAAACGACAATGCAGCACGAAAAAACAGATACTAAATTAAGTCTATATATATATAACATTCATAACGATACGCTGCATACGGAGTGCATGAGTTCTAGTTCGATGTCTCTCTATTGATTGGTTGATTGGTTGTCTTCTTGTTTCGACTAAGGCATGCCTGGCAATCCGCCCAGGGCGGCACCAACTAGACGCTGCTGCTGCTGCTGTTGCTGCTGCTGCTGCTGTTGGTGTATTAGATTCACTCGCGCACGCTGCTGCTCCAGGCGCTGCACGGTGGCGGTCAGATGCGAATTCTCCACATACAGATCCTTGACAAGAATGTCGGCATTCTGCAGACGTTGCGTCTGATCGGCCAGCATAACGCCCTGCGCCTCGATGCGGCCATGCAAATCGTTGAGCTCCACTTGATGCTGACGCCAGGATTCTGAAAGACCAAACCCCAATAAGAATTATGTCTATTCTATTGCCACACCAGCTGAGCCACTCACGCTGCATCAGGGACTCGGTGTATTGCTGCTGCTGCTTGATCACATTTTGCAGATGGCGATTTCGCAGCTCCAGTTGGTTCAGTCGCTGCTGAAGCGTTGGATGCGTGGTTCGCTGTAATAATTTGAACATTTAATCATCAAGTTTATCCTTTGGTTACCCCGCTCCAATGGCTCACCGCATAGGCCTTCTCGAGCACAGGTCGCGCCTCCTGCAACTGTTGCAGTTCCATGACCAAACCGTCACGTTGCAGGCTCAAATCCTTGATCTGCTCCTTCAGCGACAGCTCAAAGAACTTGAGGCGCTTCAGCTCCTCCTTCAGGACATTGGGACTGCTGCACTTCTCGTGGCTGAGGCACGAAGCCTTGCTGTTGGACACCACGCTGTGCGTATCGAAGCTCTTGTTGGATGCCGTCGAAGAGGTCTCGCAATCGGCTATCTCTCCCTCCGACTGCGCCTGCTGTGGGCTCTGCGACCGCTTGGGTTTGCTGATTGGTGCCGGTCCGGACGGCCCCGGTTGCGCAGAAGATGATGATCCACTGTTTGTGGGCGACCCACCCGACGATGTGCTGTCAAACGGTGTCGTACTAAAGATGGATGTTTCCGAAGTGGTGAGCTTGTTCCTGTTGTTGGAGAACATTTAAAAACATTTTTAGATAATTTGAAAATCCACATAGACCGTAGAAAATATATTTATACTGATTTTTGGAGCATATAAATTTGGCTATTTGAAAGGCAGAAGGATCCATGTTTGACGTGCACAGACACTTGCTCGATCTCTCAGACAATTAGATATAAGAGCACACAGACTCGTCTCTTGATTCGGATCAAAAATATAAAATATGATACTTAATCCTTAAAGGTTCGGAAATATCCCAATTTTTAAACATCTTTAAGAAAATACTATGCAATCGATCGGAATAAATAATTATAGCATCTTTTTATCTACTTAAAAAATTGTTCAAATACAAGAAATACTTCTGCTTCGGCTTTCCTAAAGTTCATATCCTTGCAGAATTTTTAATTACATTTTTGCTGGCCTTGTATAATTTTAAAATTCTATATCTAATATTTTTTCAAGTCTTACTTTCTATATATTTGTATCGTAAGTAAATCACACGATAATGATCCCAAATCCCATTACTGAAAAAAATCTCTAAAAATAAAAATAAAATAGGATTGTAAAAAGAATACTGCATTTATATGCTGTTACATTTTCTTTGTTTTGTTTTTTATATGATTTTATTTATTTAAAAGCTAACCATTTTCAAACTTTATTAAATTAGCTGCATCACTCGCTAACTTTATGGAAATAAAAGGAATCTGCCTAGAATCTGTGAGTAATTCCTAATCATGTTTCAAAAATGTACATATTGTACCCAACCTTTCGGCATTATAAATTATATTTATTGGACAAACACATACATATATTACGAACTAGTTTAGTTTAAGCTTAGATATGGTTAAAAATGAGTAATAAAACATATATACAGGATAATTAAATGGCGAAAAGAGCGTGAGAGGCAGACAGAGATGGTCATGGAATACTCACCGACTGGTCGCCTTGTGCGAAGGTGAGCCACCCAACATATCGAGAGCACTGCCGCCACTGGTTTCATCTGCTGGCCCTGCTGTTTGTCCGAACGTCTTGGCCGGCTCCTGGATGGTGCTCTGCAGCCAGAGGTAGCTGATGGGCGAACTGGCCGGACTCTTGCCCGCATCGGCGCTTAGTTGGGCTATCGATTCTGAATTCAGTTCGCAGGCACCGGTAAGGATCTCCACGCTCTCGCCGAGTCGTTGCCGCAGATCCTCGATCTCGCATTGCAGCGAACCAATCTCCTGGGACTTCTCCTCTAGCATGCGCACGGTGCTGGAACGTAGCTGGGCGGCCTCTGCCTCCAGTTCGGTGTACTGCTGCTCGAGCATGTCGCGCTCATCGATGGGCGAGAGGCGGCCATCCTTGCTGAACTGCTCCTCGTATTCGCGCACCTTCTCCATCAGCTCGGTGAACTTTTTGTCGCTCTCCTGCTGCTCATCTTCGTAGATCTGGCGCTCCTTCTCGAACATCTGGCGCTCTTCGCCCAGCTTCGATTGCCAGTAATCCTCGCAGTCCTCATATGCGCGCTGCATCTGCTCCAGACTGCCCTCCAGCTCCTTGCAGCGACTGTCTGGTGAGGCTCCTGTGGCTGTGGCTGTGCCTGTGGCCGCCTGCAACTGCTCCTCCAATTCTGCAATGCGTTGCTTCAGGCCGGCCAGCTCCTCGTCGTGGCTCTTGCTACGCTGCAACTCCGAGTTGAGTGCCAGCCAGTCGCCGCTGTTGCTGTTGCTATTGTCGCTTAGGTCGCCGCCACCGGTGCCCCCAGTCCCATCGGTGCACTTGCGCTGCTTGCCCAGACGCGGACTCTCCTCGGTGATGTGCGTCTTGCTGGGGAATCGCCGCGTCGCTTTGTGGCCGCCACACCACCGGCCGCTGCCTCTGAGTCTTGCTCCTGCTTCTTGTTTCTGGTCTTAATGCGCGTCAATTCCAGACTCAGGCTCTCAACTTCGATGGTCAGCTCGTCAGTCTTATCGCGCAGCTGGGCATTTTCCATTTGGAGGGCGGCCAACTTCTCCATCAGCTGCAGCATCTCCTCCTCGTCCGCGGCCGCCTTGTCGACGCTGTCGCGTCGTGCGCTATGCGGACTGTGCTCGGGACTGCTGCTGCCATGTTGATGACGACCCGACAGCTCGTTGTTCAGCTTGATGTTCTGCTCGAGCAGATCAGTCATTTGCAGATGCGCCTTCTGCTGCTCCCCCTCCAGTTCAGCGTTCTCGATGCGCACCAATTCCAGCTCCGTCTTGAGCTTGATCTCCTCCTGTTCGAGGCTCTTTAGCTGCGCCTCCAGCTTCCCCGTCATGGCCGTCCAGTGATCGCGATCGTTGCTCATCCGCAGCGTCAGTTCACGCACCATGCTCGCATGCCGCTGCTCCAGCTGTTGCACCTGCTGCTTGGAGTTATCCTCGAGCGTGGCATGCCGTTCGTCCACCTCGGCGGCCAGCAAAGCCACCCGCTGGTTGGCCGCCTTATTGTCGGAGCGCAGCTTCAGGTTCTCCTCGTGCTGCTGGCGATAGGCTCGCCGATAGTTGGCCAGCTCCGACGACTGCAGGGCCACCAAGGCACGCAGCGTATTCGTATGCGGATCCTGGTCCATGCGGGACTCCTCCTCCAGCACTTTGGTGAGCTGCATCAGATTGACCTCCTCCTCGTCGAAGCCCAGGGCATGCAGCAGGGCGCGACTGTTGACGATGTTGGCCTGATCCCAGGCATCGATTATGCTCTCCGCACCAATCATCTCCAGCTGCTGTGGCGTCACGATGTCTGCAATTCTCACGGCAATTAGCAAATCAGCAACAATAATGATAAGATTATGTACAGGGTCGTACATATAGCATTTATGTACACATTTATAGCCCAAGATACCAGGTGTAGGTGTAGGGGAGTGGGGGAGGGAGTGGGAAAGGCAAAGGGAACGGATGTAGGTGTGGTGATGGTGTAAGCGAAGGAGCCGAAAGTTTACTTTATTTAACATCCGACAGTGGAAATAATTTGGCATATAGAAATAAATAGAAATCATGACAAAATAGTGCAAAAGGAGGCCTAATACTCAGGTTCTGCAAGGACACATCGAGCATCAATAGGACTCGTCATGCACAAGACATGTATGTGGTTTCTTTTTCGCGGTCTAGCTAGGGTCTTCACTTGTACAGCATTCGCTTTAAGTATAAGTATCTGTACTATCTATTCAATCTCTTTGCCAAATCAAGTCCCCTGCGGAGTTCCAACCTTTTTTTCTTTTTTTTTGAGTAATAGATAGGTGAAGGTAAATACAATATAGTACGAGTATTTATGTGATTATACAACAATTAAACGGTGCGGGCTACATAGTAGAGTGCGATTAGATACCGGATTCGAATGGTTGGAATTGGAATTGGATGTGGAGAATGCTCCTCCTCGAGAGAGTGATAGAGAGAGCGGCACAAACCTTTGCAGCAGAACAAACGGCCGCCGTGATAGCATCTCCCGTGCTCATACGCCGGTGCGGTGGCAGTGGCTGGCAGCAGGTGGGTGCCTGCGGTGGGTGTACCAACAACAACAAGTAGTGTTTTTGTCTTTGCTTTTTATCATAAATTCTGGGCATTTTGGGCTAACAAAAGTGACTGGGGCTGCCAGGGGGGCGATTGTGTATGCTCTTCCTTGTACTTACCCAGAGATTCGACGCTGCTGCTGTTTTGCTGTTGATTCTGATTCTGTTTGGCCAACTGTTTCAGCTTGCTGGCCGCCGTGGGGGAGGTCACACCCGCTCCTGCTGTTGCACCCATCTTCGATTGCAGATTCTTGCGGGCGGGCAGCGAGGCGCAACGCTTCAGCTTGCTGCCGCTGGTGTGGACGGAACGCAGTCGCCGGCTGCCCGGGAGATCGCTCTGAGAAGATGAACGATGGACCTACAAGTGTGCAGAGAAGTTGGTATTAGTGAAAGATTATTAGAAAGTGTCAAGTCGAGTTTCACCAACGAACATGCCCTTGTAACGAGCATGAACGAACACGATAGAAGGACAATTTACTGAAGGTCCGTCATGGACAAATATAAGCCCAGAAGAATGGCCGATTTCCCAAAAAGGAAGGAACTGCTGTGGAAGGTACGGTTACACGTGATTTCTTCAATGCATCTGTCTTCCATTTCTTATCCGTATCCATTGATAGGTCCACTGTCTTCCCTCAGGAAACACTTCCATCATGGAGATCGCCTAGAAATTGATTAGAATTAAATATTGGGTAACCCACCTGTACGCTCAGATCATCGCAGCCATTGAGACTCCTTTGCTGCTTCTGTTGCTGATCCTCATCCGTATTGTCCGAATCCGTCACCGACAGCTCATAAAGCCCTCCACCCTGATGCGGCCTCGAGCGGCGTCCGTATTTCTTGGTTCCCACAATCAGTTTCGGCGAGACCTCGCGATCCGAGGATTCGGGTGGACTTTCAATGTATGTGCTGGCCAGGGGCTCATCACTGATGACCAGAGAGCGCTCTAAAACAAAAACAAAAACACAAAGAAATATATGAGAAACTGAGGCCAAAACGAAGGTGTGGCTGCTGTTAGATTCTACCAAAGCGTGCTGCTAATTTTTCAATTATTGGATCTGTGATGTGACCGCCGGCACGGCGATAGTAGAAGCGCGTTCCCATTTTGATTAAGGACTAAAGTGTTTGCCAGAATGAGAGCTGCTCTTATATGTTAGAATCAGCTACCTGAAGTATATTTTGGCCAACAAGCAGGTAGGATACGGGCCGCTAATCGTAAAAAGTGGCGATTACATCGATGGGTTTTATGATCGCGGCCACCAGCTGCCGCCGGTGCTAATCCGCGAACCAAATACCCAAAAACTGATACTGATTTTGGCCTTACCCATAAATCCCGGGGACGCTGTGCTGCTGTCGAATTCTGCGCCAAGAAAATTGAGTAGCGCCTCCTTGAATTGCCCGAAGGATACACCCAATTTGTGGGCGCCACAGCTGGCGGCCAGGCTGGTGATCAATGCCGCCCCCTGGTCGCGCAGCTCCAGCAGGGAGCAGAGCTTCAGCAGCGAGGTCTCGTCCAGCAGGCCGCAGTGCGTAGTCTCGCAGCTCTGGAACATCTGATACAGTTTTTGTTCATACGGATCGGAGGACACTTCCATTATATCGCGGGAGATACGCGGGCGCCTGCAGTTTGTAGCCGTTTTTGGAAAATCTTGCGGTGAAATCGATAAAGCGCTGCTATTGCGTTGCCGCTGCCACTGCCACTGCCACTGCACCTGGGCGGGGGGGACTTCCACGGCCAGGGGTCGACGAAACTATAAGCGTAAGCGTAGGGGAAGATGGAGGTGGAGGTGGAGGAGGATAAGGCAAGCGCGTGTCTGGCTGTGGAGCGTGGGAGGGCGGGGGACTCTACACTAAACTATGATATGCACTTTGGAACAAATAACAGAAAACACAGCACTTATTGGTTGCAGAATTTTGGCTTAGCGATTGATTAAAAAAAAAACAATAATATAATGCAGTAATAGCCGAGCACTGTGGCGCCTTCTGTCGGGCAGTAACAAAAACAGTCATTCAGCTAGGAATGGGGCACTGGCTGGCATTCCTGTCACTAGCGCACATATCGAAGTCACAGCTATCGAACAGATGCAATTGTATAAAAAAAAATAAAATATATAAAGGCAGTTGTTGTAAAAAATTCATATTATTAATGTTCAAGTTTCTGTGTAAATTGAAACCAAAGTAGCCATTTTATTTTTAAAACAGATACTTTATACACTGGAATATTTTTTAAAAAAGAATATAACTTTTAAGCCTATTGTGGAAGAGCACTAAAACATCGTTAAATCTTTTTCAACATATGTAAAATAATTTAATTAAAATGATTCTATTAGACATGAATTTGATCAAAATTGGTGTTTATCTGTTTCAAATTTACCAATCAACGTGACTTTTAGCGATATATCGAGACGTATGTACGTGACTGTCAGCGCAGTGGCGATAGTGCTATCGATGTTTCTTTAGCACCATCCATTTGCAAGCCAAAAAAAAAAAAAATAAAAAGCAGATATATTTTATTTTTGTGATTCGTAGTCAAAAGAGCGAAAAACTAATGGAAATTCGGTGCAATAACCGCGTTGCAATGGAAAAACGTCATTAGGGTTTATGTGCGAGCAACGTTTTGCATTGGAGTTTCGTATTCCGATAGCACGTCCGATACCCCCTCGCATCCGGAGTGGTTCTTCTCTTCTGTTGATATAAATTTTTTGTTTTCATTACGAAACCTCGGTCTGCCCGCAGGCAGGACACCGACACCGATTGGAATCAGGATTAGGATTAGGCAAACAGTGACCACATTCTTATTGCAATGGCCATGCACTCGTACATGCGGACGGGCCCCAGCCAGAGTCAGACTCAAGCGAGTAGCCAGGCGAGTCCCGACGAGATGAATGGCTTCCTCAAAGATAAGCAGGCCTGGGAGCACGCCATATCGCTGTACCAGGGACCGGATCCCCTCGATCATTGGTACAATTACATCTGCTGGTACGAGAACCATGCGCACAGCGATCCGGAGCTCAAGTTTCGCGAGACCTTAGAGCGCTGTCTGACCGAGTACGAGCACAGCGAATACTACAGGCAGGACGCACGCATGGTGCGCCTGTGGCTCAAGTACATAGCCATGCAAACGGATCCGCTGCACTTCTATCAGGTGCTCTTTCAGCGCGGCTCTGGGCGCCAAGTGGCCGCCTTCTATATTGGCTGGGCCAGCTACTATGAGTCGCGGGAGCAGTTCAAGGATGCCGAGGCTGTATTTAACCTGGCCTTCCAGGAGAAGGCCCAAAGCAATGCCGAGCTTCAACATGCGCACACCAAGTTTACCTATGCCCGATCATTGCATTATCAGCGACAGCAGCAACAGCAACAGCAGGCGCAGGTGCAGGCACAACAGCCGCAGCCGGATGCCTTGCAGCAGCTGGCCAACTACGCCCAACAGCTGCCGCAAAGCTATGCGCCACAACAACCACGTCCACAGCCGCCATATCACCAGCAGCACGCATCTGTTTATCAGCAATATCCGCAACAACAGCAGCAGCAGCAGCCACAACAGCCGCCACCGCCACCGCCGGCTCATTCTCAGGAACAGGCCGCAGCCTATCAGACGCACTACCAGGATCAGCCGCGCTACGAACAGCAGCAGCAGCAGGTCCCTCCACCTGCCACGGCACATATTCCTCCGCAGCAGCAGCAGCAGGCGGAGTATGCGCCTCAGGTTGGTATAAGAACTTCTCCCTTTTTCGTCAAAGATTCTCATGTGAATGTACTTTTAGGCGCACTTTCAACCACCCCAGGAGCAGGCTTTGCCACAGTCCCAGCCACAGCCACAGCAGCAGCCACAACCGCACCATCCACAGCCGCAGGAGCAACAGCAGCAACATAATGGCAACGGGAATAGCGTGAATGCAGAAGCAGAAACTCCATCTCCATCGCCTGCCATCTCTGAAGTAGCCGGACTACGTTTGCCGCGCAATTTCCATCCGTATGGGCGGAATAATCATGAGACCTGGAAGCCAGCCCTCACGCTGGAGGAGCCCGACGATCCATCGCGTGTCTGTCATTATGCCAAGCAGTTGGTTTATCCGCCAGGCGCTGGCATCGAGTACAGTCCCGAGGAGATACTCGCCCGCAAATACCAACAGATGCTGGAGGACAAGCAAAAGCCGACGGTGCAACAAGTGCAGCAGGAGCACCAGGAGCAGCAGACACTTTATGATTCCTACGAGTCGGAGGCTTCGTACTACATGACTGCCGTGGATGGAGCGCTCTACAGAGGAGATACCAGTGCGGCGGCAGACTCTGCCGATAAGAAAGTGGCCGAAGAGGAGGCAGGCGAGATTCCGGAAGAGGAGGAGGAAGCAGATGAAGACGAGGACGAAGGCGAGCAGGAGGAGGAGGATGAAGAAGACTCCGAAGAGGAAGAGGAGGAGGATGACGAGGAAGAGGAGGACAACCAGACTGAAGGATACACAAATGGGGGAGTGCAGTTCAGTGCCCAGACAACATTCGAACAGGAGAATCGCTCTATCAAGATCAAGTTCAAGAAGGAGCGCACGCTGGAGAGCAGCAGCACCTACAGTGCCTACACCATCGAGAATATCTACCACCAGCAGCATCCACAGCATCAGCAGCAGCAACACCAGCATACACATCCACAACAGCCTCATGTGCCGCTGGAACCCCAGCCCGCCTGCTCTCCAATACCAGCAGCCACAGCCAGCGGGGGGGGCATCCAGCGTCAGCGAAACGGAGGCCATCATTTCCATCCCTATCTGCATGTCCAGACATCGACGCCAAAGAGCGAGGCGAATGGCTATCGTCGGTCCCGCACCAAGGTCAAGCGGAACAAATTCCAGCCGGATCTGTGCAGCAACAGCAACTCCTCCTCGGCAGCAGATGTGGCAGGAGTGGCCTCTGGCAATGCGGCATCGGCTTCGGCTGCTGCTGCAGTGGATGCAGCCACTGCCTCGGCCAGTGCCGCCCTGCCCATACACAATGCTACCTTCAATGACAATGCCAACTTCTCCTTCTCGAGTGCCACGGCCCTGGACAACTCCAACAGTTCGCTGGCCCTGGCTGTGGATCGCCTACACTTCCGCGACACCTCGCAGGCGAATGCCTCCGGCAACAAGACGCTGCAAACGCACAACAACAATAATTACAACACAAACAACAATGGCAACTCGACGGCAACACTGGCGGACTTTTCCACGTTCCAGGAGAACTCGTACTTTGCCACCCAGCACGACACGGAGGCGCAGGAGCGCCGTCTGTCGAAGGCCGTGGAGACCATAGCCCGGCATCTGGCCAAGGAGGCAATCGATCCGTTCAACAGCGAGCTGTGTCGGGCCTTCCTCACCAAACTGAATTTTCCCGGCGACGATGACGACCATGCCAGCTACAAGATCGTACAAACGCCACTGCCAAAAATTTCCAATACGCGCACCCTGAACGTCCTCGAGGGGGTGCAGTTCAACATTGACAAGGAGGTGGGCCGTGGCTCCTTTGGCTCCGTGTACAAGGCCACCGATTCGCGGACAGGCAATGTGGTGGCGCTCAAGTACCAGAAGCCACCAAACACCTGGGAGATTTACATATGTGATCAGGTAAGGGAATACAAAAGCAAAACCATTGATGGATCACATAAATTCTGTTATTTTTGTAGGTACTGAAACGCATCAAGGAGCCGGAGGTGCTGCCGGGACTGATGGACATTTCAACGGCGATAATTGCGCCGAATGCCAGCCTAATAGCCACAGAATTCTCGCCCTTTGGCTCCCTGCTGGACATCAACAACAAGATCCGTCAGGCCACCACCAAAGTGATGCACGAGTCCCTGGTCATGCATTTCACGGCGCAGATATGCAACATTGTCGACCATCTGCATCGCCAGCACATCGTCCATGCGGACATAAAGCCGGACAACTTTCTGCTGATGCGTGTGCCCAGCGTGGACAGCCCGCTGCCCTCGCTGCGACTCATAGACTTTGGTTGTGCGATCGACATGTCGCTCTTTCCCGATAGAGAGCACACAAAGTTCCGCAAGGTTGTGCAGACCGAGCTTCACCTGCATCGAGATGCAGGAGGGTCGCCCTGGTCATACGAAACGGATCTCTTCTGCATTGCGGCCACCGTCCATGTGATGCTGTTCGGCGAGTATATGCAGCCGCAGAAGCGCGGCACCACATGGGACATACGCCAGAAGCTGCCGCGCTACCTCAAGAAGCACGTCTGGTCGAAGTTCTTTGGCGAGCTGCTCAATATGCAGGCAGACAAGCTGCCCGCGCTGCGGGATATGCGCGACATCATCGAGGAGGAGTGCTATCGCATGGACTCGGAGCTCCAGAAGCAGATACGCACTCTCTCCAACATCCTGCATCGACGATAACCAAGCATTCGCCGTTCCAATCTATTATATTAGTTTTATTTCCATTTCTATACACATTTTCATTTATCCTTTTGACTCAAGTCAACCTTTGAAACACATGAAATAGAACCCCTCCTCGTGGATGGCCACGAAAAACATTTCCACAAACTGTTTAAAAAAAGCTAAAAGCCGACCAGGGCTAATTCTGGCAGGCTACAAACATTATATTGCTTAGGTTTAAAGTGTAATAACCCTCTATTTATTTTATTTCGATGCCAAAAACCAATCAAACGAACGCTAAACAAACATTCAGACTCTGTAAATATTTTAGCCACAGACTCGACCCAAAAGCCAAGACTTTTGAAATGAGTTTGTGAAAAAACACAAAACAAATGAATATAAAGTGTAATTTTTTATGTATATGTACAGCAAACCTCAACAAGCGCAAATGTAAAAAGAAAATGAAGTAAGAAAAAAACAAGCGATAAAAAACCCCACAATTATCAGATTGAATCGTTCGATCTACTGTACTATTGAGTAATATATAAAGAACTTTAAATGATAGTAAATAAATTGACGAAATGTTAACACAAAAACAAACCAAAACACAACACACATGAATCGAAAGAACTGATATGCTATTTTATACACTTGCAGATCGATGGTTTCTACGGAAGTCATACGATATATGTAGACACAGACATGCATTTTTGTTGGGTTCGAAAAAGGTATATATATCCGATGGTTCGGAGAATTGAACAGAAATAGGAATTGGAATATCCGCCAATTGTCATGGTCCCGGAAACGCGAATTGAATTTCCATTGAAATTGTATCTTCTTTACATAGTTAGTGCTGTTATATCCAATCAATCCATTCCAACTCAGTTGGAATACGGATATTGTAGTCCCTAATGGATATACTAAGGCTGTAATCCTTTCATATTGTGGATCCCTTGGTATATGAAACCTTTTACTTTGCCCTTTTCAGAGGCGAAAGGAAACGAATCTTTAGACTAATTGGGAATATATTTTTGATAGAGTAACATGGAAAAACATTTACATATATATATGTAAATATTTTATAAATATATAATATATATCATCGGTTTGTCTGTCCAAAGACGTAAGGTCTACTTATGTTGTTTCTTTGGATTTCTGTGGATCCAAAGGATAACTTCTTGTCATTATTTTTGGAGATTGAGGGTTAGAAAGACTCAGGCCAGTCCGACTCTTCCAAAGTGGAATGGATGGCCATATCCATACATGGACCCACAGTCCTTCTGTCTTTATGGGCAGGGGATGATTTCTAGGAACCAGGACAGCACTATAAAAATACCACTCTGTTTACAATTATGAATCAAAATTTATTTGGCTTTTGTGTTAATGTGTTAATTGTTGACAACTATGGTGGGGGGGCAGAGGCAAAAGGGAGCTTTGCGTTAAAACTATCCCGGCACACTGGACAACGCATGGGTGGCTCAGCAACCATATTATGAAAATGTTGAGACATCTGTATAACCAGATATTGTAAGCAAGTCTTGCAGAACGAGTGTGTGCAGGCCAATGCCACGGGCTCCACTTTCGGACCATAGCAAATGATGCAAAAATCTTTAGCGCTGCTGCCCGTCTCAGTTTCTTCCTCAGCACCAGCTGGCTTGTCTCCCTTATTAGTGGCCATATTTTTGCGTAGATCACGGCTGAAATCAAACGTTTTTCAAAACATCCTTCTTATTTTGTCCACTCATTTTCTTACCAATACGAACGATTTTCTATACAACTGTTCGAAGAATTTTCTCGAAGCTACGAAGTGTTGAATATAAAAAGTGTTGGTCAACGTCAAAATGAGGCGGCGTGTGGTGAAGATCTGTTTTGATGCTTAAGAGCGTGTATTATGTATGTATTAGGTGTCATTTTGTGGTTTTGTTTGCCTTTTAGATTTGAACAGAGGAGCGGTGCGAAATACAGCACGGCACATTGGACAGATGCTTCGATTTGCACTTTCAACTCTCATCGAGATGAATAGATTTGTACTTTCACCTCTCATCCTGACCGCCAATCGGAGACATTCCGTACAAAAGGAGTGGCCGCAGGGCAATTCGATAGGATTCTTCATCGCCATCAAACAAATTGTACAATTTTCAACATCGCTGTCCGACCCTGTCGGTTTTGGGGTCTTCTTAGCGGCTGGCCTGGCTCTTCTCTTTCTCGGCATCACGGCTGAAAATAAACGCATTTAAAATGTACAATTTATTTTATATTCAGCACAGATTCTGTTACCTGTTTCAACTATTTTCTAGACACTATTGACTAGTTTCACAATTCTCTCGAAACTATTACAGATAAAGCAGTGTTGGGGCGACTTCAAGTATCCATTTGGTGGGTGATTTTGGCATTGTCCTAGACTGAAGCAAACCGATATAAGATGCTCCTAAACTCGTGAGTGCAAAACTAATTTGGCGGTCGTTCATGGTTATTTTTTAATAGAATGCCAATTAATTAAAAGCCTTTTTTTTTGCCTACAATATTCAAAGTGTCCATGAATGTATGGTCAATAGGTCGGCCCTTTTAATCAAGGGGTCAAAAGCATTCGTACAGCATTTGTACTGCAGCATGTGATTTGTAATTTGTAGACTTCATGGAGCAGTGACACAGCCATAAGCTGCCAGCCTACAGCTGTCCCGTTTAAACAGGCCTTAGCATTAAAACAGTATAGAACTTCACCACACGCCACCAACACTTTTTATATTCAACACTTCGTAACTTCGGGAAAATTCTTCGCACAGTTGTCAAGAAAATTTTTGGAAGCGGTAAGAAAACTAATTCACAAAAGTTGTGCCTCCGATTCTGTATCCTTCCATATTCCAGCAGACGTCCGTCGAGGTGGTCAGCTCCGACCAGGAGAGGAGGTGACTGGATCATCTGAGGCGCGGCTCTGTTGAGCGGACAGTCGCCTCCTCGTCCCGAGGACACACTTTCAATGGTGGCCAGGAAGTTGAGTGGAGGAGAAGCTGGAGCCACATCCGCGACAACCGCCATGTTTAATTTGGTCAAACTGGAAGGCTCGAAACACTGCGCCTCGTCTTTTCCCAGTGGCGACTGATTCAAAAAGGTCATCATCATCATCATGGTGTCTCCTGGTTCTAGGCCAGGAACATGATCAACGCCTCGCGATCTGGCCAAACTGAGGCTGCCCTACAGCCAGTCGATGCTAATGCTCCTGTCGCTGGGCGGCAACTCCTTGCGAATCGGGCTCGCCAAATCAAGAACAAGCCGGTGGTCAGCATATATATACATAGATCCCTCCGAGGAGGAGACGAGGGCCCCCACAGCAGACTTGTTCGTATTCCGGCTAAAGAGAATGCTGGAAAAGCAGCAATTGGAGAAAGAGGGTCCCGAATCGGTTTAGAAGGAAGAAGGTGCCAGTTGCCAAGACGGTGCAGATTTCCGTGATTACTCGACAGCGTCAATGAGGCGATAGAGTACGCCGATCACGATCATCAGATGCACAGACAGGTGGCGCGGCATCAATCGAATGGCTACGAGGATGAAGAGCGAGATGTTGCGCCTGCAGCATCAGATGATGAAGAGCAAATGCGAGGAGGCTCAGTCCACCAACAGACTGGTCTGGGATGCACTCGATTGCCAGGTATCGGTGCAACCGTAACGGAAGGCAGAAGGACGACGCTCCCTATTGGGTGGATCACGAGCTGGATGTTAGTCTCTCCTAATGGAGAATCGGGCAGCGGTTACCACACAATTCAGTCTATTAAAAGGGCAGTTCGATCTCCAGCAGAAGGTCTGCCTCAACGACCTGGACAGCCGCCTCCGCTGCCTTACCTCTCAAAGCCCTAGTCCAGCAGGAGCCCTCCAGGAGCTGCCCAGAAGGAGAAGCTGATGCAGGCCATTCACGAGAAGAAGGTAAGCCACGATGCTTTTCCAGTGGATGCCAAAGACGACCTAAAGTCCTTCTGTCACCGTACAGGCATAGTCCAAATATCCAATTGGTATTGCCAAATCCAGATAAGAATATTCAAATACAAATAATGGCTTGAGAGCTAATGAGAGCCTTTTCTCCCACGTGTAGGAAGCGGAGGGCAGCGGCAAGAACGATTCAAAAGAATTACTGTCCTCGACAGCGGCCCAGAAGGATGTTAGCCGGCAAAGGAGATGCAAATGCCGCAGGAACTGCCTCTCCACTGGCAATACCTGCGGCGAGAGTTACAACGAGAGTTGAGTCAACTCAACATCGATCTTGACCGTTCAATCAAAAGGACGTTCTTCCTGTTGAACCCACTCAACGCGCCCGGTAAGTATGACCTGAATGTCATTCAAGACGTCTCGACGGACCATTTCTAAAGCATTTTGTTTAGCAGGACTCTTCATGTTTCGTTGGCCACTAGCTGAAGGTGCAGTTGCTGAATGATATCCCTAATCTACGGCTTGTTTTTCATTCGAAGGAGCATCAGCATGGACTGATGTGTGCCGCCTGCGTTTGGTCCGAATCCAAAGCGTTGACCACGTTCCCGGCCTAGGGCCAGAAGACCCTTGTTGATGTTGATGGTCTTCTTGAATCAGTCCTCGCTGGAAGAAGTACTGGCGCAGCGTTCCGAGCCGGCCAGATTGAACATATTGAACATGGAGGGCGTGGCGTATATGGCTCCAGCTCCTCCTACACCCAACTACTACGCATCACTCGGCAGATACCTAAACGACATAAAAGTGTGTTAAAGGATTGCAAATGTTTCGTTTCCTTCTTTGTGCGTCTCCAAATTAGAATACCCGTGTGCCTGTGCCTGTGCCAGTGCCTGGGCCGCCAGGGTATGAAAAAGGAAAGCAGCTTTAACCCAATTTCATAAATCAAATGCCACGGCAAAACTCTGTGGGCTCTGTGGCAGGCAATTGTCAATTAAGTGGGGTGGCATGCAACAAGTAACAGCAGCAGCAGCAGCAGCAGCAACACAGCGACAGCATCGCATCTAACGACGAGTGCAACAATGGTGCGCTTGACCCACTTTTCCTTTTTGCCAGTCAGAGCCAAACGGCAAACAATTTCCACCAAGCGACTGGAAAAAGTTGCAGCTAGCTTTTCATGCAACACACAGAGAGAGATAGAGAGATAGAGAGAGAGAGAGATGCAACAAGCACAAGCAAAGTCAAAGTCGACGCCTGCGCCGCTGCCTGTTGCCTGCTGCCTGCTGCGCCTGTCGCTTGTTGCTTGTTGCATTTGCCGCACGTTGGCCAAGTGAAAGTAAAGTGGGACAAATGCAATTATTATTGCATCTAGTAACCGACTTAGAAGTCGTGGCAGCCAGCTCCAAAGACAGCCAGCAGTTGGAAAGTTGCGCTGCCAGCGCCACTGCCACAGCACTGCCACAGCACTGGCATGGCTTTGGCTTTTACACAATATTTTTATTTAATCAAATTGCAAAGAGAAAATTGCAGCAAATGCAGTGCGAAAGAAAAACTTTCTATTTTTTGTGTGTCGGCTGCATTTCCACCGATTGCAGCTGCCACAAACCAAACACACACACACACACAGAAACACAGATACACATTATGTGTATTTGTATGTATTTGGCGGATTGTTTTGCATGCGATAAATTAATGAATGGTGTCCCAGTTCGGGGCTTTGGGCATTGAGTGACAAATGAAGTTGTCTCTTTCTCTATATCTGTATCTACGAGTGTGTCTGTACGTTTTGTTTCGCCGTGTGGCAGAGAGATGCCAAGCGAAGCGAATGACAATGCGGTGTTTATTAGATCACTGGGGCACGATCCACTGGGACTGGATCTCAATCGCCCATCGAAAAGTGGGCTCAACCCACAAACAAGCCAACAAAAAAAACATATAAAATAGAATTAGAAAGAGGGAATAAAGTTAATAGATCAAGATAAATGCTATCTCGGGGAGACACTTAACTTGTTTCTAATTAAAGGGGCTAGCGGTATACAGTGGAAGAGAAGAAACAAAATATCATTAGAATCCCTTGAAAATAATATGTAAAAAAGTAACTAGAAATAAAATTATTTAAATAATAGTATTTTTTATAGTATATAGTATATTTTAAAGTTTGCAAATTTCATAAATTAATATCCTCTCACTTTAATTTTTATTGTACAAAAAATGTACAATCCTTACAGTCCCTACTTTTTGGTCAACAAATATAATTTTTTTCAGTGCACCAAATCTTAATCCCAGCTAAGGAGGAGAGTTTCTACAATTAATTGCACTTAAATACGTAAGTATATGTATGTCTTAACAATTAAATTGGTCAAATGCAAGTGGCTTAAACGGATTTATTGGGATTTAAACGATTTCACCAAGGAAAAATAATGTTGTTGATAAATGAAATTTTTTTTTTGACAGAACTTATTTAATTTTACTAAAATATCTTACTTTCTTTTATCTAAGTAATTTGCATATATTTTTTTGGGTAATTCAAAGCTGTAAAAAGATTTTTTTTATACCTAGTACTCGAAACAGTAAATATATTCAGTTCTTTCTCTAACCTTAAATATTTAAAGAAATAATTTTAATTATTTCCTTATAACTATATTAAGTATATATTATTGATCTCCTCAAGTGCTTCAATATGTTTCCAGAAGTTAAATTTAAAGTTAATTCCAACATTTCTATAACATTTTTAGCAGAAATATCTTCGATCTACTGTTTTTAGTCTTAAATGATACCAAGAACAAATGCCTTATGTAAATATTTTATTTATTTTATATTTTTATTTAATATTTATTTATTGTAAGTGGCTTAAGAAAGCTTTAACTACTCCTTAATTTGTATAATTTTCTGACACATTCGTTGTTTGCATCCATCTTTTATACTACATTAAAATTTTATTTATTTTTAAGGGTTTTAGAAAGCTCTAACTATTCGTTAATTTTTATAATTTTCTGACACATTCCTTATGTGCAAGCCCATCTATGATGATGACTTTTTTCCATTCCATTGATTGCATTTCCCAAAAAGAACGTGTTCAAACTTTACATCTGTCTGCGGTACGTTAATGTCTGGGCCAAAAGCTGAAGACCCTGACTCATTTGGGAATTTAGGGTCGAGCCAGTCGGTTAGTCATCCAGTGACTAAGTGGAGTTCTTTGTGCCACGGGTCCCTCCAGTCCTTTCCACACCACTCGCTCTCCCCCCCACTTTGCAGTGTCGTGTCAAGTGAGGAACCAATGGATGGCGAGGGTCGGTCTTTTGCTAGGGTTGAGTAGGGAGAGAGGGGACCCTAGGCTCACCTAAATTGCAGTTGCAGTTGCAGTTGCAGCAGGCGGAATGCATCAGTGCGCACACATAGATACACACCCATACCCAGAGAGATGCACTTCACACAGATACTCTCCCCTTGAATGTTGCACGTTGTTTGCCATTTGATTGTCATGACCAACTTTTCACTGCCGTTGGTTGCAAGCTTGTTTCTCATGTTGCCTGCCCCTTTTTTTTGTTGTGGGCATGGCACTGGCTGTGGCTGTGGCTCTAGCTCTGGCGCTGGCGCTGGCTCTGGCTAATATGCAACAACATGCAACAACCACTGCTTTGCAAATTGCACGACAAAGCGAAAACTGGGAAAATAGTTAAGTAATTTGCAGTGGAAAGCAGTTTGGAGAAATTCGTTTTTCTTTCTTGCTCTTGCTAGATGGTTGCATGCTGCTGCCTCTGCTGCTGCTGCTGTTGTTGCTGTTGCATTGTGGCACACATAATGCGCCCCACGATCCACATCCGTTTTGAGTTGCTGCTGCGGCACATCGCCTGTTTGCCTGTTGCCGCATTAGAAAGTTGCAACTGCAACTGTCATGGGCCGATGCTGCCACTGCCACTGCTACTGCCACTGGCTCTGCTGCTGCAGCTTTTCTTTTTCCCACTCGCCAAATCGGGGCTAACGTGCAGCAGCAGCACCACTATGCAACAGCGTGCCTGCCACAACTGTAATGAGTTTTGACCTCATAAAATCTTTGCCAGCATTTTCTCTCTTCTGTTAGGAAAACCAAACCGAATTTTTGTCTTTTGCAATTCGTCTTTGGGAAATTTGACTAGAGAAACTCTTTGCAAGAATTTGTGGGAGATTATACATAGATTGTACGTGTACTACATACAGTGCCGGACATAAGTGTTAGCATAGCAATAGCTTTTCAGTTAACTGCTGCTTTAGGAGCTTTCCATAGCGATTTTTAAAGATAGAATAAGTTTATCCGATTAATTAAACATTTTTTATAAGATTTGCAAATTTTCATAGGCGCAATTTTAAAGAATTATTTTTTACATTTTTTGTTAAAAAAAAAAAGATCTAAAATTTACCTTATATTTCAAGAAAAAGTTCTGTGGAAAATCTCTTAAAACAGTAGTAAAGAAAAGCTATGGGGAAAGTCCACTTGTCCTTAGAAACTCTGCAACGTTGGATGTCCTTCCAGAAGATTTTTCATTTCATATTCGTAAGAATTTTAGTGTTCCTTGGGCTTACATTGCCCCAGTCTCCCAGTCTCTAGGATATTCTCGTATTAGCCACTCCCCGTCTCTGGGGAGGTCGTGGAAGAGATACAACTTTTTTAAAAACCATTTCTTAACACATTCATTCAAAAGGATGCAAATACAATATCTGTTGGGTGCAAACCCGCAGTCGGAAAGGCCCTATAGGAAAGTGCATAGGAAAGTGCGCTGCCGCTCACGTACACGTGTATAACAGTGGCTGTTCCGTTTTGCCTGCTGTCTACGCACACAAATATTATAGAAACTTGTGCAAATATGCGTGGCGACCTCTGCTATAAGCAGTAATTTTCTTTCCTGTACAGAAATTCCAACAGTTTTCAATCATGAATGAGTATACGGGTATCTACTCGTAATAATTTCGATGCAAAACTAATATTTTTGTTTCCAAATTGATCATTTCAATGCCATAACTGACCTAATTCAATTTAACAACCCACTTGTGACTCATTACCTTGAAAGACATTGGTAGTTGATAGCACATATTCCTATAATCAAACTAATTCGGTAGATGACGCCCATCGAAAACAACTAATTTGATAAAAGTACAATCAATTTCATGGCACCATTGTCGCAATAGATATTGAAATGTGTGTGAGTAATCCTTACGGAAACAGAGATTATACTAATTTAATTACTTGAAGTTGTATCACTTTTAATACATATTTCATGTACATTACCTCTTTGGGAAAACTTTTAAACATCGATTTTTTTCACCAAAAAACCTAACTCTGAAAATAAAATAATTTAAAAAATGAGTAAGCAGCTGGATTTGGGACAGGAGGGTCCCAATCAATCCCGGACCCCTACAATAGTTATACAACAAACATCAAAATTTCAACGAGTCAACAACTATTCCGTCTTTTTTCTAAAAGTCAATTTTTCCATACATTTTTGAAAGAATTAATGGAAAAAAATTGTTCGCTTCAATTCGGAAGATTTAAAATGTTTCTGAAAAATATCTTCCGAAAAATCGAAAAAGCTAATGCGGTTCAGAAAACTTTCGTACTTTAAAAAAGATTTCCACTGAAGGATTAATTACACTCAAATACGATTTTCGTAGATTTTTTGGAAATTAATCCCGCACTCGGTGTTTATCTAATACTCGATTTCATTTAGCTGCGATTCTGGTCAGTGGCTATGGCCTAGAGGCCAAAGAGGCCTGTGACCGGGACACGGGTCCATGCCCTGTGACCTTACTGCGTGCTGCCGCCTCGTGCATTCAACTAAAGACGCCATTTGCTGACGCCAGCCTGGAGGTTTCTGAAGTGAATGTCAATGCCCGTGATATACCAAAAAAAAATGTTGAGCCTTTGACTGGGCCGAGAGTTCGTCGGCTCTTCCATTCCAGAGGGACAGAGAGAGATAGAGGGAGAGGAAGAAAGTGACAGCGAGTGGGAGGGAGCCTTCGTAATGCGGCCGACCTACGTCGACGACTGTCATTGCACTGTGCCGGGGCCCGACCTCCGCCTTCGTGGACCTGCTCGTGGCTCGCCTCGTGACTCTGCTCCTATCTGTGCGAGTCCCTCCTGCCATCCTCCCACGCATGATGCTGTCCTGGATCCCCCTTCCACGTCCATCCATCCATCCATTCCATGCTCTTCCGTCGACAAATCCCTCCACCAAAACCGAAAAGCGAAAACAGAAAACCGAAAGGTTATTATAACAATAAGGAGCAGCAGAGGCAGCAGCAGCGGCCAATGTCTGGGCCCCACCATGTCCCCAGGACGAGTCTAATAACCTTTCCCTTTCACTGGGCAACAGCAGACGACGCCCCTACACACACACAAACTCACACAAACAGGCAACGCTGTTGAGACCTCTTCCTGCCGCGCTCCTGTGCTCGGCCTTATGTAAGCTCGGGCCATGCTAATGAAATTTCGTCGTCTGCTTAGCGGCCTTTGCGACTTGTTCGATCACGTATGCAACGGCATTGTCCTGGCTCGAAGGCAGAACGATGCTCGAAAACTGCAGAGCCGAAAAGCGTAGCGTGCAGCCGGCAGGGAGAACGTGAGCAATAACATCCAGACGGGCAGAGCAGACTATTATCGGGAGGAAAGGAAAGGGAATAGGGAGAGGCGGATAGAACGAGAGAGAGAGTGGGCACAGTGGGCACAGTGGGCACAGTTTTGGGAAGATTCGTAGGAAACTTTGAACTGAACCACGCTTGGTCCATTCCAACGAATCTCAAATATCTTTAACCCAATGCAAGCGAAACTCCTATATTAAATTAAAGCTCAAATTTCTTTAAGAAAACATACAGCTCCGAACCACTGTGGTCGCGCAGGAATTGCGGCAGACGCTGGGGTCAAAGAGAAGAGAAGGCAGAGAAGAAGAAGGAGTTCCCGGCAAGTGAACGAACTGTTTGTTGCATCTGTGTGCGTGGCGTGTGATGTTTCTGGTCCCTCTTTTGCCATCCCTGCCCTACCCTACCCTACCCATCTCTCCTCCTCCTCCTTGCCCACACCATGACCAAATGTCATTGCACGCCGTCGACGCCAGCCAAAGACTTAACCTTGAAAAGTTTAACATCGCAATAAAGGACGATGCGAAACTAGCAAATGTGTGCGTACACGTACACTCTTCCCAGCATTTACTCGTACACCCGCCCCCTTAAGAGCAAAGTTCGTTCGTCTTTCACTTAGCGTGCCGTTGGCATACGCAACAGATTCTATTACTATGCTCGTAATGCAATTATCTGATAATTTAATAATAGTTAACTTCTGTGAAAATCAGAAGAAAAAGATTAACTAAGAATGTTATATTATCCGAAAAAAGCGTAAAACATTCTAAAGGCGAAATTAAATATCCAAATTGTTTTTTAATTGTACGACATATATAAGAGGATTTATCATATCCCTAGTTTACTAATCGGAAAATATGTGGAGTGCCTTGGTACTAATGTACTTATCAGAATTTAGGGGTACAGTTGAACTTAAATATTTCATGAGGGTGTACGATTAAATATTGGACCTTGTGTATGAATGGAGGTTGAAGAATGGTTGTGTGTGTGTGAATAATCCTGACTCATGCAAAGCTGTGTCTGCTCGTTCGTGTTGGGGCCCTCAACCATTATAGCGAACATGAATTGGTATTCGATTTCGGGTTGAAGCTAAGATCAAGCACGATTTGAGAACGATCGACAAAAGGGGGGGAGGAGGGCTAGTTTGCCGCGACTGACTCCCAACATCAAACATCAAAACATAGCGCAGCATATCAATTGACTTGGCCAAAATAAAAAGAGAAAGCGGGGCCCCCGTTAAAGAACACGAACACTAAACAACGGTAAGAGATGGGAACACCAAAAGCAGCAACAACAAACAACAGCATTAAAAAAAAGCAACGGCAACAAAGAATAAACTGGGTCGTACAACAGAGCAGCGAGCCGAACCGCAGCATGCAACACGAACATGTTCGATGGCCAACATGTTGTAGCTTAGCATTGAACTTGTTCGCCCGTGACAATGTAAATCATGTGGGTGGAGGGGGTATGTATAGAGGGGTCGTCTGTCCTCGTACTGCTTGAAGAATTACGATGCGCCACAGGCTGCAACAGCTGCGCCTGCTGGCTCTCCTTTGCTCAAACTTGCTCGCTCTCGATCGTTTTGCTCTCCCGCTCTCTCTCTCTCTCTCTTAGAACATTTGAGTACGCTGCTGCTGCAACGTTGACGTCGACTGCGATGACTGCAGCGGCGCTGCGGCTGCGACCGGCCTGCAACAATTTCATTTTCGATTGGTTTGGCGCTGCGGCAACAACAACAACAAAAAAAAACAAACAAACAAAAGTCTGCTTCGAAAATTCTAGCGAAAAGTGAAATTTCAAATACAAAAGGCCAAAAACCCAACGACGAAAGTCGCGGCCAGCGGCGACGCCAAGAATTTCATAACTGCTGCGCAGTGTGGTGTGCCGCGCCTTTTAGCCTTTTCGGTAATTTCTTTTGTAATTTGTGGCGCAATTAATGAAATTGAAAATATGCAATTCTTCATATATGTATGTATGTTTGCTGTACGTATGTAATGCATACGTTGATGTATGTGTGAATGTAAATTAAAAGAGACGCAAATAAAACCCATATATAGTTTTTACATACTATATGTATATATTTGTGCATATAATATATGCAATAACCGAATAAACAACAACACGTGAGACCGGAACAAATATAAAAAGAAACACACGAAAACGTCGCGATCAAAACAAAAAGCCAAAACATTTCATCCAACAAAAACAAGTAAGCAAAAAGACAAGTAGTACACGCAGGAAATACCCTGTATTTGCTTAACGTTGCATATACTTCTGCATGGACACATATATCACATAATCAAATATTTTATATTACCTCCAATAATACTGTATGTATGTATATGGGTAACTTAAAACCCTACTATATAGGGAGGTCAGGTGTCCCGGGAGATATTAATTTTTTCTCCGATGACTGTTCTATGATGGAGACATTCTTTCAAGACTCGGAAACTTTATATTTTGGTAAACCAATAGCTCTAGTATTTTTGTTTGTTAAAGGAAAGTCCTTAGACAAATAAGGCTTAGGCTCTCCCAAACGTTGCCATTAAGAACCAGCCTGATGTACCCTAACAAAGCAGGGTACCAAAAGCCTATCTATCGCTGAATTTTCGGCGCCGCTCTCAACTCTGATCGCTCTCTCTCTCTGTCTGCTCTCCTTGCCAGTCTTTCTTCGCGTCGGTCGCGATGATTATCACGAGCACGCCACTGACTCACGCCACAGACTGACGACACTCCCCGCTGCCCTTGCTGGGTCGTTTAATAGAGGCATTCACTCGATTATTTGCAGTTTTTGTCGTGTTTGTTGTAGCTGTTTCTGTAGTTGTATCTGCGTTTCATTCATAAACCTTAAACTTTACGCGGTGCTTGAGATAAAAGCGAATCACTAAGCAAACAAACAACGAACCAACTACTAAAACAAGTGCAGGTGCGTCTCTCTCGAGAGAGAGACAGTGAGAAAGAGTGAGAGCAGCGAGCAGCGCCATTAGAACGCATATAGAACTTCTGATGTCGGGGTGTCGCGTCTATGGCGAGATTACGCGCGTTTTTGCACGCGGAAGTCGTCGGACGGCTTGGACTTGACAGCGACAAAAACAGCGAGAACAATTACAACTACGACGCGACGTTGCGTTGCGTTGGCGGCCACATCACACACACATATTCGCAACAAACAGTGCAACAGAAAAGTTGATTCTTTGTTTCATGGCACAAGTATGCACACACTCTCTCCTCTCGTACATATTCTAGAACAACTCGCATATAACGGATATTTACAAGAAAACAGACTCCCTCCCCTCCCACAGAAAGCGCAGACAGGAACAGAAAGAGAGAGAGAGCCAGACAAGTGTTTCACAGGAGCAGAGAGGGAGAGTGAATGAGACGGCCAGCCAGACAGACAGCAAGTGCAAGTGTTCTACTACATGCAAACTTCTGCACGTGTGTGTGTGTGTGGGGGAGAGTGTAACAGAATTTACATATACATTTCAGTGGGTATGGAAACCAGATTGTAACGTCTGAGGAATCTTGATTCTAGAATGAGATGGGGAATGGTTAGCCATCGTTCATATACACTTGTACACTTTTACACGAATATATATTTTATGTATAGTTGTATATTTGCCTATTTACATGATACACTATGTCATACAGATTACAGATACAGATTTTGTGTGCAAATCCTATTTATTTCTCTAAAATCCTACCAAAGAACACACAACTTTTGTTATATCTTTAATGGAGAAAGTTCTATGTCAACATAATATAGACAGATCGCAATTGCATATATGTATGTACATATGTTGAATTTTGTATTAGTTCGGGGTAGTTCTGTAAATATTTAAAAAAGGTAAAACACAGAATCAGAAATGTATAAGTACTATAAATTTTTTAATTTATGCAAAAATTTTGTATCTAAAATGTGTCGTTGCATACCAATATAAATCAGTTATGGCTAGTTTTCCCTATGACATCAGTGCATATCCGTTTCCCTCCCCTTAAATCACACAATGAATATTAGTTTTATTTTCCATGGTATAGCTTATAACTTTAAGCTCACAGACTAAATAAAAAAAAAAAAATTGTATATTTTGTTTTGACGTAAGAACCCCAAGAAAGTTTTGTATTCCTCTATTCCACACAAATTGACTTTTGAGCTTAATGAACCGTTTATAAAAGTATACTTAAATATCGATGACAAATTTCCGGTAGTTCCTATAAGTGACTGAGTCACGTTGTGCCGATCTGAATGAAAAAAGTCTGAATATCATCTTCATGCACGTAGTAATAAAATACCTTACAGATGAAAGTAGAACCACATTTGGTCATACGTATATTTTTTATTTTTTCAAGATTTAAAGAATTGTTTACTTGTCGTTAATGAACCCATAAATCTCAATGTAGAACTCATAAATGAGAGGATGCCAAAGGGGATACAAAATAAAGACGCGAATCAGCAGAGATTCAGGGCATTGTATGTGCTCTTTTTCACAGGGTTACATACATACATACATATGTATATCTTGTTAATTAAATGATGTTTCCTATATAATGCGGAATATATCATGCAGCTGTACGTCTTGCTTTTTATCTTTCACATATGAAAACTAAAGAATTTAAGTTCTCTGAAAGAACTTCATTTAACATTTATTTTGAATGTCTATAAAGTCTGCTAATAACCATTTAGCAAATCTAGCTTAATCGATTTAGCCATTTAAAATCCGCTTACGCATGAATCATGACTTTGAGAGCGGTTACATAATATATTTCACACCCATCAGATCAACTTTTAGCATCAAAACATAAGGCTTGACGACTAAACCAAATAGTGATTATTAACGAATTATCGATTGAAGATTATTGTGTGCAGTTTTCGTGATTCAAATGTGACTCACAAATTATTCAATTAACGTCAATTAGAGAGGCCAATACATATTAAAATAAATGTACTATGTAATCCAAAATGGAACCCAAGTGATGCAATAGAAGTCGTAAACAAAACCAAAATCGCAGTTCACTTTTGTTTCAACATCCTTGAACCCGAATTTTGGATAGCGAATCGGTCAAACATTGTGGAAAGAAATCGTCAGTATATTTGCCTCTTATCGGTCGCTCACTTCACTGAAATCCTGAAACTCCGTCATTTATCAAATCTAGAAATATTTCCACCACCCACACACACACATACAAATGTATATAAACAGAATGACTCGATAAATATTGAAACAAAGGCCACAGCTGACGGCTGCACTCCACAGATACACATTTACATATGTACATATATACAAATTGGTGGCACTTATCGAGAGTGATAAGCAGAATGCATTCGTAATCGGCATACATAGAGAGAGACAGGAGAGACAGACCCACAGCCGTACCCAAAACCCAGACCCAGAGCAACCAACTGGCGCGGCCCTGGGTGCAGATAAGCTGGCAGAAAATCAAATATTGAAGTCAGTAACAGCAAGAACCCACAGAGCAAGGCAAAACGCTATAATCGTAAACCATATGCTTAGATTTATAAGTGGAAAATTAGCTAATTGTAGGCTAGGCTAATATTTGCGCCAGCCAATAGGATATTTGTGGATAAAAACGACAACAAAGTCGAGCAATTTCTTGGCTCTGGTTTTTCAAATACTTCAGATAAGAGCTCTCATACACTTTCTGGGGTGATAAAAAACTCTATTTGGAAGCAGGATGGAGAATCATAAGAGCAATAGAAATAGGTACTGTAAAACGTAATACATATTACTAATTTCTATCTATCTCTACCTATCTACCTACCTATCTTCTTCTTCTATATCTACCACATCTTTTAAATTACGATTACCACATCCTTGGTCGGTCTTTCCTGCAGAAATACTTAATTATTCTACCTCTTATGGTCTTCAATTGCAAAAGATGGATGGATGTAGCTTCTGAGGGATCTGTCCCCACACAAGAGATACCAGATACACTCGTTCTAGTGCGTCTGTGCAGGGTGTAAAAACAGTTGTTTCTCTGTTTAGGGGGAGGCTGGTGCGGTAGCAGAGCGGAGAAAAAAAAAGTGTGAGGGGTCCCAACGCGCCAAGAAACGATCTCAAGGTCTTGCGACAGACTCCAACACACACACACATAATGAGATGCATATAAAAACGTGCATGTGTGTGTGTGTGCGTGCAATGTTGTGTGGGGTCAGGCAAATACGAGTCTCGTCCCCGCGCATTGCCAATGTGAATGGCAAAACCAACAACTGTGGGCTCACTTGCACTCGCCAAGAATAAGAACAAGAACAAAAGAGAATGAAAACAAGAATGAGAATGAGAAAATATAAGGCCTGGCCTTCAGGGGGGCCGAAGCTTTTGATACCCTGGCAGATCGATCGGTCCAATGGCAGATACATGATATATATATGACTTCCATTCTAAAAGATTTTCTGCTGTAGGACTATTTTCCAAAAAAAACACTGAAAATATGCTTCCTTCCCTAATTTGTCCCATACATCCATCTGGCCAAATCGTAATACCCTCTGCAGGGGTATACAAAAAAAAAAAATAAAACTGAATTGAAGTTGTTTTTATAACTCCCCACTCATAAGGCGCTCATGCGTGTGTGTGTGTGTGGGGTATCTGTTTTGCAAACACTCGGCAGAGCAGAGCCGAGACGTCGCCGCCACCGTCGTTGTCCGTTCCGATCGACAGTAGTAGGTTCAAGGCCAGCGCCTGGAAGGTTCAAAATACTCGACAGACAAAAGGAGTGTGCCTGTGTGCGTGTGTTTGTGTTCGGTCTTTGTTTGTGTTTGTATGTATGGTGTGCTACCACGCCCACATGTGCATAAAAAAGCGAAACTTATCGCCCTGCTGCCTGCCTGCTTGTCGCTTATGTAACACAATCCTGCAATGGGGGTGCCAGCAGAGGAGAACTCTCATTCCATCTCCCTCATACAGCTGCTGTGTAAATAAGACCACATTCTAGATTACATAAAGACAAACAAACACACACACACATGCTCTTGCAGTGACATCAGGACACGCACACCGTTACAGTGGAAACAGCAAGATCAGACAGCCGGCAGAGAGAATGCCACAGCCACAGGCCACAGAACAAAACCATGTTACAGTCACACTCTGTCCGCCTCTCCCTCACTCTGTCATTCTGTCCAAACACATAGCCACACATTGCGTATGTGTGCCATTTATAAAAGTTCTGCGAGAGAGCAGCAGCAGCAGAGAAGCAAAGCAGAGGCAACGCAGCGCAGCCAGCAGCGCTGTCCGCAGAGTTAATGCACTCCAACAGAAGTTCAAGGCTGAACAAATCAGTCGTTCGTTCGCTTGGTTCGTTCGCTGGGTTCGGTTGCAGCGCCCCTGCCTGACAGCCTGCCTGTGTATGTTTTCTGCATGCGTGTGAGTGTGTGTGAGTATTCCAATAAGATCATTTTGGCTGCGGCGCAAAAATAAGAACAAAAAATAATTCTCGCATTATTGTTGTATAAATTAGCACAGCGTATGGGTGTGTGTTTGTGCATTATAAAAATGCGCAGCTGGCAATTGGTGGGGTAGTCGCATCGAACCTCTTGGACTGATGCTGCTCCCTTTGCTGCTGCTGCTTCTTCCTTATTCTTCCCTCTTCTTGTTGTATGTAAAATATTCAGGGTAATGTAATGGAATGTCTGTCTGGCTGGACTTCTGTCTTTCCCTCTCTCTCTTTCGCTCGCTCGGTCTCTGTGTGTGTGCGTTCGACTGGATCTGTTCCAACGCAAAAGGCTCGTTAAGTATGGCGGATTGTGGCCTACCCCACACCCCCGTAACAGTTGAAATATTTATGCATACTTACAATTAAATTGATATGTATACATGCCAATGACTGCGCCACTCCTCCCCTCTCCCATTGCACACTTTCTGTGTGCGTGTTTTTGTAAACAGAGACTCAAGTATTATGACAGAATTGCATTTGGATTAGGCTGGTCCTTAACCTTAGATGCTCTTTGGTTTTTGTTCAAGAAAAATCGAAGAGAAGTTTTCCCAGCTCTAATAGGTTCCGAATGGTCAGGGTTTATACGACATTCCACATTTAATATAATTACTTATTATATTTCTTTAGAACCACTCTAATGAACCCACTTGCTGATTAAGATTTTATAGTATGTATGTAAATCGCTTAACTAAAAATGATGTAATTTCATCTTACGATTTGTAATCTTTCGGAGTCTGGAAACAAGAGAAAAGTTTCCATAAAAATGATTTCCGTTTTCCCATACCCCGTACCTATTCCCATACGGCTGCCCCCGCAGCAGCGATCGTCTCTCAACCTGCGCATGACATCACATGCATTTCCCATTACTCAGCAGAAATGAAAATTGCCAATTAAGCTGACGAGTGAAAATTCTTAGAACTGTTGTTCGGCGAGAGCTCTTTGCGTAATCGAATTTTTTCAGCAATATGCAAATATTGCATCAACAAGCTGAAAATAAATAATAGTAGTAGCTACAGAGTGCACAGCCTCCATGACCTTGAAGCGCTAAAACTAAAATTTTCTCCCTAAGCTAAGAGATTAACTTGAACAAAATGAGACAAACAGATAAATAGACAGGCGGACTTGGCTTGGCTGCAGGGTATCAAACGGGCTGTATTTGTGTGGCTGTCTGTCTCCGTAGAACAGAAATATGATTTTCGAAGCAGAGGAAAGAGAAAATCAACCATCAGACGCGATAAGAAACAGTTTTTTGGTTGAAATAAGGGGTCGATCGCCTGGTCTGGTCTGCGATAGAAGTTCAAACATGTTGCAAGCTAAAGTTCAAGCAAACGTCAGAGCTGGTATGAACCCTTGTTCTTATTCTTGTGGTTGTTGTTGTTGTTGTTGCTGGTAGTCGTCTGCAACTGCGCAAATTGCTTAACTGCTGAAAGCAGAGGCTGAAAAAGAGACAGTGAGAGGGGAAGAGTGGGGCGACAGATATGACCAATCAACCTACTTAAGGGGGGGGCTTGGAGGGGTGCTGTTGGCGCTCTAAATTTAGCATTTCTGAAGAATTTGTTGCTGTGGCTGTTGCTCTTGTGCCTGAGCTCGAGCACACGCTGCCTGCCTGCGCCGTTGGCATTTTCTGCTATAAAAGGGATAATATAATACATATAATACGTTCTGCTGCCTACTCTTGTGTGTGTGTGTGTGTCTGTCTGTGATCCTCTCTCTCTCTCTCTGTCTCTCTCTTAAGCATTTCGTTTTCATTCTTATTCTTCGTTTATTTCGTAATAATCGCAACATCCGCTGGCATCGGGATTTTGAGGGTTGGGGAAGAGACTTGGGGACTGCAACTGCAACTGCGACTGCGACTGAGGTTGGGGCTGGGTCTTCGATGTATTCCCTCCTCTGCCCCTTCCCTTCACTCTTCTGCTGCGCCTGTTGTGAAAGGCCTCGTGTACGTGGGGCTCTTTGTTGGCTGCAACGATCCGTTCCCGTCTCCCTGATCCCTGTCTCCCTCTGGGATTCTTGGATTCTTTGTGCGCTGTTCTCGTTTCTTCTTTGTGTTTGTACTCTTCCTCTTTTTTATCACTTTTTGCGTTATATAATTGTAATTTACAGCGACGTTTTTATATAACCCATGGGGCGTATGCTTTATGTACCGTTGTTATAACACATATTACGTATACGTTTATCTGGGTATCTTTTAATTTAATTGGGTTTAATAACGGTTTTTTTTGGAGATTTTTTTTTGGGATCAAGTTTGGTTTTTAAAAGTGTCCAGCAGTATGCCAATACTCCCTTTGAAAATATTGATACATCAATTCCATTTTATTCCATCAAAGTGAAGATAAAAGTAACCTAAGTTTTGATGTATCTTTACAAAAAGTAGTCGATAAGTAAAAGGAACGATGATCTTCTCTTGTAAATGCAATACCAAATACGTTTACAATTTCCTTATAGACCATGCAATGCACACAATACCAAACACAGTGAAAGCTCTTATGGGGCGACGACCCGTAGAGAGTTATCCAAGGTTCCAGAATGTTTCATAGAGACTGCCGCATAAGAGAGTTGATACATCATTTCTTAGATCCACCAATGGATTATGTTATACCAATAGTAATGAATATTTTATGGATATTAGGGATAAAACAAATACCTATAATAGATAACGATTCCTCTCTGAAGAATTACCGTACCATGCAGTTGGTTCTGATACTCACTTCGGACCACACTCCGCTTTTGGCTTTGGCCCAAGGTATAATTTGTCTTCAATTTGCAACCAGGGCAGGCAAGACATTTATCTTAAATGAAGATCGCGCGAAAGTCTAAGTGCAAATAAGCGGTTAGAGTTTTCTATTTGGCAACAACACCGCAACAGCACAGCCAGTAACAACAAGACCATACCATCCGAAAGCAATTTGGAAAGTTGTAACTTGCTCGAATGCATAATTCATTGGGTTCGACAGTCAGTACGGCAGTAGTTGGTTCGGTCGGTGGTACAGTTGACACATTAGTCCGTAGACAAAAAGCACACAGACACAATTGCAAATGGCGCTGCGCCTGCCGCTGCCGCTGCGCCGTCGAACCAAAGAATGAAGCAAACAGCAGGCTAGCGAGCCACATATGAAAGCAGCGCAGCCACAGAAGCAGCAAAAGAAGTTGTCAAATGGACAACAAATGAAGCGCATTGTGCAAAACTTTTACTCTGACAGTGGGCCACGCTTGTTGTACCCTTTGAACATTGGCGGGGTGTTAACACTTTGCCAAGAAACAGAGATCTAATCAATGAAATTGTATTCCTAAAAAAGAGGATATCTCATATTTGTTTGTGGGAGGATTCGATGAAAACTCAATCTAAAATATATAATAGAAGAACTTATAAATTAAAATGTATTTAGACCTCGCTATACCTAAGGGTATTATGCAGTTCGGCTATATCTATTTGGCTTTCATGCAGTTTTGTTTGCGTTTGCCTTTGCCGCTGCCCTGGGCCATGGTCATTGACATTGCTCTTGGACACGGACGTGGTTACTTCTGACCGAACTTGAGCGGGCCAGAAGAAGACGCCAGCCAGCAAGCAGCAGAGGGCCGAGGCAGAAAGAAAATTAATTAAACAATCAATTGGCGTAACACTTTCTCTTCTTGAACAATAAAAATAAATAATAGTAAAAGATTTTTATGTGGTTCGAGCGGCTTTAATGAGCCACGGAACGACGGTGTGTCGTGTTGGGGCGTGAGTGAACGTTCTAAACCGGTGTTCGGTGACAGGCTCAAGCATGTTCGAGACGAACCTGCATGAAAGCCGGCCACTAGGTTGAGCTCTTGAGCTTGAGCCGAGCTTCAAGACTGCGCTGCGCTCTCTCGAACCGGTTTCTTGTGCTCTGAATTTAAAATTCGGTTTGTGTGTTGCGTCTCCAGTGGGAGGGGTGGTGTGTGTTGGAAGGGGGGGACGGTCACTGGGGCTGGAGTGGAGTGGAGTAAAGCGATGACGCAGCTTGTTACGTTCTTGTGCTGATCTTGCCGCAGCACCATACAAAGTAACAAAGAGAAAGAGAGAGGCAAAGGCAGAGATAGGGAGAGAGAGCGAGAGCGAGCAAGCAAGCGAACAAATCCGTTATTTGACCCAATTCTAAACTGGAAACGAACGAAAAAGCGTTCGAGAGAAGGCCCCCAAAAGAAGTTGCAGCAGAACAGCGCTGCTTACGTGTGCATACGTGTGTTGGTGTTTGTGTGTGTGTGTGTGTGAGAGTGTCTTGCGTGAAAGTTTCATAATTACATGGTCCGTTCTCTCTCTCTCTCTGTCTGTCCCCTGTTCACGTCTTACTGTTGGTTAATCGCCGTCTCAGTCTCTGTCTCTGCCAGCGTCCTCTGCTTGTCCCACTTCTGGGGAGAAAGTAAGAACGCAGCGATCGCTCTGCTCGACTCAACGTTCCGTTTCGTGCTTTCTTTATTATCATTCTTGTTGTAATTGATTACATAAGACAAAAGAGCGGGGGGGCAGGCATGTTGCGTCTCTCTCTCTCTCTTTCTCTCTGTGTGTCTGTGTTCCATCAAACCTCCAAGATGAGATCGGTTTAAGCACTGTTTGCTCTTGCGGTATTCGGCTTTTTTCGGGTTCTGTCTGCCATCTGCTCGGGGATCGGATCTGTACCATGGGCCTAACGGTATTGTGGCCTAATATTGTAACACACTCTCTCTCGCTCGCACAAATGCGGCTGCCTGTCTAATCATGTCGTTTACCCAATTCTGAAAACTTGTTTAGTTGGCAGAAGTCTCTTTTTCCCCACTTATCGGACTCTTTCACTGTTCTTTTTTCTTTTTTGGTTTCGTAGGCTGAAGAATTTGTTTGGTTAGGTGGGAGTTACATAATTGCTTATCGCCCTTTTTTTTGGGAGATTTCATAGAATTTTTTTCAGTTTTTAGGTTAATTTTTATAGCTGGCAAGAGGAAGGGTTAAATGGGGGTTTTGGTATTGCGGTGAGAAATGAATGATTAATCAAAAATTATTATTAATTTATTTATTTATTGCAGAGATATTATAATAATAATTCAGTGCAACAGAGGGTCTTGCTTCAGAATATATTTAATGAGCTATTTCGGGTTGTGATATAGGGGATATCTCCTTTCCTCCGTTTGTGCCTGAAGTGACATTCCAATGACTCACTGCCTGCCTTCCAGTCCACCAAAAAGAGGTTTTTTTCTTGCACAATTCGTAGGTTCCATTAAGGTCTTCTCCGCCTTCTCCTCCTTTGAGGAATCCAGTGAGTATCCGGAGTCAGATTTTGCTCAGTTCTAGTTTTTTATGGGTCCTTTTTTATATGATACTCGTCAGACATTTTCTTACTCTGTTCTTGCGTCCAGATGTGCCAGGGCATCTGGCATCTGGTTCTTGAGAGAATATTTACAAGCATGTAAAACCTGTAGAACGGGATGTTTCTCAAGTTCTATTAGCATTTTCTGATATGAGAACATGCAGTAAATATTTAAGGGTTATGTAAGTGGGCTTTGAGGTTTATTCATAGATAAAGAATCCAGCCATCAAGAAAATCGATATCATCAAGTAAAAGAAACCTTTTTTTAGTTTTACTGTGAAAGAAACCAGGTATGTATTCCCAGAAGATCAAAGCCACCTACAGGAAAACAATTTAGAATCGTTCTTTGAAGTTTCCCTCAAAAGCAACAACATTTTAACCAAGTGTTATCCCATATAATCGAAAATCCATCCCAAATATGATAAAGGTTTCCAATTTTCATTCTTAGACATCTCTTAGTTTTGATTTCTCCCACAAAGTCCCTCTCTTTCGTTGGCATATCCGATTTCAGATCTTCTCCATCTTTCTACGGATCTTCTTCCTACATACCTTCTAAGCGGCGTGTAATGCACTAATTGCTTTGGGTAACGGTTAGATTTCTATAACTAGAAACGCACACACACGCTATCCGCCCATACCCCCCTACCCATATCCACTCCGAATGACAGGTTGACAAAAGCTAAACCTAAAAGCTACTGACTACCGACTTTTGAAGCTCAAAGCAACAAATATTTTCCAATTAGAAAGAAAAAACTCGCTTGGACTTGATTTACCCCAAAAAACCAACACCAACAACAACAGTAGCAACAAATAGCATTATGTGAAATTCTAATAATTTCATTACGAAAAAAAAGAAAGCCACACAATTGTTGTTGCTGCTGTGGTGCTGTG
Organism: Drosophila lowei; assembly: GCA_008121275.1. Taxonomy (NCBI): domain Eukaryota; kingdom Metazoa; phylum Arthropoda; class Insecta; order Diptera; family Drosophilidae; genus Drosophila; species Drosophila lowei. The sequence continues at coordinate 25,201,106 of CM017779.1, forward strand.
CTGCCTCTCCGAAGCCGTTGCGTTGCTGCGCTGCTTCTGCTTCTGCCGAGCTTTGACGTCGCTGCGTGCATTGACTTTCCATTCTTGTGCCGCGGACAGGGCCAAAGCTTCGAGTGTTTGCGAGTGTGTGTTTGTGTGTTTTTGTATGTTTTTGTGTATTTGCTTTCATTATTCTAATTTCGTTAACCAAAAACACAGTCAAACTTCTCTAAACAGAAACACGATGTACGATGCTTGATTCTAGAACTTAAAAGTGAAACTTTTGAAAGGATTAGCCGCATTATAATATATTATACATTTTCTATTGATCTACTGCGATATGTACGATAAGTATGCTATTTGTATGTAGGATATATACATATGTGTTCATAGAAGTAGTAGTGCCGTTGATCACAGCTTTCAAAATTCTTTTTAAGACATTTTAAGTTAGAAAACAGAAAAAACCCTGTTGCATTTGCATTCCATCTTCTTGTTTTACTTATTATATTTGTACTTAGTATATTTTTTGTGCAAGAGGCGAAAACTTTCTTTTAAAAACTTTTAAAATTCCAGAAAAATCTAGAAATTTTGTGGAAAATTCCTTATAAATACCAGCTGGAGCTGCAATGTATTGGCATATGGTTTTCCATATACTGACAGCTATAATGATCCGATAGTGATGGCATTTGGTAGCCTGTTAGATAATATTTACATACTAAGGGGCAAGCCTCCTGCGGCAACCCCCCTCTCGCGTCGACACTTTTCTGGAAGGCTTAGTAGTGGATATTCTAACAGATTTCTTATAAGTGATCTGCAGTGCTTTAAAGCCACGCCGTTTTGGAGTCAATTAGGAAAGTTCGAGTTAGAGACGTTCGACTGTGTGGCATAAACAAAGTGTTTATCAACGGAACAACACGCCAACAAATGGCGTAAATAATGAAAACAAACTCGTAAATGAAATCAAGTTGAATGCACACACACACACACAGATGGCTACAAAAATTATAAAATTGTTATTATATGACGAATTTCTTTCGGATACTTAACAACAACAAAACTTGCACGATAAAAAGAAAGCAGCAGAAAGCTGTCTGTCTCCCGGTCGCCTCAGTCAGTCGATGGACGTTTCTACATGTGACGCCCGACCGCCCCACCGCCCGCCCCGACCGACCGACCGACCGAGTGTTCGTTCTGCAAAACATAACGCAAGAGAGCAATGCTCTCCCAATCTCCCACTCTCTCTCTCTCTCTCTCTCTCTTGCTCTCTCCCTCATAAGTGAGCTTTTTTTTTGGCTTTGCAATCGATCATTGAACTTTGGTTGTGAAAACTAGAGCAAGACCCAAATTTCTTCACAACGCCAGTGCATACACACGCACTTAGCACACGCACACATGCGCGAGTGTGTGTGTGTGTTATCAGCTTCTCTTTTGCTCCCACTCTGTGGATAGCTTTCTTTCTGTCTTTCTTTCTTGCTGCGCTGCGGCTGTTTGCTACTGCTGCTGCTACTGCGGGTGCTGGCTGGTGCTTATTGCTATTACTACCTCTTAAGCCTGTATGACACCTCTGCCACGGTGCAGCAGCGGCAGTGCAGCTGTATAAGCCTTGTGGTAAAGTGTCTTAGTTAGAAGATTATGTATAATGTATGTCAACTGCTTCTCAGATTAATCTTCTTGCTTTTCAGATTAATCCATTGATTTTCACTCGACAAGTAACTATTCAGTTTTTTGTTCAAAAATGTTTGGAATTAGTTCTTTGGGTAAAATATTGTACATGGAGCAGGGATCAGAAAAAACAACAAAAATTATAAAAAACATTAATTTTAAAATTAACAAATAATTAAAATTGAAATAATTATTGTGACTATTGCCTTGAGTATAATTTGATCTTGTAGAAATTGTAGAACCAATTAGTCCTAAAAATTGTATCAGACCGTCTTCCGACCTCAAATCAGGATTGTGTCCTTACAAAATCGTTGGTTCAAAACGATAGCAATTTCCACGAGACATAATAAGTTTTAAAATTTGTATATAATAAATTCGAATGCTTTAAAGTTTAAATAATACCAACATAATTTTATGTGACAGACTATGGTATTATATAGATAGAAAATGCAACCCAAAATCACTCTGAATTTTATGGGTAACATCATACAGGCTTGAACCCCATGTGGCAGTACCGCTTATGTTAAGTGATTTCTCAACTGCTGCCTTTGTTTTGTCTTGTGGGTTCCAGTGATGAAAACAAAAAGCCAAATGGCTTTCATGGCTGTGTTCTGTGATAAGAGTCATAAATATGGGTAGGCACACACAGATACCCCCATACCCATACGCATACCCATATCTATGTATGTGGATGTGTGTTAATGTGTCAGCGGTCAATACGCAATAGACCTGAAAACAATAAATAAATTGTTTATATCAAATTATAAAGCTATCTGTGAATCATTCGAAAATTGGGGGCACGTTTGATTCCAATTGGTTTCATAACTAAATATTTGATTACAATTATATGATTAGTATTTCAAAGGAAAATTATATGCTATGATTATAATCACTAGAAGATATGGTTTTTATATTATACTAGGGGCAAGCCCCCAGCGCACTCGCTTCGATCGGGCGACAACACCCATATATGAGTAAAATATGTGGCGACAATCTAAAACTTTCTTATATAAGAGATATAAGATGTCAGTCTGATTTTCAAGGCCCTTCCAATAATTAAACATACAATAATTAAAATAGAATTAAATCATACCCATATGAATGAATCATCGATCTGCAAGGGTATCTAAGACCTCGGTCTCTGAAAAAACCCTTTCCTACTGGTAGCCTGATAATACTCGACTGGTTCTTTCATCAAAAAATAACTCTTGAGACCTATTAAATAATAATCAAATTGATATTCTAAAGCTATCAACCAAAAGTATAAATGTTAGCTAATCTTCAGTTTTTTGGATCAGTTCAATCACAGGAAGTGCGTTTTACTTGTTTTAAAAGATCGTGTAGATATGGATGGGTCATAGAAAACTTATTTAGTTCTTAATAACTGATCAATAAAACGTTTAAATTGGATCGGCACTATACGATATGCTACCCACACCTATAAAAGTTTGTAGGGGGCAAAGAAAGTTCTTGGCTCGAATGGAAACCGTTATGGATATCTTTACAGATAAATTTCGGTTTCGTTTGCGCCACTAAAGAACGGTCTGATATCAAGTTGGTTGTTGGTTGGAATTGGGGGATCTCCGGCCTTTCACAAGTGTATGTGTGTGCGTGTGTGTGTGTGTCCGAGAGACGTTTCGAGGTTCGGTGTGAAAGTTGTAAGCTCCGCCATACGCCAGCAGACAAGAGCCAACACATAGCTGTTGTTGTTATTGGTGTTGCTTCTGAGATTTTCGGCAGAGGAAGAGCAAGAGCAAAAGCAAGACCACGGGCGACTGTGAGAGAGTGAGTAAGTGAGCGATGTGAGGGCCTGCGTGTGCGTCTGCGGGAAGTTCATTCACATTTGCACTCATTACGCGGCCAAACGTTGGCGTCGCTGCCCCCACACACACACACACACACACACAGATACACGCGCTAGAAGTGTTTGTATGGGATGCAAGCGCCCTCTAGTGATGCTCTCTCTCTGCTCTCTGGTGTGGCCGTTGCTTTGAGTGAAGATGATGATTATGTGCTACTGCTCCAACTAAAGGCGATGATGATAATGTGCCACTGCTCCCGACTGCACATAATAATGATATTTTCTAAGCACACTTTTCATCACGTTGCCGCTTACAGGTGTCCCGGATTGATTGCCAAGTCCAAGCCCAGCAAAACTGTTGCGCCTCGTTTGACGTTCGTCGCACGCCTCACCTCCCGTTTCTGCTGTTTCTGTCGTTTCTGTGTCATGTAATAGGCACAACGGAGTAATGTGACTTTCGAGTGCCCGACCTGAACCCGTCCCGTGCCATAACGTCCCGACCCCCGCCCACCACCACTTGAGCAACGTGCTCCGGGTCTATCCCGGGCGAATGGTGTAAGCTTCGGTGCACCTCTCTCCACCCCACCCCCCATCGCAACCCTACCCATAGAGCGCTCAGTAGGCCAGCTAGCAATCGCTTCGAACTCGCACAGTCACGTTTGCTGCTCACGTTTTTCCAGCAGCGCAGCCAGCGTTTGTCCATCGAACAGGTTGGATGTTGCATGGCGCGGGGTCTGGTCTGTCTTCTGTGTCTGTGTGCCAGCGTAACACAGTTTGTTAGAAAATGGGGGTTACCTGGACAATGGGGTGGGCCATAGTAGGGGATGAGGGCAGTAGAGAGGGGCCTGGGCCTGGGCCTGCCTTTGAGATGTGGTGACGTCCAGCGTTGCTGTGGTAATGATTGTGGCATATTTTCTCACGTTGCACAGCCGGACCAAACACAGAGCCAGTGTCCAGTGTCCAGAAACATCGATGATGATGATGTTGATGCTGTCGATGCAACACTGCTGCTCTGCTGTTGGACACGCTTTCGAGGTCAAGAGACGTGGACTGGTGTGTCGTAAGCACAGAGCAATGGAAAATTTATGTATATTGGAAGCACGCCAAGTTCTATAAAGTAATAGATGCAGATACATGTGTATCTAAGGAATGGATAAACTTTCTTTCAGGTATTTGGAGGATATTCATAGAAGATAGGGGTCCCATTAAGACTAGACACAGATAAAAGAAGCTTCTCTTTTATCAAAGTTTTTCAATATTTAATTGAATTCGGACTATAATCGCATTTATCTCTCAAAGAAGCATTATAGACGACTATTTAATGTAAGAAAAGGTGAAAGAACTCATTCTTTTCATCTGATATCTGCCAGGGCACATTCCATTCCTCTAAAAGTGGTTTTGAATACATTCAGTATCACCTTGTTTCTCTATAGAGAAAAACCCCATATCGGGCATTCCACACACCTGAAATTCCACACAAATATACGTACGAGAGAGCAGTGCAATTCGTCTCGGAGTCTGCTCTCAAATGTGTTCAGCAATATGTAAATAAAACCTTTTGCACTTGACAAATATATTTGCTCTGTAATTAAACAGAAATGACTGTGCAAAATCACATTGCAAAAGTTACATAATTTGCCCCGCGGGTGTTTCGAACGGCTGATCAGATCAGAACGGAACAAAGAACGAATTTGTATGTATACCGAGTGTAAGTCAGCTTTTGTAATAATAAATTGAATTGAATGCAATGTCATTAAAAAATGTATTTCCAATATGTGTATTTGTAGGTGTATTTACACAGGGGATGGAGGAATGGAGGTGTTTGCTATAGAAGTAGGTATGTAATTGATAGCAAATGTACAGTAATGGAAAATATAAATTATACATACTTCAATTCGCTATTACTTACTGAATTTTAGTAGATATAGAATCAATATTCTTACATCCACGGATACATCCTTAAAACTGCTATATTCTGGAACAATTATATACTGTATGGTACCATAATTAGCTCGATAACTACTTAGCTGAAGATAACAATCTTTAATGTGTTCAGGGCTCTGGATTATATGCCTTACACAATACGTAAACGACCTATACGAACACTATCTAACAGATAAGCCTATACCACAAGAAGTACTTAATTCAATTAAGGTATAATCGATATTCTATATAAGCCTTATCAACGGGGAAATCCCACAGCCCTTTAGCAAAAAGACTTTTGGATGAATTGTTTGGAATAGCTTTTGAATCAGGTAATTGTAAGTATGCGAAACCCTTAAAAAATATTGCGTGCATTTGTGGGCACTATCTCTCCGAATGCATTAAAGTGGCTTGGATATGTGCATTAATGCAGGGCTTGGGGCAGGCCTCGTTCCGCTGCGAAACATCCTTCAATTCGATTTCTACTGCACTGACCTATCGTACTTTATTCCCAAAAAGCCACCAATGTATCTGCAGCACTGTCACTCCAATGCAGGTTATATGGCCCAAAACATGTGCCACCCACATTTTAGCGCTACAACAACAACAAAAACAGAACACGTTACCACAGAGCTCAATGCATCCCAGCATCTGCAATCGATCTGTCCACTCAACCATTATACGTTTTCACTACCTCAACAACACGCAAATGTAGCGAAAGAATGGTATTGGTTGGTATTCCGACTAGGAAATACCCCGTATTCAGTGGAAAGTACCCTAATGAGAGCTGGGAATGGCGTGACCTATCCCAGAAGGATTGTCACTATGAAAAGAAAGGATATAGACATGAAAACATAATACATTTATACTTATCCCTATTCAGAGTTGATTTTTTTTAGGTAGATTGGTAGATAATAGTCTCGAATTGAGTATATGACAGACTTTTCTTTATTTGGAATGGATGAGAAAAGAAAGGCCATATTATTATGGAGAACTATAAATTTCTAAAAGAAAATAATCCATTTAGCTTTCTCTAATTCTTATAGTACACAAGATCCAGGTGAAAAATGGCAAGATTCAATACCTTCTTATCTTCTATATGTATAAAAGGAGTGAGAAATTTATGGGACTTCATCAATTGAGAATGGCTGGGCCGATTTGGCTTTTTCCGTTGTTCCTATTTGCCAGGAGAATATTTTTACGAAAGAACATTTTGGGTAAACCCACCCGCGAACGCGAAAAAACCCATAGATCTAAGGGAAAATCGAAAATAATCGGAAATTCCAATCTAGAATATTAAGTCTGTCTAAAAAACTGTAGGCACATCCAATCTACCCTCACAGTTTACTATTACGGGGTATGTAAAATAAAAGCTCGCGAAAGGACCAACCCCCCATCCTCATCCAGAGAGTGGAAACAAATAAGGAGTATATTATATTTGATGGAAAGACACAGGGTGGTGGACACATAATGGCAACAATCGCGTGGAAATGTTCTTCAAGAATCGCGCAATAAGTGGAAAACACGTTAAATTGCAGCGCGACTCAAGTCGCCAACATGTGAGCTGCTGCGGCGGGCCGCTTCGCTCTCGGGAGCGTTGCACTGCTGCCGCTGACGTCGCTGCCGGGCCTGGGCACATTCCCCAACACGTGACCGAGGCGGGTGCGAGCGTCAGCGTCGCGCGCCTCTCGGTATAAATAGCTGTCGCGTTGCTATAACTTGACTGCCGATGCCAGTGCAGTGCAGTGCGGGGCGGTGCGGTGCGGTGCGGGGGGTATATTGCTCTGGGTCTCTGCTCCGTGGGTGTGTTTCGAAAGGGAGGGGAATGCTGGGGCGATAGCTTCTATTACGTTGTTGTTCTTGCAGCTGTCGGCGACGTTTCGTAACCTTTTTTGGCGTTCTTTCTGGTTGTAGTTCAACGTCAGCGTCAACGCTTGCGTTGGCGTTGTAACTGTTCGCACTCTCTCTCTCACTCTCACACTCTGTCCTGCATTCTTTCTTTCTCTCTGCAGCCAATGGGAGAGCACTGATTGTGTGCGTGCTTGCGTGCGTGCGTGAGTGTGGGTGATTTATTCGAGGTTCTTCCATGATCCCTGGGTAAAATGTTAGTGCATATTCATTTGGAACCTATAAATACTAATTGTTAGGGGTGTAATATTGGAGGTGCTCCAGATTAAATATCACTCATTTTGTGTTCGAGTATATTCCTGTATGTTTTCGAATCATTATATTCTTATACTAACATTTCACAAGGTCTAAAAGATTTTAATTTGATGGGAATTTAAGGAAATCAAATCAATTTAGCATAATCTTTCAAAATGATTTATCTAAAATTAAAACAGAACTAGTCGCATGGAGACCACTAATATATTTACTTAGAACACTTAGAATGCACCTTGAAAGGGGTGGGTGGCTTGGAGGAGCAGCAGCAAGGTAGGGTACGAAAATAAACACGATTGGTTCGTACACGTGAATCCGCTCCCTCACGTGGATATCGCTTTGATCGCGTAACTGGGATTTGTTCATGATTAGCAGCGGCGGCGGCGTCGGCTGCGGCGGCAGCGTCGGCGGCAGAGCTGCTTGAAATTCGTCTGAGATTATTTAGTTAGTACGAACAACCAGCTGGAACCGGCTGGAAGGGGTCAAGTGAGTGTTAGGTAACAGGTGGATGGGGGAAATATTGTTGGTTTTGTTGCTCAGAGCTGTCTGAGACTGTAGAACGACTGTGACGAGAATGGGGAAAGCGGAAGGCGGACCTGAGTAGTCGTAAGTTCTGGATGAATGCTAAAACTAGATTCCTTTTCCATGATTGACAGCAGAGGAATGATAGCCCAGGTATGACCAACACTGATATGGAAGCTTGAACTTGGGGGAAATTAAGGATTCCCAATAACAGTCGAAACGATTAGTCTAAGAACCGCCTCCAACTAATCTTAGAACTAACCTCTTTCTTCAGCGACTTATTGCTCATTGACTGATGATTCTATAGTTGTCGTATTGGATATCGGTCAGTTACAATTAGTGATGAATGGTTCAAATATCTTTGGACAAAATTCTTTATATAATCACAATGAATTTGCCTCACAAATGTCAATTAATATATCACTTGTTCATGATTTTTAAATTTATTTGATCACAAAAATTTTTTGAATTTTTTTTTTTCGATTTTTTTAATTTTCATTAACATTCTCAGAAATCTATTTTAAACTGCTCAAAATTATTCCAAAATAATTACTATTAAAAATATTTTTTTTTTCAGATGCGGTTCATCATGAAATTTTTATAATTTTCCTGAAAACTCTATTCAAAATAAAAACATTTTCAGTGATTTTCATATATAAAACTTGTTGATAATATTACCAGCTCAACAATTGTTTCGCAGAACTGATATGCACTGTTGTAACAGCATAAATATTATACAATAAAAATGCTTTTCCTGTTCCCAGAAAAGACCGGGAGATAAAACTATATTCCATATGCTGTATGCAATGCTTTTATCAGCATTGTTTCATTTTCCTCGCTCTTTCTCTTTCTTTAAAATATAATCCAATAAGATTCCCAGAACTGTAGCTACATATTTTTATATTTCTATTTTTTCAGCACATGGAAAAAATGTACAAGAAACGAGCCATTATTTTGTAGTTTCCTTTTGTATTTTATTTCATTGATGAACAAACATTTTGCAGTGTCTGTTATCGCTTTATTTGATGGCGTTTTGTAATCACCTTTGAGAACTTTTTTAATTCGAATTCAATAGAATTCATTGTTTTGATAGTGTCCCACAATGGTGTATGTATGTATGTATACACATATTTGCTTATATTTTATTGCCGACTGACTAACAGTCGCCGTCGAGTATCGTCCCAGAACTTACATAATGTCTCCCGACCTTACTTTTTTCACAATTCCATTTCCTTCCCCGTTGTTTCCCGTGTGAAGTGTCAGAGTCTTTGTTTGATATTGTCGTCTGGCTTCTCTTGTCGTCTCGAATTGCAACTTACTTGTCCGTCCCCAAGTGATAACCTTATCTGACAAAAGGTTTAATTATGATTTATATAAAAGTGTAAAATCGTTTTGTAATGGTCGGCCATGCAGACAGTTTGGTAGCAGGATGCAACAAGAGTTCGGAGTGGTAATACTTGTGACTCCAAGTACGAGTATACTCGTATCTATTTACCTTCTCGAATGGGGCCACGTGATCGTTCAAATGAGCGCACTTCCCTCTCCACGGAGTACATACTAAATATAGCCATATTTGAATGGCTGTTAATTGCATGCTGCTTTTTTCCATTTTTATTATGAATATCTGTGCGGGCAATAGTACCGGATGCCTTTATACTCGTGTTTATTATTTGTATCGTTATTTGCATTTGATCGAATTCGATTGGATATACTTAGAAACCAGTCGAAATACATTTGAGGGTATATAAGATGATGATACGTAGGCTGCTTTTTGAGTCCGTAGCCTAATAGTTGAAAATGATTTTAATGCCTGAAACCAATCTTCTAAGCACTTTCTCCACTCCTCTGAAACTAGTGTTTTGGGGGCAAATATCAAATTATGCTATATCTCGCGAGAAAAATTCTTTTTGATGGCCCACTGTTCATGCAATGTTGAATGCATCTCAGTCCAAAGATGCCTCTATCTCATGGTAATCCCGCACAGCGTCTCTTTTTCCAGTACAGAAACCGTTTTTGGACTACCCTCAGGGGCAATGCATGATGCTTCATCACCAAAAGTTAAATTAAGTTCATGGAAGCATTCTTGTTTTGAAAATCCACTTCGACAATCGTAGAAAATCATGACACAATCAATCAAAGTAGAATGTAGATTATGTTCCTCAAGCTACCCGTAATAGATTCCTATGTAAAACAAAAGTTATATTCGAAATCGATGAAACCATTTACCATTTTCAAATTAATACTGACAATCAGTGTTTCCATAAAGAATTTTTTGTTTTGGCTTCCTTGCCTGTTTGTTTTCTCCATCTTCTTCTTTGTTCTCTGTTCGTTCCTTGCCTTCTATCTATCTTCCATCAAAGGTATATGCATACATATGCATATGAATTTGTGTTTGTAATTGCATTCTTGATTGCTAATCATGTGTGTGTTCTCTGAATATTTTGTGTAAGACGCTTGCGTCACCCCGCCGCGACAACTGGCACACCAATACCAATGCCAGCTTAAAGCTCGCACACAGACACAGACGCTGTCATAAACACAGCCAGAATCAGTCGCGGTAGCAGTCGGATTCTCCGTCTCTGTCGCAGAGTGGCTCACGCGGCCAACAGCACCTCCTCCAGTCACCTATGGCAGCGTCAAGAGCGCCCCCGATTTTCCCCCTGCAACCAGAAGCGGCCGGGCAATCACGTTCTAGTTTCAAATGTGCAGCTCAGAACGATTTCAGACGATTTGGACGGCTGATTACTCAACAACGGCAATGTGATCGCTTGCAACGCGCGCAACAGGCAGCACCGGACGCAACATGTTCGATGGCCCCCCAATGCTGGGAAAATTTCACTTTTACCAGCAGCCCGAAAGCGCCAAAGGCGGTCGAGCATGTTGCGACCTGTTTGAGAGGCAACCAGAGTCGCGTGTAGCGAATGCGTGCAGCCCCAACGTGACCGAACGCCATCGAAGCGGGCGACCGACAGCGGAGAAATGCTTTTACAATTCAATTGCGCTTCAGAGTTCGTCCAAAGCGGTTGTGGGGCTCTCGCGATTTCGGTTGAAACCACTAGCAGCAGCAGTGAAAACGTCAACGAGAACCGTCAATACAAGCATTCGGCCAAGTGCGCGATCCGCAACAAGACACGGCCCCGCCAGAAAGTCAAATAAATCAGAAAAAGAAAAAGAAAAAACCAGAACGAAAGCCAAGTGCATAGAAAGTTTTTGTTGTTCTAAGTGGAACAAACAAAGTGATTAATTTGTGGAATATTATTACTGCAATAAAGATCTTTCGATTTTTGGAATGCAAATATCAGTGGAACTATCATTAAGCATCATCCACCGGAACAATACAAAAGAAAAGAATAACTGAGAAGTGAGATAAAAATATTTTCGAAACATTATGTCGATTGTGTGCACGCTGGAGCAAAAAGTGAACTTTTTCAAAGCGGCTGCAACGACCAAGAATCTGCTGATTCTGAAGAACAGCAACAATTTGGATACCCCATACAAGCAGGATAATACCACGAACAGCCACAAGGAGTCGCAGCAATGTAGGTGTTACCAACCAACAATAAATCGGAACAAGAACAGTTACCAGTTAATCAGAAAAAGAACAAAAATTTGCAAATTTCTTTTGAAAAGCGGGAGAGAGAGATAGAGAGAGAGTCAGCTTGGATGGCCGTGCACGCTTAGTCATTTTGTTTTTGTGAATTTTGTCAAGGCAGAGGCCAGCAGCAGCAGCAGCAGCAACAGCAGCAGAGAAGACGGCAGCGACTGCAGTCGTTCCTCTGTTGCTTGCTCTCTGCTGCTGCTGCGAGGTTCTTGGGGGTGGGTGGGTGCCGTCGTAGGGGTTGCCGGCAGCTGCGGCGTCAGCGTCGACGTTAACAGCGTCTGGCCGCTGACGTGACTGGCTGTACAAGCGTCGGGCATGTGTATGGGTGTGTGTGATGGCGAGCACATTGAACTGTAAATGCCAATTCGATGGTCACGGTGAGGGTGAGTGTGAGACGATGCGACCGAGAGCACACACAGTCCAACGCCAATCTCCGACGTGCGATTTCTTGTTTACGTTCCGACGCCGCCGTCTGTGTCTGTCTGTGTGTGTGTCTGCCTTTGTTGCTGCTACTCTCTCTCTCTCTCTGTCGTCTAATTCTCGCCGATTCTTGCATCATTCCCCGTAATCATTGTGTAAATGCTTGTGCTAAAAACGAAAGCAATTTTCGAGTGGAGTTGGTTCTCCTCCCCCTCTTTTTGTGGGTTGGGTTTTTGGGGGGCAAGGGCAAGGACCATCAAACAAAGAAAGTCTGCGGGAGTGTGAGTGTGTGCCGTTATTTGTGTCTGCATCGACTTCAGACCAGACCAGACCAGCAGAGATCGCATTAGACAGAACGGTTTTCGCATTGAGTGGGAACTCTTGCCAATACCCCCGATAACGGTTAGAGGAGATAACATTATAAAAGAAATGTCATAAATATGTGATAAGTAGCCCTGTGTTTCTGACAGCAGCAGAAGATAGTCGGTATCTTGAGACTTGGAATTGGCACCATGGTGTTTTGTTTGCCAAAAAGATCTATGGATAAGGAAACAATTGATTATTACAAATTAGTAGCCTGTTTTTAGGCGTCAAAAAGGGGTGCGTAGAATTTGGGAGAAGCAATTGAGACCGAGAGGGTGTTTTTCATAAAGATTGAATGATAGCAAAATAAATATCAACTCATAAATACAGTAACAAATATGTTAATTAATAAATTATTCCCTTACTCTCTCATTCCAGTTGCACGCACACAGCAACACAATTCGCAACAGCAACAGCAACACCATCTGCACCAGAAACTAGTGCAGTTGCAACACTATAGCCAGCACAAGCTGAGTGGCAGCAGCGGGGACTACACGTACGCCCCACACCACCACCATCCCCTAGCTCTAGCAGCGGGCGGAGCACATCTGACGCCCCTAAGGGATCCAGGAAAGCAGCTCTATAAGGACGCTGCAATGCCCGAAGTGCTCAGCGGCACCCCCACCAACAGCCACAACAAAGCCATCTCCAGCTCGATCTCCATGATGAACAACGTCCGTATGACGAACATCTCCCCGACGCTGTCGATGAACGGCAGCTCCAACGAGGCCTCAAATTGTAAGTCCATCTAGCAGCACACCAAGAAGCCAAGTTCCAATCTAACCAATCTCCTTCTCTCTCCTCCTCTTTGCAGTGCATCCCCTGTCCATGTACGGAGGATCCATCAGTCCACAGTCCAATGACAGCGGCATGTCCGACAGTCTGGGCAAGTTTTCCCAAGGCAACGGCTACGGCGACAACATGATGGGCAAGAACTCACCGAACGGCAACGGGCCCCAGTCGGCCATGACGGCCGCCCAGAAAGAGCTCTTCTCGCAGCGCAAGCAGCGGGAATTTACGCCGGACAACAAAAAGGACGAGAGCTACTGGGACCGCAGGCGGCGCAACAACGAGGCGGCAAAACGGAGCCGGGAGAAGCGTCGCTACAATGACATGGTGCTCGAGCAGCGCGTCATCGAGCTGACCAAGGAGAACCACGTGCTGAAGGCCCAGTTGGATGCCATACGCGACAAATTCAATATCTCTGGCGAGAATCTGGTGAGCGTGGAGAAGATCCTCGCCTCGCTGCCCACCAGCGAGCAGGTCCTGAGCAACACAAAGCGCGCCAAGATGAGCGGCGGCGGCTCCTCGTCCTCTTCGTCGCCCACCGATGACGGTGGCTCCTCGCCCAGCGGACACTCCCACAGCGGCTACAATGGACAAAATGCTCCACTGACACCTCTCATATACGGCCCCAATGGCAATGGCCGTCAGTCCTCTGTAGAGCCGCCCGTCAAGAGCGTTCATCATGTCCAGCATGCGCCTCCACCGCCGCCGCCATCACACCTGCAGACGCTGGTCGTGCCCCAACCCCAACACCAGCCCCAGCATCTCTACCAGCCACAGCAGCCGCCGCAGCAGCAGCAACAGCAACAACAGCAGGAGCCCACACCCAGTGCCGACTGCAGCTCGCCGCCCATCGACTCGCACAACCGCCCGCCCACCAACACAATCGCCAGCCTGCAAGTGCAGCTCCAGCAGGCGCTCAATCGCAATGTGCGGCCCGAGGATCTGGACAGTCTGCGCAAGGCGGTGGCTGTCGGAGCCCTCTATAATGCCGCTGCCGTGGGAGCACAGGGTCCTCCCCCACCCGGTGCTTCGCTGTATGTCCCCGCACCGGGTCCGTATGTGGCCGCCATTAACAAGGAGCACCTGGAAGCCGCTGCGTGGAGCCACAGCGTGGAGGGAGCCGTCAGCAGCAGCGCCGTGGATGCGGTCAGCAGCTCTTCCGTTGCCGTTTCAGCCGCAGCCAGTGTGCTGAACCTGTCGCGACGAGCCTGCTCTCCCAGCTACGAGCACATGCTCTCCTCCACCACATCCTCAACATCTTCCCCCGCCTCTTCAGCCCTCTCGTCCGGCTCTTCGGGTGCCGGCTCCGGCGACGACGAGCAGGAGCTCGAGCCGCACGTCCATGGCACCCATCTGGCACCCCTGCAGCTGCAGCGCAACAGTCCGCCCCATGGCGTTGGCAACAGCGATGCCAACAACTGTCTGCCCCTCAAGCTGCGCCACAAATCTCACTTGGGCGACAAGGATGCGGCGGCCACAGCTCTGCTCTCCCTGCAGCACATCAAACAAGAGCCCAACTGCAGCCGAGCCTCGCCGCCAGCCTGGAACGATGCCGGGGACAACTCCAGCGACGAACGCGACTCTGGAATCTCCATCGCCAGTGCGGAGTGGACGGCGCAATTCCAGCGCAAGCTCCTGGTCCCCAAGGAGGGGACCGCCGCCGCTGTCGTATCGACGGCCGAACGCGATCAAATGCTGAAGACGCAGCTGGAGCGCCTCGAGTCCGAGGTGGCCAGCATCAAGAGCATGATGATACTCGCAGATTAGGCACGGCACCAGGGGCAGTATCAAGATCAGGAGCAGGAGAAAAGAAAGCAAGGCACAGGAGAGAGAGCGAAGAGACAGAGACTCTGGTTGAATCAGAGTCGAGGTTAAGTTTTGCGGAGCGCGTAGAGTAGAGCGGATACGAAGCGAGAGGAGAGGAGAGGAGAGAGTTCCATGGCGCCAGTTGTTCTCCTGACACACACATACCGAATCACACACAATTTTTGAGTACGATTATATATAGAGTACCTCCAGAGCTACATATAAGGAATGGAATGTTTAACCTGAGTCCAGGGAGTGTCCAGAGTGTTAACTATTAGAAGAGTTTATATCTATCGAAAGATGTATTTTTATCTCCATTTCTATCTCTATCTCTGTTTGTATCTGTAACTTTTAATGTATCTGTGTCTGTTCTGTAATCGTGTACTCAAAGCGTATCTATTTATATGTATCTGTGCGTTAAAACTATATAGATCTCGTCTAAGTCGGAGCTAAACGATGAATCCCTAAGATCAACAAGAATTTCTTTCTTTCAACGTATACGCTATATAGGAGATTGGTGACCCACGCGAGTCGGGGTCACCAAAACACGTTTATGTGTCCCAAAAAGTTTCCTTATGCACAGATTGAAGATTGAAGATTGAAGATATATTTTGTAGGCAAACAAACGTTGCTAAGTATTTTGCTATTGTACATATTACACAATTATGCTATATGCTGTATTCCTACGATATCGTGTACATAATTTTAGTTGCAAGCTAAGCTTATTTTATTTTATTTTATACTATATTATATTTAATTGCGTAGTGAAGCAAAAAACATATACATTAACCTTTAAGAGAGAAACGCGTGAAGCACATTCAAAACTTGAGAGATGCAAGAAATCTGAAAAGAATTCGTAATATATTCGACTACTATATACTGCAATAAATAATTTTAAAAATGTCTCCCTACCCTAAATGTTTGTCGTTCCCAATTTATTTATTGTTTTGCTGCTGCTTTATTTGGGCGCTGTAGCGCTGTAACTAAATGTTATCAAAGTTTAAGAAACTCTGAAAAAAAACAAAGGAAACACACTCAATTCGATATGCATATACTATATACTATATATTGTAGTTGTTGTTTGGCCAATATCGGGCGTTTCAAGATGTGTATTAGTGTTGTAGCAGCCTGTAGTCCATGTGAGAGCGTGCACTCACCTTTGCAGTTGTATTAACTCTACAAATAACTATTTACCCATATGCTAAAGCCACACTACACAAAGGAAATGAAAGAGAAAGAAACACACACAAGAAAATACATATGATTATTACTATTACTATTACTATCTATCTATATGACTATATTGATATAATGTGAATCTATACCAACTAAATATATACATGGAAATATATATATATACAGATATAAAACTCGTTTGTGTTGATCAATGAAAATAAAACTACATTTTAATAATGATGAAAGAAATCCTTGCTCGTGTTTGATTGATCTCAAAACCAAAGATTTGAAAAGGATCACTTTAAGGATGGAACAGTTCTTTAAGGTAGTGACTGAAGTCTTTAAGATACAAATAATACAATCCTTCTAGGTGTATTTTGTATGCCAGTTAACAAAGTCACAGTACTCTCCTTATGTATGTTTTCAATGGATGATGCCAGCTATGTTAAAATTGGAATTGCCCTATGGATCTTACCATACAGTATCAGATGATATCATCCATCTCAAAGCTGTCCATGCAGCAAATTTAGAATCTGAAAGAAGTTCTGTTTCCCAAAATATGCCTAGCACTGAGGATATGCTGCTGAGTGTAGCCGAAATAATAATACAGACTAAATTAACAGTAATTTGTTAAGTCTATTAGTCGTAGTTATTTAAGTTACTAGTACCATTTGTCAAAGCCGTCTAGCAAGTCTTGTAACGTTTTTACTGAAGTCTGGTCAAAATGTCCGTAAAGTTTTCTTTGACAATTCCTGAAGGCTTATTTAAAATTAGTTCACCAAATCTATCTGCCAAAAGAAATATTTGATTTGCTTGAATAAAATATTAAAATGCCTATAAGCCCTGACAAAAGAAGAATTATAATCCAAATTCTTGTGGGACTAGCGAAGCCAAATGACGCACTCGATGAGCGATCAATAACATCATTAATAAGCCAGATTCCACGCTACTCCAGTGAATGTAAACATCTCCGCCACACTCGCTAATATCGTTCGACGTAAACATAAACAATAAACCTTAATAGAGCTGCGCTCTTGAAATACTAGAAGATTGGCTTATGCCTAGGCTTCGATTACACTAAGATACGAGATCAGAAATTGAGATCAGTTCTGAAAAGCGTTCGATAAGAAGCGGTCGCGATCACTGCACGAGCTGTGAATCCTCAAGCGAATTAGCTAGTCCGGTCAACAAACAGACTTGTATCCATAGGTGTAACCATATACGCCAGATAAGTGAATAAGTGATAAATGATATTGTTTATTTGTGAAAAATGATATTCTATCTATCGGCATGGGTACATTAACTGCTTTAATTTTGGTTTAGTTTGAACGGCATACAATAATTGGACATTTTCTAATTGAGTATTGGCACTGAAAACTTTTTACCGACGCGTTGGAAAAAGCCAAGTCGCAGGCCAGCTCGTAATGTGGCGTTTATTATTATTTTCTCCTGGGTATCCAACGGCTCGTTTTTTTCTTCTTCGATAAGGGCTATGATCCGCTCATAGGTAATGGGCTGCTTTTGGTTCTGAATTAGCTGAAGGACCCACAGTCCATGCTGATTTGTGCTGTTGTTTAGAAAAGTTATTAAAATGATGGCAAGAGATGAATAGTGCCCTCACCTGTTACTCATAACTGAGGTTGATTTATTCAATTTGTTGGCTGGAAACATTAAATTTTTAAATGAACTGGAACTGAACTATAAAATATGTTACGCTCCCGACAATATTCAGTTTACAAATGAAATGGAATGTAAGGTATAGCTCCTAGGCTAGAAAATGTATTTCAGAGCCTTCTTTGTTGCTCCGAATGGTGTCATTTGGAAGCATGAATTGAATGTCCGAATGGACTTCAGGAACAGGTTGGAATCTGCCGATGAGCAAGCCGTTCAATGGTTCTGGTGGTGTCTTAATTTCTGGTAGTTGATCTTTTCCAGACTCATGTTCGATTTTAAGCACAGGAAAATGGGGATATTCTTTGTCCATAGCACCAATCAGCACTTTCGGATAAGCGGAATATTCAATATCTGGTTCGTACTCGAATGAGAGACGAAGAATCAAAGCGGATGTAAATGCTCGATGTACTTGTTAGCGTTATTGGCCATTTTCTCTGTGAGTGTCAATTTCCGTTCCAACTGTCTTTGTTGATTTTGTTCTTCTCGTGCCACTTTTAATACAGATTAAATTGCTCACACGCACATTTTCGTTATCTTGTTGGATCCGTTCGTCTGTTCTTCTGCTTTACTTTAAAATTACTTTTAAAATTGTGGATATAAATTTTTGTAATAATACTAAAAAAAGTCTGCATCTCAGAGATTTAATAGAATTGTAATAAAGTCTTAACTAATATTTCTCTGTAGTATAGTAGTATCTGCTTATTGGTTACTGTTTGTGGAATTTCGAATTTCTTAAATACTTTACGAAATACTTCCTTAAAATTAAAAAAAAATGCAATTGCCTTGTTGAGTGGTAAAGAGATTATATTTATTCTTAATAGATTTGTTGTTTGTATTTGTACAACGAAAAAAAAAGGATTGATAATTTAAGTTTATTCAGAATAATATCGTGTGTATGTCACTAATTTGTTTTTTCTTTTATCATTCATTATAAGAAATTCAATAAAGGTATAATAATTAAATATTCTCTGTCATTTTAATAATAAATCCTTAAACATCACATGAAAAGTTTTTCTTGTTGGTTTTCCATTCTCATTTTTGTTTTTTTCTTTTTTCAAATACTCGTACTGTCTATACGTCTTTGGTATAATTTTCATTTGAAGATTTCCAAGAATTTCATTGGATTGTTTCGTAATTAGCCTAGGAAAAATGTATCTAGTCCACAAAAGTTATAGACTTAGATCAAGACCTGTTTATAAATTTCATTAATACATATATACGAGTATAGGTACATATATATATGCACATATAATAGCTTATGAATAGTAAGTACCATATGTTGTGGTTGTTGAGGGTTTTTGTATTTGGTATTTGGTTTTTTTGGGGGACTCGGTTGTAAATATATGTAAATACAGAATTTTTTCCTTTGGTTTAAGACGATCTCTCACTTTGTGGTTGTATATAACTCTCCCAGCCTTGCCTTGAAGAATAGCGTTCGCGATATTGGTATAGAGGTCTGTATATATCGTTTATCTATATAGTATATATATATATATTAGGTTTTTGTTTCTTTGGTTGAAAGTGCAACTGTAAATTGTAGGTACTTAAACACTAGCTACAACACAACACATGCCACGCCACGCCACGGTCCATCCTTTCTCGTGTGGGAGTTGTAAAATTGTTTGTTTTTTAAGGGATTCGTGTACGAATTTTGGTGGCAAAAACCCATCAAAATGCATTATCGTTTCTAACTAAGTTTCATTCTCCTTTCTATAATACATTCCTTTTTGGTTTTTTTGGCATTATCTAAGAGAGGTCAAGAGTTTTTTGTTTGGTGTTTGTTTGGTTTTGTTTTTTTGCGTTTTTGGAAAACGTTGATTTTGGCCTTAAACTTTGGTAGATTTGTTAGCATCGGTTGGGTTCTGTTTTGGTTTGTGGTTTGTTTCGTGTTTCGTGTTTTCTTGTGTAAAAAGGTACATGATAAGATTGTTTGACGACGCATCGCAATGTGGGGGGGATTACGGGATCCAAGGGATCCTACTGAGCTTCTGTAGTCTACGCCGCTGCTGAGCCCTGGGTGGAGCCAGATGCCACTGCAGCCGCCACCGCCGGCGCAGCCGTGGTCGTGGAGGGAGCCGCAGCTGCAGCTGCAGCCGTGCCGGCTGTGCTCTGCTCCAGGCTCCAGGGATGCACCATGTCGTAGTACTTGCGGTAGTCGTAGTCAAAAAGCTCGAAATCGATGCGATATATCTTGAGCAATTGGTCCAACGTTGAGCGATCGATATCGGCAAAGTAGCGCTCGACCACGGCCTCCGACTTGATGCCGCTGCGCGCCTGGTTGCCGATCCTGCGCTGCTTCCGCTGCGGCAGCTTTCCCAGGCCCAGGAGTAGCGTCTCCAGGCCCGCCTGCCGTATGATGAACTCCGAGTCGCGCTGGAACGTCTCCGTCTTCCCAATGATGGTGAAGTTGACGCTGCACGGTGTGCAGAAGCTGTAGATGGGCGCCCAGTGCTCGTCGAAACGCTTGCCCGCCCCGTGCTCGGCGATGAGGAAGCGCACAAACTCCTCGAAGGTGGGTCCGCAGCGGGGCCAGGGCCCGCCCTGACTGTGATTTCGGAAACGGTGGACAATCTTCGTGCCCAAGGCCTTGTAAAAGGTGTTCCGATTGCCCTCCAGCTTGTTGCGGTACGCGCTCAGTATCCGCTCGAAGGGATCGCGCACAAACAGGAAGGACAGTGCACTGGGCAACAGTTCCATCAGCTCGGCCAGCTCCGGTCGGGGGAAACGCTTCCGCGCCAGCTCCAGCGGCTGAGTCTCTGTCCGCTGCAGATACTTCACATCGTAGCCAGCTGGAAAAAAAGGAATAAAGGGGCAATCGATCATCAATATTTAACCTCATGCACACGCAATTTATGTTGTTTTATCAATCAAAATATCAATGTATGAACACGAATCAAAGATCATATGAAAGGTCACTCATTTTTTTTTTCAATCCATTAATTTCTTGGACACTAGGTTTTTGGAATTTTTAAAACAGATTTTGTGTATATTGCAAATTCTAAGTATGAGGATGTGATCTCAACCAGGCCTACAACCTAATTTTTGCCTCCTGCAATGAACATTCTAAAAGGTTCACTATGTCGAACATTCATTAGGTCTTAAATCTATCAAAAGATTCTTATATGATGGATAGTATATCAGTAATGTGTTGTTATATCAGTATTAGTTATCCCTATGAGCGTGTACACCTAGTGATAATTACCTAATACGTTGAAGTAATACATCCACGTACTGCTGGCCGCCTTGAAGACGTTGCACCTGAAATGAGCAGAGAATTTAGAAGGCATTTCAGCGGCGCCAAGGAGGCTGATTAAACACAAACCAGACGAGATTGTTGTGGCCCGGCGACACAAAGAACTCCCAGGGATTCGGTGGGTACTTTTCCTGCAGCTTGTAGCGTTCGCAGACGGCGGCCAGGTGTTCGCGCCTCCTCTGCAACTCCCGCTCGGTGCTGCTGTGCAGCTCCTCGGAGTACTCGTAGACGGGATTCAGGGTGCTGGCCGGCGGCAGTGGAGCTGCAGCGGCGGTCGCCGAGCTCCCAGTGGCATTCGTCCCAGTGCCTGCCTGTGCCGCCTGCTGTTGCGCCAGCAGTCGTTGGCGCTGCATCTGCTGGCGCTTGAGCTTGAGCTGCTGCTTGGAGGGCTCCGCTGCGTCCGCCTCCAGTTCGGCGGCCGTGGCACGCTCCCGGTGCTCGTAGGCATTGAGGGACTCGCGGAAGAGGAAGGCAAAGTAGCAGACGCCCACCAGGACGCAGGCACCTATCTTCAGATAGGTCTGCAGACGTCTTCCATAGCGTAGGCGAATGATCATTTTATGAATGCAGAACGCCGCCCTGCAGCGGCCACTACATGTTCCACGGAATACTGGGGATGTCTGTGGGGGCGGCATCAAAAGGAAAAATAGTCAGTTGGGGTACTTTTAAGAGTAAAGGTTTAGCGGCATTAAAGTAATAACATTTGGGTTTCCTTTCTTAGTTTCTACCAGCAATCGAGACTATACTATTTTTTTAAAGAATCAACAGATGAATCGATATATCATATCCGTTTATACTTCTATCCATCATGACTATTTCTATGCAAGTGGTTGTCAAAAAAAATGAACAAAATTCACTTTACAAAGTAAAGCATGACCTGTCCTGTAACCCAGCTCAAATTTCCTCATCCAATTAAGGAATTAATTGGCTAATCCATTCTATGTGAAATCGCAGTTGTCATATTGCTCATTAATTGACAGACTCCAGAATGTTGGGGCATTTAGCTCTTAAGAGGCGTGCGATTTCGGAATTATTTTTGGAATTTGAAGACAAACCAACTCAAATTGAATTAAAATCGGAATACATATTATATATATAACTGCAATGCTGGGAACGATGGTTGTGGCAAGGGTATCAAAAGCTTCAGCCAGCCCCCAAGCAACCTTTCTTTTTCTGTTCTTCTTTCCCTCTGCGGACTGTTCCTTTCCTTCTTTTTTGGCGCTTTCACCAGGCGACACTTGTTGGTGTGTACACACCAAAATACATAAATATGTACGTATGTATTTGCTTGAAACTACGTCATACCCCTCCACACACACAGATGGAGCAGCCCGCACGCACACGCATGGACGTGGAGAGAGTACAGGGCGCTGCTGGCAGCAGCAACACTCCAAAAGTAGGATGTCATCCTTAAACGTCAACATTTGCTTTTCTTTCTGCTCTGTTCTCTTTTTTTTTAGTTTTTTATTGTTGTTTTTGCAGCTGTTTTTCAGTGCGTTTTTATTGCTGTTAGTGCTTTTTTGTTGTTGTTGTTGTTGTTCTTTTTATAGTGCCATTTGTTGGCAGGACTGGGATTTGGACACGAGCGACTTAAAGTATTCATAACACCTCAGAGACCATTTGAGAACAGTTATAGCTGTGGCACAATGGTAGACCATGGATGGCATGGCTAGTAGTTGCCACATACATATGTCCATATATATTCACATAGATTTGCACCTCAAGAATTGTATAAATTCACTCTATTAAGGATATATATCCTTTGGTTTACTCACTCTGAAGCGCGGCAGGCGTTTTAGTTTTAGTTTTTCTTTTATTTCTGGGGCCTCCCTGTGTATACAGCACTGAAAGCGCCTATCCTTTGGCTGCCTGCCCTGCCTCTTAGTGGTCCCCCCTCTCCACCACCTGGTCGCGGCGCTGTTACGTGTTGCGTTTTCCTGGGTCTCTCCGCTGCCTGCTCCGCTTTGCCGTGCTGCTCACTGCGGCCCTCGCTCTCAACTGCCAGCCCGTGGCAGGCCGCAGCTGCTGCTGCTGGTCGCTGCTGTTCATCCTTTTGGTCCCGTGAAGCCGACAATCTATGCTATGCGCCGGCGCCGTGAGAAAGGATGCGAGACAGCTTTTTTTTTGGACAACAAAGTGTTGAGAGATTGCCGCTAGGCCGCTAAATTCCCAGCAGGTTTCAGTCGGTCTTCTTAAGAATTTCACAAAGATTTTGCACTTGGGAGCATGATCTTTTATGGGTCTCTATGTGACGTGGAATAGCAAAGAATAAGGTGATGAGGGGATATTTAAATAGTCTCAAATTGAAGGAAACTCCAATATATTTCTATAAAAATAATGAAATATAAAATAATAAAATATCCCTATTGAAAAACTAAAGTACTTAAGAGTACTATTTGAAGGAAAAACAATCTTTATCAAACATTGAAGAAATAGCAATCCTTTAAAATATGGAATTGAACTTCTGAATGATCTTCAGACCCCCGAACCCGACCCGATTGAAATTTCTGTATTATTCTAAAAATGTTGAAAATTTATACATGATCTTAATGATTTTTACTCGCATAGAATAGTGCGGTTTTCCGAAATAGGTATATTTCAGTACCCGACAAGTTTTTTATATTCCCAATATAGACATGATTTGCAAAATTTTCAAAACTATTCAAAAGAAATTTTTTTTTTTTATCCCATTGAATGAATAAATTCCCATCCAAGAAAAACGCAGGTTGTTGTTTTTTTTTATTTTCTGTGTATATTAAATCTTTGTATTTTTTCTTTTTCTATAAATATTTTACTTTAAAGTACAAACAAATTAATAATAAACTTCTAATACTACGGTTTTAAGACACTTTCGTTTTTTGTTGTTGTTGTTGTTGTTGTTCATCTTGTGGTTGTTTTATACTTTTTGCATTTGCTTTTAAATATATATATATTTTTTATTTGTTTATGTGTGTGGGTGTGGTTGTGTGTGTACTGGTATATAAATTATTTATACGTTTTATACAACTTCCATTAACATTTTGTTGCTGCTGTGCTTAGCGGGGCTTATTGCAGTATTGCATTTTGCTGGGGGGCTGTCTTCAGAAAATATCTAAATAATGTTCACTAAATACGCTTCTTCAGGTTCCTTTCCTCTGCTTTTATTACGGAGCTCGGGATGGTTCTGGGGGGAGCGGCGGGGGCCTGTGGCTGGTATGCAGTAATGAATTCTCCTTCTATATATATATGTGTGTGTGTTTGTGTTTGTTTATCGGTACTATATGTATCTATGCTAAGGATTGGGCTTTTCATACGCTTATTTTTTGTTTCGTTTTTGCCTTGCTTTAAAGTAAAACATGTACAAAGTATCAAAAGAACTATTTTATATAGCAATCATACAATATATATATATATATAAGATAATAATAATATTGAACAGTATATATATGCGTGTGAAGAAATATATATATATATATATGTATATATATATATAATTGTTGCTTTGTGTCTAGCGCTTTTTGCATTTGCTTCATTTACTTTACTGAGTTGTTTTTATTTATTTTTTGTTGGTTTTCGTTTTCGTTTTTTTCCCCTATTTGTTCAAATAACATTTAGCAAAAATAGAGCCTGCCTTATATACATTACAACTTTATATTTTTTGTGTCGTCTCATTTGCTATTCACGTTTTATGCAAAATATATAACATTATATACGGTACGATTTCTGTATATATATATATATATATATGTTCATTCACTTTTGCAAAACGACAAATACTAGTTTTCCATCATTTTCATTTTGCTTTTCCGCTTTTTTTTCTTGTTCATGTTCGTGTACTTTTTTTGTGGTTTTTTGTCTGTTTTTTGTGTTTTTTTCATTCATTTTTTTGTGGTGCTTGGCCTTTTTACATTTTTGACTAACTTACTGCATAGGAGTTTTCGTTTCCATGTGCATATATTGGGGGTTGCTTGGTTGGTTGGTTGGTAAAGAAATATCGTAATTATTACTGTCCTTAGGCGCTAGAGCATTTAAAACTAAAAAACAAATTTTCGAAACAACGCAAGCTTACAGAAACTATATATATATATATGTATAGATAGGCTATATCTGATCTGTATTCTGCTTCTGCATCTGCATCTCTCTCTTTATGCATAATCGTATGTTAAATGTTAGAAAAATTATAAAACCTAATGCAAAACCTCTGCTCTTTCCCAGCAGCAGTGCGTAAATGTAAGGACAACCTAAAAGCTAGAAATGTGTTCATGTTGCATCAAGAATAACTAAAATACAAAATATATATAGATATGTACAAACGGATTCGGATTCGGTTAAAGGGAAATCAAAACTATGCATAGGGGCTGGCTGGTGGGGTTGTGAAGAGTAGATGAAGCTTCCGTTCTGCCAACTACTTTTTTGCCTAGTGTTACTAATATGTGTCTTACGTGTTGTTGAGTTTAATGTGTGAGTGTGGGTGTGGGTGTGCGGGAGCTCTCCCAAGTGTATGTAAAGTATATATTCAACTAATTTGTTCAAAAATTTCCTCTCTTCGAAGCTAGAGCTATACATAAATTGCCTGTTTTCACGTTGACTAGCAAATCATTTCATTTCCAATGGGTGGATCGTGGTTCTGGGGGTTAAATAGTGCTAGATGATGGGAATAGCGTTAAGCTCGGGTCTTGAAAGTAGTTGATCGTAAGGGAAAAACAGAAAAATTGAAAAGCAGAAAAACTTATATACGTTAGGCTCAACTTATGCATCTTTTTCTGTCTGTTTTAACTTCGTTTGGGTGTTGGGTGTGTGTGTGATGTTGCTCGCTATGAGATGCAACATTATTGCAACTTGTGGCTACCACTAACTATACAAAAAACTATATTCTTCAACGGAAATTACGACTATAAATTACAAACGAAAGCGTTCAGTATCAGTGCGTGTGTCTGTGTGTTTCTGTGTGATATATACAGGTAGCAGTGGATTTGACGGATTTGTGGCACAGTGGCGGCCCACTATGCCAGTTGCGGCGAACTGCTACTGACGGACCGCTGCTCATCGGCCGTCGTTTCGCTGACAAACTCCTGGAAGCTCAGGCCCAGATCGTTATTGAGTTGCACAATATTGAGAACATCGCTGGCATCGCGCCATTGCTGATGCTTACTGGCTATGCCGCCACCATTGCCATTGCCACCGACACCACCGCCGACGCCACCACCAACACCGCCGCTATCATCATCCTCCTCGCTGAGTATGTTGTTCAGACACAGATTGAACTCATCGTAGTCGACAAAGTTGCCACAATCGAGATCCGTGGCACTGTCGAGCTCTGGCATCAGCAAACTGACCGCATCGTTATCCACATCCATGTCGACCTCCACATCCGCGGCACTGCTGCTGCTGTGGTAGGACAGTAAGTGATCAGCCTCTTCCATGTAGCTGTCGCCGCCGCCGCCGGCTGCTCTCGCCAGATTATCATACTCATTGGCCTCATCGCCATCATCGTCTTGCGCCTGGGCTAAAGGGAAGCTGCTGATGTCAAGCTGCTCATCGGCGGCTCCCAGTTCGAACAGCTCCATCAGATCGTCATCTTGTGGATCGCTCGGATGGTTCAAGCCTTTAGCCAAGGCGCAAAACTCTGGTCACTTGTAGTCACGCGATGTTCTTCTCCGGCGTCCCTCGGTCAGCATGGACTCGCCAATGACTGCAAAAGCCAGGAAAGGAAGAGGAACATGTTAATGCTTGCTTCTATGAAGGGACTCCAATGGACACTCACCTGCACTGCGTGTCTTTCGCCTGGCCTCCGCTACGCTCTCCACAGTGGCCGCACTGGCATTGTTGGCATTCCCCACGACCGCCTTTATCGGTGTGCCCTTCGGTTCGGCCGCAGCGGCGGCTGCAGCAGCAGCTGCGGCAGCATTGCTGCGACTATATATGATCTTGTTGGCGGCAGCACTGGCCCTCACGCTTCTCCGAGTGCCAATCTTTTCGTCCGTGGGCGAACTGGCAGAGCCCCCGCCGGCTGCTGCAGCTGTGGCGCCACGTGTAGCATGTACCACATTTGTGTTGCTGTTGTTTTGGCTGCTGCTGGTGGCCAGAACAGCTCCACCAGGCGATGACGCTACTGCAGTTGCTACTGCTGCTGCTGCGGCTGCTCCTGCCACTGATATGGGAACACTGGGGCTGTTCGAATTGCTGCTGCCGCTGGCATTGTGATTGCTGCTGGCAGGGGAACTTGCCGTTTGAGCCTTACCACTTCTTGGTGCGCCCAGCGGGGGCGTGCCACTAAATGAGCTGTTGTTAGCGGGTTCTGTGGGGGAGATTCTGTTGTGGCATTCGCTCTGTTTTTAATAATTAAAAGTTTACTTACTGTGGGGCGGTTGTTGCTGCTGCTGCTGCTGAGCATTGCGTCGCGTAACGTGCTTCTCTACGGCTGCCGCTGCTGCTGCTGCTGCCACTGCATCTGCCTCCACTTGCGCCTTGGAGTTGCGTACCTTGCCGGCCACCTCAATCAGCGGCTCATCCGAATCGGATGACTCGATCTCAATCTTTTTGGGCAGTACTGGTGCTCCGGTGGCTTGATCAACCGCCAATTCGGCCGCACTTGTAGCTACTCCCGCCACGCCTCCGCCAAGGCTCACACGAGCACGCTTGCTGCTATTTTCGGTAACATCGGCGGCATCATTGCTGCTGCCACACTCCGACTCCGGCCGGCGGCGCTTGCTATTGTTGTTGTTATTGTGGACTGGCGTTGGCGTGAGGACACGTGGACTGGCATTGGAGGAGGATCGCGATAGATTCTTTGCCGTGGCAGGCACTGGTATGGGTGTTGTTGCTGCCTCGGGACTGGTCTTTTGGGCAGCATCCAACGGACTCTCCAGGCGACTGCTGGCCCGTGTCCTTATCCTCGGCGTCTCGCCGTCCATCTGTGCTGGTATCTCTATAGAAATGGGCTGCAGAGAAGCCCCACCCGCTGCATTGATCTCAGCGTGATCCTTCTCCTCCAGCTTGGGCTCCACTTTAAGTTCCAGCTTGGGCTCCACTTTCAGCTCCAGCTTGGGCTCCACTTTCAGCGCCAGCTTCACCTCTGTCGCCATCTTGGGCTGATCCACTTTCACCAGTTCCGTCTTGGGCGTTTGAGCTCCGGCTGGCTCCTTTTTAATGGACAACAGTGGCGGCATCTCCTCCAGCTTCAGCTTCGCCTTGGTCTCAGCTGCAGCCGTCGCAGGTGTCGTCTTGCTGTCTGTGAGCTTCTTGATGAGATCATCGTGTTCGAGTATACTGTGCTCTCCGTTCAATTTGACGTTGCTTGTTACTGACGTTGCTACTGGCACTCCTGATGACGCTGTTGCCGCTGTCGGCTGCAGGGAGTTCTCCAAACTGCTCAGATGATAGCCACCGCCCGCACTGGCACATTCACTCGCCTCCTTCAGCACATTGGAGACAATGTTCTCGAGGTCATCGGGAAAATCGCCCTCCATTTTGGCCAATGCCTTCTCAATTTCATCGTCAGCCTGCTGCATTTGTTGCTGTGTTATAGAGACCCCGCCGGGACACGGTGCTGCTGCTGCTGCTGGTGTTGGTGTCGTTGCGACCATCGTGGCAGCAGTCGTTACCGCCGTGGCTGTGGTTGTTATAGAACTGCTGCTCGTCAGCTGCTGCTGCTGCTGTTGTGTGGCAGCAGTAACTATGGTGGCTGTGGCTGCCTTGCTGACTTGTATGGGACTGCTCGAAGAGAGCTGGTGTGGACTCTTCTCGGACAGGGCATCCATAGACTCGATGCCGCTATCCTCGCCACCGCCATTGTTGCCATGTCCGGGTGTCCCACTGCCATTGCTGGCTGGTGAGCTGCGCAGCGTGCTGGGCAGGCCAGCCGGCGATGAGGTAGAGGTCGAAGAGCTGCTGATGATCGTCGCAGAGGATACCGACGAGCAGGATGAGGATGAGGTTGATGTGGACAGGGCGCTGCTATTCACTGCTGTTGGGGCTTGATGCTGTTGACTGACAGTCGCCACCACCACATTGTTGACCGTAGTCACAGGCATTGCTGTTCCCGTTGCCGTTGCCGCAGTTGCCACTGGCAACTTTCTATCACAGATCAGCTGATTCGTCGTTTGCGTAGTTGTGGTCGTCATGCTCGTCAGATTGCTTGTGGCAGATGATGGTATGGATGATATGCTCGGCGCCTCTGCTGTTGTTGTCGTCACCTGTAGAGCTGTGACCTTGGTGACTCGACTCTCGACTCGCTTCAGTGTCGTTGCACTGGGCAACATAGTTACGGCCGCCGCCAGTTGTCGCTGCTGCTGCTGCTGCTGTTGTTGTTGCTGCTGCTGTTGCTGCTGTTGTTGCTGCTGTTGCTTCTGCAGCTGCAGCTGTTGCACGGCTGTGATGTATGGCGGCGGCTTATGGTTTTTTGTCATCGGCTTTCCACCCACAATGGGCGTGATGGTAGCCGCAGTCTTGATCTGATTCTTCATGGTCAGCAGTCGGTTGTTGTTATTGTTGTTAATGTTGATGCCGCCACTGCCAGCATTAATATTATTATTGTTGTTGTTGTTGCTGCTATTGATGGCACTCAAAGTGATGCTGCTGGGCAGCGATGTGGCTATCTTGCTCAGCTGCTGCTGCTGCAGCGTTGTGGATGTTGTCGGTGTTGTTCCCGTATTTGTGGAACCTACAATCAACTGGGCATCGCCATGCACCTGAGCTTGAGCCTGTGCTTGGGCCTGGGCCTGAGCCTTGTGCGCCTCAACAATGGCACTGATGGTCAAACCATTCTTTCCCGCCACAATGGTGGTGGTCTTGGTGCCTCCCGTTGGCAGCTGTTGCTGTTGCAAGGGAGCTGTCGACTGTGTGGTTTTCTGTATGAGAATGGGCAACCCATTCACATGTGGCGGAGGCGTCAGCTTTACCGTCTTGTTATCCCCCAAACCATCCAGGAGTAATTGTTGCTGCTGCTGCTGTTGTTGCGGCTGATCGCTGTAGCTTCGCTTCAATTGTCGCTCATCGGTCATGTGGTTCAGATCCTGTGGTGTGGCTCCTACCAGTGGCGTCTGCAACTTCTTGCGATCCTTGCGCGTATTTTTAACTACAACATGATTCTTTCCACGCAAACGAATCTGCAGGGGAGGCACACGTGGTTCGTTGAGACCTTGTACAGATTGCTGTTGCTGCTGCTGTTGAAAGTTGGTGTACACCGGATGATGTTGCTGCAGATGTGTCTGTGGCTGCTGCTGTTGATGTTGTTGCTGAGGCTGAGGCTGGGGTTGTTGCTGTTGCGGCAGCGGATGTTGCTGCTGCTGCTGTTGCGTTGGCAACGTCAGCAACTGTGTCTGCATTGGCAGTGCTTGTTGCATATGGTTGTTGCTTACAACTGTCTGCTGCTGATTGACAATAATTTGTCCGTCGTAGCCCATGCCCGGCTCCACTTTGTCAATCTTCAATCGCAGCTTGAGCTTCTCTTCCGCCGCCTTTGTCTTGGCGTTTCCCTTGGCCCGCTCTCTCTTGGGTTTCGGCGTCGCTGTGGTATCCTTGGCCTTGCGCTCCTTGACTCCCTGCTGCAGCTTGCCCCGCAATAGATTCGGCTTTGCCTTCTTATTGGACGCCGCCGTGGCCCCACTGGGAGCCACCGATTGGGGCGAGTTCAATCCGATCAATGGAGAACTATTGCTGGATCGTGGCGAACTTTCGCCTCCCAAATTGCTGTGATTCGCCTTGAGGGCTGCCGGGCCCGGTCCCTTTCTGGCCCGATTCGAGCCGGCCGACTTGTTGGATGCCAGCGAGTCACGGGAACGCTCCTGATCACTGCTGCCAGTGCCCGCCAGCGGCATTTGCTGGGCCGAATTGGAATCCTCCTCGGAGAAGATATTGTTGGGCAGGAGCATGGCGTTGGCTGGATTGAAGTTGAAGTTGGTCAATCCACTGGACATGCTGCTGCGGAATTGCAACTGGGCTGTTTCCTGCTCAGCCTCTGTATCGCTGTCATCGCTGGCCATCGGCTCCATGTCGCCAGTGTGTGGATTGATGATGAACTGCTTTTGTGTCGGTCTTTGCTGCTGCTGTTGCACTTGCAACTGTTGCTGCTGCTGTTGTTGATGTTGTTGTTGTTGCTGGCGTTGAGCCATCATTAGCTGCTGCTGCTGTTGTTGCTGCTGTTGCAATTGCATTTGTCGTTGGACCTGCTGCTGGTGCTGCCGCTGCTGTTGCTGCAACTGGGGCATCTGTTGCTGCTGCTGCTGTCTCTGCTGTTGTTGCATCATCATCTGTTGCTGTAGCTGCTGCTGTTGTTGATACGGCATGCCAATTATTTGCTGCTGCTGCTGTTGTTGGGGATGCATTACAGCTTGTTGCTGCTGTTGCGGCTGCTGCTGTTGCTGCTCCATTGGCGACTGCTCTTGCAGCGTGCTTAATGCATCTCCCACATCCATTACCGCCGACAGATTCTCCTCAATCAAATCCAAGTCCAGATCCTTGGCATCTTGCAGTAATGATTCGAGCTCATTTTTATCTTCGAGACTAAGTGTCGAGTCAAGATCACAGTTGAGTGTGGGCAGTAAAGCGTCCAAGTCGTTTGTGGTTAGGGCATCCAGCACTGAAAGCGATATCAATGGATCCACCACCTGTGGGCCCTGCGTGCCCTGTGACCCGGCTGGTTGCTGTGTCGGCTGCAGTTGCTGCTGCAGCTGCAGCTGCTGTTGCGTTGGCAATGGAGGCGGTGGCAGCTGTTGTTGTTGCGACTGCTGCTGCTGCTGCTGCTGTGACGGCTGCTGCTGCTGTCCTGGCAGATGAACCTGCTGCTGCTGCTGCTGGAGATTGTATTGCATCTGGTAGCGCGTAAACTCCTGGAAACTGCTCTTCGTTACCGAGTCCATTGGCTTGTTGAGTGCCGGCCAGCGTGAATTGGCCGCCGCCTGATTGTAGTCCGGCGGTGGCGTTGCAGGTACATGATGTGCATTTTGCATAAGCTCATTCGGAGCCGTAGCGGGAACGGGGCCAGGTGCAGGAGTGGTCGTCCTGGGCACAGCCGCCGGCGACATCATTTGTGATGATGGCTGATGGTTGGCCATCAGCGGACTGTGCATCGAATGGTGACTGGAGGCGGGTGAGTGCGCTGGGCCAAGGGGCGAGGCCCCACTCATGAACTGCTGCTGTTGCTGCTGCTGCTGAGCCTGAGCCTGGGGCGAGGCTTGAGGTTGCATAGGCATGCTCATGAGACGCTGATGCGCCTGTTGCTGCTGCTGTTGCGGATGTGGCGGCGGAGGTGCCAGTTGTAGTCCACCAGGGCGTATTTGCTGCTGCCTCAGCTGTTGTTGTTGTTGTTGCGGCATGGGACTCATCACCATGTTGTTGAAGCAATCTGTGGAGAGGAGGGATACACGAAATGTAAGTATAATTCTCCAGCTGGGGTTTCAAAGCGAATCCAGGACTTACCAGGCGCAGTCTGGAACTGCTGCTGCTGTTGCTGTGGCGAGGCCTGCATGAATTGCGGCTGCATGCCCTGAAGCTGCTGTTGTTGTTGCTGTTGCTGCAAGCGCGGAAATTGTTGCTGCCGCAATGCGTGCAATTGTGCAATTCCCTGTGGCGACGTTTGATGCGGAAAACGGTGTTGGGGTATAGGCTGCTGCGGATACAAATGATTGCTGTTGTTGCCACTCGGACTGAGCATCGCTTGCTGTTGCTGTTGTTGTTGCTGTTGCTGCATGCTCCGCATAATCACTGGCGGGCAAGAGACAGTAGCCGACTGTTGCGGTGTTGTGGGAGATGAAGGTATCTGAGGACTGAGGACATCGCTCATCATAAAATCGCTGGGCGTTGCCGGGCCAGAGGATCGCATCGGTGAGTTCATCATCTGCGCTCCACTGGGACTCATATTGATCATTGGCGACTGCAGTGGCGACTTCATTTGATTTGGATTCGTCATGGCATTGCCGTCGTTCTGCAGCAGATTCACCAGCAGCGGCGACGATATGGCAATGTTGTTGCTGCCCGTCGACGTTGCCGATGGAGGCGGCGGGTGCGGATGCGCTTGCGGATGGGGGGGTAATGGACTGGAGGCAGATGCGTTTGCATTTCCGACTGCGATTGCAGGCTGCTTTGCACTCGCACCAGCTATGGCTATGGGAGAGCTGTTGTTGGTAGTGGTTGTTGTTGTGGCTCCCAGACCGGGGTATGGCGGAGGCGGTGGTTGAATGAATTGAGATTTGTTGCCCGGCCCCGGCCCCAGTCCCAGTCCCGGCGGACCCGTTCCTGGCGGCGTTGTGGGTTGAAGCTCCCCATTCTGTGGCGAATTCTTCAACACCTTTAGCGTCACATTTGGCGGAGGCGGCGGCGGTCCCAGTCCACTGACGGATGCCGATGTCTCCCTACCCTGCAGGACACGAGCCTGTCGCATGCTCTCGAAGGGATAATCCCTTGGCACATTGGGAGTGCCCGATGGCGAGGGCAGCAGCAGAGGTACTTTCCCCTCCATGGGACACACCGTATTGGGGGACTTGAAGACGGGCGGTGTAGATGGCGGCAGCTGCTGTTGTTGTTGTTGTTGTTGTATCTGCTGCTGCTGCTGTTGCATCTTCTGCTGTGGCAGCCCCTGGCGCCGCTGTTGTTGATTTGAGATTGCATCGTTTGAAACATTTTGCGGTAATTGTACGATCCGCTGCTGCTGTTGCAAAAAGGCTGACGCCGCCTTGCTGGTGCTGGGACCATCGAAATTCGGGGCCGACAAATGCGTCGTCGCCAAACTTTTGTTGGAAGACGTGCCAGCCGCCTCAATTGTACCACCTCCTCCTAACACATCATTAACATTATCTAAGGGAAGAGACCATAAGATTAGACGGATCATCCAAGATATATGCATATAATAATATGCACTGCTGAAACGTACCTTTTGTTATTTTAATATCTTGTCCACCAACTTTCAAAGTTATCACAGAATCGCCTTCAGGTTGCACGGACAGAATGCCGATGGCACGCAGAGCGGGATTGCCCTCGGCTGCCAGTTGACGTAGCCGCTGCGCTGCATCCCACGGGATAGACACCGATATCCGCACAGATGACGGTTCGAGCTGCTGCAATTTGTTCATAAAATACATTTAAATTCACGCTTTTACTACATTTAATTAACAAATTAAGAAGCAGATTCGGATTGTTGATTGATATATCGATAAAAACAGAGACAACTATCGAATATTAGCTATCGTGAGATGTTGCAGCCCTGGCTCCACACAACGCACACAAACACACGCACGCAAAGCTGTTAAACGCAGAGAGCACATTTTGCTGCTCTCACAAAATTATTAAAAATTAATACCAACACGAAAGTGAATTATTTATTTAAACATTTTTGCTCGGGTCGTCTGCCCGCAAAAAGGGGCAATTAAACGTTTTGACGTTTCTGTTGTGTGCTGCTGCTTCGTAGCTGGGCTGTGTGAGGGGTGTGGGAGCGGGACGGCTATACGAGACTCATTGGAAATTCCAACAACAATTTATTCAACAGGAATAATCTATGGATTTAAACGGAACGATGGTAAAAAAAAAAATAGGGGCGACCAAATTCTGCACTAATCTGCAACTTGATGGATTTTCAATGTGCGGCAAGTGCCACGGACCCTCTGTGCCAGGGTGGGGGGGTTTGCCACAGGTTGCATTTTCACATGCGTGCGTGCAAAGGAGCGCGTTTTCTTTTGTCGTCTCTCTGGTTATCGATACCCCGTCGTCGCCATTTTTCTTCTCTTGGCCTCTTGGAAGGGTGTGCGTGTGTGTGTGTGGGCAAGAGGGGAAAAGGTAACCAAAATACTTGCTAGAAGTAAGGCAGGGGGCCAGAGCGGGTGGCTGTGGGTAGTGCCTTAATAAACTCAAAAAAAAAATGAAGCACACACACGCCGAACGCATGACGTTCAAATTAGTTTCTGTTGCTGTTCAATGGGACCTGCGTGGGTGACGCAAGTGTTCAATGAATGACCCTTTGCCCCCCTCCAGAAAATGTACCGCACAAACAGTGCAATAATCACAGATCAGCTGTTCGGCAAAAAGTGAGTGAAGGAAAAGCTTCTCGCAACCGCCACCGACACCGACAATGCCGAGATGCCGCTCATCCATCGACCTACACCCTACACTCACCTGTTTAAGTGGCATATCATCACACGACAATCGCACGCGTCGTAGATTTAATTGGTAGAATGCTGCTCAAATATCGCATTTAGCACAAACAGTCGTCGTATCGAATGGGTGTCGAAGTCGAAGAACGCGAACGGCAAGAGTAGAACACAAAACACATATCCCCGCCCGAACTGAAATTTATTATTTGCAGCAAATGCAGATAATTCATGTAGCGTCGTCCTTTGCATTTAAACAATTGCATTTTTGCATTATTAATTGGTAATACTCCTTTATTTGCTCTGGTACCGATACGCGGTACCAAATCTATTGTCTTTGCTGATCAAGAGATTTTAGATTTCTGTTGCACTGGACGACTCCTGGCCGCACGATAACCCTAACCAGCGTGCAGCGGTGATAATTGGGACGACAACGTTGCATGTGTCGCCTTTTTGGTTGCCACAAAAACTCACGCGCTCTCTCTCCTCTCACGTTACACACACTTGCTTCTTGCGGGGGCCACTATTTGTTGTTAGGTTTCACTGGACTGGATCCTCTCTCTCATCTCCAGCTAATCATTCTTTTAGTTACTTTATTTAACCTTTGCAACTTTGTTTTTGGGCATTTTTTTCCACTGGCTGCTACTTTTTAATAGTAGCCTCAACACACACACACTTTCGTTCACACACACACACACTCATACACTGAAAACGTGCGGGGCGCGGGCAGGGCTCCGTTGGTGTTGGGTTTTGCTTTTACTGCTGCCGATTCCGATTTTCCTGCGTCACTTTAATAACTTTTTCCGTGTAGAAATCGCATAGCTCGATGTTAACAATATAGTTGATAGCATTCACAGCAAATTGATTCAATTTATTGTGATTTCACTGTCTTTCATGGCATGCATTGAAACTAATAATATTGCTTTTCATAGGCGCCTGAAATTTTTTCTTGTTACAACGATTGCGTTTGGTAGCAAATTTGTAGCATAATTTCACACGAAGCGCGAGCGAATGGACACTTGGTAACCGCACACGGATGTAATTGAATATATGTAGTTGCTTTTCAGCTTATTGCAATTGCTGTAGCAATGTGTTTTTCTTGTTTATTTTGTAAAAAAAACTTCGTAATTATAGAAATTCCACGAACAATAACAACCGCCATTTGCATTCGCCTTCTGTGGTAGCCATTTTTATTTTCCAGCCGGAGATGCCAATCGGCTTGTTTCGAAAATACCCTAAATATGCCCTTTTAGTGTTTTTTAGTCAATTTTCATGAATAACATATGATTGTTGAACAGCACTGTAAAATAATAAATCAAAACACGAAATTTTAATTGTAATTTTATTTATTCAAATTAAATGAAACATTTGTATATAATTTTAAGTAAGATGGTTAATGGTATGGCGAATTAGTTTTTAATTTTGACGATTCATCCCTGGTAAAGAGAAAGAATTTTACGTTTGATTTTTTTCCTGCCCTTTTTTGTTTAAACCTTATTTTAAACACAATCCAATAAAAAGGTGTACTTCGAATTTGCAAGTACTGTAGAAAATTGATTCATTAATAGGATAAAATTATGTGTTCAGAGCTGAGAGTCTTATTTAGCTAGTTATATGAAATCGAATACCAAAATCGAGGAATATGATTTCCGATCATATACGCAGCACGATTAACCCATTATAGACCAGTGGGTATTTATATACACACATGAATATTATGAAACTTAAAGAGTTTTGAGTTCAGGTGAACGATACCGAAGTTTTTTAATAAAAAGAATTCCCAACAAAATTGTACATACAGTATTATTTTCCGCTGTTGAATTAAAGTTGTTCATCTGTTTAAATTAAGGGGGGCTAAGTGGGTTAAGTTCATTACGGTTCCGTATATATTTTATCGATATCTCCAGTCGTAATTTTTCTGCAAATGTGAGTGTTTTTCTTTTTACATTTCAATAACTATATAAAAAGGGGCTTGCAGACCTTTAATTTGATCTAAATTCTCATTAAATAGCAAGCTATTGGTGGGCATAACGCTGCTAATTCTACAGCATTGCGCAAATGGCACTGCGAAAATTACGTAACTGACGTCCAATACAAATAATTTTTCTCCTTACAGCCAGTCGAAAGATGACCAACGCTCCAGCAACCTCCGCCGCCAGCGCCGCCGGCCCAGTCCTGCGTGGCCTCCACAACGCCACGATCAAGCGCAATCTGGCCGTGTCCCTTGGTCTGACCGCCATCATAACCGTCGCCTACAAGGTGCTGATCAACGATCCCAAGAAGGCCGCCTACGCCGAGTTCTACCAGTGAGTAGCACGATAGTATATCTGCTCTGGGCTATCCGTCAATTCATTTCAATTGCAGAAAGTACGACGCCAAGAAATCCTTCGAGCGCATGAAGGCCGCCGGCCGTTTCCAGTCCTGCTAAGCGACCCTACGCCCCTAGGTGTACGCATATAGTATAAGTCGACGATGTGTTACGTTACGCTTCTGTATTGAAAACTAAATAGATTTCAACTCGTATGTGCATCGCGCTGTTTTACTGTCCAAAGACAAAGCTGTTTCCGAGTCGGGACTTAAGCGTTTTTATTATTTACTCGTATTTACAAACTTATCGAAATAGTGTACAGAACAAACACAAAAATTGCATACCACACCATCATCATGGCGTGGACTGTAACACATCTAAAACCTAATGGCAAAATCCTTGTAATCCAGTCGGTTGAGGTTGCTCTGATTCCGCAGGTCGCAGCGTTGGATCTCGCATCCCGGCGAACCCTCGGTAGACAGCCAGGTGATCCTGTAATGGAGTACAGTAATGAATTTAATTGAAAATCATTATCAAAGTGCATGTGCTACATACATCTTGTCCACCTCATCCTTGGGGCCCTGCATTTTGCCGACAATCGTACCCTGCTTGCTGTTTTTCACCCATCCAGTGATGCCTACCTTGGTGCAGCGATCGCGTGTATCTTTCGTTAGGTTCAGACCTGGCGATAATACAGATTCCCCAATTATTCTATATATTCTAGTGAAAGTGCCGTGGGGCGTGAAACAAAGCCAAGGACAGCCGCAGAGGCAGGCAGCCCCCAAGTAACCAGCCAGCTACTTTGGGTTTATTTTTAGCTGGTGGATATGGTACGAGTACCACCGCTTCCCAC
Source organism: Drosophila lowei (assembly GCA_008121275.1). Classification (NCBI taxonomy): domain Eukaryota; kingdom Metazoa; phylum Arthropoda; class Insecta; order Diptera; family Drosophilidae; genus Drosophila; species Drosophila lowei. The sequence continues at coordinate 25,239,453 of CM017779.1, forward strand.
TGGCCACTGCCACTGCAGCTGCAGCCTTGAGCTTTGCCCCTGCTCCGATCCTGCCTGGCCACACCTTGCACATGTCCATACACCTCAAAGTCCAGTGTCACCAGCTGACGTATATCCGGAATAATGCCCATTTCGACAGAAAACCGTTGAAACTTTACCAAATGCTGCGCACTTTTGGGTTATGTAAATCTCAAACTCTTTTTCGGGATTGTGGATGGGTTCCGGCTATCCCTTTTCTTTAACTACACAAAATCAATTCAAAACTATTGAAAAACTGCACGCATTTAATATTTGATTGCCAAAAAATTGTCAGAAATATATATAGGAGGTAGTACTCGTGCTATAATATTTTATCCGCCGCGATTGCATGCGATGTTGATTTTCAGCAAGCCGTCGCAAATTTCAAACTAAAATGCCAAGTTGCTGCAAATTGGCGCTCTGCTAGCATATCAATTGCTTTCTATTTTGCGTTTTCGATTTGTATTTGCGTATTTATTTTAGCTGCCGATTGTCTGTTGCTTTTGTTCTTGCTATTATTTTTAAGCAAAGACAATAGACACACGGAGGAGAGATCTCTCAAGAAGGCGCCCCACAGACAGCTGGCTGTTTCGGCTGGTACCTGCGCTTCGATGCGCTACACGAAACTGCCAGTGGATGGGAGGTGTAATTACTTCAGTTTTATAGATCTATCATTATAGGGGTTCTCCAAAGTCAGGACACAAAGGAAATGCAGGTAAAAGGTCTTTTAAGATTAAGATAGTAAGATGTTCTCACTCCAGGGTATCCTAAGTAAGAGCCGAATGATCATAAAGTCCAGAATGATTTCACGCGCCTCCATTTTTACCTTCGAGTTACTTTTATTGTCGATGTACAAAAGTACAATATCTGATTTTTTGATGATATGGAGAATATTCGATGAATATGAGTAAATTTTAGGATTGTTTAGGATATTAAAAACAACTTGATTTTATCTCTGATCTCTTCATCAACCGTAAACCGTACAACCGTACATTCAGACAGATCGATCCCCAGATCGTCCTCGTAAGCATGTGCGCTGTCAGAAATTAGATGTGCCCTACGGGTAGCCATTATCATACATATATATACATATAGTACCTAGTATACATATATATATGTATCTTAGCAAAAAGCCACCATTAAGGTATTTATCCGATTTGTTGCTCAATTTATCAACGATTTCTTCGTTTATTTGCCTCAAGATGCCAAACGTTTTTGACCCAGAACAATGTATAGAATAAGGTTTGGTTCTAGAAGCCCCTTCCTTTTTTGATTTCGCTTTCTGTATATTTAGTGATGCCAGGAATGACAAGTTCATAGCTGGGGAAACGGTTGGGCCCTGAGACTTTTATACGACCAGACGACATTTGTATTTATTATTTTTATTTCATTGTATTGTCGTTTGTAGAAAGGGAAATTGAAATTTTCATTGAATAAAGACACTATAGGTCTGCGTGCTATAAATTCTATCCTTGTCTATGGTTCTGTGTGTCTTCCTTGAATATATTTATGGTCTTCTAAGCCAATGTGGAAAAAAAGAGGTAAGAACTTTTAAAAGATCTTTTTAGTTCAATATTTCAATAAAACTAAACCTAAAAAGCACCATATCATATTAAGTTCCTGTTGAGCTATTTCTGATATACTCTCTATAATTTTATGTAGAGGCAAATACTATAAAATACCAAGATATTGCATCAGGAACAAATTCCAAATAAATTTTTGTTCGTTGCTTCGGTCCCTACTCGGCTTCGTCTGTTAGTCAATGAAACCGGTCCCAAGAAAGAAAAAACAATATAAGTTGCTTGGGCATGATAGCTTTTTGGTCCCTCATGCAATACTTGTATCTTGGTAATTGTGTAGTCTTTGATAGGTGATTGCTTAGATGACTACTAATGCCATGTGGTCTTAGACTTAAAGAAGCATGAGCATAACATTTATTTCATCTTCAATAGATAACCTCCTTTAATTTATTAAGTGAAAGATCATCCCCCATCGCTTTATATATTTACAAAGATTTATTCATTTCATTTTGCGAATAATGTACAGTATTTATATTCGTAATCGTATCGGAGCGTGTGTGATGTGCTGTCGTCACTACCTTTGTGAAATTTGGACGATATATGTATATAGTAAAGTCGAAACTGCAGTGAAGAAGGCAAGTACTTTCTAAGTGACTGCCTAAAGACATCGTTGGTTAACTTTTTTACAGGTGTAGGTAGTTGGTTAGGATAAGGATTATGAGTAGGATAACATCTAAGATTAGGCCTAAGTCTAGGGCTTAAGGCTACACATCTGACTCTTAAGTAAGCTCGTTAAACGTGAATTATGCGCGATTTAAGATTAGGCTTAGGCATTTTAAGCGTACAACTAGTTTAACAGCTAGACATAGAAACGATTTTAAGGGTAACAAACAAGTCCGTATCCGGATCTAAACGATCTGCACGGTGGCATGTGGCTTCTCGATGAGGCTGCTCTGCGCCTCCTTATCCTTCTCCGCACTCCTGCCGAGCGTCGCGTGCTCTGGTTTCAGGTAATAGTGCGGCGGCGGAGGAGATGCTGATGATGATGTATGCGCCTTTTTGCGGCGCTCTCGGAGGAAATGTAGACGCACATAGTTAATGGGAATGTCGACACTCTCGGCGCCAGCTCCGTCGGCATCAATGAAAACCCCACGCACCAGGATGGAGTTGGAGCACTTGAGTGCGGCCAGCAGCAGGAACGGTATGATGTGCGTTAGCCAGAAGCTCATCAGTCGATTGTCTACGGATGACAGGATCAGATTAAGCAAAGGTAGGTAGTTTTACATGGGGAAAATCCCTTTACCTGGATATAGATACACATCGAGTAGATTCCAGATACCGCGCCATGCATTCACCGCCCCAAAGAAGGTCATCAGATAGTAAATGTCGCATATGATCAGCTTCAGGATGCCGCTTATCCGACGACACACGTACCGCATCAGCGGATGGATGAGAAACGTCACAAAGACGGTCAGATATCCAATTAGCTGCACAGAGGAAAGAAACACTTAGGCAGATGCAAAACGATTTGGCTAAAAAGTGTTCTGCCTTACCAGCGATCCCCACGCCGACTTGGCCTTGTCCTTGGGAAATAGCGTCAAGTCGAAGATGCCCCAGACACCGCGCCATGCTATGACCACCAGACTGCCAATGACAAAGACCGAGAAGAGTGTGTCCAGCACATACAGGCCAGGTTGATGGAAACCCTTCAGGAGAAAAAACGAGAAAAGGGAAACACAATTCAAGGATCAAATCAGAAATCTATACTTTCCGAGACACACATACTGGTATGTTTATTTTTATGATATGGCGTATTTAACAGAGTGTCTAGAGAGTAGTTTGAGTAGTATCTATATCGACTCGTCTATTGATACTGAGTACTTAGTACAAGTTACGTAAAACACGGGCAATTAATTTCATAAGCATTAATAGCCTTTTAGTTGCCTTATTTAATTTAATGAACTTATTTATTCAGACTATAAAATATTTAATAAATGATCGTAAGTACGATCGTAACACCTTTACATAAGTAAGAAGCATATTAAAATGCATTTTTATGATATTTCGTATTTTTGTAATTTTTTGTTTATACCCCTAACCAGACTCCATTGAGTATATAAATTCTTGATCAGCATGTATAGCCGAGTCGATATAGCGAGGTCCGATTGTGTCCCGCTTGTTGCTGAGTGTTTTTGAAAGCTATTTTAGCATTAGAACTATATTTTCCCTTTGGTCAAATTAAAATCAAATTAAAATTTAAAAAATGAATCAAGTCTTTAGAGTGCTTGATTCGTTAGCAGTGGGTGATCGAAAATGTACTTTATGGAGTGTCCTATTTAAGCGACCAGGAGTGTATGTATATAAACGAAATTTGCTCATGAATAGGTAAATCGTCGGAATCGAGATGATCCGACCACTTTATCATAAAAATCAATATATTGTATGTAAGTTGGCTGCTGTGATACAATTAAAGCTGGTTGCTATGAAACTACCAGCGGCGGCTGCCTTGTAACTATCAAAGCTGGCTGCTATGAAACTATTACTGGCTCCTACGTTGTCAGCTCTTTGTAAGAACATCCGAATGGGATAACTGCTGATATCATATCCCACGATGTAGATAAGGGAAGATCGCAAGCAGTACCACAACGGGCCGAAGCCGATCTAAGTGTGACGGGTTCCTAGTGAGCCTGGCAGTTGCCTTTACCTAACCTAGTCGTCAGCTTGTACGAGTAGTTACATTTATTCATTTTGAAATGAAGTATTTAAGCTGATCGATATGACATCAATGGATACTTAAACGAGGGGAGAGCATGCTTGAAGCCCAACTGCCTATTCAAACGATAGAGATTATAGAAGAGACGAAGCTAGAAGGATCCCTAATAGTGGATACAATATTAAACAACCCCTACTTTTATTTGAATTCTTTCAACTTGGAACCATTAACTATAGTTTATGGGAGATTTTCGATGAATCAAAAGAGAATCCCAATATCAATTCGAGTATCTTAGTATCTTTAGTCTGTTGATGGAATTTTCATTATCTTCAGGATTCACTTACGGGTATTTTGAACATGGTGTCCACCTCGAAATAGTCGGTTTTGTGGTCCATTGTTACCGTGTAGGGGGCGGCGCCCAGGTTGCGGAGGGTGCGCGTGGCGACCAGGAAGATGAGGGCTATTGCCGTCACCACGGAGACGATGATGAGGGAGTCGACGCTGGTCAGCCAGTCGCAGAGCATCCAGGCGCCGCGCCACATGTTGACACAGACGATTCCGAATACGGCGGTGTAGAGGCGCGAGACAGCGTAGTAGGTGAGGCGTCGCTTGTCCGGGTGGATGTGCTCCTTGAAGAAGTTCTGCGTGATGGTGAACACGAAGTGCCCCACACCGCCGATGAGAAAGGAGGAGAGCGCGGAGAGCGGCAGGCTGCTGGGGAAAAGGAAAACTCCCATCAGCTCCCAGGTGCCACGCCAGTAGGCAATCACGCAAGGCGCCACCACCAGGCAGGAGAGCAGCATGTCCAACAGCTCCAGCAACAGCTCGTGCAGGTTCCGTCGCGGCGCTTCCGGCAAGTACATCTCGCAGTGCATCGCTGTCTGGCCATGGACTTGGCCATGGACATGGACATGGCCATGTGTGTGGATGGGCAGGTGGGGATGCTGGTGCTGCTGCTGCTGCTGATGGTGCTGTAGGAGCTGCTGCTCCGACGCCAGCGCCGGCGCCGGGGCTTGGCAATGAGATTTCTGTGGCTTGCTGCTGACGATGATCGGCGTCGGCCCCGCCGCTGTGCCCATGTCTGTAGTCAGCATCGCTGAACCGAACCGAACCAAACCGATCCTCTGATCTGATATGCTCTGCTCTGATGATGGGTTGCGTTGCCTTGATTGCTTTAATTGCTGATAATTTCCACTCCGGATATGTTTGCCGGGCTTTGCTGGTCCTGCGCTCCAGCCGTAACCGTAACCGTAATCGCAACCACAACCTGAACGCGGCGAATGCTCAACTGTTTTCGCAATGGTCTCGGGCTAGGCGGTCCGTGAATGAGGCCGTGGGCATTGTGTTCATTGCCAGCTCCGTCCGGCTGACAGAGAGAGAGAGAGCCCCGCTTCAGTGCCACAGACTGGTCCTCTCCGGGTCTGTGTTACCGTGGTTGCATTGCTGCTGCTGCTGATGATAATAATCTGGCACTGATAATTACTCGGTCTGTCTGTCTGTCTGTCTCTGGACAGTCTGTCACCTCTCCCTCTCTCCTCCGACTGTCTGCTGTTGCATAATCCAGGTCCACATTTACATCAACGTTCAAATCCACATCCACCGGGCGATTGGCTGTCTGGAAATGGAAATGTAAAGAATTGTTAGAAGATGGGGCCGCGCTATCTTTATCAATATTTAGTTTGCCCATAAACATGGTATAGCAAAGCAAAGAAAATAGTCTTAATGTGTAGTGTTCTATAGTATAGCTTATAGAACAGATAATTCCTATAGATGTGCGCTTATCAGATTCACATCAGCCATCCCATCCCATCAAATCTGACTGTTTCCAGTATGCACCCGACAAGGGTAAAAGGCATTGTCTTGGTGTTGGTATGAGTATGTACTGTAGAACTCGTATCACTAGATTACGAGTATACAGCGGTCCCTATTTAACTACATTAACTAAAAAGTACTTAAGGGATGACCTTATAAAAGAAACACTCATGGTTTCTCTGTTAGAAAATGATAAGAGTTTTAACTGAAGAAAAGGCAAAACATACAAAAATGAAATCATATCAATCTGAAAGCCTTTTACAATAATATAAGATGTTTTACCCCATGGATGGTTTATTGGTGCCTCATCTGCAACAATTATTTTTGATCCATTGTTTCCATTGATAATCCTTACTCCTGCTCGTAACCTGAAGGGAAATATATCCAATCGTATTTCATCATAGTGTTAATCTTGGAAGTCCTTTATTATATCTGAATAGGGTATAAAATATATATCCACCAAAAGATCTATAAAGTCTGTTTGCCTCGCGCTCTTTTAGATGTCAGATGTCCCACATCCCGCATGCCACATTTATGAAGATCACCTGAGAGCGAAGCTCTTTTACTGATAGCTCAACGTCAACGTGACGCTCTGTGCGTTGAGTGGCCCTCCAGCGGACACTTAAGTCCGACGCTCCTGACTTATCTCAAGTGACTTAATAGATCCAATTTAGGCACATCCAAGAGCTTTGATTAAAACTAAAATGCCACCGAAACAAAAAGCGAAAGTGATCCCGCAAACGCCTCAGCGGAGACATTGACAGTGGCCCCACGGTCTTGAACTTCTTCTCCTCATCTATGAAGAGGTCAGGGGCACACGCCAAGCAGCGGGTGGGAAAGGGAAGAAAAGGCACTAAAGAAAATTATGATGCAATATCTAGGTGTGGGAGGGATGGATGGGGATGCTTTATTTTTATTTCATGTACTTGTAAGGAAATATTCGAAGCATTCCAGTCCAATATACCTCAAGTAAAGGGCTCTAATTATGTGATTAAACTTCTATATTTAGAATATCCCTCGCTGTCGAATCTAAGTGAGCAAACCCTTCAAACTTTGTTCTTTTTTGTTGTGGTTTGAGCTATATAAATTATTTAGTTTTAGTGTCCGGATATGATCAGAAAATTTATTTAAAAAGTTGGCATACAATTTCTGTTTTTAAATGAGAGTATAGCCAGACAGGAGTCCACCTATTAAACAAGTTCAGTTATTGAAAAAGATAATCTATTGAAAATATCTACCGAAATGTACCCATCAAATTTTTCCAGTTACTGAAAAGCTCTTCCCATGAGTTCTGTGTCTAAAAGATTTTCAAATCGAGCTAATTTGAATACTCGTAGATCTGGTTGTTAATAGAGTTCAACTATCAAAAACGTTTGAGTGAGAACCTTGTTCAATCATAAAATCATTTCAGTTTGATTCAATTTTGTTGGTTTAGCAGAAGAAGCTGAGAATTATGTTCAAAGAATGCCTAGAATTAACATTAATATATGTATAAAATATTCCACAAAATCGTTAATATTACAGCATGATTTTCATTACGTGTGAATGAAATATATTCGCCAGTGATTTATTTCATCAATTGCTCACTGTCTGTCTGTCTTCTCAATTATGCATCGACTGAATGGATTTACCGCTAATTAAGAGGAACTCTCGCCCCCTTGGAATTAGTGCAGGATGTTTGTGATTTTCGTTTTCGGTTTAGTTTTTTTTGTCTGGACAACGCGGCGTATGTGCGATAATTAAACACACGACTTGCTGGGGGCCTCCGGCGAAGGTCTCAGCTGCTGGGGAGGCTGCTGCAGCTGCAGCTGCAACTGCAACTGCAGTTTGGGTCAAGCGCATTCGCATTTAAATCAAAGTGGTGGATCCACTGGCTAAATAGATGCCCCGCGGAGCGGCTCATTGAGGCAGCGGCCGCCCAGCAAGACTTCCTCGTTTAGGTACCGCATGTTGATGGTTGGATCCAATGGATTGCATGGATAGATGGATGACTATGTATACTCGTAAATTATATCTGGCATACGCATATACAGATTAGAGGAGAGAATGAGCGTTCAGCAGCGGCTGATTTCAAGTTCAAACTCCCCAAGTGGGCCAAATGACGTTTCAATGCAATGCCAGTAAGGCCCATCCTCCAATCCCCATCCCCATCCAAATCCAAATCCAAATCCTCCCTCTTTGCTGTACATTGTACTCCAATTATGTCAGATAATTGACAAAGAACGGGTGACAATTCAAATGCCAAATTGGACGCTGAGCAACGACAACGACTCATGCTCAATTTTTCGCAAGGTTCTTGATAAGTCTCCCGACTTACGAGTTACGACTTGGCTGGCTCTTCGAAGCTAATTAGGTTTGCCAACAAATATATAGTCTCAAGCTGTATCTGGGGGATGGATGGATGGATGTACAAAGAAAGATAAGAGCCATCCATCCAAAACACTATAATCTCCTGAATTGCCTCGTTTTACGATCTAGCTGATGTATTTGGAAATGATTAAAGGCTTACGATTCCACGAGGGATTCAAAATATTTGTTGTTCGAAAGCATTTTCAGGTGCCTGCGAGGTGCCGACTGCGATAATGGAAAGAGTACATATGTATTTTACAGCTTGGTTTTGTTCAATATTTACTTTTGCCATTATCAGCATCTAAGTGCTCTCTGAGGTGTCATTGTCAGATTGAATAACCGCCTCTATGCGATCTAATTCATGAGTGTGCCACAAAGAAATATTAGAGAACGGACAAACATTGGATACTAAACGAGCATCTTTTGTGGCAAACTCAAGAATATCATTCAACGAACTAAACTATTGTTAAATATATCTAATTTCGATGTTTATATATGTCCTGAAAATTATTAAGAAGGAATTTATATATTTTGTAATGAAAAAAATTCGAGAAAAAGCTTAAGGAGTTTGATATTTGATATCTGAATTCGTGGCGTTACTCAAAATCTGTCGTTCCTGATATCTATTTGCATATCTATGTATCTACTTGTGTGCCTATGTATTTACTTTTATAAGGTCTCATTGAGCCAGAATATATTTATATCGTATATTTATTTCTCTCCCATGTTTTCCTCAACAAGGAAAATATAGATAAGTATTCTCTTTACGAGAATGAGTTATGTGCCGCTTCTGAGGAGAATGAAAATGGTACCCACTAATAGTTAGCAATCCACACTAACCCCAATACCCCGACTGCATTGATTGTGTTTAGATTTTCATAGAACTCTTGTAGAATCGAATGGAAATGGGCCACGACCAAATGTAATTTCATGCACTAATCTTTGAAAGCGCTTTCAAAATTTACAAATCAATTTTCTCAGATTAGATAGAACTACCACAACACCGGTTCCGTGGATCATTAATCGTTATCAGTTATCGACTGACAATATATTACAAAATCATCTCTGAGCGGAAAATGCGTGGACAGCGATAAACACAACAAAACAAATACACACGCCTACACGCGTACGGTACGCATACGCACACGCCTCCTGTCACACTCACACTAGTACTAGAACTGTAATAAATTTATTCAAAAGCAAAAACATTGGTTTACCGTTTCAAATTAGCAGCAGTTTTTGCTTCTGCTTTTGCTTTTCTGCTGCTGCTGCCGTTGCGGCGTTGTGGGTGCGTGAGCTGAGCCGAGCCGAGAGTGCAAAAGAGAGCAACAGAGTGCGATGAGCTTTTGGTTTTTTATATGTTTGTTTTCCCGTTTCGTTTTTTTTTCTTTTTTGGGCGAGGGGGTTTGTTGTAACGCACGCCTAAATTAAAGGAACATACATTTATGATTCGGATCAATTCGGATCTGGTTTTTGCGCAAAAACCAAAGCGAAATCTCTCCTCAAGCGCTGGAGACTGGGAGAGCCTGCTCTCGCACACACACGCACCGGAAATGAGCGGCGGGACTTATCGTATTTTCGATATCGGTTTCGAGTTCGAGTTCGATTTCGTTTGACCGTTAGTTGTGGGTCCAAGAAGTTTGAGGTTCGAATGCGCGTAAGCGACTTCTGGCGCTACTATATATACAAATGCTTATAGAAATCCGCTAGACTAAGACACACAAAGGCACATTACAAACAGACACACAGATACACACTCTCTCAGATATACTCGGGCACCGTTGCAATCTAGTTTATTTGTACGGGTATACGTACGGGTACGGGCGCACGGGTACGGTACGGTTGTTTGAACTTTTGCACGCTTCCCGTACAGCAGAGGACAGGCAGGCAGGGCAGACGCGTTCTTCTGATCGCTCGTCAGTCGCCAGTGGCCGCAGAAACTGAACTGGAAGCTGGAACCGCGTCTGATTTAGGTTTCGGACTCGGTCTCGGACTCAGACTCGGACTGAGTGGAGAGGGTGACATATTTCGCACTCATATGGTGGCCGCAATACCGCTCGAAATTGTGAGGGACGTCGAGTCAGCTTTTTGGATAAAGCCGTGTGCCACTAATCTCCCGAGATCCAACGAGTCCGAGCTTGGCGCTCAATATAAAACGCGCTCAGTGCTGATAGCGATAGCAATCTGTGATTCTCCAAATTAGATCTTCGAGTGTCAACCGTTCTCTTGATTAGTTTTTGCTCGATCTTTTCTGAGATTTTTGTCCAGCAGTTGTGAAACTTTCCGAAATTGTTTTCTATTCTTGGATATTTTTGAAATGATTTTTCCCGCGAGCTTTCTAATTCAGAGTGAAATGTGCTGCGAAAGCTTTTCGTTTGGATATGGCAGCACCAGCACCAGCACCAGCAGTGCCTTGGTAGTGGGTCAACTAGGAACTGCCTTGCAGGTGTCTCTGCATTACGTTCAATTCATAAATTCCAGTACAGACGAGACGGATCAAGGTTAGTTCAGGTTGTTATCTGTAGAACAACTTCCTGTAAAATCTACCTAATTTGCATTGGATAGCCGCGCATGGCATGTCTTGTGTTCCATTAATTATTCAGTGTGAGAATTAGATCAGAATATTGGGTCTTTGTATTCGATACTGTGTCGGAGATATGCGCATCGGGCTTAAAGTCTCAAAACTGAATCAGTAAGCAGGGTTTTTTTGTTTTGTGATTATTTTATAATTGGAGGCAGATGGGGGCAGGGGCCAACAGTCGAAAGCTAGTAAAAATTTGAAATAATTCGTACTTAATAACTCATAAAAACCACTCAGCTGCATCGAATGCAGGTCTATAAATATTCAATTACGCCTGGGAACTGTACAGCCGACCGCCTGCCATTACACGCTTTTCTTTCCCCTGAAATCGGATCGATAATTTATGCGTGAATACTTAATTTTAGATAACAATATTTGATTGAATATTGTGATGTGATCTGATCAATGCGATTGTGCAAATTTATAAATTCAATTAGCCAGCGGATCAACAGCTCGCTGACAGCTGAAGATTTATATTGCAATTGATTCCAAAATTCCCATCTCACATGAAACTAATTAGTCTCTCGGATATCCCTGATTAGATTTGGGGCTGGATCCGCCACATCTGCAACAGGTCTTCAATAACAAACAGATGGACTGCCACTGAAGGTCTCTTTGTCTGATTATCGGAAACGTGGGCATAGATAAGTCGGGACGGGTAAGTTTATGAGTCGATCGGAGTTTTTTTGTTTGCCGATTGGCAAAATATTCCTAATGCTTATTTAATGTCTAACCTTGAATTTCACTGACTGAGATTGTGCCAACCAAAATAAACTCAAGAAGGTGTCTGGGTTCTTGTCTCTCGGTTTTGGTCAATCACCAAACATTACGGAAAATTTGATGATCTATTCAAAGCGAGGCGTATTTGAAGAGTTTCGATTTGTTTACAGGAAAACATCCCCCAAGCCGGGAGACCTTAGACTTTTTTTGTACAAGTGATACATACAAAATATTCCAAAATTTTTAAGATAAGCTTTAAAGGATATACATTCACTCTTGGCTACCTTATCTGTCTAAGGAAAAACTTATAGAACTACTTTGATTGCACCATCGCTGAATATTCAATAGGGCTATGTTTGCAAGCCCTTCTGGGGATTACTTCTGGGGCAGGACAATTTTGCTATTCCCTCAAGACCTACACGCACATTCTTCCCTTTCCGTTTGCCTTTATGTACGTTCATCTTTGTCCTTTAAAAATTATCCTGAAATGATAAAGATCCTATGTTATCCTACAATAATCACCTTTGACGTACCCCGAAATATTCATTAAGATTATTGCTGCTAATATTTACCAATATCTTTAATCTTACAATTTGTATATAGTTATTGTTTTCGTTTTTCCCCCTCCTCCTAAGCTACTTTAATTTTAATATTTTTAATCCATATTTAATTTATTTAAAACAAAGAAAAAAAGGAGCCCCGTAAGTTCCTGTTGGCTCCAGCAATCCGGCATTTGATCAGATGGGAACAAATAACGTAGTTTGTATGTTATTGCAATTATAATTTGAAAAAAAAACCATAAAAGAAATAAACTTCAAATAAAAGTGCAATAAAGTTCTCAATAAACAATTTCAAAACGCATTCACTTTAAAAAAATTCAATGAAAAAATGGTGCTTAAGAAACAAGTGCCAAGTAAACATAGTGCCATGAAGAAATAATCTTTTAAGAAAGTTAACCAATAGCCAAATTACAGCTTTATCTTACCAACTTTCCTGATAACGCCTATCGAAAAACCGAAAAAAGTTCAGAAACTATGGGGCAGGCGAGGCAGCAGCACAATGTTTATACGAAACACCTTTAAAGCCGGTCACAATATTACTAACCTACCACAAAATAAACACACTTCAACAAGGGATCTATTTCGGATTTGGTAGCGCTTTTGGTTTTTTCTGCCTCGGCCAGACAGCGCAGCGTTATATTCCAATGTCAATCGCTATACAGATTTCGGTCAGATCGGTCAGACCTAAGTATATGCAAATGAAACGCGTCCAAAGATCACCTAAAACCACCGAAAACCACCGATCACCGATTGTTTTTAGTTTTGCTGGATTATTTATTAATATTATTAATTAGCTTAAAGACGCAATAGAGTAACGATATTTACATACGACTCCTCTCCTCCGATTCCGTCGCGCGTTGTTCAGAAACTGAAACTGAACGTTGCCAAATATTTATACTACTCCACTCCACAGCAGAGCACAGCACAGAGAGGCGCCCAAATCGGCGGCTGGGCGCGTGCTGTTATCGCCAGTGCCTGTGCCAGTGCCCACTGCTGATAAGGCTACAGGCGAGAGGAATATGAGAGGTATAAATATGAGTACTACTATGTATATACCACTCCGTTAAGCTGTTTGACTGGGCCACTTTGCTCCGTCACAGCGGCGATTAGAAATTAATGTAAATGATTCCCAGCCCAAATTGATTTTCATGTGTATTTTTCCGCTTTGTCCGCCCACGGTTCTCATTCTCGGTCTCGTTCTCGTTCTGGGCTAATTCCAATTGTCTAAAACGTGCTCCTATCGAGGAATCGCGAAAAAACACAGACATAAAGGCCCAATCAGGCGTCGTTGCCGGGTCATAAAAGTCTCGAGCATTGACTCGCTATCGATACCGACGCTCCAACGGAGCGGGTTCGCACTTTCCAGCGTTTATAGTCGCGTCACATCTTGTTTGGTTTTGCAAGCGGTTCAAATCGCCATGGATTTCAAACGCACGCAAATCAAATGTTAGGCGTTTTAAATCGCTCAAGAGTCGCTATTTGTCGAAGTCTAAGACGCGATTATACATATCTTGAATATTTAGTTTAATAAAACTATTTACGAGAACTACAGCAGCCAAATGTGGTATCCAAACTATTTTGTTAAGTACCACCACATTTAGAACCGTTCTAGCAATATTTCGCAAATACTAGCAGCATGATCTCCTTAAAAATCTAAATCAACATATTCCCAAAAAAAAAGTAAACCTAGTAATCCATGCCCGATGAAACCCCAGTTTTCAAATTCTGATTCGTGTGAGAATACTGGAAAAATATCAGTCTAGCAACGGGAGCCAGCCCGAAGGCATCAACACAAAAAAAACATACAAAAATTTACAAAATTTAAGTAAAATATTTTCCTGCTTATTTTTATTTCGGATCAATTTTGTGAATATGTAAATATTTCTAATTAGTTTTAAGTCTAAAGTGAACAATTTTTTTTAATTTTTGCAACAAACAAAAACAGTGTAAGCCCTAACTGTGTGTTTTTAAATAGTGTTCTTTTCATAAATTGCACACATTTTCAGGCTTCGGAGTCGTACAGAGCATACAGATACAGGAACAAAATATTAAGAGCAGTACAGCAGCAAACAGAACTCAGGAATAGAACATCATCGATCATACGAGTCGGTCAGCAGCACCGGGGACCAGCCACAAAACATCATCGATCAACACAATGGAACATCAAACGAACAGAGAACGAACTAAAATAGAAGGAACTACACATAAAAAGCATTCATAGGCAGTGACATCCTGAAAATAATGGTAATTGTTTCACCTCTGAAAACTGCGAAAATATGTTTTCCATTTCATTTTGTGCAATCCATTTTTAGGATATAACCGACGACGACTTGGAAACGACTTTGATTTGAAGTGTGGAGTAGGCCTACTGGGGATACCACGTTAAAAAAAACGCGCCCAGAACCTTACCAAATGTTGGTGGTGTGGAAAAGAGTTCATTAAACTGTCCAAATATAAACATATAGTACGAGTAAATAAAGAATGAAAAATTCATTTGCGTTGTGTTAGTTATTGCTTTGCTTCAATCCAATGAATGGTCCACATTTTACAAATATTCAAGAAACATTTCTAATACAATAATCCATAGGAAATGGAAAGCCTACTTAATTTTTTTTTTTTTGGAAAAAGTCAAAAATCGTTTTAATTTTGATATGTGGAGAAGCGACTACTTGATTTTAATAAAAGTTGTTTTTAAACAGTGGAATTTTAAAGCATTTTCAAAAGAGAAAGCATGGGTGAAATGCATGTAAATTATTCACACATTCATAGATGTTTTCGAAAAAACAAAAAGAAAGCAAGAATCGGAGCTTGAACATGAATATGTTGGTTTCCTCTAAGCTACTTTTTCTCACAGTACAATCCATTAGTCTAGTTTCAGTTTGGTGTGAAAAAATGGCTACAAATGTTACCAAATACCGATGGCTGATGTAGATCGAGAATAAACGTACTATTTTTCATGTTGTTCTGTTGTGCATACATTTTTCTCAAGCCCGTAAATATGCTTTAAACTGTCGGACGATTAAAGTCGCTCCGGAACCTTCGGCCTAATTTGTACGCGATTATAGTCGCTTGAAAGCACCTGAAATTATTGTGAAAATCGCATTATTTTCAGACGTTTTTAATCGTTGTTAGGTCCCTTAATCGCCCACATGCGCTACTCGATAAGAGATTTTCGCTTTAAGTCAGGCGCAATCGCCAGCTGACAAAAGGTTATTGTGCCTTTTAAAACTTCCGATCCGACCCAGTCCGATGACAGCCAGCAATCACTCTACACAAATAAGTATATGCACTTACAAATGAATTTAAATATTGATATATACAATATGTATTTGTACCCAGACTCAAAGAGTACAGAGGTACGGTATGGAAACAGCTAGAATATTGGTCATTGGTCTCCCCCATCTGAAAATTCCAAAAATTCCCTGAATAAAACGAATTCGAATTCCATTAAACTTTAGTATGGTGTAATTTTAATATCCACAATATTCATGAGTGATCAATTTTTGGGCGATTATTTTATACATCAAGAGAAAAATAACAAATCTTGTGTGTGGGATTAGATCGAGGAATGAATTTCATTACATGCGCGACTACGAACTGTAGGCTTACGAGCTAGGAATTTAAACTAGAATATACGTTAGAGATAGAGCATATAAGATATATTTGGTAAGTGTGGGACATCTAGTGGCCAGCTCTCAGGGAATGTCGCGTCGCGGGTACTACTGTACTCTGTGCACATAGCTTTAAGTGTGATTTAAAGGTGGATCCCATCCACTCAACTGCCCGGAATCGCAACGTCTGTAGACTGAAATTTTGGACCTAATCGTCCACAGCCGCTGCAAGACGGCAGTTAAGGTTTAAGGAACATCCGATCCGAGATTAGTTTTATCTTTTGTTGCTGTGCGTAAATGGTTAATTCTTGGATTACTGATATTGGGAGAGAGCTTGCGTTTTCTTGCGACTCAACAACGTAAATTCATTCACTAAATAGGTGCTAACTAGATGCGATGTGAGAGATTTTTGTGGCTCCACATTGCTCCTTTGCTGCAGCGAGTGGGACACGAGTATTGGATGTGTGATGCGGTGATGCCTGCGGTGTGGTTTGTTGGTCTGCCACATCCACAACACTCTTATGCTAATCCTTTACTTGGATCTACTTGAACAGACGCTTCAGTATGCTCTGGATGGTCGTCAGCGACTGATCTTCTATGAGGAACGTGCGATGGTTGCCCTCCACAGTGTGTACTTCGACGGGTTTTGTGCAGACCTAAAAGGATAAATCAAAAGTTGCATTTTGTGTCCCAATTTTATTTGCAATTGTTGTTTGGAAACCTACCTCTTTTAGGCGATAGTCCTCATCCAGCTTTGCAGAGTTTTCTGTGGGCTTGACCAGAGTGACGTTGGACTTGAGCTTCAGCGTGGGCTTGTAGCTGTCGGCCAGCTCCAGTTTCTTGTAGAACAGAGTAGCGGACTTCCTGATCTGTTAACCGACAACAACAACAAAGGGAGTTATAAAAAGTTCCCCGGCTAAGAAAATGTGTCTGCTTTCTTACCGTCTCCACGGGCTGTGTGATCTCCAAGCTCATCAGCTCGGCAAATTTCTCCAGTTTTTCCTCCCATGTGGGGATCACCAGGAGCAGTCGCACCAGCTATAAAGGGCAATCAAATGATGAGTATTCCTCCATCTATTATCTAGTGTTCCTCTGGACTTACCGCCTTGTAGTCAATGTTGGCCAGGACAATGCCAAAGTAGGCCAGACCGTAGCTCTGGTTGCTGTTCGCATCGTCGGCCGTGTAGCGCTGCTTGAAGCTGCTCGTGTACCAGTTGACGTAGGTGGGCGCTCCGTCCAGCATGATCACGTTGGCCACTTCGTTGGTGTCCTCCAGGATGGCGGTCATCACGTAGGTGAGCAGGCAGCCAAACGAGTATCCGGCTAGCTTATAGGGTCCCTTGGGCTGGACTGTACGGATCTGTTGGATGTAGAACCTGGCCGCAGCCTCAACGGAATCGACGGGGACGGCATCGGTGAACTGGAGTCCATAGGCAGGCATCTCCAGTCGCTTGGCCAGTGGCTCCAGTGCGGACGCAAAGCCTTCGATAGGCGAAATGAAGAAGATGGGCGTCTGCTTGCTGTTGGCCGGCGCCTTCGTCTCCAGCCGCACGATAGCCTCTGTGGGTATCAGTGCCGTGGTGAACACCACCTGCGTTCCATCGCCCAGGGGGCTGGTTGTGCGCGAGGACGGGTTCGATGTGATGCTGGTGGCATCTGCTGGCGCACCCGATCCATTAACAGCCCCGGCGGCGGCCGAAGCTGTCACAGTCTTCGTATCGGCTCCACCGTCCATTTGCTTGAGGGCTCCAAATGTCAACAGACGGATCTCTTGGGCGGACAGCACAATGTCAAAGTTCCTTTCCAGAGTCTGCTTGATCTCGGCACTCATCAGCGAGTCCATGCCCAGATCGGCTAGGGAGGCAGCATCCTGGATATTCTTGGTGTCGCGCAGACCCAAAATGTTGGCGATGGTCGCAATCAGGCTGACGCCGGCTGACGAGTCGGATTTGCGCTTCTCGGCCACCACCATGGATGCCACCACGGGATGCGGCTGCTGCAGGAACAGGTCGATGGTTTGCAGGCAGGAGGGCATGCGCTGGGGCAGGGTGCCTCCGATGACGGTGTCATTGTCGCCGAGATTCTCCAGCACCAAACCGGTATCGCCGATGGCTCCCCACTGGATGGCTGTGCCGGGGAAGCCGCTCACCTGCCGCTGCTCGCAAATCCGCTCCATGGCAGAGTTGGCCAGGCCGTAGTTCGTTTGGCCGATGTTGCCGCGGCCGCAGGAAACACTGGAGAAGCAGATAAAATAGTCCAGCTCCGTGCACGTGCTGCGCGAATACTGGTCCAACCACTTGGTGGCCGTCACCTTGGGATCGGCCACCGTCTTGAAGTCCTGGGCCGTCTGATCCTCGATCAAGGCATCCCTGAGCACGGCAGCCAGATTGAAGATGCCTCCGACCAAAGCCAGCTTGTTGCTGTTCTCCAGCAGCTTCTTGGCCCCAGCGGCGGTGGTCACGTCGCTCGTATCGATCACTACCTTGACGCCACGCTCCTCCCAGCGACGGATCATCAGACCCTGGTAGCCGGTCTTCACGCCCGACCGAGAGGTGAGCACAATGAAGCGGGCACCGCGGGACACCAGCCAGTTGGTCAGCTCCAGGCCGAAGCCGCCAAGACCTCCAACCAGGATGTAGCTCTTCTCCGGGTGCATGTAGGTGCGGGGAATGGCATTGATGAGACGCGCCTTTGGCTTGAGAGCCTTATTGCCAGCCTCCTCGTCGCGCACCTTGATCACGACTTTGCCGATGTGCTTGCCGGAGGCCATGAAGCGGAAGGCCTGCTCCACTTGCTGGTCGTTGAAGACGGTCGTGGGCAGCGGCAGGACAGCACCGCTCTTGATGCCCTCGGCCACTAGGGTGACGACCTGGTTCTGCATCTCCTCCTCGCCCTCCATCACGCTG
The DNA here is from genome assembly GCA_008121275.1 of Drosophila lowei. Taxonomy (NCBI): domain Eukaryota; kingdom Metazoa; phylum Arthropoda; class Insecta; order Diptera; family Drosophilidae; genus Drosophila; species Drosophila lowei. Next base: position 25,258,243 of record CM017779.1, read on the forward strand.
TCCAGCAAGATGCCGTGGAAGGAGGTGTTCTTGAGGAACACGGACATGCCGAGGGGGCTGTTGTTGCTCAAATCGAATTTTCCAATCTCCAGGAAGCGTCCATTGAGACCCAGGCAGCGGATGGAGGCCTGCAGCTTCTCCTCGGAGAGGGAGTTGAGTACCAGATCCACACCGCGTCCCTTGGTCTCGCGCATCACCAGCTGCTCGAAGGAGGTATCACGGGAGTTGCCAATGTGCCGCTCCTGCAACTTGGGGAATCGCTTCAGCAGGAACTCGCGCTTCTCCTTGCTGCCGACGGTCGTGAAGACAGTCAGACCATGAGCTAGGGCCACCGAGATGGCTGCCTGACCCACTCCTCCGGATCCTGCATGGATGAGGATGCGCTCGCCCTTCTTCATCTGTCCGCGCACCACCAGAGCGTAGTAGACGGTGGAATAGACGCAGGGAACGGTGGAGGCCTCCTCCATGGTCCAATTATCGGGTATCTGCCACATCATGCGCTTGCTGGCCACACAGGTGGTGGCCAGCGACTTGGCCGGCACCATGGCCATGACGCGGCGTCCCTGGGTGTCGCGTCCGGCAAACTCCAGTCCGAGAACGCAGTCCTGTTCGGCGAGATCTCCGGGCAGGGCATCGGCGGCCAGTTTTCCGGATGTCAGCATCACGTCACGGAAGTTGATAGGCGCATAGTAGACGGTACAGGTCTCCAGGTTCTTGTCGGCCGCGACGGCAGTGTCGCCCTTGGCCGCCTCGATCCACTTGAGCGACGCGAGGTCGCCCTTGACCAGAGCATTCACGTAGGCATGCTCCACCTGGAGTGTGGCCTGTTGGGTCTCCAGCTTCAGGTGGCGGAAGGTGCCCCAGGCGCCGCCCTTTAGCACATTCGAGATGAGGTCCTTCTCCAGCTGTTTGCGGTAGAGCGGCGCAGTCAGCGAGAACTTCTCCGCTTTGGCGTCCTGGACAAACACGAGGCGCGCCAGCTTGCCGCCGTTCTCGTTCTTGATGCAGGTCATCAGACCAACGGCGCCGAAGAGCTCCTCGCCCTGGCACACCACATACACGTACTGCTCCTCCGTGGAGGCTGTGAGGAGGGCCGCCTTGAGGTCATCCACCCACTGGAAGTTCTGTTCGGTGACCTGCACGACCACAGATTTGCGTGTCTTCAGATCGATGGCACGGCGGGCCAACACCAGGACGCGGGTGGCACCCAGACTCTGCTCCTGCACGACCACCAGTCCAAACTTCTCGAGGAGCGCACGTCCCGTCTTCGTGTAGGTGGTTAGGGTCTCCTCCAGGATGAGGAAGCCAGTCTCGCGGATGCTGGCAATGGAATTCTCCAGGGTCTTGGTATCCGGCCGGGACAGCACATCGATGCCAAAGACAAAGTGACAGTTCTGCTCTACGGGCTCCACGAGCACATCCTTGGAGACAACGCGCACCCCCGAGTCGCCCAGGGCGGCCTCAATGGTTTCCTCATTGTTGTTGGATGTGACCACGGCCACATCGCCGGTGAGGACGGGCTCTCCTTCGATGATCTGCAGCAGCCGATTGGCCACCAGGACATCCGGATTCCGGCCATTGGCCAGCTCCACGCCCTTGAGCTTCACGGCTCCGCTGGAGTTCTCGATAATCAGTTGGATGGCCACATCCAGGGCGTGCAGGCGCGCCTTCTCCGAGTTCTCGTGCAGCTCGCTCGTGTTGTTCTGCGGCAAAAAGTGGTACCGCTCCAGGGTGGGTGGCGCCTGGGTGCCCGGACGACGCTGGGCCAGAGTGGCCTTGAGGCCACGCAACTCCACGCCGCCGCTCTTGATCACATTGATGTCGCTGTACCAGGAGACGGGCAGGCCCGTTTCGGTCTGCTCTTTCTCGGAGAGAGCGGCCAGCAGCTCCAGATGCTTCACGGGATTCAGGACGGCCTTCTCGATGCGCGTGGGCAGATAGAGCTCACGAAGGTTCTTGCTGAGGATGCTGAACTGCAGCATGGTGTCCATGAAGCTGATCCAGTTGTCCACCCACTGCAGCTGGCCGGCAGAGGCCACCGTGTCCGACTTGACGATGCCACGGAAGATTCCGCCGTAGTCGTAGCCGCGCAGACGCAGCTCCTTGTACACATCATTGGTGGCCAGCTCCTTGGCAGCCTTGCTGGCCGTTTGGGGCTCCAGCGGCAGCTCCTCGTTCTCAATGGACTCCGGGATGGTGATCCTGCCGGACACGGCCAGGCTGCCGCTCTCGCAGATCTCAAACGCTCCAGTGCCGTCGAAGAAATTGATGCCAAACTTCACGACCGCGTTCTTGTTGAGGATGGTGGCCCGGTGGAAGACCAGGTTCTCCATTACGACGGGCGTCTTGTGGAACTCGCCGCCGCGCATCTTGGCAAAGGTCATCCAGGCGAGCGTCATGTAGCCCGTGGCCGGGAACAGGATCCTTCCATCGATGGTGTGGCCGACGAGGAAGGCGTCGTCCTCCTTGGACAGATCCACCTCAACGATGGTTTCCCCGGAGGAGGTCTCCTTGCCGAATTTGGCCACCAGCCACTTCTGGGTGTGATCCCAGCCAATCTTCGAGTTCAACATGGGGGTGCCACGGCCCACGGGATAGCTGATGGGACGCACCAGGTTGAGAACCTGCGGCTGGGCACCGGCAGCGAAGAGCTTGCCCACATTCGTGAGGAAGAACTCCACGTTGTTCTCGTGGCCACGCTTCACCAGACTCAGATTGGTGGCCTCTGGGCCCAGGGCGCGCTTGAGGATGGCCTGCAGCAGGCCGTGGGGCGCAATCTCAATGGAGATGGCATTCTTGGGCACATGCTGGAGGGCCTCATGGAAGAGCACAGGCGACAGTAGATTGTTTACATGATAGGCGGCCGACGACTGCTTGGCCACTGGGGTGCCCCACGCTGATTCCGGGATGCTGGTGCTCACCCATCGAGTGGTGCGGTTCTTGGCATTTGGGATGATCTTCTCCAGGCTCTTGCGCAGCTTCGGGCCGGCATCGGCAATGTACTTGCTGTGGAAGGCATAGCCGCTGGAGTTGACGGCCTTTGCGAAGACGTCCTCGGCATTCAGTTTGGCCACCAGCGCCTCAATGGAGGCCTCCGGTCCGGAGATGGTGCAGTTATCTTCACTGTTGTGGCACACGGGGAAACAGTCGGCGGGCACACGCTTGTGCGCCTCCTCCCAGCTAAGGCCCACGGCTGCCATTTTGCCCTTAGAGAGCTGCGTGTCCAGGATGCTCTTGCCTCGCCAGTAGGCAGCCAGCACGGTCTGTTCAGGAGTGAAGCAGCCGTCGGCATAGGCACAGCCTAGCTCGCCCACAGAGTGGCCCACGATGCCGTCGGGATGGATGCCCAAAGAGCTCAACAGATCGGTAAGGGCCACCTGCATGGCGGCAATCGAGATGAAGGAGTTCAAGATGTTCTCGAAGCTCTTGTCCGTGGAGCGGGTGAGCACATCGATCAGATCGACGCCCTCTGGCTTCAGCACATCCGCGCAGCGTTGAATGGTCTCCGCAAAGGCATCGATACGCATCAGATCCTTGGCCATGCTGGCCCACTGGCTGCCCATGCCCGAGTACACATACCAGACGGGTCGCTTCTCATCCGTGAACTCCAGCACCTCGCGCTGGAGGGTGCCCTTGCTGCTGCTGACCACACCGTAGCCGCGGAAGTAGTGCAGCGGAATGGGCTTCGAGTGGATGTCGTTCAGGAGCTGCAGGTACTCGTCGTCATCGGCATGGCCGGCGGCCGACTCCAGCAGCTGCTCCACAGCCTCAAAGGTGCGGCCAGAGGCCAGGACCACCTTGGGACCGCTGTCGCGTGGTGTGAGTGCCTTGGGCTTGGGGTTCGACTTGAGGATGACGTGGGCATTGGCTCCACCAAAGCCGAAGGAGTTAAGACCGATGATGCCGCCATTCCAGGGCAGGTTCTTGTCCACCACCTTGAGACGGCCATCGACCAGGCCATACAGATCCGGATTGGGTTTGTTGTAGTGCAGATTGGCTGGGATGACGCCCTCCTCCATGGCAATCAGGATCTTGGCCACGGAGCACACACCAGAGGCAGGCTCTGAGTGTCCCATGTTCGACTTGACGGATCCAATCAGCAGGGGATTGGTGCGGTTCTTGCAGAAGAAGTCCGTGATGGAGTTGACCTCCTGGGGATCACCGACCTTGGTGCCAGTGCCGTGGGCCTCCACATAGACCACGTCGTTGGGACTTAGACCGATCTCCTCGTACGTCTCGCGGATCAGTCGGTTCTGCATGCTGCCGATGGGATAGGTGATGCCCTGCTCCTTGAACCCGTCCGTGTTGGTGCGCACATTCAGGATGGAGGCGTAGACGCGCTTGGCCTCGGAGACGCGCTGCAGGAGCAGCACCACACAGCCATCGGAACGCACATAGCCGTTGCCGGACTCGTCGAAGGCCTTGCAGCTACCGTCCTGGCTCAACATGTTCAGGCGCTTGAACTGCAGCGACATGGTGGGCTTGAGGATCAGCCCAGCTCCGGCCACAATGGCATTGTCGATCTTGCCCTCACGCATATCGGAGAACGCCTGCTCCAGGGCGTACAGGGAGCTGGAGCACGCAGTGTCGATGCTGTAGCTGGGTCCCTTAAAGTCGAAGGTGAAGGAGATGCGATTGGCGAACATGGCGCGGGCACATCCCGTGAGCCCATAGCCATTCACGCGATCGGCATCGCAGCACCAATGCTGCTCCGTCTCCGAGGTGGAGACGCCGATGTAGACGCCAGTGCGAGAGCCGCGCAGATCGGTGGGATTGAGGCCCGCATCAATGATCGCCTCGTGGGTCAGCTCGAGAAGCATGCGCAACAGGGGTCCATGCATTCGGCCTGCTTCTGGTGCACGCCAAAGAACTGCTGGTCAAAGTTCTCCAGATCGCTCTCCTTGATCTTGCCCATCCTATCGGGCAGTCCATATAGACCTGTCGGTGTTATCATCAGATCATCCTTTAGCTGAGAGATTTAGGGTTAGGAAGAGAGACAACTTACCGCGCTCCCAGCGCCTGGGATCATCGTTGACCATGTCCACGCCATTGAAGAGATTCTGCTTGAACTCATCAATGTTGGAGCTCTCGGGCAGGCGGCCAGAGAAGCCAGTTATGGCCACCTCATCATTCAGCACTGGCTGTCGCGGCACATAGTGTCCGCCACCCAGGTCCAATTGGGGAGCGGCACGCGTGGCGGGCTCGGCGGTGATTACTTCTTCGGCAAAACGGGCTGGCATCTTGGGGCTGTTACTATTGCTGTCGTTGTCCTGGTTCTGGTTCTGATCCTGGTTCTGGCTATGGTTGTGCGTGTGCGAGTGCGAGTGGGAGGTGGAGGTGCTCGGTGTTATCTGCGTGTCGTCTGGCTCCTTGAAGGCGTCAGGTTGATGAGAATTCTGCTGCTGCTTGTTGCGACGACGGCGACGGCGATTGGCTCGGGCACTTTTCCCGTTATTTTGGCCACTGGGAGAATGATGCTGCTGGTTTTGATGATTGCTCTTGAAGGCAACAGGATGCTGCTGGTCCACGGCTTGCAACAGGTTTGAGTGTGGCGACTGCAAATACGAGTATAAATGAGGAAATGAGGCTAAAGGTCTTTGGTAAAATGATGCCATTTTAATCTCAGAAAAAATTTCTACAAAACTGAGGAAATCAAGAGCTACTTGTTCAAATATGTAAATCTCTAAGAGTGCCTTTTTGAAGGCTCAACGTTTGGAGAACTATTTCTGTTCCGGCCAATCCTTTAATCATTCCATTCCCTTCAAAATTTGATTTCACGAAAAATGCATAGCATACCTCAAGGTGCAACAGTTAGATAGAGTAGAATTTTCAATGCTACAGAATATGCTATTTTTTGGGTTCGAAAAATTCGAAATATTTATTTTTTGTCTGTTTTTAAACGTCTAACAAAGAGCCTACTGAATCATGTTGTTTTTTTTATTAATTATTCTTAACATTTATTCAATTTTTCACCAAAACTGCCGGCAGAACTGTGGTGCCTACATAACAGGGCAGAGCTGTTAAGTTTTTGCAGCTGCTGTTAAAGCTCTTTGGTTTCGAAGCTTTCGCTTTGGACAGCTGAGCGCTCGCTCTCGCTCTCCCCGAAGCTGGCGCAGAAGCAGCCGCCGACGCAAGCCGTTGTACCGGTACCGGCGTCGTCGCTGCCAGACAGACGGGCAGGCAGCAGCAGACTCTGGGCAGGCAAGCAGTGGAAAGTTAGTATAGACATTACAAATCAGGTGATTTCTGGAGGAGCTTTTGACGCGCATGTGGCTGGCCGGGCTGCATGTTTGTTATGGGCGGCTTCCTAGTGTTGTGGCGTGATGATGCCGCCGCCTAACAGCAGCTGCCAGGGGCAACTTGTGGCAGTAACAGTAACAGTGCAACATGCTTTGCGTTAACATAGGCACAGCTCCCTCTGCCTCTGTCTACGCTCATCATATTTCTCACGCAATCAATCCCCCTAAGCACAATACAACACACAAGCTGCTTTCTCATTCGCCGAGAAACTCGTACGATGTGCAGAAGAATGATTCAACAAAAGGGAAAGAAGTAAGTGACGAAGGCAGTTCTGTTGGCGGTCGGTCGGTCTCCCCCAGAGCGTCGCTAGAAGAAGCGGAAGAACAAGAACCAGCGGACGCCCGAAAATGCTATGTTGCTGCCGGCAAACGATAGCAAATCGGCACACTCACCTCTTTGTAGGTAGGTAGTGTGAGAGTGAGCGAGTGAGAGAGAGCTTATTGTTTTCTCTGCTCATCCAAAGCATTTCGATGCTATGTTTTTGTTTATACCCCTGCAGCAGGTATTACGATTTTACCAGAGGTTTGCAACACTGAGAAGATGGCATCTTCTTAGTAAGGAACAGTACAATATATGGGATAACACGCAGTCGTTATATATTTATACTAAGCGAAGGTAGGTGTAGATAACAGATACAATTACATATCATCAAAATCGAATGACTGCCATGGAAAAGGGTATTAAAGGCTACGGTAGTCGAAGCTAATTTCTTGTTGCTATAGTAATTGTATGCCAGAGCGAAATTTTGCATGCCCACCGGCACACATATACACACACACACACGTGAGCTGGACGCGTGTACCATTTGTTTAGTGAGATAAGGTGGCGTGATTTCCCAAGTTCATTCAAGTATTACTTTCATAGTTTTTGTTGCTGGTCTGTTCCCCGATTTGTTTGCTTTGTTTTAGCTGTGCCTGCTACAGTCCAACACCCTCTACAGATCCTTTTACTTTGATTGCCTGCGTTGTGTTCCGTATTGATTTCTCCGGTATTCATCAGACTCCACTGTCTCTGTGTTCCTGTATGTGTGTGTGTGTGTGGGTGTCACCCATCGTCAGGCCATACTGCTTAAAATTGCGTCATTAGATAAGCAAACATGTAAACAAACCACCTCCTCAGTGCCCCTCCCCACGAATCGGGGTAGGGGTCTTGGGCACTCTATATTGTTTATTTATGCACTCGGTTCTATTTTCACAGTTATCGATTTTGGCCAGGGTGGGGCAAGGCAGAGGCTCAAGTGCACGTGTACTGGTACCTCCATACACCCTACACCCAACACCCAGCACCATCTATCCATCTACAATTCTCCCTCATTCTCATCGCACCCACTAAAACTTTTTGGGTGGAGACGATGATGATGTCTCAAGTTTATGCACATCAGCGATAACTGATAGCCGGGAGGTGGGCCATGGGGTGATTCCGAACCAAGCTGATAAGGCGGTGTGGCGCTGTCGACTCCTACGAGTCTGCACCTGATCGGAACTGTTGGACCGACGCCAAACGCGTGTAGAACAGGAAGCTTATAAATACTGCTGATAAAGATTAGACACTTGAAATTTTCCAATCATCCAATTTGCGTTTGTTTTGATACCCTTGCAGACGGGTGGTATGATGTTCTCCACATTGTTGTATTTTTTTATATAGTTTTGATATAGAGTTGGAATTAATTTATGTAGCTTTACAAGTTATAGTTTTATATAACATTTTTATTGAGGTTATCGTTTTATCCAAATCGAAATTATTTCTCTCTCAATAGAAATTGAAGCACAGAAAAGGGTATCTAAAGCTTCGTTCGCCAATAACTGGCAATTCTTTCTGGTTTATGTCTTATTCAGCTTGATTGTCTAATAGTTTTCATGGGAAATCTTACAAATCCAAGTTTGGTTGCTTCTCCCGGCTGCAATTAGTAGGCGAAACCCTATCGAGAAGCCAATAAACTTTCATAGGACGCCTTTCTTTGCTATGTATGTATATATCTGTCTCTGTCAATTAGCAACTATAATTTTTTGTAGCAGCGTTGTGGAATGGTGTGGTCTGGGGGGTACATTCAGTGAGGGGGCGTTTAGAATAACACTTTGGGCACTGTTTGGCCCAAAGCCTAAAGGTCCTAAAGGTCAAAACGTTGCATGCCAAGTGCGAATCGAGCAAACGGGAAATGTTCTCCAATTTAGTAATTTGTATTTTTAGATGGGGGCTAGGCTAGCAAATACATTGGAAAATATCAGTTCGAAAGTTTCACAAAAGCAGTTTCTGCGGCCGAGTCTATAGCGTAGATAATGGAGTTTCTCTTGCATCTCTAGCTGCTTCTACAGTTTCTATCATTTGGAGTAGAACAGAAAAGAGATGTTCTCACGAATCCATAGTTTAGGGTGGACCTAAATCTAATTTTTAGTTTGGAAAAAACTCTGTAACTTTAAGTAACTGAAACATTTTGTCCTCATTATTTCATCACTAAATTCGAGTTTCTGTACGTTTCATTTTCTATTTATCGTACGAATTTTTATTTGCACTCGTTCCCACGCTCACATACACACACACAAGCACATTTGACGGGAGTCCAATTTTATTCCTGCGGCTGCCATTTTATTTTTTGTACATACCTAAAAATCAGGCGATTCCTCTTGACAGCTGTTTTTCTGGCTAAAGGCTCTGGAGCAGTGGGTAGGCTTTGGGCTTCTTGGTGCAGTTGGTCCTGACTGACTTTCGAAACCGTTAGCTACGCTACTTTTGCAATTAACCAATACAAAAACACAGCACTTTTCCTTTTGCTATTGTTCTCTTTCCGTTTTGTTGGCGGTTACCGTTAGCGTTTTTTGCAAATAATTTTGCTACACTCTTCGTTTTGCACTGTGGCTGGGGCCGTGTAATGGAGGCGAAAGACACACTGTGTTTGAAGCGTAGCGGTTAATAAAGCACGACACAACTAACTGTGTTCTGTCGGTTGCGTTCACGACTGGCAGCGAAAAAATAAACGGGAATAGTCCAGGCATCAGGTGCGCGACGCCTTTTATATGAGACGAGGCGAGAGCTTTTCTGCCCGCATCGCCATCCAGAGAAGAGAGCAGCAGAAGCAGCGCGAAGATAAGCTCTGCTTTTGTGCTCTCTCTGGGGTTAACCTTTCGGAGTGTGTAGGGCCACTGCTCTGCTCTGTTGTTGCTCTGTAAAATGATTTGCGTGCTTTTGGTTAAGTTTTGTGCAGCATTTAATTTCGAAATTAACAGCGATAAGTGGCTCCTCCGGTCGGTCAGCTGTTGCCTGCGTGATAAAGATGTACAAATTTTGATTTGTCCCGCCATAGGACAGCAATCGGACCACTTTTTTGTTGCTACTAAACACTCTTACATACATGCAGTAGTATGTGCACACAAACATACACACACACTCTACCTACCATACAAATATGTATAAGTATGTACAGAGGCAGACATAGCGCGACTGTTAATCGTCTGGGCAGATTTGTTCGTAGATAGAACAGAACCTCAAATGTACGAGTAGTACATAGGAATTGGAATTATTATCAATTATGGAAAGGTACACTGAATTTGGTTAACGGGTCATATAAAGGCCGCCGCCGCTGCTGCTGCTGCCGCCGGACCATCGTGATTCATCGTAAATCATGCGAGCGCCACGATCCCAGTCGCGTGTCCAGAAACCAAACCAAACAAAATCGCATTAGTACGAGTACTTATACAATCCGGGAGATTGCTACGTGTATTATTTGTATATAACGATACATTAACAGCTACAGAGTAAATCATGATGCTATCAACTAGAGCCGCTTCCTCAGCACACGTTCGAGGATCTGTAACGTCTGCGCCTCCTTGAGGAACGTCCTGTGTGTGCCCTCCACCACATGCATATCGATCTGGGCGCTGCAAATCTGTAAAGATAGTATTGCGAATTTAGGGATTTCTTCAAGAAAGTTAAAAAGTCTGACCGATTCTTACCTCCTTGAGGCCATAGTCCTGGGCCATTATGGCATTGTGCTCGGCGGATTTGATTAGGACCACGTCGCTGTGCAGTTGTTTGGCCCCCTTGTAGCTCTCCGAGAGCAAAAGCTTCTGTTTAAACATGCAGGCAGCTTTCTTGATCTATTCGATAGAATAAATATGGGATCGAAATTGCAAATTAACGATTTACAGTACAGAAATGACGAAAGTGATCTTGGGATTAAAGAGATTTCGAACTTTAAATCTTAGGATATGAGATCGGATTCGATTATTTTTATAAAAAATCATTCTTATCTACAATTAAACGATGCTCTGGCACTTACATATTACACATTTTTATACCCATTATTTCAAATACTTGTAAGCCCAAGAGTGTTTAATCCAAACACAAAAAACTACTTGAGGAGTCGCTGCCTATAAAAAAAAATATTTACACAAATACTTGAGATTCTGTACTCGAAAACTCTGTCTGATACTAGGAACTTTTGAAGATGTCTAAGTACAAATAATGAATGAATAACGAAAGAGTTCGAAGAGACTATGAGCAATCCAATATCAAATATAATCAAAGCTAAATCAATGCAATCAAAATGAAGTGTCTTTAAAACAAGTGGGCTAATAAGTGTGATAAGCTCATTGTTCCATTATTGAGTGCTAATCTTAATGATAAAGATTGATTGTCGATTTGATTCGCATAGAATGATAGTACTAATAATGTTAAGAAGAATAATGAAATATAGAATTATGATCTATTGTATGACCCTGACTTGTTGAGCCGCATAGCAGTGAGCAGTGAAGTGTTACTACAATAAATCCATTATAAACTATAATATAATTATAATATAATTTATAATATAATTTATAAACTTATAAATTATATTCCTTTCGCTTTGTAGAAATATTCTATGAACCGATTAGGGTCTTATTCTCGGATTATATATACTATATACTATATGTACATCCATATGTACTACTAATTCTTTTCCTCTTCTTAAATTACTAATACTAACATACTTTTCCCGAAATTAGTTATAATATTTGTAATTTTAATTTATCCTCAGCTCTTTTAGTTTAGATATGAAATTCCTCGAATATTAGTCTTAAAATAATGCAACAAAATTGATCTATGATCTTTTTCCTGATCTTCTTATTTTTTCTTTGATCTTTTGTACAGAAAAGAATAAATAATACGTTGGCTATGTTGATACGTAATCTATTCTGTTCTATTCTCCAGTATTCTATCTCGATTCTACACACCCTTAGACACCTTTTGATAGAGGACTTACCACTTCTTTGGTTTGTTGCGTGTGTCCGGACAGTGTATCGGCCAACTTGTCCAGCTTCGATGGCCACGTCTTGACGCCATCTAGTAACTGCAAAAGCTGCAAGCAGAACAGAGATCATAAAATCATAAAGATCGGTGAAAATACAACCCAAAACCCACCTGATTGTAGTCCACATCGGCAAGGAGTGCCCCAAAGTAGGCCAGCGTCATGGACTGCTGTCGGTTGAGGTCGTCGGTCTGCTTCTTGGCCTCCTGCACATAGCCGCTGGCTATGGTGGGGGCACCGTCCAGCATGATGACCTTGACGCCGAAGCGTCGTTGCTCCAAGGCCACGCCAATGGCATGCGCCAGGAGGCAGCCGTAGGAGTACCCTACGATATTGTAGGGACCATGCGGCTGTAGCCGCTGGATCTGGCCCAGATAGTAGGCCGCGCAGGCCTCGATGGAATCGAGCGGAACCTGTTCGGTGCACTGCAGGCCGTAGGCGGGGCAGGTGAGGGAGGAGGCCAGCGCCTCAACGGCAATTGTGAAGCCCTCGATGGGTGCGAGGAAGAAGACGGCCGGCTCCTTGCTGGCCACCGGCGCCTTCGAGAGCAGACGCACGAGCACCTCCTGCGGTAATACTTCCTTGGCGAATACCTTGCGAGTCTCATCGCTCTGTCCCTGTCCCTTTATCTGTCCCGCCTGCTCTGCTGGAGTTGTGGCAGCCGTGCTGGAGCCCGTACTGGAGTTGGAGCCGGCTGCTGAGATGGGCTCTTGGGCATCGATCTGCTTGAGGGCGCTAAATGTCAGCTGGCGGATCTCCTGTGCCGTCAGCACCAGATCGAAATGTCGCTCTAGGGTCTGCTTGATCTCTGTGCTCATCAGCGAGTCCATGCCCAGGTCGAACAGTGTTGTCTTGTCCTGCACGCTCTTCACATCCCGCAGGCCCATGATGTTGGCAATCGTGGCGATCAGACTTAGGCGATTCGTCTGCTCCATCTTACGCTTTTCGGCCAGCACCATGGAAGCCAGCACGGGATGTGGCTGCTGCAGAAACAAATCCATCGTCTCCAGGCAGCTGTTCATGCGCTGCGGCAGGGTGCCCCCGATGACGGTGTCGTTGTTGCCCATGTGCTCCATGATCATCCCCGTGTCCCCGATGGCGCCCCACTGAATAGCTGTGCCAGGGTAACCATCGCTCTGGCGCTGTTCGCAGATCCGCTCCATGGAGGAGTTGGCCAGGCCGTAGTTGGTCTGTCCGAGATTTCCCCGTCCGCAGGCCAAACTGGAGAAGCAAATGAAGTACTCCAGGGCCGGGCACATACCCCGGAGAGTCTGTCCAGGTGCTGGGTTGCCAGCAGCTTGGGCGCCGTCACCTGCTCAAAGTTCTTCGAGGTTTGGTCCTCAAAGAGTCCGTCCCTGAGCACTGCAGCCAGGTTGAAGATGCCCCCAACCAGAGCCAACTTGTCGCTGCTCTCCAGCAGCCTCTGGCATCCCACGGCAGATGTCACATCGTTGGTATCGATCATCACCTGGACGCCGCGATCATGCCAGCGACGGATCATCAACGCCTGATAGCCAGTCTTCACCCCCGAACGGGAGCTCAAGACGAGGAAACGAGCACCGCGTGACACCAGCCAGTGGGCCAGTTCCAGGCCGAATCCTCCGAGACCTCCCACCAGTATGTAGCTCTTCTCCGGGTGCATGTAGGAGCGGGGAATGGCATTAATCTGACGCAGTTTGGGCAGTGCGGATTTCTGTTCCTCCTCGTGACGCACCTGGATGACTACCTTGCCGATGTGCTTGCCGGAGGCCATGAAGCGGAACGCCTTCTCGATCTCCTTGTCCGCAAACACAGTGGTGTTCAGCGGAAGGACAGCACCGCTCTTGATACCCTCGGTTACCAGTCTGGCCACCAGTCTCTGCATCTCATCCTCCCCCTCCATTACGCTGTCCAGCAGGATGCCGTGGAAGGAGGTGTTCTTGAGGAACACCGACATGCCCATCGGGGTATTGTTGCTCAGATCAAATTTGCCAATCTCCAGGAAGCGTCCATTGAGACCCAGGCAGCGGATGGAGGCCTGCAGCTTCTCCTCGGAGAGGGAGTTGAGCACTAGCTCCACGCCCTCGCCATGGGTCACTGTCATCACCAGCTGCTCGAAGGAGGTGTCACGGGAGTTACCAATATGCCGCTCCTGCAACTTGGGGAATCGCTTCAGCAGGAACTCGCGCTTCTCCTTGCTGCCGACGGTCGTGAAGACAGTCAGACCATGAGCCAGGGCCACCGAGATGGCTGCCTGACCCACTCCTCCGGATCCTGCATGGATGAGGATGCGCTCGCCCTTCTTCATCTGTCCGCGCACCACCAGGGCGTAGTAGACGGTGGCATACACAACGGGCACGGTGGCAGCCTGTTCCATGGACCAGTTGTGGGGTATTTCCCACAGGAGGTTCCTATTCGCGAGGCAGTTGGTGGCCAGCGACTTGGCCGTGACCATAGCCATGATGCGGCGTCCCTGGGAGTCGCGTCCGGCAAACTCCAGGCCCAGGACACAGTCCTGGTAGGCCAGATCCCCGGGCAGTGCATCCACGCCCAGTTTGCCGGAGGCCAGCATCACGTCCCGAAAGTTGAGGGGCGCGTAGTAGACGGTGCATGGCTCGAATCCTGTCTGGACGGGCAGCTGGCTGGTGCGCGGACTCTCGATCCAGCGCAGCGAGGAGAGATCGCCTTTGACCAGTGTGTTCACGTAGGCTTGCTCCACGGGCAGCAGGGGCTGCTGGGAGTCCATCTTCAGGTGACGGAAGCTGCCCCAGCTGCCTTTCCTGTAGACATTGATAGCCAGATCCTTGGACAGCTGCTCGGCGTAGAAGGGTGTGTCAAGTGAGAACCGCGGCAGACCCTCGTCCAGCATCAGGTAGAGGCGGGCCCAGTTGCCGCCCTGCTCTCGTTTGAGGCAGTTCATCAGACCAAGTGCCCCAGAGCTGGGTTCCCCTTGGGCCACCAGATAGAGGCACTTCTGTTCGGCCTGGGCTTTGGCCAGGGCATTCTTGAGATCCGATATCCACTTGAAGTGAGTGTTGGTTACGGGAAGCACGAGTGATCGCCTGGCCTCGTGGGATGGGCTCTTTCTGGCGAGAATCAGCACACGATCAGTGCCAAAGAAGTGTTCCAAAACTGGCAACAGTTGGAGCTTGGTAAGCTTGTCTTTTCCCGTCAGATTGTACCCACTGGCGGTCTCCTCCAGGAGCAGGAAGCCACCCTCTGCCTTGAGGGACTCCACGCAGTTTTGCATCTCCTTCAAGGAGTGCTTTGTCAGCAGATCGAGGGCATGGACAAAGTGACATTGCTGCTCCACGGCACCCGCTGACAGATCCTTGACTATTACCTTCACACCCACCTCCTTCAGCTGTGCCTGGAGCTCGGATTCCGTGGAGGAAGTACTGATGACAGACAGATCTGCCACGAGGATGGGCTCCCGTTCAATCAGCTCCAGCAGCTCCAGGGCATGCAGTGGGTCCGGAGACAGTTCCACGCCCTTCAGTTTGATGGGACACCCACTGTTCTCGACAATCAGCTGAATGGCCACTGCCAGGGCCGTGCTTCTTGATCGCTGCTGATCCTCGCGCTGGCTTAAATGCTGGACATTGGGCACGAACCGGTAGCGCTCCAGGGTGGGCGCCGATTGACCCCCGGAACGCCGCTGGGTCTGGGCGGTCTTCATTTTGTGGATCTCAACACCGCCGCACTTGACCACAGAGATATTGCGGTGCCAGTAGACGGGCAGCTTTTGCTGGTGCCGCTTCACCAGCTCCATGTGACGGAGTGGGTCAATGAGGACTCTCTCGATGCCCGTGGGCACATACAGCTCGCGGATGTCGTTGCTGAGGATGCGGAACTGCAGCATGGTGTCCATGAAGCTGATCCAGTTCTCCGACCACTGCAGCCGACCCGTCACCGCCGCAATGTCCGCCTCCAGGATGCCCTGAAAGACTCCACTGTAGTCGTATCCCCTGAGACGCAGCTCCTTGTAGATGTCATTCGTGGAGAGCTTCTGGGCACCCGCAGTCCCGGGCAGAGCGGGCAGTGTGAGCTGCTCCTGCTGGACGTTTGTGACCAGCCGGAGCTTACCGGAGGCCACCAGGCTGCTGCCCTCGCAGATCTCGAAGCTGCTGCTGCCCGGAAAATAGTTCAGGGCAAGCTTCACGGTGGTGCCCGCATTCAGGATGGTAGCCCGATGGAAGATCACCTCCTCGAAAAGCACTGGAGTGCGCAGATAGTCCAGCCCCTGCTGCTGGGCCAGCATCATCCAGGCGAGCGTCATGTATCCCGTGGCGGGAAACAGTATCCTCCCATCGATGGTGTGGCCCACGAGGAAGGCGTTCTCCTCCTTGGACAGGTCCAGTTCCACGCACAGCTGTCCCGACTGCCGGCCGCCCTTGAACTTCGGGTAGTTCCACTTCTGGGTGTGGTCCCAGCCCACCAGGGAGCCCAGCATGGGCGTGCCCCGTGACACGGGATAGCTGATCTCGGGGGAGATCTTCAACAGCTGCGGCTGTCCGCCGAAGGCAAACAGACGCCCCACTTGGCTCAGGAGGAACTCGTAGTTGTTGGCATGGCCGCGCTGCATGAGACTCACGTAGCCGATCTGCGGACTCAAGGAGCGCAGAATGGCCCGGAAAAGGCCATGGGGGGCGATCTCCACGATGAGCGCATTCTGGGGTATGTGGCGGATGGCCTGCAGGAAGAGCACGGGCGAGATCAGGTTGTTGATGAAGTACCCGGCCGAGGCCTCACGGCTCTCGGGTGTCTGCCAGTCCTGCTCCTTGACGCTGGTGCTCAACCACCGTTGGCTGCGTGGCTTCGGCTCCGTGATTAGTCGCTCCAGGTTACGGCGGAGCATCGGGGCGGCACCCTCAATGTACGGACTGTGGAATGCATAGCCGCCGGAGCCCACCTCCCGCACAAAGACACCCTCCGCCTGCAGCTGTAGGATGGCCGCGTCCATGGAGTCCACCGGACCAGATACTGTGCAGTTGTCGTCGCTGTTGTGGCACACCGCATAGCAGTCTGCCGGCAGGTGTCCGCCAATCTCCTCCCAGCTCAGGCCCACGGCTGCCATCTTGCCACGTGGCAGGCCAGGCGTGTCCAGCACGCTCCGACCACGCCAGTAGGCCGCCAGCACCGTCTGCTCGGCCGTCAAGCAGCCATCCATGTAGGCGGCTCCCAGCTCTCCCGCCGAGTGTCCAATGATGCCGTCCGGCTGTATCCCCAGGGTCTTCAGGAGATCCGTCAATGCCACCTGGACAGCGGATACGGACACGAAGGAGTACAGCATGTTGTCAAAGGTGCGCTCTGTGGAGCGTGTCAGGACGTCTATCAGATCGAAATCCACCCGAGCAAGCACCTGAATTTTAAGAGAGGTAAGGAGTCAAAGGTTATCATAAGATTTAATGAGTACCGCGAATGGCAATTGGATTCACTCCACTGTGAAAGATCTAAGAAGATCGAAGATACACCATTGCGGCTGTAGTTTTGGGATTTCGGTACTGGCTTAAAATTTTAGTTTGATATTAAATCATTGGTATCAATTTGCTGAGTTTTTTCTATCTTGGGACCGACTTTTGCGCCATAGAACAGCTTTTTCTTGTGTTTCAGAATCTTTCTTAAAAGATACTGGTATTCGCGTAGGTACATTAATCGAACTGTTACCAAGTGTTTCGCACTTTGTAATGCTATTGAACTTGAAATATTATGCAAAGCGAAGAAGTTCAAGGTCGAAATGCCGACCGGATCTGAATTACTTTTGCAAGATCAGTTAAAGAATAGAAGGACCAGATATGGGTAATATTTAGCGTCATTCAAGAGTACATTCAGTGCAGGGATCGATTGCTTTTCAGCAGATCCTTTAGCGGGGATCGGTTCTTTCACTCACCTCGGCGCAATGCTCTATAGATTTTCGGAACACGTCCAGTTGCATGAGATCCTTGGCCATGCTGGCCCACTGGCTGCCCATGCCGGCGTAGACGAACCAAATGGGTCGGGACTCTTCTTCATGGGGGAGTATCTCCTCCTTGAGAGCACCGGTGGGGCCAAGGACCGCATAGCCACGGTAGGGATGCAGCGGAATGGGATGGGAGTGGATGTCATTGATGAGGGCAAGGAACTCTCGTCGTCGTGCCGCTTCTCGACGGCCACCTGCAGCAGCTGCTGCACCGCTGGCTCCGTCCGACCCGAGCAGACCACCAGCCTGAGGCACTGCTCCTCCGCGGTGGACTTGGGGCTTGACCTGGGGGCCTTTGACTTGCCATGTGACCGGAGGATGACATGGGCATTGGCACCGCCAAAGCCGAAGGAGTTGAGACCGACAATGCCGCCCTGCCAGGGCATATTGCGGTCCACTACTTTGAGGCGACCCTCGACCAAAGCTGGCACGGCTGGATTGGGTGTACGGTAGTGGAGATTGCTGGGCAGGATGCCCTCCTCCATGGCAATGATCATCTTGGCCAGAGCACTCACCCCCGAGGCGGGCTCCGCATGGCCCATATTCGACTTGACCGAGCCGATGAGCAGGGGAGTGGGTCGAGCGGGATGGCAGAAGAAATTGCTCAGCATATTGGCCTCCTGGTCATCGCCCACGGGGGTGCCACTGCCATGGGCCTCCACGTAGACCACGTCATCGGGATTGAGCCCAATCTCGCTGTATGTCTCCTCCAGCAGCGCCTGCTGCATGCGACCGTCGGGGAAGGTGACACCCTGCTCCTTGAACCCATCCGTGTTCGTGCGCACATTCAGGATGGAGGCGTAAACGCGCTTGGCCTGGGCCCGACGCTGGAGCAGGACCACAGCGCAGGTGTCGGCCCGGGCATAGCCATTGGCGGCGGCATCGAAGGTCTTGCAGGCGCCATCCTGGCTGACGATGCCCAGGCGCAGGAACTGCAAAGCAAAGATCGGCTTCAGAATGAGATTGACCCCCGCCACGAGAGCATAGTCGCAGCGGCCCGCTCGCATGTCCGCGTAGGCGTGCGATAGCGCCACCAGGGAACTGGAGCAGGCGGTGTCCACGATGAAGCTGGGCCCCTTGAAGTCGAAGGTGTAGGAGATGCGATTGGCGAACATGGCGCGGGCACAGCCCGTGAGGCAGTAGCCATTGATGGTGCTCGGTTCCATGTTGGGGATCTCGTGCTCCGTCTCCACGAAGGACAGACCAATGTAGACGCCGGTGCGGGTGCCGCGCAGCTGGGCGGGATTTATGCCCGCATCGATGATCGCCTCGTGGGTCAGTTCCAGTAGCATGCGCATGCAGGGGTCCATCAGTTCGGCCTGCTTCTGGTGCACGCTGAAGAAATTCTCATCGAACTTCTCCAGATCCTCATCCTTCATCTTGGCCATGCGCTCCGGCAGTCCATAGATGCCTATTGATGATCGATGATCGATGGTCTGATCAGGATCTGATTCTGTAAAATTCCTATAGGATGTTGGTCACTCACCTGCCTCCCACCTCCTGGGATCGTCTGTGACCATGTCGATGCCGTTGAGCAGATTGTACTTGAACTCCTCGATGTTGCTGCTCTCCGGCAGTTTGCCCGAGAGCCCCGAGATCACGACGTCCGTGCCATCCCCACCTGCTGCGGTCTCCGCCTCCGCTTTCTTCTTGTTGGGCATCTTCTGTGGCTATTTGATCCTTGGCTGCTAATCAGGCTCGGCAGAAGTTCAGTCTGTCTATCTAGATAGATCAAAATTATTGGAGAGCTATTCTAATGTTTGGGTCCTGTAAAAACTAACTCTTGCTAATTGCTAAGAAGAAGAAAACATATCAAAAACATTATTTTAAGGAATGTTTCCATTCTAAAAATGATATAATATTTTGTTGAAATCTAGATCTAGAAACTGTTGGATCTAGAAATCATTTTGATGCATTTTCTAATTAATATTATTCGTATTCAAATTCTTGCAAAGTTCTAGACCAGGAATCGGAAACCTTTTCAGACGGATGATCCAAAAGCTATAGTTTAAAAGCAACTCAAAATTTTATTTCAATATTTCTGGAATTTGATAACGATTCGGTATTAGGTATGTTTAGAAGAATGGTAATTTATTTGAAATAATAATATAAATGTAACTTCAAATCTGAAAATAACATGTCCCCTGTTCCAGACATTACAAAACACTCTATAAAGTAAGTGTGTCAACAGAAATCGCCAATAAGATCAACATGGGATCAACAAAGGCAAAAAGTTCAAGCACCTAAATGAAATAAAATTTATTGAAAAAACACTCCTGGAATGTAATATATTCATAGTATAAGTTTGTGCAATAGATGACTGGCTAAATCAAAGCGAATAAAAGTGCAGTAGTGCAATCTGTGTAGATCTGACATTAGATCGTCAATTCAAAAGTAATAACCAAACTAAATACAAATTCACAAAATCCAATCATGATTGGAGCAAGAAAATAGAAAGATATACCTTTTGAAAAAAAAACAAATACAAAACTTAAAAGTTTCATTGGAAAAGAGAATCCTTGGATTCTTCCTGAACATATATTGAGAATCTCTCAGCAAATATCGGCAGTGCTTGATTGATTTCATTAAAAGCCAAAACATAAAGGGGTTCTTCCATATAATCCCACCGTCCGATAAAAGTATGTTAAATTTATGTGGTTCAAAGTTCAATAAGGCCTTATAATTATAATAGACTCCCCTTTCTTAACCTATGCGATCAAAAGATTGATAGACCTATAATTGAAAAGGAGAAATCTGTAAGCCGAAGGAAAGGAGGGAAATCGGAAAAGAAACTTCCATAAGTGTACGATTTGTAAAGCAAGTTGCTTGAGCATTTGAATATTCATTCCCTTTGCTAATGATGCTCTGCTCTGTTTTGATAAGGTTTACCAATCGCCAATGCCCAGTCGGCAATTAATGACACTTAATGAGCACTCGGCTGGTCGCAATTAATTCTGAAATGTACGACGCCTTAGGATCGATTTGAATATTGTCGCTCTGCATGGCTGATAAGGAACTGTTGCAGCAGCAGCAGTCACCTTTACTTTATCGGAATGATTCGCTGAATCGGCGTATTCCACCATAGATGGAGAGAGACTCCACTCCGTGTTGCCATGTTGGCTACTGGGAACTGGCAGTTCAGATAGTCGAAATTCGTCCAGCTCTTGGCCGCGTGGACTGAACTGAGGGGAGGTGGAAGCGGACCGAATCGCCTCGATAAGCACAGGTACGATCTTAACTCTGATCGAATTTTTCCTATACGTATACTAGCAATTGCTATGCCGATGAGGCGCGTGCCAGACTTTTGATGAAACATTATGATGGGTGGACCAATGATTCCCAAAAGTACTATATTCGACGGCTAATCTCAAATTTATATAAATTTATTTCAAAGTTTGATTCAAAACAACGTTCGCAGGAATATATTTTATTATCATTACCCTTGTCGGGGTAGACCGTATCAAATATCATTTGTGGCTTCTTATTTCTAATTCCAGTTTTTCCTGGTTTTTAATCAAATTTAATTTGCAAATCTGTTATCTTTCGAACTTCGTTCTGAAATGATATGAGATAATAGGAGCTAAGAGCTCATTATTAGTCCTTAAATAAGGACCTATATAGATCTTTTTTATTCCTTACTCCTTTAACTGAAAGATATTTGCAGAATAAAAATTCCTTTTTTGGTTTTTAGTCTGAAGGACAAAGATTAATGCAAATAAGTAAATACCCAGAGAAATTCTTTAGATCGCCTTTAAATTTTCTGAAAATAATTCAAAACCTCATTTTTCTGTACTCATTTTTTAATTTGTAAGCCAACAATTAGGTTTCTTCAAACGCATTCTATCAAAACTCAGTTGAGCATCGGTTTTTAGTATTTATTGTCATTATTTCCTTAAGTTTGAGATTGATTAAGAGACCTTACATATTCCCAACACCATTCATTTATGCAAAGTTCTTAAAACTGTTCAGAATTCTGCGGTTATCGGAGGGTTATCTGTATTTTTAGACACATCAGAGTAACTGTTCTGTTTCTCGAATAATTTATTCGATATTTTAGCTACATTTTTAGTGGAAACTTTTAAGGCACTCTCTTTCAGGGTTCATGGTGTCCTTTTTGCTTTAGTCCTAGTTGTGTTCAATAATATACGATTATACGAATTATTCAAACGATGACAAAAAAATTTGATCGACTGTCTGAACACGCCACTTTCCATTGTCTTTGCACTTGACTCACATTTCTTATATCACTTTAGTGGAACGATCGGATCGGATAGACTTCAGCACTGCACTGTCACTGTCCAATACGAAGCGCTCTTTAGATATAACTCTTTTATCACTTTCGGTGCACTTGCTATCGCGTATCCTGTGTGAGCTCAGTTGTGGGGACAAAGGATCAACGGCAGGATGTTTATCGTGTGGCGTGGATGGTTGGGTGTATATCCTTTTGGTGTGCACGTATTGCTCCGACTTGGTCCGCAGACAGACTGAAACTAGGGCTGCAGTTGCTGTATTCTTTATATGCATTCGGTTCGCGGGGAGGACGGCGGCCGGGTGGCCATCAAATGGCGCATATGTAATTACCCATATCCATACCAAATACTAAGCATACCCGATTTCATAATGACTGCGCCAGAATCGCCACCGCCAATCGCCAGTCAGCCCCCTGAATAATTCATTTTCATGCTAAAATTTTGTTCCCTCCCTGCCGCTGCCGCTGCCGCTGGCTCTAACTCCGACCAAACCAAATAGAAATTGCGACGCTGACCAGGACAGGTGTATCCGTGAGTGAGTGAGTGCCCGTGCCCATGCCCTGGTAATTAGTCCAAGTGTGTGCCATAGCAGTTGACATCGCCTAGTTAACCCACTTGTCGCCCGGCCCCCTGCCTGCCTTTGGCGGCTCCACGGGGCTTGCGTTTGGCTTTTGCCGCCTTCGCACGGGCTTTGGCTTTGTCTTGGCACGCCCTCGCCCGTAGCTTGGCTTTGGTCGCCTTTGCCCGTGGTTTGGCTTTGGTCGCCTTCGCCCGGGGCTTGGATTTGGCCAGCTGTAACGATCGAAAAATGTTAGTGTTAGTCAACCTCCATGTAAGTGCATATGTGCCTACCGTCACTTGTATGTCCTTGTAGGGAGATCTTAGGGTCTTCTTGTCCACGGGGTTGCTCCTGCGAAATTTGAACGGAAGAAAAGGTAGCTTCTCTTCCGTCACCGAGAAGATGCCCAGATTTACGCCCAAGTCTATCGCAAAGTGCACGGCTTTCTTAACGCTCCCGAACGCAGCGATATGCTTGGCCAACAAAACGTGTTTGAGGGCTTCGCACATTTGATCCACATCGGCGCCTGCGAATACAAGATATTCCCGCTTCCAAATTTGGTACATATATCGTTATATTCATTTACTTACTGAGTGTTGGCTGGCGGCTCAAGAAATCGAGTATTTGGGGCAGCACCGACTTAGTCTCCATTATTATTCGTATCTATAAATACATGTAAAATTTTAATATTGTTGTAATGTTTCAATGTTTCACGTCTGATTTGTATGTATGGTATATAGAGAAAATATCTGTATGATATCACAAAGGCCTCTGGGTTTGAGATTATTCCCAAATAAAAATAAACTCGATGATACGGCAATGCCCGAGTTTATTTGTTTAATTTCCATTCACTCCATTTCTGTATGTACTTAAAATACCAAATTAAATCAAATTAATTGTAGACACTGTATTGTATGTATAAATCACAGGCAATCCGAGTACGAGTGTATGAATTATGTACGAGACCCAATTCCAATTAATCAAATGCGAATAATTTGCCAAAAGAAAAGTTTGATCAAACCTCAAGTTGATATTAGTTTTATTTAATGATGGATTGCATCAGCACTGCACATAGTACATATATGCATATATGTATTTACATATGTACATGCAGCCCACTACGGCTTTTCAGCATAATACAAATAATCTCCAACGACTTCCTAGTGCTACCCCAACAAAAGACCATTTCATTGCGTCATAGAAGAGCAAGTGTTGACGTGGAAAAAAACTAAACTAATCATAATTGTAAACACATTTAAAATAGTTCTACATACATATGTAAATATATATGTGATACTCGTACGAAAGCCAATGACCTACAAATACGACAAATATCAGTACAATACAGAATGGGAGTATATATTCGTAAGTATCTTTACAAAAGCACCATTTTTGTTACATTTTAACAAAATCATTAATTCCAAAAATATAAATATTTATTTAATCGAGTGCAGATAGCAAAAGCCTACCTTCTACCAGCATTCCTATATGGGATTAATTAGCTAATTGGCTAATTATAAATGTAAAATTAAATAATAGTTGTAGTTCTGTTTCATTAATTACATAGGATTGGTATAAATGAAAAGTATAACACTTTAAAAATCGATATTTAGGAAAGCCAATACCGATGAGATGTGTGTATTCTTGAAGTAATCTAGTTTTCATCATTCATAACGTAAACATTCAGATTTTGTACCAATAATTTGACAAGCACTTGACAACCAAAAGGTTTCCAAAAAGCAAAAAACAATTTATATGGTACGAGTATAAGAGCAAAAATGGGACAATAAAATAGTTGCCATTAAAGTCCTGTAAATCGTTTTTGATTGAGAACACAACTGCAGTAGCGATGTCTCTCCTTTCTGATACACAAAAAAATATTGCTAAGCGGAAAGATTAACTCTTATCTAAATCGGGTTTCTAGAGCAAAAACCATCAACAGGCCATTCAGTTTTCCCAATCGTTTTAATGGCCACGGGCCCGGTAACAAATTGAGAGAGCAACTATTAATAAAACCAAAACAAAACAAAGACGCGTGCACATTTCGCTTTCTTTGCCGGGCGTCGGCTTCGAAGGATGATAGCGAGACCATGATACGGTTTATTTTGTTGGTTTTTGTTTGGAAGGCCTCGACCTTGGCGATAGCGACATACGGGAACAGCTCACATTTGCGATGCTCTGGAACGTTGCTAACACATGAGAGCGATGTGATTAGCCCGGGCATGCCGCGTGCTTTGCCATCACCCCGTCTCTCTGCCTTATAATGATTAGCTGATAATGATATTTTGGGGTATTGGCCAGTGGGCCAGGTAGCCCGCTAAGCAGCCGTCGCGGAAATTTACACAGAACAGAGTCGTGTGTCGTGCGTCTTCCAAGAATGGGTATATGATGGGCGAACACTCATGTGCGTATTATCAACTAGTGGAATAGCTCTCGGAAGTATGTTCTCCAGAGGTGATTCGCTGATAGTTGGATGTGACAAGGGGTGAATATAGTAGCGACCAATTGCCCTTCAGGCGGAACGATGAAGATCCGCAGACGATAAGAGCCACTGTCAGAGGCTGTAAGGCTTTTCACGGTGAATTAAAGGTGATCCTTGTCGGGTGTCTATCGTTTAGATCTGCTATTACTTTATATAATATGTATAATGATATGCGTCAGTGGTTCGTTCGGCTCAGAAATACAGTCGTCGAACCGCGGGCAAGCGGCTGTGATGCACTTTGTAATAGGTATAGGTGTTTGAATAAATCTGCGTCACCAGCGACTGGTCTGGTCAAAGTTTCACAGTTTGTCCGGCAAAATGTTTTAATTAACTAACAGAAAACGTTTAATGAAACAGCAATAACAATCAGTCGCATGTTGACCCTCCTCAAAGCTTCACCACAATCTTGCCACGCAAATGCCCGCACTTCATGCGCTCAAAGGCCTTTGGCATTTCCTCGAAGCCGAAAGTGCTGTCAATCAGTGGGATCAACTGAAAGCGTACCAAAGGATTCGATTAGTCTTCTAAATAGATTT
This sequence comes from Drosophila lowei, assembly GCA_008121275.1. Taxonomy (NCBI): domain Eukaryota; kingdom Metazoa; phylum Arthropoda; class Insecta; order Diptera; family Drosophilidae; genus Drosophila; species Drosophila lowei. The sequence continues at coordinate 25,283,589 of CM017779.1, forward strand.
TTCTGGAGGCTAGCACTCACCTTTCGCTGCCGCACCAGTTGTTCCAAGAATGCAATCCCGTGAGGAGCAGGATTGAAGAAGCCCCACTTCACCATTCCTCCTCGCTGCGTGAGGGATTTCACATTGGTCTGCACCAGGTCGACCATATTCTTGATCGCACCCAGTCCTAGGCCCTGCTGGTCAATGTTGGCTAGCAGCGGCGACGAGAATGTAATGTACTGCCGGAAATCAAATTTCAATTCCGATGCATGCGCCCCTCCATGACCGGCACAGTCCAAGACAATGTCGTAGGGCGCAAACTTGCACAGCTCGTCCATAGCATCGCTGTTGTTGTAGTCTACGACGAAATCGGCGCCCAGACAGCGGACCATTTCCACGGCGTTCTCACTGCAGGTGGCGAGCACTTGAGCGCCTTGCGACTTGAGTATCTGTATGGCCAAAGTGCCAACACCGCCGGAGCCGCCCAAGACTAGTATGCGCTTATGTGCGCCACCGCCAGCAGCTGTGGTGGCACCGCACGGGCCACCCAAACCACCAGAAATGTAGAGTCCCGACCAGGCTGTCAATCCCGCATACAACACGCTGGCTGCCTCGCTGTCGTCTAGCTGTTTGGGCGCTGGAGCCAGCTAAAAACGAAAATGAAGATGGTTCTTAAATTGATTTTTCATTTAAATATTTTTAACCACTTACACAGTATGACGGGACAGCCACATACTCCGCATGAGCACCAGGACTGGCATGCACAGGCACAACTCCCCAGACACGCGCTCCCAGTTTGAGTGAATCGGACGTCACGCCCATTCCCTTCTGCACCAGCTCTCCACAGAATTCGCGGCCCAATGTGAGCGGAAACTCGATGCCATCTCCCGGCTGGCAGCGTATTTTGTTTAGAACTGTAGCTCCATAGCCTCGGAGCATGGCCAGATCGATGGGATTCACAGCCGTTGTCCTTACTCGCACCAGGCATTCATTGGAGCTTCGTATTTGTGGGATCTTCAGTTTGTCGGAAAGCAGCAGCTCGTCAATATCGCCGTAGCTGTGCAGTTGCCATCCACGCATCTTCTCGAGGGATTTCGTGGGCGTCGTCGGGGGCAAATGTTCCCCCTTTGTTTTGTTACCGGCGGGAGTTACGTTTGCGCTGACGGAGTAGGGTCGCCTGGCATGCATCACGCATTGCCGCATCCAGATGACGCCATTATATCTAGTAGACTGCATATTGCCAGGAATTGAGCTAACAAGAACAAAATATACTTAATTTGTTTCCAAATAAAAGTCCACGGATTTGTTATTATTTATTACAGCAACAGTGTGACCGCTCCTCATGAAAACAAATTTGAAAAACAGCTGTTGACAATGTGAAAACGTTTCGATGCGAATAGCAATCGAGCAATCGATACTGCGACTTATCGGTAGTTACATTTAAGCTCAATAAATATCGTGGGTATATTGGCTATCGAAGTTTGAATCTTTTAATAATCTTCTGATTGGAACCCTACAGGAAAAATTTGGTAAGTACTAGCACTCATGGCATGCTTTCATCAACAAAACTCAACCCAACAACTTATTCCCAACAAAAAAGTAAGCAGTACTCCATGCGCGATGAAACCCCAGTTGTCAAATTCTGATTCGTTTGAGTACACTGGAAAAATATCAGTCTAGCAACTAGAGTCTAGAACCACTAACCATACAGTATAAAGGGATGTCAGTTCATACAGTTCATAAGTTCCTTTCATTTTAGCAGATCGCACTGTCCTTTCTCCTGGGTGATCTTTCGGTCCGACCACTGCCATGGCCCTCTTCCTTGCATCCCACGTTTTTTTCTCCGCCCTTCCAGTCCGTTCGCCGTCGGTATGTGTGTGGATGTATTTTAAATTGTAACTTCTTTCACAGAGGACTTATGTACCCTACGCTTTATCACAAACCGAGTCGGTCCGAGTTAGTCCTTATCAAAGTATCAAGTATATTTTTCCAATTACTCGAACCTATGGAACGGCCAGATCGGCCGTTTTCTTTGGCTATATCTCAGCTATTTATGGACCGATCGGGGCGCGGCATGTCTCTCCGTGCTCGGGAGAGTCCTGTCAATCGACTGCCATCCTAAAAAGGGACATCCATTTTTTCACGATTTTCGCAAAAAATCATGATGGTTACATCATTAAATTTGCCAAAAATCGGCCTCATTTTCGTAGTCGAGATTTTGATGCCGTTCGACAGTCTGGATCCTCACGATCCTGGGAGAGTTGGTCCGTCACCGATCTGTACCTGTTTATCTGAGATATAGCCTTTCGAAGATTTGGATTTTGCATTTCTTTAGAATACTGGTTTTTTCTGCACGCTATATCTCTGCTATACGGCAGCCGATCGGAGTGCGGCGTATCTTTTCGTGATCGGGAGAGTCCTGCCAATCGACTGCCATCGGAAAAAGGGACATCCATTTTTTCACGATTTTCGCAAAAAATCATGATGGTTACATCATTAAATTTGCCAAAAATCGGCCTCATTTTCGTAGTCGAGATTTTGATGCCGTTCGACAGTCTGGATCCTCACGATCCTGGGAGAGTTGGTCCTTCACCGATCTGGCCCTGTTTATCTGAGATATAGCCTTCCGAAGATTTGGATTTTGCATTTCTTTAGAATACTGGTTTTTTCTGCACGCTATATCTCTGCTATACGGCAGCCGATCGGAGTGCGGCGTATCTTTTCGTGATCGGGGAGAGTCCTGCCAATCGACTGCCATCGGAAAAGGGACATCCATTTTTTACGATTTTCGCAAAAATCATGATGGTTACATCATTAAATTTGTGAAAAATCGGCCTCATTTTCGTAGTCGAGATTTTGATGCCATTCGACAGTCTGGATCCTCACGATCCTGGGAGAGTTGGTCCTTCGCAGATCTGGCCCTATTTGTCTGAGATATAGCCTTCCGAAGATTTGGATTTTGCATTTCTTTAGAATACTGGTTTTTTCTGCACGCTATATCTCTGCTATACGGCAGCCGATCGGAGTGCGGCGTATCTTTTCGTGATCGGGAGAGTCCTGCCAATCGACTGCCATCGGAAAAAGGGACATCCATTTTTTACGATTTTCGCAAAAATCATGATGGTTACATCATTAAATTTGTATTCCTGAAAAATCGGCCTCATTTTTCGTAGTCGAGATTTTGATGCCATTCGACAGTCTGGATCCTCACGATCCTGGGAGAGTTGGTCCTTCGCAGATCTGGCCCTATTTGTCTGAGATATAGCCTTCCGAAGATTTGGATTTTGCATTTTCTTTAGAATACTGGTTTTGCACGCTATATCTCTTTCGGCAGCCGATCCGTGCGGAATGTCTTTTCGTGATCTGCACTGCCATCGGAAAAAGGGACATCCATTTTTCACGATTTTCAAAAATCATGATGGTTACATCTTGAAAAATCGGCCTCTAGTCGAGATTTTGATGCCGTTCGACAGTCTGGATCATCACGATCCTGTTGGTCCTTCGCAGATCTGGCCCTATTTGTCTGAGGAAGATTTGGATTTTGCATTTCTTTAGAATACTGGTTTTCTGCACGCTATATCTCTGCTATCGGCGGCAGCCGATCGGATGCGGCGTATCTTTTCGTGATCGGGAGAGTCCTGCCAATCGACTGCCATCGGAAAAGGGACATCCATTTTTTTACGATTTTCGCAAAAATCATGATGGTTACATCATTAAATTTTGAAAAATCGGCCTCATTTTCGTAGTCGAGATTTTGATGCCATTCGACAGTCTGGATCCTCACGATCCTGGGAGAGTTGGTCCTTCGCAGATCTGGCCCTATTTGTCTGAGATATAGCCTTCCGAAGATTTGGATTTTGCATTTCTTTAGAATACTGGTTTTTTCTGCACGCTATATCTCTGCTATACGGCAGCCGATCGGAGTGCGGAATGTCTTTTCGTGATCGAGAGAGTCCTGCCAATCGACTGCCATCGGAAAAAGGGACATCCATTTTTTCACGATTTTCGCAAAAAATCATGATGGTTACATCATTAAATTTGTGAAAAATCGGCCTCATTTTCGTAGTCGAGATTTTGATGCCGTTCGACAGTCTGGATCCTCACGATCCTGGGAGAGTTGGTCCTTCACCGATCTGGCCCTGTTTATCTGAGATATAGCCTTCGAAGATTTGCATATCATTAAAACTGTTACTTTATTTAACTCTTCCTTTCATTTTAGCAGGTCGTCCCCTCCCGTGGCCCGAATACCTCTTGCGTGCCCGCGGACACCGTTATGCCCATTATTGTTTACCAGGAGCATCACCCCTTTGGTCTTCCGGATCATATGAGTGAGTGTGCGCTCGATGACGGCTGTCCACTCCAGACGACTGACCGGCTGACATCGCAAACTCCCCGCCGGCTCTTGCGCACAGGGCTTGATTCCTGTTGCGCGAGGCTGTCCTTTCTCCTGGGTGATCTTTCGGGCCGGCCACTGCCATGGCCCCTCTTCCTTGCATCTTACGTTTCTTTCTCCGCCCTTCCAGTCCGTTCGCCGAAGGTACCTCATTGCGGTGGTGTATTTCGTCCTCTCGGGAGGTAACTTCTTGTCCATAGCTATGATGCCGCTGCTGTGTTTATCGACAACAAACCGAGCTGCAGCAGGGACCAGTAATCGACGGCGGAATTGTTGGTTCACGCCCATGAAATAAAACCCCAATATTTCCGCCGTCAGAAATCACGGCCAGATGAATCCGTTGTTTTGCTATATCTCAGGATGGACCGATCGGGGCGTTTATTCTCTCCGTGCTCGGGGAATCGTATCTCAGCAGGACAGAAGCGCATCCTTTTTCAGATCGAACCTAAAATATTTCCTCATCCTTCGGGACCAAAAGCCAAGGACTTTGAAAAATCGGCCCATTTTCGGGATGGATTACGCGGGCTAAGTCTCTAGATGATGTCGTTGTTGTTAGGTTTAAGGATATACGCGTCCATATATTGAGATATAGCCTTTCGAAGATTTGTTTCCCTTGTTTATTTATTTAGACTAAGCTAAGTTTTGATCTGCACGCTGAAAAATCATCTGACCCAAAAATTTTTCGTGATCGGGAGATATAGAGCCTTTCGACTGCCAGTTGGATAAATCCATTTTTTTACGATGGGGAAAAAGTCCATGATGAAGGACTGGAGCTCATTTTATCGATTTAAATCGCCCAAAATAGCCGAAATCTTTGTATCTTATCTTATCGAAGGGCAAATTTTTTTCTTATCACGGCGGGTCGTCAGATTTTGCCACAAATAAGGCAGAAAACAAGATATATATATCTGGGGAAAATATCCTTGATCCTTGGTCCTTGATAGGGACTCCATCAAATCAGGGATCACAGGAAGTCAGGCACGCCCTATCTGGCCACAAATAAGGGAGATAACAAGATATATATATCTAGGGAAAATATCCTTGATCCTTGGTCCTTGATAAGTAATCCATCAAATTCGGACTTTTCTCCGAACGAGGAAGAGTTCGTCCGTCCCGATCGGGCCACAAATAACGGAGAAAACAACAACAGTTGTTTTTGTCAATTTCTTTACAATAAATTGTTTTTTGTTGTATCAACAACCCGGCAACCGATCGACCGCTCAAATGGCCAAATCGAGAATTTCTAAACTGGGATACCAGGCGAACAGAAATCAGCAGAAGGTCGATGGATTTTCAAAAATGTGATGCATACTTTTGGGGTTTGTGAAAAACGGAGGAACCCAATTTTAAATAAAAAATTTTTAAAAATCCATTCGACCTTCTGCTGATTTCTGATTCGCCTGGTATCCCAGTTTTGAAATTCTCGTTTTTTGGTGATTTGAGCTTCCGAAGTTTTGGGTTTTGCATTTGAATAAAACAACACGCAATTTATACGGCAGCCGATCGGATTGATCGAGAGTCCTGCCAATCGAAAACATCCATTTTTTGATTGGCAAAAATCATGATGGTTGGCATCATTAAATTTGTGAAAAATCGGGACTTTTCGTAGTCGAGATTTTGATGCCGTTCGACAGTCTGGATTTCACGATCCTGGGAGGGTTGGTCCTTCGGATCTGGCCCCTGTTTGTCTGGAGATATAGCCTTTTGAAGATTTGGATTTTGCATTTCTTTAGAATACTGGTTTTTCTGCATATATCTCTGCTATACGGCAGCCGATCGGAGTGCGGCGTATCTTTTCGTGATCGGGAGTTTCCTGCCAATCGACTGCCAATGGAAAAAGGGACATCCATTTTTACGATTTTCGCAAAAATCATGATGGTTACATCATTAAATTTGAAAAAATCGGCCTCACTTTTCGTAGTCGAGATTTTGATGCCATTCGACAGTCTGGATCCTCACGATCCTGGGAGAGTTGGTGGGACACACAAAATGGTCCTGATCCTTCTGGATCAAGGATTTTCCCCATCAAAAAAATCCGAAGATTTGGATTTTCATTCTTTAGAATACTTTTTTTTCTGCACGCTATATCCCTGCTATACGGCAGCCGATCGGATGCGGAAGGATCTTTTTTCAATAGTTTTATTCATGCCAAATCGACTGCCATCGGAAAAGGGACATCCATTGCAAAACGATTTTCGCTAAAATCTAAATGATGGATTTACCATCATTAAACCTAACAACATCGACATCATTTTCGTAGTCGAGATTTTGATGCCGTTCGACAGTCTGGATCCTCACGATCCTGGGAGAGTTGGTCCTTCACCGATCTGGCCCTGTTTATCTGAGATATAGCGTTCCGAAGATTTGCATATCATTAAAATACTGTTACTTTATTTAACTCTTCCTTTCATTTTAGCAGGTCGTCCCCTCCCGTGGCCCGAATACCTCTTGCGTGCCCGCGGACACCGTTATGCCCATTATTGTTTACCAGGAGCATCACCCCTTTGGTCTTCCGGATCATATGAGTGAGTGTGCGCTCGATGACGGCTGTCCACTCCAGACGACTGACCGGCTGACATCGCAAACTCCCCGCCGGCTCTTGCGCACAGGGCTTGATTCCTGTTGCGCGAGGCTGTCCTTTCTCCTGGGTGATCTTTCGGGCCGGCCACTGCCATGGCCCTCTTCCTTGCATCTTACGCTCTTCTCTCCGCCCTTCCAGTCCGTTCGCCGAAGGTACCTCATTAGCGGGTGATTCCGCCGTAGCTCCTCGTCCTCTCGGGAGGTCCTAGGGATGTGCTCCTGGCTGCTCCATAGCTATGATGCCGCTGCTGTGTCGCTGAGTCGACAATGTGGCGACCCGTCCGCTGCAGCAGGGACCAGTAATCGACGGCGGAATTGTTGGTTCACGCCCACGGGAAATAATGTCAGCAACCCCCCCAATCATTCATCCGCCGTCGAATCAAACGCTGGGCTGCAGCTTCGACGCGCATAAGTGAATCAGTATGTAATTGTGCTATCCAAGCATTACCGAGCCGTATTCAAGACAGACCGAGTCCTATTCCAGCCAGACAGAATCGTATCTCAGCAGGACAGAAGCGCATCCCTTGCAAGATCCGAACCTAACAAGCCATCGTCATCCTTCGAGCTGACCATCGAAACCAAGGACTTTGACTATGGCACCCAAGGGATGGGCTACGCGGGCTACTAGACTCTAGATAGATGTCGTTGTTGTTAGGTTTAAGGATATACGCGTCCATATATTTAGATAGTAGATACAAATGTTTTGCACTTGTTTATTTATTTATACTAAGCTAAGTTTTGATGAATAAAACTATTGAAAAATCATCCTTGCTGTATCCTGTTTTTGGGAAAATATAGCGGGGAATATAGGGGAAAAAATAGCAGAGAAAATTAAATATTTTTGATGGGGGAGAAAGTCCTTGATCCTTGAGAAGGACTCCATTAAATCAGGGACATTTTGTGTGTCCCAGGAAGCAATCGCACGCTCAAATCGACCCAAAAATAGCCGAGAAAACTAAAGTTGTATAGTTGGGGTCGTTGGAGTCCTTATCGAAGGACCAAGCAAATTTTTCTTATCACGGCGGGCCATGGCACGTCCAGATTGGGCCACAAATAAGGCAGAAAACAAGATATATATATCTGGGGAAAATATCCTTGATCCTTGGTCCTTGATAGGGACTCCATCAAATCAGGGATCACAGGAAGTCGGGCACGCCCCTATCTGGCCACAAATAAGGGAGAAAACAAGATATATATATCTAGGGAAAATATCCTTGATCCTTGGTCCTTGATAAGTAATCCATCAAATCAGGGACTTTTCTCCGAACACAGGAAGCCGTCGCACGTCCCGATCGGGCCACAAATAACGGAGAAAACAACAACAGTTGTTGTTGTCAATTGTTGTACAATAAATTGTTGTTGTTGTACAACAACCCTCAACTAGCGACCGCTCAAATGGCCAAAAACGAGAATTTCTAAACTGGGATACCAGGCGAACAGAAATCAGCAGAAGGTCGATGGTTTTTTTCCAAAAAAATGTGATGCATACTTTTGGGGTTTGAAAAAACGGAGGAGCAAAAATAAATAAAAAAATTTTAAAAAAATCCAGCGACCTTCTGCAGATTTCTGTTCGCCTGGTATCCCAGTTTTGAAATTCTCGTTTTTGGCCATTTGAGCGGTCGCTAGTTAAGGGTTGTTGTTGTAAAACAACAACAATTTATTGTACAACAATTGACAACAACAACTGTTGTTGTTTTCTCCGTTATTTGTGGCCCGATCGGGACGTGCGATGGCTTCCTGTGTTCGGAGAAAAGTCCCTGATTTGATGGATTACTTATCAAGGACCAAGGATCAAGGATATTTTCCCTAGATATATATATCTTGTTATCTCCCTTATTTGTGGCCAGATAGGGGCGTGCCCGACTTCCTGTGATCCCTGATTTGATGGAGTCCCTATCAAGGACCAAGGATCAAGGATATTTTCCCCAGATATATATATCTTGTTTTCTGCCTTATTTGTGGCCCAATCTGGACGTGCCATGGCCCGCCGTGATAAGAAAAATTTGCTTGGTCCTTCGATAAGGACTCCAACGACCCCAACTATACAACTTTAGTTTTCTCGGCTATTTTTGGGTCGATTTGAGCGTGCGATTGCTTCCTGGGACACACAAAATGTCCCTGATTTAATGGAGTCCTTCTCAAGGATCAAGGACTTTCTCCCCCATCAAAAATATTTAATTTTCTCTGCTATTTTTTCCCCTATATTCCCCGCTATATTTTCCCAAAAACAGGATACAGCAAGGATGATTTTTCAATAGTTTTATTCATCAAAACTTAGCTTAGTATAAATAAATAAACAAGTGCAAAACATTTGTATCTACTATCTAAATATATGGACGCGTATATCCTTAAACCTAACAACAACGACATCTATCTAGAGTCTAGTAGCCCGCGTAGCCCATCCCTTGGTTGCCATAGTCAAAGTCCTTGGTTTCGATGGTCAGCTCGAAGGATGACGATGGCTTGTTAGGTTCGGATCTTGCAAGGGATGCGCTGCTGTCCTGCTGAGATACGATTCTGTCTGGCTGGAATAGGACTCGGTCTGTCTTGAATACGGCTCGGTAATGCTTGGATAGCACAATTACATACTGATTCACTTATGCGCGTCGAAGCTGCAGCCCAGCGTTTGATTCGACGGCGGATGAATGATTGGGGGGGTTGCTGACATTATTTCCCGTGGGCGTGAACCAACAAACCAAGGGCGGAGAGAAAGCGTTCCGCCGTCAGGAGAAAGGATTACGGCCTCGCGCAACAGGTCAAGCCCTGTGCGCTGCCGGAAGGGGAGTTTGCGATGTCAGCCGGTCAGTCGTTGTCGCCGTCATCAGCGCACACTCAGCAGCGGAAGACCAAAGGGGTGATGCTCCTGGTAAACAATAATGGGCATAACGGTGTCCGCGGGCACGCAAGAGGTATTCGGGCCACGGGAGGGGACGACCTGCTAAAATGAAAGGAAGAGTTAAATAAAGTAACAGTATTTTAATGATATGCAAATCTTTGGAAGGCTATATCTCAGATAAACAGGGCCAGATCGGTGAAGGACCAACTCTCCCAGGATCGTGAGGATCCAGACTGTCGAACGGCATCAAAATCTCGACTACGAAACTGGGAGGCCCAAAAATGATGTAACCATCATGATTTTTTGCGAAAATCGTGAAAAAATGGATGTCCCTTTTTCCGATGGCAGTCGATTGGCAGGACTCTCCTGATCACGAAAAGATACGCCGCACTCCGATCGGCTGCCGTTTGCGATATAGCGTGCAGAAAAACCAGTATTCTAAAAGAAATGCAAAATCCAAATCTTCGAAAGGCTATATCTCAGATAAACAGGTACAGATCGGTGACGGACCAACTCTCCCAGGATCGTGAGGATCCAGACTGTCGAACGGCATCAAAATCTCGACTACGAAAATGAGGCCGATTTTTGGCAAATTTAATGATGTAACCATCATGATTTTTTGCGAAAATCGTAAAAAAATGGATGTCCCTTTTTCCGATGGCAGTCGATTGGCAGGACTCTCCCGATCACGAAAAGATACGGGACTCCGATCGGCTGCCGTGAAGCAGAGATATAGCGTGCAGAAAAAACCAGTATTCTAAAGAAATGCAAAATCCAAATCTTCGAAAGGCTATATCTCAGATAAACAGGTACAGATCGGTGACGGACCAACTCTCCCAGGATCGTGAGGATCCAGACTGTCGAACGGCATCAAAATCTCGACTACGAAAATGAGGCCGATTTTTGGCAAATTTAATGATGTAACCATCATGATTTTTGCGAAAATCGTGAAAAAATGGATGTCCCTTTTTCCGATGGCAGTCGATTGGCAGGACTCTCCCGATCACGAAAAGATACGCCGCACTCCGATCGGCTGCCGTATAGCAGAGATATAGCGTGCAGCTATATCTCAGAAAAAACCAGTATTCTAAAGAAATGCAAAATCCAAATCTTCGTAAAAAAGGCCGATATCTCGATCACGAAAGATACGCCGATACAAAACATCGGCTGCCGTATAGCAGAGATATAGCGTGCAGAAAAAACCCAGATCGGTGAAGGACCGGAACTCTCCCAGGATCGTGAGGATCTAGACTGTCGAACGGCATCAAAATCTCGACTACGAAAATGAGGCCGATTTTTGGCAAATTTAATGATGTAACCATCATGATTTTTTGCGAAAATCGTGAAAAAATGGATGTCCCTTTTTAGGATGGCAGTCGATTCACAGGACTCTCCCGAGCACGGAGAGACATGCCGCGCCCCGATCGACCATAAATAGCCGAGATATAGCCAAAGAAAACGGCCGATCTGGCCGTTCCATAGGTTCGAGTAATTGGAAAAATATACTTGATACTTTGATAAGGACTAACTCGGACCGACTCGGTTTGTGATAAAGCGTAGGGTACATAAGTCCTCTGTGAAAGAAGTTACAATTTAAAATACATCCACACACATACCGACGGCGAACGGACTGGAAGGGCGGAGAAAAAAACGTGGGACGCAAGGAAGAGGGACATGTCAGTGGCCAAACCCAACGGTCGCCCAGACCAAAGGACACAGCTTCGGACGACAGGAATCATGTCCCGAGCGGCGTACGTCATCGTGGCCCCATGCGCAGGAGCCGGCGGGGAGTTCGCGCGCCAACTGATTTATGTTCATTTATCAACATAACATAATGTTAAACACAAAACATGTAAAGTTCCAGTAAAATGTCATCCTCTTTTATTAAGTTAATTAATTTGCTGGATTCTTTTTAATCTATAATAATATCCGGGTATGTAAGGTTTCGGTTAACGCGTGTTTACGCCACCGCTTTGATCGAGTAAGTCTTGCAAATTAAGCTCATCATCGTTCTCCTCCTGCTTTTCCAAGAGCTCACCCACAGACACGGGTTTCATTTCCTCAACAGGCTGCACCTTTGCCAAATGGTGTTGCACGGTTCACAACTGCACCCTGTGGGCACTTCCAGGGACTGTTCTAGATAGTTTCCATCAGCACACTTTAACTTCACCAAGACGGATTTACTATCGGACTTTGCATTTAACTTTATGATATATCCCAACTATAAAGTTACCTTTCACTTTGAAAGGACTTTGAAATCAAACTAAATTTTGATAGATCATACACAAATTTCGACCAATGAATTTGTATATACATTTTTGTAATACTCAAACCTAAATTAAATCCGAAAAATTTCGTTTGTGCGTGAGAACCATTTCCTCGTAATTAGCTTTCAGCGACTAAAATAAAACTTAAGGTCCGTTTCAGAATGGTTTTTATCCAAGAATGGTGTCGGCAGATTATTTGCCTATTTCGCCACAACCACGATACCCTGACTAAGTGTACCATTATGTTCCTGATGCTGGTGGGGATCCTGGACTATAGCTACGTGAAGAACAACTGCGATCTGCTGTGGTGGAAGAAGCAGCTAACCGACCTGAAAGTGGGCCCCATGTTTGCTTTGCTCTACATTGTGACTTTTAAAGGTTCACTCATCCTATTCATGACGTTTTGGAGTTACACGAAAAAGACAGACAGGGAGCAGGAGAAGAACGACATGCCCATCTCGGAAGTAAAGCGACGCTATCGTCGCTTCATTATGATGCGTCTGGTGAAAGCATTGGATGACTTAGTAGTGGAACGTCCCCTTCTCAATCTTTCTCATTCCGGAAACGTGAAGAAGCGGTTTCTCAAGAAGCATTCGAAATTTATCAAAGAAGTGGAACTCTTTCGCTGGAATGCCCGCAAGCTGTACGAGCGCACCGACGATCATCTGTATTTGCCCCTCCACCAGGTGCTGCCCGTTGACGATGAGCTGGAGTACCAGCTCCTGCAGGGCGGTTACGGCGACCGCCTGACGATGCTCAGAGATGTGGAAATCCACCAGATGGTCTACGGATACCAATAGTATAAGCAACTTGAAAGTTTTGTATGCATCCCAATTTGCAAAACTTTTCAATTTACATTCGGCAATGACAGTTTATCCATTTGCACTGATTACTTTACTAGAGATCGCGCTCGTATTTGAGATGAATAAAAATTCCTGGTAAAAGTAATCGCTCTTTCTGGTTTGTTTCAGTTTCACTTAACGGCTCTTTTCAAAATGAAACCATTTTACCGCCGGATGCGTTCCGGCTATCGCACAAATACACCGAGATTTCTTTTGCATCAATAAATACAATTAAAATGTTACAATTGTGATCCCTCAGTTCTGGACCAGCTATCACTCAGGTGGAACTAAAACAAAAACAATTTGATTTAACGACGTGTAACAACAGAAAAATTGTGCAGAATAAACTTCACCCAAACAAAAAATGTGTCTATATAGTGATGGGACAACTCCATGGTTCTCTCCGTTCCAGTTGGAGTTCACTGGCCAACTCCCTTCACCAGAAATCGTCTTCTACTTCTTTGCAAATTTACAAAATTTTGAGAAATTGATATGGAAAGAGATGGGGAAGCGACAGATACTTAGCTCGATAGTATCGTAGCAAAACCATCGATACTATCGATAGTGCCCTCGGTGGTTTGACACCTCTACCATCCCCCTTAATTAAAAACAAATGGCAAAATGCTAAAATAATTTAAAATAGTTCTTATTTATAAGTGAAAAAGTGAATCTTTAGTGCAATTATGTTTCTGCCCGAAACAGCCATCTTCTGCATCACCCTGCTGGTCTATGGGGCCATACTTCTGCTGCTAATCTATTATGTGAGCTGAATTTCTACATGTTCATATATGGACAAATTATTAACAACCAATTTCATACAGGTACTGACATTGGCGGACCTGGAGTGCGACTATTTGAACGCCCAGGAGTGTTGTCGACGGCTCAATTTCTGGGTAATACCTAAATTTGGCTCCCACGCCCTGCTATGCGCCCTTCTCTTGCTGGGCGGACACTGGATAATGTTTTTGCTAAATCTGCCGATGGTCGTTTGGCTATTTTATGAGCTGCATCGTCAGCGGCGGGATAGTTTAGGCGTCTACGATCCCGTGGATATACATAGTCGTGGATTGTTAAAGGTGCATTTAAGGAACTGCATGATCTATTTGGGCTACTATTTTGTCATGTTCTTTGTCGGGTTGTATTGGTAAGTAAAAATTTCGAAATTCAGTTTGTAACTGCTAACAATTTGGTTTATCTTTCTGTCCATAGTCTGATTTCATCGCTAATCAAAGGAGATCCCATCAAGCGGTACGAGGATGATGAAATTATCACAGACTTTTGAATTTTAGCTAAATACTAAGGCTCGACTCAAAGGGCTTCCAGATTAACGCACATTTTTGTTATCTGAATTTACACAAAGTCAGCGATTGCAACACTCTATTGCGTCTTTGACTTCTTCGGCATCCTATAAACAGAGTTTATAATTTCCAAAAAACAACCAACCTAGTCGCACTTCATATTCATTTTATTTATTCCATTTCTAGTAATATAAGCGTATTCGATAAGACATCACAAAATACATAGCTATACAAATTCAACAACGCACTCTAGCTGATCTCTTGTTTATTGTAGAAAATCCACCACCTCCTCCAGCTCACGCTGGCGTGCCTGTTTCTGTGCCCAGCGTGCCTCGGCCGTTTTCACACTAACTACCCAACGATCGTGGGCCAACTTAATGCCACACACAGCATTATCCAAAGGCTTAGAGCTGGCTGTTGACGCTGCAACGCCCTGAACCGATCCCGCCCTGCTGCCCATGTAGGTTTGGGCATCAGATCTAGGGTGACGTCGCTTGGCGGGACAGAGTTTCCCACCTCGGGGAAATGGAGGCTCGGCCAGGTATTGCTTAAGGCAGCCTTGGTGAAACACGTGACCACAGTAGACACGTTCGATGTAGGAATCGGCATTCTCCTCCAGCTCAACATCCGCGGGATTGTTGGGCAAAACAGTGCTATCACAAATGGGGCAACGTTCGACATGAAAGTCCCGGGTGGCCTCCAGGCAGAACTTCAGTGAACGATACATGCTCTTGGCTGGCCGAAAGTTGGCCAGCTCATCTTTGCTGAGGCGATGCGGAGGTTCCACACATTGTCGGGCGATCTCCCTGGACTGTCCGTTGAGGTAGCGAACGAGAACTGCCGGCAAATTAGATTCCTGACCTTTCAGCTCCACACATTGCACAGGATAGCTGTCGGGGACGACTGCCGTAACCCTGTAGGTATATTTCCCGCCTCTGGCTATCAACTCGACGCTGTTGTTCTTCTGCCGCAACTTTAGTTGACTCTCCACATGAGGAGACTCTCCATCGGCGAGGTCGGGGCAGACCACTCGAGTCTTGATATCCACCCTCAACTGCTTTATTTCGTCGAGGCACACGCACAAGGGATTGTCCGATAGATATTGCTGGGCAAAGGACAGGACCAGCAGAGCCTGCGGTTTTCCTAAATAATCCCGAGCATGGTCATCAATTAGGCGGGTCAGCTCGGTGAGAAGCCTTTCCGAGTACGCCCGACTCTTCAACTCGACCAGAATGGGTGTACTCTTTGGGTAATCCTCAGGGAAACGCAAGCAGACAGTCATCAAACGATTTGGTCGTTCAGGATAGATGTCAACTCTTATCAGGGAGCTGGAACAAATGATGATTCTACTATGCGGCACTTTCTTCTCACAGCTAGATCGGAAATCACTAACTTCCTGCTCAATAAAGTCCATATTGGAGGTTGAAGTGGGTTGGATTCTGATTAGTGGCTTTTTGTTGTTTCTTTTTTTATTGGACTGTTTTTGAACAGCTGGGCCATGCAGAGTAAAAGGTGTAAAAAGGTGACGCAAAGAATAAATTTATTTCGAAATTTTGGAAAAGAAAACAATGACAACTAATTACTTTCTAATTGTATCCGAAATAAAGTTAAAACATTAATTGCTAATAATAGTTTCAGGTAAATTTCATCACTTTTAAGAAATCTTTGCGTCACCTTCTACAACTGAGTGCTTGCGTGCGGGGTTTTGGGAACTTTTCAGCACTGCCCAGCTGACGCAAAAACCCAGCCACGTTGTGAAAACGCCGACAAAACTCTGACCGAATCGAAAAAACTAACTTAATTAAAGCATAGCAGATATGGTGCTGGATTTGGATCTGTTTCGCAGCGACAAGGGCGGCAATCCCAATGCCGTGCGCGACAATCAGAAGAAGCGCTTCAAAGATGTCGCCCTGGTGGAGACTGTGATTGAAAAAGACACCGAGTGGCGTCAGTGCCGTCATCGGGCCGACAACCTGAACAAGGTGAAGAATGTCTGCAGCAAGGTGATTGGCGAGAAGATGAAGAAGAAGGAGCCAGTGGGTGCCGTGAGCGAGGAGCTGCCAGCTGCGGTAACCACAAGCCTAACTGAGATTGTGCCCGAAACTCTGCAGCCGCTGACGGTCAACCAGATCAAGCAGCTGCGCGTGCTCATTGACGATGCCATGACGGAGAACCAAAAGTCCCTGGAGCTGGCAGAGCAGACCAGAAACACCTCTTTGCGGGAGGTCGGCAATCACCTGCACGATTCGGTCCCTGTTTCCAACGATGAAGAGGAGAACCGCGTCGAGAGGACCTTTGGCGATTGCGAAAAGCGTGGCAAGTACTCGCATGTGGATCTGATTGTGATGATTGATGGCATGAATGCCGAGAAAGGATCTGTGGTATCTGGGGGACGCGGCTATTTCCTCACCGGCGCCGCTGTCTTTCTTGAGCAGGCTCTCATTCAGCATGCCCTGCACTCGCTGTACGCTAAGGACTATGTTCCCCTATATACGCCCTTCTTTATGCGCAAGGAGGTGATGCAAGAGGTGGCCCAGCTCTCGCAGTTCGACGAGGAGCTCTACAAGGTGGTGGGCAAGGGAAGCGAGAAAGCTGAGGAGGCTGGCACCGATGAGAAGTATCTGATTGCCACCTCTGAGCAGCCCATTGCCGCCTATCATCGCGACGAATGGCTCCCGGAGGCTTCGCTACCCATCAAATATGCCGGCTTGTCCACTTGCTTCCGTCAGGAGGTAGGCTCCCATGGTCGCGACACTCGCGGCATATTTCGCGTGCATCAGTTCGAGAAGGTCGAACAGTTTGTGCTTACTTCCCCACACGATAACAAATCCTGGGAGATGATGGACGAGATGATTGGCAATGCCGAGCAGTTCTGTCAGTCCCTGGGTATTCCATATCGCGTTGTGAACATTGTGTCCGGTGCCCTCAATCATGCCGCCTCCAAGAAGTTGGATCTGGAGGCCTGGTTTGGCGGCAGCGGTGCCTACAGAGAGCTCGTCTCCTGCTCCAATTGTCTCGACTACCAGGCGCGTCGTCTGCTGGTTCGCTTTGGTCAAACCAAGAAGATGAACGCCGCCGTGGACTACGTACACATGTTGAATGCGACTATGTGCGCTGCCACACGTGTCATTTGCGCCATTCTGGAAACGCATCAGACAGAGACGGGCATCAAGGTGCCGGAACCACTCAAGAAATACATGCCGGCCAAGTTCCAAGATGAGATTCCGTTTGTCAAGCCCGCTCCCATTGATCTGGAGCTGGCCGCGGCCGAGAAACAGAAGGGGAAGAAGGACAAGAGCAAGAAGGATCCAGCTGCCGGTTAACCGGGCTACCTATCCGCGCCCCATTATGATTATTAACTGCTAAAACTAAGCTTGCAAAGTCCTCAAAATCTTTTGATTATCTTATCGACTTATCTACTATTTATGGCATTTATGTGAACACTTTTTTTATAAATTAAAATGGATCAAGCTGTGCTTCGAATGCAATTCAATTGTTATTACTTTTATAGGTCCAACGATTGTTATGGGGACAGCCGAACCGGCCGGTAGAATTTCATGTTTCCAAGGCAACGTTTGAAACTTGTTTACCCTGTCTATCAATTTTATTTCACATTTCGAACTAAAGAAAACTGGAAATTTGTACTTTGTGAAAATATATAAAAATTCACATTTCAATAAAAGATGTCTCATGTAAAACGTCGCGAAAAGTCCAAGTCCAAGGATACACGCTGGGATCGCATACGCAAGCGTCATCTGAATGCGAATTCTTTGGGCCTGAAGACAGATGCAGTGCGTCGCTTCATCGAAGTGGACTACGTGGGCAAGCGGCACGAGAAACTGCTGATAGAGGGCGAACAAGGAAAGCAATTGAATCCCAGTGTGATCATGGACATGCGCCATGAGATGGTGAGACGGATGCTTCTCCATATAATAGAATACCGGAGAGTAATGAGTCTCTTTTTCGAATATTTCAGTTTCAGAAAATACCGCACAAGCTGCCGCTGGCTACCCTGGCCCATGGCAGCTCATTAGAGTCCACCAAGGCTCACAATCTGGAGGTGGAGCAGCGCTATATCAACAATCAGTTGCAAAAGTTTCGCCAGCAGCTGGCCAGGCAGCACCCCCAGAGGAACAAGGACATCCGAGTGCCGCCCACCAAGCCGGATTTCAAACTGAACAACGGTCCCCTGATGCAGAGTTTGACTCATGCCGCCCAGCACATTGATGATTTCTATAGCACTCCTGTCCAGGCCTTGGGCCAGGCGGCACAGATGTGCTCGACCACAAAGAGTGTGGCCACCGCAAGCCTGCTCCACGAGCTGGGGGCCGAACGGGAGGCGGATATGGATCACGAGTGGCTGGAGCAAGAGGCTCTGGTCGAGGAGCTGCCCGACTTTAGGGTGGAGCAAGTGAAACCCTTGTCCATGAACTCCCTGGAGTATCGAAATTTTGCCAAACAAATTCAAGTGGATCAGAGTAAGGAGCTGCTTCTGCGCTGCCGTACGCCCAGTCCCCTCACCTCCACCGAGGAGTTCTTCAAGCCAATGCGAGCTGCTGCCGAGCGTCAGATGCTCCACGTTCGCACAATACGCCACGAGGAAGAGTTGCAGGAGCAGCAGTTGGAGCAGCCGCCACCAAAACTGCAGAGGGAACCCTCCACCTGCTCCAACACAAGCGATGGCATTGACTCGGTCATATCCGATCTGGCTGAGGAGGCATTGTACGAACTGCAAATGGAAGCGGCAGAAGAACAAAAAGAAAAGGAAAAGGACTTGGCGGTACCCACGAAGCATGTACAGTTCCAACTGCCGCCGAAGAAGACACCTACACCCATTCCCATAGCGACTGTGGAGGAATCTGAACCTGAACCAGAGCTAGAACCCTTACTCATCCGCCGCATAGAGCTGCCCAAAGTGTTGGTGGTGGTTAAGCCGAAGCAACCAGAGCCCCCACAAGAGGCGTCCAGTGCCAGTGAAGATGAGACCGATCTGGCCGCGACCCACGAGAAGCAGAAGATAATCGAGCAACTGTTCCAGGCCAGGGCCGACACACAGATCGTGCTGATGCGAAAATATTTCCTCAAGTGGATACACTATACAACCCTCGAGAAGATCGAGCGAGAGCAGGGACACGCTAGCCAAGCGCGAGATAATCGCGTACAAAAGATCAACGCCTTCCTGGACAAGGTGCGGATGGAGAAAAAGCGCATACGCACGGCCCAGCAGGCGGACACATCCAGCGAGGTCAACAAGGTCACTCAGCAGTCGCTGGAACAGCGCCAGGAGGCTATCAAGATGGCCAAGCAGTTCAAGAATAAGTATGACCTCCACTTATTGCTCTTGCAATCAATGGTTTATCCCATTTGTCCAACAGATTGAAGGTGCAACAGGATATCATTGACCTGCAGAGGATCAAGTTGGAGCGGCAGGAACGTCTCATCATGCAGCTGAAGCTAAGCAAACTCAGCGACGAGGCCAAAGAAGCACGCGAGGATCTGAAGCAGGAGCTGAAGACAGTCATTCGATGCGGCGATCCCAAGGCAAAGGCCAAGGCCAAGTGTCTTCAGTTGATTGGCAGTCTCCGCGATGCCGATGATGAAGCAATGGCCAGGCTGCAGGGCAAGGCGTTGCTGCAGCCCCGATTCTTGCAGCACATGCAGGAACGGGCCGTGGAGAGGAGTGTGCGACATGAGCAGGCACGCCAGCGCCGAGCCCAGGCCGAGGCCGAGAGGGAGGCCACCAAGCATGCCTTGGAGGAGGCCAAGGTAGGATAAATCTTTAATAATTATAGCGTATATTGTTATATACTTGTACGTTTCCATTGCAGCGCCAAGAGGACGAAGAGGCCAAACGCCTGAGGATCGAGGTACTAAAGGAGAAACGCCGTCAAGAGAAAATGGCCAAGGTGCTGAAGGAGCGCGAGCGTCAGCGCTTCATCGAGAACACACGAAAGGCCACAGAGTTCAGTCGCCGCCTGTTGCTGCGCCGCGTGGGCATGGAGGCCTTTAAACGTTTGCTGCAACGCAAGCGGGAGAATCTGGTCAAGTCCGAGGAATTCCGACGACAATTGTACAAGAAGAATGCGTTCCAGTTCTGGCGCGGGTACACGGCATTCAGGCAGCGCGAAAAGATGGTGCGGGCAGAGCAGTGCTGGCAGCGCATTCTAAAGAGACGCGCCCTCAATGTCTGGATAGCGTACGTGCAGAATGAAAGAAGCAAAATGCTGGTGGCCATCGACTGGCATGCTCTTCGTACCGTCGAACACTGGTTTGACCGATGGCTCAAGTACACCACGCACTGTCGAATGGCTGAGGACACTAAGATGAAGCAGGCTATCTCCCACCACGAGTGGTATGTCCAACTTTCGTGTTTAAAGTCCTCAGGGAAGTTTTATATTGTTTCCATTTCTAGGCACCTGAAATGGAAGGTTCTGGACTGCTGGCAACGTCTACCGCAGATACTGAAAATAGAAAAGGAAACGGAGGAGCGGCGCCAGCGCTGGCGCATGAAAATATGGGAGCTGTTGCCAGACTACAAGCCCCGAGAGGATAGTTTATGGTAGTTCAATTTTAGTTTCTTAATTATATTTATGTTGAATAGATTTGGATATTTGATTTAAGAGCCTTAAAAGCACTACTACTACTACAACTACCAAGAACATTGAGAGAGTGTGCGGAAATACTATAGTATTTGGGCGATAAGTTTTGTGCTTTGTTTGGTTTGGTAATTGGATCACTTTAAAATGGCACGCCAGTTGCTCCAGATGCGACTGCGATTGGCAGCTGCTGCGTTGGCTGCGCGTTTATATTCGTGGAGAGTGGTATCATTCCACCACAAGAATGCCTGGCGTGCCAGCAGGAAGGTTATATAATTGGCTATGAGTAGGCTATAGCAAGCCACCACAAAGGATATGCCCAATCTGTGGAAAGAGCTATAGTCATTGTTTACATAGATGTGTACTATACTCACTCGAAACTCTCGAAGACTTCGCTGCAATCGTCCGGTAGGAGCACGGCATAACCGAATGGACGCAACACCAGAAAGGGATGACATATCGAAGTTAGAGTCAAATTAGCGCCCAGTATCAAAGCGACCAGGGATGTGAATAGGCCTGCTATATACCAGCTATGATTGCGCTCGCCAATGCAGCAGTTGAGCCAGTAGCTGTGATGGGAACGCCTCTTTACACACGTGCCGCAGACTTGGCAATGGTAGGCCCGTCTGGGCGTCACCTTCCGACAGCTCTCACAGATGTTCGGTTGCCCATGCATCAGACCCGCGCGCTCCGCTGTGTCTATGTCTGCGACCTCCTCATCGTTGAGGTCTAGCACGCTTTCCATCTGGAGTGTGGTCTGCGCCTCCGCCTGCTCTTCGCCACTTGATGCTTCTGCGATGCCGGGTAGCTCGTCCTTGGGTGTGGTGCCATACTGAGCCGAAACTAGATTGAGTGGAGCCAGGCGGTGCGTGCGATA
Organism: Drosophila lowei; assembly: GCA_008121275.1. Classification (NCBI taxonomy): domain Eukaryota; kingdom Metazoa; phylum Arthropoda; class Insecta; order Diptera; family Drosophilidae; genus Drosophila; species Drosophila lowei. The sequence continues at coordinate 25,305,257 of CM017779.1, forward strand.
TAAACAATAGATGCCCGCACAGGTGAAAAACATAAGGAAATAGTTCTCCTCCGGCACAAGCTCTAGCAATGGCACCTGACACTCAAATATGACGATCATGTAAAAGACGGAGAACACAGTCCAGCTAAGAAAGAAATTGGTCCGTGTGGCCGTTTTCTTGGCCAGCTGAAGACCCCAAATGGAGAAGCCCACCATGGTCAGCATGAGAACTATAGCAGTCTTGGAGTTCAAGGTGGCCAGTCCCAGCATGAGCGGGATTATGAAGGCTGGGGCAACAGCGGCCGGCGAAATCCGTTTGGCCCCGCCGCGCCATGGCAGGCGCAGGCGGTCTTGGAAAGCAATCAACATGCCGTCTATATTGCGTCGATCAATGCGCCTGCACGTGACTAATCTGCAGATCCATCCGATAAAAACATAATTGTGGAATGTAAAGAATTCAATGTAGTTTAAACGGGTCCGTCCGCATACCGTGTGCATACCAAGTCAAAGTCCTCGCAATTACAACAGCATCCCAGGAGATGAGACTTCTGGTTGTTGGCTTGAGAAATATATTCGCAACAGCAAAGAGTCCTCTTGGGTTGGGCTTCGTCAGACTGTGCTTTTCTTGCCGCTGCAATGAAATCAGCGGCAGACATGACGAACATCGATTAGGCGAAAAGACCGGCAATTGAACGTCAAGAATGGCAGCGTCCAGGCAGCGTGTACAGAAACAGTTTAGATAAGATTAATTCACGACCAATTGGCAGTCTGAATCTAAGTTTACAAGTGAACATAAACCTCCCTGTAGGAAGCATTTTAATTATTTTATCTGATCGACGGCGGAAAATACTCACACAGTTGGTCAACAAAAACAACAAATCGTCTGCACCCGGGTCACCCTGTGATTCATGTTAAATAAATCGCTACCGATTGTTTCGATAGTTGGTGTTAAGCTATTAAGCGTTTTTAATAACTGTTGCAATTTTGCAATTTAATGAAAGTCGAGAGGTTGTATATAATTCACAATTTATTTGCATATGTAAACCAACTTATCGCGTATGTATGTACACCTAATTCTGTTTTTACACGGTTTTTTACACGGTTTTGAAATAACACGGTTTGAAAATCAACAATTTTACATGTTTTACATGTTTTACACGGTTTTATTCCATTTAACACGGTTCAAAATAACAACACAAATATATAAAATCACACACAGCTCAAAAAAAGCTAGAAACCAAACGAAAACAAGAAAGAGCATTAAGAGAATATGTAAATATTTGTTTCTCTTTCATTTTTTTGCGTATACGATCAATGTCTTTTTTTACACGGCTTTTTTTTACACGGGTTTTTCAGGAACCAATCTACCGTGTAAAAACAGAATTAGGTGTACATATGTACATATGGGGATAATTGGGCGAACGATAGATGCGAGGATGTTAATCTAATAGCTGTGACGATTAGCTCAAGACTGAGCGTTAGCGTCAAGAGCGTTAGAGCTGCTCGGGGCCGCTGTTAAGCCGAGTACGAGAGGAGACGAAAGAATTCCGCTGCATATGCATATGCGGTAACAAATGATCAGCGGAAATGATCAGCATTGAAAATGACAACAACAACAAAATGCATTTCCTTTGGGCCGCACCACTGGCAATAATTTACAATATTTAAGCTGCTTGACCCGACAGTTGGTATTATTTAAATTTTATTTTTAAAATGCCCCGCTTTAGATTTTCGTCCGCCGTCCACACATTTTCGCTTTCAAAAGCTGTTCCCTTGTTAATTACATCTACGAACTGCTCAAGGCCACCACCCACACCAAAATAATGCGATTTCCCAGCAACTAAAACAATGCCATCGGCTCTGAGGCGACTGCGAAAGGTGTCCAATAGCTTCTCTTGGTTCTCTATATTGTATATAGTCTCCGATGTCAGTATCATGTCAAATTTTGGTGTGTCCAACGTGAGAAGAGCAAAATTTGACCAGTCACCGGAAAAGAAACTCGTGTTTTCCTCTAAAAATTTCAGTTTTTCATCATCCGAAAGATCCAACTGAACATTTAGCATAACGTTTGGTATTGTTATTTGTTCCAAAACATCCTTGTTCTAAAGACATCGAATTACATGATTTCGTGGAAGTTGTTGCTGTTTTCTACTTTTTACTTACATAGTCTTGAAAGTCAACTTTTGCACCAGATTGTAGGGCATATATTCCCAACAATCCAGAGCCACATCCCAGGTCCAGGACTCTCTTGTCTTTCCAGTAACTATCCTCATAGTTCTCCGATAAATATAGCAATAGATCGTCGGTACATTCCCATATTTTCGCACCACCTTCATAGACTCCTGCTATTAAATCCGAATGACTTTCCTCAGACTTCTTAATGTCGCGACTCTCCAGATCTCCATGGATTTTTATATCCTCAAGTAGAAACCCGGCTATGAGATGCCGTATTTCTGTATTGCCTACCTTCAGATCCTTGGCATTGAGTTCGTATAGATCCAGCCGAGACAACGCGGTTTTAGTCGGTTTAATTTGTTCTGCCTGGTACCACACAATATCCTTGACAATTCCTGAATCCTCCTGCTCAGTTTTGTGTTCGCTATTCTCCGTAAATGGACTCTTAACTGCTTCTTCTGGCTCTACTTCAGTTTCTACGTCAAAATTGAATTTGAACATTTCCAGAAGCTTGAGGCACCCGTTTCGGGTTCTTTCTGTCTGACAATGGTAAAGGCCTTCAAACGCGGAACTGTAATAGGACGTAGACAAACAAAAATGGTTGCTTAAATGTATAATATACTTTATTTATAAACATATTTACCTATAAATTTAATTCCTCCGTCAGCTGGTAAACACGCTTTTTTGTTTGGTTAATCGATATTCGTGGACAGTGGTGGAAAATGCCCGGAAAATAGCGGCTATCGGTTGCCTTTCGGTTGCAGCCCTGGTGTCGCACATCTCCAAAAATTGTTTTTTCGCAGGAAATATTTTGCGTGATAAATTTTTTTAATTTATGGCGGACCAATTGATCAACGAAGTGAGTTTGTTGTCATAAACAGATGCCCTCAATAAATGTTTCCTCAATTAGGGCGACCAGCCAGCGCCACTGATGTCCATCCGCCTCGACCAACAACATGACGAGAATGCAGTGACAGCGATCAATGGGAATGGTAATGGCAGTGTAGTGGATGCACCCGGCGACGCTGCTGAGGACAGTGTTGATGGTGAGAAACCGGCCGCTGAATTGGTTTTGCCGAAGGCTCTGGAGGACGTGCTTGCCCTGAAAGACCAACGAGTGGCCGAATTCGACGTGGATGCTGATTCCCTGGGTAACAGCGGGGGAGCCCTTCAGGACGGCGATGACGCCGATGTGGGGGAGGACAGTGATGATGATGCTGTGAACCAGGTGAATGGCATTGGAGGTGATAAAACGGGAAAGCAAAGCAAAGCGGAGAAGAACAAAAAGAAGAAACGCCGCAAGAAGCAGAATAGGAAAATACGCCAGCTTCTGGAGTACGAGAGACAACAGCAGCTGGTTCACGTAGATGAGGCAGGAGGAGATCAGGAGGCCACAGAGCCATTGGCCGAGGAGGCTAAAGCTCCGGCCAGTGACGAAGAGCAGGAGAAGCCAGACAAGGATAGTAGAAAGGACAAGCATAGAGACAGCCGTAGCAGGAAAAAGAAGGATCGCAGCGATGAGAAAGAAAAGGAAAAGAAGATCGCGGAGGGCAGCAAACTTGACGTAACAATTGAGTATGTTGTTGGTTTATTTTGATTGAAATACTACCGGAGCTAATTAAATAATATTTGTTTATAGGTATGTGCCCGAGAAGATAACCATCGCAGATCTGGCGCCCATGTATCGCCAGTTCTACAGAGTTTTTGAACTCTTTAAGTTGGAAAATAAACCGAAGCCTGTGGAAAAGGACAAATTGGCCCTAGATTCGGAGACCGTGGCTAAGGCTAAAAAGGCCGCAGACAAGCTGCAGGACGACGATGACGATGATGGCGACGACGATGATGACCAAAAGGAGGACAAAGAGAAATTATCCAAAAGAAAGCTTAAGAAGTTGACGCGTCTCAGTGTGGCGGAGCTTAAGCAATTAGTTTCCCGTCCCGATGTCGTTGAGATGCACGACGTGACAGCTCGTGATCCCAAATTACTGGTCCAATTGAAGGCCTACCGGAATACAGTGCAAGTGCCTCGACATTGGTGCTTCAAGCGGAAATATCTTCAGGGGAAGCGTGGCATCGAGAAACCACCATTCGATCTACCAGCCTTTATCAAGAAGACGGGCATCATGGAGATGCGAGAATCGCTCCAAGAGCGCGAAGATGCCAAGACGCTGAAGGCAAAGATGCGTGAACGTGTCCGTCCAAAGATGGGCAAGATCGACATTGATTACCAAAAACTGCACGATGCCTTCTTTAAATGGCAGACAAAGCCCCGCATGACCATCCATGGCGACCTCTACTACGAGGGCAAGGAATTTGAGACGCGACTAAAGGAGAAGAAGCCGGGCGATCTATCCGAAGAGCTGCGCATTGCTCTGGGCATGCCGGTGGGACCCAACTCGCACAAGATTCCACCGCCATGGTTGATTGCACAGCAGCGCTACGGACCGCCTCCGTCTTATCCGAATCTGAAAATTCCTGGACTCAATGCCCCCATTCCAGAGGGGACATCGTTTGGCTATCATGCAGGCGGCTGGGGTAAACCGCCCGTCGATGAGAATGGAAAGCCCTTGTATGGTGATGTATTTGGTACCAGTATATTGGACTTGGATGTTAGTATTGAAACCTTTCTCCATATTTTTGTATTCATCTAATCTTGAAATCCTAAACACTTCTAGAACGGCATCGATGAAGCTGACATCGAGCGCAATCAATGGGGCGAACTGGAATCAGAGTCTGAAGAGTCCTCCGAAGAGGAGGAGGAAGATGGTGAAGATCTCGGCGATCAGCAGGATGAAACTGGTCTTGTTACCCCGGTCGAGGGTCTTGTGACACCTTCAGGGCTTACCAGTGTGCCAGCCGGCATGGAGACGCCCGAAAACATTGAACTACGTAAAAAGAAAATTGAAGCTGAAATGGAGGAGTAAGTGATAATATCCTGCTGGACCAGAACCAGACCAGACTCTTCACTAATCTCATAATATTCTTCCTTTTGATTAGCAATGAAACCCCCGTGCTGTATCAAGTGCTGCCGGAGAAGCGCACAGACCGCATAGGCGCTTCCATGATGGGATCTACGCACGTCTATGACGTTAGTGGTGGTAATGCGGCCAACAAACAGCCTCCCGCTCGGACCACTACGGATCGTGAGGGCATAGTGGAATTGGCCCTGGATCCCAGCGAATTGGACATGGACAATGACGCCATGGCCCAGCGATACGAGCAACAGATGCGCGAGCAACAGAATCACCTGCAGAAGGAGGATCTATCAGATATGTTAGCCGAACATGTGGCACGTCAGAAATCGAAGCGCAAGCGACAGCAAACGGATCCGGCAAAGGCCACAAAGAAGTACAAGGAGTTCAAGTTTTAGTTTAATCTTCTACAATATAAAGTAATTTTCCATTTGTGCTTCAAGAATGTCATTAAAAATAGTAACTAATGAGATTTGTATGCCCTTCCATATTTAATGGTGGAAAACGATGGAGCTGATTCCCCATAAACTTCGTTCTACTCATTTTTAATTTCTTCGTTGGATCTCTTGCTTAAAAACAAAAATTTTGTGACAGTTCGATATTCGATTTAACTCATTTCGACAATGCTAAAACATTCTCAGCAATCAGCTGATAGGATCTTCTTCCTTCTGCCAGGATCTCCTCACTTTGTCTCGACCCTCAGCAACCGCTCGAATTGTGGAATTGGAATTCCACAACAACAGGCCCCCGGTGGCACTTATAGCGGCTTAATGCTTCATATGGTACGAGAGTTTTTTTCGATCGTGTGCCATTTACGATCCTGTGTGTAGGTGAGAGCGTCAGCAGCTGCTTTTCTGTAAGGGGAAAATGGTGAAAATTAATGGGTTGAAAAATTGGGCATTTTTTAGCAAATCCAACTCGCATTTTCATCACCGATATTCCACCTATAAATACATAGGATATTATAAAAATAAAAGAGCAAAGACTATAGGAAAAGGGAATATTCATTTTTGGTCTTTGGAAATATTCAAAGTGTAAGAGATCGATAGAAGGTATCTGAATGCAGGAAGGAGATCTAAAATTCTCCCCCCCGCCACGAATGATCCTCCATCTATTCTGATCTTTGGTTACTATATCGAAGAGACTTTGAACCACTGGTCTATTACCATACCATGCTCCCAAGGCCAACCCCCACCCCATACTAGTTGCCGGATGAGCTATTTAATATAAAAGCTACACATATTCCTTCACCAAGAAGGCTGTGAAAGACAAGACAAATCTTTTATTGTATTATTTTAAGAGTAGTGTTCCTTACGTTTAAGGAAGAGAAGTTTACCAAAATGTTTGTATTTTTCATTATCTAATGTCAAAAGTCAGTCAGTTAGTAAAATTTTCCTTGCACCAATGCCAAAATCTGAGTATCTTACTGTTAGCCAGTTGGCTTACTCTCGCCCTGCCACGAATGTCGCCTCATTTGCATAACGGAAGACTTTTACTGTTCGTGGCTCTGATTTTCATACTTGTAAATGCAGAGGTCCCACAGCCGGCAGTCGAGGAGAGCATCCGCCTGGATGATGCTCTACTGGCGGAGCCCAGGCCCACGCCCGGACGTAGCATATTCTTTCACGAAACGAGCTCCTATGATGTCAAAAACAACCACCTTAATATACTGAAGCTTACCGCCCGACAAGCCTGCGCTATCGAATCTGCTGCACTCCATAATCCGAATTTCCAAGTGTTCGTTTTGTTCGCCGACCCAAAATACCGGGCTACCCCCAACGGGCAGTACAGCAGCAGCCAGCAGCCTCTTTTCGATGCCATCTTAAGCAATAGCAATGTCCATTTGCGGCGTCTGAATCTCTGGACATATGCTGCGGGCACACCCATGGAAGAATGGCTCAGGGACGGTAATCTGTTTCGCTCGCGGTAATTTGGAACTGAGAGATGTCCCTCCCAAAATGCAATAACATGATCATATTTCCAGATATGTGGCCTCCCACATCTCTGATTTTTTGCGTTATTTGACCCTGTTTCGCTATGGCGGCCTGTATCTGGACTTGGATGTGGTCGTGCTGCAGAAAATGGAGGATGTGCCACCCAATTACACAGGAGCCGAGTCCGATCATATGCTTGCCGCTGGCATCATGAACTTAGCAGCCACTGGCTTAGGTCATGAGATTGCCGAGTCCTGCCTGCGCGACTTTCAGCAAAACTTCAATGGTAGTATATGGGCTTATAATGGCCCAGGGGTTATTACACGCGTGGCCCAACAGCTTTGCGGCACTGATTACATCGCACTGATGCAGGATGATCGCAAAGCCTGCATGGGCTTGAAGGTGTATGGGCGAGGCGCCTTCTACCCTGTGCCTTCCCGTCAGTGGCGCGACCTTTTTGAGCCAGAAAAACTGGAGGAGACCATGGCCCGCACCAAGTACTCGTATGTGGTGCATGTGTGGAACAAGCAGTCGAAAAAGGTACGAATCAAGGTTGGTTCAAGCAGCGCCTATGCCAAATTGGCAGAACAAAATTGCCCACGAACCTATCATGCAGCGGGTGAATACTTCTAGGAGAATTTTCTGAATTTTTAAAATTGTTTCATCAATAAATTAATGTGCCTTATATTCTCTTTTTTCACCCGTTCGAAGGATCATTGCGGCTCAGATCGTTATCTTCAGTACGCCTGTCAGAAGCCTAAGGAGACATTCACCCTTTGTGGTTGATCTTTACGGGACCAACTATGGCAATAATGAGCCCATCTATAGGACTCTTCGCCAGCACAATGTGCTGCCAGCTGGGATGCGATTTGACTTTGGCCAGGGGAAAGGAGCCGTCAGAGAGTTGCTTATAGATTTTATTCTGTTTCATGTATAATTTTGTTATTTTTTTTTATGTTTAAGATAGAAATAAGTTAGTTTAGCCAACTAAGGATTATTTTGATTCCCAAACGGGGAACCATTTTTATGAATTTTGTTTGTTTATTTATTAGGTATGAGAATAGGTAAATATTTTTCACCTTCCTATCACTACCCTAATGAGTGAAAAATATCATTTAAAGTGCACACATAATCAAGTATGCTTTGATCTATTTGTGTGTGTTACAGTGAACAATGTAGGCAGGACGCAAGGGGCCATTTGGACTGTCTAACGAATAAAGCAATAAAAATTCAAAATAAAAAACAGAAAGAACAGACGAACAAAAAGAATACAGCCTAACAAAAATGTGTGTGTGAGCATGTCGCAATTGCGTGAATCTCAATTACAAGAATGACGGACGCAGACAAGCGCGGCGGTACCTTATTGACACACTCAGTGAAAATGGTTGTCTGTCATCAACAAGTACATTGAGCATTTACAGCAAGATCCTATCGTTCATTATATCTCTCCTGAACTTAGGGAAGAAGTTGGAATATTATAAGCCAAGAGACCTTTGAAATAAATTGTACACAAACTTTTAGTATTACCACGACTAAGCAGACTTCTTAACATCTATGAATCCGACTTACATACTTATTTAATATTTTCTTCCCAAAGAAGGCTGTTAAAAGAAAGAATATTGTATTATGCCTTTACTATTTATTTCGGCCTTCAAGGAAGAACCTTGGACAAATATAAGTGTACTGAACACAAGTTTATAAGTTTCCTAAATTTCTTTGTTGTCCAAATTTGAACGAAGTAGTTCATCGAACTCAAAGTAAGCAAGTTATTGCAAGCTAGTCCATCAATCTATATAGGAGTGGCCAATTTGTATCCAACCCTCAACATGCTCCTGTGGTATTTTACCAACGGAAGACTCCGTTTGCTGTTCATGATTTTGATTGTGACTCTGATAGGTATCATTACACTCACATACAATTGGCCAAATGGGGCAGACGTAGAGTCGGTGCCACAGTCGGCAGTGGTAGCTGCAGAGGACCCAGAGCCAACAGCGGCATCTAGCGAGCCACTGGCGAGCATCCGTCTAGACGATGTTCTACTGGCGGAGCCCAGGCCCACGCCCGGACAGAGCATATTTTTCCACGAAACGAGCTCCTATGATGCCAAAAACAAACATCTTAATATCCTGAAGCTAACCGCCCGTCAATCCTGTGCTATCGAATCTGCTGCACTCCATAATCCGAATTTCCAGGTATACGTTATGTTCGTTGACCGAAAATACAGTCTTGTTGTTGACCCCAACGGACGGAACAGAAGCATCCAGCAGCCTCTTATAGATGCCATCTTAAGCTATAGCAATGTCCATTTGCGACGTCTGAATCTCTGGAGATACGCTGCGGGCACACCCATGGAAGAATGGCTCTGGGAGGGGAAACTGTTTCGCTCACGGTAATTTGGATTTCAGAAACGGGCATCCAAAAATTCAATATCATCTTCATATTTCCAGATATGTCGTATCCCACATCTCTGATTTTCTGCGTTATTTGAGCCTGTTTCGCTATGGCGGCCTGTATCTGGACATGGATGTAGTCGTGTTGCAAAGTATGGAGGATATACCACCCAATTACGCAGGAGCTGAATGCAAAAAATGGTTGAATTGCGCCGTCTTGAGCTTTGCACCCAATGACTTTGGTCATGAGATTGCCGCGTCTTGTCTGGACGACTTTCAGAAAAATTTCAATGGCAGTGAATGGGGGCGCAATGGTCCAGAGGTGATAACACGCGTGGCCCACAAGATTTGCGAGACCAAGAATATCTCAGAGATGCAGGAGAATCGCAAACGCTGCCTGGGCTTTAAGGTGTTTGGTAGAGGTGCCTTCTACGCTGTGACCTCTGGTAAGTGGCTGAACTTCTTCGATCCACACGAACTGGAGGAGACCTTGGCCCGCACCAAAGACTCGTATGTGGTGCATGTGTGGAACAGCCAATCGGAAAAGCAACCAATTAAGGTTGGTTCAACCTGTGCCTATGCCAAATTGGCAGAAAAAAATTGCCCGCGAGCTTATCATGCGGCGGGTAAATACTTCTAGGAGAATTATTTAAATTTTTAAACTTATTTCATCAATAAATTGATTGGGCTTGCCTTCTCCTGCAGCGCCTTATACTCTCTTTTTTCACTCGTTTCCCGATCACGCCCAGAATGCTACTTAATGGAGGTACACCTTTTCTCATTGCCTCTGTGATGGCACTACAGACTACACAGACTTGGGCGTTGCAGCCGTTAGTCAAGTCCGCCCTCTGATTAAATATCAACTAAGAATTTTCTAGTTCTATAAAAACCTTCACCAAGCGATGAACTGCAATAAGATGCATGATTTTGTGCAATTTTAAGTATAGATTGCATTTGCAATCCGCCCAGATCTTTAGCCAAAATTGACGTGTCAATATGTCGCTGTCGCCAAAGGCAGACGTTAAGGGCGTGGATTCGAAATTGAAAGATTTCAAGGCAAATCAATACGATTTGGTTCTTGTGGTTATTCCGAATTCCGGGAATTTCTATGACGAGCTGAAAGAAAAGGCGGAGTTGAAATATGGCATTCTGACTCAATGCATTAAGCATTGTGTGATTGAAAAAGTGATTGAACCTCCCATCGACTTCCGAATGAGAGAAGTCTTACTGCCACAACGATATTTGCTTCACAAGGTTTGCACACCGATTTTCATAGGTAAGAGGAGTAATTGCTTGATTTGTGTGGACCATTTGGACTGGAGAAATAGTAGAACAGAAAGAACAGACGAACGAATTCAACAAGATAGCGAAAATGTGCGTGTGAGCAAGTCGCAATTACGTGAATCTTAATTACAAGAGGCACGGACGGAGACTAGCGCGGCGGTCCGTAATTGTCACACTCAGTGAAAATGGTTGTCTGTCATCAACAAGTACATTGAGCATTTACAGCAAGATCGAATCGTTCATTATATCTCTCCTGAAATTTGGGAAGAAGTTGGGAAATTATAAGCCAAGAGACCTTTGAAATAAATTGTACACAAACTTTTAGTATTACCACGAATAAGCAGACAACTTAACATCTATGAATCCGACTTACATACTTATTTAATATTTTCTTCCCAAAGAAGGCTGTTAAAAGAAAGAATATTGTATTATGCCTTTACTATTTATTTCGGCCTTCAAGGAAGAACCTTGGACAAATATAAGTGTACTGAACACAAGTTTATAAGTTTCCTAAATTTCTTTGTTGTCCAAATTTGAAAGAAGTAGTTCATCGAACTCAAAGTAAGCAAGTTATTGCAAGCTAGTCCATCAATCTATATAGGAGTGGCCAATTTGTATCCAACCCTCAACATGCTCCTGTGGTATTTTACCAACGGAAGACTCCGTTTGCTGTTCATGATTTTGATTGTGACTCTGATAGGTATCATTACACTCACATACAATTGGCCAAATGGGGCAGACGTAGAGTCGTTGCCACAGTCGATAGTGGTAGCTGCAGAGGACCCAGAGCCGATAGCGGCATCTAGCGAGCCACTGGCGAGCATCCGTCTAGACGATGTTCTACTGGCGGAGCCCAGGCCCACGCCCGGACAGAGCATATTTTTCCACGAAACGAGCTCCTATGATGCCAAAAACAAACATCTTAATATCCTGAAGCTAACCGCCCGTCAATCCTGTGCTATCGAATCTGCTGCACTCCATAATCCGAATTTCCAGGTATACGTTTTGTTCGTTGACCGAAAATACAGTCTTGTAGTTGACCCCAACGGACGGAACAGAAGCATCCAGCAGCCTCTTATAGATGCCATCTTAAGCTATAGCAATGTCCATTTGCGACGTCTGAATCTCTGGAGATACGCTGCGGGAACACCGATGGAAGAATGGCTCAGGGAGGGTAATCTGTTTCGCTCGCGGTAATTTGGAATTGAGAGATGTCCCTCCCAAAATGCAATAACATGTTCATATTTCCAGATATTTGGTCTCCCACATCTCTGATTTTCTGCGTTATTTGAGCCTGTTTCGCTATGGCGGCCTGTATCTGGACATGGATGTGGTCGTGTTGCGAAGTATGGAGGATATACCACCCAATTACACAGGAGCCGAGTGCAATACTTACCTTGCCTCTGGCATCATGAACTTAGCAGCAACTGGCTTTGGTTATAAGATTGCCGCCTCTTGTTTGCACGACTTTCAGCAAAATTTCGATGGCAATGTATGGGGGCAGAATGGCCCAGAGGTGATAACACGCGTGGCCCAACAGATTTGTGGGACCAAGAATATTTCAGTGATGCAGAAGAATCGCAAACGCTGCTTGGGCTTTAAGGTGTTTGGTAGAGGCGCCTTCTACGCTGTGGCCTCTAGTAAGTGGCTGAACTTCTTCAATCCACACAAACTGGAGGAGACCTTGGCCCGCACCAAAGACTCGTATGTGGTGCATGTGTGGAACAGCCAATCGGAAAAGCAACCAATTAAGGTTGGTTCAACCTGTGCCTATGCCAAATTGGCAGAAAAAAATTGCCCGCGAGTTTATCATGCGGCGGGTAAATACTTCTAGGAGAATTATTTAAATTTTTAAACTTATTTCATCAATAAATTGATTGGGCTTGCCTTCTCCTGCAGCGCCTTATACTCTCTTTTTTCACTCGTTTTAAGTGTGGATTGCATTTGCAATCCGCCCAGATCTTTAGCCAAAATTGACGTGTCAATATGTCGCTGTCGCCAAAGGCAGAAATACGATCTTACACGGACGTCAAAGGCCTGGATTCGAAAATGAAAAGATTTCAAGGCAAATCAATACGATTTGGTTCTTGTGGTTATTCCGAATTCCGGGAATTTCTACGACGAGCTGAAAGAAAAGGCGGAGTTGAAATATGGCATTCTGACTCAATGCATTAAGCATTGTGTGATTGAAAAAGTGGTTGAACCTCCCATCGACTTCCAGCTCTAATCCCGACCAGCTCTGTCCAACAGATTGTAAATACTCTACGTTGTTGAACGCATCATAGTGCATCCAAATGAGGGGGAGTCTTACTGCCACAACGATATTTGCTTCACCAGGTTTGCACACCGATTTTCATAGGTAAGAGGAGTATTTGCTTGATTTGTGTGGACCATTTGGACTGGAGAAATAGTAGAGCGGAAAGAACAGACGAACGAATTCAACAAGATAGCGAAAATGTGCGTGTGAGCAAGTCGCAATTACGGTTGTCTGTCATCAACAAGTACTTTGAGCATTTACATCAAGATCCTATCGTTCATTATATCTCTCCTGAAATTAGGGAAGAAGTTGGAATATTATAAGCCAAGAGACCTTTGAAATAAATTGTACACAAACTTTTAGTATTACCACGACTAAGCAGACTTCTTAACATCTATGAATCCGACTTACATACTTATTTAATATTTTCTTCCCAAAGAAGGCTGTTAAAAGAAAGAATATTGTATTATGCCTTTACTATTTATTTCGGCCTTCAAGGAAGAACCTTGGGCAAATATAAGTGTACTGAACTCAAGTTTATAAGTTTCCTAAATTTCTTTGTTGTCCAAATTTGAACGAAGTAGTTCATCGAACTCAAAGTAAGCAAGTTATTGCAAGCTAGTCCATCAATCTATATAGAAGTGGCCAATTTGTATCCAACCCTCAACATGCTCCTGTGGTATTTTACCAACGGAAGACTCCGTTTGCTGTTCATGATTTTGATTGTGACTCTGATAGGTATCATTACACTCACATACAATTGGCCAAATGGGGCAGACGTAGAGTCGGTGCCACAGTCGGAAGTGGTAGCTGCAGAGGACCCAGAGCCAACAGCGGCATCTAGCGAGCCACTGGCGAGCATCCGTCTAGACGATGTTCTACTGGCGGAGCCCAGGCCCACGCCCGGACAGAGCATATTTTTCCACGAAACGAGCTCCTATGATGCCAAAAACAAACATCTTAATATCCTGAAGCTAACCGCCCGTCAATCCTGTGCTATCGAATCTGCTGCACTCCATAATCCGAATTTCCAGGTATACGTTTTGTTCGTTGACCGAAAATACAGTCTTGTAGTTGACCCCAACGGACGGAACAGAAGCATCCAGCAGCCTCTTATAGATGCCATCTTAAGCTATAGCAATGTCCATTTGCGACGTCTGAATCTCTGGAGATACGCTGCGGGAACACCGATGGAAGAATGGCTCAGGGAGGGTAATCTGTTTCGCTCGCGGTAATTTGGAATTGAGAGATGTCCCTCCCAAAATGCAATAACATGTTCATATTTCCAGATATTTGGTCTCCCACATCTCTGATTTTCTGCGTTATTTGAGCCTGTTTCGCTATGGCGGCCTGTATCTGGACATGGATGTGGTCGTGTTGCGAAGTATGGAGGATATACCACCCAATTACACAGGAGCCGAGTGCAATACTTACCTTGCCTCTGGCATCATGAACTTAGCAGCAACTGGCTTTGGTCATAAGATTGCCGCCTCTTGTTTGCACGACTTTCAGCAAAATTTCGATGGCAATGTATGGGGGCAGAATGGCCCAGAGGTGATAACACGCGTGGCCCAACAGATTTGCGGGACCAAGAATATCTCAGTGATGCAGAAGAATCGCAAACGCTGCTTGGGATTCAAGGTGTATGGGCGAGGCGCCTTCTACGCTGTGCCGTGGAAGCAGTGGCGGGACTTCTTCGAGCCCGAAAAAATGGAGGAGACCATGGGCCGCACCAAAGACTCGTATGTGGTGCATGTGTGGAACAGCCAATCGGAAATGCAACCAATTAAGGTTGGCTCAACCTGTGCCTATGCCAAATATGCCGAGAAAAATTGCCCACGCGCCTATCATGCTGCAGGTGAATACTTTTAGGAATTTTATATTCAAGATTCTCTGTATTTTAAAATTAGTTGGGTCTGGGTATATCTCAAAATGTAAACGTCTTATCATGGAACGGGCCTTGGCTTTGCACAAAGGCGATCGTGGGAAGCAAAAGAACCAGGCCTGGATTTTCAGTGGAACTGGCAGTAGCAGTCATGATCGACGTCGGAGAATTGGGACTTGTATAAAAGTAATATTTTGTTTTCTTTTACGTATGGACTAGAAAGGACTAAGGGACTAAGCAGTACAAATACCTGTCTGAAGAATAGGCTATTAACTCACACATCCCTCGAGAGTAGGCCACATCATCATTCTTATTCGTTAAATTCTTCGTTTTGTTTTATTCTGTTGGAGGGACACAGACCAAAATCTATTAAATATAAATTAAAACATATCTGTGTACATTCTAATGCTTTTGTTTGTTTTTTATACAATCAAACTTATTGCTTCTAAGAAATTACATTACGTGCTTGCTGTGTGACTTGTGCTGGGGCCAGAAACCAGGACCGGGGCTCGAGAAGGCAAGGAGAGGCGCAGGTGCACCACTAAAGATTTTAAGCTTGCGTTGGAGGAGCCACAGCTGCACCCGAATTAGAAAATTAGGAGTTTTCCCACACGCTGTCTATGATGGTCTACGCTGGCAGTACAGTACACGCTGGCGGCAGTCATTCGTCCAGCTGCTCATTGAGTTGTGCCAGGAGCGCTGCCCGCTTTGATTCTAGTTCGCCGTCGCTTAACGTTAGTTCCTCGTTGCGTGAGCCTCCCGAATCCATAGACTGGACAGGACTGAGTGGTGTCGTGGAACGATTGTGTCTGTTGTGTCGTTTTCCTTCTTTGTCTTTTTTGGAACGCTTTTCCTTTTTCTTCTTCTTGGCTGGCGAATGCGAGTTGGAATCGGTATGCAGGAGCGCCAAGCTAGGTGACAGATTCCCACCTAAATCTGACTCACATGACGACTGAAAAAAAGCCAACAAATTAGATTCCAAAACGGGAAGATTGGTGTCTATGACTTACGCCTCGCAGTTTGTTCTTGCGCTTCTTTTTCTTCTTCAGCAGCTTTTCGCTCTCGATGCTGCCAATGGAGCTCAGTGAATGCTGTAGTACCAGAAGTGAGAACCATTAAGGGTATCGGAATTTTTCAAACTACTTACGGAACGGGATTTGGAACGCCTTCGTTTTGACTTTTCCACCTCAACCAGTTCATTTTCAATGTCCGATCTTGATGTAGATCTCACTCGCTTTTTGTGCTTCTTATTCTTTTTCGATTTACGCGACCGGGAATGATGATGGCTGCAGGCATCTTCGCTTTCCTTAATGAAGTCCTCCCAGATTTTCTCAACACCGATTTCCTTCTCGTAAAGAACAAATGCCTCCAAGTGCTCCACCAGCTTCTTGGCACTGTCATAGGTCTCGGCCACTGACACATTCGCCTCGAGCCATTCGTTTTTAATTTCATTCTCCAGTTTTCGTAGTCGTCGCACCTCTTCTTTCATGCGCTCCTTTTCAATGGCCTCCGCCTAGAAAAAAAGTGATTGTATTGCGGATTCTAAGCTAATCCATACCCTTTCCATACCTTTTCCAGCAGAGAATTATATGTGAGCTTCACGTTGCCTGCATCCAGGCTGGCCGAACGTTTATCCTCGCACACCACCGTGGCAAAGTCCTCAAATGATGTCTTGGCCTGCACCACAAATACCTTCTCTTTAAGAATCTCTCGTATAATTTTCCGTTCGTCATGGAACCGAGCCTTCAGATTCTCCACGTAGAACTTGAACAGATCCAAAGGCGTTGAACCGCTCTGCCCGAGCATGGCCGAGAATCGTAGGTCCGCGGATATGATGGGATACAGCTCCACCCACAGCGACATGGAGGTGAGTTTGCCTTCTTCGTGGAGGGAGTCGAGGAGTGCCAGAAAGGAGTCTCGATTCTTGCGCTGCTGTCGCTTCATTCGCTTCTTCTCCCGCTCGCGTTCCTCCTCCTCTTCCTTTTCCAGCGTGCGTATGTGCTCCTCGAAAACAATTAGAGCATCTTCCTTGTCCATGCCCAAAAGGGTCACATCGTTTTTGAATGCTGCATTGTCCAGGAGCATAACCTGAGCTTCAGACCAGGTGGTGGCATGATTGATGGATGTCATAGACTCCAGAAGCTCGCCCAACACCTTCATATTGCGCTTCTTCAAGACACGCGCCTCTTCTTTCTCCCTTTTGCCAAGATTGAATATGCAATCCTCATAGATATCCCGTCGATCCGTTTCAGGCACTACGGTCCATGTCCGATTCCCTGCAAAGACCTCCTCACAGCGGAAATACTTCATCTGGGAGTTCATCTTATCGCTGGACATAAGGAACTGTTCCAGGTCCTCTTTCGCCTTTTTGGCCTTCAGCCGCGACTCTTCTCGCTCGTCCTTCACCTTCTGCGTCTTGTAGGCATTGAACGTTTGCTTCCGCTCGTTGAGGTTCTTGAAGGCGCTGTAGCGCGGATCCTTTGATATGATCTTCACACACTGATCCCAATTGGCATTTGAGGGCACATTGCGGTCCCGGAGTAGGTCCTTGAATGCTTCTATGGCCTCGCGCTTATCCTTAAACACCAGAGGACTGCCCTCCGAAGACTTTTCATCTTTTTTAGCTAAAATAATTCCACATAGCTGTCAGTCCCGAAGTTACGTTAGGGTCAGACGCACTCACCATTCGGTTGTGGCACCTCGATGGCTGCTAATGTGGCTGCCATGGCCTGGTCGAGAGCCGATGATGAGTTCTCGTTACTGCTCGGCGTAAGCGGCGAGTGAATCTCTGGCGTGGGTATCCTTGGGTCTGCGGGCAAAGCAGCTGGCAAAATACTTGCCAATGCAACATGCGGAAGCAGTCCCGTCAAGCTGGAGGATGTCATGGCTGCCACCGCTTTGGCTGCAGCAGCAGCTCTGAAACCAATCCAAGGGAGAGCCAAGGGTGAGTAAATAGAATAGTCGATAGCTGTGCAGCCAGTGTACTTACTCCTCCGCCTTAGCCTTTGCCTTCATGTCTACATATTCCGGCGGCGGCTCCCAGCAAGTCTCCTTAGTGGCCACATTGTGGTAATACACTTTGCCCGTATCAGAGCGGTATTCCTTCCAGGGGCACTGATTGTGCAGCTGTTCGGCGGGCGTCATCAGAGCCTCGGGCTTCTCCCACGAACTTTGCTTTGTATTTTGATTGTAGTAATAAGGCCGTCCATCTGGGGCCTTGTGCTCTGTCCACTCTGTGTTGGAGGCCATCACACCGAATGCCGCTGCCAGTTCGGGCGGTGGGGGAGCAGCAAAGCCGGGCGGGGGAAATTGTGGCACTATGGCAGCCGGCGGCGTGTATCCCATTCCCCTGCCGACCGCTGCTGCTCCATTGCCAGCGCTAGGAGGAACATTCATTTCACTATTTTTCTATATTTTATTTAAGCGGTACTACGTCTACCGGTCGTTGCGAATGCGATGCGGCCGCCTGTAGAATTTTTATTTCGAAGTAAATGAAAAAAATTCAATGAAAACGCCGCTTTCCACACATTTGATATATCGCTGGGTTTCTTTTTCGCAGCTATCGATAACATATCGCAAAATGCAAATTGAATTAGAGATGGTCATTATATCTCTGCACGATGATTCTATAGCGAAGATAAAGTTGTGAATGTTCGTGACAGGAGAGAATAAATATGAAGACTTGATAAGATAATTAATTAGAATTTCAAACTTGTAGGAATACAAACCTTGCGGCAGGCAGGTTAATTGAGAAATATAAGTTAACTCATATTTATGGACAGTTTGCGTGTATCGTATTTACCGTTAAAACATCTGGCTCGAAAACAACGAGCGCATCACTGACAGGTAATGTACATACATACATAGGTGTTCGTTACCGCCCTCGGCTTGCAATTTATATTAGCAAAACATTGTAAAACAGACGTTCCGGAGTTTTCTTACCCACCAGAGTGCATTGGATTATGTTGAGAGCAATGGCAGTGTAACCGCGCACTCGGAGTAAGCAAGTTGTTGGCTTTTCTTTGGCATTAATATCTCTAAGGAGTGTCAATTTTTTAACCAGCCCGCCTGCCCTCGCCATGCTCCTGCGTCTGCCTTTGCTGCTGGTGGCGCGTTATTTGCACAACGGAAGACTTCGTTTGCTGTTCGTGGCACTGATTGTTATGCTGATAGGTGGCATTGCCCTCACATACAATTGGCAAAATGATTTGCAGCAGTGCTTCATGGACATCGAAGAGGCAATACAGTCGACAGTGTCTAATGCAGATGCAGATCCGCTGGCACCCATCCGCCTAGAGGATGTTCTGCAGGCGGAGCCCAGGCCCACGCCTGGACGGAGCATATTCTTTCACGAAACCAGTTGCCACCAGGCCGAGAACAAAAAGTACAAATTGCTGGAGCTAACCGCCCGTCAAGCCTGCGCAATCGAATCTGCTGCATTGCATAATCCGAATTTCCTGGTGTTCGTCTTGTTCGCCGGTCCCACCTTCCGACCTACAGCCAAGGGGCGGAACAGCAGCAACCAGCAGCCGCTTGTCGATGCCATTTTAAGCTATAGCAATGTCCATTTGCGGAATCTGAATCTCTGGCGATACGCTGCTGGCACACCCATCGAGGAATGGCTCAAGGACGGTAGTCTGTTTCGTTCGCGGTAAGCTGTATCTCAGAAGCGTGGATCCGAAAATTCAATAACGTCTTCATATTTTCAGATATTTGTTTTCCCACATCTCTGATTTCCTGCGTTACTTGACCCTGTATCGATATGGTGGCCTGTATCTGGACATGGATGTGGTCGTGCTGCAGAAAATGGAGGATGTGCCACCCAATTACACAGGAGCCGAGTCCAATACTCACCTTGCCGCTGGCGTCATGAGCTTAGCTGCCACTGGCTTTGGTCATGAGATTGCCGAGTCCTGTTTGCGCGACTTTCAACACAATTTCGCAGGCGAAGATTGGGGAAACAATGGCCCAGGCGTGATAACACGCGTGGCCCAACAGATTTGTGGCACTAAGGATATCACCCTGATGCAGGAGGATAGCAAACGCTGCTTGGGATTCAAGGTGTATGGGCGAGGCGCCTTCTACGCTGTGCCGTGGAAGCAGTGGCGGGACTTCTTCGAGCCCGAAAAAATGGAGGAGACCATGGGCCGCACCAAAGACTCGTATGTGGTGCATGTGTGGAACAAGCACTCGAATCAGCTACCGATCAAGGTTGGTTCAAACAACGCCTATGCCAAATATGCCGAACAAAATTGCCCGCGAGCCTATCGTGCGGCGGGCGAATACTTCTAGAAATATTATCTAAAAAGTTCTCTTCATTTAAGTCTTTTGTATATGGATATTTCCCGCTGAAGTCCAAAGAATTATCGCCCAGCGAGGCATCGTTTATAGGTTTTATTTGTTGCTCATTTTTGTATTTCTTATTTCTAATTATTATTATGTTGGCAAACCAAGCATTCCGATAGAACAAACACACACATACATGTTGTGTGTATGGTATGATTGTATAGAACAGCTATGGCTATTCAGATACATAACAACTCTCATTTATTATCTCAAATACTCATTCTGTTGATTCTCTGAAAACGAATCTATATTTATATTTGCACAATATTATTTGCATTACTCTTGGGAATTGATTCTGATAACAGAACACTAACAAATGAACAAAATGAAAAAGGCTATCAGTCGGTAAGTCGAAAATTATTATATGTACGATGTATGATTCATCGGAAACCAAGGGAGAGGTTAAAGATAAGAATCCGAAACAGTAGTAAAATATTTCCTAAGTATTTTCGGTAGTAAACATGTAAACATGTAAACAGCAATGAGCTGGGGGCATGGATATATAATCTCAAAATGTATAAAAATATTTTGTAAAAATATATCGTCTTGGAGGCAACTCCTTGAGCATGGGGTACGGTACGGTACTCGTAAATGGTGCACATAACTCACATAGTCTTGATGGATGTATACAGTAGAAAATAAATATATCAAATATATTTGTAAAAGCTAATTTCCAAACGTACAGAGCAACAAATTTTGTATTAAAAAATATTTAAATTATGTTTTAAGCGATTCTCAATCCCGTTTTTGTTGAAAAGTATTCTCTAAGTAGTTTGTACCATTTTCTAAAACGAAATGTGGCTACACATCCTTGCTGATGATATGATCCTTCACATGCACTGCACCTGGGAGAAGCGCAGACAGGCTCCAACATTGTCTTCAGCATTTGCCTTACCCACACCCACGCCATCGCCAAAATGCACTCCAATGTAGAATGGGGTGACGGTACTTTCGATGCGGCATGGCCAAACGCCCGATGAGCAGAACTGAGCACCACAATGGACGGGCTCACAGCCGGGCAGGGGACCCAGGCCAGTACCAATGAAGTCTTCGATGATGCAGGGCATTGTTATACGATCCGTGCAGGTGCTGAAGAATTGTCGGGCCTCGCGACGACGCCGCCGTCGCAGTTGCAAATCAAAAGCGTTCCGTAGGAAACCGAAAAGATCGAATCCTCCACTAGGCCTGCTGCCCACCGGCCGTGGACGTCGCGAAAAACCGGGCTCTTCCGTGGTTGGAGGACTCCTAAAGAAAAGGAAGCCCCCATCGTTGTCGCCGTCATCGTCGACGCCATCCTCCCCACCTGAACCTTCAACATCATCGCTGGCCGGTGAAGAAGCTGGCGCCTCAGAGGAAGATGTGCTCTCTTCGATGGCGGCCACTGTGCTGGAGCGTAGAGGAGCTGGAGTGGTGCTTGTTGTCGTCGTGGTCATGGCCGCTGTGCTGCTGCTGGCGGTCGAACTAGTCCCCGATGACGCAGCAGTCGAATTGCTCGACATCATCGTCATCAGAGTCGTGGTGGTAGAGTTGGCCATGCTAGCCAGCATCTGCATCAGGCTTGTAGACGTTGGAGCCGATGTAGTCGTTCCCCCATTAGCTGGGGCAGCTGGTCCTCCTCCACCTGCATTATCGGACTGTGCCATAGCTGGATCAGGATTCGCAGCTGGCCCAATTCCGTCGTCATTCAACGAGAAAGCTGTTGTTCCCGACGCCATTCTCCCACCTCCACCAATCCTAAATGACTGCTCATCGCAAGGCTGATATATAATCGAACACATATCCGTCTCCTGGCGCACACAAATGCGATAGTTCTGGTTGGCCAGGTGCCTTCCATTCTCGGCAAAGTTAAAGGTCTGCATGACGCCCTCGATACCCGTGTGGTACTGCAGACAACCCGCCGGAGCTCGCTGGCTGAAGGGTATCTGCACCACGCTCATCTCCCAAATGCGGAGTGGCAGAAACCGATTGGACAGGTTGAGATTGATGTCAATGAAGCGATCGCCAGTGGCATTGCTCGGGCTGCTCACATTGGCTGCATCAACGGGACGTAGGCTGCCATACAATGTGGATTGACGTGGCGAGGCACGAGCGCCAACATCATAGTACACTGAAGGGGAGAAGGAATGAGATTAGGGAGGATATCATCATCTAGGAATACTGATCATCTCACAATGCTGTCCACTATTCTGACCGCAAAGGGAGATGGATCCGCCTGGCCCTCCACTGATGTTGAATACATCGCCCTCACAGACGCCCGTCCGTCGATTCGGTTGTCCCAGCGTAAAGTGATGAAAGTCGATCCTCAACTGGCTGATATCATCGCTCATCATTTTGACCTTCAGACTGCAGCCACTGAAATTCGTGGGCATGAAGCTGGGAAAGCTAGGCGAGACGATATAGGTGATGTTGTTGGTTATGGTGACATTGCAGCTGGCCAAAAAGACACAACAGACACCGAATCCCATGGCACATTCACCCTGGGCCTGGCCACCCTTTTGGCGGCACTCGTAAGCATTTAGGCAGTTGCCCATGCGACGACCATCATTAGACAGGCATTCCCCATCGACGGGCACAGGAAACAGATGAATCACTGGTGTGGTGCGGATATAAAAAGAGATTCAATTGGGAAAGCACCTTGGGATTGTCTTTAACGTACCCTTGCCATGTCTGCTATTCCCTCCCAGACTCTGATTGAGACTCTGCTCGGGGATGGCTGGCTGCGCCACCTGTACTTGTTCCTGGATTTCAATGGCAGTCACCTCGTCCCCCTCTTCCTTTGTGTCCGATTCATTTTGATTGTCGTTCCAAATATCATAATGATACATGGGTGGCCAGGCGGTTTCATTGGCGGGCGCCAATGATGATGCCGATGCAGGAGTGAGGCTCAGGCGATCCACCAACAATATGCAAAGTGTAGCAATGAATGGCTGCAGCAGGTTGCCAGTAGAACCACTGCCACAACCGGCTCCAGCAATAACTTTCTTTTTTCTTTCACTGCTGCCGCTGCTGTGGCTGCTGCCTCGTAATATCGCGGCTATATGGCAATTGGACTTGTTCGCATCTCCGTTTTGCGACATCAGCATTTTTATGGCTTCCATGTCCATGCCATGTGTTCAGCTGCTGTGGACTCCTTCTGCTTCAGGCTCTGCTTCACCACTCCGTATTTTTTGTTGCGCGCGTGCGTTCCGCTGCAAAGTTGAATGAAAAGTGCGCCCGTCTCCACATCTCCAGATGCTTGGATGCTGCTGTGTCTCTGTGGTTTCTGTCTCTGACCGGGACGGAACTGCTTTTCTCTGCTCTGCTCACCCAGTTGTGGCTGTCTTCTCGTCTCTAATCTCTACTTACTTGCTATTTTCGGCGGTGTAATGTTCCATTTTGTTTGCTGACTCGGTCATTGGGACTGACTGTGTCTAACTGTGTCGAGTATTGAGTGCGGAATTCCAACTGCTGAAAGAGATGCTTTGATTTCAGAAGAAGTATTTAACACAGATTACACAGGCAGACCGACAAAATCAAACTTTCCTTACCGTAAAGTCAACGCTTACGCGGAGGATGTTGATCTTCAAGCTCTTGGGCAGGGCAACCTCTGGAGGGTATGTACCAGTATTTATAACTGAAAATTCTATATACCTATTTCAAACTTTCCTTTCCTTATTTGACTATTTCTCAGTCAAGAACAAGAAGTTTTAAGGACTAGAGATGAAGAGGATCTTCATTCTTCTATGCTTTACAGGTTGAAATCTTTGAAAGCGTTGTTTTGAATCAAGAACATATTTTGGTCTCTAACGAAAATCAAAGTCAATCAAGTCCTCCAGAGTGGTCTTTTCAGGAACGATGAATTCCAGCAAACCCAACAAGCTGTAGCTAGAGGAATTTTTTAAGTCTGCGGACAATACAATAATCGTCTGATAGATCACATTAACATTGCACCTCCCATCTCATAATTGGGTATCATTTCATCATATCCCTGACACATCTCCTTACCGTTCATTTCACACGCTTTCATACGATGCTTATCCCCTTGTTTAAGCCAATCCGCGTCAAAGCAAAAGCGGCCAAAAGAAAGGTTGCCTTGCATATTTAATGAGTATTTAAAACCCACATGTTCACACCCTGATGATTCTCTCAGGCGCGACCGAAACCGCGGCCGGACAGTGCATGAATTAGCTGAACAACAAAACAAAACACAAAAAAGCAACAATAAGTGGGGGCTTTGTGTCTTGTGTCTTGCATTTTGTGCAATTTCTTGCTGCATCATCCTGTCCCAGAAGCACTGATCTTTCTGAATGAAATGTGATATGGGGCCAAATTGGCCAAGAAAAATCAGGTTAAACAGCTCTGTGGTAATTTACGTTTGTATGTGCATGAACATGTCTCAGAATGGGTTGCGATCATGTAAGGTCCCGGTCCAGTCCAGCAAAGCGTAGAAAGCCAACAAAAGCAAGGCTTGTAAGGCGCTTAGATTTATTACAAGTTTTGTGGGGAGTGGGAAAGGTACTGGTAGTCTGCAACCCCAGAATCGTATCCAAAGGAAGTCCATAGTAGCATCGTTAATAGTTTATGGAAATATTTGTTGCATTTTGTATTTTGATTTAGCAAAGACATTAGTATTTCCTCAAAAATAACAGTCAAAGTTTACAATAATTATAAAAAAAAAATAGTTATGAGAATACGGCCATCAACAGAAAAACAGATCATCATCAACATCATCACCATCATCGTCGGGGCAGCTACTTTAGATTAATTAAAAAAAGTGATCCTATGAAATGATCGGCGTTGGAAAGTTTCCTCTAAATCGAAAATAAACAACAATGGAGTTGATTATTTGATTTTGTGGAGTCATCCTTTCAGTTGAGTTGAGCAGAGCAGAGCCGAGCAGTGCGATCGATTCGCATCCAAATCGGTTAGCTTTAAGACCAGTTAAAGCTCGATTTCAAAGCTGAATCATTATACAAGTACTGTTAGGGAAACACAATATACCTATCCCATGATCTTGCATCCGTTGATGGCGTACTCTGAAACATTTTTTTGAGTATTCTTTCGCTTTTTTGTGGTCTCTCGGGTCTTAAGCATAGGTTGTGGTTTGAACTTTGTACAATGTTTTAGGATTAAATATTACGGATAAGTTAGGATTAAACGTTTATTTATATCTAAGTGTTAGCCCGGTTTAGGTTCTGTGTGTGTTTCTGTGTGGGTGTGCTTAGAGTGGCTCCAGGGCAGCGGGTCCGTGCGGACTGCCCTCCAGTTTGCGCCAGACCACGTTGCACATCTCGCGCACCAGCGCCTTCTCGCCATCGTCCATCTGATCGAGGGCACTGCCAGCCAAATTGCCCAGACGGTCGCGTTCCAGTTGCTCTCGCACCTCCAGCACTTGGAGGGCCCGCACCACCGCCTCCGGACGGCCGGCTATCGGTTCTGGCAGCTGTATTGCCGCTGCGGCCGCCGCTGCTGCAGCCACCGCCTGCTGCTGGCTGCTGCTGCTGCTGTTGATCTCCTGCTGATGGGGCGAGGGCGCTGATTTGGCTGGTGCTGTGGCTGTGGCTGGCTGTGGCGTTGGTGTGGCGGCCTGAGGCGTGGGCGTGGGCTGCTGCATATGGGCTGTTGGCGTGGTGCGTTCCTCCTCCAGCTGCTGGATGCGTCGCTCCAGCGAGCGCACATACTGAAGCGTCTGATCGTTCAGCGTGTGGGCATGACGTAGATCCTGCATATGAGTCACATTATAGGATGATTCTGGTGGTGGTGGCGGCTTCTTTATGTGGCTGCTCACCTGGGGGAGTTGGCGCTGCTCAGCATAGTTCCGCAAGGCTGTGATGGTCTCATCCGCTTGGGTGCTGGAACTGGAGCCATCGCCGTCGTCGCGCAGGGCATTCCTGGTGGCCGCACCACACCCGGCGCACAGCGCATTGGCAGCCACATGGGCACGCTCCTCGTCCAAGTACAGGCAGAGCTCCTTTAGCTCCAGATTGTCGGTGATTAGCTCTTGCTGTTTGTCATCCAACTGACGTAGTTTGTTCTGAAAGAATACACATTCCCATTAGGCATACGGATCAATTGATTTTCGATCTGCTTGCACTCACCTGATAGGCAGCCACCTCTTGGCGCATTACACTGGCCGTGTAGCGACCAAAGCGTTGCCATTCCCTGGCCAACTTGCGTCCCTTCTGCCGATCATCATCCAGGAAACAGCACAGATCCCTCAGCTCCTGGTTGTCATCCAGCAGACGCTGATTCTGCTCCTTAAGGGTGCGCAGCTCATTCACCAGCGACTGCAGCTGGCGATTCTGTTCCACCGTCAGGCGTCCGCCTCCATTGGCCGTGGGTATACCAGTGCCGCTGGACGTGACCGAGGCATTGGGCGATGGATGTTCCTGTTCCGGCTTGCGTACAAACTTCAGCATATCCTGTGCTCCTCCCTTTAAAACAGCCGGATGTTGCAGATAGCGCGTTTGCTGTGGATGCTGCTGCTGTTGCTGCTGTTGCTTGAGCGAGTCTGGTATGTAGATGTTGGATAGCTGGGGTATATCCGGCGGATATTTGATGGGCAAGTGTGGTTTCAGTATCCCCGTGCCTGGCTGTGGCGGTGGCTGGTATCTAGGTGGTATGGAGTGTGCGGGTGCTGGTGCCTTAAGGTTTGGACTGCGAAGGGAGTGCTGCTGCTGCTGCAATTGGTAGAAGCTGCGACGTTGATGCTGCTGCTGCTGCTGTTGATGTGTTGCAAGATTGGGCAATTCTTTAGTGGATTGCTGTTGTATGGGCAAGCGAGAAGTCAATGTCTGATGATGATGTTGCTGTTGCTGCTGCTGCTGCTGCTGTTGCTGTTGCTGTTGCGTGGAGTGTGGCTGATGGATTGTGGCCACAGTCTGCAATTGATGTGATTGTTGTTGCTGCTGCTGCTGCTTCTTTCCTGCTGTCGTTACGCTTTGTTGCTGCGTTGAGTGTGGCACTGTCTGCTGTTGCTGCTGTAATGTAGCTGCTGCTGTTGGTGCCAACAAAGAGCGTCTTGGTAGCTGTTGTTGCTGTTGCTGCTGCTGCTGCTGTTGCTTGCTAATTGCCTGCGTCGCTGTTTTGCTTATAATTTTGTCAACGCTATTTGTTTTTATCAAATTATTGTTCAAAGTGGTTGTTCCGTTTGTTGTTTGCTGCTGCTGCTACTGCTGCTGTAAATGTTGTTGTGGTTAATGTCTTCTGCTGGTTTTGTTGCTGCTGTTGATTGCCGGACATTTTTGAGTCGGTTCCTTGTTTGCCTTGTCTTATGTTTTCGGTTTGTTTTCTTTTTTGTTTCCTTTTAGTTGTCTTTAAGTGGTGTCTACGACCTCAGAGACCTGCAAAACATAAAAAATGGGCAAGGCATTAGCAAAAAAAAATTTTAAAAAATTGTGGATGGATGGAAAAAAACTATAAATCAAGGCATTGTACAATGTAATTTATGCGACAGCCGAGGGCACGCCGTCATTGTAGCATAATTAAACTTCCATTAGACTGCCGCCAGACGCTGATAGAAAGTGAAATGAGCATTTGTCGCACCACTGAAGCCATGACATGCCACACGAGCCGGGCCGCCGCCCTCTCTATCTCTAATACACTGAGAAAAAAGTCGAGTAATCCAGTTACTAAAATATCCAGATATCCACTGAGTGGATCTCAGACTATGTTAAACAAAACTTCCGCTTAAAAACATTCACCAGTAATGCTCACGGCATATATTTTGTTTTTGGACTCATCCGCATTCTCTTTTGCACTACATCAAAGAGCAGGACTGGCTGTTTGAGTAATATTTTCCTTAGAATTTAGTACATTTCTGCACATAAATTAGGTATTTTTGGACATACAGCTATTCTTCCAAGCCAATCCTTATCGAATCACGAAATTCCTTCAATTTTTTTTTTCTAGTGTACGACATTTTCTTACAGTGCATGTGTCTTGTGCTCAAGAAAATGCAACGAAGCGGCGCCAAAAACTCCATTTGACGTAGGGAATTGTAATGTAAACTGTATGGTATGGTCGTATTGTCTCCCGGACTCTGGCTCTTCTGTATGGGTTGGGATGGGGTTGGCGCTGAAGCGTCTAATCACCAGATGGCGTCTCTATGTGTTGACTTAAACGTAGGCTTCCGCAGTCTGGTTTGAAAACTGAAAGCCCACTAAGTACCGCTGCACCAGCAGTAAATCGCAGTGACTCGAATCGGTCTATCGTCGCATTTGTATCTCGAAAGTGAAATTCAGTTCATGGTTTGATGGATGGGACTGTCGGCGCAGGCGCAATTGAAATGTTGCGACTCACATGAGTATGTTAGTAATTTGGATGTCCCCTCATTCGCTTAATGAATAGAGTTGGCTTTATTAGAACCACAACCACAAACAATGGACTTTCTTTGACATCAGTTTTGGTTCAATAAATTTCTAATAATTAGGCAAATGTTGCTTGAAGTGTTTTTTCAGTTTTTAGTGAGAGGGAAAACTGGGAGTCGATATCCTCATTACATTTTCGATTTTTTAGGATAGATTTTTAAGGCGATCCCCGATCCTGTCTCCTAGGAAAGCATCTCTGGAACTTATGGTGTCTGCTTAATACTGATTTTTCTGCACAAAACATACCAGAATATGCTCCTATAATTGGGATATTAATCAGTCATTATACTCTAAGAAGAGCTTATGTTTTGCTAACTGTACATACTCGTTATTTGTTTCAGCTGTTACTTTCTCACATTATGGCTGAACAGTTGCCTATGTTTTAACATAGAACTTGTCCTTGTAGCCAGAATGGAATTTCCAAGCCAGCCAGGAAAGCTCTTTAGCTCTAGATATTCACAAAAATTATGTGTAATCTACAAAAGAGAACATCTGGATCACATTTACCACAGAACAGAGAGAGATCGGGATCCTCACCCTTTTCTTGAGCTATTTAGGCTGTCAACTTGCCAGCTACATATCAGCCCAAGCCCTGGAGTGCGAATGCGTGGTTCTCCCCTTACAAATGGCCATCGAGAGGTAAGAAAAATGACAACAGGTGTGAATTGTAAGTTGCCCGGGAATCGAAAGATGAGAAACGCTACACAAAGGTAACCACATCCCCATTGAGATGTTTCGGGTATGCAAAATTGCAGAAGAAAAACCTTTTGGCCAAACGAAAAAAAAAAGAATTGGCAACATAACAAAAGAATGCGGTGAGGGCCTGGCCCTCGGTTCAGGCCTGGCCCTTCATTGTTGTTTGCCGGACAGACAAACGGACAGAGAGTGGGATCTGTGGGCATATTCTGAAAAGAAAACTTACAAAACACGGCAACAGTTGTAAATCATCGAATTACCTCAAAATAATAGCAATCGCTCGCTGGCCGTTTGGGGGGGCCGCAGCCGCCTGCAAATTGCCCAAAAGCAAAACGAACCGAACCCCACACAAAAGAAACTGCAAGAAAAGTACGGATTGGTGGGGGGAATGTCTTATGACTGAAGGATACCCCGCAATATATTCAAATATTTGTAACTTTCAATCTTTTAACGATCCAGTAGAAACTAATTATACAACATTGGAACAACATTCTGCTTGGGATTATAGAGGGAGACCAGAACTATTGATGTAAAATTTGACCTGAATTTTAGAATAACACCAACTATTAAAATGAGTAGTAAAAGGCAGCAGCTAGATATTCTTGGTGACATACTTATTTTATGTAAATCAGTTTTTGGTAAACACTAGTCTTAGGAGCAGTGTAAAAACAACCAAATGCGCCGTATCGGATATGCCCTTCGAATTGCTCTACAAGTAATGGGTATAAAAACAATGCAAGAAGGCGGCTGGCAGCAGCAAAAAATCTACTCTTCTCCCAGAAGACATGAGAGATACACAGAGAGAGGGGGAGAGAGAGAGAGAGAGAAGAGCAGAGCACAGAAAAGCGAGAGAGAATGGAGGGTGGAGGGCCAGATCCGTTGAGTCACAGCAACAACAAAACCGAACAAAAAAACTCTGTCCCGTTGGCGTAGTTTTTGGCGACTTGCGAAATGAAGAAACCCTCCAAAAAAACAACAACAACAACAGCAACAAAACTTCGTGTGTCAGTTACGCTTAATGAGCACAAATATTGCTCTCATTGTTGTTGCTGTGCTGTGCTGTGCTGTGCTGTTGGTGTAGATTTTTTGCCTTTGATTGCCATGCCGTGTGTCTGCCCCCGTCCCTGTCCCTCCCGCAAGCAAAGCTGAAACTGGGATCGAGAGTCGTCTCAGCAGCTCTCAGCTCGATTTCAATGAAGACGAGTCTCGGCTCGGGTCTCTCCCAGTCGGAAATGCCAATACTTAACCCTCAACTGGCCCCGCTCCACCACTCCTCCAATCTTCGAGTCTCCTCCTGGGCCCCTGCCAGCCAATCTCCCTTTTTTTGGTATTGCCATGAGAAAACGAGGGGAAACAACAAATGAAAAGCTTCGCGGGCAGCACATTAAAATGAAGGAGTGAAATTAGGGTTTAAGAACAGCATAAGACACTTACGGTACCCTATAAGGAGGGAGAACGACTTGAGGTTTCACAGATATTACTCGATTTTCAATCCGTATAAATCATTTTGTATACAAATAAAAAATCGCTTAGAAGAAGAAAGATGTTTCCTTTGTATATACACAAGCTATTTATACATTTGGAAATGGATGGTTCTATAAGCTAATTCAACAAAATTCGGAAATATGTTACAGCTCTACGTAGAAGAATATTTGTTTAACATTTATCGAAGTTTTGGTAATTTATAAAAGGCGTCTGAAACACTGCATCCACTATTATCTATCACTTATATTTTCCCCACTTAGGATTTAGTGGATTCCTTTCTTTTTTACAGTCAATTTTATATCTTGAGTCGCAATTTCATTATCAGCTACCTTTATGAGAATGCTGTCAGACAAATGAAAGCAATTTGGAAAAGTACTTTAGTATAATCATAATACATTTAAAACCCAGCTCCTTTTACTTGAGTGGTTTGTGCGATAATAAGTACTTTGGAAACAGGCCCATACGACAGTGATATACGCATGTGGTTTCATTTATTGTATGACTTCAGACTGTGCCTACTCCATAATTAACGACTATAAAATGCCTAAAACTAAAGACTCATAATCCTCAGCTAATCCAAATTTATGGCACAACCAATATAAAGACCTTTTGCAAGGGTATACCCATAAAAAGCCTTCAATTTGTAGCACATGTACCTACACATACTCAAACTCCGATTTCGACTTAACCTTTTTCCCAAGCTCCCCCTTAAACCTTTGAGAGGTGGGCCAGAGACCAGAAATTCCCCTTTTCCCACTGGGAGCGAGGCCAGCAAATAGCAAATCATCACCTGGTTAAAGGGGAGAGGACTAGGGGGATCGAAATACAATAAATAAATAAAAAATTTATTTCAATATGCGCGTGTATGGCCTTGGGCGATGAATGTCGGTATTGGACGCACTTAATGCTGAATTTTGTTCAAGTATACATACCCTTGCAGAGGGTATGAACGATAATGAACAGATGTTTCCAGAATCTGGCGAGAAACATGAAAATCTCGCAAAAAGATTGATCAATCTTTAAGGGTATTCAAAGCACTGTCCATCAAATAACGCCTTTCTTTTATATTTTTTGTGTTACTTTACTTTTACCTACTTGTGCGTGAGGTTTCACCTCTTATGTCTATTAGATCTTTACCCCTCTTTGTTTCCGCTAATAAACTTTTGATCTCGCTAATGGTCTAGCATTGTTGATGCAAAGGAGAACCCGAGAGATCATAGGCGTTGGCATCAGCTTTGGTGCTTTGCCAATAACAAATTGCCATAATTAGTGGCATTTTAATATGAGGTTTCAGCTGAAAAACATCCCCACAAGAATGGGTTGTATGTAAATCTGAAGTTATAACGAGCCGAGAGACAGATTCCCCCTCTGGGGCATTGGCGGCTTCTCCTTCTCTTATCTTCTCTTCTTTGGGGCAGTGGGAGTGGGAAAGGTGTTGGAGTGCAAAATTATGAAAATTACTTTTCCCATGCACAGTGGGTGGTGCTTTGGGAATTCTGTTTCAGATCTTAACTTGACAATGGACAATAAAACAAGAGTGGCATACTAAAAAGAATAATAAGTTTTTAATGGGTCTAGCCATGAATTTATTTGCTATAGATGGTAGATGGTAGTCGCCTGATAGGCTGCACTGAGAGTGGGGGAAACAATGTTGCCATTATGATTTGTTGTTCCTTAACCAGAGACTGACTTTGAAAAGGAAGGAGTTCTTTTATGAACAATTTTGCAGATGATATTCGCAGTTGAAGATCTATTTTGCATTCTTTAGATGTATTCATATATATATATATATAATAACCAATTAACTTTCAAAATATACCATTAATAACATTTTATTTAACATTACTTAAGGTTTTTCAATGTTAATGTTTCCTGTTTTGATGATTTGATTGATGTGTACGGGTCGTAAGATTATTCTCAATGTTTTTTGATCATTTGACTCTGGAATGAATTAACTATAAGAATATTTTCAACCTTCTGGTGGCTGTGTGTGCTCTTCTCTTACATATGTGCTCCTTCTGTTAATTTTCTGGCCGTTATTCTTGCCTTTTTGATGATTTAGCAACTATTTTGAACATTTTGATTGATTTTCGCAAACCATTCAAAAATTGCCTTGATCACTTTTACATAATATTTATTAATTTTTTATTTTTGCTGTCCGAGCATAATTATTTCTGCAAATTGCCATTTTTCTTTGTTGCTCTTGAATTTAGTATTATTTTAGGAGTCGGCATATTTGTTTGGCTCTACGAGTACCCGGTAAATGTACATATCTTTAAGGCAATGGCCCAACAGACCATGAAACAAGTGTTTAATTAAGGAAATGAGCGTGGATTGGGGTAAACAGACACGCATATGGAGGGAACACTATAGACGGACACACATGTGCAAACAGTAATTTAATAAACCAAAAAAAATACAACAAAAATTGGTTAATAAATACGAGGTATGGATGGATGGAATGGATGGTTGAAAAATGCTCAAAGTCACTCAAGGTTAAGAAATCTCTTTAGCAGGCACGCACGCACACGTCGGTGATCAGATCCCAGGCAATGACAGCTTTTTCGGAGGTGATGACAGACAGACAGAGGGCCCCCAGACTCCGATTCCGAGTCCGAATACGAGCAGAGAGAGAGAGCCGAACAGAGCGCGAATCGGGGGGCCAGAAATACCCCGTACACGTAGGAAAACCGCAAGTCATGTGGGTTAAGTACACTTACTTAACAACAATCCAACGACTGACCGCGCGCCCAGACAATGAAATGTGTATTGAAAAGGCAAAAGCTTCGGCGACGACTGGCGACGACGATAACTGGCCGACCAGATGGAGATTGAAGTGGCATAGAGGACTGACCAGGGCTGCGCGACTGGTAACCGAACCGAAATGATCAAATGGCACATGCGGATTGCAGTCGAAATGAAGCTTAACTTTCATGGTGGATAAGCCATGGATGGGAGCCCCTAAACGAGATTGCTCCCATCCATTCCACATGAGCCGATACATTGATGCTCGACTCGAGAATAGTACAAAAACAAAATACATGTCGCGTGCATGACGCGTCTCTTTGATCGAGTTTCGCTGATAACTGTTTTATTGTTGCACAAAAAGAGTGCCCACTGCTGCTGTAGATTGGAACCATGCCGCGAGAGCTTTTTTCCGATGGAACTAGTTCTCGTATTCTACCGAAATTTTCATTCAATTATAGCGAAATCCCCCCACTTGTGCCTCCTTCCATCCCTGCTCGCCACTAAGTTTACCAAGCCACCCACTACACAACTACAGACATCCACAGAGACGCTCGAATGAGACAAGAAAACCCCCACAGCAACACACACACCCACACAGAAAAAAAGAAAGAAATAAATAAATGAGAATGAGAGGAAAACGGAAAAGCAAAATCACAGACCAGACTTCTCTGCCGCCAATCACACGATCCAAAGCTTCGGGGTCCACGGTCCATTGCATTTGCATTGCACGCACCAAAAAACGCGTGGTATAAGGTATCCCATATACAATCCGTACTTTAGCCGTCCCCACCATCTCCATATATCGTTTTTCAAATGCTCTGCTCTGCTCCACAAAAACAAACCAAGGAAAACGAAATAAATATCAAACGCCTTCATTGGTTGTATCGAATGACAAACGACAAACGTCGACTGTCCGTCCGTCCGGCCGTCCACCAGTCGACGCTAAGTCAGACAGATGACTCTTCGACTGTGGCGGAAGAGAGGCGCAAAATTTTCATGAATGAACCCACCTGAACCGAAAGACGGAGACAAAAGGATGCACACAACCATTGAGCGCGGGACAAAAGCTGAGAGAAAAAAGCAGATCCCGACGATGGGATACCCACTAAAACGATTTGCTTGTGAAGAGAGTACTTTCCACAAATGCATGAAGTAGGGGAATGCAACATATTGTGACTGTTGAATCTGTCATGTCTTTAAGATTAAGCACTTGGTCGGAAGCGCTTCCTGTTACAAATACAATATACCATTGGTGCATCCCGCGATTACAGGGTATTTTCAAACACCTCCAAACAAAAACTCACACGATTCCACGCTGTATTCTTCGGGAAGTTTCATTTATCAGCGCCCGCTCATCTTTGAGGCAGATTTGTAACCATCAAAAGACGATTAAATTGCACGTGACACTCCGTTGGCTCTACGAGTAGATTTATCAATCCACGCCAGAGTTCTCGGAAATGCTGAAAGAGAACTTTAGCCGTGGTTCTGTAAATTGATATGCTTGAAATGCATACTTCACGATTCTTATTCTTAGACGAAATCAAATATTATTCAACTATAAATTTCAAAGACCAGACACAGACAGACATCTAGGGGCCACCCACAACTTTTGTATGGTTCCCTTTTTTTATGGTAAACCATAAACGTGGCAAGCCGTCATTAAAGGCCATGTGTAGCACAGTAGGCAACACACAAAAACTTAATAACAATGCAAAAATGAAAAAAAAAGCAAGGTAGAGCCGAAACTGAAAAAAACAAAAGCCTGAAGCTAGAAGCTTGAAGAACTGGAAAAATTATAAGCGAACGAAGGTTAAACGATAAGTCAAGCTTTTGCGGTGAGAATGTGCCAGGGGAGGGCAGGGCTGTTGAGGAGGGCGGGGATTACTGGGATTACTGATTACAAATGCAGCGACTTTTCC
This sequence comes from Drosophila lowei, assembly GCA_008121275.1. Lineage (NCBI taxonomy): Eukaryota > Metazoa > Arthropoda > Insecta > Diptera > Drosophilidae > Drosophila > Drosophila lowei. Next base: position 25,340,675 of record CM017779.1, read on the forward strand.
CTAATGAAAACCTCTTAAGTGGAGCACAAGCTGTGGGAAAACTACGCCAAGCCGGGCTTTGCCACAATGGATTAAAGAGTAAGGTTTTGTGGGAGAGAGATTTTAGAAGAAAGTTTACGATTTTAAAGATGGGTTATCTGTGGAATTAAGTGTACACACATAAATAATACAAGATATGAAAGTAAAGCTTTAAAATGTAGATACACGGTAGATTGGTTCCTGAAAAACCCGTGTAAAAAAAACCGTGTAAAAAAAGACATTGATCGTATACGCAAAAAAACGAAAGAGAAACAAATATTTACATATTCTCTTAATGCTCTTTCTAGTTTTCGTTTGGTTTCTAGCTTTTTTGAGCTGTGTGTGATTTTATATATTTGTGTTCTTATTTTGAACCGTGTTAAATGGAATAAAACCGTGTAAAAAATGTAAAATTGTTGATTTTCAAACCGTGTAAAAACAGAATTAGGTGTATACTGGTCTGGCTGTATTATACAGCGAGTATGGTACACAACGAGCATATCTCATAAAGGTACTATATACATAACACATAATATAAACAGGGTTACCTATAGAGGGCGCATGATCTAAAGAGCAAACTATACAACGAGTAAATTATTACATTACAAGTATATCGTGTAACGAGTACATAGTGTAAAGAATATATCTTGAACGAGTATATCAGAGAAATTGTGTAAATCATGGGATGAGTTTATGAGATAACGAATTTAAAATATAGATAGTATTTCATATAACGAGTATATCAAGAAACGAAATCTAGAAGAAGCATATTGTATCTGTTATCCAAAATTCGTCGTTGTAGAATATTTTCTTAATGATCTATCTTATATCTATCATATAAAATATTCCATTAAAATCTTCCCCAATTTCTCCATCAACCAGTTCTCTAACAAACTTCAAACGAATGCTCCCTTCCCAGAGGGGGTCTATTGGATTATAAACTGCTTAATTATGTGCTGAACCTGAACCTGTGCCGAGGCACAAGACAAAACTCAACAAAATTAATATGTAGATTAAATTATTGCTATATCCAATCCATAACAGCTTCTACATCTAAGTGGGTTCCCTTATCCAAACCTGAATAACTTTTTGTGACACTCCCCGCAGACTATACCCGGACTAATCGAAAACCAAACGAAAACCCTACCTTCGCCAATCCCTCAATCCGTTCGAATACAATTTCCATTTCTCAACTTTATGGTTTTATGGTTTATGGGTATCATTTGCGTCAAGTCTGCAGCGCATATTTGATTTTTACGACGACAGTTCCACTCCGGAGACTGAGACGTAGACAGAGACGGGAGAGGACCGCCCGTCGATAGACATAAACTTAACCATTTCATGCCGCAAAAACTCTCAACTTTTGTGCAAATTATTTATGCATGTAAATTAACAGAAACCCACGAAAAATAAACCCAAACCTAACGATTGAAACACAGCAAATGGGTTTTGGTTATTTGTAACTTTCGAATTTATCGCCGAATGAGAATCTCTTGGGCAAAGAACCCGCCATTAACACGCCCTCAAAAGGGGCACAAAACAGTTACAACATCCAAAGAACAAGCAACAAATTGTTGAAATATGCAAATTTCCTAGAGCCACAGCTACGGCTAGAGTACAGACGTTTGTACATTTATCTTGAGGCCAGCATCGAATGAGTGGAACAACTTGTTAGCAAAACTCTTGCCAAAAGCAGCAAAAAAACAAAGCATCTCCAGAGACCAACCTTAGCAAAGAAGAAACCTCTAAAGAGACTCCACAACTCCGACTCCAACTCCATCTCCATTTCTATCCATCGCTGTTTGGCCCCGTAACCCAGTAAAGTTCATATGTACAAATATTTAATTATCATGTGGCTTGGGGCGTTCTCAAAACATTCTTCATCAAAAAATATCCAAAAGAAAATAAACATTTCTCATCGTTCATCGTTCGGTGTAAAATTGTTGTTTCATTGTGGCCCACACCTCCATCCTCCATCCAGTATAGTGGTTCCTAACTCCACAGACATCCGCACATAATGAAGTAGAATAAATTCATTTATGCTAATGTTTGGTTTCTACCTTTTGTCTGGCCAGAGATTTCATTTCATTAATTTTTTGGGCTGCTGCTGCTGAAATTCTTTTCTATAGCTCGACAGCTACTTTCGATTTTTTGTTGTGGTCCATTCTGTGTATAACTTTATTAGAGAACCCCTTCACACTCCTTAAACGTGGAGTTTGTACGTGTGTGGGCGGCAGCTGCTTTCGGAGAATGCGGGAGCATGGAGAGCGCGTGCTTTATATGGTGTGATTTTGTTGGGATTATATATTTACACATCTGTGGGTGGATTTTGTCTCTATGGAGCTGAAATTTGTAGTGGTTCGAATTTTTAAATTTTTAAAGCTTGAAAAAGATTTATGTGTATGAAAAAGTGTTTAATCGTTTGAAAATTAATTTGAATTTGGGTTAATAACTTCCGATCTGTGACTTTAAACTTTGTATTTTCCTAGATTTATGTTTCATTTAACACCTTTGAATATATTGGAATGAGAATATCTTTCAATATCGATAAGTATGGTTCAAAGGTATATCCACATTTCACCCCCAATAGTGTCGTTTGACTTTAAAAATCGAAATCCTTTAAAATCAATTTATCTGTAGCATAAAAGTATGTCCCTAGCTTTCTATCTCTTCATATAGTATTTTATAAACAATATCTATAAACAAAATCAAAAAGCAGACTTTACCTTTATATTCGCATCATATTTTTCTTAACAAACCATAAAAAAGGGTCTAAAATTACTTCAAATGATCCCAAATTAACCCAAATAGTTTTTCCATCCAGTAAAAACCAAACAAATTAAGTCCAAATTGATTTATGCTTATCATTCCATATCTGGGTCCATAAATCCATAAAACTAGATCGAAATATCAATCTTGTACCCTATACGGGGGAGATTATGGAACCCAAATCACATAATTTATAGTGTCCTCAACTTTCTTCAGGGCCTACCCCTCACGTACACACTACGCCGTACGTGAAAGAGAAGCGAACGAAACTCCAAAAGAAAAGAGACACTAAAAACGACCGAAAACAAAGCATTATGTAAGCATTAGCACGCTTTAACCTCTCCCACTCCTACACATGTACGCGCGGAGAGCGGGAGAGGGGGGTGGGGAGAACAAAGCGTGAACGAACCATAAAGACCTCCAATAGAGGCAGAGAGAGAGAGAGAGAGAGACAGGAAGAGATGGCGGCGCGCATGCGCAATAAATGCCCTAACCCCTCCCTTCTTCTTTCTTCAACCGAACCGAACCGAACCCCACAGCACACCCCACTCCACTCCTATATCCAATTAAATTTCTATTAATTTTTTACCAATAATAATACCCGAGCAATGCCATAAAAAGCGGAAACCATTAAAATGACTTTGAGAATCTCTATTGCCCAGAAGGAAGAAGCAAATGGAAGAAAATTCTATTTCCTTTCTTGGGCACAAAAGCGGCTTACTGGGCGGGGAGGAGGCGAGTGCTCGCGGTATTTCTTTTGTGTGAGCGCGCTACAAACTTCCGGATTGAACGATTTATTGAAAGGCACGATCAAAAGGAGGAACGGATGAGGGACGGATGAGGCGATGGAGGAAAGTAGAAGGGAAGTGTTATGCATATACCAAAGACAGAGAGAGAGAGAGTGAAAAAGAGATGGAGAGATGGCGAGACGTGCAGAAATTGCGTTGCAGTTTCCTTACATACGAAGTGTATGAACTAATTAAAAGACAGTTCGGATAGCAGTAAAGGTAACAGAGAAGAGGGTTTTTGGGGTGGGGTGGTAACCCAATACTTACACATACCCCATACGTACATATATTTTTTTTGATCACTCAGGCATGTCGTTGCTTGTCTTTCCAAACAGATGGGAGATGGCGATTGAGAGGCAGGAGTAGGAGGTGTAGCCGTCTTTCGGTGGATGCTGTGCTGCTGCTCTTGTTTATAAATCAAGTCACATTAAGTGTAATAATAAACGCAGTTCGAAGGGAACGTTCGGAGCCGGTTCTCCCAGCTTGCTATACCCTTTCAGCAAAGAAAAAGGTTACTTCATTCTTTAGGCCAAGGGGTGGGCCGGCTTTTGAACTGCAAGAACCCTTATCTGCACAAATCGAGTCGAACACAGGACATGAATGTTGCTTTCTTCATACTCGATCTTCAGTCTGTCCCGCAGAAGTCTACTTGCATGCTCTGTCACCACTCAGGGATTCTCAGGGATTCCCTCTTGTGCATCGTAGAAAAAAATCTAGGAGCAAGGGGAGTAGTTGGGACCAAGTGCGTAGAAGGGTATTAAAGCTTCGGCTAAAAGCGTTCTAGCCTTGAGTAAGTCATAAAGAGTGTGCGGTACGCAGAAAAAAAAGGGAAAGAATTAATAAAAATCTGTCAAAATGATGGCACTAAGCGCGTTCTCTGCTTGGCTAATTATGGAGAGCATGTTAAAAGAGAGAGGCGAAAAGAGAGTTGGTGAAATGTCAAAACTTACGCTTCATTGCTCTCTCTCTGTCTCTCTGTCACTCGCTCGCTTTGCTAACGATAACGACAACAAAATGCTGATGGCACAAATTATAGTCAAGAAAGAGGAAAAAACGAACCAGAAGACGAAGCTCTACAGCTGAAGACCGGCGGCAGGCAGTAGAAAGCTAGCCGGAGAGACAGTGCCCCAAGTCGGCTGAGGCCGACTGCCACCAACAGCCTGCCACTGCCACTGCCGCTACCACCGCCTGCCGCCTTGTCTCGAGCCCCACAATTTCCGCCATTTATGACAGTCACAAATCGAGTTATACTCACACACATACATATACCCACCGCCGCGCCTCGCCTCGCCTTGCCTTGCCTTGCCACGGCTTTAGGCCCCACAGCCTCTCCCCAAGACCGCTCGCGCGTACTTTCTAATTTCTAAGCGTACTTTTTCTCTCTTGTTGGTCCCTGGCCTGGCTGCCGTTTTTGATGGCTTTATACCCTAACCAAGCGAAAGACAAGCAAAGCATTGGAGTGATGGTGATGCCAAGCCAAGTGCTCTTTTCAGAAGTCTTCAATGAGTGTTCTTCAGAGAAGAATACGTAGTTCTTCGTTCTTCGAATACGTAGGCTTTTCGATTCCGAAAATCGAAGCATTCACAAATGGAAGCTGTAATCTAGCGGAGGGCACTCCTTCCTCCAAACTGCTCTCATCGTACCCACATCGACACGCACAAGCGAATGCTGCAAAAGAGAATGCCTGACAGATACAACATACATGTCGTGTACATGACACAGAGCAATATTAAATTGAATCCTTGACTTTGTTAGAGTATCTTCGAATCGGTTTCATACACTATTCTCGATCTCAATTCCTTTATGACGACTGTTTTTCTTTTTGTCATTACTTTTGTATTGTAGAAACAAGTTTTCAGTGTTTTGTTTCTTCTGCGCATGGCCTAAAGTGTTAATGTTCATTTGCGCATGCGATATTCCAAATTGCATGCAATAGAAATTTGTTGTCGAGGTCACACCGCTTTTCCAGCCAAGCATCAAAACAGTCACAACAAACAGTCCGTCCCCTCTCTTCGACCGCACAACAAACACAACATTCACAATGGCAGAACGGCAGCGGAATCTTTGGATGGAGGAGGTTCTTTTTTGGTAGCTAAGCTAAGTGATGGGAGGTCAAATCAGTTACAGTTACGTGAGACTCTTTGGGCCGCAAGGAGAACGGTTGGCAGCCCGTTATGGGAGGAGGCAGCAGACCAAATGGAAGGTTGGCTAGGCTTTTTGGCTAATGAACTTGATGTGGAGCACAGCACTGCGCTCTGCTCTTTTGATAAACTTGTTCCAGGCTGAAAGTTTAACGAAAAATGCTTCAGCCTAATTCGTATACTTATGATCTAATGGAAGATGCAATCGTTTTGATCTCTGATTTGAGCATGATCTGTCGAACTATTTTGGTTGCTTGTACCATCGAATCAAGGGGATTATCGAATAGAAGACGGAATCTCTTGATCTCATGGAAATTTTTAAGAACTCTCTGTGATTAGAAGGATATCCATGAGTTACAGTAAAACGACTGCTACAGCAAGTTTCTATAAATCAAAATCCGCTCGGATAGATCCCTTGGATAGAAAAAAAGACAAATTTCAGCTTTGCATTTATGATCATTGATCTTAACATTCTTCTAATCATAAAATTCCGAACTATCGTAGTTAATTTGATTGTAACGATAACTGGATGAGTTAGATCGATGAAGCTAGTCCCGTTTCGATTACACCCATCCAAGAAATACTCGTTCCATCTCAATATACAGTTATTCCAAATCAATTTTCCAGACTGGAATACTTGGAATATTTTTTGATTTCAGTAATTTAGTGCAGCTCCCATTTGGAGTCGACTCCCGCTGCTTTTTTTCCCTCTCCTCTGTCTCATCTCCCTGCCACGCTGACTCTCCTCTACTACTCCTGCCTCTTCCGCCTGCCTCTTCTTCTACTGCTCCATGCCCATGGCCGTTTGTCATTTCCAGAGGCGCGCCAATTGCCAGAGAGTGGCCTGCAAAGCATTTCTGCGCTCTCTGTGTGAGAAAATGTGGCCAAACGGTTAATAACAGGCGGCTGATGGGGAGGGGGAGTCAGAGTCAGTCAGTGGGGTGTGTGGTGTGGTGTGGTGGGGCCAAGGTGCGGCAACCGCAACAAACGGCAGCAACGGGCCTAAAGGAAAAAGCGTGCGCAACTATGTAAGTATGTGACTATGTGACTATGTGAGCCGCTCCGACAGGAAACTTAAACTAGTTCTAGCAGCTAGCAGCTAGTGGGTAGCTCTTTGTGGCTTCTAGCCATCCGAAGCCATAAACTGGGACACTTGTTGCAGCAACGTGGACACTACACTCGAGAGATTGGGTGGCTGGCTGGCTGGCAATCAAACCTGGAGCCCAAAGATGACAAACAGAGACAACAGCTCGAACCAGCAACGGAATCTTCCCACGCAACTGTGACGCCCTCCAACTGGGAGCGGCAGCGGGCGGCCCCAAAAAAGAGAAGCCAACCTAAATCGTCTTAATGGACCATGAAGAGCCCCAAGGAGTTGGGGCCGAACAGGGCCGAGACCTGATACTGCAGATGGCAGCAAGCAGCCAGCAGCAGCAGCAAACAGCAGGCGCGTAAAGCAAAAACGCCGCCCCATTAAAGAACAGAATGCTAGAATGTTGGATACACTTGCAGACTAGTATAAGAATTGTATAGACTGTACGATTTTGGAGTTGGAGTTTTTGAAGCTTAAGAAATCAACGCCCCTATACGAGTATTATATATAAAAGGATTTCAAGCCACAGTTCATAAGGTTCGGTTTTACAGCTTACATAATACAATAGTTCTTCTATTGCAATTAATTTTAGCTCAATTATGTTAAAAGTAATATAATATAATATTCATAACATTATTTCCCCTATTCGTTCATATCGCAAATTCTGTAAAAGGTTTTTCTAACCTTACGGTTGGTTATGGTTTATGGTTTATTTACTCAGATACTTTTCTGATATCTTTTGAGCAATATATGTAGACGCCTTTCTTCGTTGCAGTAACACTAGAATACCTTCTGCAAAGGGTATACTGGTATGCGAAAGAGAGAGCCAGAGAGAGCGAAAGAGAGGCCCCCAGACCGAGCCAAAAGCCGTCGGCGATGTTTGCGTGGATAAGCCCAAAAGAAAGTTTTCTTCTTTCATTGACAAAAACTTTTTACTTTGTTGTCTTTTATTTTCCGCCGCGTGCAACGAACTTGGTCCGAGAAGTGGCCCCTGTTAACCCATTGATGCCCAGCGTAGGGAAATTTGACACATACATACATATGTATATTTTTTACATTTTTCATTTAGATCCGGAAACTCCAGGGTAACTAACTAGCCCCAGCCAGCGGGAAATTTTTATAATGTGATTTAACAAACTTTTTTTTACCTATAATGAAATCCGGAATTTTCCAGATTTTTACAGCTGTATATTTACGATTATGCTTGATCTATCCATTCCATGTATGTAAATGGGATAAAAAGCCAGATCTATTAACCCATTTGGGCTCAAAGGTAGAGAGGTAGAACCTTAAAAATGTTCTTAATTCCCAATTCTTCTGATAAGTACACCTCTTTATTTCTCTTTAATTTCTCCAATCTACGTTAATGGGTTAAGGCTGCTGCGGCTGCCTCTAACTATGCCCCCTGTCCCTGTCCCTGCCCCTGCCCCTGCCCCATGGGTGCTGCTGGTTGTTTGCTGCGCTGACGCTTTGGCATTAGTTACAGTTTTCCGATACACGAAATTGACTTTACATATTTCAGGCCGCGGTGCGGATAGGCCCAGCGCCGATGTAACAGGTTGTTGCTGCCCCCCGCATGCCAGCGCAGCCTCCAGCATGCAGCCTCTTTCACTCACACACACACACACACATATACGTATTGATTTGCTGCACATTTCGAAATGCTGCCAAGGTGTATTATTTGAACAGGTAAGGAATTCCTTCCCACCCGAGTTGTCTTATTTCTTAATTAGCATTTCTCTTGAACTAAATCCGTAGATGAAATTAAACTGTAACTGATAAAAATTATGCTGTTATTGTGATGGCACTTTCCTGGGAATGCCTCACCTTTTTATTAGCACACCTTGCAATGCTGCGCCTGCGCCTCGGTCGCTGCTTTTACCTGTTGCTGTTGCTGCATCGTCGGCAGAGGCTGCTGGTTTTGTTTGATCTTGTGTCTTATTGTTGCACGTTGTCGTGTATCTTTCTGCTTGTTATTTGTTGGTTTTTCTCCCCATGCTTCTCCCTGATCCTCTCTCTCCCCCTTCTCCTCCTCCTCCTACTATCAGCCCATTCCCGTTCCCTGTCTCTCTCTATCGCAGTCTCTGTTTCTCTTGTTAAATTTATTGGCGCATATAAATGCCTCAAAATTGATGTTATTGTCGTTCATTCTCCACTCCAATCCACTCAACCGATCCTGATACCACTCTTCAGATCTCTCTTCCTCCCTCTCTCCACATCTTCTTTACCCTCCCCCGTCCCTTTGTTTTTGTCCTGCTTGTTTTTTTTGAAATTGATTTTTCTTTACTTGCATTTTTCTTTATTGTCAGTGTCCAAAGATAAGTGGAGAAAAGGAAGGGAAAATGGGTTTGGAAAAGAAAAAAAATACAAGACAAAAGAAGAAATAAATATAATGGAAAGTGTGGGCGTTGCGCTGACAAAGTGGGCGTCGCAAGAGAATAGAGCAATTTTCGGGATCAGCCAGGGAGAGGGCATGGGCGGAATGGGTTAATTTCGAGTGGGCAGGGTCTCTGGGGGCTACGTGGGCTTCCAAGAGGAGATCAGCCAGTACTTCCTCCCGTGGGATGGTTGGAAAATGGAAGCATAACTAAAGAGTATAACTAACCTTATGCAAACGGCCATCGATATCGATGTGGTATTCCAATGTTGGCTTCCCTTTTCACTCTCTCACCCTCTCGCTCCCTCTTTCAGCTTCTGCGCGCAAACAAAAACAAATCACAAATATTTGCGCATGCGCCGCCGACTGCCGCATTCCAGGGATACACACACACGTACACACGGACACAGTGAGAGACGCGAGGGTTTTGCGGCTAATTGTTTAAACAACACAAAACACACAAATTATTTTTCACACTAGTTTTATTTGTTTGTTTTATGGCTGCAGACAGACACGATCACACACTAACACGCTCGCACACGCATTCAATTTTCGCGCACTCTTTGCATTTTTTCTTGTATGTATCTTTTATTGGCTTGAATTTTCCTGCCTTCCCGAATGCCCTTTTCAAGCCAAAAAGACGCGTTCGCGTTGTTGCCTGCTGCGTTTTTGCCGTTTATTTTTTTGCAAACTATCGAAGCGCGTTTTTGGAAGCGGTATTCCCAGCCTTAGGAGGCCATTCCAGCCGGTGTCCGTGTCATTTGATGCAAGAATGCCACCCACTTTGATGATCCATACGAATTAAAACAATAACAAACTGCGCAAAAAACAAGAAGCGCAGGCGTAAAACCATTCGCGCCGAATCAAATTTGATAATTCTTTTTAGGTGCAAACAGCCACACGAATGTTTGGATTCCTTTTCTGAATTTAGGAAAAATTCGACACTGTGTTTGCTTGGCCGCGTCCAAACAATTTCTGAGATACTTGGGGCGCAAGGCCGTGCTTTCAAATTTCTGAGATACTTGGGGCGCAATTTCTGAGATACTTGGGGCGCAAGCAGTGTGACCGCGGATTTATCGTTAAAATATACCGTCCGACCCTCAGAAATATACCGAAACATACCGCCTCATTTTCAAAATATACCGTACATATACTGACGAACTATTTGCATTCAAGTTCGATCATATTACTCGTTTTTGATATTCGGTTGAATATTACTAGCTAGCTAAGATCCTCAGCTCTGAACTCATTAATTAATCCGATTATTACATCGATTTCCTTCAAGACTGTATAACTTTAAGCTCTCATCTTTGTTGGATTGCTTACAAAATAAGGTTTAAGCAAAACCGGTCAACAACAATTTCCACTAAATTAATTTCCTTACATGGCAACTACACGCTAACTACACATTCGCTACATTTTGACTACATTTTTATGTAATTACCAAAGGCGACACCTGAAGGGGAAGTGTATATTTTTGCCCGTTTTATTTTCATATAAGCCCCATGGAAGCGCCAGTGTGAAAAACCTCCGTTATCCGCTTTTTGACATGCCTTTTTTCCGACATTTTTGAAAAAGAGATTTTGATGGCAAACGATCAGGAATTCGATGCTGATTGCGAATTAGTATTCGATGTGGCCTGGGACATGGCTCTAAGTGGCACTTCTACACGGTTTCTACACTGGTGCATTGGACAAGAAGGTGAGTCCATAACGCGTCTGAAAATACTAGAAAATACTATGCAAATTATCCCATTTGCAAGGTGTATGAGCTAGACGTGGTACCAAGAAAACCTGATTGCTTACAGTATATTGTTGATGAAAGGTGAGGTTCGTAGGTGCCTTGACTTGTTGCCGGGCTGTTTTTGCCGTTTTTTCGATATCAAACGCTAACATGTGAATGCCACTTTTCTGCCCATCCCTATTGCGGATTTATTTTGTTTATATATTTTTCGAGAATTAAATTAATTAAAAAAGTACATACATAAGCATGGTAGTTTGTCGATTCTTCCAGCAGGGCTCCTGCCGCTTTGGCACCAAGTGCAGCAACGAGCATTTTGACATCAAGTATGGAAAGAGCCACACAACCACAGCCACAATAAATGTATAAATAAATAACTTTTTTTGATTATTTTAGAGTGGTGCTGAAGAATGACATGGAAGCCAGCATCAATGGCAAAATGTGGCCCTTCTCCGTTTACGGCCCATTCAAGGATAAGGCGAACATTCCCAACTTCATCGAGGACCAGTCGTTCGAGGAGGTCCGCCTGCTCTGCTACGAGGCAAAGCGTCTGAACAGCTTCGATCAGTTCCATCAACAGTTCAACCGGGAGGTCATGGAGGCCACCAACAAGATGAAGACCATGATCCAGGTGACTCCACAGATGGTCGATGTAATGATCAAGATCTACGATGCTCCAGAAGGTGCCTCCGCCGTGTCCAGTGCTCCCAACCAAAATCCATTTGCCGCTACGGCTTCCAATACCGCTGGATCCATCTTCAGCAAGCCGACTCTTGGCAATCAAGTCAATAACACACAAAGCCTTTTTGGGGGCTCCATGGCTTCGGCGAACTCTGGAAACAGCATATTCGGCGGCGGGAGCGTGGCCGGAGCAACAAGTGTTTTTGGACAACCGCAACAACAACAGCAACAGCAGGGAGCTGGACCGCAGCCCTTTCAGGGGAGGAAATATATTCGCTCAGGCGCAGGCCCAGCCCCCGAACCAAATGCCTTTTGGTGGTTTTCAACAGCAGCCACAACAGCAGCAGCCAGGAGGAGTCTTTGGTCAAGCTGCAGTCAATCCCAGTGGTGGGATCTTTGGCCAGGTGGCTCAACAGCCACAGCAGCCGCCAAGTGGATTGTTTGCCCAAGCGGCCCAAACAGTAGGCTTCCCTCAACAGCACCAGCAGCAGCAGGCGCAACAGATGATGCAGCAAGTAAATCCCCAACAGCAGCAGCAGCTTCTTCAACAGCAACAACAAATGATGCAGCAGCAACAACAACATCAATTGATGCAGCAGCAGCATCAACAACAACAACAACAGCAGCAATCACAGCCAGGGGGAAGTTCTGTTTACAGCCTCTTGGAATCCTTGACTCCAGCTGAAATTGAAGCCTTCAAGGCGGATCAGTTTCTGCCAGGCCACGTGCCCTTCAATCCACCGCCACGCGAATTTTGTTAAAAGGCTTCTTCGTAATAGTATAAGCTGTGTATATACCCTGCATGAGCACCCTTTGTGCACATCTACATGAATAGAACTGATTTTAAATAGGTTTCTATAATACTTTGGTTAACGAGTTAATGCATCATCATGTTGAGACGCTCCATGTTGATCGAGTACACCGAGTGGGAGCCAATCAAGTTGCGATCCCGAAAGGCTAGCTGGCAATCCTTGAGGGTGATCAGAGTCCGTTCGCTGGGCAGGCTGCAAATGGTCAATGAAAAAAAGTCAAGTAGAGCCAACAGTGGAATGGGGAGAACTCGTCTTACACTTCTTCGCAGGCAGAAAGAAAGATAACATCATCGTTTTGCCTTCTCATAAAGTTTGCCGTATTAAGCTCTTTGTCAAGCTCTAGTGGACTGTCGTCCACCTTCTGGCGGGTCACAGTGTTCCTTAGGGCGGGATCTCGAATTGGGGCGCCCACATCGTAATAAAAGTTGCCTTCACCGCTGGTTTTGTAGTGCTTACGCTTCTTGATAATGGTGCCAAGCAGATCCTTGAGCAGCACTTGCACAGCCATGGCCACATACTCGGCCACGTTGTCGTCCACAGAGACGAGGCCAATCTCCCAGGCACCGATCAGGAAACGGCCCATAATGAAGCCAGCATCGGGCAGGAACAGTTCCTGGGCGCAGTATCGTTGGGTTGGCGGGTGTTGCTGCATCGGCTGGTCGCCACCTACGGTGGGCGGTGGTCGAATCACTTGCATATTGTCCTCGGCTACAAAATCCAGCACCTCCAAGATTTCGAAATTCAAACGTTCCGCAAAGGTTCGCGTGCTTCGCTTCCGCCGCTTGCTCCTGTTGCTGTTGCTGGCCTGCAACGGTGGCGTCGTCTCCACGGGGGCAAAGGCATCGATCTTGTTGAGCAGCGCCAGCAGAAACTGGTTGTGGAGATGCAACTTGTCCGGAGACATGATCTTTCGGCACTCACAGTCGAATTCCTCTTTGCTCCAGCGATTGCGAAACCAATTCTTCATGTTCGATCTGTAGCGCTCCCAGTTGTCGCCCAGAGCCACAACCAGAGCCTCCTTGGTGGCTATCACTCTGTCAGTCAGCATTTTACAACCGATTGAAATAAACGCGACCTTTTAAGCAAACAAACCCTGTTATTTATGAAATTTCTTGTTGTTGTTTTTTGTGTCGCGTTCGTAAATAAACCGATGAAAAACCGAACTTAACCCACTTAGTCCCCCTATATTTAAATAGGTGGACAACTTGAATTAAACAGCATTCTTCATGCAGATTCATCCTATCCTTTCCTCTTTACTTACAAAAAAATGCTCGATATCTATAACTTGAACTGCGCTAAAATTCTTCAAGTGAATAATATTTGTGTCTGTATATAAATAACCACCGGTAGACAATGGGTTAATCGTTCTTTGTCCATGATCAGAAATCAAATTACTGGTTTTTTAATATTCGATTTGATAGTACTAGCTGGCTTAATAACTTCACCTGGCGGGCTAAGAGGAGGGCGCGATCGTGGATGCAGTAGTCAACTTGAATTAAATCGCGGAAAATAATACTTTTTGTACTGTAACACTTCTTGTAGATCCCATCCTATCCTGTTTAAATGGACCGTTCCGTTTATTGCAGGTTGATCTCTACGTTTTTGGCTTCCTTTTTTCACTGTTCCTGTTCCTAATATGTCTCGCATTTGATTTGTGAGCGTTTGGTTCGCTGGGTTCTTACAATATATGTAATACATATGTATATATTTTTAAATAAAATAATTTATGGATAGATAAATAAATAAATGCTACACGAACTAATTTCCCCGGTCCCAGCGCCAGACAGTGCTGTCGTCACAGACACAAATCAAAATGGATCCGTCCTTGGAGAAGGATGTCTGTCGAATGGTCGAGTTGCTCTTCGGATGCACCAGTTGGCTGCACTTCGTCAAGTTCGGATCGTTGCAGTCGAGCTCCCACACGAACGTGGTACCAAGCTGGTTGCCCAGGGCCAGAACCTTCTGCCACGAGTTGAAGGCGAAGCGCACGAACCAAATCTCGCACATTTTGTAGTCAAAGTGGTGGAGGACTGTGGTGGCGGACTCCTGCGGTTTGATTTCGTCCCAAGGGACCGACAGCTTGCCGGGTTTCCAGCAGACAATGGAGTTCTCACAGGACTTGGAGAAGACAAAGTCGCCGAACCACTGGACGCAGTCCACATAATTCCGATGGATGTCGCGCGTGGAAAAGTCGGGAAAGTGCTCCTTGATGGTCGGAAATGGAGCTGTGGTCTTGCCGGGAATAAAATCCGAGCTCAGCTCGATAGCCTCCTTGATGTCGGGTTTGTCCAGGCGCCACAGCTTCAGCGAGTGGTCCATGCCGCTGGACATGATCCGATCCCCGCGCAGATCAAAATCAATCGAGAGCACCTCGTCGCGGTGTCCCTCAACGCCGCCAAACACTGCCACACAAACGTCCGACTGAATGTTCCACAGACGAAGCGAGTGATCCTTGCTGCCGGACAGCAACAGCTGCGGCCGAATCGGATGGAACTTCAGCTCATTAATGGCATGGCCATGTCCTATGTAGTTCTTGCTGCATTGATGCTTGATGGGATTGAAGATGCGTATGACTCCGCGATAGCCAGCAGCGGCCAGCACTGGATCGCCAGAGATAGTGTCATACGACCAGGCGCACGTATAGAAGCTTTCATCGGTCTGAAAGGGAAAGGGGAATGCGTTCGAATGCGTTACATCTAAGAGATTTATTTATGTAAATGTACCCACATCTGGATCAGCATAGACCTGCAAGAGGCGCAGGCCACCGTTGGTGTCCTCCTCCTCGTTCCTCTTGACGCACTCGTAGATGGACACCCGATCCTTGCCCACGGTGGCAAAGACCTGCGGCTGACCCCTCTCTAAGAATGGATTGAACTGGACACCAAAGATCTGGTGATTGTGGTCCTCCCTCACGTGGGAGCTGCAAAAGGCAGGTAGTCACACCACGCACGAAGTGTCACACCTGGCGAGAGCCGCTCACCTGTACTTGTACAGCGGTGGAACCATTTTTGGTGCCTTGACGCGACGGCACAGGCGGTTCAGCTTGCGCGTGTTCGGAGACTTGCTCCTGGTGGTCGTTGTCGTATTGCTAAACAGGCTGGCGGAGTCGTCCCGGTCCAGAGAGGTGGCATCGTTTTCCTCCTCTGCGTCCAAGCCGTTCCCGCCGCCGCCATTCGTTGAGGGAGTGGGCGCAGCGTCTGGCAGTGTCTCTGTGGCCACAGCTTCCTCATCTGCCGGCTGTTCTTCCGCTTGGGGCTCCGATTCACTAGGACTGGTTTCGGTCATGGTCAATTGAATGCACCAGCACCGCCAAGGAGTCCAAAGCGTTTTAAAGTTTTTTTTTTGATTGTGAATTGTTTGGTTGCCGCGTTGCCAACTATTGGGCTGTGCAACAGCGTTGCCACCTGCCACCGATGGGGTAACAGCCCCGTCTTGAGCAATTTGCAATGTATTTAAAACTAATTTTTTTATAATGCTCTTAATCTATTTTGAACGTCTTTCGGTGCTGGTGAGGGTGTTCTTGGCACTAAGCAGCTCATCCAGATGTGCTTCTACCTCCTTGATGGCCTTCACACTGTGCTCGGTGCGCGACGCAATTTCGTGGATAAACCAACTGCACAGCAGTTCTGCCTTGGTCTGCGTCACTTTCGCCGACGACTGCTTTAGTTGGAGCTCGTTCACCAGGTGGGTACCCATCTTCAGGTCGGCGGCATCATTGAGCAGGGCGCATTTGCGGCTGAGCAGCTGGCCCCTTTTCTCCATGCTGGTGCGATGCTCTACCTCCAGCCTGATGATCTCCTTTTGTCCTGGGTTTAGTTCCAAGTCGTTGCTGAATGCTTCGGGGAATTCCTCCGTATCTGATCCCCCAGCTCGGCAATGGGCATGAGCTTGGCTTGCAGCTGGACCGTCAGATTGGTGCGCACGGCCTTGCGGTCCGTGTAGGAGAGGGCCGGGATTATTTTGTAGTCCTGTAGGTCTGACAAAAAGCATAAACAAGAGAATAAGATATCACAGTAGCAGATCTTACCAAGTACGAGATCGCTATCGCCTAGTCGCACAAATTCCCCGATGGACACCAATTTGAGTGCTCGCTTGATTTCGGGGCTCTGATTTGAGGGCTCCAAGCGGCGCAAAACATCCAGCAAAAGTTTCAACTGCAGGACCTTCTTCAGTTCACTTTCTCGCGCTTCCAGCAACTCCTTGGTGTCAGTGGGCAAAATTGTTGTGGACTTCATTTTTCGATTATATCAATTAAAAAAGAGGGAAAAATGGAATTATTCGAATTTGTGTTTGGTTCACGAACCACAGTTCGCCTTAACACACTTAATCCACCACTAAAAAGTCTTCATTTGAACTGATAAACAACTTGGGGGCTTAAGTGGGCTAAGTTCGGTTTTTCATGAGACGCTAGTCCGAGGTCACACTGATTTTCTTGCCACCATGTCTAGCTCACACACCTTGCAGGTTTGATACTTTTCATAGTATTTTCTAGTATTTTCCAGTATATTTTAAGACGCGTTATGGCCTCACCCTCTTGTCCAATGCACCAATGTAGAAACCGTGTAGAAATGCCACTTAGAGCCATGTCCCAGGCCACATCGAATACTAATTCGGGATCAGCATCGAATTCCTGATCGTTTGCCATCAAAATCTCAATTTTTTCAAAAATGTCGGACAAAAAGGCATGTCAAAAAGCGGATAACGGAGGTTTTTCACACTGGCGCTTCCATGGGGCTTATATGAAAATAAAACGGGCAAAAATATACACTTCCCCTTCAGGTGTCGCCTTTGGTAATTACATAAAAATGTAGTCAAAATGTAGCGAATGTGTAGTTAGCGTGTAGTTGCCATGTAAAGAAATTAATTTAGTGGAAATTGTTGTTGACCGGTTTTGCTTAAACCTTATTTTGTAAGCAATCCAACAAAGATGAGAGCTTAAAGTTATACAGTCTTGAAGGAAATCGATGTAATAATCGGATTAATTAATGAGTTCAGAGCTGAGGATCTTAGCTAGCTAGTAATATTCAACCGAATATCAAAAACGAGTAATATGATCGAACTTGAATGCAAATAGTTCGTCAGTATATGTACGGTATATTTTGAAATTTGTGACGTATTTTCGGTATATTTCTGAGGGTCGGACGGTATATTTAATACGGCTACACGGGAAGCGGGAATCGGCGCCATCTTTTCAAACCATACATAGCGGAAAGTACAATATTAAATAATGGATATGGTTGCGATTTTTGAAAATTTGTTTAAGAGTCATCCGATTGTGGCCACCGTCGCAGCTTTTGCCAGCACCGCCATAGCCTCGGAGCTAATAGTGAAAGCAATAAAATATGTACGCAGCAAGACGCGACGCCGTCGAGTCCACGAGGTTCTCTTTTTCAACGAACTGGGAGAAATTTGTTACAAGAAGCATCAGGGCCCGGAATCAGCCGCCAGAACTGTTGAATGCGGAAACAAGCACTGCAGCTTGAGACAGTTGGAGAAGATTGCTATGCTGATCGATGAGGCTCAATACTCTATTGATATATGCATATACATATTCACTTCTTCGGTTTTATTCTTGGCCATGAACCGCGCGCTGGATCGGGGAGTGTCCATTCGCATGATCAGCGATCACGAAATGGCCTATTCCACTAAATCGAAGGTGCTAAAACTGGCTGAACTCGGTGTGCCCCTGCGCGGACCTTTCACAACCAAAGTCATGATGCACCACAAGTTCTGCGTGATCGATGGCGTGGCCCGGGTGCAAGAGATTCTGGAACTCAAGAAGTGCAAGTGGCCACGGCCCTACGAAAGTGTCCTGATAAGCGGCTCTGTCAACTGGACATATAATGGATTCGTTGGAAATTTCGAGAACTGCACGATTACCTCAGACGAGATTTTGGCTTGTCGATTCCAGGAGGAGTTCAACCGCATGTGGAAAGCCTTTTTGCTGCCGGAGTAGGAGTTCCTAAGGAAAAGCGTCTACAGTATCTAGTACTTTTATCAAAAATTACATGACTCTGTGTTTAAAGACAATTATCAAATGTTCCTTATATTGTGTACAACTCTCCTACATTAAGTTTCTTTAACAATTAAAACAGGCATTAAAGCCCTTACGACTACGAAGAATGTATAGACTATTTAGCTTGTTGTTTCAGTTTGTCAACGCGTCGCGTAAAGTTATCCTTTAGGCCATTGAGACGCTCTATCTCGGCGCGCAGCTCCAGGTACTCCAAATAGGAAACAGCCGACTTGAACAGGATTTCGTGTTTCAGGGTGAGAACGCGTGCTACCTCTTTTTTCTTTTTTTGGAGTGCCGTCAGCTTCAGTGTGAGGGTCGAGTCTTTGGGTTCCTTGGACTTCTTCGCGCTCTTTGATTTCTTCGATTTCTGCGGAGGGAGCACGCATTATTGTAGATATCTTCTTCTTCATTATCTATTATATTACTTCATAGATAATGGTTTTAAACATACTTTACTGATTTCCATTGTTGTCCAGTTTCCTCGTGTTGCTTTTGTTAGCGTCTCGTTATCGTCTGTTATCGTGCAGTCGTACTCTTTTTTTTTATAGTATTTTTCAGTATTTTTCAGTATGTCAATATCGCGTGCCGGGGTTTTTTTCAACAAGCAATTTGTGGTCACTCTGGTCTGATATCTATAGCTTTTTTTTGTGAAATTCGTGAAAAAAATAAGAAAAAATGGGCTCGTCGTCGTCTGGCAAAAAGCACAAGAAGGATAAGAAGGCCAGGCATCGCTCGCGATCTGAGGAACGCCAGGAACGTGGCACTGAAGACGAAGATGTGACATTGGACCTCACAGACGACTCGTCACGACACAGACATCACAAACACAAGAAGCAAAAGGAGCACAAGGACTCCAAGGAACACAGGGAGCACCGTCACAAGCACCACAAGCACAAAGAGCGGGAGCGTACCAGCGAGGTTATCTCCTTGGAGGAGTCCGATTCGGATAGTAAGTGTGGCCGGATGTGGATGCTGGTGCAGACCAAGCTCAAGGGCGATTGCCGTGGCCGACAGACCCAACTGGAAAAGCGATTCTTTGATTGTGTTGGACTGCCTGGGGCCCGGCAATTGCCTTGGTGCTGCACTATCCTAGTTCTGGACGTACTAAATTTTGGTGTTCTTCTCTCCGTTTCTTGTTTTTGCAGGTTCTCCGATGCTGCTGCCGCAGATTGTGAGTGGGAGAGAAGAAAGCCAAAAAATTTGATATAAGAAGAGCGATTCGTCAGCATCGTGATAGCCCGTTCTAACCTGTACCTCTTCTTTGCAGGTTCGGATTGTGTGGAGGTGCCAGTGGAGCAGAGCAAGGTAAGGGAGACATCCGCCAGGGAAAGGGTGCGCGAGCCAGAGCCGCCTGTCAGGGAAAGAGCATCTGCTCGTGATAGAGATGCTGGACGCGAGAGAGACCAGCAACGGGAGAGGGAGCGTGAAAGAGACCGTGACCGGGAGCGTGAAAGGGAACGCGACAGGAATCGCGAAAAGGAGCGCCCCAAGGACCGTGAAAGGGAGCGTGATCGGGACCGTGAGCGCGAACGGCATGGTGAGCTGTCCGCTCCACCTCCGCCACAAATATCCAGACACGCGGACTATGAGGGGCGCCGGGAGCGAGAAATCGAACGAGAGCGAGAGGCTCGCAAGCGTGCTGGCAGGGAGAGGGAGAGAGGGAACCGAGAACGGTCCCGATCTCAGTCGCCGTCCAAGTCAGGACGCAAGCCTTCTGGCCCAGCAAACCGAGAACGCGAGGCATTCGGACGCTCCCATTCGCCCATACCCGAGAATGGAGCTGGCGATGTTCTCTCAGTTCAGGAAACCAACAAACTTCGTGCCAAGCTAGGTCTGAAGCCCCTCGAAGTGGAGAGTGGGCCCAGCAAGGTGACACCTGCCTCGACAAGCGAGAATAAAAAGTCGGGTGGGGACAGCGATCTCTCCTCGTACAAGGACGAGTGGGGAGAGTTCCTTCACAAGCCGGCCGACAACCTAAAGGAGAAAAAAGAGGCGGAGAAGCTGCGTGAGAAGCTTAAGCAGCGCAAGGAGAAACGTTTCTTGGAAGAGAGATTGGCACGCATCAGAACGTTGGGGGAATCCGATGAGGAGACGGATAATGTCACCAAGTGGGTGGACAAGAACAAGCGAGTAGTCAATGAACGCGAAGAGGCAAAGAAGAAGGTAAGCACCACTAGATCTACAATTAATTTTCTGATTCGAATAAAAATCATTATATTTTCCCCCAGGCCAAAGAGTTGGAGGAGCTGGATGAGACCTTTGGTATCTCAGAGATGGTCGAGCAGGAGAAGCAAAAGGCCCGCCAGCGTGCATATGGCGATAACAATTTGAAGGGGTTGCGTGTGGAGCACGATATGGATGACTTTGGGGAAGGTCGCACGGTTATCCTAACGCTCAAGGATCAAGACGTTCTCAATGAGGAAGAGGGCGACACGCTGGTCAATGTTAACATGCTCGACGATGAGCGCTACAAGAAGAATGTTGTCAACAAAAAACAGAATCCCCTCAGCTATGGCTATAATGTCTATGAGGAGCAATACGACGAGTTGGGCAACCCCATTGAGCGTTCCGTGCTGGAGAAATATGACGAGGACATCGAGGGACAGCCCAAGAAGCGCAAGAACTTTGTGATTGGTGAAAATTCCGAGGAGGATCGTGAGAACAGACGCAGACTTCTGGAAATTAAGACAAAGCTGGCTGGAAAACGTCTGGAAACATTAGAGGATACCAATTTGCAGTTGGCATCGGATACATTCAGTGTGGAGGAGTTGGCCAAGTAAGTTTTCCACCTTTTTTTGAAAATATATACCTTTCTTCATACCAAAATATTCTCATTCCCTTTAGATTCAAGAAGCCAAAGAAAAAGGTAAAGAAGCTTCGTCAGAAACTGAAAGCCGAAGACCTCGAGCCTTTGGCTGAGGCCGGAACATCAGGTATGTCGAATTTCGGTAGTCGTCAGGGACGTCATCGCGATCCAGAAGATGTTGAGATGGAGGAGACCAAGCCAGAGGTTAAATATGAGGCCGATGAGGATGATGATCTCGAGCGTGTTCTATCCAAGGCCCGCAAGCTGAAGCAAAAGGAGAACATCATCAAGAAATCCTTGCCCATCGAGTTTGAGTCCATTCAGCGGGATATCAAGCCCGAGATCATCGATGAGGCCAGTTCGGGTGTGGTGCTCAGCAGTGTGGATGGCCACATCGTGCTCAATGCCACGGCTGAGTTCTGCCGCACCTTGGGAGACATTCCCACGTATGGCATGGCCGGAAATCGTAACGAGGACTCCAATGATATGATGGACTTTGACAAGATCGAGCAGCTGGACGATAATATGGATACGCACAATGATGAGCCAGCACTGAGCCATGGTACATGGAATTCGGTGAATCCCGATGAGGTCATGCAGCCAGCTGATTTGGACAATCTGGGCGATGATCTGGAGGACCGTGCCATTCTGGATGAGGAGCCTGATGTGGGCGCTGGTGTGGCGAATGCCCTGCGCTTAGCCCTGTCCAAGGGTTACCTTGAAAGGGAGGAAAAGAACAGGCCCAGCAACACCAAAATGGCCCATCTGCAGGCCAAGAACTATTCTATTGAGGACAAAGCAGCTGGCGAAGATGAAAAGGTTGGCCGTCGTGATCGGTTCCACTGCGGACCCATTATGGACTTTAAGGATAAAGAGACCTTTAAACCCAATGTCAAGTTGGACTACATTGACGACAATGGGCGCATATTGAACCTCAAGGAGGCGTTCCGTTATCTGTCACACAAGTTCCATGGCAAGGGGCCCGGCAAGAACAAGATCGAGAAACGTTTGAAGAAAATGGAGCAAGATGGGGTAAGTTAACCGTTACATATATCTCTCTCTTCATAATTTATATCTGAAATCATTTTTCTTATAGCTAATGAAGACAATGAGCTCGACGGACACCCCCTGGGCACTCTAACCATGTTGCAGCATAAGCAAAAGGAAACCAAGACCGCCTATGTGGTGCTCAGTGGCAACAGCAAGAATGCCGGCGGCGTAAGTGGCTCATCGATAGCCAAGTTTAAGTAGGGGCCAACACAGACACAAATGGGATGTTTTAACCACCAAATCCAAGATAGCCATAACCAAATGCAATAGATCCTTCCCAAAAACGGCATACTAAATATTTTAGTTTAGAATTCCCACGAATATGCAACCACAGCACCCAAATATGTAGTTCTCTTCATATTTATTCACATAATAAAATATATTCATTTATTCCAAATAACTAATGTGTACAGGCTCATCACCTTTCACGAGAGTCACTGCAAAGAAGGATTCCATAATTTTAAGGGAGTTACACTTTTGAATTGTATGATAGACTCACCATTGAACGATTTTCCCAACAAAGTTCTCTTCTTGCCCTGAACCATCTCGAAGGTGCCTTGAGCCCCCGATCTGACGCCGCAGTACATATTGGAGAATCTATCCCCGAAGACCCAGCGACATGTGTTACGTGCATAGCGCAAATAGTTCACATGCACCTCATCCACATACAGAGGCGACGTTCCCACACGAACAATCATCGTGGTCTTGTTGTTATTTCGGACAAAGTTGATGCCACCATAGCCGTAGATCATGGCTTGAAGGAAGCCACCGATGCCAGTTAGGAAGTTCGCGGAACCCTCAAAGCCCAACGGTGTCTCGCTCCACACCTTGAACTCGGGACGGACGTAGTCCTTGTAGCCCCGTTCGAAATACTCGTGGCCAAGCCCTTCCTCACTGCTGGTGAGATAGTTGGTGGCGAACATGGACCAGGTCATGGCCGGTCCCGATTCTCTAGTCACATTGGAATAAATCCTCAAGTCGTTCAGGTGAGTGGTGCTGTCAGGTATCACAAGATTATCACTAGACCTCTAGAACTAAGGATCAACTCTACCTTATATCGTATCGCAGGGGATATCCCAGCAGAATGGTGTCCGCCTGCTTCACGGTGGTGTTCACGACATAGCCCACATGCTGGGGATGATAGTCCAGCTCCGTGTCGTGTAGAATCAACAAGCGATCGTTGACACGGCGCCACTTCTCAAATAGTTCAGTACTGTCGTTTCCGCACATCTCGCCCGCCCATTCGGCAAACTCCAGAGCAATTTTGGACACCGCATTCGTATAGACATTGTCATCGACATCCGGATGATCCTCGTCGGGTCCCATCACATTCAGCAAGTGGCACACTGGACGGAATTCTTCGCAGGCAGCTCGGCTCACCAGAAACTCGGCCACCTCGGCTGCAATCGGCCAGGCCTTATCGCAGACCCAAGCGAAGTCCCCCGATTGGGCAAAAAACTTTTGTAGGGCAAATGAGATATCGGGCGAGATGTGGATCTCCTGCTGGGCCACCTCGGGGCAGCAGGGATTCGTCACCTCAGTGCCCGTATATGCACTCTCCCAGGGAAACCTAAGGGAAGTATGATGATTCCGATCTGTTCTACATCTGTTAAGAGAGAACCAAAATCTTTGAGATCTCACCTGGCTCCCTTGTAGCCTTTTGAATGGGCATTGTACTTGGCTGCCTCGAGTTTTCTGCTGCGATAGTCCAGCACCTGCTTGCCATACTCGAAGCCAAAATGAGTGACCACCGGCAGCATCCAGATCTCCGTGTCCCAGAAGTTGTGACCCTGATAGTCCGCATCGAGGTTGCCACGTCCCAGGCCAGTGGGGCTGAGGCCGTAGAAGGGCTCGTTGACCTGGTTGGTGCTTAGGGAAGGCAGCGAACTGGCCAAGTAGAAGATACCAGCATTGATGATCTGCGACAGTTCCAGAGCATTGCCCACCAGTTCGATGGAGAACTCTCTGTCCCAGAAGTTGTGCCAGGCGTCTGTGTGTTTTTCCAGCATGCTGTTGGCATTCAATTGTAAAACATCCTGGAGCTCCTTGAGGGCCACACTCTGTTCCCGATCTATGCAGATGATGATGCGATGACGCAATTCCGCCTGCCAAGTGGGCCACTCCAATTGCAGAGGCTCCTCCAGAGATTGGCTAAAAATTATGTAGATCTCTTGCGGTTGTTGTTGGAACCGCTCGAATTCGATGATCTCCGTGCGACCTCGAATGGTACGATAATCTCCGCTAGCACTGCTTCCATTGGAAAGAACCACAAACTCAAAGGCATCGCTGGCATTACCAGGGTGTGGGCTAAGTCTCAGGAACTGAGGAGCTACAGAGAGAAACCCCTCATCAGACGGTGTGTTACCTTCTTTCCCTGCTTTTACTTACAGTTGGCTCTGGTGCCATATGCGGTGTTTCTGGTGGCCACCACCTCATAGACCAAGGCCCTGTTGAAGAACTTATGCGGATACGTTCTTTGCTCTATGGATAGTCCCAGGGAGTTGTAAGTTGTTATAGAACGGAAGTAGCCATCTCGCAGATCCATCTCATAGCTAGTACCATTCACGGCCACATCCGCGTCTGTGGCGCAACCGAAACGATCGCAAACTTCCGTCGTGATATTCAGCCAATTGGGTATGCGAGCGCGCTTGCTGTTGCCTGCGGGCCCATTGTATATCCCGTTCATAAAGATGGCATCTCCGAAGACCGTGTAGCCCAGATGACCATTGCCCAGGGTGGGCATAAAGTTTAGGTCCGAGGGGAGACTGCAAAGTAGAAGCGGGAAACAGAGAGAGAGATTTTTAATCATATACTAAATAAGATTCTTAGTTTAGCTAGTAATCCGAATCTTAACATGTTTAAGTATTTTAAATAAAGATTTAAAAGTATAATCGTTTACTTGTACATATATTTATCCTTGTATATAGTGCTAAAAAGTCTTTAACTGAAGGCGAAGGCTCAAGGATCTGCATACTTGAAAATACACTAAAGATAATTTAGCTGTTGAGAATTCACATTATTGTATTTCAGATTAAAACGTTAGAGGATGGATTTTTTCAATTATTTGCTCTTCAGTGCGAGTATATTTGATTAATTAGATCAACCATATTAAAACCCATTAAATCGACTGAATATTGATATATATCTACTCGGAACTGGCTAAAAATAACTCATATTTGTTGTCTATGTTTTCTTATTATTATTTGATAATAAATTCTTTAAAAAAATATATAAAATAATTACAAAGATTGCACAGTTTTGTTCGCAAAATTAGTTTAAAAGTGAAATGGAGAACAATTATAGTTTTTTACAAAGAAATTTTCGAAAACTGTACGAGAACTTCAATATCACTTGAACACATTCAATACATCTTTGAAATACTATATAAATTCCAAACAGACAAATATCTACCATTAATATAATTTGTTCCGAACAAATATATACACAATATGTACACATACAACATGAAGCAATAGTATTATTTGCATTCTGTTTTAAAAAACTTTTGTAACACACCTGTAGGTCTGCAGCAGGTAAGCTTCCGGGGTCGCAGCAGTGCAGACCCGGAGCACCGATAGAATCACGACAAACCAAAGAAAATGCAGCATTCTTTTTGCGATCCGCTCTGCAGCAATGGTCCGACTATACTGAGTGTGTCCCACGTTCCCTCGTCGATTGCAAGGGACTTGAGGCTGATAAGGGCATTGATAATACATACACGTAGAGGAAAACTGGCTGATTTTTTAATATTTTCACTTAGGTTTAAATATTTATGCCATTAAATACATTTCCTACAAATTTAACATTTTTCTCTCAGTGTAAGCCTTAATCTGTAAAAGGGGATTTTCGGAGGTGTTTGAACTGAGTGGGTATAATCTTTGGAACTGCATGCCCATCATATTGTGCCGGATCTCTGCATTATCAAGGGCTTGAGTACTCCGTTATCGCCTTGCAAATCGGAAAAGGAATTAACTTTAATGGGCGACTAATTTTTATGGATCGACTCTCTGGAGCCACCTTTTCAATCAATTTTATCAGTTTGGTGTACAGCTAAAATATTTAAGGCTCCTCGCACAACAAGAAATGTCTGACCTCAGGCTAGAACACATCGAAGAAAGAAATATTATACATTATTTTCCCCAGTACTCGTCTTTAAAGTGTACGAGTAATAGTCTTACAAACTCATAACCATTAACCTATCTATACTATATATGAACTGAAAGCATGTGTTATAATATCGGTAGAATATGTAATCTTAGGTATAATTTATGCAACTTATAAAATATATTTCTGCAAACCGTCTATCCTCGTTTTTTTTATTCTGGATATAATACTGATCGAATCGATGATCCAGTTTCTGCTATCTAGTAGATAACATTAAGGAACACCAATATTTAGGGTCTCCAGTCGAGCAGCGATCACACACGTCGTGTATTTTGTTATTGGATTCTGGGGATCGAGCTTAGGTGGCAAAGACATTTTAGTTCAACCCTCGTGGCACTTCTTGTCGAATCAAAATTCTCGCAGCGATAGAAGCAATGGGCGCTATCTATTTGATATCAATATACCCCTGTACCATTAGATATTAATACAGGCATCTTCTTTACATATAACTGTTGACTTGTTTCCTAATAGGTAATGACAACATAGTTTGAATCACTAAGAGTCTCCCAACCGTTTCCTGTTTTATTTTCCTGAAAAAAAAACCAATGCAACTCTTATGTATTTCATAAATATGTTATCATAAATAGTTGTCAATATATTCCCCATATAGCATATATGACTGTTTCCAAATGTCTTTTGAGTAACCAAACATTATTTTCCTGTCTTCGTCTTTGTAATAAATTCTTGTTTTTCGACTATTGACGAACTCATTACGCACAGCTGCATTATTATCTCTGGCCATGACTGAGGATCTGGGGGGAAAGTGCTCATAAAATCGGGCAAAAACATTGAAGAGGAGGAATGCCTATGGGCATTGAGTGGAGGTTTTCCACTGCCCAAGCCCAGCCCGAGAAGCCGATAATATTGTCCCATGTCCAAAGGCAATTGGCATTCTTCCCAAGCACATAAAACTAATAAAAGAAACCAAAACGTACAGAGAGAACTACGAGTACACGAGTACGAGTGTCTGCGTTTTTATTGCCCTGCACTGCACTGAGAGATCTGAATGGGCAGACAAGAAATCGACTTGGATCAGAGCAGAGATTAGGCCTGACCCAAAGAGGCCTCGGCAGACGCTGTTGCTGCTGAATGGAGACAATCATGAGAAATCTTCTAATGCCAAAAGGTAAGAGGAGAAGTCAGATGTAAAATAAAAATAAGAGTCATTAAAGATTGACTACTGTCAGGTGGCGGCGGCACAGACCAGATCTCTGTGGTTGGGTGGCCGTGGCCCTAGACTACATTCCTCTCCCTCTGTGTCTCTGTGTCTCTCTGTCTATCTGTCTTTCAGTTTTTATTATATTTTCATAATTCCTAGTTACAAGGTAATTATGGCCTTTGTTGCTGACTCTAATTACCTGAGAGTCAACGTTTGCCCATTCCCACATGGGATGCCTGCTCTAGCTCTAGCCCTTGCTGAGCTTTACCTATGGATGGGTCTTACCTCCTACCCCCCCCCACCATTATAGTACCATCCTCCACATATCCGAAATATTCAACGCCATCTTAGCCTCTGACAACGAAGCGTAACCAGCAAGGAACCGAAGAACCGAAGCGACTAACTATAACCGATATGCGTTCGTGACTAGAACCCCATCTGCAACGTGTGCTACCCCTATCCTCCCTATACTCGTATGTTTCCGTATCTTACCAGACTATGGCTCCCTCTCTCTCTCTGCCCGATATGTTCATTCTTTAAGTTAAATTCAGCTCAGCATAGCACTAATTTTAATGACGTTACGCCGCGATAGGTTTTCTGCTCAAGATCCATAAAGAAATGCTCAGGTGTTCGCTCGATGGCTCCGGGGGACCGACCGCCAGCACAGTCCTCTCTGTACTTGCGGTCTGGTCTGGCTCGGCACGAGATCTCCATCTGTTTGGATCTCCTCTGTGATTTACCCTTTTCCATTGTGCCAGTATCATCATACCATCATCCCCCGCCCCCAAAACACACATACGATTGAGTACCCGTACTCCTATATATACTGTATACACGATTCAAGAAGTCAAAGTCGGGGAGGCTCTATCGCGATGTTGTCGCTTGCCGGAGCGTAACTGAAATATTAAAACAATTTTTTCCCCATTTTCAGTTGTTGTTTTGTTGTCGGCCATTTTGCCATTTTGGTTTGGTTTGGTTTGGCGTCAGATTTTTGTTTTCTTTCTTTTCGGTTTAGGTACTCTACTCGTGTTATTTGTACGGGTGTACGGGTGTACGGGTGTACGAGTGTACGAGTGTGTGTATCTTTTTTGTTGTTGTTTTGCCAACCTGTTGGCCAAAAAGTCGCGTCGAGAAATTGACGCAACGAAGCGTTGCCAATGAGTTTCCGCTTTTGGAGGCATTGGGGCTTAGTCGTGGGCTGTTGCCATCCAATGTCCGTAGTGCCATGCAACATGTCGGCAACAACAAAAACGAAGAATGGAGCTCTGTATATTTTAGGAGGATTTTCAGAAGCTGCGCGGGTGGACAGAGAAGTTCCTATAATTGAGTAGAGGGTTATAGGAAACAGGGAATTGTCCAAGAACTTTGGGTACAAGAGATAATAGTGAGACTTAATTGAATTAATATATAGAATATATAATCTTATACCAATATAGAGAATCGAAACTTGAACACTCAATCTTTATTTCCACTTTCGGAGCAAATCTCTTTGTATACATTTTAAAATCTAAGTGTAAATACGTGTACGACAAATTTAGGGCTTTTTCTCTGGGTGTAGTTTTATCCGATAGGATTGTCTTACAATTCTCTTATATCTAAGAACATTCATGCACAGATTTATCCATTTTCTACACCATATTATTTATTCTCGACATTGATTGTAAGGCAGCTTCCTTATGCAATCTAACCTGAGTTAACTGTGGCATAACCTTTCTCACATCAACTTTCTAATCGACCCGAAATAACCGAATGATATTTCCCTTTTTTGAAATGTTTCTTCCCCAGCCCTCGCTGGCCCTTCCCTGCCTACCCCGCTGTGGCTTAAACATTTGCTCGCGTTTTACTCTTTTTGGCCAGGCAGGTCCCGTCGCGTCGCCGCAGAGTGTTTTTCTGCCTAATTTGGGCTGCTCTCCCCGAAATGAAACGCGTGTGAAAATTATGTCTATTATGCGGCCGCCAGCCATTGTCTCTATCATTGTGGCCCACTGCAGAGCAGATCATACAATACATTGTATTCAGAGAGAGAGATACATATACTCGCATATAAATACAGGCAGCCCAACGATCATTTGCTTTCCCCCTGGGTTTTTTTGGGTGTTTTCCAACTGTGTGCTGGGAGCTGCCTAATTGTTGTAATTTGCCTAGGATATTATATTTATTGTATGCCAGATAATTATGATGATTATCTATGAAACGGAGTGTTTAAACCCGCTTTTCTGTCGGCCATGGGAACCAAAAAGCCAAAAAGTGCCACTCTTTAACCCCTTCTGCAGGCAACACTCCCCGAAACATTTGCAACTCAATTATGAAAGAAGCGGCGACTTCTGGCCCATCTTCCTCAGCTGCTTCTGCTTCTGCCTTTTGCCTCGTCCTAAGTTTCTTCATTATGATGATGCACCTGACCATTCGTGCAATTTCAGCTGATAATTTGCATTATTTTGTGCGCACAGGTGGCTCCAGCTACAGCACCAGCTCCAGCTCCAGCCAGAGATACATCTACAACTATGGCTATGGCCACGGCTTCTGCCTTATTCATGGCTGATCTCACGCGCCAAGGCACTGGCTTTAATTACACTAGACAGAAGGAGTGTTATTTCAAGACGAACAAATAATCATTCAAGTTCAAGTTAGTCTGAACACATAGGAAAAGTATTCAACAACAAACATTTCTAAAGAAATTTACGATATGAAATGTAAATATTTCCAATGGAAGTCTCCATTTGCATCTGGTAATGATTCAAATACAATAGAGAGAGTAGAAGTCTATAAAATATTTGTTAATATAAAAGATTTGGCACAATTTATCTCTGACTTAATATGACATTTTCTCATGGTACACGTGTCTCGACATTAAGATATTCTCCACTTCTTTTTGTATATCCCATATTTTGTAGCTTGGTGTTTGGCTTATTGCTGACTCCGCTGGCTGGCCCATGTGCAGTGTCTGTGACCTTTTCGCGGCTGCACTCCAATTCAATTACAAACAGAAAGAGACAGAGAAAGAGAGGAATATAGCAAAAAAAAAAAACGAGAGCCTGGCACTTGGTGTGCAAAGATAATTATCAGCATGAGGCGCAGGTTTTGGGGATTGATATGTAAATTCCCATTTGCTTCATTTGTAATGCGTAAGTCATCCACGAAAAAATACACAGAATTAAGGAGAAGGAGAAGAGCTGGAAAGTGCAACTGCAACATCAGCGAACTGGGTGTGACATGTGGCAACGCTTGGCTGCCTCTTTAATTAGAGGCAGGTCAGGAGCAGTGGCTCTGAGCGTGGGAAAGGCCTCTCGTCTGAGTCTCCTGCAAGGATAGTGCGGTTCGGTACGGTTCTGGTAATCACTCTAAATAAAGTACAATTCTGTGCGGTCTATACCAGAAATTTGTCTCGGAGGTTGAGTAGATGGAGCTCCCCCCACTTGGGGGTTGGTTAAACATTTGATGTAATTTTACAGCTGCTGCTTGGTTTAATGCCTAGACACAGCCCACGAAGCGTAACCGCAAGTCGGAAGACTGCCCGGAAAGTATCTGCAGAATTTAGTATCTTTTGGCTCGCGCGCTCACTCACCATGATTAGGGTCTACGCCGCCATGGAGATGCCAGATGGAAAACAGATTCCAATTATTACACCTGTTGAGCTCGGTCACCGAAACCCCGTCCCAAGATTTGTTTCTTTCTTATTATTATTACTTTTTTTTTCTTTATGAATTTTCATAAGTTACTTGGAGCGTGCTTCCTGCTACGCAACTATCCATCAACTCATTGTGGCCTATGGAGCTGGAGTTGGAGATGGAGTTCGAGCTAGAGATGGAGATGGAGTTGGAGTTGGAGGTAGATCTAGAGAGACAGAGAAACTCCCCTTAGATGGCCTGGTGATAGCATCATTGCAGTCCATTCAGCACTCCGGACAGCATCGGATCCTCATCAATGACTGGGGCCATCAGTTCATAAATATTTCTCGCTTCTTTCTCAGATAATCACAGGCTCTTGAAGCTGCAGCTTGTCCCAGTCGCCATTTAAGGTGTGAGCCTGGTTCGGCCCCGCCACAGGAACACAGGGACAGAGACCGGGACTGGAGACCCCCTTTGGAACATGAATCGACTTTAACCGGTAGCCGAGGCCCCACCCCTCCCATCAACCCCCATCATCTTCGGCCCCAACACGTTTACGCATCATTGCTTCTCCATCTGCTCGGCCGATTGTGATGCTACTGCTGCTGGAGCTGCTTTTATAGAAATTGATTTCAGATTTTTATTGTTTTAGAGCTCTTCATATCTCACGTCATCTGGCTAGCTGCCGACTGCCTGGCCGTCTGTCCGACTGTAAGAAGACTCTTATTGATACAGCCATTCGCTAGTAATAGAGTTGTTATTGCACTTTAATTGAAGTCATGTCTAAGGCGCCATCTGCACTTCCTTACACCGGCCAACAGGCAACAGGTCTTGGGAAAGCTTCTTGGGACATGGCTTGGATTGGGGTTGGGGTGGAGGTAAACTGAAATGGAAGTAAAAACTTATAGTATAAGGAATATCTTGATTAGATTTAAGTTCTTAAATCAAAGAAAACTCTAGCTTATACATTTCTAAAGAATACTATTTGCGGATATTACTACTATTATTCGGATTGGATCCTGTCATTTCTGGTCTTATGATGGAATGAACAACAGAAAAGTTATTTGTGATCGTCTATAGAGTAGGTTTATTAAGTTAATTAGAGTCAATAGTAGGCGAATGATAGTTTCGTTATGTTTTAGAGGCCAAATATGATAGAACTATAGGTGAAAATAGTTCAAAGTTTAAGGTTACGGTCACTTCATCTGTAAAACTTAACCTAACCTTACAGTATCTGACTTAACCTCTCATAATATTATCGAAGTTATCATAAGTTATCCAAACTGAAAGCTAGGCTTCGTATAAGTTTTATGGTATATATTGCACTACGAATTATTTCCTAAAAAAGATTCGACTAGATTTGTTAGGCCAGGTCTGGTTATATTGTTGCACCTTTTGAGATTTAAAATTAAAGGATCTTTTGTAAGATATAGACAGTTTCCAAAAGTTCCGGGTTTCTCCACTGCAAGCTTAAGAACCTTATCCTGATCGAATATCATGTTCGATCGAATCATCTTTTTCTTTCCATTTCCCTTAAAACTACACTCTCCAGCTATGTACTCTCTTCGAAGCTTCAGACAAGTGTTTTTGTTGTCCAGTGTTCGTTCCTTCGCATTAGCCAAGAATGTGCTTTACATTTTGTTGTAACTGTACCCAATGCTGTGCCCGCTGCTGCTGCTGCTGCGGCGGCCCGGCTGCGTGTTTAACACATAATTCTTTCACAATTTTCCATTTAAAGCAGCGGAAAAATAATGTTTGCATTCTGCTGTGGTCGTGGTTGGGGAGCCCGACTCGGGAGTTGGATTCATCCGGGCACCATATTGCATGTTGGCCAGCTCTATCAAGAGATAAGCGTCTAAATTATTATCATACACTTGTAGGGCGCTCTGCTCTCCCTCTCTCTCTCTCTCTCTCTATGTCTATGGGGGTAACCTCTTTGTCTCACTCTGTGGCAACCTGTTGATGGGTTCTGCCTTTTGCACTTTTTTGATTTTCTGCTCCGTTGAGTTTGATATGTTGTTGCATGGAACCATTTGGCTCCGCTGCATCCACCGCTGAGCGCAACTGTACTCTCCAAGAGGTTGTGCAAGGGGTCTGTCCCACTAAATCGTGGAAAATTGTAACGACTTGTAGGCCTTTCGGCGACACCCCAAAAGAAAACACGTGCGACACTGGGCTCTCGGACCGGCGGACATGCTCAAAAAGATCTTCTTTTTTGTTTTTTTTTTCGCTATCGTAGATCTGTCAAAGGCAGCCGTCCGTAACCAGAATTTCATATATAGTACTACTCGTATAGTAAAAACTAGAACCCAAAAAAGCCGTGCCGAGCCGAGCCAAATGCTTTTCACTGAATCGCTATGAGTTTGTTCTTTTGGTCGCTGGTCTGGTCTCTGGTCTCTGGTTGAGTTTTCAGTTAGGTCGTAAAATAATTGCCGGACTGGAGCTGCTGGCACTAGAGCGCGACACATATCATTGCCCTGATGAACGGACTTGGACCGGGGCCAGGGCCCTAGGTCTGTGCCTGGCTTATGGATCAAAGTAGAAGTGGAAGAAGTGCCCTGTAATTATGATGAGGCCAATACAAGAAGCGACCCTAAACGCAGCATTTTGTTGTTGTCTCCCTCCCGCTCCACTTCTTGAGTAATTAAGAAATCCTCTTTTCAGTTCTGTTCTGTAATATTTTGTCGTTCTGTCTTTTTCATTTTGGGTTTTTATGTCCGTGGCTCTCTGGCAAAAGTTTCACGGAATTCAGAGTTCGGTTTTGTCGCTGATGCGGCGTGTTTTGATGACTTCACTTAAAGTCAAATGGCTCCCGTCCCGTACTCGGGCATGTGGGTTATTATTGTTATTATTACTTCTAGTATTCCAGCATATAAAGACGGCTTGTTCTTGCGTTATGAACATAAATGAAGGGTCCACTGGTCTGCTACAAAGTAGGTAACTGGCCAAAAAGCAGAAGGGCTGGGGTAGCTTCCGTCCTAGGGAGTTGACTCAATTGGAGAGGAGCTTTGGTGGTTAGTAAAAGAAACTTGGGATCGTTTGTGGGAGCATTACTTTAGCTAGAGTAAGAACCCCAGTCCTAGGGCAGATCTTCACCTGAGAAATGGAATTGGCACCATTTATTTATATAGATAAGAAAAATGCTCTGTTATTAGTCCTTTATTGAAGGTTTTTATATTATTCTTCGTTTTCAGAGTCCTTCAATCCACACTGATCTCTTGTATAGATCTCTTGGTATTTAGAGTTCGGTTTTTTGTTTCTATTCCCATGCATTGGCACAATCTTAGCCACTCTAAGGTATCAATAAGTCCTCAGATATGTACCTTTCTTAGTTCCACAATTTCTTGCCCCGAATGCTCCGACGACTACTGTGCTGTTCCGTGTGCCGTGTTGATCCAATATTAAGCTTTAGGCCCTTTTTTCGGTGTTGGCTTCTCTTGCTGGGCGGTCAATTGCTTTTGACCCGAACCCCCAGTGCTCTCGCTACTTGGCACATCCGTTAGGTAGGGTTCTGGAAATGATTTTCCTGTTTCTTTTTTTCGGTTTTGGGGTTTGGTTTTGGTGAAAGTTCATTAGACTGTTAATTGCAGTGCCAGAGAAGCGGCGGAGAGAGAGAGGGAGAACCATTTGCAGGATTTCCAGCAATCCATATGGTGAAAGTCTCGAGACACTTACAGTTCCGTTCCCCAAATGCTTTTCCAAATGCAATTTGGCTAAATGTCTTGGCCAATGATTGCAACAAAGCAGCGAAAAAAGAAAAAGAAAGAAAAACAATAACGAAATCACAAAATTGCACAATTAGCCGAAATAAATCGCCGTTGGCTCAGCTGACTCATTTCATAGAAAAAACAATATCATCTATATGGCTTTAACACTGGGTCTGGCACTGGCACTGGGACTGGGGTGTCAGTCATATGCTGAAGCGACAGAAAAAACCATTTCACAAGCGGAAATTTTGTTCTTTCCCAAAAACGAGAACTTCCGCAAGGAGAGATAGAGCCAGATGGGAGGTGGGGAAGGGGCTCTAGTTTCTATGGGGCATCCATGCCAGAAGCGTTTTGTTGAAACTGTTTTGCGCCTCGTCATTTCCTTATCGAAAGGTGAATAGAATAATGTCACCAGCAGCAGCCCACGGGCATAATTAATTATCCCTTTTTCGGGGGGCTACCGTTTCGATACAACCTCCGTCCACCGTTGTCATGCAGGCGCACCACCTACTCGTACATACATACATATGTATATACTCGTGTGTATATATTTATCCACAGTCGAATCGTGTTCCGAGGTGCACCCCTATGCGAAGAGAGTAGAACAGAACCGACAGCCATAAACATTATCGCATGTTCTACACTTAGATCATCAGCTTCTGCGGGGGTTAGACTCAGGTATACCCATACCTACACAGTAGTAGGTACAGGTACAACGAAACAAAAACAACAACGACAACGCATCGTCACGGTTCGATGAAAACGTGAAAAATAAAAGAGAATTACAAATAAAACTGAAACACATGAGCTGCGAATAGTTCGACTTTTGTGCCGGCATTCAACGAGCTGTTAGCTGTTGTCTGGCCAAAATAATAGTTACGTTTGTTCACCATGTTAGCTGTTTCTCAATACACATTTCTATAAATATTTTTAGTTTTTTGTCAGAACAATGAATGGCGACAGCAACTGATGTGCCAGTCAATTCCGTTTGGCTTTTAAATTAACGAAATTACCTAAAGTTTAATTTCTAACTCATTCCAGACAGAATGCACATATTTTATTTTTGACTGGCTTAAGTTCAAATTAATTGCTTTAATTTTTAATTTAATATAATATATAGTTATAATATATTATTGAATGGTTATTGGGCTGGGTTTATATACTTGTAATTTGTTAACAAGTTTTTTGAACAATTTATTTTCCAAAATGTATTTGTAGAAGTTCAATTTGTTGTGGAAAACTTTGCTGAGTTTATAGGTTTAAATGAAGATAAAGTCTTAAGCAATCGGTTTTTAAACACAGTGATTTGTTTGGATTTTATATTTCACCTAACACATTTTAATTGAAAACATTTAAGCTTTTAGCCAACTAAAAACCCCTAAAAATTGTTCAACCTCAAAGGAGAAATTCAAACAATAAATCTACTATTTTTTTGTGCTAAAGTTTTGATAGCAAACGAATGTCCATATACTCGTAAATTTAAACTGCACTTAATTTGGAGTCTTCTTCTATTTGGCCTATTTCTTCGAGAGAGAGGAGGAATCGGGATCACATCATTAGATGGATAAATGTATTTTCGCCAACTTCCTTTATTATATTTTGCCAGAGATCATTTGCAGAACGTATTTAGGCTGCTGCTTAGCCAAATGGAAAGCCAGGCCCGAAGCTTCTGCAGCGGTTGCTGTTGCTGTTGCAGCCCATCCTCAGCGTCAGTGGCACATCCCAGCTTGCAGCTTGTGGCAGTGGCAGCTGCAGTTTGTTGCTGCAACTAATTGCATTTGGCTGGCATCGCTGGCAACAGCTCGTCTAACGGTTGCGGCTGCTTCCGTTAAGCAGCATGAAAAACGACAAATGGAGTTTTTTTTTCCTTTTTTTGTTTTATTTCTCTGTATTTTGATACCCTTGCCGGGGGCATTATAATTCTGCACAGAAGTTTGAAATACACAGATCTCTGTAAGTCAGATATTGAAGCTCCAGTACAGTAGGCTTTCAAGCCAAAGGAACACTTCCTCTGAAGAAATAAGAGCTTACAGATATTGAAAAAGAAAAAGAGTTTCCGGAAAAATAAGGAAGTCCCCTAAAGGAGCTTTCACTGTAGATATACTCTTGATCAGCATCAAAATCCGAGTCAAATTATACCTTACCTAAATAGCTATCGTTGTAGAGGTTGGTACAGGGCAAGTCC
The DNA here is from genome assembly GCA_008121275.1 of Drosophila lowei. NCBI lineage: Eukaryota > Metazoa > Arthropoda > Insecta > Diptera > Drosophilidae > Drosophila > Drosophila lowei. The sequence goes on from CM017779.1 coordinate 25,377,789, forward strand.
CTAAGGGAAACAATTCTTATAAAGGTATATGATTCGCTGATCCTTACAAAGTTTAGTTTTAACTTCATGTAACATGTTTGTGCCGTATTTGAGCAAAATAGGAGAATAATCTTTTAGCAAGCGTACCTCCATCTTCGGTCACAAAAACACCACCTCGTTTTCGTGTTTATAGTTGTTATTTTTGTTGTTATTTCCAACGAAATCAAAGCATAGATCACCCCGACCCAAGAACTAACAGTAGCTCTAAAAGATTTCCACATGACTGCAGTTGCGAAAACATTCTCCAAGCACCCGACGGAAGTTCGAAACTATTAAAAGGTACCAATCTCTGGGGTAAAGGAACCTTTTCCATAATGATAATAGCCTTTAATCGATTGAAGGCCCATTAGACTCGTGCTGGGACATCCGATTGGGCCCTGTGCAAGGCCCAAAGGAATGCGCCCAAAGGAAGCTAGTTCCGGTTGGAACTGCTCATAATGATAAGGAGATCGCAGATCACAGATCGGTTATAGGTGCTGTTAAGAAGATTGCTTTAAACGGTTTGGTAATGTCCATACAAATTACAAAAATGACCGGAGAGCGGAAGTGTTGACCAGCGCTGGCACCTCTGCCACGAAAATGTCAACGACAGTAGCAGCAGCAGCAGCAGTAGCAGTTCTCCAGAAAAAAGTCGGAAGAGACCTACGAGAAGGTAGCTTTTTTCACAAGACCAACTTTCGTGTGAGTCAGCGACAGAGATGATCATTATGATCAAAGAGCGCGGCTCTCTTCGACTGTGGAAGCGAGATGGCCTCACCTTAAAGAGAGCACCGCGATCAAGAGCTCAAGCTCTCGCTCTCTCTCTGTCTGACCGTCGAAAGAGATAGCTATAGCTGGGAGCCTAACAGGTAATTACACCTGTGCTAATACGCTTCGCTGCGCGGCAGCAGCCAGAGCGAGACCACTAGAGTGTCGCCGAACATTTGGAGAGTCGCAAGCTGGCTGCGAGGTTACAAAAACCCCGTGTCGTCGTCGAGTGCTGGCAAGTCGCAAAGTGGAACGCAAAGGCGAACGAGCTAAACCAAACGCGGAATCTATACCCACAGTATACCTATATATATGTATATATATATACCTATTTAAATACATATCCAAAAGTGCCCTGAAGAGAACTCTACAGAGTTGAGAGTTTGTCGGACTTCGACTGGGGTCTGGTGGCTGGCTGGCTGGCTGGCTGTTGACTGCTTTTGTATACGTTGCTTACCTGTCGTGTTGGCCACGTTTGTGACGATCCGATCAGTGCACCGTCAGCCAGCGGCGCGCTCGGTTCGTACGAGCAGAGCGCGCACCCAACAACAGCAACAAGAGCCGAACCCCACAGCCAGAGAACTAGCAATCGCAGAGATACCAAAGAACAAAAAAAAAGTGTTTGATAAACTGATAATACAATAGAACCAAAAAGAATATTTGCAAACAGAAACGAAACGTGGCGCACACCTATAAATAATACATATACACTCGTATATCTTTAAACCCCAAAGACATGTCTATCAACTAATACCAATACGAAATAACAGCGAGCGAAAAATGCAAAGACAAAAACCCAACTAAACCTAGCGGCAAAGTGTCAATAAAACTCTCGAATTCATTAACACAACTCACAAAACGTTCTATTAGTAAGCACTTGCAAATTTCAACGAAAAGTGCCAGCGGAAAGATAGCTGAAAACCGCTGAAAAACTGAACGGAACTGAACTGGAGACAGAGCCCCATACAGATATGAAGATATATATATATATATATCCATATATATATATATATATATAGAGAGAGAGAGAGAGGTGGCCTAGACGAGACCAGACTAGACACAAATTAGCGTGGCCAACAGTCAAAAGGTCTAATAGAAGCGCGTGTATACGAGTATATACCCATATAGCTGTATACCTTACCTCGTACACCTCACCGAGAGACCCCAAAAGCCATGATCGTAAAAATGTCGACAAAAAATAACCAACCGAAACGATGGCGACGAGACGAGACGAGACACGAGGCTTGATGCTTTCATGTCCTTGGCCTGTAAAAGGGCAGGTGAGTTCAACATTAAAAAACATTTATATAGAGTTTGGTTTTTTTCTTTGTTTTTTGTTGTATTTTTTTGGTTTTATGATTATTGGGTGCATCATCATTAATCACCGACGACCGAGAGCGTGGCGGCAATAGGCTGGAAAACCTAATGGATCTCTCTCGGCCATAGCCGAAGAAAATCTATTGAAATCGATTGTGGCACAGCTACAAAAAAAAAGAGAGGGAAAAATTGAAAACTAATTGATCTAGCCACAGTTGATTCCATTCATAGCACCAGCTCGAATGAATGGTTTCGAAAGTTTACCTTGGCAGCAGCAGGGCCTAGATAGAGATATGGTACCGTGGGGTAGGAGATTTCTTTCAAAGGAAATAGGATGGAGGTAGGCACAAGTGAGAGATTGCTTTTTGATTAGCACATTTTCTAGAATTTGATTGGGCTTGAAAAAAGCAGTAAATTCTATATTCAAAGGACTATTCGGAATAGTTTCATATTTCTTATATATTATGTAGTATTTTGAGATTTGCATTTAAAAGGTTTCTTAGATGAACCACTCCTAGGTGTGGTTTAAACAATTCTTATAAAAGATACAAATCAAAGTATAGATCCAGGAAGCACTGCGAAGTGTGTGCCCCTGGGAACCATATTCAATAAAAGTTTAAAATTTCACAAAAAATAATGAAAATACTGATTTAAACAGTACGAAAATGTCTACAATTAAGAGCTAAGGTGCTTCCCTTTAGAACCTTCTCAAAAAAAAAACCCCCTCTATAGCCGGCACAATGCTTTCTTCTCACACGATCGCACAAAGCCCAAAACCGCTAATAATTTTCAGGCCATAATTCCCGCTGTCAAAACTGGCAAGCAACCCAGAAATGGAGCGGGGAAGCAAATCCCTCAATTTTCTGCCCAATCATTTCACATAATTTGTAGCCAGGCCAGGGCATTCGGAGGAGCATTCGGAATGGCATGGAAAACATTTAGCGGCGCTTTAAACAAGTCAATAAACGATTAAAATAATGATTTTTCAAAAGACCCAAATAGAATTCGAGATCTCCAACAGCCAAAAATGAATGCCCCCCACACACACACACCGACACAGAAAAGGTAACACGGCCCACAAAGAAAAAAGAAGTATATTACAAAAACACTCTCAAAGAAAAAAAAAAGTAAAGTTTATAACAAAAAAATGATATAATAAAAGGCAGACTCAGTGAGCTGCTCAGTGCTCGCAGAGTGTTGGCTATAATTGCGAGCCGAGGCATCGGGGGCATCGAGTGACATCATTTTTTTTTTGGCTTTTTGGGCAACTTTTATTTTTGAGTCTCCGCTCGGGACAGATATTGCCAAACAAGTTGTACAGAGTCTGTGTATATATGTATATACATATATCTGAGAGAGCTTTAATTGCTATGACTTTATTAGGTTATCACAAGACAGACACCAGGGCCAGGCCAGGCCAGACCAGGCCAGAGCAAAGCTAAAGCTGATCTTGATGCTTGATGGTTGAGTTATGTCTCATTAGCAACACGTGTGAGTGCCGGCAGTACCAGTGTACCAGTGTACCGGGACCAGGGCCAGATCGAAGACGAACAGCGACCGATGAAAGACGAAAGACGGGCCAGCCAGGCGAAAGAACCCACGAACGATCGTCTCGTCTCGTCTCCTTCTATCTATATGCATCTCTCTCTCTTCTCTTTCTGACCCGCTCAACGCATACAGTTGCAATATCAATTACAGCATGCCACAGGAGCACAGTAAGCAGTAAGCAGTGAGCAGTAACTGGTTTCGGTTAGGGTAGAGGCAGAGGTCTTGAAGGGTATATGAGGATAGCCAGAGGATTGTAAACCCATTTGGAAATGGTAATATAAAAACAAATTCTAGAGACAGTAAAATCTCGTTTATAGATGCTAAATCTCGCCTTGATTGATTTTCAATTTCAAACACATTCATATAAGATTTTCTCCAACTCCCATTTCAATGAAATCCCTTTAAAACGGGCACAAGTTGGAAGATATTCCTAAAGAAATATATATTCCCTTTTAAACGTGAGTTTAAAGTGGCTTTCCTGAAGAGAACATCTATTCCTAGAAAACCCAGTAATTTAATGATTGCTAGAGTAACCTTTAGTCGATTGAATCCCTCTCATAATCTCGTGGGGCCTGGCATGCAGTTGTTGCTGGGACACCTTATGCTCCTTGCGCTCACAGGTTTCATGTTGCATTTGCCTTGACTTCATCCTCATCCTCACACAGAAAATGACCCAGAGCGATCAGAGCAGAGAGCCACCACCAAGTACCAGTACCAGTACCAGCCACTGCCTTTGCCTTTGCCACTGCCACTGCCAGTGGCACCGACATGCCCCATACTCATTGCCATAAAGTTGCAGCAGGAAACCAAGTCCAACCGGCAGCAACAACAATTTGCAAACTCATGATGCAGCCTTAAAAGGCCGCCTCATCCGCTCTGGCAAATAAAAAGTGCGTGATTTGTGTGATGTGCCAAACCACCAGAGAGGGCCAGCAGCGACCCAAGCCGAACCGAACAGAACCGGGAAAGATACCAAGAGAGTGGAATATCTCAAGTCCCTGGCAGTCCATCAGGGAAGTCAGAACCGACAGAGTCTGCCGGAGGTCTGTTGACCCCTAAGTGCTCCTCGGCGATCTCCGGGCTACCATGGCTGGCTACCATGGTCGGTATCCTTCGCTTCCTCTCTATCTCTCGCTGGCCGTTGTGCATGTCTAATTGCAGTCAAGTTGGTGGAGTGTGAGAGGCTCTCAGGGTTCACTCTCCACTCGAGGTCCGTGTGAATACCGCCACCTGTCAGCCCCAGCGGCTCTGGGTGATAATTGCCAGCGGGTCAACACATCAGCGACTTCTGCAGCAGCCACATCCACATCACCAACAGCATGCAACAGAGCGACTTGGAGAGCGTCTTAAACACACACAAATCCGACATAGAATCTACTTATATCTGGCTGATGATAGGATAGGCCTAGGCCTAGGCCACTCGCCACTCGTGGCAGACCGACGTGGTCATGTTCGGTGAGCTGACAGTTTCGCCCGACGGGGCTGACAAATGGTCTCTGGTCTCTGGTCTCTGGAAAGAGCTACCATTTCAGCAAAACGGATTTGCTTACATCATTATTTTCAAGCTAATTCCAAAACTGTTTTTGGGAAGTTGACCAAAATCGGACTGCCGGCCATACCTCTCTTCCGCTTAAACCCCCCCAGTGGCAGCCACAGCCACAACATTTTTATTAGGTTGACTGGCCAAAGGTTTCTTTCCCATTCAAGTGGCTTGTCACTTGTTCTGTTTTCCCTGTTTTCTGTTCGGGGCACTTTTAAAAAAGTTGTTGGGTTTCCTGGAATGGCCCCAGAACAGCAAAGTCTCTATCTCTCTCTCTCGCTCCGCTCCCTGTTCCTGTCCCTGTCTCTATTTTATTTTTTTATGTTTTTTTTATACGAGCAGTACTCGTATGTTTGTTTGTGCTGACGGTAGCTGACCTTTTTGTCGATGTTGCTAGTGCTCTGGCTGCTGTTGCTGCTGCTGCTTCTGCTTTTCGGGAGAAGTTGTAAAATGTTGTTCAAAGCGCCGCAAAAACCGTTGGCGTTAATGATCGCCGCTGGGCATGCAACGAGGAGACTGAGGATCAGCGATGAGAAAACGTTTCCTAATAGCTGAAAGGAACTCGAACTTAAACTCAAACTCAAAACCCAAAACCTGAACCTAAACCTGAACCCTCCTCAACGGCAATCGGCAATGCCTGAACGTTTTTGGGCTACCGGTTGCGTTTTCACGCAACAAATGGCAACATTTAAAAGTCCATTCCATTCCGCCTGCTCATCTCCAAGCAAACGCAACATCTTCAGCCTCACCTTCAGAGCAGAGCCGAGCAGAGCAGAGAAGCTCATCCTCACATCCTCACATCCTCATCCCCAGTTCTTCTTTGGGCACAGGTGCACAGCGGGCAGCAGTCACAACATAGCACTGGCTCATATATCTTGGCTCTGAATGGCTCTTGCCAGAGGACCCAGAAGATGCTTCTACAGCCAGAGTACCAGAGTACGAGTGTACGAGAGCACGAGAGGGCGAAGGCGAAGGCAAGGCTTTTGCGGTGTAGAGCTGGCTCAATTGATGCTGACAGCGAATGAAAGGCTCTGGCTGAGAGACTGCAACTGAGACCTCGCCGAAGAAGAGCTAACCCCAAGCCACAGTGGTCGAAAGGCAGATGAAAGTGTGACAAATATTAAAGAAGATTTGATTTTTGGTTAGAACTTATGGAGGGAGGGATCTTCTCTCTAGCAATAATTGAGTTTTGTAAGTTTTGTAGATTTTTTGCATTGATTTTAAGGTACCCTTTTCCTTCAATTTGAGGCCACACCTGGAATCACTGCTCCACTGTTCATGGGTTAGCTTTTCTGCCGTTGGGCTAACTTCTTTGCCAGATGTGTAAACCAGTTTTTTTGGTGCCCATTGGAGTCTCGACCACAACCGACGAACCCAACAACCGACGACGCCGACGACGACGATGACTTCGACTCCCCACAAGATCAATTCTAGCAGATTTCACTTTTTCCTTGGCCTCAAAGTTGGGATGTCAGTTTTTTGTTTTTGTTTTTTCATCCTGTTTTTTGTTTTTGTATCCTCCTGCTCTCCTACTGGTGTATGGTGTACGGTGTGTGGTGTGTGTTGAAGGTGCAGCTTGAACGGTTGCAACTGTTGCGCCAGTGTTGCCTATGTTGCCTGCCTTGTCGTCGTTTTGTTGCAAGCCTCCGCTTCAGCCTCCATCTGCCGCCCCATCTGCCTCACACTCCGGGGCTCTGGTGGATCGATCTCCCCGGCACATTGCACATTTTTATCTCAATGAGTCGGGCAAACATGTTGTTGTTGCTGGTTGCTGGTTGCATGCCACAAATGTGCGATTGGCATGTCAAAAGAATTATGTATTGATTTTTGATTTCGCCCTAAAAGCGGCGGATACGTTTTCCTATTGCTTTTCTCGAGAAAACTTATTAAATTCAAACAAATTAAAATCCAGAGTTTAGTCCGGGATGAGTACTGGTTGGGTGGCTGGTATGGGTGGATGGGATGCGATACGGAGAGGCAGAAAACAAGTTTTTTCCGTGTCCAAGTGGGCGCCGCACCGGGCCGCGCTTGAACGCAAAATGAATGACACTAAATGCTCTTGACAGCAAACATTTGTCCGGACCAGAGGTAGTTAATTAGTTTTGCACGAAATTATGTTAGTTAATTGATTAACTATCGAATATTAAACAGAGACTGCCACAGACGGAGAGAGAGAGAGGCACGAAGAGGAGTAAGAGGAGGCGACTGCCGGTACAGGTTCAGGTACAGGTACAGGTAGAGATCGATCTGGTCAGTCCCAGGCCCTGCCTTAAAAGCCAGGCCAACCAAAGTCAAGTCGAGCCGGGCAAACGAACATAAATTGCTGTGTTTTCTTTCTGCTGTTTTTTTCGTCTTTTTTCTTTCTTTTTGGTTGGTTCGAGGAGCTCTGATATCTCTCTCTCCGAGTCTCTAAGGCTGCACCCACGCAACAAGACTCGAAAAACCGCGCAATTCCCGGCTAGTCGGAGACCATAGAGATCGTTGTGCGCTGTCTAAATATGGACATGGGCGGCCTGATATTTCGAGGGGCCGAAGAACACCGTCATTGTGATCGCTGTGTGGAGGAGTAACCACTAGACTACACTACACTTCACTATAAAAGACCAAAGACCAAACCAGACCCAAACCAGGGCCTTGTACACAGCAGAAGCTGATCTTCAGCCTTTTGATTGCCTCTCTTCGGTGGTAAAATAGTGTCTGTGGAAAGAATTTAGAAAAGAAATTGGTTGGTAATGGCAGGGGATCCTATATGGGGAGTAGCATTGTAAGGAAAATGAAAATGAAAATGCCTTCTTACAGGTTGAAAAGTTCGAACCATTCAAAGGCTACACACCTTAGATATCAAGATAACAGTCAGATCAAAGATCACCCAATAAAATCTTAAAAATCTATAACTTACAGCAAAGGTTGTAAAAAAAACACCAAAAGAGATTGTACGTGGAGCGTGGCGCAACTTATCGAACAAAAGAGAGGCAAAGAGAATGGTAGATCTGGCAGATAGTAAATATGGCTGTAAGTCTGTTAAAGCCATCAATACTTAAAGATACATACTCGTAGAATGCTTGGTGAATGTCGAGATCCGTTTCGATTGATTTGTGAAGTTCATCGATTGCGAGACAGAACTGGTTATAGTCTCTGAAGAGTGAGAATTTTGTTCTATCTTTAAGAAGCTAGATACCCCCCATTCTCAAGATGGTAGGTAGGCCTTTAAGCTGCTCATCGGCTTTTGTTCAACTGCTAATGAAGAAGCGAAAAAAGATGGTTTGGTTTCGAGTGTGTGCCTTAGTAATTAATATAAATTTCGACACGACACCAAGCTCATAACAGATACAAAAAGTAAGCAAAAAAATACAAAAATTAGAGCCAGTCAGACAATGGGCCCAGCCAACCAACGCTTTGCCAACGCATTGAAAATTGTGCGCATTGTTCGGGGCTCGGGATGACTATAGGTAGGGTACATTGTGGCCCTACCTCTCTCTCTCTCTCTCTCGCTCACTGTCAACTACTTGAAACCAGAAAAGCAATACACGTACAATACGAGTATCTGAACAAAAATAAACGAAAATAACAGACAAAACAAAAATCACATACACGACTTTTTCGTAACAGTCACGTTTTTTATTTCACTTTATTTACTTTGCTGACAAAACAAGAAAAGTACGAACGGACCAGACCAGACCAGACCCCCACAAAAACCAAAAAAAACACATAAACGAAAATCGAGCAGACCTCGCGCCCAACGAAAAAACCACTGACGCATCGTGCGAGAGCCAACAAATCATAAAAATATTTTTAATAGTACACAAAAGATGGCATGGTAGCCGCTCAAAAGCTGAATTCCAGCAAATCAGATTAGACACTCCAAAGAAGAAAAGAAGGCTAGATTCGGTAGCAGCAAGCTGTGGATACCCTTAGGAAGATCCGTCGTTTTTATGGCAAACATCTCTTCCAATCCCCATGCCATACTCGGAAAAGCGTATCATGTGGGGCACTCAAATCTTTGGGGAGTAGGAAGTTGTCGGTGTATTTTGGGGAGGGATTAAGTATGATGTTGCATTGGATTTAATGACAGCTTCAGGTTGTCTGCAATTAGTTCTCTCTCTCTCTCTCTCCATCTCAATCTCTATCTCTGTGGCTGTCCCTGGTGGCGTATACGCAATATGGTCATATATCATTCTGCAGCTCTCTCTTTCTTGTTGTTGCTGCTGCTGACTGGCTGGCTGGCTGACTGGCTGGTTGTGTGTGTGTCTGAATGATGAGTGTTGAGTGTTGCAGGTAATAATTGCTACTGGTCGTCATCGGGCTTGTCGTGAGCCCCCCGGTCCAAAAACGTATAATTAAGATTGAGTCTCCACAAAGGTCACTCTCTCACTCGCTCTCTCTCGCTCTGTCTCTGTTTGTCTCTGCCTCTTAAAAGGCCATATTTTAACCAAAAAAAAGAAGAGAATAAAGTGAAAAAAACTGCATAGCTTGGCACAATTATGAAATATTTTTGCAAAAACACAAAAAAAAGTTGCAAAAGAAACCTCCAACCGGTTCGGCCAACGTAATGAAGGATAATGATGATGATGATGATCAGGTGAGGCCCAAGCCCAAGCCCAAACCCAAGCCCAGACTCAAGCCCAAGCCTCGTCTAGAAGTGGGGAAAAGATTTATGCCCGCGCTCAACCCAAAGGAGCCGTGCAACATATGAAGATGAAGATGCCACTTGCCACTTGCCACTTGCCAGTTGCCACAAACCACTCCACGTTTCCCGCACTGCCCGCCGGCCGCCTTTATTTGTCAAGATTAATTACAAAAATTTGCGTTAAATCATAATTTTCAATGTTTTATGAGGCAGGTCGGCCGTCCGGCCAACGTCTAGAAGAACAGTGAGGGTGAATTGTGTGCGTACAACAGCACCGTTCATTGATTTACGATTCATTGTGGCTGTTGACAAGCCCATGCTGGGCATGCTCTTGGCATTTTTTCCTTGCCTGGGAATGACATTTATCTGTGGAAAAATTCGGCGCAAAAATGTTGTGTCGATTAGATTTTGGGGAGAAACATTTGGCAGGCAGGCAGGTGGGTTCCCTGGGGGCTTGGGTGTAGCTATCAGTGAATGGCATGTGGGATTGATAATATATTAATAAATTGAATTCCGCCAGAGTTCGATTAGAGGACAAGAATCATGGGAGAATTTTATTGCTCAAGAAATCCCGTGGTTCTTTTCGCTTTCCTTTCCTTTTCTAACATTTCTTTGATGGAGACACCAATTAATCAAGCAATCGTCTTACACATGTAACTATTATTGCACAGACCCTTTTTCAAACAACAAATTCATTTCCTTTGCAGTCAAATTCTTGGCACTCCATAACAACAACATCATCAAAGGCGTACAGCGATTGCAATGATTCCCAGGAGTCCTTTCAGCGGAACCGTATCGGAGCCAGAGGCCAAACCCCCCGCTGACGAGAACCAGAGCAAACCAGAGCCAGAGCCGGAGCACCTCTAAGGTAAGCCGAACTCGAACTCCAACTCGCAGCCGATGCTGTTTATGGTTTTAATTAAACGGGGGCAACATTGGTGCGCCTCATTAGCGGCAATTTGTTGGGCATGCCGCCGCCGCCGCCATCAAACGTGGAAGCCGTTTTCACAGAAGCCACGCGGTCCCCAGATAACCCACGTTGTACCACAGTGAGTGTTAGGCCACATGGATAACCACCACACCACTTCACTCCAGTTTCAGTTCCAGTTCCAGTTTGAGTTCTGTGGACCTGCTAATTATGCAGGGTTCGACGGTTCGGTTTGGCTTTGGCTTTTCTTTGTGGCCTTATCTATCAAAGTGTTGCCTGACTGACATCAAATTCAAATTGACGCTTCGAATCCAGTGAAAGCGTGTGAACTGAACTTGAGACGTGGCGCAGACATAGACATGGGCCACCGTCAACAAATAACACTTAAACCGCAAATAAACATGAGGTTTCCAAAGAGGAAACAGTAGGCAATGCCAGGCGTTAGAGATGGATGCGTGATAGGCAGTAAATTCACGAAGAACTCATTTGGGGGGTAGGTAATTATATGTGTAATGCATTTAAAATAGAGAGTTGAAATTATCAAAAGCTAGATGGAATAGGAACTATCCGAACAGCACTAATACCTTCCTTTCCTGCTCTCAGAGGAAACGGAAATGAAAAGAGAAGAAATTTGCTTTAAAGCCACAATTAGCGCCAAAAAATGTATCTGTTTATCTTTCATGTTCGCATCACTTTAAAAAAAGGTCTTCTTTAACGAATCCCACACTCGTGACTCGTGACACGCGCGCCTCACGTTCTCCTCTCCACCGATCAGAGCCATGGAGCTCTTCATGCATATGCAAACCATGGCAGACAACAATCAGAGGAAAGGAAGAGGAAAGAGGGACTTTAACCCATAAATCTACACATGTTTGCAGTGGCCTTAGCCCCCCTCGATTCAGAGGACTAGTACGCTTCCATATCCATATCAGTTGACAAATTTGTCAACTTGCCTGGCAACTTGAATGACATTTTCCAGCAGCCTGCCTCCACCCGAAAGGAAAACCAAACAATGGACAACCAAACAGCAAACAAGTGGAGGAAGGGGAGGAAAGGGGAGGGCAGGGGTCTCACCTGCGCGGCGCTTTCAATTCATGAAATGGACAATTGTTGTCTCGCCTCGTTGATTCAATTGGAACTGGAACAGGCACAGGCACAGGCGCAGACAACAGACAAGAACGGACAAGAGCGGACAAGTACGCGGACGACAGAGCAGTAGCAGTCAACAACTGTAATTACTCTGAAAACGATAAGAGGAATGTGGTAGAAGTTGAAGTTGAGTTGCAGAGGAGAGGCCCCCCCCCCTCCGATAGTTGGTTGCGTTGCACAAGACACATGTCTTATCAGTCAATAAATTTTGCAGGCTTGGAGGAAGTTTTTCATTGAATCGATAACGACATTATCCAATCATTATACTTTTCCGAAGATAGACAGAATTGAAATACATGGGAATATATTCAAAGATAAAACAACCAATCCATCAATTTTACTTTGTTTTGCCTGACTTATAGCCCCACTGATAACGTCACCAATAAAATCCCAATGAAACCGCATCAAAGAATCAAAGACTATAGTCTGAACAATCAAAACAAATTATAAAACGTGCAGTGCCCGCAGACCTAGGCCCCAGCTCTCTGGTGATGCATAAATCTTGTCTATATCTTTATCTTTATCTGCTATCGGCTATCAGCTATCTAATACGGATTTCGATGCAGCTGCTACTGAAGCGGCCTGCAGGGGAGAAGATAAATGCGACCGCGAAAACTTTGACAAGCGATTAACTTTACAATTTATCGCCAAGCAATTTGAATCGTCGTAAATCTTCGAGGAGGCGACTGTTGCCCAGGCTCGTGTTGCGTCATTAATTCAACCAGTTGTTGCAACAAGCTTAGGCCCCAATGGGTCGGGATCGAGTCTCGTCTCGTCTCTCTCCTGCTGCTGGTGGTGCTGCTGCTGCAGTCTAAGAATCGCCCTGATTAAAACATCAGCTTAAAGTAAAGTTGTTCGGGTTGGGATCGGGGTCTCAGGCCTCCTTTTATTTATGCATGTTTAAACATATTTAATGTCATTACGAGCACCTTGCCCCAATGCCCACTGACCATGCCACAAACACGCATTTAATTATCTGCTCAGGCTCAGGCTCCATGGCTCCATGGCCCCTTGCCTTGCCCCATGCGCATTAATTTAATGAACGCATGCATTTCACATTTTTATCATGTCTTTCGGAGAGGGGGCAACCCCAACCCCAACCCCAACCCGAGCCCAAACTCGAATTGGAGCTGGAGCTGGAATTGTGCTACTACGTCCACCGTCTGGTGTCCACACACAAGTCCAGTAGCTGTTTGGCCTGTTCCCAATATATTTATTGCATCGTCGCCTTCCACGTTGTCGTCTTCGCTGTTGTCGTTGTCGTCGTCTTTGCGTTTTTAATCGCATTTAATATTTCATTTTATTAAGCCAATCGTTAACTCGACTTGTGCGCCTGCCACTGCCACTGCCTCTACCACAGCCCCATGCCCCATGCCACATCTGCATCTGCAGCCATTCGGAGCGAGCCCATTCCTATGGCGATATCCCCGATGTCTGCTTATCGTCTGGGCGGCTGGCGAGCAATTTGCTTAATGCTGTCATAAGGCTGTCAGTTTATCATTTGCATTTTGGCGCGAGGCGGCGCCTTTGGCGACATGGAGATGACACTTAATAAGTGACTTACTCAACACTGGCTGGTTACCATTGGAGGTAGCAGTACCACACTTTCCCGATAGCTAGACGAAATGCCAGGCATTTCATTTGTGGCATGGCATGTGGCAGTCGGCAACAACTCCTCTCTGTTTCTCTGGCTCTTTGGCTCTCTGTCTCACTGCCTCGTTGCAGCTGCAACCACCGACTGCATTCCATTGAGTCAACCAGCCGATCAGAGTCGACCCGAGTCGAGCAATTGTCAATTGCAGCCCCAGCCAGCCAGCCAGCCAGTCAGCCACCACCGCACCGCCACCACCCTACCAGATCTGTTCACATAAATCAACGCAGGAGCGTAGTCCGGCCAGTAGATTGGGGGGACGGGTGGCTCGCGGACAGCCTTAATTCAATTAACTTGCTTCCAGTTCCAGTCAAACTGGATGCTAAGTTCAGGGTCCCAACCCTCTTGTCCACAGTTTTTGGACTACGCATCTGGCATCGCATCGGGCATGGCAAAAAAAAGGGGTAAGGTAAGGCCGCATGAAATGCTGTGGCAACTTATTGAGGCAAGTTTTTGTTGCTCTCGTTTCCTGTCGTTATAGGAGCTGTAAGTTGTAAGCGGATAGGATACCACCGAGGGTCGTTCGATGGGGTTACATCAGTCTTAACCAAAGAGCAGTGAAATCTATAAAGAATGAGAAATAGTTTCTGATATGATAAGAATATTAAATAGACATTTTCAGCTCTTCTCAACAAAATGTTACCTAATTTTATCAACTTGAGTATCGACCCTCGCTCGAATTCATTGATACTTATGTCAATTACCATTCCCCATTCTTTTCTTGCAGACAAATGCTGTGGACTCTCGTCTTGTCAATCAATTGGCCTGTGATGGGGCCTAGGAACTGGAACTGGAAGTGGTCGTCGCATCGAATGCTTCCTGTTCGGGTAAGTTGATACGTTGGACCATGCTCTGGGTCTGGCTTAATGAGCGACCCCGACCCCGAGTTGACCTCAAAGCTGACTGAAAGCAACCAATTTATCAAAATGGAAAGAAGCACTGAAATAACTCCACGCATAATTAAAGCAAACCAAAACAGAAATACACAATGGAAAGGAAAAAAACAGCAACAGAAACAGAAACATAAAGATATCCAAATGCGTTTTTAAACCGTTGAGCAACGCCTCTTTCTAACAGTTTTGTTTCGTTTCTTTTTTCAGTTTTTTTGAGTTTTTGTTTGATTTTTGTTTCTTTTGGTTAATTGCCGCTTATTAATCTTAGCCTGGCTTGGTTCCTAGGCCAGTTTAATGGTCTCACAAACGAAATTCTAATTAATGAAATATTTTTCTGCCTCGAAAACTACTTTTCTGAGCCATTGTCTGAGCGTTCCAGCTCCCCAAAACAAAAACAAAAAGGCAATTAATCATAGAAGAAACCAAAAATAAAAGTTAAATTTGAGAAATGTTTCCCTCATTTTGGTTCGTTTGGAGCTGTTGACAAATTTCTAAGTTTCTCAGAAGATTGACAGGAAAATTAAGTAATCAATCATTTGCTATCAAACGAAGCCGCCTCGAAGACGTATGGCCTTTAGGACCGACCGACCGACCACCATCTGTGCTAGAGACTGTTAGAGCTCGGACTTGGGCCAGAGTATAGTCTTATCAACAGATGATGCACGTCTGGGCCATTATTTAAATGTTAATTTGCGAAATCACGTTAGTGGAGAATGTTGACAAAATCTCAGTGTAGTCAGGCTATGATTAAGCGGAGGATAGACACTTGTATTATAATCGGTAATCGTGGAGTGAGTGAATCTGTGACGGAAGGTAGAATGGATCTGAACCAATAGCTTCCAGAGTAGATCCACAACAAAAGACTTTGCCATATTTCGACTACAAATGAAATACCCAGGGGATTGTTGTTTTGCTAAATCTGATTAGTAGGTATCCCATAGTCGCTATACCGAGTATTAACATTCCTCACTTGTTTTCAGTTTGCTGCTGTGCTATCTCGCATGCGATTGAAATGAAATATAAAATTACATTAAATTACCGGATGTAATTGCGGTGGTCGTGCCAGTCGCTCAGCTCGTCATTCGGTCCGACTCCTCCGAGATCTACCAGCTTGGTCAGTGAATCATGATGGGGGCCCCTACACAGCACACAGCGCACACGAAATGCGTCGAAACACAAAAGACTCAGGCCACGAACTCGAGCCGCTCCGTGCCCGAACCCGAACCCGAGCCTGAGCCCGAGCCCGAGCACTCATGACCAAATCAGGGGTAGAACTATGTACGAGTACAAACAGCCCACACACTCAAAGAGTGGAAGAGGAGACCCACACACAAAGACCAACTTGAGTTGTCTTATCAGGGCTAACGATTTTGTCAAATGACAATTTCCCCAGCCACATTGAATGCCTCTTTTTCACGCCATTGACTTTTGTATGGTCCATTTAGTTGTCAATTATTTTTGATAGCCTCCGCTCGGGCAGCTGATAAGAACCTCCTCGGAGAATAGAGTGGGGCGACAAGACTTGTTTAACCAACAACAAACGAACGAAAGAAAGGAAAAAAAACAGATTTGGGATTGTGGATTGGGGACTGTGTACTGGTAGCTCCAGCTACTCGTACTCCTTCTTCCTCTCTCTCTATCTATCTGTCTGTCTGTGCCACATTTGCATATTGAACGGCAGTTTGTCTTGAGCCTGAGCTTTTAGTTATGGCCAAACATTAAATTTAACTATTAAGCCATTTTTGGTGGCCAGTTTTGTGTGGTTCGACTTTCCAAGCGGCCACCAAACATACCACCAAACATTGTCCGTTGACAGTTGTACCTTATGAGAGTCTTTTTTTTTGTCTGTGCTTTTTCTTCTGGTTAAATTTATGAGCCAAAGACACGGGAGGACAAACACACAGACGGACAGAATGATTAACAAGAAATGGATAGGCATGGGAACTAGGAATCGGGGAAGCTAAAAGGCCAAAAACTCACTCAAAGGTGAAGTGAAATTTGCAGACAACTGAATAATAAATTATGTAAATAGGTATCCACGAAATAGTTCTCTAAGTAGTCTGTTTTTGAAGAATAATCCCCTGATAATACCTTGTAAAGTGTAGCAATGTAAAGCTGTACATTTTCACAGCATTAGTTCACAAAATCCGATACGGAAACCTCGTGAGACCTGATTGAATCGTACCATTAAAAAAACTCAAATTACCATGAGATAAAATTCAATTTTTTGTTGCAACTCAATCAAGAGGCTGCTGACCTATATATGACTTCCACTTATACAGATATGTACATATCCTCGTTACATATTCCCCCTTCATATTGATATTTCCCCCTGCCATTTCCATCTGTGTCTCGTTTGGGGTTCGTGCAACAATTTTCGTCGAAAACAATTTTGCAGAGCCATGGATCGTATCAAAGGGGAGCAGTATACGGAGGCATGGGGGAGGGGCTGAAGGAAAGATCAACAGAAAATGAGAAATTTTTGCAGTGCATATGCCACGCACGTAGAAACCAAACCGAAAGATACAACAGTAACAGTAACAATCAGACAATCATGCACATAATCATGCCATCAATATATGGCAATTATCAATGAAATTTATAACAATCCTCGAAATGTAACGAAAACTTAACCGACCACTAAAAATTTCAGTTTTCAACAAGAAAGGAAGGAAAGGAAGGCTTACCACACGAACCGAACCTTGGGATACTCTTGCATCCATCATTCCTATGATATCAGAGTGTAGTGATTCGAATTCGATCATAAGATCTAGTCATACCATTTTGATACATATATCGTTTCGTTGTTGAAGGTATTCCAGAATATATAGTATGGTGGAAGATGTTTTCTTCCTTTCTGTTACAAAATTCTGTTTAAAATCGTATTGCTCTCTGCAAAGGGAAACTACTATAGGGAGGAGTCTCCCGTCAAGTCCAGTCTGTTGCTGCTGCTGCCTCGTGCTGTGTCCAGTTCGTCATCCTCATTCCACAGCAGCATGATAATCATGATCATCATGATCATAATCATGAGCAACATTGTTGTTGTTTGGGGACTGTGCTGTGCTGTGCTGCTTCGCTTCGCCTTGTGATCTGCATCATAAAAACGTGCCAGATTGATGCGTGATTGAAATGCCAATTGGTTTCCAGTTGAAGTTGGAGTTCGAATTCGAGTTCGACTTCGAGCTGGACAGCAATTGTTTCGGCGTGTGTTTGTTTGAGTGTGCGTTCTTTGTACCGTTATGCCGCTGGCCTGTGTTGGCGTACCCGACACCATTTTTCCACCTTCTCCATCATCTTTTCCCCGATTACAATCAGCATTGTCATCTTAGACAATTAGGACAAGACAATATAACATTTCGTTGTTGCTTTTTCGGTTTTAGAGCATTTGACTACAAAGAAGAGAGATTATTAGGTACTGGCTAAACGGAACAGGCAGCATTTGCAGCAAACTTATGATTATTATATTATAAAGGGATAAAATCCAGCAGTTTGAAAATGTGATTGTTATATGAAATTTATTTGATCTGCTGCATCATCTGCTGCCCAGCAGCGGCTGCCTTGTTTGCCCAGTACTTAAAGAAGAGATGTAGCAGAAAGAGAACAGAACACAGCAAGAGAGAGAGTTAAATCGATCCGCTAGATAAACAGTTAGAGCTTCACCCATATCAAGAGAAGCAGCGAGAGGAAGATGGAATGGGAGGAGACTAAGACAGAAAGAGAGAGAGATTTCCGTTGACTGCTTACCGTTGGGCGATGTGTTGTTTTTGTTTTTTTTTTTTGTCGCCATGACCATGACTTGTGGATGTACACAGTTGTTGTTTCTTGGGTCCCATGTGTGTCATGCTCTTCACAGATTTTAATTTACTGAGCTTTTTCCATAAGGCTTGCAACGGATGTGGCCAAGAATGACAATCAATGTATCGATAACAGCGAATTTCGACTAAAGATCGACGATGTTTTTACGATGTGAAAATCTCCACAAGATCATACATACAGACACTGCCGTTAATTTAATTCATATTTAATTATTTCTTCTATACACATTCATCAATCAACATTCCATGGGAGAGTATTCCCAGTTCGTTCTGGATGGAATTCCTATTAATATGCATTCGAGATACCGCTGTCACCGCCGCCTGATGAATGGAAGTCTGCTGGCGCCACAAACCAGAGAACTATCAAACTCCTCTTACAATCTGACCATATAGGGCAACGGCAACGGCAAGCCGATCGACTCCTCCTCCGTGGAAATATCAATGCAACCTAACAGCCCCATAACAGCCGAGGATGGACTGCCACTGCCACTGCCTCAACAGCATCTGCCACTTGCTGCTTCTGCTTCTGCCAGCAACTTCCTCTCTTATCTCCGACTACAAATTGACCATTTCAATTAATGAAACGCACTTAAACATTAAAGAGTCGGTTGTCTGTCGGGGTGTTGGTCGGGGGACCTCTGGCTCTTCGTATGAGTGGAGTGTGTACTCAAGTGTCGGCACTAATGAACATGGCGAATCGTTAAAAAAACAACTTCTTTCTTTCCTTTACCCTTAGCTTATCCTCCTACTCGAGCCGCCGCCTCGTCCCGCTCACATTTGCATATTTTGTTGTCGAGATTAAGCGCGTAAATTTGTCGTTAAAAATCATGTTTGAGATCGGCAATGGAGACACACGCGATTACACACCTAGACAGGGGTGTAGACAGGATATTTTTTGTTTCATTAAGGGGGGCTTGAAATTGATTAGTACAGGAAAACTAAAAATGGTAATAAATATTTTATATTTTCCCGATGCTTAATAGCAAAAAAAAAAGAAAACCCCCCTTGGCTACTCACACACACACACACACAAGCAGGGAGAGCAACTAGAGGCAGCTGTTGATTTTTAACTGTTTCTGTTTCTGTTTGGGTTGTGGCGTCTCTTTCCTGCGTTCGCATTTGATTGCCGGCCTCTCAATTTGATTGATGGCTGTCGCCTCACGGCGCATGCTCGGCATGTCTATGCCACAGACGTACTGATTTACCGTTACCTGATAAGCAAAAAAAAAAAGAAACCGAAACCAGAGAAAAAAAAACGAGTGGCAATTACCTCAAGTGGAGCAGCATTTGGCATTTGCATAAATTGGCCTAAAACAAAAAAAATAGAGGATAGAAAAGCAAAAACCCAAATGAAACGAAACCAGAGAGGAAGAGAGAGAGAGAGAGACTTGGGGAATGAAACCTGAGCTTTCTTCGTGACTGGCGACGTTTTCCCAGAGATCTCCGGATCATTACAGAGGTCCCAGGGGTCAGAGATGTCCAAAGCAATTTGATGTTACAATTTGTTTGGGCAACGACAAGTCAATTTAGGGTCCGAAGACCCCTCCTGGGTAGCCAATTCATGTCTAGGGGAAGATCTCCATCGCGATGATACCCATTCAATCAATGATCTTCTAGACCTATAAAAGATGGCATTAAATAAAGAGTTATTCAATGAAAAGAATGAACCATTTTAAGCTTACCATTTCCAAAGAAAATTAAAAGCTTCTCTGGGCAGAAATAGCTCTTAATCGGACCCAGATAGATGTAGTTCCGATCCATGAAGTTGGCTCGAAAACTGAATTTTTCTCCCACTTTTCCACTGGAGCATGGAAATGCTCTCAATACTTTTTTTGCTTAATTAGTTTATCCACCATTATAATTTTTAATTGGCTTGGTCTCCGCCACAAAAACACGAAAGATGACGACGAAAAAGAGACCGTCAAGATGGAGGGAGAGAGAAAAATTTCAATTGTAATTTTATGCAACACGCAGCCGCAAAATGATTTTCACAGCAAATTATGCGGCCAACCGCAGTCGGTGCCCCCAGAGAGACATGCAACATGGATTTCCCACGCATGCCCCCAATGAATGGAAATCAAGAGAGGCACAAAAAAAAATGAAGAAGCAGTATCTCTACTATATCTACACAGTAGAGGCAGAAGCAACTTCCGCAAGTAGCCGCAGAAGAGAAGGAAAAAAAGACAACAACAAAAATTTGCGTTTTTGATTAAATCGTGGGATAGATCAAAGCCATCTTATCAAAAGTTCGCCAAGCAGGTGAATTGGTCGGGGGCCGCCTGGCCAGGCCCAAACGTGGGATAGAATTTGAAAGATATTCCAGCCTTGATTTTCAGATCAGTTGTTTGTGGGAGAATTGAGACAATGTGAAAGAATGGAGTCGGAGAATCTACATAGACGAAGATTCTCTGAAAGACAGAAGATGAAATTTCTAGATTCTAGTCTAACTTTGTTATATGGCTCCCATTTTAAGGGAATTTTCCTCCACATATTTCAGATTTGTACTCCGAAAAGAAGGATATCAGGTGAGTAGATTGCCCAAAATCAAAGTAAAATCAAAACTAAACACAAAAGTGAAATAAGAAGTGAAAAACTCATAAAGTGTATCCACATCCTTGCACAGTTAATGGCACTGGAAGAATTCACGGGGTTTTTCAATACAACCCGTGATCTCTTAGTGGCATCTATGGTGCGGGACTCATCTCAATCAATCTCAATCTCAATCCCAACCAACGTTGATAATTGTGTTAATGTGTGAACTGCATTAAATCGGTTACTCAAAAGTGAAATTTTTGTTGTTTTTTTTGTGTGTTTTGTGTGTGGGAAATTAATTATTAAACCGGACTCATTAGCACCTTAAACCCTCCTCAAACCTCAGACCTTCTAATTCATAATTTTTCGAATGTATGCAAGAGAGAGAGAAGAAACTTTCAAAAATAATCAATAGGAAAATAAAGGCAACGAACAAAAATGGAAGTTTACAGCATTAAAAGAAGTGAGAGGAGGAGTGGTGTGGTCTGGTCTGGGAACCTGATGGGGCACCAGGTACCGGACATGGTGGCAGCCTTGAAAAATCACCTTTCACACCGCCTAGAGTTCTCGATTCTGTTCTGTTCTGTTCTTTTTTTTTATTTCTTATTTTGTGCCCACAATTAGCAGTTCAATGAACCAGTCGTTCCACTGTTCCAGCCCAGCGGATGGAGCCAGAGAGAGAGAGGAGAAAAAAGTCAGCACTGAGCACTGAGAAGAAACGAACAAAGTACCAATCTCCCGGAGAATAGCACAAAACCCATGGATAATAACCCAATGGAGCTGTTGGGCATGCCAATGCCCATGGCAAGAGACCCCAGACCAGAGAGAGAGATAGAGAGAGGCAGGCCAGAGAGAGAGGTAAAAAAGATAATTAACTTTTTTTCTTTTCTTCTTTTTTTCTTATTTTTCTTTTAGCACTAAGTATGCCAAAGAGGAAGCACTAACAACGACTACAACAGCAACAAATTACAACACATTACAATGGACGGGGGCCCAGGCCCTGCAAGTGTGAGAGAGTTCCTCCCCAGCCGAGGGGGAATTCCCCCGTCTTTTACCCTTTTCCTGCTTGAATGGTTTTGTCATGCATAAATTTTGCAGTTTTGCTTAAAATTTTGCACTCTGCCAAAGCAAGAATCAAATAAATTCCTGCACAACCTTTTTTTTCTGTTTGTTGTGGGTACGAGTGCGAGTACCCTTCTGGACAAGTTCCGCCCGACTGCTCTGGAGGGAAGGCGTCTGGATGGGGGCAGATAATGATGATGCTTCCTGTTTGGCGGCGGCACATAGCACATACATATGCCAGTGTTCGTGTATATGTATTTATGAGACACCTTTTGCGCTGATAAGTCTGTACTCGAGTTACAATTGAAATGTGTACTTAATTAAGGGAAGGCAAGTCGATTCGGTGTCTTTTGATCTATGGTCAAGAGAGAATACTGAGAAGTACAGGGCGAGAGGAGATCGAGATGTGGAAGCAATTATTCACTTAAACCTAAAATGGAAGATTGTAGTTTGTAAATTCCTAAGAAGACCTTGTTGTTAAGATGGCTTTGGTTGTCTTTTAAAGTTAAATTTTAAATATAGTAGGATGCACACAAAAACTCCATCTTCCCACACAATATAAAGCTCAATTCGAAATCCGAGGGGATCCTAATTTATGTAAGGCAACGAAATGTAACGAATATCAAAAGGTTTTCAGACTTAACTCAATTTTTACATAACATTAATGGTTTTCAAAACAGAAGAATACAAAAACTACTCCTGAAATGTATATATTTTGCCCCAAAATCTACGAGTGTGTGATATCTCTGGAACAAAACTTGGCAAAAAAGGTTTAAAAGGAAGGTTCATTCACTCTTTAATGACAGCTTCAGCCATACACTATTTAAAATATTTTCGAATAATGAATTTTTCGGCTGATTACTTTGAAAGCCAATTCTAATTTAAAGAAACAAAGTAAGCCCTGTCTATACTCATATGCTACCAAGTAAGGTAAGGATAAAGATGTCCGATATGTAATGGCATATTTAAGGACCAACCAATCACATCCATTGTTCTAATATTATGCTGGTTTGTCGGAGAAAATCCCACAGATGGTGGGCAATACAAATTGATTGGCGGCAAATGGTTAAAATTTTTGCATAATTCAATGCGCACGCGTTCTGGTTTTAGTTTCGGCAATTTTCCCATTTCCCGCGGCCACAGCTGGAACCAGAGAGACACAGGAATGGCCCCCAGACATGGTCCGGTCCGGTCGCGCAACATGGTGCACCACCAGACATCCAACAAGTTTCTGCTCTGTGGCTATTCCTGGTCTTGGGCCTGGGCCTGGGCCATACCCAAGCCTGCTGCTCCGATTTGAAATCATTAAATGGACGACAGGCGAGATCGAAATTGCCGGCAGTGCCAAAGTTGCCGCCTGCTGTTGTTGCTGTCCGTTCCCGGTGTCGCAGAGGGTTGTTGGGGAAATTTGAAAATTACCTTTAATCAGAGCGAAAATGAGATGGCTAATTTGCATTTGCCGGAATTGGCTGGAAAATGTTGCATGGACTGTGGGAATGGCCGCAATCCTGTCATTTGGTCAGTGGGAAAACGTGGCCCAAACTCGGTTTTTTTTTTTTTTTTGTCCATTGGCGTGGGTGGGCACTGGCCACAGCACTGGCTGGAACGACAGCAGCTGTGCGTTGGAATGTGATCAACCCCTGCCTGACTGGACTGCCTCTCGACTGCCTGATGGGAACTGGACCTGGTTCACATAAGGAAAAGAGATGCAGCCACACGTCTCGCTCTTCTGTTGTTCTCTGGCGCTTTTTGATCTATGAGCTGCGATTACGAGGCGGAGCTAAAAGCTGCACAGATAAAGCACAGTTGAACAGTTGATCCCCAAGTGAGGCAGCTGCTGCCGCCAGCAGTTGCAAATGATGATGAGGCATGCCACCAGCCGCAACAGCAAGAGCAACAACGAATGCAACAGCAACATAGATCAGACCGGGAGACCATGACAAGCGACAAGTTGTCGTTAGGCCCAAAATTAGATGCATTTTGTATGCCAAACAGAGAGAGAGGCTACGGAGCGCACAGCCAGAATCGGAGAGGGAGAGGGAGAGCACCACTCTACAGGCGGTGGCTCAGAAAATTGCATAGCTAAGTGCAGCAACGAGAGAGCGTGCAACAGCTATGGGCCTAGGGTAAACATTTGGCGACGCATCAGTGCAGCTGAAAGAGATACCTGCAACAAAAAAGGAAAGGCTAGCTTCGGAGCCACGCTTTGGATACCCTTGCAGATTCACCGCTTCAATGGCAGCTGTTGCTATATAGCTATATAGAAAATGTAAGCTAAATGTTATCCACTGTTGACATTGACTATTGATATAGTGATCTACAAAGCCTACTTTTTCCGCCCTATTATTTTTAACTTTTAATGATTCCTTCTTTGCCCTTCAAAAATCTGCTCAAAGTCAAAATACTCTCCGCTAGGGTAGAATATATAGCCCCAAGCTATACCTGTGCAAATATTTTACCAGCAATTTTCAGCTTAAATGCCTGCAAAAAGAGATGCCCAACAGCTTTTGGCGGTTGCCAGAGGTTTTTCTTTGGTTTATATTCCATCTTTTCTTCTTCTTCTATATATAATGGAAAGCATATATATATCCACACACTGTTTATAGGATAGGATGATAGAAGAATGAAACTATTTTTGACAGTTTAAAGTGGAATTTAGGCATTCAAAAATCGAATCGATATAGCCATTTGCGTCAGTAGAGAAAGAAATATAAATTTACAACTGAGATTGATCATAAATCTATCTCTAGTGCTACTCTTTAATTAAAAATGTGATTTACACTCACACAGAGGGAAGCACAAGCTAAATTAAACTTATTTTTGTATTACACTCCAATTAAAAGAGATATAGGAAACAGAATTGAGTACAGATCCGCTCTTTTCTCTCTCTCTGTCTTTCTCTACTATATTGGGTTCGGGGAATTTCCTAGCGTTAATTAGAGAGCGCGGTACACGTGATGACAATGACTCTTCATATCGGTTCACAGAGATCAATGCAAAAGTAATTCCTAAGCTGAGCCCCTTCCCATACTTCCCACAAAACTCTCGCCACGCTACCCCTAAGGCGAACCATCGCTCTGGGCGTTGGATTTGTCCCTGAATTTGTGCAGCAACCCCGTTCCCGTTTTGGGGTTTCCGTTATACCCAGCTGTGAGAAATCGTATCGATTGATTTTATGCGAATTTATTAACAATTCAAATTGCCAGTGGAAGTTGAAACTCAAGGCGGATAAATGACAAAAGAATACATTTGATGGGTGCTTCTCAAACTGTATATATAGGTTTTGAACCTGATTAAGCCTGCGCCAGCGCAGACACCAACCAGTGTGGAGAGTGTGGAGAGTTTCGGGTGGTTCTAGTCTTTACTGAGTGTACTGATGTTCTTCATTGTAAATCTACAGTGGTTTTTACGTTTTTACTGATATTTTTTTGATCCTTTGAGTTATCTTGAAAGTCGGCATTATTGAAACGAGAATTTTGCGACACAATTGCAGAAATCAATGTGTGGAATTTGATTTTAATGTTTGTTTTTTTTTTTATTTCTTGTTTTTGTTGCTCCCATCTGTTCCACACGTGGGCTTCTTCTTATCTTCGTTTTTACCATCGTCTTCTTTTTTCTTTTGCTCTGCCTCACATTTCATCTGCAATTCCTCTTGCGTTTTCTTGCATTCTTCTTCCTCGCATTTTTCCTTGTTCTTCTTTTCTTCCGCTTCGCATTTAGCTTTTAACTCCTCTTCTTGTTTCTTCTTTTGCTCTGCCTCACATTTCATCTGTAATTCCTCTTGGTTTTTCTTTTGTTCTTCTTCCTCACATTTTTCCAATTTCTGCTTTTCTTCCGTCTCGCAGTTAGTAATTAAGTCCTCTTCTTTTTTCTTCTTTTGCTCTGCCTCACATTTCATCTGCAATTCCTCTTCCTTTTCTTGCGTTCTTCTTCCTCGCATTTTTCCATTTTCTGTTTTTCTTCTGCTTCGCAGTTAGCCATCTGGCTATTCTCTTTCCCTTGATTCTTCTCCACCAGTTGTGCCTTCAGGGACTTATCGCACCACTCTCTCAGCTGTTCATCTGTCATCTCTAGCAATGCATTGACCTTCACAGCCTTTGTTTCTTCTGCTTTCTTTTTGAACCATTCCTCCTCTTCCTGCGCTTTGCAGAGTTCCTCCTGCTGTTTCTTAGCCCTCTGTTCGGCTTCTTCCAGCTCCTTGGCCTGCAGTGCAATTATCTTGTCGCACTCCGATTCCAGTTTCTTCATGTTCTTCATACTGGCGTCATCGCACTCATCCTCCTCCTCATCAGCTTCAATTGCGTCCTGCACTCCACCACTGAGTCGACGTTCGCCTCGCATCTCCACGGCATGGTTCTGCAGCTCAGCAAAAGAGAATCGATGGTAACCAAAGTATTGGCCATTCTTGTATTCTAAACCTCTCCCTGCTCCTGGTCCCAACTGTTCATCAGGTCCACAAAACTGCCGGAAGGCTGATGGTCTCACATAGTCCGGCACTTGAATACCATCATGATCGATACTCGTCGGCTCGTAACCCTCATCTGGGGGATCCTTAGGCGGACGTTCGGTATTTGAAAGCTTGCTACTCATCTTCGCCTTGTCGCTAAACTGGCGACGGAGCAGAGGCCGAGAGAGAAACTTGTACATGTTTACGTGCTTCTCCGATCACAATTTGGAAAATATATGAGGGTGCACCTATCTTGTGAATGGATTTACTAAGGCTACTTGATATTCAACATATATTATTTTTTCGTTTGATACATATCGTCAAAAATTATCTCTCTATTAAGTTGGGTCGTTTTGGGATTTGCGAACTTCACTTGCCCTTCAATTATTGGCGATATGCACTCCTCACTTGTCATGAGAGATATTTAAAACCATAGCTCGCAAACAACGGTCAACACTTTTTTCCTTTGCTGTCCACGTCACTGACGAAACTCAAAAAGAGAATCGATTATCTCACTGAGCAGAACACTTTTTGTCTCTTCGCTGTCCTGTGTCTCGTGTTTTCAGGGTTGAGCCGACGGAACGATGATGGTCTCATAATCCGGCAACTTAGAAAACACTTTTGATCAAGCGCTCACAGAAAAGTGTCTTTAGATCGTAAGAACCAAAAAGTGTCTGAGTAAATCCTTAGGCGGTTTTTTTCGTGTTTATGTTTTTTATTCATGTTTTCCGCATCTTTTGGGTTATTGTATTGTATTATGTATATTTATTTGCAAATTTTCTGCAAACGCTTTTCACGATTCATTTTAGCTCCAATAGTCCAACCGCATATAATTCACAAAGGTGCACCTATCGTTGCCAATGGATTTACTAAGGTACTTGATATACATACGCAAAGACACTTTTTCCGTTCGCTCGCGACAAGATGCTCAGTGAAAAACAGTAACAAAGAGAAGTGAAAAAATCGGTCTTTGCTTGAGCGAAAGCGAGTTGAGCAAAAACAGATTTGATCGGGGGCTCTGTCCCTTTTCTCAATGTGTCCGTAAATAAGGTTTTATCAGACACCCCGAAAGTGTCAACCGTTATTTGCGAGGTCTGGTAAAACATAATAATAATAATACAAGTTAAAACAAACAAATCAAAAGCAATTTTTTCCGAAAATTCCGTTTTCAGTTTAATAGAGCTGTTGCGTGTATTGTTTCAGAATTTAATTATTTGCTTAGATTTCCGGTCGTTACTTTTGTTGGCTACCAATTTGAACTTTACAGAATTGTTAATTTTTGGCTTTCTTCTTCGACTGTTCCTCAGCCAAACGTGTTGTGGCCTCGTGTAAATCGTATAGAGAGTAGGAGTGATATTTGTAGTCATAGCTTTTCTGCTTCTCGTCCTGATGCTGCTCCCCATTGACAGTTTTCTTTAGACGCACACCTTTCCCAGCCGTCACGGACTGGATGCATTTTGGATCTATATAGTCAGGCAGCTGCACTGTAGAGGTAACTTCCTCTACCTGCGGTACCTCAATTGAGTTGCATTCGGGTTCCCGTGGGGCTCGGAGTATTGGACCATTAAAAATATATTTCTGATGAACGAGACGGCGCCCGAAGGTCAACAGCGTCTTGGGCAACATTATAATTTGCTTGAATCTCTAGGAAATGGGGAATTTTTATCGAAGCGGAAAAAATGAATATGCCTTTTTTATCTTTTACCAATTTGACGGTTTAGTTGATCTGGGGTTTTTGTGACAATCTGTATATACAGATTTGTTTTTCGTTGCTTGATGACTTGACAGTTAACTTTTATTCAAAGCAAACTGTTTTTCATTTTTCCAGCGGAAAGAAACTGAATAAGTTCCCTATAAAAAGAAAACGCAGGGTCAATCAAGAATACGTGGTTTAGGTCATCTTGGATAAGGATCTCCGACTGCGTCCTGTGGCATGTTCTATGCGTATCGTTTTTTTAGGAAGCTTACCCCGCTTGGGAGGAACCGCATCTTGTTCCTCAATGTCAGCATCATTTTTGTGACAGGCATTGCATCTATTGTTTCTTCGTTTCTGTCAGTACTAAAGATATTGGCGCAGAACCGCCTGATCCTAGATCAGGAGCTGGTGGCTGGTGCTGTCTACGAGCAGAAGTTTAGCAATGGCGACGCTCTGATGCTGCTATTGGGAAATACGTACATAGAGATGGTGCAAATTTCCAATTGCCCATGGACAAAATTCAATATTTCAACAAACCCCCCAAACCTCAGCTGTCCGTTTTGTGGCAACCGCAAATGGTCGAGAAAAAAATATATGCGTATGAGAAATAATAAATAATTTCATGTGTGGTATAGGTATAAGACTTGAAATGGAAAGAGAGTCTTTATAAGACGGCTTTACAAGCTCGAGACATTCAATAAATAAGTGAATTCAAATCTTCTTAAAGTTATAGTAAATCGATTTGGATCCATTGGGTTTTATCTTTCTTTACATAGACTATATATATTATCTCACCTCCAGTTTGGGGTCACTTGGGGACAACAAGTTATGGTTAAGTCCTACAAAATATTTATATTCAACTCTGCATATCACGTTAAGGCTTTTGCTGCTCCTGAATGAATTTGTTGCGCTTGCTTTTCTGGGCCGTGAGGTGACTCTGGACAAATGTCTGAAAGTTCTGCTCTTCGGTGTTGCCCTTGGCATCAGTCTCCATATCATCCTCCAACTCTTCAGAATCCATCTGCTGCGGCACCAGGCCAGGGGCCATCAGGAACATGTTGTTGCCAGAGTAAGGCGGAGGATCCTTGAGGTCCAGGCCCATGGGAACTGCAGTACCCGAATCCTCAACCGTGGAAGCTGGCTGGAGCATGGCTTGCTGCTCGGCAAGGCGCTCCTTCCGCATCTTCTCGTACACGGGCTTGTAGTCCTTCTCGTATTCCGTCACGCAGTCGAGGACATGCTTTAGGAGCTGGGCAAAGCCGACGCCCGTCTTGGCCGAGACACCGCAGGTGACCAGGTTCTCGTAGAAGGTGTCCAGAGTGAGGGACATGGTGCGTGTGAGGTTGTTCACGAAACTCTGCTCCTGCTCGAGGGCATCCTGGTAGGCCTCAAAGTCCGTCATCCATTCCTGCACAAAGCTGCAGTCCTTCAGGTCAATCTTATTCAAGGCCACAAGGAAGGGCAGCCGCGTCTTATAGAGAATAGAGCAGGCGTAGAGCATGTTGGACATGAAGGTGGTGGGACAGGCGGAGCGTACCACATCCATCACATACACAATGATGGTGGGGAACATGGTAGCCAAGCCTTCGGTAATAATGTTGCCCGAGGCCGACCAGGTGAAGACTTCAATCTGGCCCGGCGTGTCGATGATGCACCACTTGTGGCCACGCTGCCCGGCCCGACGCACCAGCTCTGCGAACTTGGCCATCTTGGTGGTAAACATGTTTAAGGCCGTCACTATGCCGCCATTGGGTCCCAGTTGATATTGCTTCATCACCTCCTTGTAGTTTACTGTGTCACGGATGTCGATGTGCGTCGCATACGGCACCTCGCGGCATGCGGGGTCCAGGTTGACAACATACGGGTTGAACTTTTCCTGGGCGTGCTGGATGAGGCTGCGCGTGAAAGTCGTCTTGCCGGAGCCAGCCATGCCCAGCACAATAATGCAGACGGGCGAGTCCTGGATGCCTTCGCTCAGCGAAAGGGCCTCCAGTGAAATGTTCTCCATGCTGAGCTCACTGCTAGACGGTTTGGCAGCCATATTCGTGGCTTTTTATTGCGTATTTCACCGAAATTGAAGAAACAAAACAAAACGTGCGCTCTATAGGGATTAGTGTGTTGAAATATACCGTCCGACCCTCAGAAATATACCAAAATATACCTGTCTCATTTTAAAATTATACCGTAAATATACTGACGAATTCAAGTTCTATCATACATATTCCTCGATTTTGATATTCCGTGGAATATTACTAGCTATCTATATCTCTCAGCCCTGCCCACATAGTTTTATCCAACTAATAAACATATTTTCTATTTGACTGGTTTATTTTAAATACTTGCTTTTATTGGATTTTGCGTAAAAAAAGGTTTTAGCGAAAATGGTCAAACACAAAAAACCAAAGTGCATAGTCGTTCCTATTGTTCAATTTGGATATTCCGTCGAATATTACTAGCTAGATAGAACATTTTGCCATGCCCACATAATTTTATACGATTGATGAAGCAATTTTTTACTTAACTGGCTTATTTTATATACTTGCTTTTTAATGGATTTTGCCCAATTAGAGAAAAATGTCACGTAGAAAATCACGTAAGTGGGTAATCGTTACAATTGCTCGACTTTTTTTCAACTATTGTTTTTGCACATATACACGTCTTAAGGTAAATGTTACAACTAGAATAATAAATAAATATATAAATTAAACATAAACATTTCTTAGGGTAAAACACTAATTATTCCTAAGTTTGGAATTATCATTTAAAAACAGTATTTCGTTGAACATATTTGGATTGTTTTCAATTAAGTTTCCTTGCTCGCAGAACAAGTTCCTGGCTTTTGAAAATACTTTCTCTGCAGCGAAACTGCTAGCTGGAATCGACATAATTTTGCAGGCCAATTTATACATTATGGGAAAGTGCGTTTGATTCGTTTTCCACCAATCCAAGACGGAAAAGTTTGTATTAAACTTAGTGCCAAAATTAATGTAAAATCGAATTTCTCTTTCTATTTTTTCTCCTGCATCAGAGTTATCAAATTTCACTGTAAAATCTGAAAAAATATTATCATCGTCATCTTTTACCGCGTATTCGTTGCTATTATCTATTATTTCCTTCATCAATTCTCTGCAATGGTCCATGGTTTGTGCTTTTTCATCCTCGTTGAATAATAACAACAGATTGGTTGGGGGAAATAAAAAAAGAGCGAGCCTATGGAACTTTGTAATATTTTCCGATATAACCGCCTCCAGTCCGCTATTCAAAGATTGTCTGAGTTTTTGCCCTATGCTACTACCTGACACCTGGCTGCAGCATGCCTTCGTGAGATTCCTAAGGTGAGGAATTACACAATGTAGTGTGGGCTCTTGTTCTTTTTGCAAGGATTTTGAAGCCTCTTCAAAATGTGACAGAACTTCGACAACAGAACTAAGGTCAGAGAAATTCAAATTGTTTATACGGTCCAATTGATTTGTTTGTCTTAAAATTAAGTTAATTTGATGCCAGTTAATTTCAATGGACTTGAGTGTATAGAATATGCTATTCCACCGAGTGGGACAATCACTTTGTAGGCTTGACTTTAGATTAACATTTTCCACTAATATTTTCAAATATTTAACGAGTTTCGTCGCTTGCAGCTTCATATCTTCCAGTTCCTTGACATCTCTGAATGATTTCTCCACAACGTTATTCAATAAATGATTGATGCAATAAATGTGATCAAAGAGTTTGAATGCAGAATACACTTCCGAACCACGATCCGTCACAATGATGGCTCCAGCCAAATCGAGATTGAAGTCATGTAGGCAGTCCTCCACTTCCTTCTGAATTTGTTGGTCTGCGATTGTTACACATATGTAAATATATTCAAATTGTCTGACTTTGATACTCGTAAATACCTGTAAACGACTCTCCGTCCATCGAACGCATGGCCAACAGTCGGTTGAATAGTTTGTGCTCGTGTATATAGTGTATACTCACACTAATGTAGGACCGCTTTAAGAACATGTCAGTCCATATATCAGACGTAATGCTGAAGCCCTGTTCTTTGATCTGAGCCAGTTCTCCTTTAACTGTGCAAAGCACTTGCTCAAATGACTCTGAAGCGGCCCGGGCGACTGTCGTCGGATGCGGCAGGCTGTCCATTATGTCAATGTTAGGTCCATATCGAGACGAGGCTTTAAGAAACACACGCAACAGATCATGCAGGCCTTCATCGGCAGATATATCAAATGAGTGGCAGCTCTTGATGCACCACTTTGTCACCGCAAGTGTTATTTCGCCCATGCTGATGGCATCTATCACAGGACTCTTTTCTGTATTGGGGATTGAATCTCCAGCAGATTTTTGTGCTACATTGATGACTGAATCTACTGTAGGTTTTTGTGCTGTATGGCTGATTGAATCTACTTTAGATTTTTGTGTTTTGTTGCTGTTTTCATTTGCCGAAGATGTTTGTGTTGCCTTGTGCGCTCGCACTTGAGGAATGGACTGTTTGTAGCACTTGTGGCGAACTAAATTCGAGGTATTGCCATAATACCTCATAAGACTGCCACACGTTCGACACAAGACCACGCCATTTATTTCTACTCCTTCGCTGTCAATTATTTTTCCAAAAATCGCCCACACTTTGCTACGGCCATGTTGCTCCCCAACGGTGTATTCGCTCGCAGCTAGCTTTGCCTTCACCACTACATGGCTGATAGAGCCCTGCATATGGTTAATACAAAAAAATGATCATGGAAAAGGTAGGAATGCTTATATTCACCTCGAGCGGGTCTGGGATGTCTTGTATTGGGTCCAGACCCAAATCCACAAACTCATCTGTCTCCGTCTTTGGCCAGTTCATGTCGCTGGTTATTCTTCGCTTAGGTCGTGGCTCGTCGGAATCCTAAAAAGTATCAAAACAAAGCATTTATTTCCAAACCAGCGTCTTCTGCGATATCGTGTTTAATGAACATAATTCAGGCGTTTCTGTCGCAAACTTTAATGCGCCACAGTGGTCACAAACAACGTCTATTTGATTAAAGCGAACGAAAGGATGCATTCTTCATTGAGCTGCAAAAGCACACTGTACATACCATGGTGATAGACATTCTGCTCTCTCCTGGTCGATATTATGTGTCGCTTAGAACTGATCATCCAAGTTTGCCTGCACCGCTCTTTCTCGTTCTGTTTGAGTCAATAGGAACATTTTATTACAACTATTTCACTTATTTCAGAAGAAAACATAAAAAAAAAAACAAACATCAACAAGACAATCAAGTGTGACCACATTGCAAAAACCTACATGCAAGACCGCAAATATACCGAATACCGGTGTCGTTTCACAGCTGATGACCGTTTCTCTGCTGCTGCGCAGCCAGCATTTAAAACTGTTTACATACATATATCCTTCTCACTCTCACTACATGCTTTTTTTTTATAAACAAACATCTAAGTGAACATTAAAAAACCCGCACAAGTCACAAGCAATATGGCCAAAAATATCAAGAAACTCACATTGGCCAGCAAATTGGCCAGACAGGGTGCCGTAATTTCGCCAACAACAATAACTAAGAGGGAAAATAACAGTGTGCGGGTAAGTGCGGAGAGTTTGAATTGAAATCGAAGTCAAGACGCATTTTATCGTCCACAGGATATTGAGGATCTGGTAGGAGGTGCCGCACCGTCCACTGGTCCCCTATATTTTTCTCCCATACAAACACGAAAGCAGCGCTTATTAAATGGCGAGGCCATTAGAAAATCGGCCACCAAGGAGGAGATTTTGACTCCTTCTCGAGTGCCCCAAAAGAAAAAGCGTTCATTTGCGAATAACCAGATTATCGCTTTGGCTTCGGATTCGGCAGAAGCGCCTTCCATCAATACCGAAGCTCCAATAAAGAAGGAAACTAAGCCAAGGATCAAGAAAGAAATAGAACCAAGGAAACAAAAGAAATTAGATGAGCAGGTCAAGATTATTGAACCACAGCAAAAGATTGAAATTGATCCTTTGGCAAACCAAGAGGTTGTGTCGCCCCAGTCCTTGTGGTATCGTCAGTTGGAGAACATTCGTTCCATGCGGAGTCTAAATGATGCCCCTGTGGACACAATGGGCTGTCATCAATGTGCCGACACAACTGCTGATTTTAAGGTATCGCATAGATACATCTTCTCCCTCACACATTTGAATCCTCCTCTCTCCTTGACAGACACAACGATTCCAGAAATTGGTGGCTTTGATGCTTTCCAGTCAGACGAAAGATCAAACCACCTACGAGGCAATGAATCGCCTAAAGGCGCGCACACTTACCCCCGACAGCTTGAAGGACATGCCAGTTGGTGAACTGGAGACCCTTTTACATCCCGTGTCCTTCTATAAGGTAGGGTTCCTATAGCGCATTGGAAGATCTCTATCATTTAAGCCCAACAATTTCAGAACAAGGCCAAGTACCTTAAGCAAACCACACAGATACTGATCGACAAGTACGACTCGGACATTCCGAACAATGTCAAGGAGCTGATAGCCCTGCCCGGCGTTGGACCCAAAATGGCCCACATCTGCATGGCCGTTGCCTGGGACAAGCTGACTGGAATCGGCGTCGATGTCCATGTCCATCGTATATCCAACCGGCTGGGCTGGCTACCACGTCCCACCAAGGAGCCGGAGCAGACCCGTGTTGCTCTAGAGAGCTGGTTACCCTCCACTCTCTGGGCGGAGGTCAATCATTTGTTTGTGGGATTCGGCCAAACTGTTTGTACGCCATTGAAGCCCAACTGTGGTCAATGCTTGAACAAAGATATTTGTCCATCTGCCAAAGTGGGGGTCACTCCCACGAAGAAAAAGGACAGGTAGAAAGGAGAATATAAATCTAAAGAAAGGCCACAACTACAATGCCTATTAAATATTTCCACAAAATCAAAGAATTTCAAAAATTAAATTTAATCGAAAACAAAATATTAAAGATCTAGTTTCAAACAGTATTTCTCTAATACGCGCGTATTTCCTCTTGTCGGATAACGGAGGTTTTTCACACTGGCGCTTC
This sequence comes from Drosophila lowei, assembly GCA_008121275.1. Taxonomy (NCBI): domain Eukaryota; kingdom Metazoa; phylum Arthropoda; class Insecta; order Diptera; family Drosophilidae; genus Drosophila; species Drosophila lowei. Next base: position 25,412,802 of record CM017779.1, read on the forward strand.
CATGCGGCTTATATAAAAAAAGATCGGCCAAACTTGTCAACAAACGTCAAATATACCAAAGAACTATTTCTCTAATCTCGACACTCGGTCACACTATTGCAGTGCATTTTGGCGCATTTTGTTGTTTACGGAGCCCCCCACTTGTGAAATTATTGTTTAAAACTATTAGAGAAGCATAAAACCTGAGCAAAATGAATGATTCGTGTAAGTTAAATACTGTCCATTAAGGAAATAAAACAACTAAAGGTTTATTTCGTATTTTAGTTGGTGATTTTAATGCCACACAGACGGCACCGGCGGGCGCCGCCAGCAATCAAAAGGAGAGGTGGGTGAATTTTAGCACAATTACTTAGAATTCGTGCATTAATGTGGCTCAAATCTCTTAGGGAATTGTGCCTTTGTTTGTAAAGCAGATTGTGGATGCGCCCGAAGGGAATATTGAGATGTTCGGCATGCAATTTGGCATGGCGTGTCTGGTGGCAATTGTTCGGAATGTGGAGACCTCCTCCACCAAGATAACCTATACGCTGGAGGACCACAGCGGTCGCATCGATGCCCACTACTGGCTAGAGGAGGGCGACGCCCTCAAGGCACCGGAAGTGATGCTGAACAACTACGTCAGGGTCTATGGCACCACACGCTCGCAGGCGGGCCAGAAATCGCTGATGGTATTCAAGCTGCTGCCCGTCCTGGATCCCAATGAGGTGTGCACCCACCTACTGGAGGCTCTGAATGCCCGCTACAAGGCGGAGGATTACCAGAACAAGGGCGGTTCGTCTGCCATGGTCCCTGATTTCACCGCCTCTCAGAGCACGGCTATTGTGAGTGGGCTGGATCCCAAGCAGCAGGCGGTGTTCCAGGCCATCAAGAGCAACATGTCCGAGGAGGGAATCAATCGAAAGGAGCTGAAGGCCAAGTTTTCGCACATCAGTGATTCCGAGTTGACGTAAGCAAACATTTTCTACGCATTTCCTTGATGTTTCTTCTAAGTATTTTGGTAATTTTCAGTAATATTTTGGACTTTATGATTTCGGAGGGCCATATCTACTCGAGCATAGATGCGGATCATTTTATTTGCACCATGTAAAATGTTTTGGTTCTACTATATCCACTAACTTTATAATTAATCGAATAAATGTATTAAGTTTCCAGAAATGCAAGCGTTCTCTAGTGGGCAGTAGCGAAAATTATTGTTGCTATTTTTCTGCATATTAATTTTATGCACATTATTGGTAATGCTTATGCGGTTTGGTTTGTACTGGATCATAAGGAGAGATAATTGTGGAGATTTCTTAGCGCCCAAAATTTAACCGTACTTTAGAAATAACTCTAGCATTCAGGCTTATAGTTATAGATAGCGGTATCGACTATTAACGGATATTTGCGACCGTCTAGGTCTCCGCGTTTTTTGTGTGCAGACAACGAATTAAACAAAAAAATTAACAAATTAAAAGAGAATAAACGGATTGCAGGAATATGGAATCCAACTCCGGTTCCTGGTCCTGACCCCCTTGATGTACTTCTCGTGATTTGCGTTTGTGACTGTGCTGCGATACAACATTGTCAGCATGAATCCGAGTTGGAGCCATCTACTACTATCTACTATTCAGTACACTTTGGTATTAACATCATCACAATTGTTTAGATTTTCCCCCTACGGACTAAATTAAAAATAGTCGATCTCGACCTTTTCGCTGTTCTGGCTGACTGACTCAAAATGAGCGCGATCTTATCCGTGTGGCATAGTCTTCTGCTGCAGACCGTTGGCAAGTCCTCAAGTCATCGTAGTGCCGCCACAGGAAGACGCCGAAATGGTGGAGAAAGGCTATCGCCATTTGCCTGCCTTAAACGAGCCACGCCCACCGAGATGGAAAACCTGGATCAAGACTACCAGCTGGATTCATCACCGCGGAAGATGAATCTTGCGCATGAGGTGTATCGAAATGAGGTTGGCAAGGCGCAGACGTTTCAGGCTGTGAAAAAGGCTGAAATCAGTATTGTCTGCAATGATTTCAATTCGAGCGAACCGCTTCCGCCACTGGGGAATCCAGACTTCCTCCATGCAGCCACTGAAATGGTCCTCGGAAAGTCTTCTCCAGCACAAGCAGTGGGTCGAGTAAGCTAATCGTTTCTTCACTGAAGAAAGAGACCAGACTTGTCTGAATGGATTTTAGAGTGTTTATTTCATATTCTTTCTTCAGGTTGTTGGCATACAGACAAAAAACAGCATCGATGCCATGGCCCTGGCCGCACAGTTTCTGCGCCAGAAGACGACACGGGACATTTGTCTGCTCGCCCGTCCCTGCAACCCCATCTACTGGCAGATATTCAAAGAGGCGGGCTTCAATTGCCAAAGATATCAGTACTACTCCGATGCGAATGGCGAGCTGAACATCTACGGATTGGTGGCCGATTTGATGACAGCGCCGGATGAGGCAGTGCTCGTTTTAGATGCATGTTCGCAGCATCCCACCGGACAGGATCCCAGTGTGGATGAATGGAAGCTGCTTTTCCACATTGTCAAGTGCAAGAAAATGCTACCCCTGATCCACTTGGACTCTCCTGGGCTGGCCAGTGGCGATCCCAATGAGGATGCTTGGCCAGTGCGATTCTTTGCCGACTGCGGCATCGATGTGCTCTGTGCGCAGTCTTTTGTTAAGAACTTTGGACTCTACAGTAAGATGAGGTAAAGTGCCTAGCCATTGCCATTCATTAATCACTGTTTCCACCCCCAGACGAGACAGTTGGGCAACTGATGGTGGTGCTGTCAAACGTTGCCCAAGTGCATGCGTTTCGTGGACAATTTGAGTCGATGCTGTTGGACAAAAATGCCAAGTGCTCGTCCGTGCATGCTAGTCGAATTGTAGCCAAAATTCTGACCGATGAGAAGCTCCGCTCAGAGTGGTAAGAATTTATATAGAACCATCAAATGGAACCATTTTGTATAGATTTTCCGTTTCCAGGTGCCAAACCCTAAAGGACATGCACCAGAGGGTCTCTCGAATGCGCGGCGAAATAAGGAAGAAACTAGCAGAACTTAAGACCCCCGGCAATTGGCAGAACTTGGTGAAACAGAACGGACATCATCTATATTGGAATCCAAGCCGCTCTCAGATCCGGCAGCTGAAGGACAGACACATCTATGTCCCGAGCTCGGGTCGCATGAACCTCACTTCAGTGAGTCCCACCAATCTGGATAGTTTAGCTGCAGGCCTCAACGATGTGATGCAAGCCACTAAGGGCGACGTTTCCTCGGATAACTACTTTGTAGCCGATAAATTTAACACTCAATACTTTCACTCTGTCTGAAATTTGTGACTTCCACTTTCCTGAATAATACAAAATTATTATTCAATTTAAAACTTCTTGAAGAAATTTTAGTTTATAATGCTGGGAACCAATGCAAAAATCCAGATTGAGCTGGCTATCTCTGCTTAATGCTTGCTGATGAATCTCCAGGATGATGTAGTGATGCTGGTACTGTGGGAATATATAACATGATTTAATAAAAAAAAAACTTTGATAACATTGAGATAAATACAATAAAATACAAACAATAATATAATTTGGTTACTTAAGGAAGTCTTTGAGCTGTTTTTTTGATGAGAGAATACTTGCTGGACAGCAGCAGCATGACACTGCCTCTGCCTCTGCCATGGGATGGGGCTTTGGAAAGATTAAAATTGATCTAGGGTAAATGTTAGCTACTAAAAATTATTATATTCTATCCCAAAAAGAGGTACTAATAACGTATAATGAAGGGGGGGAGGGGGTTTTTTATCACTTTATCACAGAGGCTTTGGCGCTGAAGCTGACGTTGAGGCTGCCGCGTTTGGCGCTACAGTTAGTTGCAGCTTCAGTTCGCACAGCTTTTTGATGTGTATCTGATTGGTAAGCTCGGCCTGCCAGCGAATTTTGCGTATATCACTCAGTCGCTCGTGCTTGTTGGCCAGCAAGTAGGCGGACTTCAGCTGGCCAATGTATATGTAGGAAGAGATGCGCAGCTCCACGTTCGAGATGCGCTTGATTAGCCTGTCCAGGGTCTGCTTTGTCTCGGGCAAATTGCTATGCACGGCTGCATTGATGGCTATCGAGAGAATCTCGTCGGATTCCGAGGTGACGGCGCCACCATTGTTGCTCCCAATGCAGTCCAGTAGACGGTCCACCTCCGAGAGGCGTTGGTTCCGGGCCAAATACTTGGCTGTGGCTCCAAACACCTTCATGGCAGCCAGTTTGTAGTCCTGTATGATGCTGCAATGGAATGGAATGGGTTTATTTGCATTACTTGTGCATTACACCGGTATGGTATCGACATGGACACTAACCCGTATGCCAGTCCGAAACCCTCGTCAATATTCTTGCCGCACAGGAGGACCAGGATGCACAGCTGAATTCTGTCTGCTGCTCCCTCAAATAAAGTAGGCAACGTAGCCCGACTGGACTCGAGGCGGATCTGCAGTAAGAGTGGACTTTAGCAATCCTCAAGGCAGATTTAAGATTTTGTTACCTGTTTCAGTATTTGCAGCGTCCTCAGGGGCTGCTCGTCGGGCGACTGTTCCCTCTCGCACTGCGACAGGAATTTGGCCACCTCCATCTGCCGTCGAATGGTGTTGATGTGTCCGTTCAGCGCACGTGCATCCATCTGCATGGCAAAGCAGGCCCCATGGCTGCTGCCACTGCTCCCTTGGGCGCTCACGACGCTCACGCGTCGTCCCTGCTGCTGTCTCTGCAGGTGCTCCCACTCGGCGAGGTCCAATTCTCCCTGCAGATGCATGTGGGCGGCCAGCAAGTGCTGGGCATTGGCCTGCAACTTTTGGAAATTCTCGCACTGCAGTGGATAGAACTTCACGCAGGTCATGCTCGCCCGTATGGGATCCTTGAGCAGCAGCTGGAGCTGGTACAGTGAATTCAGTTGCTGCTGCTGCTCCAGATGGCGACAGGTCTGGAGCAAAGGTAGCCGCCAGGCACCCAACTGTGGATCGTCCAATTGCTGCAGCTCCTCCACCAAAGCAGGTAGACTGCCGGTGGCCAATTGCAGCTGAAAGATGTGCTGAATAAACAGATCCGTGTCGAGTTGCTGCTGCTGCCAGTAGCGGAGTGCGGCGCGCAGCTCTTCGCGATGCATGAGGAACGACAGGATGTCTCCTTGGCTGCCGTAGGTGAGGACATAGTGGAGGGATTCCTCAAAGCCACGTCCCTGGCGGCGACTCTCATCGTTGACCACCGCATGGCCCCCGTAATGACCCTTGGCAATGTTCTTCAGATTGGCCAAAGCATTCATCACATTCAGGGCGGGCTCTTGGAGCGGTCGCTGCTGAATGTAGGGCTCGCGGCGTCGCGTGAAGAGCGAGGCCAGCGAAGTGTTTGAATTGCGGATGAGCGAGGCTCGATGGAGGGTCTCCGGTTGGGGCTGGCTGTGCGGCATCGCTTCAATCAACTGCAGGATCTCCTGCAGCAAAGCGGGTCCCCGCTGTGGTCGCTTTCTGGGCAGCAGCACGGGGTCTGTTTGAGCCGTTCCCGTGCCGAATATGCTCTTGTAGATGCAGCTATTGAGCTGCTCATTGGACAGACGCGTCATGCAATGGCCAAACTTCTCACGAGCTGTGGAATAATACTGTAAATAAATACCAGGCATCTACGAGGGCGTGGAATTAAGAGAGTTACCCGCATCGTAGCAGCCAGCACGCAGACAGGCCAGCCCATGGGCTGCCATCACGCCCGTTGTGGCAAAACCGCATTTGAGGTGAACTTCGAGGGCCAAGGTCCAGTGCTCGGCCTCGACCAAGGCATCGGCTAGCTTGCGTAAATTGTGATTACCAAGTTCTCCCACGGGAAGGAGGGATTCACAGCCCTGCTGCACCACCGCCATTATGATTTCAGAGTGCTCGCGTATGTTCTCAAACTCTCCGGGTGCGCCACGAACCTACAAAAAAGTGGATAAGGGTTCAGTTTGCACTCGATAGATACAATATCCTCGCTATTAAACCTTTGCTGCAAATGCCAGACAATTGATCATTTTGGCCACCAATTCGTAGTCCACCTCTGGATTCGGGTCAATCAGCTTCTCCAACTTCCGACAGTGGTACAGCAGCAGCTCGACGCATGTCCTCTGATCCTGATGGTGTCTTAGTATAGACAGACTCATGGCTACGCTGGGGGCATGCTCGTAGGAGAATTCCTCGCGCATCAGCTTGTCGTGAGTGATGTTGCCGCTAAGGCGCCACTTGCATGACTCCACCAGCGAAGAGCAACCCGACACAGTGCTTTGCTCCCATGATGCGCTTTGATCTCCCTCTCCATTAGCGTTGGTGCTGATGGCACTGGCACAGTCGTTGCAGATGCGCACCTCCAGCTCATCGTAGAGCTCTGGTATCCGCATGCGTTGTGTGGAGCAGGCAAAGCATACGACTCTCCCGCAACGACGGCAGTGATGGCGCCTCATCAGCATGGTAAAGGCTGCCCTTCGGCAGCACATGCAATGGCTGGCCGCCTCATCTGGCGTCCACTGTTGGCGTGCGGGCGCTTGCTTGGGCATCACAAAGGCCCCGCACAGCGAGTCCAGGGAGTGCTGGAGATCCGTGCCCAGGGAGCTATGTTCGGAGGAGGAGGAGGGCACGGATCGGTAGTCGAGCGCTTTGCTAGCATAGATCCTCAGCAGCAGATCCAGGCATTCCGGGCCTACAAAATGATCCTGCTGGTAGGAGTTAAAGTTGAGCAGAATAAACGCCTCCGATGTGGCCTGACCCAACTGGAAGCGCAGCTTTCCCGGCTGTGTGGCTGTCGAATGCACATCGTACGCATGTCCACGCTTCTCGAAGCAGTAGGGACACGGACCCGAGGGCTTCTTACGCTGCAGTCGGGCGCGTGCCGCTTCCAGGAGCTTCGAGAGCAGCTCAAAGCGGGCGTTCATCACCAGCTGTTCGACGATCAGCAGCGGATGCCTTAGCAGGCGCCAGAACTGCTGGCGTTCGACCCCTTCCATGTGCCCGAGGAGCACCAAGGAGAGCTGATAATTGCGATAAGGACGCGGATCACGTGCATGTTGCTCGAGGTAGTCAATCACCCATTGTAGCAGTGCCAGCGAACGGAATTTGTCCTTGTGCGTGTCCAGGAAATTGACCAAAGACATGGGCGGAAACATCTCAACGATGCCCAGTAATGAGGCGTCCAGCTCCTCTCCATCCCGCAGCTCCAGCAGGGCATCTAAGAGTGTGAGCAGACACACCCTCTGCTGCCCCTCCGATCCTGAATGGAACACGACGCGGCACCACTCCAGACACAGGCCATAGCGCCGTCGTTGCAGCAGCTGCTCGAAGATCACATTCGGCGTCTGTCGGCCAAAATCGTAGGCCTGTGGCCAGCTCTCGAACTGCAGCAGGGCCGAAACGCGCGCATATATGGTTATGTCTGACAGCGTGTGCTCTAGCTGGCTGCGCAGAGCCGGTTGGATGGAATCCGCTGCCTGGCGGTGGTGCAGCGTACGCTCGATCAGCTCCTTGGCCAGCTGACTGCTGGGTATCTTGGTAAAGTGCTGCTTCAGCAGACGCGCCCTTTGGCCCAGGTCATTCATGTGCACCACCAGCTGTATGTTACGGGGATCCTCTTCGATCAGATCCCGTATGAGATGATCTATGCGGGACTTAAGCTCCTCCGAAGACTCTGAAACAGGAACGAAATGAAATATAAAAGGGAGATGGATTTTCCAAGAAATATTTTCCTCACCCGCCTGTCCACCAATCCCAAGCAGTAGAATCTGCAGCAGCAGCTCCCTGCTGGTCACCACCTCCGCCAGGGTATGGCTATCCAGTTTATAGGCACTCAAGGCAGCTAGTAACCGATTGCCCTCGTGCATCGTGGCCAGAATCTCCAACTCTGGCAGCCGCATGAGATGCGAGAGGCAGGCAAAGTCTAATCCTCCCTCGCTGGACTCGGGCAGCTGCTGGCCGAGCTGCACGGCCATCAGCAGTTGGGCCAGCAATTGGTTGTGCTGTGCCATGTAGTTGTGGATGGACTCCTGCTTCTGTGGCGACACCACACGTGGCAGTTTACGGCTGCGCAGACCCTCCCCCATCTGGGGGCAGATATTCACAGCAATCACATGTACCAGATTCAGATGCAGAGCAGCCACATTGGCCTCAATCTCCAGGGGAGTGATGTCACACTCGTAGATGAGCTCTCCAATGACATCGTAGGGATCATTCCTTAGCAGCTGGCTGTTGTGGTACTCCAGATTGGGATCACGCAGCTGCAGCAGACGTGCCAATTGCTGGATGTAGCCGCAGAACCGAGCGTAATAATTGTGGCGCGAGCGAAGCTGCTGGAAATGGACCCCATTGGCACGTAGCTCCGAGACATGGGCGTAGTCCGTGGGTTCTTTGCCGTACAGGGTAGAGAATGCATTCTCCCGTTGGAGCTGAAGAGCCAGCACAGACGGTCGCAGGGGCTGGCATTGCAGGGAGAGCAGTTCGTTGAGTGCCGGTTGGCGGCCCGCACGCTCCAGCAGGCGCATGCATTCACACAAATTCTGTAAGAGATTCATGGCTCCAATTTCAGAGGAGGCTGGTGTTGCTGCTGCCTCGTCTGTCGCGGGCTGCTTCTGCTGCTGCTGCTGCTGGCGGCGTATAACCAGCAGCAGATTGCAGGTGATCTCCCGATTGAACCCCAGATTTACAATCAGATCACAAATGATCAACGCATTGAGATTCCGCTCTTCAAACTGCTGCAGGAATCCATACTGTCCATGGCCGCTGTGCCGCTGGATGAGGCTCTTCAGCTCGGGGCTCTGCTGCAGTCGCTGGGCCTGGGCCTGCGCGAAGTTGTCCACCACACTGATGATCTTTGACAGCTCAAATCCCTTAGCTGCCACGCCCTTGATCTGCTCTACAGTGGTGCCGGCAGGGCTGCCGGCCCTGGCCTCCAGTGCCTGATAGTTTGAATAAATGGTGGCCAGCTTTTGTTTGATAAGCTGCTGCTGCTCCATGAACTGCAGTTCTCGATTTAGTTGGCTGTGCTCCAGGCTAAAGGTCTGCAAAAGGGAACATAGATTATAAAATATTCTCTCGCACTAGCGAATGGTTCAAAACGGGATGCCCAATAGTACAATAACAAATTGTACGTCTTGGGCATGACGAATACATTTACTCTAAGACGGGGCCGAGAATTTAATTTGTGCATGTTGTTGATGGACTCTGGGACCGACTCAGCTCAGGCTCGGGCATTGACGAACAGACGAACAAAACGGAATTGAAATGGAATTTGTTCTTGATGCTATATCTTAGGAATTTTATAGTCGCTTGTATAAAAGAGAAATCTCCTACCTCTATGATCTGCTTGACATCTTTAAAGTTCTTCAAGGCCAGCGACATGATGGCCAGTTGTTCGGGCGTGCTCAGCATTTTTGGAATGATGGAGCGTTCATTAGAAGCGACGCCTCTCTTTGTGCTGCTGTCTCCGCTCAGCATCTGCTCACGAGCTCTATACTGTTCCATGTCCGCAGTACCACTAAAGCTGACCGCCCGGCGCTGTTTTCTAGCCTTGCGCCGCGTCAGACTGGAGGCATGATTGCTGCGCTCTCGGCTCTCATCATCGCTGGAAGCCTTCTCCCTGGCACTGCCATGCAGTTGGACCAACTGCAGCAGTTGCTCCGGCTCCAGGAGGCAGCCCAACGAAGGAGCAGACTGGGCCAAGGATTGTTCGATCTTTTGGAGGACACCAAACTTCCAAAGGGCCTCGCTGATGGCATCCACAAGTCGCTGGAATCGTGGCTGATGGTCGGTGGCGCATTTGTAGTCCTGCGAGTGTAGCTTTTTGGTGACGAAGCTCTTGAGGAATGTGAAAAGGACCCGCAGGGAGGGTGCTCTGCAGATGAAGCCATACTTTATCCTTTGGGCCGGCATGTGGGCCTGTCGTGGTGTCGTGTGGGGTGCCTCGTCATCCACATACTGCTCATCGTCATCATCCTCCTCGTCGTTGTCGTTGTTGTTCTCGCAGCGACGCTGTGTGGTCTGCTCCAGCTGCTCCCAGCGCAAGAATACGAGAAGAAAGATGTCCTCTAGCAAGGAGCACAGGGTTCCCAGTTGATGGATCTGCCGCAGCTGGCTGGATAGCTGCAGCAGGTTTGACTTGATGGTGGACCCCTCATCCTGGTCCAATATCAGATTGTAGACATGGCCGAGAGCCGTGTAGTAGCTGAGAGTCTCCATCTCCTGCTGATAGAGGCATTTCAGTTCGGGAGTCTGCTGCTGCCACTTGTAGGTGTCGCCGACCAACTTGAACAGCTCCTGACTATCACACCGGATGTTGTGGTCATGCACCAGGGAAAGCACGCCCGGGGCCCGAAGCAGGGCTTCCACTTTCAGCGATTTGCTGGCCTCTCGCTCGCGCAGGAACTGCAAGAGCACTGACAGACGTTGGAAATCCGCATAGAAGAACTGATGGACGGGCTGAAGTTCGTCCGGAACGGCAGCCACATCAAAGGCGGCCAGAGCCTTCTCCAGGTAGCCCAACTCGTCCACAGTCTGCGGTCCGAGAGCAAATTCATTGGCCAATTTCAAAATCAGCAGAGTATTTCTCAGGGTTTTGTCCGCCAAGCACTCAAAGTCCTTCAGCTGCCGGCACAGCGTCGGAACAAAGTTCTCCCGCTCGCCAAGGGCAAGCCACAGGACCAGCTGCCTTGTGGGTGGCCCCTCACTGCACTGATGACGAATGGCTTGCTGTTGCTCACGCAGCAGCTGCTCCAGGAGCTGTCCTCCGTCCTGGCGTGCCAAAAGGGCGAGTATCAAGTGCTCGCTGGTGGGTGAATCATGCACAAGACGCGTCATAAGCTTCTGCCGCAGCGTGGCCGCCTCTAAAATGCTCGACGGAAAGTTTGCCAGCACACAAAGGGAACGTGATGTGATATCGTTTGACAGTATTTCATTGAGCACAGCACTAATGATCTTTCCAATGTGCAACTTTGACCTTTCGTGGAGTATCTGCAGTATCTGAAGCGTGGGATATGGCGCATCGTGGAGTGATGCTTGCAATCGGCTTTGATAGGACTGCACAGATCCGCTTGAAATGCCATTGAGGCATTGGATAAAGTCCTGAAAGGGATTTTAAATAACAAAAAAGAATCAGAATGCAGTTTGAACTCACTTGAAAGACTTTTCGCTGTTCGGGTGGCAGTAAGGCCAAAAACTGGCATAGATCCTCATGCTGCTGATCCTGCTTTGCCGTCATCTTGGGGGTAGGGTAGGGTCACCTGTTGATTGCTTCGCCGCTCAAGTCTGTGGCTCTTCTGAGTATGATTTTGGCTCCGATTGCTCACGTCTCACGAGCGGTTCATTGTACTGTGGGCGAGTTCTAAGTAGGCCTCCTTCTCTCACCGAATGAATGTGACTTCTGTGGGTCTGTGGCTCTGCTGATTGCGATTCTATCTAGACTATTGTTATTGCTCGACGGGTCTCTCGCTGCTGCGCTTTTTGCTTTTGTTTCTGGGCAGCAGCTGTTCTGCTCGCTGGCGACTTCCACTGGCACAACTGCGAGTGATAACAGACGCCCGCATATTATCACCGTACAGCCTGGAGTTGATCAAATTAATCCGGATTCGGACCTCTAAAAATAAACAAAGACTTTTGTGTAAAATTCAGCACAGCGGGTAGAGCTGCCAACTTATATGAATTTAGGCAAGTAAAATGCAAAAAATCAAAGTTCTGTTGATCAATTCCATCATTAATATTATGACAAGTTATTTTGGCGCATCGTGGGAGGGAAAGATGGTATGAAATGTATTATCTATGGAGTGGAATTCGATTTTGATTTGAAAGAGAACAGCTGAGTGGACAGCACAAATTTCGGCGGTATTATTCTGCAGGTGTTTCAGTGCTGACAAATTTTTTAGAAGAAAAAGTACTGTTTTTTGTGGACATCTAAGTTTATATTTGAATAGACGAATTAAATTATTAATTATTGCGGCAGCATTTATAGTTAAATTTTTGTCAGAAGAAGCTATTAGCTTCTATTAGCAATAGCAACAGGTAACAGCAATTTTCAAATCTGTCTAGATAACGTACTGTACAAATAGCCAGAACAAGCTATAAAATAGCTGCTCTGGCAGCACTGGTGGTGTTTTTGTGCAAGCGTTTGTCTAATTTTGGTGCATTTTCGTTCCAGCCGGTAGTACCCAGTACCCCCGCTCGCGCCCACATTTCTCTCTCATTTTCTGTAAAAGGCGGTCGCCGATTTAAAGTCCCCAAGTTGGCTTAACGCTAGTCTTATCAATGATTTAACACCTAGAAATACTCAAGTTCCAAGTGAAGCAATACAAAAAAGCAAAAAGTATGCAGAAATTTAAAAGCAAAACGAACAATCCAGAGCTTCGATCTCTGCTCCTCATCGCTCTCTTCGCTGTCTGCTGTTTGGGTAAGGTTCTTAAGGCAAATATTTAGTTACTAAATGGGTTTTTGGCATATGCAAAGCTCGTAGAAAGCGCTTAACTTTAAGTTGAATGAACTTCCCTTTTTGTTTGTATCGGTTTTTACTCAAATAACTCTCTCACCCACTCACTAGTGGGGACAGAGAGAGAGACATTGACATTGCTCTCCCGCAGAGATTTATCCACTCACACATTCAAAGCCAAGCCCAAGACCGTTTATCTGACACACTTCTCAATTGGAGCAGCTGTTTCTGCACAGTGGGCCAAAGTGGCAAGTAGGGAAATGATGAAGCTGTTTTTATAAGGTCAGGAAAAGTTAGGACAGGAATGTTTGCATTTTAATCGCATTCGAAAAATTCTCAGATTCATCTTAAAAAAATCTATGGAGTAGAGTATTATTTAAAAGTTTAAATATCTAATTATAAATTCTGAAACGCAGTTCTTATCTCCTTTCCAGAGCACACTTGCCACTTTTCTGTTCTTTATCTTCGATATTCAGTATCTTAAAAATGTTAAAAATTTAGCTTATCTTCCTTTGAAATATTTATTCTATCTTGTGTTTATCCTGTCCAATTTGTTTGCTTAACAAATACATAACAAATCCCAAGGAACGACCTTGGCAGCGTATCTTAATCTTATCTTAAAAATGTAGAAATGCATTTTCATGATTAGGAGAAAGTGATTCAAAAATTATTTACTATCTTTCCATCGCTTTTTTTATTTGTACAACCTTTGCTCTGCTCATCCCATTCCTTGCTTATCTCTTTCTGGAATTCTTCCGAGTTGATGTACTCCACAGAATCGCTAATTCTACCCACTGTGCGGCGGAGGGGGCCCACTTGTTGATGATAACCTCAGCCGTAGGCCACATGTTGAATCGGAATCGAAATTTTTGATCAGCTTATTCCTCTTTTGCTTGGGTGAAAGTTATACAAATTCTATCACTAATGACGTGTTCCATTCTGTTTCTTTCTTTTCCTATGCTCCCATTCCCCCTCCCCCTCACTGTCGTCCGCAGGTGTGGCACAAGCGGCACTGGTGCCTCCAAACAGCCAGCAAATCTTCAAGCTGCAGAATACTGTGAGCCTCCAGGGATTAAGTAGCACCGAGGAGACGAGATACACCTTCGAGACCGAACTGAAGATCAATTCAGTATGGAGCCAAGGTGAGGATCAGCTGCTGGAGGTGTCCTTCAGCGGGAGTCGCGTGAGTGCGCCTGGCCTGGACCATCAGGTGGAGCGTGCGATTAGCCAGATACCCGACAGACCCTTCTACATCAGCCTGGTTCAGGGGCAGCCGCATCAAGTGATCGCCCACACTGGCCGGGATCAATCCCTGCTGAATCTGGAGCGGGGCATCGCCTCCCTGCTGCAGCTACGCTTCGAGGGCAGCGAGGAGCTCGATGTATCTGGCCACTGTCGTGTCGCGTACAATGTAAAATCGTCGACGCACGTGGAGAAAAGCAAGATGGATTGCGCTCTCTGGGATCTGCGCGTAAACTACCATCCGGAAGAGGCTCTGGGCGTATCCCAGCTGTCCCAAGAGCAAGTCAGCTACGAGCTGTCCGCAGATGGAGCCCTGCTGCGGGCCGAGTCTGTGGAGACGCACCGCCTGACGCTGGCCGCCAAGCCAGACGCTGGAAGCACTGTGCAAAGCATCCTGCTCTTACAGCATGCGTTCCAGGGAGCAGAAGAGGTGCCACAGCTGGTTGTACCCAGCCTGAAGGCGGCCATTGAGAGCCTGCTGGAGTGGTATCGCGTGTTCCAGCTGGAGGCGGATGTGGACAGCAGCATTAGTGAGCTAAGGCAGCAAAATGTGAGCAGAAGGGTTAAACCTTTTTAAAGGAGCATATGGTAACGGGTATTTTTTGTCCATTTCCAGCTTGAAAAACTGCTGGCACAATCGGAAGATCAGCTGCAAGCCGATGACGTGGGCAAATCCTCACTGGCCCTTCTGTACGTCCAGCTGCTGCCGCTGGCACGCCTCACCAAGCAGCCTCAGTTCGAACAGCTGCTGCAGAAGCACACGAAACTCCTGCCCCAATTGGTGGATCTGCTCGGAGCAGTGCAGACCTTCGAGGCCCACAATGCCACCTTCAGTCAATTCTACAGCGATGCAGCAACCAATACAGAGCAATTGGAGCTGCTGGAGAAGTATCTGCAATCGCTGGCCGTGGCCACGCATCCAGAAAGACGAATCATCGAGCATTTGTATGGCCTCCTGAAGGTGGATGCCACCAACAAGCAGTCAGCGCTGAGGGAAAGTATCATCCAAACGCTGGCCACGTTAACGCGACAGAGTGGATTCGATGGTAACGATCTGCTGCTGCAGCAGGTGCGCGCTTTCCTTCTGGAGGGACTTGGCTCCAAGCAGCCCATTTTGTACATACGCGCCCTGCAGAATCTCCAGGATGTGGCCACTATTGAGGCACTGCTAGAGCAGGCTCAGACACGGCAGGAGCCCAATCTCGCGGTGGCCGCTTTGCAGGCTTTGAAATCCTTCCCTGCGAGAAGTTTCAATGGCTCGCATCGCCAGCAGTTCGAGAGCATCTTCTACCAGCGACGACGACGCTTCGATAGCTCTGCCCGCACCTTGGCTTTGGATGTGCTGCTGGCCCTGCGACCCTCGGCCGAGCAGCTGGGTCACATCCTCGACTATTTATCCTCGACAGACAGACAGTTTGAGATTAAAACGTATGTGCTGCAAAAGCTACGCATGCTGGCCGAGATGTGTCCACGTTTTAGGGGACTCCTCAGGCAGGAGCTGGCCAAGCGGTCAAAGGTCAACAACTACCACGTAATGGGACAAAAGGGTAAGGAAACGAAAGTAAATTCAATGACCAAAACTAAAGGAAATTCCCATTTCAGGCCTCACCACTGTCCTCAGGCGACAGCTCTCCCAGTCGCCCGCCTTCAACGAATCGCTGCTTAGCACCCAGGAGGTCCAGCAGGGTATCCTAAAGCGAGGTTCAGTGGAGTTTCTGCTTCAGGCGGGCCATGCCCAGGCCAGCAGCTTTAAGCTGGGCATCTACACAGCGGGTCTGGGTGCGGTGGTGGGCGATAGCGACGCTAGCGATGAAAGCGATCATATTCCCGCCGATGATGAGCTGGACAGCGGGGAGAGCGTCACCGCTGGCATGGAGATCAGTGTGCAGGGCTCTCAATTGCGTCCACTAATCTTTTTCAGCGGCCAAACAGAGCTGATGGGTCATGTGTGGGGCGGAACGGCTTCAGAATCGACGCCTGCGTATCAGGCCACCACTTTGGCTCAGGATCATGAGCACTACATTGTCCTGTCATCGGGTGCCAGCCTCCATTGGAGGGTACTCGGAGCCCGCAGTGTGGATCTCAACGGAAAGGTGGGATTCAGCTTGTGGAATCGCAATGCCCAGACGGAAATACAGCAAAAGTGAGTGCAGGGACATTGAAAGAGTATTTAAGGACTATCTTAATTTCGTGTGATTCTCTTTTATTTTTAGCACTGGCAGCGCTGTCGTAGGACATGTGGCTGTGGGCTTCACCTATGCGAAACTTGTGCAGGATTTCACTTTGAGGCATGAACCGAAACTCAGTCTGCAGGCGGATTTGGACTTTTACAGCGGCATCAAGCTGTGCATGCAACTGCAACGACCCGAACAGCTACTCAAGTGAGTTTTATACGAAAATATACTCGAAATTTCCTGTATTTTAAATATAATCCAATCCCTCTTTCTTTGCCAGGCAAACCAGCACCCGTTCGGTGTTTCTGCAGGAAGTTGGGCGGTCTTATGCGAAACATGTCCACTCCACAATCAACCATCGGACACCCGGCTGTACTTTTGCCCTCAATCAGAAGAACAATGAGATGTGCAACCTGATATTTAGCGATTAGTAGAATTTAAAACCCAGAAACAAAATGAGATTTGAGAGATTGCTTCCAGAACTTTTATCAATTTAACTGAAATGCTATGTAAAAAGCGCAGAGATTAAGACTCGATATAGTTGTAAACATCTAAGAACAAAGACAATATAATTTTCAATGCCAAAACGGGTTTTTTTTATTTAAAAAAAAGTACGCTTTACATTAATTTGAATTTAAATTTGAATTAAATTATATTTTAGTGCTGTAAAATGTTACACAGTTTATTGCACATATACCGATATTTGTTTGCACCTTCACTATCGAAATATGAAATACCCTTTGAGGAATAAGGATATTATAGAATTGGTGAAATGGTGGTCATCTCTGGCTCCAATTCTAAATTGTTTAAAGCTATCTCAAAAAAATGTTGCTGTATTAGGTCTTCAGGAATAGCGTATCGGGATCGAGATATATAAACAGGAATCTAATTTACTTTATGAATAGGTCAAAAACATTTCAATCTTTGAAAGAGACATTATTAATTACGTTTCAAAGCAGTTTGTATAACTGAATTTTGACATTAATAAGAAGGAAAAGGGTATACAAATGTCCATACTCAGCATTAATACGTAACACTCCCAACACACTTACGTTTCATTCCGTTCACACTTACGTTTTAATGTTGACTCTTTTTGCTTAAACCTTATTATAGACACACCCAAATAGCAGGAAGTACACAATATTAGCCAACCTTGTACAAAATTGACTCATCAATCGGATAAAATTATGTGTTCAGGGCTGAGGGTCATCGCTAGCTAGTAATATCAAATCGAATATTTAAATCAAGAAATATGATTTCTGTGCATAAGCGATTAACCCATTGTAGACCAGTGGGTATTAAAATACGCTTCACGAAAGTTATGAATGAAGTATTTCGCGCAGTTCAGGTGAAATATATCTTGGTGATTTCGTTTCTAAGTAAGAAGGATCTACATGAAGAATTTACAAACAGAATTATTCTCCGCTGTTTAATTCAATTCAAGTTGTTCACCTGTTTAAATTGAGGGGTGTTAAGTGGGTTAAGTAAGTTTTTTCATCGGTATATTTACGAACGCGGCAAAAAGTGCAAAAAAAACAAAAAGAAGAAATTTCATAAATAATAATTGCGATATCTTCAATAAAAGTGAAAGGGGTTTTAAACGTGCGCAGAGGTAAACGCTGGCGGATTAAATGCAGTTTCCGGGAATATCCGCATGAAATTAGGCCAACAAATGTCGCCTTCTAATGCTGTTGCTCTCGGAGGCCCGTCTCCACACACACGCACACACTTGTGGGCGCTCTGACACAGCCACAGAAATACCAATGCATATGTAGATAAACGTACCAGATTTGTCGCTCTGTGAACACGAATATAAACATATATTGGACGAGTGCTTATGGCTTAAATTGTTTGTGTGAAGAACTATAAAAAATGCGCTAACTAAAAGCCCAAATGAAGTGTTAAACCATATAACAATTGAATCTTTTTCGTGATAATTTTTCTTTCCTTTTTCGGCACTCACACGAACACACACAAACGTACGAAAATGTTCACAATTGGGAGAGAAGAGTGTGGGAAAGAGAGCAAATGAGCGAAGATGAGAGAACAAAAATCCTACAATTTGTTTTTGCCTTAAAGAAGGAGAAAAACCACGTGTGGAGGAAGTGTTCTGCAATTTATGTACAAAAATATAGATATCTAAAATGCAGCTGCTCTTGTGCAGCGATCTACAATAAGAAGCGTTTGCTCGTAACAATTCGAAAAAAGTTTAAAATATCGCTTTTTAACATAAATTAGCCGGCAAAATTAGCATTTGTATTTTATCAATATCGCACCCACACATATACATATATGCGTATGTGGATATGAAGAGTCGGGCCAGAAATAGTGCGAAGAGAAGAGCGATTGATTGCTGATCAGTTTGCTCTCCCGCTCTCACTGAACCGAAACTGGTTCCGCAATCAAATTACGTGACCGATTTACCTGAGTTTGTGATGAACGATAAAAAAGATATATAATTTAAACTGAAAGTTGCAATTATATGAATCCTGTAATCTCCTATTGTCTTATTAAAGTCTCCTAATTGTGTCATTTGTTGTGACATAAACTATTTGGCAAAAATTAATTGATTGACCGTACTAATTGTGTCGGTTTATTGTACCCCATTACAGAAATATAAATTAATTTTCTAAATTTGAAATTCCATGAATTGCTTTTGTGAACCATTTGGCGCATCT